>CM053166.1:171919110-173169110 GCA_028571685.1 Heterohyrax brucei | reverse complement strand
AAACTGCCATTTATCCAAGGCATTTAATTTACCAAACCTGTATTCCGCATGTCCTAATAGTTCTTACATTGAACCGCTCATGTGAAGTATTAGTCTTAGGAAGTCTTGTGTGTAGGAACTCTGCTCATGGTTGGGAGCTGAGACTCATCTCCAAACCCCTCCCTCTTTCTTTCCACATTTCATGATTCAAGTTGTTTCTGCATTTCTCCTGATCACTTCAAATTCCATCAATACTTTTCTGTCTGGCAGAGGTAGGTGGTAGTGTGGGCCAGGAAAAAAAAAAAAAATTCTATTCATCTTCCTTTCCTGTCCAGGCAATTATTGACCTTCTTTCA
Organism: Heterohyrax brucei; assembly: GCA_028571685.1. NCBI lineage: Eukaryota > Metazoa > Chordata > Mammalia > Hyracoidea > Procaviidae > Heterohyrax > Heterohyrax brucei. The sequence goes on along the minus strand of CM053166.1, from coordinate 173,168,775 downwards.
GTCCTTCTCTTTGATGGCATTTAACCTTGTCCCCCACGTGGTTTGCTGTCTGATTTCTGATTTTTTAAAAGGCACTTAGTACTGCAGCTTCTGAACAACAGTTTTGGTACTTCAGAGTTGGCCAAGTGAGTTCAGCTTTTTTTTTTTAATTTGGCCTTTTTTAATTTGGACTTTTCCCAGCCTCCTTTCAGGCTCAGGCCTTTGCTATAGTCGTGGCTCTACACACAACTGGAGTCCATTTCATTAAAAAAATGGACCTTGAGTTTGGTCAAGTAAGTGTAACTTCTGTTTTTTTTTTTAGGTCCACTCTCTGATTTCAAATAGCCAATTAAGCTAAATTTTGACTTTTTTTTTTTGGTGCTTTTGTGTATATGGGTGTTATGCTAAACAACAGATAGAGCCCTTTGAGTGATCACAGATATAAAGGACATATTTTTGAGATCATTTTAAGGATTTATCCATATTCTATTATAGGGTTAATTATTTAGAAAGATAACTTTGTTCTCCTTTCTCAAATAATTGCTCACAAGTTAATGAAAATACTTGACTCTGTGGGTAGCAGTATCCTAGGCTGGGCAAATGTTGGTTTGTTTATTTTTGGTACTGAGATTTATAATTAAGGTTCATCAACTTATCTAAACACACCGTATACAAAAGAGTAATAAGGGTCATCTATGTTGAGTGTATGGGTAATTTTCCTATTATCGATGGCTCTTGGTTGAAAGCAGAGAATACAAGGAAGGTGTTTACCTGTGTTTTATTAACTATGCAAAGGGATTCACTTTGTGGATCATAATAAATTCTCAATAAGATTGTGTAGAATGGGAATTCCAGAACACTTAGTTGTGCTCATGAGGAATCTTTACATAAGTCTGGTGGCAATCATTTCGATAGAACAAGGGGATACTGCCTGGTTTAAAGTCAGGAAAAGTGTGTGTCTGGGTTGTATTCTTTCACCATCCTTATTTAGTCTCTATGCTCAATAAATAATCCAAAAGCAGGACTATATGAAGAACAGGACATCAGGAGTAGAAGAAGACTCATTAGTACCCTGCATTATGCACATGACACCACCCTGCTTGGTGACAGCAAAGAAGACTTGAAGCACTTACTGATGAAGATCAAAGACCACGGCCTTCAGTAAGATTACACCTCAACATAAAGAAAATAAAAATCCCCACAACTGGACCAATAAGCAACATCATGATAAATGGAGAAAAATTTGAAGTTGTAAAGGATTTCATCATATTTGAATCCACAATCAACATCCATGGATGTAGCGTTCATGAAATGTAATGATGTATTGCATTGCGCAAATCAGTTGGAAACTACCTCTTTATAAGTGTTAGCAAGAAAAAAATTGTGCTTTAAGGATGAAGGTGCTCCTGATCGAAGCCATGGTGTTTTCAGTCTCCGTAAGTGCACAGCAAGGAAACCCTGTTGCATGATGATTATGTGCTATGTCTGCCAACTAAAAGGTTGACAGTTTGAATCCACCAGCTGCTCCTTGGATACCCTGTGGGGCAGTTCTGCTCTGTCCTATAGGGTCACTGTGAATTGAAATTGACTCAGTGGCAGTGGGTTTGGTTTTTGATTAGGGTATATGCATACAACATCTGAATAATGAGTAAGGCTAACTGATATCAGCTGGTGCCTTTGAATTATGATGGTAGTGAGCAATGCTGAATATACCAGGGACTGCCAGAGGAACAAAAATAAATCTGCCTTGGAGAAAGTACAGACAGAACGCTACTTAGAAATTTTGGTGGTTAGACTTTGTCTCCAGTACTTCAAAGATGTTATGAGGAGGGACCAATCCCAGGAGAAGCACACCATGCACGGTGAAGTAGAGGCTGAGTCATAAAGAAGACCTTCAAGGGGATGGATTGACTTAGTGGCCTTAGCAGTGGGCTCAAGCGTAGGAACAAGTGTGAGGATGCTCAGGACCAGGTATCTGGCAGGGTTTTGTTCTGTTGTACATAGGGTCACAATGAATCACAAGTGACTGGATAGCCCGTAACAACAAAAAATGTTGAGTATGGTAGACACTGTGCTAAGTACTTCATATATATCATTTTATCTCATCCTCTTGACTGCTGTCGAGACTAGGTATTATTACTAACCATATTTTGCAGAGAAGGAAACTGAGAAGTTAAAGAACTTTTCCAAAGCTATACAGCTGTAGATCACCATAAACCAACAAACTCATTGCCATGGAGTCGATTCCATATCATAGCAACCGTGTAAGACAGAGCAGAGTTGCCTCATCGGGTTTCCAAGGCTTTAAATCTTTACAGAAGCAAATGGCTACATCTTTGTATCACAGCGCTGCTGGTGGCTTAGTACTGCTGACCTTTTGGTTAGCAGCTGAATGGCTTCACCACTACCCTACCAGGGCTCCTGTATAAGTCACTGTACTTGTATGAAATATAGCTAGGTCAATTGCTATTTAGTTGGTCTTTTGCATTGTGGATGTTTATCATTACTTAGCCTTTTTATAAATCACATTTTCCCTACACTTTGATTACTCTGCTCTTTATAAAATGAATACACACACACACAAGTGAGCAGGCAGCTATTCCTAACAGGCACTTACCCCATTGCTTCTGTCCTTTCAGCTCTAAGGCCCTTGTCCTTTTTACTCCCATTGACTTTTACACTGGAAGTACCCACAGACTTTGACTCTGTCTCTTGCGCAGTGTGGGCTTTTAGGGCTAATTTTTCCAGGCTGACTCTGCCATGATTTGTTCCTGTATCATAGTATATGTCCTGCTATCCTGTCTGTGCTCTTTGGCCTTTTCATCTGTTTTGTCAGGTCCTATTTTTGCTTTTGTCATTTTATCTCAAAAATGTAATAAATTGATCAAGTCCTATGTTCTTATGTACTAATGTATTCTAACCTGTTACTGTTGAGTTTGTTCCAATTCATAGTGACTGTATCGGACAGAACAGAAGTGCCCCAGATGGTCTCCAGGCATCACCTGATGGATTTGAACTGTCGACCTTTTGGTTAACAACTGTAGCTCTTAACCACTGTCCCATCAGGGATTCCTGTTTCATACTGGAGAATGGTTATTCAGAATCTCAGCCTCTGCCTTTGCCCACATCAAGGAAAGATCTTAGCTGGAAGTGAAGTACAGTGAGGAACAAGGGAGGGAATATTACCTTTTGAGGACTTTCCTCTTTTGGACAATTACCATTAGTCCTGCCGTTTTACAGGATTGCCTTAAAACTACCTTGTGATGTGAGGCTAAAGATAAATAGGCAGTTCGTGCAGAGAATGCTGGCATTGCTTGGTAACCTACCTAATGTATTTTGCACGAATCTTCCATTGATGTTTAATGCATCAGTGTTCCACAGTATTCTGTAAAGAGAGTTGTGCTTTCAGGTGCTCTGCTACCTGAAAAATATCATAACATTTGTCTTCTGAGAAGATCCCTAGCTAGACTAAAAGAAAAAGGCAAAAAGTCTCTACTCTCTATCTTAGGTACCGAACAAATCTAGATGGAGTATGGTGTGAACTTTTGAGCGCTACTTAGTGACTGGAATTTGTAAATAAAAAATTTCACTCTCATCCAGTTTAGTCTGGGCCATCAGGTTGAAGGCAAAGGCAATTAATTGTTTACAGATGTGGTGCCTAGGCAGCAAACCCTTCAAGTCTTGAGTGGAACAGAACTGAACATCAGCCATTTGGAAAGGGCCTAGGGGCTGTCCTTCTTGGTCTCTGACTCTGCTTTTTTTTTTTAAAAAAATGGGTCATCTATTTCATTAGTCTTTGTTCTCTTTCCAGTCGGGACTTAGCACCATAGGTTTCATTAAGTAGGTATTTGTTATCCCAGCCTATGGCACCAGGACCACCATTTCGTCTTTGGAGGAGGTAGTGAGTAACTTGATTAATTCAGATCTTTTATGGAAGCTTAATGAAGCTATCCATCAAGAGCTATGCAATACATTTGCTTTCTCATGGAGTTAGTATAGGTCCTCTGTGTTACCTGTTAATATGCTTCTGTTTGGGGCTTCACGTCCTTTAAAAGCTTGTATTTTGGACAGTGGAATTTTAGAGAGACCCCAAATACAGAATGGCCACTCCACCTTAAGCCAAGTCAATGCCTTCGGGGTGTTGTTGGCATCATCTTCTTCTGATTAATATGGGTGCTGGAGGATAGCTGGAGGGAGACAGAAAGCATGCTAGCCCAGATGGAGAGAGAAAGGCATGAAGACAGAGCCATACACAGACACCCAAAGAGAACAAGAGACAAATTCTGCCTCAGACTGACACTCAGTAACCTGATCACAACCAAGTGAAGACTTCTCTTTTTCTAGAGATAGGATTAAGTTTCTGCTATAGTGAGGAAGCCAAACTAATGTACCAAGATTGCTCATACAATTTGACCTCTTTGTGCCTCTAACTAAAGGAACTTTCTTTTTTATGTTGATTTGTTAGCTGCCCAGGGCTTCCCATATTCGATGTCTCATCAACTCTTGTCTTCCCTGCATAGCTCCTCATGTTCAAACTGTTGCTCCTTCCTTGTTTGCTGTTCTACCAGAACCTTCATGCTTCTGGAGCTTCCTTGCTTTCAGGACCTTGGACAGTTACTAACTGTGGGAAGCTTATCTATTTTGGGAGCTTCTGGGTAATATGTACTTAAAGGTGGAGCTCTTCTGTCTGTAATGCATATAATACTTTTAATTGCAAAGTCATATCTGAAAAGGAAAGAAACCTAACACCAAGCCCAATACTGGTTGACAGAACCAGCTCAGACTTAGAGTTTGTCACCCAAGTTTGTATGTGGAGGCAACCAGTAGTTTATATAATTTTCCCATGGAAAAGGGTGGATCAGGCCTGATCTGTAGGCAGCATCACTATCCAAATGGGGGATGCAGGAGCTGATGAGAGCCCACCAGCAGGACTCTCAAGGATGTGGTCGTAGCTCACAGATGCTGATCTGTGCTAGAGCACTATCTAGGATAGTCATGGTAACCACGGAAGACAGGTTCCTGCCCATCATGGGAAGCAGTTGGAAGGAAATAAGAGTCAACCAGGGCACCAGCCCAGTGACCAGAGTTTCTGAGAGTCTCAAAAGAGAGCTACAATTTAATCCTAAACCAAGACAGAGGACTGTTCTCATAAATTGTGTCCAAAAGGGCAGGGCATGAGTGCAATTCACCCCAGCCATCCCATATACCACCAGGATTCTGGTTGGCAGATTAATTCCTGATGCCACTTCCTGATAAGGTGGACAAACCTTATGTAATGGTGCCTTAGAGCAGTTTGACTCCCATAAGTGGGCTAGTTCAGTTGTAGAGGTGAACAAAGCAAAGGCATCAACAGCACTTTCAGCAGTGTCCCTACCACCACGCCACATCACACCTATCTCAACTATTTATTCCACAAACATTTATCTACTACCTGCCATGTCCAAAAGCCTGTGCCTGGACATCAAAATCCCCGCCCATTGGTTCTACAACTAGGACTAGTCTGGTCTCGGCAGGTAAGTCTCACTGATTTCCTGCAGGTGCACCCTGACTCCTTTTTCTGTATATACTGTGAGACTGATTCAGTCTAGACAAGAGTCAGGGGTGCTGGACTGTAGTTCCAGTTCTGTCACTACCTGACTATCATCTGGAGCACACCATGTGTCTTCCCTGGTTGTTAGTTTAGTTCTCTCACCAAAAGGGGCTTGGACCAGGTCATCACTAAGGTCTTTTTTCCAGCTTGATTCATCTTTGGGTACTTGACTTCTGGACCATCATTCATTGACTACACACCAGATTTGAAGGGGAAGGACATGAAAAGCAGAGGGAAGATCATTAACAAAACTTCTTTTCATGGCTTTCATTTCCTGAGCATCCTTTGAAGGTTTAAGTCCCAAAAATATGCTGCTCAGGCTGTGAAACACAGGAAAGTCTGAATTAAAGCCACAGGAATCGAGGGGTTAGTAAAGTAATGGAAGACAACCCTAGTGATGATTCATTGGGACACAACAGTTGCTGCCTCCAACAGGTCGTATCATAATGAATGCAGAGGGAGTCCACCAAACACAGTGCTAATCAAATGTCCTGTGGAGAGCTGAATGCAGGGTAGGCAGCTTCCTGGAATGAAAACTAATATTCACAGCTAACATAGGATTGTCTTTATAGCCAGGCAAGCACAGTGTGGGGTGAGGTAGATAGTTAACTGATGAAATGCTGAGTTGGTCAACGGGGGTTACAGCTTTCCTAGAAAAGGCGAAAGAGAATAGGAAACGGCATGCCTTGCTCCCAGGGAAGCTGCATGCTTACAGGGTCATTTTCTCACCTCCCTTTGCCTTCTCCTTTATGTGGGTGGACTTATGAGATGGAAGTGATTTGCTAATTTGAATGTTGAAACAGGCCACCTTCTGAGAAGCAGATGGGATATAACTTCGTTGTCCTCTATCAGCTCTCCCTCTAGGTCAGCGCTTTTCAACCAGAAGCAGTTTTGTTCCCTGGGGACATTTGGAAATGTGTGGAGACATTTTGGTTGTCACAACTGGGGATGTTGCGACTAACATCTAGTCGATAGGGGCTGGGAATGCTGTTAAACATCCTGCAAGGGACAGGACAGATGCCCCATAAAAAACAATTGTCACAGCCCAAAAGGTCGATAGCGACAAGGTTAAGAAACTCTGCTTTAGGTTATTCACGCATGAAGTTGTTCAGAGCCCTCACTGTGTTCTCAGCAGTGGGTTAAGTTCTGGGGATACAGTAATAAACAAGAGAGATATCATGCCTGCTCTCAAGGCGTTTACAATGGCAGAGACAGAAAATAACAAGGAACAATAAGTTCCTTTTAGGTACTGCAGGTCACAATAGGTTTCTTTCTTTGTCAGTCACAATCCTCCGTGTGTATTCATCCAGCAGACATTGACTGAGCACTCTTCTCTAAATCAGGCAGCTTTTCAAGGAGGTGTGCTAATGCCAAGGCCACATGATGGTCCTTGTCCTAACAAAAGTTAGTCTCTTGGGAGGGACAGATGTGGGAATAAACAATCGCAGTAACAAATAACAGCTTCAACAGAAGTGTGGCCGAAGTGCTGTGAGAACATAGGACGGAGATGTGTGGCCTTTCTTGGAGGTGACGATGTCAGTGAATGCTCTGTAGAGAACTTGTTCCTCTTTGCCTGCATTTTGAAGAAGTATTTAGAGTTCTTGTGCAGAAAATCAGAGAAAGGCATTTCTGATGAATGAGACTACCATCAACGAAGTCACAGATGGTGACCATTCATAGTGTGTTGGTGAAATGGCCGTGCCACAGTTTGTGTAGCCTGTAGAGTTACTCGCATGGCTGGTTTTGAGAGTCAAGGAGGAGCCATAACAAGAAAGACCGATGAGATGTATAAAGTTTCTTGAGTTTTCTCTCGGTGGCACTGGGGAACTGTTGAAATGATTTGAGCAGGAGAGGAATATGGTCAAATTTGTGCTATAAATGGGCAGGCCCCTTTTAGGCAGGAGCTGGTCCACAAAAACCGTCTCATCAACTCCTCTGAGAAGTTTAAGGGTAGACTCAATATCCTGCATGTACAGGAAACATATGACTGCTTTCATAGGAACCAAAACCACGCCCACTGCCATCGAGTTGCTTCCGACTCATAGGGACCCTAGAGATCAGAGTAGAACTGCCCCATAGAGTTTCCATGTAGCACCTGGCAGATTCCGCCTGCTAACTTTCTGGTTAGCAGCTGCAGCGCTTAACCACTACACCACCTGGGTTTCCTACATTAAAAAGACACCACCCACAAAGTGCATGAACCCCTGTGCAAGAAATAACGGTGTTGAACTGGGTGCTGTCTCAGGGACACACCCAGTAAATGCGATTTTTTAGTAGGAGAACAAACCCAGAAGCTCTATTGTAAATAAGTTCCTGCCTGATCTTTCTTTTGGCAAAAACTGGCATGAGTGCTTCAAGTTTTGAAAGAAGTAACTGCTTTAGGCTTCTCCCATTCTCTGGGCCTCTGATCTTCTCGTATGTCCTTGTACTCCACCATCCTAGACTCCTATGTCTTTGATTTGCTTAGTAAGCCTCCCAGTACCAAAAGTAGAGTGTATCTCAGACTCGTTACCCTCAGCCAAGGCTTTCAAAGATTTCATACACGACATTTTAAACAGCATGTGTCTTGTATGTGCTGAGGGAAACCTCAACAGGACTCAAGGTCTTTGCCTTTTTAAGAGTGCTCCCTGTGCTCTGAAGGTTGTGATAGTTTTTCTTTGTTTATGGTTTAAGCCTTTTGTTCTATAATGATCTTAGACTTTTATAAAGGGATTTCTGATTTCCACATGCAAGTGCGGAAATTTTGAAGGGATCAGGGTATGCCTAGAATCCTAATAGTCTTATCAGTCTTGTGAAAACCAAAGGCAAATCTTAAGACTTTCTGGGCTCCTATCAGTGGGGGAAGGAATAATGACCTGTGATTGATTCTGATTGTCTAGCCTCCCTCCTCCGTCCTCACCACCCATCACTTTATCCTGCTGGTCCACAGCTATTCTGAAACAGATAAGCCCAAGACTGACCCTGCTGACATCTCTTGGAGACCTGGTCTTGATAGAGTCCTGGATTTGGGGGAGGAACCCACTCTCTCTAACTTCCTCCAAGATCAGAAGCACACTACATCCCGAAAGAAGTTTGTCAGAGGGCCCCTCCCGCTGCTCTCTTAGCTAAACTTAACCCGATATACACAACAAGAGACATCCTTTTAACAATTTCTACATGTACCATTCAGTAACATTCCACTCTTCAAGTTATGTAACCACTCTTGCTACCCTTTTCTAAATTATTCCACCACCATTAACAGAACTGTCTGCACCCCTCACCAGCTTCTCATCTAAACTTTTGAGATGTTGCTGTCAGTTTGATCCCACATAGTTAATTCTTTGAAAAGATCACAGTGCTGAAAGTAGGCATACGTCACTAGTTAACCTAAAGTGTTGTTTGGTTCTAAGAAGGCTTCAGAGGTTAGTTTTGGTTTGAGGTGTAAAGTTAAAAGATTTTCTCAGTGCAGTAGTTTTGTGGGTTCATTTAGCCTGAATGACTACCGAAAGTCTGGTGGCTCAAATATGATGAGCTACTGATTTCAAACAGATTTATGTTGATTTGAAATTCTGTTCTGCATTCCTTCTGCCTTTTGATGAGTATTATTCTATGGAGTCTTTGATCAAAATGTTCATTAGTGGTAGAAATGGGTAGTAATGGAGAAGAACTGAGTCCCATGTAGTTGTTTTCATCTCATGGCATAGGAGGCAGTTGTTAGTGGAGGCAAGCAGACACACATTCGGTTTCTTCTTCCAATCCTGTCTTTCTTCCTCTGCTAGTCTAGCTGAATGGAAACCAGTTGTTGTAGAAGCGTGGATCAAATTGCCCTGGTTTCTAATTGTAGCTTCTAATTGTGGTTTTATCACTTACTTGCTTTTCACTTGAGCAAGTTCATGAACCACTCTGACCCTCAGTTGCTTCCTCTGTAAATTGGGGAACAAAAAAGTATCTCAGAAGATTGTTGTGGGGAATATGATGAGCTAATGATTTTAAACAGATTTATGTCTAGTCCAGTTTCTACACTTTTATATGTAAGCCCTCAGGGAACACTGAGTGATGGAGTTGGTGGTATATTTATTGTCTGTTATAAATTGTATTGAATTATTTTTGCATATGGATTGTATCTGAGGATATTTTAAATGCCCTCACATTATAATTTACAAACAGCACAGTAGAGCACATAAAGAAAGGTAACAGAATGTCTTGTCTTCATGTGTTGTCTGTAGTGAGTCTAGGCTTGCGCACACACTCCTCGGGCAGTGGTTCGTTTGGTTTGCAGATGGGCTGCATCCTCTTACCTGGTCCTTCCCCTGGGAGCTTTCCTAAGCACCGTGTTGGCTGAGGCCTTCAAGCTGATAACTGTGGTTTGCTTAGTTCCTGAACCAGTCATGAGTAGTGCTGCAAACATCTCAGACTGACTTCTTGATTCCTAACTAGTCCCCTCAGCTACACTGCTAGGGCTGGTTAGCACTTGCCCTGCCTATCTCCTTTCTGTCCTTTATGTCAGTGCCTTCATTTACGGAGCTGAAGACCCTCAGGCAACCCCCCTTTTATTTTTTTTGGTTATTTTTTCTTCCAATTGCCTGGAACCATGACTAATGGTGCTCTGTGACTGACTTTGGGGATTGCCATTATCTAGAGATTTCTAATGGGCCCCAATGTACAGACGTGCCCTTTCATCTTTTCCAAATTATCAACTACAACCTAAATCAAGCTCAAGTTCGAGAGTGTATTAGATTAGTGAGTATGCTTCTACTCCACAACCAGACTAAGCTATACAGCCAAGTCTTTCCTTTGTCTCCAAATTGCTCTGCTGCAGCCTTCTTTATCACTAAGATCTTGGTATATGTGCAGGCCAAGTCTTCTGATGCAGAAAGTGTTGGCTGAACTCAATACTCCCATATTTAGCACTGTGTTGTAAACAATTTACCTGAAGGGCGGTGTAATCTGTGCAACAATTTATCTCCTGAAGCTCACCTGCCTAGTTTCTATTGCAAGTGAAGTAAAGGGTAGAGAAATAACCCAGCTTTCTCTGCTCTCTCTGACTTTCAAGCAGCACATTAATAAGGCTAATTAGTGCTTTTCAGTTTATGCCATCAACATTTTAAATTCAGTAGCTTAAGTCTCACAGTGGTTTTGGTATAAGCCTTTAATCTTAGTAATGATTCCTTGATCAGCTGTGGCCCTTCCAATTCAGAGGTCATTAGAAGCCCCAGTTGAGAACTCCCCAGCTGTTCCATTTCAGTTCATGTATATTTATTTACATGCCTTTTGATCCATATTTGTGTATGCAGGAGTGCAGGTCCATTTAGACATTGGTGTTCCTGATCATTTCCTGAAAGCACAGCAGAAAAACCAAACATAAGGCACAGTGTGTTTGCAGTGCTTGAGATGAGACTGGCATACTGCTTTTAACTACCCCAGGGTTAATGACAGGCCTGTTGGAGCCTCTTTGGCACTTTCCAAAAGGCCAGTTGGAAACAAAAAGCCATTTTCCAGGTAGGATATCGTTTTGTTGCCCAAGATGGGGTGTTTAGACAAAGTCAGAAAGATCCACTAAAAAGTGAAAAATTCATTCCAACTGTTCATCTGGCATTACTGAAACCAGAACAGAATGTGCTGGCTTGAAGTACCAGGACAAAAAGGTTTGCAGACACCGAGGTAAGACTTCACAGTGATCAGTTTCATGTCTTAGCTGGTCAGGACAGAAAAATATTCTGTTTGGAAGAACTTATGAAAGATGTGTGATGTCAGCCATCAAGTAAGTGGACTGAAAAGATGAACATGTTTCCTTTAGGAACTTATAAGTATGTGGTCATGCATTTCTAGAGGTGAAAAGGACATTAGAGATTACTGGGATCAGATTCCTGTGTGCCCAGATGATAAAATGGAAAGAACTACAGACAGAAGGCTGCTTGCCTAAATTTACCCAGCGAGTTTGTGACACAGCCAAGGCTCAACTCCCAGTAGATTAATTTGACAACCTCCCGGCTTAAAAACAGAGATAGTGTCTTACGCTAGGTTTTCCAGACAAGCAAAACCAATGTACAGGGTGGAGAGTTCCAAATCTGTGGGTGAGGCTGGAGGCTTCTCACCAAGTTTAGGGCTGGTGGACTCAAAAATCAGTAGGTCAGCTGCTGCTAGCTCAAGTCCCAAGAAACAGTGGTCAGATGAACAGGAGCCAACTGCAGGATCCAGAGTAAGCAAAAGCCTGGGAGCTTTGCCAAGAAGTCCACCCATATTGGATGCAGGCCACACCCCTCTGTAGGAACTCCTATGCACATGATTGGCTCCTGACATTATGGACTGATTATGATGGTGGATGCAAGGTCCTGACAAAAGTCACTTAGGTTATTAAGTTACATTTTAACCAGGTGAAGAGGTCCACATTCCTCTCCCTACCTCATCCTTTCACAATCTCAGAGGATATAGAGTTGATTAAGACCTCAGAGAGAGATAAAAATTTTTGGATAGTTTACTCTGCTGGATTACCCTGTGACATTTAGAACGGCACTGATTGATTATCCTGTGATACACTTTAAATCTGCCCTATTTAATTTTCCGTGACAAACTTTTAGACAATACACACTGTTTGTCAGATGTAAATAATAGTTTACTCTGTTTGATTTTCCTTGACAAATTTTAGACAACTCATACTGTTTGTTAGATGTAATGAAAACTTATGATGTAATCAAGTCTTGTAACTGCTGATTATTGTTCTGTGACAAACCCCCTCCTCTTTGAATTCTGGCTGTAAAACCCCTGGAAAATGTAACTCAAACAGGATGGTTTGAATTGGCCACTGTTCCCCAGGTTTGCTGCAGAAACCTCCAAATAAATTTTTCCTTGAAACCTACACTATCTCTGCACTTTTCAATCATAGTGACAGGCGAACAAACCTAACTGTTGATTCGGCATGAGAGTCATTACATGACTGTCTTCATGAGAGTGAGTACATCATCATTTGACTGCCCAAATATCTCATAACTGCCAAACCACTGAGAATCATGGCTCAGCCAAGTTGGCCGACAACTTTAATGATCACAGAGAGGTTGTTGGCTGTTTCACACCACTACCCCAAATTAGGGAGGTGGTAGAGCAGTTGAGGGGACACGAATGGTTCAGTTGTAGCATTGTTGCTTTTCATGTGGGAGGTTCAATTTTGATTCTTGAAATGGGCATCCTACGTGCAGCTACCACTTGTCTCTCAGGTGGTTTTATGTTGCTATGATGCCGAAGAAAGCCTGGTGGCATATTGGTTAGTGCTATGACTGCTAGCTGAAAGGCCAGCAGTTTGAATCTGCTAGGCACTCCTTGGAAACTCTGTGGGACAGTTCTACTGTCTGTGGGGTCACTGTGAGTCAGAATTGATGCAGTGGTACTGGATGGGATGGGATGATGCTGAAAACATTTCAGCGGAGCCTCTAGACTAAGACAGACTAGGAAGACTTGGTGTTCTACTTAAGGAAATCAGTCTGTGAAAACAGTTTCGATCACATTGGTTCAATTGTGGGTTGGGTTGCCAGGAATTGGGGGCTGTTGCGAGGGCAGCTTAAAAACAGAGTAGTTGAAAGAGCATAGCTTTGAAGTCAGGCAGGCATGGCCTCAAAGCCTTGCTGGACCGCTAACTGGCTGCATGAACTTGATTAAACTACTTAATCTTTGGAGGCTCACTTTCTTCATTTTGAGGCAGGGATAAGACTACCTTCCTCAAAAGGTACTTTTAGGACCCGGTGTGGTAACACATGTCAACTGCCCAGTGCTGCAGCTCTTGTTATTTTTCGAGGATAGAAATATCTCAGAAATAGCAGGTCTCTTGTGCTAGAAACCTTTGTTGTTTCCTCAGTAACTGTTGGATGGGTTTGGGGTGAGAAACAGGCAAAAACCTTCAAGCCTCTATCTATTGAGACTAGAGTCCAAATGAGGATAAAGCTGCTCTGTGATTGTACTGTGTTACATGGAGGAAATATAATTTGATTTACAGGAATGCAATTGAGGCCACTTTTCTGAAACACACTTGCATAAAGTCAGGCACATCTGCACAGCGGTTCCGGCACACAGAGGCACTTCTGCTGAAAAAGTGTCTTTTAGTAAAGTGGAAAGAATGTACACAGTCTTAGCCTCCAGCTGGGTAGCAAGTTTCAGAATGTTTTCTGAACAAAGGCTAGTAAGCGTGAGACGTGTCATGTTTGATCATCAGGTAGTTTGACTGAAAAAAAAAAAATTACGGACACCAAGACAGCAATGGCTGTCAGGTACTCTGTGCCGTGTTTGTGGAATTGAAGTCTTTTTATTTGCTTTTTCAGATTCTCTCCTGAACTTCCCTCACTCATCCACAGAATGACCTCAGGGAGGCCCAGCTGGATTTTAGCTCATCTCTTTCCATTAGCCTCCCCATCCTGCCACCAGCTTTTCTTTGCCTTGGTGATCAATAGTGAGATCTCTTTCTATGAAAAGTAACAAAGCCCTCAGCACTGCCATTCTTCTAGTGACTGTCGCCTGCTCAACCCCAGACCAGGAAGTCAAAGCTGTGGCTATTGATTTGATTACAGCCCTTTGGAGGGTGGAGGTGGGGACGGGTGGCCAGAACCTTTGAAGAATGCTTTTAGCTTAGGCACTAGTTGCCATGACCAATCTGGAATCTGAGTATGAACCTGAATAACTGATAGAGAAGGCAGGGATTTAGATACTTGTAAAACTGAAAAATGGTCAGATTCATGGGTTGTATCCATTGAATCCTCTGATAGTAACTGAGCAGTTCACTAACGTTTGACTTAATGAAGTTTGCCATGTTGCTTTTTCCATGGAAAGGAAAGTCAAACACTATACGTTCGAATGCCCTCTTAAAACCACTAGTCTAGCTAGTGGAGAGGAAGGATAGAGAGTCCACTGCTTGCTAGCTGAGGCCATAGAGTGCTGGAGGCAGGGGAGGTGCACCTCTTTGAGCGCCCACAGTTCTGTTGAGAGTAATAGAGGTTGTGCATTCCTATTGCCCATCTACCTCCAATAATCCACCCAAGAAGCTGTTGGCAATAGCAGCATGTTGAGAAAGGCAAGCTAAGGGCACACACCCAATTCCTCATCCAGGAAATTCAGATGGGAGCAACCTTCAAAGGGTTCATGGAACTGGTTTATTGGGAGCTGCATTTTGAAAGAAGAAAGATACAAGTCTTACTTATCCCTCCGGGCCTCTAGTCTCCCATCTGTATATGGGATAGATGTAATGATCCTTGAGGTTCTAACTAGCGCTCACAAGACGTGCATCCTATTAGAAATTTTATTTTCCACTTGAAGTAGAGTTGATGTCAGACGCATGGTGATCACATATGTGTCAGAGAACAACTATGCTTGGTTGGGTTTCCAATGGCATGGTTTTCAGATGGAGAGTGCCCAGCTTTTTTCTGAGGTGCTACTGGGTGGACTCAAACCTCTAACCTTATTGTTATGAACCAAGTATATAAACCTTTTGACCACTCTGGGATTCCATCTTAGTCATCTAGTGCTGTTTTAACAGAACTAACCACAAGTGGATAGGTTTAAAAAGGGAAATTTTACTCTGTCACAGTCTAATAAGTTGAAATTCAGGGTGCCAACTCCAAGGGAAGGCTTTCTCTGTTGGCTCTGGTGAAAGGTCCTTGTCATCAGTCTTGCCTTGGGCTGGAAGCTTCTGAGGTGCAAGGACCCTAGCATTCTTTCTCAAGGACAAGCCCAATTCCCCACACTACTTTTTTTCTTAATGGTTTGAGTTCCTTAAATCTCTGTTTGCCTCCCTTTTGTTTATATTCCAAGAGGCTGCACCAGGCCAGGGTACAATCCCACAAATTAAGTGCTTCCTCATCAACTCAACTGCTGCCCATCCTTCCTCATTGACATTACAGTAGTGAATTTTACAGCATGTGGAAACCGCACACAATACTGGGAATCATGGCCCAGTCAAATTTCTACATGTGTTTTTTTAGGGAACCCAATTCAGTCCACGACAGACTCTGTTATAATAACCACCATTTATTTGATGATTATTCTGTGGTAGGCTGTATCCTATAGGGTCGCTATGAGTCAGAAGCAACTCGACAGCAATGAGTTGGCTGTATGCTAAGAACTACATACTAATCTCATTTAATCCTTGAAGAATCCCACTGGGAAACTAGTATTACAGTTCTCATTTTTCAAATGAGGAAATTGGAGCTCAGAGAAGTAATTGTGTAAGCACCCATATCTAAAATGTCAAAGTTGACATTGGAACCACGTGCTCTGTGACTTTAAAACAGACCAAGTTCCTGGCTTTATGGAGTTTTAGTTCTAGTGCTTCTTATTGTCAAGATAACTGGCTCTTCCCCTAATTTCTAGCCGCAGGTTCCTTCCTGGTTCCCCAGTGGTACTGAGACAGATGTGAGTCATCTTGAGCTGTCATCAACTAGGTTGTAGTACCTATAAGGGAGCTGACATCCACACACATGAACAGCTCTTACATGTTATTCTGGGTTACTTATTACCTGTTGCTGTTGAGTGGTTTCTGACTCATAGTGACCCTATAGGACAGAGTAGAACTGCCCCATACTGTTTCTAAGCAGCACCTGGTAGATTTGAACTGCCAGCTTTTGGTTAGCAGCTGTAGCTCTTAACCACTACACTGCCAGGATTTTCTATTCGAGGTTACTGGATTAAATTAGCAGTCACTGAGTCTTCAGAGAGTGGGATTGGAAGCACTGATACTTTGATTAGAAGATGGCAGGGGAATTGGATCAGGATCTGTAATGGATCAGTGTGAACAGTTAAAACTGAGGACTTTGGGAAAGTAATAAATTATCTTATGGTGCCTGCATTGTATATTACAAGTGTGTGTTTTTTCATATCTCTGTCCAGTGCTGGCCTCCACAGTGCTCTGCTCTAGTCACTTGTCTGGGTCTCATCCTCCCTCCATCTATTGGCCCTACCATCTTATGGGGGCCTCAGAATCTTCTATTAGATCTTACTAGCAGCTAAAGGGAAGGGATGCAGAAGGTACGTCCACTCGTAACCTCATGATCCCAGGGATGACACAAACCTTTGCTCATTGGTGAGAATTAGTTACATAATCATACCTAGAAAAAAGGAGTTTGGGAGGTGTAGACTAGTGGTGTACTCAGGAAGCAGGAAAGAATATAGATTTTGTAGGGACATAGCATAGCCTCTGCCATAGGAGAGAATGAACAATGGAGAGCAGGAAGAATGAAGAAAGCTGTAAAGGCTGCCCATAATAACAAATACCTTTTTCATTTTTGCCCTCAGTGCAGGGTCTGGGAGAGCATATGCCATATCAGGGCTACAGTGTTACCCAACTCCAGGAAGAAGCATTCATATTTTAATGTATATAAGTGATATCCTCTGGAGCATAATCATATCACTTCATTTCTAACAAAAGAATTTGAGAGTACTTGAAATTCTTCAGGAATATGTATTGCCAAAGCTATATTATCCTCTCAGACTTTCTGGAGCCACTGAGGCTGAATGAACCCCCCAGCACCAAACTGTTGCCCACAGATAATCTTTAAGCCTTTAACCAAAAATGTCCCTTAAAGTCTTCTTTAAACGAAACAATAGTTTACCTTAATTAGTAAAGAATGGCTGCCCTGAGCCCTGTGCTCTTTTTTAAGAATTGTCTCTGTTGGATCAGATCGAGAAAAGCAACTGAAAAGAACAGGTAGAAAACTTAGGGGGTAATGAGTGTATGTTAATAAGGGAAGAACAATTCAGAAAAGAGGGGTATGAATGGTTGTGCAAGTCAGAGAATATTAATAAATGGTACATGTACAGTTGAATTGGTGTATGTTTTGCTGTGTGTTTTCTCAGCAACAGTGACAAAAATTAAAATACGTTTTTCTACAAAGCTGTATTATCCTAATAGCAATCCTTGCCCTTTTTCAAAGATTAAACTGGAAAGCAAAACACAGAGACAGTGTGAACTAGTGCCCCAGTGACAGGACTTGATTTAAGAGCAGTGAGACAGATGGCGGTGTGTTTTCTTAGAAGCAAACCGGGAAACAACAGATTTGCAAGCAAATTTTAAGCACCATCATTCTTCTAATGCCCCACATGAGTGATGCAAGCCACTGTGAAGCATAATACTTCCTGAAGGCAGCTGTCCCTCAAATATTCTCCTTTCCTCCTGTTCTGAAGGAGGAGAGGCCGGTGGCAGTGTTAATGAAGCCATTCCACCCCTAATATTATTGAACTACAGAGTGTTTACTCTGTAGGGCTAAGAGCGACTAGAATGAGTCACATTTATAATAGAAGAGCAGGGAAGGATCATCGGAAAATTTATAAATCAGTTTGATTTGTTTGCTGGGGTTGTTGCGAATGTTTCCTGGCCAGGATCCTGACTCTGAAATGTAAGAGTGGGCAAATGTAAACACATCTGCAAATTGGAGAAACCTTTTTTGCCTTGGAATGGCTTTATTGTTGGCAGCTTGTTTTAGTTGAGTAGGTGGTAACCATAGGGATTGCTGGTAATGGTGGTACTGTTAGGGGGCCCTATAAGTTGAAGGCATCCAATTAATTAGAACTTCACTAGTCACCTTGAAGACTAAAGTGGTTCTGACTCAATGGTATTTTCAATCATGTCATATGCATGTGAAAGCTGGACAATGAACAAAGAGGACAGAAGGAGAATTGATGGCTTTGAATTGTGGCATTGAGGAAGAATGTTCAGTGTACAATGGACTGCCAAAAGAACAAACAGATCTCTTCTGGAAGAAGCACAACCAGAGTGCTCCTTGGAAGCGAAGATGGCAAGACTGTGTCTTACATACTTTGGACATGTGGTCGGGAGGGATCAGTTCCTGAAGAAGGACAACATGCTTGGTTGAGTGGGGGATCAGCAAAAAAGAGGAAGACCCTTGGTGAGATGGACTGACACAGTGGCCAAAACGATGGGCTTAAGCTTAAAAATGATTGTGGACATGGCACGAGACCGGGCAGTGTTTCATTCTGTTGCTCATAGGGTCACTATGAGTTGGAACTGACTCGATAGCCCCTAACAACAACAGTTATCAGGCCACTGCCAGTTAGCATATCACTACAAACATGTCAGTCATTTCCTTTAAGGTGTTTTGGAAACCCTCTGGTGAGCCCTGGGACTAATAGCCCAGGTCTAATTGTCTCTGAGTAGTTAGACATGCACAGAACAAAGATGACCCACAAATGACCCTTGCTTATCACACCTGGACAATAACACAGGAAAACTCATCTCAAGAAACAAAAAGACTTATGTCAAGAGTCGAAAATCATCAGATATACGTCTTCCACAGTAGCTGAGCCCATTTAAAAAGTGAAGAGTCCAGTGGCCACTTCTGTGGCAAGTCTTAACCTTTCCTTAAAATGAATAATCAGTAGCAACTATAAATAAGCAAAACTTCTGATCCTGCCCACTGCTTTCCTCTGTTCTTCTATGAGCATGTATAAGTATAAAATGGGATTGTTCACTCAAATCGAAGAACTTAGCCTGAGGTTGATACCGCTGAGTTCTTGCTTGCTAACCTGCAACATAAACTATTTCTTGCTCTCAAAACCAGTGTCTTTTCCAGTTGGGCTTCTTGTAAGCTAGGCATGGGCTCACTGGTCCAGTTTCAAAACAACATAAGAATGTAATCAGTGGTTAAATTTGACATGTGAAAATTGTTGCCCTATTTAATGCTTTCATGTATGTATTTTCACCACAAAAATAGTGGCTCAGCATTTTGCTAAGAGAGCTCTCTGCACCGCACATTGGTGAGTGGTATCTGGGGTCTTAGAAGCTGCCAAGCTGCCATCCGAGGACAAATCAAATGGTCCCAACTCAGCAGGAATGGATGCTCACTGAGGACCAAAATGACATGCGGTAAAGACAACCTAGAAGACAGAGAGACCCGCAAGAGTGGGTGCCTTCATCGACTTGGAACCACAAGAACCGGATGGTGCCCGGCCACCACCAGTGATAGCCACGATGGAGCTCACAGAGAGGAGTCTCACTGGCAACACAAGAATAAAAAAAGGGGTACATCCTGAGATCTCCACTAAAAGACCTCAATTGATGGTCCAGCAGTTTTGGGGTTCCCCTGAGAGCATGGCCCCCGGCCCTGATGCTGCCCTTACCCATAAATTATAACGAAGGTGCACTCTCTGGACAGGAATGGATTGGACTTGGCAATGCAGAGTGACCATATATTGAATGCACTTTATGATTCTATACATCTATAGGATATCATCCTGCTGACCTCTGGCTGGAGGAAGGAGAGTGGGTGGAGAGGAGGGGAAAGGAGACTGTTGGGAGAATGAGACATGTATGGAGCAGAGAGGAATAGTGTGCTGTCACCGGACAGGGAGAGCAGTGGAAGCTGCATATAGGTGGGCATGTAAATTTATACGGGAATGTACATTTTCACTCAGTCGTGTTAAATAAAAAAAAAAAAAAAAAAAAGATTAAAAAAAGTAAATTAAAAAAAATAGTGGCTCAGTCCTTAAGAGCTATGGCTGCTAATCAGAAGGTCAGCAGTTCAAATCCATATACTGCTCCTTTGAAACACTTTAGAGTAGTTGTACTCTGTCTTACAGGGTCACTGTGAGTCAGAATCAACTTGACGTAAATGAGGTTAGTTTGCATTTTTTTAATTTGAATAGTAATAATAAAAATGCTAACTTCACGACAAACCCACTGCCATCGAGTTGATTCTGACTCATTGAAACCCTATAGACAGAGTAGAACTGCACTATAGAGTTTCCAGGGAATGCCTGGTGGATTTGAACTGCCAGTCTTCTGGTTGACAGCTATAGGACTTACCCACTACACCACCAGAATTTCCAGCTTCAGGGTAGGAAGAAAAAAACATATGCACAACACACAAATGGTTTGCTATTTCCTCCTCATGAGTCAGTAGTCCAGTGGAGCATCCAAAGTCTGCCCTGCACTTGGAATGGTGGTGTTTGGAAGTCTGTGCCTGACCACTTACTTGTCACCTGAAGTTGAGCCACCAGTCTCATTTGGACCCATAGTGATTATAAACACCTAGCTATTGTCTTCCCAAGATAGATTTTGATGAATATACTCACTGTAGCAGTGAGGAAAGCAGCTTTCTCAGCTATTGCAGAGTTAATGATCAACTCATTCCCACCTGTCACTTCCCAAGATCTTTAGGGAACGGGGCATAGGATGACAGGGTGACAAAGCTGTTGGCAGGGGTGGATGAAGGTCACTGAAATGCCTCTGTGGGTATTCATGGAAGGACTCCAAAGAGAGACCGTAATTATCATAACTGTGTCCAGGTATTATTGTTTAATTTTTCATTGTAACAGCTTCCCAAGTAGTCTGAATGCTGTTAGCCTGTTTCCTTTTCAGTCCAGTCTACCCAATAATGCCAGATTGCCTTTATTAAAGCACAGTTCTACTCCTGCCAGTCCTCAGCTCAGAATTCTGAAATGATCCAACATTTCTGGAAGAAGAAGGGGAAATTCCTTGGCTACACATTTAAGGCTCTTCATATTTGGACCTCTAATTGCCTTTTCAGTTTTATCTTCCTGCCACTCCTAATAACAAACTGTCTGCTCATCATAATGTACCCTGAAATTTTTTGCCTTCAGGCCCTTGCTCTCATTAGAATACTTGCCTCTCTCTCCCTCTGCCTAATTATTGCCTGTAAAATCTACTCATTCTTGAAGCTCCAGCTCAAAAGTTACCTTCTCTTTGAAGCTTCCCTGACTCTCCAAGGAAGATGAAATTACCTCTGTGTCCATGGCATATTGTTTATACCCATATTTGACATTTATGTTATTCTGCCTCAAGTATTAGCTTGTTAGTTACAAGTCTGTCACTACTTATATGGCAGAGACTCTCAAAGACAAAGGCTGTGTCTTTTACATCTCTATATCTTGCACAACAATTGGCACAGTGATTGGCTCAGATTAGGTATGCAATTAATATTTGGTAACTTGAATTGGTAGACCCCTTGGTTTTTCCCTAGAGGAAAAGTAGTTTGGAAACCCTGGTGGCACAGTCTTTAAGTGCAGCATCTGCTAACCAAAAGTTCAGCAGTTTGAATGTGCCAGATGCTACTTGGAAACTCACTGTAGCAGTTCTGCTGCGTCCTAAAGGGTGACCATGAGTTGGACCCAACTCGATGACAGTGGATTCTGTTTTTTTGGTAAGTAGTGATATCACACTTATTGTGGGCACCTACATTTCTTTCAGTAGGGTAGAAATTGGGGGCTAAACCGCTTCCTTTTTGCATTCAAGAAAGCCAGTAAAAAAACTCAGGTTGCTTAATGTTTGACCTTGAAGCCATCCTTATCATTGTTACCACTGAGTCGGTTCTAACTCATAACCCCCTCATGCACTTCTTGTTTTAAAGTTATTATAATAAGAGCTTAGTATTAAACGTCTGGGAAAAACTGGGGTGAAAGTGTCTGTTCATCAGTGCTAGGGGAAAGGGGCCAATGACCTGCAATAGGAGCCCATAGACCTAGCCAATCAGGTTGTTAGGACATAAATTCACCAGATCACCTGCCCAGCTTCACTTCATTTCTATTTTCATTATCACCTTCCTTGGGATCAAACATATATTCCATGCTTTCTACCTGTAAGATACTTCAGCTGTAAGTGGTACCATTACTTGTATCTAGTTGGGGGAGATAGACTACCTACCTAAGAAGACAGATGCTGTAATACGTAGTATTGGAGTTGAGAAGAAAATATTCTGGAGCTAGATAAGCTAGCTTACTAACTGGATGACCTTTGAAAAGTTATTTTAGTGTTCTGGGATTCAGATGGCTCATATGCAGGATAAAAAAAGGCGTGGGGGCCTAAGAAGAGTAACTAAACATACCCTGTCACCCAACGGTTAAGAGCTCAGCTGCTAACTGAAAGATTGTCGGTTTGAACCCAGCCAGTGGCTCTGCAGGAAAGAGACCTGGCAGTCT
This sequence comes from Heterohyrax brucei, assembly GCA_028571685.1. NCBI lineage: Eukaryota > Metazoa > Chordata > Mammalia > Hyracoidea > Procaviidae > Heterohyrax > Heterohyrax brucei. The sequence goes on along the minus strand of CM053166.1, from coordinate 173,146,301 downwards.
GTTTTGCTAAGGATTTATAGCCAGGGAAACTATTCCAGAGGGTTCTCCTCTGTCTTGTGAAGTTGTTGTAAGTTGGAATACATCCCTGGCCCGCCACAACAATAGTGGTAGCTAAGTCAAAAGGTTGTTGTATGAGTTAAATAAGGTACTGTGCAGGGAGTGCTTAGTAAGTCCTTAAAAATGTTAATTATCATTGTGAGGTAAGAGCCCGAAATAAACTAGCCAGGCCTAGTGCAATGAGCAAAAGCTGTGAGTCAGGAGACCTGGGTGCTTGTCCTGTCTGCCACTGAGCTCCTCTTGGTCAACACATTTTTCCTCTCTGATTCTTGGTTGCAAACTATGAAATGTAGAAATAAATAATATCTAAGCTTACTTCCAGCTCTACAATGCTAGTGTACAATATTGAATATAAGCTCCTTCCTCAATAAAAGATGGTTTATTAAAAAGACAGAAAGGGAGAGAAAAGAATGTAATTCATATCTGTCAGGAAAGAATTTTCCTCTCCTTCTTTCATTGCCTTCTGATAATCAGAGAAAAATATCAAACGCATAGCAGCTTGCTTTTGTGCTTCCTATCTTGATTTTCCATCTGTCCTCCAGTCACCAAGTCTCCAGTGTGGGAGAAAATAAAAGCCGTCAAAAATAAGGATCCTTAAAGGCCACTGACTACAGAACACCAGAGGTGTTTGGAGCAGAGATACAGTTCGGTGTGTCTTTGCTTGCAGACCCGTTTCTCTAATTAAAAATGCATTTTTCCCAGGGAGCTAGCAATCTTCTTTTTTTTGCAGAGATAGCTTTCATTAACTAGCCTATTAATTGATATGAAGTTTTAAAATAACTTTCTTTTTAAGACCTGTAAAACAAGAATCAAGTGAGCGTGAATGCAGTTACCAGTTTCAAGAGTTTAATAATGTCCTGTTATCTGCACTGATGAGAGAGACATGCACATCTCAGTGACTTCTGGGTCCCATTTTCAATTTAGTTAGCGCTCTGACAACATTCCCCCCTTCCACCACCCCCAACCCCCGCAAACCAAGGAAGGTGAAAAAGATGTGTATATTTCTCTAGTGTTTATCTCTGGTTGGTTTTTCAAACTGAGCTAACCCACTGATGATCCAACACCTAAAAGGAGCTTGGCAAGATACAGCATCGCTAGGGAAAGTGCTAATAATACACAGTCACAGGGCTCAAAATAAAGTGCTGTAGGGGTGAAAGCATATCATATTTCAACTTAACATTATGCTGGTGGAATACTGTTAGGATGAACTTCATGAAGCTGCTGATTTTGTATGTGAAAAAATGGTCCAATAACTGTAATTTCATATGGTTCAGCCTAATTGGTTCTTCTTTTGCCTGTTCTTTTTCCAGTTAAGTGATTAAGAGTAGCGATTGGTCACCGGGCAGGGAGAGCAGTGGAAGCTGCATATAGCTGGGCATGGAAATTTATACGGGAATGTACATTTTCACTCAGTCATGTTAAAGAAAAAAGAAAAAAAGAAAAAGAGTAGTGATTGGAATCCTGCTTTCACCACTCACTTCTTACAGGACTTTGAGCTAGACAATCTACTTCTATTTTTGATTCCCCATCTGTAAACATAAGACCATTGTAAAGATTAAATGAAATAATGTACATTAAACATTTAGCGCTGTTCTGAGGACACAACAATCCATTTTAGCATTATTATTTTTTTCTTTTTATGCTGTATTTCTCTGTCACATCATCATCTTTTTTCTCAACTCTCATCCTCACCGGTATTGCACTCCCCTCTTCACTCTTTATCATTTGTCTTAGACCGTGGACAACTCCAGGGAGGTGCTGGATGACTTGGGCTCTCTGACCCATAGTTTCCTCTCTTTCCCCTAGTCTTCACTTCATCCAATATCTGAGTGATTTTTCTAAAATGCAAATAAAATAAAAAGCAACCCATTGCCTTCTTTTGGAGTCTGAGTCATAGCGACCCTATAGGACAGAGTAGAACTTCTCCCAGATGTTTCCAAGATTGTTTAGCAGTAAAGCTCTTAAACACTGTGCTGCCAGAAAAGAAAAAATAAACAAAGTTATTGCCATTTAGTTGATTCCATGTCATAATGATTCCATTGGATAGAGTAGAACTGCCTTCATAAGTTTCCAAGTGGTGCCTGCTGGATTTGAACTGCTGACCTTCTGCTTAGCAGCTGTAGCTCTTAACTAACCACAGTGCCACCAGAGTTTCCACAGTGTCACCTGTGTTTCCAAAATGCAAATGGCATTACTTAGTTTTCTGATCTTAAGCCTGCGTACAATGTATTATCCCAAATCCTCATCACAGAAAACAGGGACATTTACAATATGGCTCCTACCAAAGTCATCACAACTGGACTAAATCGGAAACTAAGAATTTTCCTAAATATAGTTCAAAATTCAAGAGTAGCAGAGGTAGAGGATGGGGACCATGATTTCAGAGGACATCTAGATCAATTGGCATAAGGAAGTTATTATGAAAAATGTTCTACATCCTACTTTTGTGAGTCGAGTCAGAAGTCTTAAAAGCTAACAAGTGGCCATCTAAGTAGTATAAATGGGTCCCAAACCATGTGGAGCAGAGGAGGATAAAGGACATCAAAAACGTGAGGAAAATATGAGCCCAAGAGACAGAATGGGTCACAGAGTCAAGAGAATACATCAGCATGAGACCAGAAGAACTAGGTGGTGCCCCACCACCATCAATGACTTCCTTGACAGGGAGTACACCATAGATTCCCTGATGTAACAGGCTAAAAATGTGTGTGCAGAACTTAAACTCTATTAAAAAGACCAGACTTGATGTTCGACAGACTGGAGGGTACTCCAAACTGTCTGTTAGCCCAGAATTGAAACCACTCTTGAAGCCAACTGTTCACAGAAAGATTCGACGAGATTATAAGACATAAAATGATACTGATGAAGAGTGTGCTTCTAGGCTTAAGTAGATACATGGGGCTAACTGGGCAGCACCTGTCCGGAGACAAGAGAGGACAGGGGGACAGGAGCTGTTTGAATGGACACGGGAAATGAAGGGTTGAAAGGAGTATGTTGTCAAAGGGTAGGAAGAGCAGCTATGTGTGTGTATGTTGTGTTACAAATGACTTGCATTGTAAACTTGCATTTATAGCACAATAAAATGTTTAAATATCTCTCTACGTATCTGCTACCATCATATTAGGAAACTCTGGTACTGTAGTGGTTAAATGCTATGTCCGCTAATCAATCCACCAGGGGCTCCTTGGAAACTCTATAGGGTGGTTCTACTTCGAGCTATAGGCTTGCTGTGAATCCGAATCCACTCAACCATCATGTTCAGACTTCATGTCCTGCCACTAAAATAGTATGTAAATGTAGGTCACGTAGACAAACTTGTTCCTCAACATACCACGCTCTCTGTTTTCTCTCAACTAGTGTGCGTCCTTTCTCATTTTCTACCTAGTACAGCCACAAGGTCCAGCCACATACCCTTCCTCAACTTCCTTATCCGGATGTGACCTCATAGAACTTCACAATCATTAATATTAAAATGCCTACCACACTGTTAGTATAGATCTCCCCTAAAAGATTATGATTCTCTAAGGATCTGGGAAGAGGAAAAATGATTTATCCATGCAACCAGGAAAGAGTACACAATTCTCCTGAAAGTCTGGACACTGAAGCAGACAGTTGAGGATGGGAAAAGATGTGAAGAAAGGAAACGAACTGGTTCATTTTATAACTGGGGTAAACAAGAAATGCAGAAATGGAAATGTAGGTATAGAAAAGTCTCACTGCACCTCCAGATTCCAAAGTTTGCAACAATGTATATGATTATTCTCCTCTTTCAGTCATACTTTCTCCAAGAATCTTGGCTCAGGGAGGAACCCAGTCTTCCTTAAAGATACATTCATCCCAAGAACAAGAATGGAATACATGGCAATCCATTCTATGGCTGTACCCACTGAGATAGTAGTAACTTTGTTGTTGCTTGCTCAGCATCTTTTTTCCCTTTCTTTTTTTCAAAAATTGTTTGTTGTGATCAAGTGAAAGGATACAATCCAAGTGAATTTACCATACGAAACCCCAAGCACACACCTGTATAAAACTGTGTCTACTCTCTTTACCTTGTGACAGCACACTTATTGCCTCCACTCTTTACTTCCAGTATCCACTTAACTGACACCTGTCCCCTCCTCACCAAACTTTCTCCTCCCTTCTAAATAGAGACCAGTTGGACAATCTCATACTAAACCAGAAAGTACACACACCACTTGCATCACTCTGTGTCCCTTAGTCCAGTCCAATGAGACAGTAGTAATTTTAAATGAGAGCCCATTTAGTCCGAGGACCTGAGCCGAGCATGTATGGTGACATAAGCAACGTGTGCTAATCATGACTCTCAGGACAGAGTCTGGGCTGTATCAATAAGCAGCTTTGTAAGTTTGGGCAGATCAACTCAACTCTCTTATTTCTTTCTGATTTCCTCTAACATGAAAAGCATTAAACTGTGTCGTATAGTCCTCAAGGTATGTTGTGCAGGTGAAATGGGCTGGCACTGAAAACCATGGTTACAAAAATTTCTATCAGGTCACTGGGCTCAGCTCCTAGGGATTTAAGTTCCCATCACCATGTTCTGAAGTGATGCTTCCTCTCCAAAAAGGTGCCAGACAGATGCAGTAGTCATGGCCTCAATACCTTCATCTGTTTAGTCCTGATCGAGGACTGGTACTTGTTCAGCAAACCGGTGACCTCATTACCAATGGTGTGTAGAAGATTTGTTTAAACGTTAGAAATGATAAAGCCATGCATTTCCTGTGGTATCGATTATAAAGGCATTATGCAGCTCAAAGGTCAGGGCTGTGTTTTGTGTGCATATTCTGTGTGGTTCTAAGAGGAAATAAAACAAAAACCAACCAACCTGGTTAAAGCTATGCTAATCCCAAGAGCCAAAGTCATCGGAAGTAGAGAGCACAGATTGAGCTGCCAGAGTAAGGAGAGGTCTGGGGATGTTTACATTTGCTGAACAAAGAAAAGAATGTACCATCTGTCCTCTGTATACAATAATTACATACTGTGGACCCAGTAGCAATCTTCTCTTAGTTTTTCTCAAGTAGTCAGGATGGATTTGCATTGAGCCATCTTCATAATCTCACCTGAGCCAAAGCACCACTTCATGAGATGACTTAGTGAACTGCAGTTAGCATTCAGCCTGTGGCCTGGGTTAGTGCTCCGGCTGTAGGTACTGGGATAGTTTCAGTCTGTATCCATCATGCGTCTATTTTAGCTTTGTTAATATTGAGTTCTAATCAAGTGAGCTAACTGACCCAACCCAAATGCAGTCACTGCTTGCCAATTTTTCTTTGTAGATATCTAAGGGAAACTTTGGTGGTCTAGTGGTTAAGTGCTATGTCTGCTAACCGACAGCTCAGCAGTTTGAATCTACCAGGTGCTGCTTTGGTACTCTATGAAGCAGTTCTACTCTTTCCTACAGAGTCACTATGAGTTGGAAGTTCGTATATCTTAAGGGACACTAGTACAGTTTTTCAATGTTGGTACCTACCCCTTGACACGTGTGTGAGTTCGTTTACACGATTTTGTATGACATCCATGATAACCAGGGGAGTTGTTAGTTATAGGAGGCTCACACCACTGAAATTAATAAATAATGACAAGAAACATTTCAAAGGATGGAAAAGTCCTTAGTTCTATAATATTTTTAGAACCGAACTGCATGTGTTCTATATATTAACAAAGATAACCCACTGAGAATATCGATACCTGGAATATTCTGCTATTTTCTTCAGCAGATGCTTACTCCAGCTCACGGGATGACTGAACTTGGGATATTCTCTGGATAATCATGCTTTCCTTGTATTTTAAAATTTATATCTTTGAGCTAACAGGTATCAAGTGTGTGTTACAGAGATATATGCTTAGAGATATCTCAGTGGAATGCTGTCAAGCCAAAGCCTAGTGCCACTGAGTCGGATCCGACTCATGGCGACCCTAGGGGCCAGGGTAGAACCGACCAAAACACATGTTTTCTTCACCTACATGTGCCGTCTATTTTAGCTTTGTTAACACTGAGTTCTAATCAAGTGAGGTAACTGGCCAGCCCAAATGTAGTCACTGCTTGCCCTGACTGGCTAGACTGTATTGCAATGCTGGGACCACTTGATTCTCGTCTGTAACTATCTCTGTAACTAACTGCCCTTACTAATTTGGGTAACAATGTTCTGGAACTGTCTCAGCCACTTGTGAGGCTCATTAAAAACAAGCAAATGAACAAAACATGGGTTAAATTAGGTCCACAGTAGGGCTCAGGCTCAGGAATTGTGTCCTGGAGCTCCTCTTGTTCATCCAGAAGAATCATTTCAGAAGCTGCCCTCAGGGGCATGGCCATCCTGGGGGGCTGAGAGGATGTTCACCTTTCAGAATGGTGGCTGCTACCTCTACACATTCAGGCAAAATTTGGTGTATCTCAGTAGCCTCACATAGATTTCGTAGAGGAAGCCTAATTCCCTCTGGAGTCAGCAAAGGAATTGAGTCACTTCCTTTAGGTAAGTGATTGACTAGTGCCTACCTGTCATGATTGTCATGACCTCAACAGAAAGAAGATTATGCAAATGTAAAAAATGTTTTTTTTCTCTTTAAATGTAATAAAAATTTATAGGCTTTGGGTTATCATTAGAAAGATTATCCTCATATGAAGTTTGTAAGTTCTTACATGACTTTTTCTAAATTTTTCTGTGAGTTGTTTTACATTCTGATATTTAATCAATTTGCAGATTACACTGATGTATGTATAAAGTACAGATCCAACTTAATTTTTTTGAGATGGCCAGCCATTTGTCTTGAAATTCTTTATTAAGTCATCCTTCTGTTGTCCCAAAGCTTTGAAGTGTTACATTTTTTCATCATAGTTGATATTTCCATAAACATTTGAACGTACGTTTATGCTTTACTTTCTGTTCCACTGATCTGCTTATTTGTATACTTACATTGAAGTTTTAATTGTAGCTTTATAATAACTTTGAATACCTAATAGGAATTTCCCTTATTCAGTTCCCCATGTCTTTTTTTTTTCCTCCCCTGGCTGCTCTCATTTGCTTTATTTCATGTGAATTCTAGAAACCACTTGTCTAATTTACACCAATCTCAATGCTATATTTATTTAGACATATTAAATTTATGAATTAGCTCAGGAGAAGTTGATATGATAATGAAGCGAGCTACACATGCATTGCTGACATTAGATGTTACTCATATCTGAGAACATCATATACACAAGAATTTGAGTTTTTTTAATCACCTCTAAAATTATTTGCTTTTAATACATTTGGACTCTGTTTTGTTTGTATGTTTTTACAGGACAGTAAGGAGGTAGATTTTGACAACTTGACCTATTTATTCAGTGGAAATCAGTTTGGTTTGATTTGTCTATTGCTTGTTGTGTCAGTTTGATAAATTATATCTTTGTAGAAAATTATTCAATTCATCCTAGTTGTTGTGGATTGAATTGTGTTCCCCCCAAAATGTGTGTGTTAATTTAACTCAGCTAGGAGTCCCAGTATGGTGCCATTCCTCCCATGTGTTGTGAATCCTGCCTCCATGATGTTGGTGAGGGAGAATGGGCAACAGTTGTATTAGTGAGGCAGGACTCAAGCTACAAGTTTGTAGAATACAAGGGAGAGAAGTGAGCAGAGAAAGTTGAGAACTTCATACCACCAGGAAGCAGCGCTGAGAGCAGACCACATCCTTTGGACCTGAGGTTCCTATGCCAAGATGCTCTCCTTCAACTTGGACTCAACCTACTGGACTATGATAATTTCTCTTTTGAATAGACTTAACAGACTGTCACAATAAAAATTTCTCTTCTGGAGCCTTCCACTCGTGGTATTTTCTGTTGGAGTTGTTGCAGGTGACTAGGACACTAGTTTTCATATTTATTTACATAAGTAGTCTAATAATTTAACATCATTGTCTGTTATCTGTGGTTATTTTGTTCACAAACAAATGCCCAAATCTTGGTGACTAAACATAATAAAAACGTCTCACCCATACAGAGCCCAGCACAAATATTCTTTATTAGTAGGCAGTCATCTTTGTGGTTGCTAAGACCACAGACTTCTTCCATTGTGTGGCTCTATCATCTGCTAGGGACTCTGCGTCTTCGTAACGATCATCTGCCCTCTCTCGAAACCTTCCATAAGGCAGATGGAGGGTAGATGTGGTAATTTTGTGGGTCAATTTTGAAGTGGTGCACATTACTGTGCCCACATCCATTGTCCAGAACTAAGTCACATGCTTATACCTAACTGAAGGGAAGTCGTGGAATTGTAGTGTGTCTTTTTGTCTGTAAAAGAAAGGAAAAAAAATTGTCACCCAGTCGATCAAAACAATAATATTTCATTGCCTTTCTTTATTGTTAGACATATATATATGTATATGTATATATATGTACAAATGCAACATTTTTCTTGTTTGTAATTTAGTTATATCAGTTATGTCAATCATGTTGTGCAACTATCACCAATAATTGTCAAGTTTTCCATCCCTTAAACGGTAACTCACTGCTTCTATATCATTGACTTCCCAGTTCCTTCTTCCTCCTGACACTGTTAACCACTAATAAATTTTGATCTCTATGTGTTTGCCTAATGTAACTGTTTCATGAGTGAGATCATATTTGTCCTGTGAGTAACTCACTTCACTCAGCATAGTATCTTCAAGGTTGATCCATGTTCCAGCATCTATCCAGGACTTGAGTTCTCTTTATGGCTGAATAATATTCCATTGTGTGTATATGCCACATTTTGCTTATCCATTCATCAAGAGGCAGTCATTTTTACAGAATATGGGAATGCTGCATTATTTAACATTAGAAAATGTATGCATCAGGGTTCCTTTCACCACACCTTTTCATTCTGTATGTAGAGCAAATAATCCAAGAAGATGGACTATATGAAGAAGCGGAAGGTGACAGGATTGGAAGAAGACTTATTAACAACTTGAATTATGCAGATAACACAACGTCACTTGCTGGAAATGAAGAAGATTTGAGACATTTACTGAGATGGTCAAGGACCACAGCCTTCAGTATGGATTACACCTGAGCATCAAGAAAACAAAAATCTTCACAATTGGACTAGTAAACAACATATGACAAAGGGAGAAAAGATAGTGGTTGTTAAGAATTTCATTTTCTTGGATCACAATCAAAACCCAAGAAAGCAGTAGTGAAACAATGTATTGGAGTAGGCAAACCTGCAACAAAAGAATTCTTTAAAATGTTCAAAAGCAAAGATGGCACTTTGAGGACTGAGGTACAGCTGACCCAAGCCATGGTGTTTTTAGTCACCTCATGCATGTGAAAGCTGTAAATGAAGAAGGAAGACACAACAAGAATTAATGCCTTTGAATTATGGTGTTGGCAAAGAATATTGATTGTACCATGGACTGCCAAAAGAATAAACAAATCTGTTTTTGAATAAATCACAGCCAGAAAGGAAATCTTGGGGACCTAGTGGTTTAATGCTGTGGCTGTTAACCAAAATGTCACTAGTTTGATTCTAGCAGGTTCTGCTTGGAAACTGTATGGTGATAGTCCTGTCCTGTAGGGTTGCTATGAGTCAGAATCGACTTGACAGCTGTGGGTTTTTTGTATAAAGCCAGAATTCTCCTGAGGAGCAAGGATGGTGAGACTTTCGACAAGTTGTAAGGAGGAACCAGTTCCTTAAGGACTTCATGCTTGGTAAAGTAGAGGATCAGGGAAAAAGAGGAAGACCGTCGACGAGCTGAACTGACACAGTGATTGCAACGGTGCACTCAAGCATGAGAGTGATTGTGAGGATTGCTCAGGGCCCAGTACTGTTTTGTTCAGTTGTGCATAGGGTCAGTTGGAGTTGGAACCAACTCAGTGGTACCTAATCACAACAGTTCATCCATTGATGGACTTTTTGGTGGTTTCCACCTTTTGGCTATTTTGAATACTGCTGCAGTGAACATTGTGTACCAAAGGAGATGGATTTTAATGAACAAATGATAGACTCTGGAAATGAAGGCTGATAAGTTTTTTGTTTTATTTTTATATTATGATTTCTAGGAAGAGAATTGTGAAGATGCTGAACTTATGGTTCCTTAATGTACGTATTGAGTGCCTACATTATAATGGATAAGAGAATGGACCCCGAAGTAAGACACATCTGAATTCAATGCCAGTTCTTCTACTTACAGATACATGACACTAGGCATACAGCAATGGGGCATGATAATTCAAACTGTCTCAAAGGTTTATTGTGAAGAATGAGTAAAAAGATTAGTGTAACAATCTTAGAACTGGCAGAAAAATTGTGATGAACAGTATATTAGCAGTGTGTTGGAGATAAAAGCACGTACTTGCCTAGAAGTAAGTAGAGGCATTGAAGGCAGACCTAGTTAAGGTCCACTTGAGTTCAGATAGGGAAGTGTTAATGCACACTTAGCAATTTCAGAGAAGAAGGTATTCTGCAAACTTTTATATTGTTAGCCTGTATAGTGGACCTACTTTCAAAGTTGGAGGGGCTGGAGTCCTCTTATACAGTCTTGTTCAGGCCTTGACTGTTTAGCTGTAAGTTCCAGAAAATCTCCAGAGTTATTACTGTTGGATACCGGGGCACCCGTCCATGTGTGTCACTCTTCCAGACCTACCTGGGCAGTGATAATCTCAATTCAACAGTTTCTTCTCTCTGTCCATTATGTGGCAGGTGGCGTACCAGCCCCCCACTACCGTGCAGTATCCCTTCCCTGCTTCGGCGCTCTATTTACACATTCATTTCCTCCAGGAAACTTGTCTTGATTTGTTCCAAGCTTCTTCTTCCTCATTGTCTCTAGTTTTTCTCAGAAAATATCTGTTCTTTCAACTTTTTTCTCAGTTCACCAGTGCTGTTGTAACACAAATACCACAAGTGGGTGGCTTTAAAGAATAGAAATGCATTTCCTCTGTTTTGGAGGCCAAAAGTCAAAATCAGCATCTTGGCTCTGTAAGTACTTCCTTGTAAGTAGTCCCAGGCATTCCTGCTTCCTTGACTTGTGTGTGGATGATCGTCACATGGTATTAACACCCTCCCCATCATGCATTCATATTTCTGTGTGTAATCTGCTCTTTTTATAACTTATACGTGAGTTGAGATAGAATCCATCCTACTTTATGTTATGTAATTGACACAGAAAACTGTTCTCAGACAGGATTGCATCCATAAATATACCCCCTCCCCACAAAAAAACCCAAACCCATTGCTATCAAGTCAATTCCTACTCATAGTGACCCTATAGGATAGAGTAGAATTGTCCCATAGGAGTTTCTAGTGAGTGCCTGGTGGATTTCAGTTGCCTGCTTTTGGTTAGTAGCTGTAGCTCTTGACCAAGACTCCACCAAGTTTTCGTTGATGGATACAGGGGTTAGGATTCCAACACATACTTTGAGAAGATACAGTTTAATGCATAACAACTTTCTAATTTCATGTTTTCTAGTTCTTTGAGAGGAATGATCAACCTTTTTCATGTATTTGTGTTCTTGGGCAATTAGGTTGTCAGGTTCTCAGGGGAATGGACAAAGGAATTTTCCATCATCTATTTTTTTTGTGTCCCTTCTAACATCACTAAGAATTCACTTTCCACAGAGTGGTCATTCAGGGCAAGCTGAGTGATTAACCAGCCATTTCATTATATGTCCCTAGGGTAGTGCCAGTTTATGCAAGGAAAGCAATTAAGAGTCCATGTACTTGCTATCTATTCTATGGAAGAGGCTGGGCAGGTAAGGAACAAGAATTTGTTGTACAAGTTTTTAAACATATTCACAAGTCTAGTGGAAAATGGTGCTGTTTTGGTAACCTGGCTGACAAGCTTTCTAGAAGATAGACAGGGGATTTCTTTGAGCACCAAAGGACCTTGTTAATGTGCAACACTTTGTGTGAGTGTAAGGTCGCTGCCTGGGCCACAAACCACAAGAGATCATAGAAAGTGTTGAGAATTGTCACCCCTAAGAGTAACCGAATTCTGTTCTACTTGAGTAGCTCCAAGAAATAGAACAATATGACTTGGCATTTGTGTCCGTGCAAAGGGTTTGAAAGCCATAAGGTAATCAATGATGGAGGTTAAAGATGTTACAGGAATGGTGTTTAACATGCTGTTAATTGAGTAGCGGGGAGGAAGGTAGTTGGGCCGACTAGTGAGACACAGTGTTTTGGCCTACACTGAGCTGTGTGACTAAAATCAATGTGTTTCCTTATCTGTCGTACGCAACATTTCTCACCAAGTAGTTGGACAGAAGTCATCTTGCAACCATGCAGACCAGCTCAGTACTGAGGAGATTTTTGGAGGAGTTTTCAGTGTAGATCAAAGTGAAAACTTATGTGCACTAAGTTGCTAAGGATGCCATCAGAAAGCAACACAAACTGGGTGGCTTGAAACAAAACAAATTGATTCTCTGACAGTTTTGGAGCCTGGAAGTCTAAAATAAAGATGTGAACAGGGCTATACTTCCTCTTAAGACTCTAGTGAAAAATCTTTCCTTGATTCTGCCTAGCTTTTGGTGGGTGACTGCAGTCCTTGCCATTCTTTGGTATACAGCTGCATCTCTCTGCTTCTGCTTCCATCAGCACTGCCCTTCTGTGTGCTCTCAGCTCTGAGCCCTGACATAGCCTTTGTAAAGGGACATGGCTCATTGTATTTAGGGGCCTACCCTCTTCCATTATGACAACATCTTAATTCTACTGCAAAGACTTTATTTCCAAATAAAGTCACATTCTGAGGTTCTTGGTGGACAAGTAGTTTGGAGAGACAGTATTCAACCCAGCACACTGTGTCTTGTCCGTTATAAACAAAGTTACTATTCCTTGACATCATAACTGCAATTAAGACATTTACTGTGGAAATGCTGCCTCTGTGCTATCCTCTGTGTGAGGTGATGGTGATTCAACAGTGAAGGAGGGATACATGGCCTCTGACCCCAGGCAATGAAATACACAAATGACTTATCAGCACGCAGGGCCATTTGCTAGTAATGTGTCACGTGGGACATGGTTTGCATCAGTGAGAGACACTATCTCCCTTGTGGCAATCAGTGAAGTTTTTGCTCTGTAAATAAAATTTATTTTTGCCTTTACAAGTAACACATGAAAAAACTTTGCAGAATATGATAAAATTGTTAATAATTCCCAAGCCAGAGATTATCACTATTAATGTTTTTATGCAATTCATTTTATTTTCACCTGTTATTCCCTGACGTCATTCAAACTTTGATATTTACACCACTTGTAAAAACTCTACTATTCAATTATTTTGGACAATAACGATGTACATTTGGTAGAAATGAGCACCGAGATGTAAGGTGAGAGTAATGCTGCCAGTGGTGGTTATGGTTGTGTGTCAACTTGGCTGGAGTGTGACTCTCAGTTTTTTGTCAATTATATAATGATCTAATTTGGCAGTTATTTAATGATGTAGTAATCCTCCATTTTCACGTACTGCTAGTTTTACATAATGACCTGGTTTTTGGAACCTAACCACAGTCATAACTGAGGCATGGGTATTATATAGTATTTGTATTATATAGATATATATATGTATTATATGTGTTTATAAACATATAATTGATCAATGTATGTAAAATTTCAATTCTACTTTTTAACTTATTGTTAAAAACATTTTTATCTGTCATTAAAAACACTAAATATTTTAATGGCTTGAGAACTTGATGGAAATATCATAATTTATAGTATAATTCACTTGACTATGCTCTAATTGACAATTGTTTTGAATAGCACACATTTCTTGAAATTTTTTTTATTGTGATTAAGTGAAAGTTTACAATCCATGTCAATTTTCCATACAGAAATTCTAGCACCCACCTCTATGCATCTGTATCTCCTCTCCTCACCGTGTGACAGCACGCTGTTGTTTTCCACTCTTTACTTTCAGTTTCTATTGAATCAATACTTGTTACCTCCTCTCTATCCTCTCTTCTCCCCTCCAAAAAGAAACCAGTAGGACAGCATCACATATATATTAAAACATAAAGTACATGCACTAAATGCATTACTCTGTGTCCCTGAGCCCAGTCCATTCTTGGTTCAAAGTGTTGGCTTCAGTACTGGTGTCAGCTCTGGCCTAGCAGCAAGTCTAGGGGCCGTGTTCTCAGGGGACCCTCCAGGTTGTCAGATCATCAAGTCTGGTCTTTTAGTAGAGTTCTTGACTTGCACACCTGTTTTTGATATGTAGGTCTTTTATCCGGTTTGAGTTGGTTTTTGTATAAGATGTGAGATATGGGTCTTGTTTCAGTTTTTTTGAGATGAATATCCAAATTTGTGAGCAACATTTGTTGAAGAGATTGTTTTTACCCCAGTTTAATGTCTTAGGGCCTTTGTCAAATATCAACTGTTCATAGGAGGATGGTGGCATCTCTGGGGTCTCAACTCTGTTGCGTTGATTTGTCTGTCTCTTTTTGTACTAGTACCAGGCTGTTTTGACTACTGTGGCAGTGTAATAGGTTCTAAAGTCAAGTAGTGAGAGGCCTCCCAGTGTGTTCTTCTTCAGTAGTGCTTCACTTATCTGGGGTTTCTTCCCTTTCCAAACAAAGTTGGTGATTAGTGTCTCCATCTCATTAAAAGATGTCACAGGAATTTGTATTTAGATTACATTATATAAATAGTTTGATTTGGGTTAAATAGACATTTTCACTATGTTCAGTCTTCCTATCTATGAACAGAGTAAGTTTCTCCATTTATGTAAGTCTCTTTTAGTTTCTTGTAGTAAGGGCTTGTAGTTCTCTTTGTGAAGGTCTGTTATTTCTCTGGTTTGATTTTATCTTCTTTGGGGCTATAGTAAATGGTATTGATTTGGTGATTTCCTCTTTAATAATCTCATTGTTGGTGTCAGGGAATTCTAGTGATTTCTTATGTTTATCTTGTGTCCTGACACTTTGTTGTGCTCTTCTATCCATTTGGGTAGTTTACTTAAGAGTTCTTTAGGATTCTCTGTGTATACAATCACATCATCTGCAAATAGGGCAATTTTTACTTCCTCTTTGCTGATGCAGATGCCCTTTATTTCTTGGTCTTGTCTAATTGCTCTGACTAGAACTTCTAGTAAAATGTTGAATAACAGAGGTGAGAGTGGGCATCCTTGTCTAGTTCCCATTCTCAAGGACAATTGTTTCAATCTTTCTCCACTGAGGATGATGTAGGCCATTGGCTTTGTATGAATGGCCCTTATTGCATTGAGGAGTTTTCCATCTATGCCTATCTTGCTAAGAGTTTTTAGCATGAATGGGTGTTGGACTTTATCAAATGCCTTTTCTGCATCAATGGACAAAATCAGGTGATTCTTGTCTTTTGTGATATTTATGTGGTTAATTACGTTAATTGTTTTTCTGATATTGAACCAGTGATAGCCCTGATGGATGAGTCTTAACCAAATGACTAACTGTACCCCTCAAAATGATAATGTACTCAGTGGGGGTGCTATCTGGGTGCTGTTGTCAACAAGAAGTTTTCACAATATAGGCAAAGAAATTAAATGTAAACATTAAGTGACTATGATGTAAGCATCCTGTGAAATTGTCTGCAATCACTAGCTATACTATTAGTAATTGGTAACCAACTAGAGTGTGATTATTGCCCTCCCTATGGTTTGTTTCCTTTATTTACCTGATAAGAATATTTATGTAATGAAACTGTCATGAAACTACCTGGTTCCATTTTCAGTGGGCTATGTGGTTCCCCAATTTCAGTGTTTTAAGCCTGTGAGAAACCTCATTATTTTATCTTGAAACAGCCTTCAAGTTTTTCTCTACAACAGAATATACATGCAAAATTCCCCAGTGAAATACTAGCAAAGTGTATCCAATATCAAAATAAAAATATCAAAGCAAACAACAGTAACTGCATCATGGCTTCTCCCAGTTTTTGGAAGTTGGCACTTTGCTGGAGCATATCTTTAATACTTAGCCAGATTTACAGAGATTAACTCCAGGTGAAAGTTTGGGATTTTCTCAAGTCTTTCTGAGCATGGTCCTGTCCCGGGTATGTACATCGCTTTTTAGATTCCCATGTATACACAGATGCTTTTGATTGATCTAATGTAAGAAAAGAAACAAACAAAACCAAAAACCTTCAAACCTCTCTCCCCAGCCTTTTCTCCCAGATCTTTGGTGGACTATTTTATATCTCAATGGTACACTTTCACTCTGGTGGTTATGATTTAATTGTTCTCCTTATTGAGTTTTCAAGTAATGTTTGCCTGTTTTCTGCTCTGAGCAAGTTCTGAGATTGTCAAAGAAGACTTGAGTGCCTTGCCTCAGTCATTCAGGTGGTCACAGTCAGGTTAGAACAGACGGCACCCAACAATTTGTGAATAAGAATTATCTCTGTTTCCAGGGAACAGGATCTCACACTGCTAACCCGTGTTGCCATCTCCAAGATGGTTTCTAAGGCCAGAAGTGGATAGAACACAGGAAACTAAAAAAGACACAAAACTCTCCTAGCATTTTCAAGTTGATTTTTTTTTCTCTATCAATTCCTGTAAACCTCTTTCTACTTCTATTTTTCATTCTTTTTCTTTCTCTATTTTTTAGAGTTCTGATAAAGTCGCTTCTGAGAGTTTTTGCTTCTTTTTCAGTGTTTATGTTGAGGATGGGAGCTTGAAGTTGCCTGCTCTGCCATCTTTCTTTAGTTTGTTGCCCATAGAGATTTTCTGCGGAGATAAGTTAGACACAAATTTATTTTTCCTCAACAACTCCTACATTTATGACTCTGACATTGATTCTGTTCTTCAAGTTGTGTAACCATTGTCACTATCTTTTAGCAAATCACTCAATCACTATTAACATAAACTCAATCCTTCCTAAGAAAAAAGCCACCTCCTTTCTCATCTCCCACTATTGGTTACCAGTTACTAACAATCTTCGGTTTGTATATATTTGCTTATTTCATATATGTGAGACCATGCAGTATTTGTCCTTTTTATTACTGACTGGTGACACTCAACATCTTAAAGATTCATGCATGTTGTGGTATGCATCAGGACATCACTTCTCTTTATGGCTGCATACTACTCCATTATATGTATACTATATTTTGTTTATCCTTTCTTCTGTTGATGGAGAGTTAAGTGTTTTCCACTTTTTGGCTATTGTGAGAAGTGCGGTGATGAAGATTGGCATAAAATCTCTGAATGTGTTCCTGCTTTCATATCTTCTGGGTATATATATAAGATTGGGATTGTTGGATCAAATGTGACTGAAGTTTTAAAAGTATCTCCTCTAGGGTATGAGGCTGAAACCAGGAGATCTAGTTAAAAAGCAGTGATAATTATGCAGCCTATAGATTTTATGGTCTTAGACCACATCAATAGTAGTGAAAGAAATTACAAGTGTCCAAATTATGCATTTGTTTTGAAGGTGCAGCCACCTGCATTTGTTGAAAGTTTGGATGTGAGGTATAAGAGAGAGAAGAATCAAAATTTTGGGCTACAGCAACCAGAAGGATGGAGTTGTCAAAGGTGTACGATAAGTTGCTGTGGAAGTGCAAAGCATTTCAACTCGGCCTCCTATCTCTAAACCCAGTGTTCTTTCCACTAATATGATTGTGTATTGCTTGGAATGCTGATAGGATTTCTTCAGACAATTGAAGCTGGCCTAACTGCACATGCAACAGCAGCAGTGTGTGGGTGATAAACAACAAGTCTCAGAGCTATGGCTTTTATAAAGTATCACCATTTCCAGCTTTATTTCCAGCTTTATCTCTCTGAGTGCAGAGAAGGGAAAATTTTCTTAATATTTTGCTCAAGCTCATTAAAAAGTCTCCCCTTGACCAGCTTTGATAAGGAGAAGACAACAAACATAATAGCCCTGCTTGAATCTCATAAGATAATAAATATTCCAAGTGAACATAATTGTTTTTAACCTTTATGCCAGGTACAATAAATGTCAAAGGGAAAGATAGCCCAGCGCCCTCCTGAAATGGCTTAAATAATAGGCCACAGTTTGCTTTAATGGCAGCTCACCCAGTAGACACAGTCATATAATAAATGAGGAATCCCTAATGAGAGTTGCATTATTTCTATTGGCTTTTATGCCATCCTTAATTGATTGCCATCATGCACGGCTAATTAAGGGCATGATAATCGGAGTGAGGTGTTGGAAGCCAGTTCGGTGGCGCTGGCTTTAAAACAATGCCTTCCAGAAGCTCAAGTCAAGGTGGCTGGCAGGGTACTCTGTGAGTGGAGACCAGCTCATTGAAAAGTGTAATGCTTCATTGACCTTCTGGTTGATTATCCCGACCGTGGATGGGAACATTGAGGCCACCACTCAGTGATGCTAAAATCCCCCTTGAGAATGGTTTTCTTGGTCTGAGCACTACTGGTTATTTTCTCTGCCTACGACCTTTTCCTGTATCCCCTGAACACCCAAATAAGAGATTCCTATTCTGAATTCCTTTTCAGGCATGTTCTCAGAAGGGCAGGATATAATACTGACAAGACTATTGGATTTGGCTTCTATTATTAGCTCAGCTACAAACGGGCAATATAGCCTTGAATGAATATGAGCAATATCTTTCACAACAAAAAATGTTACTACCCATAGTCACCAGGGGAAATTCAACAATGAGCCCTACTTTATTTAGTTTGAGTACTATGATGTCACGGCCATGATCTTCACTGAGTCAGGTGCTGTCTCTGTCCCATTTCCATCATCCTACAGACAAACTCCAATCTAGCCTTCTCTCTGACACCCCTCATAATCCTGCCAGCCTACATGCAGCGCTCCTTCCTCTGCCCTCCCAGCCCTGCCCTGCTGAGCCACAGACTGTGCTACTTGTTTCTCTACTGATTCTTGTTGTCTTGCCTTTTCTGTCTCCCAGGATGCACTGCTGGCCTGGCCTGGGAATCTCGTTTTGGCTGTCACTCTTCCGAGCATCATTCATGTATACGGGTTGATTTGTGAGTTTGCGATTTCTGTTTTGCTTTGAGTACTTTAAATGTGAGTGAGGAGATCAATATTTCCTTGTTGTGTATAGATGAGAAAGAGAAGGTCAATGAGGACAAAATCAGAAGATAGTATGGTGTCTTTTTTCCCTCCCCTTGGGGAAAGGAGCTAATTCTTTGAGAGACTGATAGAATGAGGTGGGAGAGTGTGCACAATAAATCTCAGGTGGTAAAGTGCAGCACCAAATGTGCCAGGGACCAGTATGACTTGATTATGGAGTGACAGTGTACACTTAAGACCAAAATATTCCTGCAGCATCTTGATTAATTGCCAGTAGACTCCAGGGGGATAGACTTTTCCAGGAAATGCTGTGAGGCTGTGTTTGGACTCGGGTGGTACTATCTCTTACTGCCTTACTTTACTTCTATGGCCACATATAGTCAACATCTTATTCCAGCCTACCACAGGAATAGGGATAGTCTTTCAGTTTCTTCAGGAAACTCAGCCTTGCCTTTGTAAATGGAAGACTAGGGAGCTCTAGAAAGAGGCTCCATAACGTGACTTCGTGAATAAAGAGACAAGGATCACGAAAGCAAGACATAAAGCGTAGGATAGAAGCCACATGGTGGCTGTAGCTGGCAGGAGTTTAGGAGCACCTTGGAGGCATTTCTTGAAAACTCAGTAATCTTTGGGACACACAGTGGGTGGCTTTGGAGAAGGGCTAGAGATCTCTCCATGGTCAGACTACAAAGAGCATGAGTAGATGGAAGCAAGACAGTGAAAGATCAGTTATTTGGTGTAAATATTAGTAGCTTTAGAATTTAAAAACCTATTATAAAAGCAATGTAGGCCTATCATAAATAGTCAAACCGTACAGAAGAATATCAGATTAAAAATAGAACTTCCTCTTTTCCTCTACTCGAAAGTCCCATGTAAGAGAGATAATGTGGGACATATGCTGTCAATAGTTTGGGGTATATCCTTCCCGAACAGAGATTTGTGATATCATCCTCAGACCTGGGAACTGGTGAAAAAAATGCAATTCTTTGACCCTAGCCCAGATCTGGGAAACCCTGGTTGTGCAGTGATTAAGAGCTATGGCTGTTGGCACATGGCGTAAGAACTATGGCTGCTAACGAAATGGTCAGTTGATCAAATCCACCAGGCATTCCTTGGAAACCCTATGGGGCAGTTCTACTCTGTCTGTAGTGTTGGCATGAGTCAGAACTGATTCGATGGCAATGCATTTTTGTTTAACCCTGATCTCCACCAGAGTCTAGGTCTACCTCTGTAGACATAAAAACGAAACAAAACTCCTCCAGTAATCATGATGACAAGGTTGACAAATACTCCTTCAGACATTCTTCACCACATATAGAGAGTCTTCTACACCTTTGACTTTTCACTAATAATGTTCAGTAAAATAAACCCATTTCTTTTTTCATAGCAGTAGTTCTATACCAGGGGAACTTTTGTTCCCCAGGTGACATTTGGCTATGTCTGGAGACATTTTTGTTGCCACAACTGTTGAAAATATTACTGGCAGTAGGTATGCAAGGAATGCTGCTGAACATCCTGTAATGCACAGGACGGATGTCTCATGACAAGAAATTATCCAGTCCCAAATGTCAATAATACTGAGACTGCAAAACTGGTTTTTAGAGGGATATACAGTCTTCCATTCTGTGACAGTATTAGAATTCATCCATTCTACCCAATATACTCCTATGACTTTATTTAATATCCAGAGAGTATGAAGGGCTTGAGAACATGTTGGCTATATGTATATGTATGGTCTACCTACAAACAGTTCCAAAACTTATTTAAACAAGGGACATGCGTTTTGTTTCTTTTGTAGTAATCAACATGTTGCTCTTTATGTGAAAGGTATTGAAGGAAAACGTATTGAATTGAATTGAATCATCACCAACCCCCATAATATACTGAGATTCTATTGTATTTGTCTCCGGTTTCTGCTAAACCCTAAAATGAAGACTGGGTGAAATTCTTTCTGTCAATAACAAACGGAATTAACCACAGAGTCTTGGGTGAATTGCTGAGTGAATGATTAAAAATCATCTGCAAATAGTAAGCTGTCTGCTGTGACCTTTCAGCACTTGAGATTTTGACTGATGGTCCCCTCTTTACAGTTTAGTGAAGTTGTAAACAAAGAGACACGAGGCTCACTGACAGGCCACGCAGTCAAATACCAAACATGAAAAGGTCAGTGCCAACTCCACTCGCTGATGTGACTGAGGCTGGCATAAAACGGCTAGACTCGTAACACTGTTGCTTTGAGCTGTTGACTTAAAGGGAAAATGACAGATGGTTCTGTAGCAAGTGAAAATGGAAAAATCTTCAGCTTGAACCCACTAGAGGTTTTAATCCAAGCTCTGGCTGAAACTTAAACTTGGCTAAAGCCAAGTGTATTCAAGTACATATTGTAATGCCATGGGACTCACCACGTTGAAGGCTTTGTCTGGGATGGTAGTGGTGGCCACTCTTGTCTCTTCTTCCCAGAAGGTTTTAGTAACCTGATGAGGCTCACCTGTGTGTCTCGGTCTAGTAGCAGTTATCTGTATAGCATGCTGTTAAATGGAGATCCCCTAGTCAACTTTTTGAGACCCTGCTCTTTTCTCTCCTTCATATATCCCTCATTTTCATCTCTGTACCTTTGTTTCCGCGTTCTGTCTTCTTTTTCTCACTTGAATCCAGTTCATCCTTTAAAATTCTCTAGCTCCCCGAATTACCACCATTCTTTGTTTTCTCTGGCCTTGGGGCATAGTATGTCTCTCTTAACAGGCTGTATTTATGCTTTTATTCATTCATTCACCAAACATGAGCACCTACTATGTTTTGAACCCTGTGGAAGTCACCAAGGGCAAGGATGGATAAGGCGTGGTTTCTGCTGTCCCATGTAATTCGTGTAGGAGGAGGACAAACTCCTAACAAAATGTGAACCGATTTATTGAACAGTCTAAACTTGGTGAGCTATAGACACAAGACAGTTTTCCTTTATCCCCTATTATGTCTTCAAGCATGTATGCTGAAGATCCTGTAGCCACCGGGATGCATGGCTGTTATAAATATAAATTGGTGTAACTATTTTGGAAAACTTTTGGAAGTAACTACTAATTTGAGTATTCCTATATCCTGTGAGGAAACTTGGGTGGCATAGTAGTTAAGTGCTATATCTGCTAACCAAAAGGTCAGCAGTTTGAATCTACTAGGCACACCTTGGAAACTCTGGGGAGCAGTTCTACTCTGAGTCAGAATCGACTTGATGGCAGTGGTTTTTTTGTTTTTAAATACCCTGTGACTCAGCAATTCTACTTCTAGATATATATCCAAACCAAATGTATACATATGTTTCCCAAAAGGTATGTGGTAGATTGTTCATAGCAACACTATGCATAATAATAAAAGACTGGAAACTTCCTAAGTGTTCATTGATAACACAATAGATAAATTGTGATGTATTCATGCAAATGAATACTATACAACAAAGAAAGTGAGCTAGCTACCACTATATGAAACAACCTGAGTGACTTTCATACTTTGTAATACAAATTATTAGTTATTTTATGTTAACTCTTCTGAGAGCTTATAGGTTGGAACACGTTGGAGAAGAAGTGAGCATTTAAAACTTTTTGGAATAAGTTACACTTGACTTTTGAAAGAAGGGAGATTATTATATAAGCAAATGAAGTTATAGAAAGTTGGAAGGGAGAGAAGAGCTTGCTTAGTGGTATCAAGCAGCTTAAAGCATTTAGGTAACAGCATGAGATAAGTATTAAAAATAACTATGTTTCTAGGTAATGGAGTTGAACCTCAGAGGTTAAGCGCCTTGGTCAAAGTCACACAGATAGGAAAGAGCAGAGCTGGCATTTGGATTCAGGTATGCTTGTCTCTAAAGTTGATGTTCTTAACCTCTAAGCTATACTACTTTTTTAAAAGGTTTGATAATCTGGTGTATATAAAGTAAACATTTACATAGGGGCAGTTAATTAGCTTGTGGAGGTGATATATCAGTAGAAAGTGCAATTACTTGTACAAAGGAAGATACAACATTTGAACTGGGCCTTGAGGTAGAGGCAGTTACCAGGTTGGCAAATCAGCAGAAGCAAAGTCATGGAAGTATAAAGGTATAAATCCCCATTTTGTGGAACTTTCATGTATCATCAATAATTGGGAAATACATAGTGAAATGCTGAGAACCTTGGGAGCAGCTTCATAAAAATAAATAACCTTAGCTTGTTGCAGTCCCTACAAAAGCTAGAAATTCAACAGTGGACCATTCTCTTGTCTTGACTTTTTGTCAAACATACTTATTTACATTCCTCTTAATTCTCATGAGTCAGAATCAGCTCGATGGCGAGTTTGGCCTTTGCTTTTACAGTTCTGGAAAAATAGAACTGCTTGAACATATATCTAGTGGCACTACTCTTAAAGGTAATATGCTGTTTTGTTGTAGTTTGTGTATATGCAAACATATTGCCTCGTGGTTTGAATTCTAATTTGAAGTTCGGTGGAACTCCTGATCAAAGCCAAGTTGAGCTTTCTGCCCAGAACCTTTGTGGTATGCTCTTCCACTGAGCTATGTATTATACAGCAGCTACCTTAAAATGGGCGATTTCTCTGTATATAGCTTCCTTATTGCCTTTTATTTTTTTGCCTAAATATTGTATTTCAAAATATGAAAATCATGGAAAAATATGAGCATTCACTTTAGAAGTCAAAATTTTTAATAGTATTAGCTTTTCTTTAAGTAGGTCCATACAACCATGTCACTTTGTACTTATCTACCAAGGCTTTTCTCTTTGAAGTCCTATGTTAAAGCTGTGGGGTAGAGCCTGGGGCAGGACTCTTTCTGTTTCTGGCTTTTGCTCTTACCCAACATTGAAAGATGTAAACACAGTAGGAGTTACTAATAATTTTTTTCTTTGTGGAGAGAAATTACACATATCATTGGCTGATACTTTTGCTACTAATGGTGTATCATTTTTTTCTCATTTTTTTTTTAATAATTGTACTTTAGGTGAAAATTTACTTCTCAAGTTAATTTCTCATTCAAAAATTGATATGCATATTATTACGTGACACTGGTTGCCATCTCTATAATGTGACAGCACAGTTACACTTTCCACTCGAGTTTTCCTATATCCATCCAACCAACTCAGTATATCAGTTAAAAAACAAACAAACAAAAAAAAACGAGCTATCAGGGTAAAGTTTTCTTGGGCTGTGAGACATTCTGTAAGTGTGAATCTTCCAGACAATTGAGATATACTCCTGTAAGCTTTTGTTGACAGCCAGTGAAATTCTGGTAATGACAATTGAGGACCAGTATATCTATAGATGCCAGCTGGGCTGATCTTTTCTCTCCAAACTAATCACATGTTTATTGAAGCAATAAGCACCATGAGGGCTTTAGTCTTTAGTCAGAGATGTTAGCATATTACCAAATGATTGGTAATTTGCAACACTGCTGATTCTTTTGTTCCCAAGCCTAAGATTTAAGACTTTTAGAAATAGAAAATTGTACATTATCATAATGTTCTGACTTTGTAGTTCTATCTTCAGCTGTATATACATGTTCTAAAATGTAGGCCAGTAGACTGATACAGTGAAAGACCTTTATAAAGAACATAATACAAAATTTTTATTTTTATTACTTACAAGGTGCAATTTTATTATGTACCATATCAGCTAGATTCTTACCAGTTAGGTACATATGTCATCTTGAAGAGTTGCACCCTTCAGAAAGTTATAGTAACTAGTTTAGATTTTCTGATTAACATTCAGCAAGGTGAAATGGACTGGTATGAGCTTTTTTTTTGTGATTATGATTGAATGAAAATGTACATTCCCATATAAACTGCATGCCCGCCTATATGCAGCTCCCACTGCTCTCCCTGCCCAGTGACGGCACACTCTTCCTCTCTACTCCATACATGTCTTATCTTCCCAACAGTCTCCTATCCCCTCCTCTCCACCCGCTCCCCTTCCTCCAGTAAGAGGTCAGCAGGACGACATCCTGTAGATGCATAGACCCATAAAGTACACACATGATCTGGTCACTCTGTCTCACCAAGTCCAATCCATTCCTGTCTGAGAGTTGACCTCCATTATGACTTATGGACAGGGGAAGCATCCGGGCCAGGGGCCATACTCCCAGGGGAACTGTGAGGCCCATGGACCATCAATTGCCATCTTTTAATGGAGTTGGTGTGAGCTATTTTGAATATGATGATCATGTGGTCCACTGTGCTAAGAGTGACAAAGTGAAGGTGAATGACATCATATTCATTGTCAAAAAGAATATTTCCAGATGTGTCATGAAGTATGACACTGTCAGTCATAGCAAAGGATACTATCCACACAATTGTAAGGAAGACCAGTTAATAAGACTATTATTCAGATTCATGCATGCACCACTACAGCTGAAGAAGAAGAAATTGAAAATTGTTACCAGTTTCTGCACTCTGAAATTGATTGCACCTTCATTCCTGATGCATTGATAATGACTAGTGTTGTAAATGTGAACACTGGAAACGAAGAAGAAGGATTGGTAGTTCAAAAATATGGCCTTGGTGATAGAAATGATAACAGGGATCACATGGTAGAGTTTTTCAAATCCAATTTCTTCTCTGCTAATTCCTTTTTTCACTAACTTAAATGGCAACTCTAATTGTGTACCTCACCAGATGGAATACACAGGAATAAAATTGACAACATCTGTGGAACGAAATGGTAGGAAAGCTGAGTATCATGATTCAGAATAAGGCCAGGGGCCAACTGCAAAATAGACCATTAGTTGCTTCTGTGTTGTTCAAGTTGAAGCTAAAACTTATTAAAACAAGTGTACAAGA
Source organism: Heterohyrax brucei (assembly GCA_028571685.1). Taxonomy (NCBI): domain Eukaryota; kingdom Metazoa; phylum Chordata; class Mammalia; order Hyracoidea; family Procaviidae; genus Heterohyrax; species Heterohyrax brucei. The sequence continues at coordinate 173,120,483 of CM053166.1, read as the reverse complement.
GCCAAAGTGTGACCTTCAGTATATCCCACTTGAATTCAGAAATGAGTAGGCTTGATGCACTGAACACTAATGACTAAAAATCAAATGAGTTGTGGGATGACATCAATGATATCATATGTGAAGAAATGAAAATGGTATTAGAAAGACAGGAATGAAGGAAAAGACCAAAATATATGTCAAAAGAGACTTTAAAGGTTGCTCCTCAACATAGACTAGCTAAAGTGAGTGGAAGAAATGATGAAGTATAAGAGTTGAAGAAAAGATTTAAAAGGGCGGCTCAAGAAGAGAAAGTACAGTATTAATGATGACATATGCAAAGTCCTGGAGTTAGAAAACCACAAGGGAAGAGCACAGTGCACATTTCCCGAGCTTCAACAGCTGACAAGAAAATTCAGGCCTTGAGCTGCAATATTGAAGAATTCTATGGGCAAAATATTGAACAACACAGGAAGCCTCTCGAGGAGATGTAAGAAATACACAGTCATCGTAGCAAAAAGAATTGGTGCATGATCAGCCATCTCGGGAAGTAGCCTATGATTCAGAACTGATGGTATTGAAGGAAGAAATCCAAGCTACAGTATAGACACTGGTGAAAAACAAGGCTCCAAGAATTGACAAGACTCCAGTTGATATGTTTCAACAAAAGTTTTGCTTGTCTATGCCAAGTTATTTGGAAACCCTGGTGGTGTAATGGTTAAGTGCTATGGCTGCTAACCAAAAGTTCAGCAGTTTGCATCCTCCAGGCACTCCCTGGAAACTCTATGGGGCAGTTTAACTCTAACCTATTGGGTTGCTATTAGTTGGAATCGGCCTGATGGCAATGGATTATGCCAAGACATTTAGGAGGACAGCTACTTTTAAACTGACAGAAAAAGATCCATATATGTACCCATTCCAAATTTGATTGAAATGAGTGGAGAGATTATCAAGCAATATCATTAATATCTTATGAAAGTAAACTTGCTGGAGATTATTCAAAAGTGGTTGCAGCAGTACATTGACAGGGAACTGTGTGAAATTCAAGCCTGATTAAGAAGAGGACATGGAAAGGATGTTGTTGCTGATGTCAAATGGATCTTGGCTGAAAGTGCAACATACTAGAAAGATTTTTACCTGTGTTTTATTGACTACACAAAGGCATTTGGCTGTTTAGATGATAACATAATTTTGGACGACATTGTAAAGAATTAGAATTTCAGAGTATTTCACTGTGGTGACCCTGAAACTATGTGTAGACCAAGAGGTGGTCATTCAACAAGAACAAGGGGATATTTTATGGTGTAAAATCAGGAAGTCTGTGTCAGAGTTGTATTCTTTTATCATACTTATTCGGTCCACATACTGAGCAAATAACCTGAGAAGGTAGAATCTAGAAAGAATCAGACATCGGGATTATCGTTAATAATTTACTTTATGCAGATGACACAAACTTGTTTGCTGAAAATTAGAAGGATTTGAAACATTTACTGATGAAGATAAAAGATCACAGCCTTCAGTATGGATTATACCTTAACATAATAAAGAAAACAAAAACCTTCACAACTGGACCTGTAAGCAACATCATGATAAACTGAGAAAATATCGAGCTTGTCAAGGATTTCATTGTATTTGAATCCACAATCTATGCCCATGGAATCAACATTCATGATATCAAACAACGTATTGTGCTGGGAAAATCTGATGCAAAAGACCTCTTTAAAGTGTTGAAAAGCAATGATGTCACCTTGAGAATGAAGGGGCACCTGATTCAAGCTTTGGTATTTTCAATTACCTCATGTACATGTGAAAGGCAGACAATGAATAAGGAAGATCACAGAAGAACTGATATCTGTGCTTTATGGTGTTGGGAAAAAATGCTGAATATATCGTAGAGTACCCAAAGAATGAATAGATCTATCTTGGAAGAAGTACAGCCAGAATGGTCCTTAGGAGTAAGAACGGTGAGACTTCATCTTGTTTACCTTGGGTATGTTATCAGAAGGGAACAGTCCATGGAGAAGGACATCATGCTTCATAAAGTAGAGAGTCATCACAAAAGAAAATGACCGTCAGTAAGATGGATTGACAAAGTGGCTACAAAAATGAGCTCAAACATAGCAAGGATTATGAAGATGGCACAGGGTCGGCCAGTAGTTCATTCTATTGCTATCGGTCATATCTGATTTGATGACACCTAACATCAACACATAACATCTTGTACTTAGTGTCTTGCAGGCAATTTTCTCTGTACTGGGTACCCTTTCTCACTCTTTTCTTCCTACTATCCAATTTTTACAGTGCAGCCTGAGTAATGTCTTTAAAAAATACAAATTTGATCTTGTCACACCACTTATAACACTTTTACAGTTTCCCAGAAAAACCTACCTAGTATCTAAACTTGTACCTGTGACTCTCAGCTGTCCAGCGTCTTCCACTACCACTCTGCCCAATGTACATCACACTGCCGTCACATTGGCCTTCTTTTTGTTTGGCTCCTTGAAACCCTCGAAGTTTCTTTCCCACTCAGGGCATTTATAGTTGCTATGTCCTCCTCTTTGTTATGGATTGAATTGTGTCCTTCAAAAATATGTATTCTCAGTAGAAGACAGGACAGCATATTTGGACTATAGCATAAGCTAAAAGTTTTTCTAAGTTCCATCCAAAATGAAGGATAGAATAGCAGAGGCCGGGATCTTGGGACCATGTGGTCAGGTGACATTGAGGTCAATTGGCATGGTTAGTCTTTTATTATTTTTTTAATTTTTTTAAGAGAGTCTTCTTTGTCTCCTACTGGTGAGTGGTACCTGGGGTCTTAAAAGCCAGTAAGCTGCCATCTGAGGAAAATCAATTGATCGCAACCCACCTGGAACAGATGACAGCTGAGAACATCATAGACATGACAAAAATGAGCCCAGGAGACAGAAGGACTCATATGATTGGGAGGCTATATCAGGATAGGACTAGAAGAAACTAGGTGGTCCCTGGCCACCACCAAAGACATCCTCTATAGGGGACTCAATGTAGAGTCCCTGGCATAGCACATGAAAAAGAGGTGTGTGGATTAGAAACCGCATTAACAGACCAGAACTGATGATCCGACAGCCTGGAGTGCCCCCTTAGAACATGGCCCCTAGACTTGCTGCTAGCCCAGAAGTGAAATCAGTAAGGAAGCCAACACTTCAGACTAAAAATGGACTGGACTCAGGGACACAGAGTGATGCATGTGGTGTGTGTACTTTGTGGTTGTATATACATATAAGAGGCTGTCCTTCTGGTTTCTTTTTAGAGGGGAGAGGAGAGAATGCAGAGGAGGGAACAAGCATTGGCTGAGTGGATACTGGAAATAAAGAGTGAAAAAGAGTGTGCTGTCACAGGGTGAGGAGAGCAGATAGACTTGCAGAGAGGTGGGAATGGAAAATTGACTTGGATTGTGAACTTTCACTTAATCACAATAAAATTTTTAGAAAAAAATGTGCTTTAACTTGGCTAGTGAATGATTCCCAGTATTGTGTAATTGTTTACTGTTTTGTCATCCGATGTAAACTATCTATGTGTTATAAAACCTACCCCTGTTATATTAATAAGGCAAGATTAGTAGCAATTATGTTAATAGGGTGGGACTCAGTCTATAAGATTAAGTTTTCTCTTAAGTCAATCTCTGTTGAGATATAAAAGAGAAGTAAACAAAGTCACCAAGAAAGTAGAGCCAGGAGTGCATAACCTGTGGACTCAGGGTCACAGCACTGAGAAACTCCTAGAGGAAGGGAAAATTTATCACAAGGACTTTTCCTACAGAGCAGAGAAAGACAAAACCTTCCCCTTAAGCTCAAGCCCAGAATTCAGACTTCTAGTGTGCTAGACTGTTAGAGACAAAACTTCTGTTTGTTCAAACATCCACTCTCTGTACTTCTGTTATAGCAGCACCAGTTAACTAACAGTCTTGCTCTGAGTTTAGTCACACGGCTTGTTTCTCTTTACTATTTAGAGTACAGACAAATGCTATCTTCTTAGAGCTGCTTTCTGTGACCAATCCCTTCCTCCTAAGACAAAACAAAGCACATTACTAGGATCCTACGTGCATGGGGATGGGAACTATTGCCTTGTTTATCACATTAACCCCAGAAGATATCACAATACCTGAAATATAGCATGTGACCAGTGAATATTTGTTGAATAAATGAATTATGAAATAGAATATTAGAGCTGGGAGGACCTGTTCTTTTAGAGTTGTCAAGTTCAAGTTTGATTTAGAGGTAAAGAATTTGGAGCATCTAGAGGTGACATGGAGCCCTGCTGGCACAGGGCTTAAGAGGTAAGGTGCTAACCGACAGGTCATTTGTTTAAATGTATGACCTGCTCCTGGGAAACTCTATAGGACAGTTCTATTTTGTCTCATATGGTTGCTAAGAGATGAAACAGACCTCATGGCAACTGTTTTATTTTTTGTAGTGTTAGAAGTAATATGACTTGGGCAATGAAGTACACTAAATTAATAGCAGAACTGAGCCTAGAGCCAGATTTGCCAGCAGCCAGTCTTTGGAGGTTTCACTAAAAATTAGAATTTATTAAGCTATTATAGAACAGCTGTTATAGTCAAAGTCTTGACCTTCAAAAAACCCTTTCTGTTGAGAATCCAAGTGTAAATCTGTTGACCTAAAGTTACCTGATCTTCAACAAGAGCCTAAATTCCATCAAGAGGTGAGAAGACAGTCTTCTCAGTAAATGGTACTGGCAAAACAAGATGTCCATCTGAGAACAAAATGTAATAGGATTCATACTTCACACCATACACACAAACTAATTCAAAATGGGTCAAAAACCTAAATTTAAAAACAAAAAATATAAAGATCATAGAAGAGAAAATTAGGATTTATGACAGAGGCAATAATACACAACATTAACAGGATACAAACCATAACTCCCAATACGCAAACATTGTAAGATGAGCTCGATAATTGGGATCTTCAAAAAATTAAAAACACTGTTCAAAAGACTTTGCCAAAAGAGTAAAAAGAGAACCTGCAGAAGGTTTTACCTATTACAAATTCGACTAAAGTTCAGTCTCTAAAATCTACTGGGAAATCTAACACTCTGCAACAAAATGATAAAAAATTCAGTTAAAAATTTGGCAAAAGAAATGAACAGACACTTCACCAAAGAAGATAAGTCAGACAGCTAACAGACACAAAAATAAATGCTTACCATGATTAGCCATTAGAGAAATGGAAATCAGAACCATAATTCTGATTAACTCTCTCCTGCATTACTAGAACAAATCCAAAAAAAAAAAAAAGTTGGAGAGTCTGGAGGGAAATTGGAACTCTTACACACTGCCGATTGGGACTGCATAATGGTGTGATCGTCTTGGAAAATGATACGACGCTTCCTTAGAAAGCTAGAAATAGAAATACTGTATGATCCAGCAATCCCACACCTAGTAATATATCCTAAAGAAATAGAACCATCTTATGAATAGACATATGCACACCCATAGTCATTGTAGCATAGTTCACAATAGCAAAATTTAGGAACAACCTAGATGCTCATCAACAGATTAATGTATAAAGAAACTGCTACATATACACAGCGGAATCTGACAGTAAAGAACAGTGATGAATCTGGTGAACATCTCACAGTGTGTGTGCTTCTCAAGGACATAATGTTGAGTAAAATACGTCAACCACAAAAGTGCAAATATTGTATGAGATTACTGCTATAAAAACTCATAGAAAGGTTTACAAACACAAGGAAACAATCATAGATGGTTACAAGGGAGGGGAGTGGTGGGAAAGGAAAAGCAGTAAATATACAATAGGTAAATGGTAAATTTAGTGAAGGGTAAGACAGTATACAATATTTGGGAAATCAGCAGAAGTTGTACAAGGCCAGGTCTTGGAAGCTCCAAAGACATATCCAAACTCCCTGAGGGCCCGAATTGCTTGGCTTAGGGCTATGAGGACTGGTAGTCTCGGGAAATATGTAGCTCAGTTGGCACAAGTTAGTTTAAAAGAAAATATTCTACGTTTTACTTCGGTGAGTAATGTCTGAGTTCTTAAAAGGTTGTGAGAAGGAGAACGACCCAGAATGGAATACTAAGAAAAACAGAAATCATTGACAAAACAAAAATAAATGAATTAAAATGGCAGCACTAAACACATACCCATCAGTAATTACACTGAACGTAAATGAACTGAACACTCCAATAAAGAGACAAGGAGTGACATCCTGGATCAAAAGACATTTCCTGTCTATATGTTGCTTACAAGAAACACACCTGGGACTCAAAGATATCAACAAACTGGAAATGAAAGGATGGAAAAATGTATGCCAAACCAACAACATACAAAGAGCAGAATTGCCAAAACCAATCTCCGATAAAATAGGCTTTAATGTAAGATCCACCATCGTTGACAAGGATGGTGACTATTGATGAATGGTTCAGTACATAAGCAAAACATAACACTATTATATATTTATGTACCCTATACCAGAGCATCTAAATATTGAACAAACATTGACAAATGGGTTATGCTGACCTGCCTTCTAGTGCATGCTGTCACTCCCTTCACCTAACCGAATTCCTATTGACTATCTAATCTACGAATAATCCTCTCCTTCCCTCCCACCTTTGTAGCCATCAAAGAGTATTATTTTCTGTGCATAACTCTTAAGTCATCATAATAGTTGTCTGATACAATAATTGTCCTTTTGCAGGTGACCGGTTCCACTCAGCATAATGTTTTCCAGTTGATTCCAGGTTATGAGATGTTTCCTAAAATCATCATTGTTCTTTCTCTTGCATAGTGCTCCATTGTGTTTATCCATTCATCTGTTGATGGGCTTCTAGGTTGAGTCCATCTTTCTGCTGTTGTTGACAGTGCTACAATAAACAGTCGTGTGCATGTATCTGTTTGTGTTACAGCCCTTATTTATGTAGAATATATTCTAAGCAGTGGAATTGCTGGATCACATGATATTTCTACTTCTAGCTTTTAAAGAAAGCACCAAATTGGTATCCAAAAATGTTGTGCCATTTTACATTCCCACCTCCAGTGTAGAAGAGTTCCAGTTTCTTCACAACCTCTCCAACATTTGTTGTTTTGTGTGTTTTGGATTAATGCCAACCTCCTTGGGATGAGATGGCATCTCGTTGTAGTTCTGTGATGGTTAATGATTGCAAGTATTTCATTCATGTGTCTTTTGGCTGGCTGGATGTCTTCTTTGGAAGAAGTGTCTGCCCATATCCTTTGCCCATTGTTTAATTTCGTTATTTGTCTTTTTCTTGTTGACATTGTGCAGTGCCTTATAGATTATGGAAATTTGATGTCAATCCAATAGGTAGTTTACCACAACTCTTACTCACTGCCACAGACAGCTGAAGTGTTAAATATTACCAGAAACTTCCCCTAGAATAAGTTGTATCTGGATGATCTCTGAGTTAGGTTAATGATATACAAGTGTTATGAGCAGAGTGTCCCAACGAGTCACCCCACAGGTGAAATAATGATAGTTTCCTGGGGCTGTGTCTTTGAAGAAGCTCCAATCCCTTTCTACTCTTTCTAGGGGCTACCAGGCTACTGGTTTTCATGGTGATTGTGAATTTTCAATGATGTTTTAGAGTTGGGGAATAGATGAAATTGAAACATCATGAGTCTCACTGTTCTCACTGACGTTCAGCTAATTTTCTTAAATAAAATCTGTTTGGGTTATTACAGTCCTTTGGCTAATTACCCAAGTTCTGAAAGAGCTGAGTCATTTTTCTTTTCTTTTTTTACTGTGTTTAAGTGAAAGTTTACTGTTACAGTCAGTTTCTCATACAAAAATTTACAAACACTTTGTCATGTGGCCCTAGCTGCTCTCCCCTCCAACCTGTGTGTCTCATATCCATTTCATCAGCTTCTATGCCCTTCTGATGTTCCCTCTCACTTCTAAGTGGAACTATATGTGCTCCTGTATGTGCCCAAGCCAACAATTATGCTCTCCACCAGTATCATTTTGTTTCTTAGTTATTGCTTTTGTGTCTTATATATTAACTCAGTCTTTGAAGAGTTTGCTTTTAGAATGGTTTCATATATAATCCTTTTGTATTCACCTTCAGATAGTTCCAGAAAGGTTTCTACATCTGGGAAGTTCTTTGGTTGTTTCTTTTGGGGGCCTTCTGAAGCCGCGGGTGATTTCTTTATTACACTTTTCTCCAGAATTTGTTGATTTGGGGGCATCATGTGAGTTAACAGAGGCAGGGAGAGATGCTGTGAGGATGGACCTCAATTGTTTCTCTAGGCCATCTTAAAATGAAAGGTAAAAGGTGTCTGATCACTTCCAAAGTCAGTAGGTTGTCAGGTGTACAGGTCCCTCTTTCCAGCTGGCAAAGAGCTCTATATTCAACCCCAGATGTCACAAACTAGTTCAAAATTCAGGAAGGCTAGTGACCTGCTGGCCTCTGCTGTCAGGCCCAAGCTGTAGGTGACACTGTGTAGAATACTGCTTTACTGCCAGAAAAGCGCTCTCCTCCAGGTAGGCACTGCCTCCCAGCCTAGGAATTAGGTCCTGCTCAGGCCTTCATATGGGTAGTCCGCCTCCCAGGGCAACAAGATGGCATCCTGCACAACCTCCCTGCCTGCCTCGGTACAGGCTAGTCAATTGCGGAGATGAAAGGAGAAGCCAAAGGTGCCGAGATGCACAGAGTCCAAAGCTGGGCTGTCAAAATATGGCAATTTAGCCTGCCGATCCCACCAGCAGTGTGTCTCAGAATAGCTGCTAGTCAAGTCCCAGTTCTGCCTACCGGCTAAGGCAGAGCAAAAAAAAAAGTTACAATAACAAGTTACCTTAGATCCGTGAAAGCCAGCACTCGCCAAGAGTGGGGGTCAGTTAAAAAGGGGAAGTTTTTTGTTCAGTGTTATGAAGTCCAAATTAACAGCCCAATGCCATGTCCTAGGGCTCTCTGGGTGTCTAGAAGGCTCCATTTAATTATCAATTTGAGTCTTGGTTTCCAGATGGATTTAGGGAGACATGTGATTAGTCCTTCATCTTGGCTCCGTGCCCTAGAATGGCTTCAATTCTGTGTTAACAGAGTGCATGAGCCATGTCTTCCAGGGGCCCTCCAGTCTGTCAGACCATCAAGTCTGATGTTTTTCCTAGATGTCAAGTTTTCATCCTCCAATTCTCCCATTCCATCAGATATTCTTTGTTGTATTCCCTTTAAGGCTGGTCTTTGGTAGTAGCCTCCTACTATTTAGTTCTTCTGGTCTCATGCTGTTGTCTCTGTTGTGTGAAAGCTGATTCTTAAGAACTTTTGCCTGTGTTCCTTTAGCAGGAAGGGAGTTTTTGAAGGCCATTCTTGCTGACATGACCTTTTTTTCGTATTTATCACTCAACTCCACTTACATGACCCAGTGTAAAGAATTTCTTGTTCATGTAGCATGTTTAGTGTTCAAAATGCTTTTTTTTTTTTTAAAAAAAAAAAAAAGTACATTACTGAGAGCCAAAGCCAAGTGCCGTCGAGTCGGATCCGGAGAAGTTGAGAAATATCAGAAGATACAATGCCAATGCCAATTGCTGTCGAGTCGGATACAATATGATATTTAAAAATCCATTTCAGAGGAATAAAACTCACAGATTCCATCTATTCCAAACTGAAAAACAAGAGTCACAGGCACGAAAGCAAATCAGTAAAGGATAAGGAAGAGAGAAAACTGGATGCAATGTAGCTACCTCCAAAATTGTTAACATCATTCATTTATATTGTTTCTCAGAAGTGTCAAAAGCCAGAGATCAGTTAAGGCTGAAGTTTGAACATTTCTGGATGAAATGGAAAACATGATCAAAGAGGATGACAAAAGTAGTGAAATATTAAGTGAATTTCTTAATAGATTTACAGGGAAGGACTCTAGCCAACAGCCAGCTGTCTTCTGCTATTTGCATGTCATCCTATTGAACTTCAAAGTCAGCATTGCAGAGGGGGTTAAGCAAGCCATGGAAACTGAAAACTAGCAATCTCCCCATCTAGAAGGTTTGAATCCCAGGTCAACTGACTTAGACCAGAGCCATCTTTCTCTGTGACTGGGCAATACTTGGAAGAAAGAGAGGGAGTTTCATCCTCAGCTGAGGCTGGAAGTCTTTGAAATAAAGTGGTGCCTCTCTCTCTGGGTCTTATCTTGAAAATGACTTCTGGAAATGAGCTACCCAATTGAATGGAGTTTTATGACAGTGGTCACAGCTTGTTTTCCATTGAAGTGGAGCGTTCTAAATGACATATTTAGAAGTGTATCACTGGGTAGAGCACAAACTCCTAACAGTTTTTAACTCAGTGTCCCATTATAATCCAGAAGTTAGGAAGGACCAAACCTGAAGTACATTCCATTTCTTCCTGAAAGAACATATGTGACTTTTTTTGTTTCTTTTATTTCTATTTTGAAGGAGAACTCATTCCGAGTAGTGCAAAAAATGTCAATGTACAGCTCAATAACTTATTCAAAAAGCCAACACCCATGTAACTACCAACCAATACAAGAAAAGAACATTGGCACAGCTCTGAGGCTGTCCTCTGTCTTTGTCTTTGTAAAAGCACACTGAAATTCATTTTATTTAATGATTTTGTGACAATTCTTGAAGTAAAGACATTTTATTGAGAAAGGGGTATAGTATGTAAGCAGGTTTAGAAAATAGTGTAAAATAACAATAGGGATCAGGGACTCAGCTTGGATACTCGTGACAATGTAGATCAACACATTGGTAAATGTGGCATAAAATCAAAAGAATCTTGAATATGACTGAGTTTTGAATTTTCATCCTCCTGTGTCTCATAAAAAAATAAGTTTCTTAGCTGTCTAAGCAGTAGATCAACTGCAAATTATACTTCCTTAATTCTGAGATACAAGCTAATTAGATTTATTGATTCATGCTGAAGAACAGGACATATACTTAGCTTCCACAAACTCAAATCAGATCACTCTAAAAATGCTTTGTCTGGTCCTCTCCCTTGAACCCAGTTGCAAATAATTCACCAACCACATCATAAATTAATACTTGCGTGGAATTGTGTGCCAGGCACTGTTTTAGGCATTTTTCACATATTAACTCATTTAATTGTCATGATTCCTTAAGAGAAATGAGGAAACTGAGGCACAAAGTAATTTAAGTAATTTATCCAAGGTCACTCAACTAGGAGGTGTCAAAGCTAGCACTGAAATCCAGGCAGACACCTTCTGGAACTACTATGTTACTCTGTCTTTTATGCAAGGAATTTGCAAATGAGTCTTCTCTGATATGGGCTTTCTTTTGTCATTATCCGTAGCCTGTATGCATATTAATAGCTTAATCATGAGGCTAATGCTCTGTTAGCTTAATTACAACTACTTATTAACTGTTTGAAGCTTGGGTGTCAATATAGAGAAGATTGTATCCAGGACTTCTTTAATGACAAAGAAGGTGCATGCTTCACAAACTCTGAAACATTTTCTCACGGACATAAAGGTTTTTAATGAAGATGGAACATCTCAGTTTTGATATGTGCCTTAAAAGCGGAAATTTACTGATGAACATCTATAAGCAGGATTTATTATTATAGACAGCTCTTATTTAAAATAGCACTAATACAGTTGGAAGCCCTAGTTGCATAGTGGTTAAATGCTACAGCTGGTAACCAAGAGGTCAGCAGTTTGAATCCACCAGGCACTGCTTGATAACTCTATGGAGCAGTTCTACTCTGTCTTAACAGTGTTCCTATGAGTTGGAATTGACTCAGTGGCAATGGTGTCAAGGTTAGCTAGGGAACATGATCTCCGCTGCCACATACTAACATGTTTTACTTCAAAATTTAACATTTTCTAGGGATAATGAAGGTCATGGTTTGCATTATAGAACACAGACAGTATTGATAAGGTTGCCAGGGCAAGCTGATCTGCCACATTACCAACAGCTCTCCCTGGCAGTTTGTGATACAGATGTGGGTTCTTCCACACAGTTACGATGCAAGTAGAACAGTTTCTCCTGATAGTTGTAAGGTGGCTACAGTGGTCTCAGGCCCAATCAGAAGCCAAGTTACTACCTCCCCCTCCCATCTAAGACATCATTGCCTGCTTTTGCCTATAAAAAGGATCCCCCAAATCTATGTGGGGTCTTTTTCCACTCATGGAGACTGACCCATTCCTTCTTTGGAACGTACTTTCCCTTAATAAGCTTTTCCGTCATTTGCTACTAAAAAGGATGCATCCTCCTGTGCTTTGGGGAAGGAGGATCCCTGTTTGCCATCTGTCAGGAGACCAAACTTGCTAGTTCCATCTCTGGAACCCGAATCAGGTCACTTGGGGTCTAATCAGCTGCATGACCTCAACAGTGGGTTTGTTTTTTGTTGTTGTTGTTGTTTTAAATACAGTTGTGTGCCACCACATTGAATCATGCTAAGGGACTAGCAGGGTTACCCACCATTCCTTTTGTATAATTGGTAAAAACATCAACACTGCTAGAAAAACAAGGAATGGCATAGGATAGTTTTTGAAAATAGTTTTGACTTTGTGGAACCCATCAAAAGATGTTAAGGACCCCCAGGGATTCGTGAACCTCCCTTTGACAACTGCTGCAAACAAACAAAAATCAATTCTTTCCCCGTTGAGGAACAGCTGTACTTTTCTGAAGTCTCAGCTTTCACTCCTGGCCTAGTTGGGATCATGGCTTCCCTGAAGTTGCCTGACTCCTGACTTCCTTGCTTCGAGATTTGGGTCTTCTAGCTCCTCACACCCAGACACAATTTGCATTACCAGCAAAATATATACATATATATATATATACATGTATATACATGCACATATATATCCATCCATCCATGTATATATATGTATATATGGATGGGTGTATATTGTTGTTAGATGCTGTCATCATGAAGTTACGCACAGCACAACAAAACACTGCCTTTTGAAATTACTGCGTCAGTCTAATTCATTCAAGACCTTCCTCTTTTTCGCTGACCCTCTGCTTTACCCTCTGTGATGTCCTTCTTCAGGATCCAACCCTTCCTGATAACATGTCCACAGTTTGTGGTGTAGTCTTGCCATTCCAACTTCTAAGGAGCATTCTGGTGATACTTCTTCCAAGACAATATTTTTTATTCTTCTGGTAGTCAATGGTATATTCAATATTCTTTGCTGACACCATAATTCAAAGACATCAGCTCTTCTACATTGTTCCTTGTTCATCATCCAGCTTTTACACATGTGAGACAATTGAAAATACCACGATTTGTATCAGGTGCACCTTAATCCTCAAGGTAACACGCTTACTTTTTAATACTTGAAAGAGGTCTTTTGCAGCAGAGTTGCCTAGTGCGATACCTCCTTTGATTCCGTGACTGCTGCTTCCATAGGTGTTGGTGGTGGATCCGAGTAAAATGAGGTCCTTGACAACGTCAGTCTGGTCTTCATTTATGACGATGTTGCTTATTGGTCCATTCGTGAGGATTCTTGTTGGGAGTGTAAATAGAGTTCCCCAGCCAAGAAATCCCTGACTGATTCCTGGTCAAGTTCCTCGTTTGATTTCTCCCAAGACTACTTTTTTGTCACTCCTTGGATTCTTGGTGGGTTGGCTCAGTGTATAGCCACCTGCTTATAGTTCCCTTTTTTTCATTTGAAGTTTGCCAACCCAACTGGGTGAATGAGAAGAGGCAGCTGGAAGAGGATGAAATAAAAATGAAGATTGATAAAATAGAGGCCAGTGAAGAGTGCTGCCTGGTCTCTTGCAAGGAAGCACATCCTGAGTCGAGTGGCCTTGCCAGAGTGTGTGAGTGTAAGGTGAGCGCCAAGCCAAGTGTGGCAATCAGTGATTACTTTCTGTGATTTTCAGGGGTGGGCAGTGTTTAGTCATTCTTAGCACCTTGCTCCGGTAGTAATAATAATTTTTTTAAAAAAAATGAAAGGGAGGTCCCCGTGTCTCTTCTCCCTCAGGCAAACTTTGTAGTAAATACCCTATAATGAGAGAAATTCAAGGCTGACATTTCTGTCCTATTTCTTCTGGTTGCTCATTGTGGCTGCACAACTTCCTTGCGGCAGTCCCCTATTAAGTACTCCTCTGGGACTCAATTTCACAGGGATCCTGACCTAGTGAATTCTGACATGATCGGGGGTGAGCCCGGACCTTCAGTTATAGCCCTCAAAAGGTCCAGGTGGGAGGGAGATCTCAGTCTGGGAAAATAAGAGAAGGTCTTTAGCCATTATTCGTGACATTCTTTTATCATCATCATTAGACTCTTCTGTCTGTATTATCGGAACATTATTTTCAAAAGCCTTTCACCTCTCTCCTCTCCCCCCACCCCGCCATTGCCTCTTCCTCGATTTAGATACTTGATGCTATTAACAACAGCTATACCTAGGGAGACAGATTTCTTTATAGAGAGTAGCCAAACGCTTGCAAGCTGGCTACAGTTTACTTTTGAATGATAGGATGTTTGGACTCCTCTACCCATTTTCAAGGAGACACTGGGTGGTGCAACCAATTAAGTATTAGACTTCTAGCTGGAGGGTAGACCAGTCAACCCACCCAGTGTGCCTCAGAAGATAGGCCTGGTGATTGACTTCTGAAAAACCCGTGGAGCAGTTCCACTCTGTACTCTTGGCCTCGCCATATGTCAGAATCAACTAGAACAGCATCTAACCACCACCACCACCATGTTCAAATTACAGTAAAGGCACTTACAACACTTATAACTGATTCTTAATATTTATTATAGTGACAAGACATTTTTATATAAACAGGCATTAAGTCAGTACTCACTAGGTGCAAAACTCTGTAAGAACTGTGAGAGGCTGAAAAAACTAATACGTTTGCTCACCCTGTAGAAGAAGCACACATTAGGAGCAAAGAAGATATGTCTGTATCAGTTAATTGTGATAGCAGCTAGTGAGTATGCAAAAGGCAATGTTAAGACCCAGCCTGACACCAGCTTTCCTCACCATTCTAATTAAAAGATTGGTGAGGGAAAGGGGCCTGTTCCAAGTGCATGATGGTCCTCCTACTAAGTCCTCCCTAGGCATTCTGACGCAGGCCCTGGTGGTTGAGCGAGAGTCTGCTTTTCAAGCACTGACTAAGTAGAGGATGTTCACTGTTAATGAATCCTACCCAGGCACCCGGATGTAGGCTCACGGAGATGAGTTTTGGTCTCTTCCCCAGCCAGCACCACACCAAGGCACAGCACTTGGAAGTAATGAGTGCTGTCCGGGAAGGAGCTCCTAGTCCCCTCTTGGGGCGCACTGCTCAAAAATCACTGCAAAGCAATTGGTTCTTATTTCTTAGTTTTAAGAGAAGATCCCCAAATGTAAGTATCGTCAAGCTGTGATCATTAATACCAAGCTATTTGCTCAAAAGTTTGTCTGTTTTCCAGTTGGGTAATTACGATCATCATATATTATGAGGATCAAAGGATTGTCTGGAGTGTCTCTTCTCTAGAGGAGATAGGAGACAAGGTCAAATATCAAACAGAACCTCCTCTTCTAGTCCACTCCACTTTCACTTGGCAAGGAGATGGTTAAGTTACAACATCAAGAAAGTGGCAGTTAGAGAGCTTGCCTCCTCTGGCATGCCTTTGCAGCAGCAATTACCTCAGCTACAAATCTCATTTACAGAACTCTTTGAAAGTGCTATCTGAACGATGGCAGAATACACTGGAAATCAATGGAGGGTGATTTCATTCCCAAATTGAAGTTACCATTTAATAGTCAGGGCAAAAAACACATAGCTGAGCACACCCCAGCCTCCTTCTTACTTATTAATAGATTCCTCAGTAGCAATTATGAGGCTCAACTTTCACAAATTCAATTACTTCTGGAAAAATATGAATTATAAACACTCTTTACCAACTGAAAAGCAGTAGCATCCAGCATCCAGAAGGAAAGTAGACGGGAGCTGTTAGAAATGGTCCTAATCATGATACTAATAGGTAATGGTCCAGTACTTAGCTGGGGAAACGGGCCAGCGCCTGTCTCTCTGCACCTACCATTATGTGATGTTTTCTTTTCCAATTTACAGTATCCTAGCAACCATTGTGCATGTTAGTTCTAATGGATGTAAAAATGATGCGCTGGGGACTCTGTCCCTAAGGGCCTCATGCTTGAAAGAGGGACACTTTCTTAATGGAGGGTATGTCAATAGCCGCATAGCTGTGCAGAGATCAGAGCTGTTTTCTCTGGTCTGAGCTTTTTGTTGCCCTTCCTTCTCCCCTGTAGTTAGAGAGCTTGTAATCCAGGCTTAATCTAAATAGATGGCAGTGCTGCCTATAGATCCTAATTCCACATGAATATTCAATAGCACAGCAGCGGTGCCTAGGGATGTTTCCTGCTAGAAATTACCTTAAGCCAGCAAAAGTGGGCCTCAACAAAAGCCTGCATTCTCACCTTATTTACCGTTTGTTGATTTAAGACAGGAAAAGCACTGTCATAATGGTCAGATAATCCAGGAATAGGAAGGCTTTCAGCTATTTTCATCTAATGTGAATTATAATGGTCATGGGCTCTATTAGCAAGGCCTTCCTAAAGAGAAAGGATCTTTTTTTGATATAGAAAAGGAAAGACTTAGAACTTGGGCTAGAGCCTAAGAGCTGGAGAAAAGCTAGATGAGAGAAAGCCGAGGAGAAGTGCTCCCTGCCTTTATTTTGACCCAGGTTCTCCAAAGTCAGTAATTAGATAGGCCCTGTTTAATAAGATAGACCACACCTGATGGAGTACAGTGTGCCTTGTAAAGCTGTTTGATGCAGTAGTTTCACAGTATTGGCAAAGTAGACATTTTGCAACTAAGAAAGACCAGGCTAAGTGTGGGACAGCATGGAAGGTTGTCTTTGCTCATGCCTTTTGGCCAGATACAGGCCCTGTTTATGCCCATTGTGGCCTTCAGGGCTCAAATCTGGCAGCCAGCCACCTTTGCGTGAAACTAGTATATAAGGTCGCTGCACCGCAACGTACAATCCCTTATGCACTGCTGCTGCCCACTTGCTGCTACCTGAGATGCTGTGCTGCTTTGCTTTGCCTTTATACCAATAAATCTGCTTTGACCACAGCAGCCGAGCCTCCTTTACTGCATTTGCTCAAATCTCAGACTTGCATTCCTGGCCTTGACTACCTCCTTTCAGACACTAAGTTATTCAGGAGTCATTCATCCTGTCCCTAAACTCAGTTTTTCCACTCCATACTTCCTTCATCTTGGCCACCACTTACATCTCACCATCAGTGAGAACTTTGATCCCCAGTCCTGAACTCTGGACCTCCACTCTAACCATAATCATCTGTATATCTATGGCTCACTACCCCTTAGCTCCTGCTGGATGTTCTCTTTGGGGGTTCATCATCATTTCAAAACCTTAGTTCCAGTTCTCCCACCCGCCCCTGTAGTTTGTCTCCATATTCTCTTCAGTTCTGTGTGCAGCCATTTTGATGACGTACTCCCTAGGGACCTGGTCTCCCTTAGTCCTCTGACAGCCTGTTACCGTTCTTGGTTCTTTTGTGGTCAGTTGAAATGCTAAGTAAAGCCCACCACTCAATTCATTTGGCATTGAGATGCTGAATGTTTCAAAGCACAATCCCCAAACCATAAGGATGTGGTTCCCTACTGTCATGCTAGCTGACTTCAGCTCGGCCTTTTTAGCCTCTCATCAATACTTCATTTTGTCATTTGCCGGCTCCCTTTTCCATTCATTCATTCAACCGACACTTACTAGATGTGACGGCACAGTGAGGTCACAGTGATGATTAAGATTCCTTCCCTCATGGAGTTTGTCATTACATGAAGGAAGGTGGAAAATAAGCTTGTTAAGAAAAAAAAAAGTAATTTTATATTGAGATAAGTTTCATTTAGCAAGGTGAGTACAAATGTCCGGAGACAATAACAGCCTTAGGATGTTCGAATGACAAATCGAAGGTCAATGTTGGCAGACTCCAAAGAGAGGATATGTGATAGATGGAAGGTCACAGATATAGGCAAGAGTTGATGAAAAGAGAGGATTTCATTCCAGTTTCTGTGGGAAGCCACTGGAGAGTTTTAATCAGGGGAGTCACAATACCTGATTCATGCCTTAAATGGATCTTTCTGGCTGTTGTGCAATTGATATAAGATGTGAGTGTGGAAACGAACTGCTTAAGAGGCCGAAAAAAGGCCCAGGTGAAGAGTGATGGTGGCTTGGACTAGGGTTGCAGCAGAGATGGCGAAAGCGTTTACATTCACTGCAGAAGTTGAAAGCTGAAGGGTGGAGTGATATGCTCAGGGTCTGCATATAAAATGGCAAAATGTTCATTTTGCAAGTCATATTTAAATTGTCAGTTTGTTTCACCTGATGGAGAGAGATGTTTTTCCTTCTGACCACCTTTCCCCACTTTGGTTCAAGTCTTGGTGCAGTTGTCTTTAGTTGGTTTTTAAGTCGTGCCATAAGCATCCTTCCTCTCCTTAATGCCCTCTTCCTGTCCCACTCCTGGGCTTGCTCTCCCTCGACGTCCTCCTCACTTTCCTGGATGCTTCCTCCTACCATCAAACTACCTGAATAGTGCTTCATCCAAAGAGACCACAACAAGCTGTAAGCAGACCAGCTGTTGAGCACGGTTGAGGACTGAGAGTTTTTCTGGGATCCCTCACAGCAAACCCTAGGAGGAGCCAATTTTGCCTTAAACTCAGGACTGATCTTGGTGGCTACTAAATTGCTTAAGTGTCCAAAAATGCCTTCTGAACCCTGTATTTATGGGCAGACATAGGAATGTCAGAGTTCTTGAAGAAATGGGTTTTCAAAGGAGCTAGCAGACCTCATCATGTGATTTCAAATTTGCTGAGCACTGGAAAGGTTTGGAAGGAAATAGAAAATTGATCCTGATCTGAGCATTTCCTCTGGACTCACACCATCTCCTAGTTAGCAAGCTCCAAGCAGCACCAGTGTTAATGTGCGTCACCTTGCTAATCTCAACATCACAGCTGTGAGGCTGTGTCAGTAGTTAGATTTCTCATTTTCCACATCAGTCAATCAGCACAGCTATTTTGTAAAGCATGGACTGGTTTGAACAGCCTGGCTTAGGTGATGGCTTGAGGTATGGAAGTATGAGCCAGGGCTCTGGTATCAAGAATACAAGCTGTGAATAGATCAGTGATGATTTGAAACCACAGCAGCAATTTATCAGGTATTAATGTAGTGGTTAAGTGCTGTGGCTGCTAACCAAAAGGTTGGCTGTTCAAATCCACCAGGTGCTCCTTGGAAACTCAATGGGACAGTTCTGCCCTTTCTTATAAGGTCGCTAGGAGTCAGATGGTAGCGTTTCCCCCCACCCCACCTCACTTTTAACTGTATCATGTAGATTCTCATTTTAACCTGAGTTTTGAGAGAGGAGCACTGATTTTGATTGAATGTTCAACTTGCAACTGTTAGGCCTCAAAAAGGACTTACAGTCTCGTGTCCTCATTTGGTAACCCAGGATCTGCATCCCAGAGAGACTGAATAATTCAGCCATAGTTTTGGGAAAGGCAGTGGTAGAAACAGAGCAGGGACCCAGGCAGTCACTAACTTCCAGCCCGATGTTGTTTATGTGCCGACAAACTTGCCAGCAGTCATGTTTGCAGTGTGCCACTCTGCTATGTCATTTTATTGGCCGTTTGGCTAGGATGCTCTTTATGCAAGGGGCAACAGCTGCATTTCTTTAGCCATTTAGGCAACTCATCCTGGAATGACTTCCTTGTGGATGGCCTCAATCTAAGTCCCAGTGTCGTGTGACACAGGTCTTCACCACACAAATTGACCTACTCTCAGCATCCGTCTGTAATCTCAAGGCTCTGCTCTGTGCTCACATAATTCAGCACGGGATTGACAGTCAGCAACATTTGTGGGTAAGAGTCCAGGCTGGGTTGGAGGAGACTTGGTCCTTGCTTGCAGGGAAAGCTCAGTCTAATGGGGAAGATATGCCCACTACTTGTGACGGCATTTTGCTCTAATAGTGATACAATCTCTGATTTCAGAAGTCTCGTAGTTGATTTAAGAGAAAGGAGAAATTGGTAACATCAACCTGTGTATGACACACACACGCATCATAGTCACACACATGTGTACCATATTGCCACATATTTACAACAAAGAACTGCAAATGAGTAAATCCATAAGTTGGGGCTTTCTGTTTTTAAAAGTGTTATGTGTTCAGTGTAAGTGATCCTATATACCTGGGGGAAACCCTGGTAGCATAGTGGTTAAGTGCTATAGGGTGCTAACGAAAAGGCCGGCAGTTCACATCCACCAGGCGATCTTTGGTATTTCTCTGTGGCAATTCTACTCTGCCCTATAGGGTTGCTATAAGATGGAATTGACTCAGTGGCAATCAGTTTGGTTTTTTTTTGTTTTTATATGCCCTGGGGTCCTGGTAGCACAGTGGTTAACAGCTACAACTGCTAACCAAGTGATTGGCAGTTTGAATATACCAGACGCTCTTTGGAAACACTGTGGGGGCAGTTCTGCTCTGTCATGTAGGGATGCTCTGAGTTGAAATTGACTTGATGGAGATGGGTTTGTGAGGAAGGGAGCCCTGGTGGAGCAGTAGTTAAATCACATGGCGGCTAACTGAAAGGTCAGCTGTTTAAATCCACCAGCCGCTCTACAGGAGAAGAATGTGGCAGTCCATTTACAGAAAGATTTACAGTCTTGGCAACCCTATGGGGGCAGTTATACTCTGTCCTATAGGTCACTATGAGTGGAACTGATTTGACAGTAGTGGGTTTTACAGACACTCAGGTTTTGCCTATCATTTTGATGTGGACAGTGATAATTTTGGTAAAGACAGATTATTTCACTTAAAACGGATGTTCAGCTCACAGTTGTTGCTGGTAGTTGCTGTTGAGTCAATTTTCATAACCCCATGTATTCAGAGCAGAACTGCTGCTAATTACAGTTCTCAAGGTTGTGGCCTTTCAGAAGCAGATTGCCAGGTCTGTCTTCCAAGGTGCCTCTGGGTGGGTTCGAACTGCTAACCTATTGGCTAGTAGTCAAGTGCTGAACCATTGGTGCCATGCAGGGAGAGGTATAAATTGAATCTGGTTCTTAAATTCACTCTGT
The DNA here is from genome assembly GCA_028571685.1 of Heterohyrax brucei. Lineage (NCBI taxonomy): Eukaryota > Metazoa > Chordata > Mammalia > Hyracoidea > Procaviidae > Heterohyrax > Heterohyrax brucei. The sequence continues at coordinate 173,099,458 of CM053166.1, read as the reverse complement.
TTAGATACTGTCTGTTAGTGTTTAGCCTTTGCACAGGGATTAGAGGTGAGGGACAAAGAAGTTGGTCTTTACCGAGTGCCTCCTGTGTACCATTCACTTTGTAGAGATATGTGAGTTTATTAACCAATTTTGACAGAGATGACAGGCTGAGATGGGGTTGGAAATTAGATCTGTTTAACTCAGAACCGGACATACCTACCACACTACATTGTACAAGTCAACCCACTTGCCACAAAGTTATTTCCAACTCATGGTAACCCCACGTGTTTCTTTCAAGGTGACTTTGGTAGGTTGGAATCACTAACATCTATATTAGAAGCCAAGCACGTTAACCGCTTGCGCCACCTGAGGACTATATAAAACCAAACCTTTGTTGTTGAATGGAGTGCAGCTCCTCACAACCCTACAGGAGAGAGAACTGACCCACATGGTTTCCAGGACTGTAATCTTGACAGAAGCAGACTGCCAGATCTTTCTCCCATGGAGTGGCTGCTAAGTTCAAACCACCAATTTTTCTGTTAGCAGCCAAACTGCTAACCACTGCACCACCAGTGCTCCCTGGGACTTTGTGTTACTACCTAGAAATTTCTTTTTAGGTTTTGACTATAGGGAGTAGGGCAGAGACTCTGGAACTTTCCCAAAACCTTCGGCAAAAATTCCTAGACTGTTCATTTTTAAAACTCTTTTTATAGATGGCCAGTATTGCAGCAAATGAGTTGGATTTGAAGAAAGTAGCATATTTAGGTAAAGCCAGCATTGGTTTGTTAATGAACTTGTCCTAGGTTGTTGTTTCTGATCAGCCAGTGGAATTTTTTTGCCTGATTAGTATTCATCAGAAAGCGGTTACTTTGTTGGCTTTAAACCCACTTTGGTTGAGTGCATGCAATTACTGAACTTTCATCCAAATCAACAGTTTGGATAAAGATAAGAGCAAAGGCAGCCATGAAATAGATATAAACTAAGATTCGGAGACATTTCTGATTAGTTTCAGGCAATGAAGTTTCTAGACCAGCAGTGAGCATTCCGATTTAAAGGTAAGATGGGAGAGGCGTGTACATTATAGCTGTGGTATGAGGCAGCTACAGAGTGTTTAACATATTTATTGTGAAGTCTCCTTTGGTAATGGACTTTCCTGAGTGGTAATGTGAGAGGTGTCAAATCCCCATGACGAACATCGCATTGTAACATTTCAGATATTTTCTGCAGAGATACTTCTCCAGTAAACTGTCACTTTTGTGCCTCATTCTAGTAAAGTTCAAAGTTAGCCTTCTAGAAAGTTCTGTTGTTAAAGGAGTGATGAGACTAGATGAGAGTTACTCTATTCCTCTCTTCCTGTCAGTGTGGTGGAACATTGGCTTCTGAGGGAACTTTTTGACCTGATACTTTTATCTTACTGAATAGGTAAATTTATCAGTTATAATTCATAAAAGTTACACAGATGGTAACAGCTAAATTTACATTTCAATAAAGTCTCGAATTTTATATAATTAACTCAGACCCTTAGACTGAATTGTGGTTTATTGTCACTATCTACCTCTTCCTGAAAATGGAAGAAAATTTAAAAAAATTATATTTTATCAGGTATCAAAGCAAAGAAAAACCAAACCCATTGCTGTTGAATTGATTCTAACTCATAATGATCCTATAGAATAGAATAGAACCATCCCATAGGGTTTCCAAGAACTAACTGGTGGATTGGAACTGCCAACCTTTTGGTTAGCAGCCATGCTCTTAATATCTCCATAGGATGTCCTGGGCTTGATACAAGTGCAACCCAGTGTCCTGTATCTTCTGTGTGTTTGTCTGTGCCCTTAAGGACTCTGGGTAGTAAATTCTGTAGCTCAGAATCGTGACTCTTCAAGAGCCTGAGACAAGAATAAATGGTTGAGGTTTATCCTTTAGATTCTGGGCTGTGCCACAGAGAGATATACTGAAATATTATTTTTCCAACAAAAATAAATGGTGAAAGTACAAATAATTTTTACAGGGTATAACAGAATCTTGGCAGGTTAGAACAGTGGACTGCAACTAACAAGAAGAGGTATAATAAGAACTGTTGAAAAATTCTGTACTCAACTTCTTCCTTCATGGAAAGACCCATGTGAGGATACCAAGATTGAAGTGACTGTTGCGGAAGACACTTAAGGGTTTTAGTTAACCAGAACACTGGTATTGGAACTGGAAAGCTAGTGCAATCTGATAGTACACTGTATGTTGTTCAGAAGAAATATTCTCTGTGCTGGTTAGATCACTTACGGAATGTGATGTTTTGTGAGCATGGTTTAGAAAAATATTGACAAACCAAAGTATAATAAGCAAAGGTAGCTAGGATGGTTCATAGTCTCTGTCAGCAATGCTTGAAGAAACTCAGGATGTCAAACCTGAGCTGAGAGGTAGAAGACATACCTGCTCTTTCATAGCTTTGGAAGTGGTGACATTTAGAACACAACAGATTTATCTTCTGTGGCTCCAGAGGTTATGTCTATGACCAATGGACTTTAAAAGATAGAAACATTTATGTGTTCTATGAGCCGATGTCTGCACTCTGTAGGGGGTTGTATTAAATGACTTCGAAGATGTCTTCCAGTTACAGCAGTCAAGCTTCTGAAATGTATCCAGCTGATTGCTAATCCTTTTCTCACCCTCCACCTCACCATATAAAATACATCTGCCTGGAAGAGAATAATGTCACCCCAAGTCAATCTGAGCTGTATTTGTTTATACCACATATAGGTGTTCCTTTGCTTGCTGTCTCTTTGCCTTCATCTGCTTGTTTTTATCTGTTTCTTTGCCTGTCCCTTTTTCTTCATCCCTTGATTTGTAAAAGAAGATATTTTCTTTTTTGGAGTGGTCATTATTGAAATTCACTCCCCGTCCCCCCCCGGAAAAACCTCATTGGTTTTGTGACCCTATAGGATAGACTGCAACTGCTCCATAGGGTTTCCAGGGTGCTGCTCGGGGATTCAAACTGCCAACCATTTGGTTAGCAGCCAGGCTCTTAACCACTGCACCACCAGGGCTCCTCAGTGCCACCTAAATCACAATAGAGGTATACAGTATAAACACTGGCTCCAGCACTGTGAGCCGACTAAGCCCCACAAACAAATCTGTTGCCTCTGAGTAGATTCCGCTTCATGACATCCTCATCTGTTAAGAAGTAGAACTGCTCCCTAGGGTTTTCATGGCTGCAGTGTCTACTGAAGGAAATTGCCATGCTTTTCTTCTGTCATGCTGCTTGGTGGGTTTGAACTGCCAGCCTTTTGGTTAATTGCTGAGAGCAAACCTTTTGTGCCACCTACAGACATGCAGGCTGACTACAGTGACCTAAATCTATGAAGTGTGGATTTCTTCCTTTCCTGTCTCAAACCTAAAGTTTAGGTCCTGGAAATTGGTCCAAAGAAGAAGAATATCTTTTGAGTAGATATGAAAGATGCTTGAAAAGTAGAACTACAATTCTGAGACCCAAGACAGGAGTGGCTCAAGAAAAAAAGACTATTAATCTTGAGTTTGTAATGCAATAGTTTCAGTAGTAGCAAAAAGAATCTTTACTTGAGGTAAACGCACTGTCCTTGGGAAGAGGTTGCTGGACAGAAAGGCTTTATGTCATCCCATAATCTCCATTAGATCCACTCTACCTGATCTGAGAGCTCTTTAGACTAATAGTGTACTCGGCTTAGAAGAAATGTGTCATCTACCACTGTAAAATTAGGCCAACCTCACTAAGCACACAAGGTGATGCTCAGTGTTGCTATTCATCAGTGAAATGCAAATTTAGACCATAGTGAGATACTACTCTACACCCACGGGAATGGCTAAAATTACATAGACCAACAACACTAGATGTTGGTGAGTGTTGAAACAACTTAGGCTCTTACACATTGATGGTGAGAGTTTAAAATAGTATGTCTGGGGTCTTAAAAACAGGCAAGCTGCCATCTGAGGTCCACCAAGTTGTCCCAACTCAGCAGGAACAGATGATCACCAAGGAGAAAAATGAAATGGGGGAAAGAGAACCCAGAAGACAGAAAGACCCACATGATGTGACTACATCAACATGTGACCAGAAGAACCAGATGGTGCCTGGCCATCAGCAATGACAGCTGTGCTGGGGCTCGCAAAGTTGAGTCCCAGTGGCAATATGAGAATAAAAAGGGATACGTCCGAAGAACTCCACTAAAAGACCACAGTTGACGGTCCAAAGGCCTGGGTTCTCCTGGAAGCATGGCCCCTAGACCTGATGCTGTCCCTGTTCATAAATCATTACTGAGGTCAACCCTTTGGACAGGAATGGATTGGACTCGGTGACACAGAGTGACCATGTCGTGTGTGCATTTTATGGTTCCATGCATCCATAGGATGTCATCCTACAGGCCTCTTATTAGAGGGGAGTGGAGAGGGTGCAAAAGAGGGTACAGAAGATTGTTAAGAGGATATGGCATGTATAGAACAGAAAGGAGAAGTATGCTGTCACTGGGCAAGGAGAGCAAAAGGAAGTGCATGTAGGTGGCCATGTGATTTTAAACTGGATTGTACACTCCCACTCAATCGAAATAAATAAATAAAAAACATATATGTAAATAAACATTTAAAATATTAAAACTACTTTGGAAAATAATTTGGAAGTTCTTGATGAAGTTAATTAAACATATACTTACCCTGTGACCCAGCGGTTCGACTCCTAGGCACTTTTCCCAGGAGAAATGCAAACACATATACATAAAATAAACCGATAAGTACTGTATATAGCAGGTTTATTTATAATACCCCAAAGTTGGGAATAACCCAAATATCTCTCAATGGGAGTATGGATGAAAACTTATACTATATCAATTTTACAGAATACTAGTTGTCAAGAAGGAGTGAATTACTGATACATTCTACAGTCTAGATCAGTCTCACACACAGAATATTGAGCTGAAGAGGAAGACAGGCTCCTCAGAGACAGAGACATTCTTGGATGTCCTGGGCACTTGGCCAAGTGAAACATGTGCACAATTTAAAACAGGGTCTCAAGGAGGAGTCTTAGAATTGAAAATTTTAAGGTTAAGAGGAGATGAAATAACATCAAAGCCCTCCATGTGGCTTTGTAAAGAAGGCATTTGTTAGCAAGGAAATACTATGGGTTTAGAAACTGACAAGACTGGGTTATAATCCATGGTTTTTTCATGTATTCGAGCGACTTTCTTCCCTGGGCCTCAAATCACCAATCTGTGATATGGAGCTCATACCATTTCCCATAAAGAATTACAGTGAGTATTGAGCAGCCATAACGTATTTCTTTATTTGTGAAACATCTAGTTCAGGGACCTGCATGTGGGCAAATGGGAGTTAATCATCCATATTAGATAGGTTTCTAAACAGTGTAATGTAGATGATGTTAAAACTAGGCACATTTTCGTTGAAATTCTGGCTCTACCATTTAATAGCTGTTTGAGTCACCTAGTGCTGCTGTAACAGAAATACCACAAGTGGGTGGCTTTAACAAAGAGAATTTCATTTTCTCATAGAAAAGTAGGCTAAAAGTCCAAGTTCAGCACATCTGCTCCAGTGGAAGTCTTTTTCTATTCATTCTGGAGGAAAGTCCCCTGAACAGGGACCCCAAATCCAAAGGACACACTCTGCTCCTGGTGCTGCTTCTTTCCTGATGATGCCAGATGGGAGAGGGCTAACTCTCTGCTTCCCTTTCCTTTCTGCCCCAGGAGACTGCCTCAAGGCCCACTACAGTCTTGCACACGGAGTCCTGCGCCACCCACCCCACTGCTGCCCATCCTCCCTGGTGAACATCATAGAGGCAGGATTTACAGCATATAGGAGCATCACGTCATACTAGGAATCATGTCCCAGCTAAACTGATACACAAATTTTTGGGGGGACATAATTCAATCCATGACAACAAGCTATGTGATTTTTTAAAGGTAACTTAACTCCACTGAGCTTCAGAAGGTTTCACATGTGTAAAATTGTAACAGGAAAAAGATAACTTCAGCCCACGGAACAGAAAACACCTCCAACACCATCTTGTTTCTACAGGAAGAGGCTGTTTGTTAGCTAGCCCTGCAGCGGATGGACTCAAGTGTGAAAAATAACCTGGAACCCCGTTCCATTATTAGACACATCTTATTTACAAGTTTTTCCAAGAAAGCAAAGGAATTTCCCTATATTCTCTTAACTGGCTGTTACAGATACACAGACTTTCATATTGCATTTCTATTGGTCCAGCATACTTAAAGAGGCACTAGATAAGCAGTAAACATTAAGTTACATGAGAAGAAGCGAACCCTCCTTAGAAACTGGGCTTATCAGGGATTTCTATGGGGAGGTAGGGGGAGCATCTTGGACTGGCACCGGAGAGAGACATCTGGACTTTTACCTTCTCCTTAGGAACTGAGCTTATCTCAGGATCTCTGTTGGGTGGGGGGAGCTGGTATCTGACTCCCCAACCCTAATGTAGGCATCAACCAGAAAGCAGGCATTGGTTGGAATAGGGTTTGGGAAGTTCCTCACAAAGTAAACTGGTGTCTTCCCATCTACGCAGTGTAACAAAGGCTACTTCCGCAGGTGAATTCACTTCTTAAGGAAGTACACAGGTTTGGGTGTGGGTGTGGCGGTGACATTCAGCAGGCTAGACTTGTCGTTTTCGAGGATCTGATGTCATGCATTCCAGCAGTTTTCAGCTTATTACAGTCACTCATTTACAGGCTCACAAGCACTGCACCCAGGCCTTCTTGAATTTAAGTGGTGTCTTCTTAAAAGCTTTTTCTTCCTGTCTTAAAATGAAGATAATAATGATACTTACCTCACAGGAATAAGTTCTGTTATGTCCACATGGAGTGCCTAGAATGGTGTCTCATTTGTAGTGCGTGTTTGCTGGTGGGTACCTTATTTAATGAAGATCAAGGACCCTACCCTGCTTCATATGTTATGTGAACCCATTGATTCTCCTTGTCTTCCTTTTACATGTATTATTGCTCTTCCCATTTCAGCTTTGTTCTCTGTTGCCTGGTGCTCAGTTTAAATTAACTCCTTTGTATCCACTCAGTCTGGGCTATGCCTGGACTGCTCTGCCTAATGTAGATTTTTGACTTGCCTGTGCTTGGACTCCACAGCTGGCCTGATCTTTCTTATTTAACATCCTGAGATATGAAATATGCTTTCCTTTTGATCATCCTGTACTTTCTTGACCTCACTGCCCCCTCTCCACTCCACTGTGGCTGTAGCCTCTTGCCTGTTTTGCTAGGAAGCTCACAGGACCAATCTGTCACTTGACTATCTGCACTGACTTCTATAGGCCTGCCTTCTCCGAGTATCACCCCAAATTCAGCACCAACATTGAATTGTCATTTGCTTTCCCCTGTGTCTTAGATTCCTAATTATGTACTGTTCCACTGGGAAGAAAAGGTCGTACATATCCTTATTCATGTGACATCTCTTTAGTAGTGCTCGGTCAACATCTATTTCCTGATCCTTGCAAAAAAGACACTGTCACTTTTAATTCATAGGTCCAGTGTGGTAGTCACTAGCCCTATGTGTTTATTTACATTCACATTAATGACAAAAAATCCAGTTGTTTAGTGGTAGTAGCCGTATTTCAAGTGCTCAATAGCTGTATGTCGCTAGTGGCTATTGTATCGGACAGCTCAGATATGGGGTCCAGACTAGGGCGTTATAATGTGTGTCTTTAGGACAGTGGAAGTCTTTTGAGAAGGGGCTATGGAATGTCAGATCAATTTTGTCTCTGACAGTGTTTAATCACCTTATACAGAGAACAGCTAGGGTCACATAACAATGTGGGTGTAAATTTTTGTATGAAGAAATAACTTAAACTCTAAGCTTTCACTTAAAAAGCCAAAAACCAAACCCACTGCCACTGAGTCAGGTCCAACTTAAAAGCAACCCTACGGGTCAAAGTAGAACTACACCATACAGTTTCCAGGGAGCACCTGGCAGATTTGAATTGCCGACTTTTTCACCAGCATATGTAGCACTTAACCCACTAAGCCACCAGGATTTCCTAGCTTTCACTTAAGGACAATTTAAAAAGCAAATTACCTCTGGGCTGATATTCAGTAGGGTATAAGCATGTTTTAGTCAGCTAGGGCTGCTCTAACAGAAATACCACAGAGTGGATGGCTTTAAAAAAGGAAGGTTTATTCTTATACAGTCCTGTAAGCTACAAGTCCAAATTCAGAATGTCTGCTCCAGGGGAAGGTTTTTCCCCTTGTTGGCTCTGGAGGAAAGTCTGGTATTGCATCAGTCTTTGTCCAGGGAGCATCTTGGCACAGGAACCTCAGGTCTGAAGGACGCACTCTTCTCCTGGTGCTGCTTGCTTGATGGTATGAGGTTCCCCATTCTCTGCCTGCTTCCCTTTCCTTTTCTCTCTTGTAGGATGCAAGGATTAAGGGTGGGACGAGCTACACTCCAGGGAAGCTCCCTTTGCAGTGGAGCAGGGAGGTGGTCTTCTGAAGGGATTTACAGTCCCGTCCTAATCCTTTAAATACAGCACAGTAAAATCACAAAATGGTGGAGAATCACAGAATACAGGAAATCATGGTCACATGGCTACACCTATTTTTGGAGGGACACAATTCAATCCATGACAAATCATAACCTAGTGATTAAAAGCATGAACTGGAGAGCTAGGTAACTTGGGCTAAAATTATGCCTCTAATATTAACCAGCTCTGTAACTCTGGATGGAAATCCTGGTGGCATAGTCGTTATGTGCTATGATTACTCAAAAGATTGACAGTTCAAATCCACCAAGTGCTCCTTGTAAACTTTCTGGGGCAGTTCTACTCTGTCCTATAGAGTCACTGTGAGTTGGAATGAAGTCAGTGGCAGTGGGTTTTGGTTTCTTTTTTGATGACCTCCTTTTGGTTGTTTGGCCTCTCTGTGCCTGTTTCTCTCTCAGTAAAGTTTAGATAGTAATAATAAAGAAACCAAATCCGTTGCTGTCTAGTCGACTCTGACTCATAGCAGCCCTATAGGACAGGGTAGAACTGCTCCATGGAGTTTCCCAGGAGCACCTGGCAGATCTGTACTGCTAGATTTCTGGTTAGCAGGCATAGCACTGAACCACTACACCACCAGCGTTTCCCATGTAATACCAAGACCAAACCCAGTGCCGCTGAGTTGGGTCTGACTCATAGCAGCCCTAGAGTGGTGCCTAACATAGGCTTCTTGTGAGGACTAGATGAGGTTATACAAACTAGAAATTTTAGGTATTTACATATTTTTATATTTTTTATTTGTATATATTTATAATTTTAATTTTAAAATATAAATTTTGTGTGAACTCTGGTGGCACAGAGAGTTAAGCTCTCGGTTGCTAATTGGAAGCTGGGCACTTTGAACCCACTTAGCATGTCTGTGGGCAAAAGACCTGGAAATCTACTCACATAAAGGTTACGGCCAAGAAAACCCTGTGTGGTGTGGGGTTGCTGGGAGTTGAAGGTAGTTTTGATGGCACCTAACGAGAACTGTGGAAACCTTGGTGGTAGTGCTTAAATGCTACGGCTGCTGACCGAAAAGCTAGCAGTTGAAATCCACTAGGTACTCCTTGGAGACTCTCTGGGGCAGTTCTACTCTGTCCTATATGGTTGCTATGGGTCGGAATTGACTCAACAGCACTAGGTTTTGAAACACCTGTGTGGTTTAAAAGCAGAAAATGTGTACATCAGGGTTACATCATTTCACCACAGCTATTCATTCTGTACACTAAGCAAATTATCTGAAAAGCCGGACCATGTGAAGGAGAATGAGGCATCAAGATTGACGTGAGGAAAACTCGCTAACAACCTGCAATATGGAGACGATACAACCTTCCTTGATGAAAGTGAAGAACACTTGAAGCACTTACCGATGAAGATCAAATCAGTATGGATTAGAACTCAACATAACAGAAACAGAAATTGTCACAAATGGATCAATAAACATCATCATGATAAACAAAAAAGACTGGAGGTGAAATTCATTTACTTCAGTCCACAATCTATGCCCATGGAAACAGCAGTCAAAGAATCAAACAAAGTATTCCATTGGACAACCCTGCTGTAAAAGGTCTTTAAAGTGTTAAAAAAAAAATCATCTCAAGGACTTAGGTACGTCTGACCTAAGCCACGGTATTTTCAGTCTCCATGTATGTGTGAGGATGGAAGAAGAATCGGTGCCTTTGAATTACTGTGTTGATAAAGAACATTGAGTGTATCAGGACTGACAGAAGAAGGAAGAAATCTGTGCTGGAAGAGTATAGCCGGACTGCTTCTTAGAAACAAGGATGGCAAGACTTCTCACATACTTTCGGTATGTTATCAGAAGGAACCAATCCTTGGAGAAGGGCATCATGTTCGGTAAAGTAGAAGGTCAGGGAAAGAGAGGAAGACTCTCAGTGAGATGGGCGGACATAGCCTGCAACAGTGGGCTCAAGCCTAGCAACAATTTTGAGAATGATGCAGGACTTAGCACGGTTTCATTCTGTTGCACAGGAGGTCGCTATGAATCAGGATTTCCTCAACAGCACCCAACACCTGCAGCACATAACAAAAACTGTGTAACAGTGCACGGTACATAGTATGTCCTATATACATGTTGTTGGCCTCCTAGCAATGCAATTTTTGTAAATTACAGGCAGCAGAATCAGTGGTTTAAGAGACAAAAGATTTGATGATGACTCGAATGGAAGTGATTTGTTAGAGGAGATTGCCAAATCATCAGGCTGAATGTCTCACATTTGGGACTGTGTGTCTTTCCTGGGAAAGGAGGCAATAGGTTGTATTTCAGAGCTGAGTTTCAAATCCTGGGGAAATTTCCCATGTGAGAGTGGAAATAAACAACAAGAGAATCAGAAATGGTCAGGAGTGGGGAGTATTAGGCTGGAAAATTAGATCAGAAAATAATATTCCTGAAGATAGCAGTTGTAGCAGGTGCAGAACAGCCACTAAATGATGTATTGGGACAATAAGCTGTTTTAGGAAGGAAGGTAAGCTCCAAGTTGTGTCGGGCACTGGCAGGCTTAAAGTGACAAACAAGTACAGATGTGTTAGAATCCCACCTCTTCTCCTTCCTTTTTTATTGCTAGCACACTACCCAGAAAGACAATGGCATACTCTTGTGTCGTGATGAGTCTGACTTAAAGGCCTAAAGGTCTTTCTCTTACTAGCCTGACCCACGATTAGGATTCTGTACCATAGGAGAATTGCAGTATCGACTCTCCAAAAGCATTTGAGTAAGTCAAGACCAGTCTGAACGGTATTAAAGTCCATCTTCTGTTGACTGGACCAGAAAACTTTGTGAGCAGACATATTAAGCCTGGATCCTTCACTTACGTGAAGCCCATTTATGCTATTTTCTACCCTTCCCAGGAAATCCCCAGGGCAATTTAGTCCTGTCCTTACAGCTCTGCTACCACCTGTGTGTCAGTTTGTAATACTGTGGTAGCTTGCGTATTCAAGTGATACTGGAAGTTAGGCCACCAGTATTTCAAATACTGAGACGAGGGTGAATGATACATCTATTTTGGGAAATGTCGAGTATGAATTTACTGTGGGTCATGCAAATGAAGATTTTCCATAGAAAGCCAGATTATGAGTCTGGGGCTTAAGGAACAGAATGGGGTTCAAGATCCAGTTTGGAAGATGATTAGCAGAAGGCAGAAGTGTAGATGGTTTTAGGAAAAAGCACAGTATTGAAGAGCTCAGGCTGCTAATGAAAATGTTGGCAGTTTGAATCCACTAGCTGCTATGTGAAAGCCCTATGGGGCAGTTTTACTCTATCCTATAGGGTTATATGAGTGGGATTCAATTGGTTAATGGGTTATATCAGTGTATAAGCAATGACAGAAGGAAAATGAGCCATTGAAGAAGAATGAGGAGAAACAGTCTAAGAAACCTAATGAGAGCCAAGAGAACGTGTTGCCTGGTAAATATCATCAGAAGAGTCAAAAAAAAAAGTCACTCACTGGAAATATATGGTGCACAGAAATAAAAAATTTTTCTTTTAGAGGTAACTGCGGAGTTTAGGAAGATAATCACAGCGGCAAAAGTGAAAGTGAAGCCAGTTTACACTGGTTTAAGAAAGTAGGAGAAATGGGAATATTGAGTGGGAATTTCTCATTGAAGATTCTTGGCCGTGATGAGGTGAAGAAGAGGTGTTATTAGCTGCAGGGAGATAGAGAGTTGAGGGATTGTGATGCTTTTTATTGTTTTTGGACTTAAATAAAAGGAAGACTTGAGTATGTTCACAAGCTGAAAGCCTCTTGCATGGGAGAAGTTGAGTGAGTCAGAGTACAGCATCTCTCCCTTTACAGAAAGGACATAGAAAGGAAATTTTGACTGAGGTCACAAAAGCTACAGCACTGTTGGAGTGAGCCGTGCCTGAAAATCTGATCTGGTGCATGAGTGATCATTAATTGCCTCCTATATTGAGTATTAATGAGGAGGCGGTGGTGACCGTTAATTAAGGAGATGTTTGCAAGATGAAAAAAAAGTGTTCACTCTTGGGAAATTCAATGGCTGACATTAAAGGACATTGGCTCCTAACAAGATTAAAGAGGAGAATTAATGACATGAAAACTTGCATAAAAAGGGCCTTGAAATGGCAGCCAGGCAGGTGAAAGAAATCAGAAAATTCTCGTCTTGAAGTAGCCACTAAACCTGTGTCTAAATAAGCAAAGGCAAATGGAAAGTTGAACCAACTTTTAAAATTAAGGTCCCCAACACCATTATGAAGAAAAGATAAATTAGTAAGAGCAGTCAAGACTTTTCAGGGGTGTGTGGGGCTCAGGGCCCATCCCTGTGGCTAAGGAGTCCTGAAATAATAATCTCACTACTGTGTACCTATCATTCTGCTGATCCTACCACAGCCCCTGATTTATTCACGTTGTACCAGAGTATAAGGAACATGAAATAAACCATTAAAAGAAAAACAAAAAGAAAGCCTTTACAAAAGGCCATTGTTGTGGGTATAACTTGAAGGCTTTGGAAGGATACCCTCACTTTGCTTGGGTGATGAGATTTAAAGGCCTATTTTGTGCATGTCCATCTCTGAATCAATTTCCTTTATTTTAGTATGATCTTGGGATCCATCACCCCATGTGTCGCTCAGTTTGCTGTACTGTGGTGGCATGCGCATTGCTTAATGCTGGAATGAATCTATGTCACAGTATTAAGACACCAGCACGGTCACCTGTGGCAGAGAGGTTTCAGGTGAGCTTCTACACTAAGACGGACTAGGAAGAAGGAACTGGAAGTCTGCTTCTGAAAGCCTTATGAATAGCAGCAGAACATTGATCAAACAGGCACTCAGGAAGCACTGAGAATTACTGGTGATTGTTATGCACAAGTTGGAAACAGCGAAGAAGATTTGGTAGTTAGAAAACACGGCCTTGGTGTTAGAAAACACGGCCAGAGGTCACATGATGGTTTTGAGTCTCTAGCAATGATTTTTACAAGATTAATGTCTACTTATTTATAAAAAAGAAACATAAGACCGAGGAGCACACTCAATAATTTTAGATCATGGGCCTTCAGTGACTTCATGTTTCCTTTGTTTAATCAAATTATGAAGACTTTGGGGACCATATCTGCCTAGATCCTCTTGAAAGTGTCCCGAACATATGAGAATCTTCAGGGGTGCTGTAAGATTGTTTTGGTAAACCATCTGGGTCTTTGTTGTCAGTGGTCCTGAGGATTGGTGGCTTTGTATTGATGTTTTTTTTTTTTCATGTATACCACTGCTATCAGTACTCCAGCAAAGTGGTAAAGATCCTATGAGATGCTGTGCCCTCCCTGCATGCCTCTGCATTCATAGCACAGCTGGCATACGGTAGAACTTTTGAGCAGGACTAGCTATGTATTTTGAGGAGCTCAATGCATAAGAAAATAGACAGCTTGTTAAAAAATCAGTAAAAATTTTAGAGTGGTGTTTGAGCACCTTAAGTTAAGCACCCTTCTAATTGCGGAGACTTGTGCAATGTTGCGTGTGCATTAAGGTGCCTTTTCTCTTCAAATACTTTACTGAAAGGTTGGTGATCACGAAAGAGAAATAGGGCATAGAAAATCCTTTATCCTTGCCACCACTACTGCCTGTGGCTGCTTTTTGAGTCATACAGGGTCAAGTCTGTAATAAGGTTTTAGTAAAAGACAGATTTCTGTCTAACTCTTGGCTTGCTTCTTATGTGGCCATGATTTAGCAATGGTTAAGAACTTGGCTGCTGTCTCAGAGACTGGCAGTTTGAATCCACCAGCCCTTCCTTGGAAATCCCACAGGGCAGTTCTAAGCTGACCCATAGGGTCACTTTGAGTTAAGATCGACTCGATGGCAACAGGTTTGGTTTTTTGTTTTTTTGGTACTGACTTAAAAGGGGATGATTTGAAACCACACACTGGTGCCTGCAAAGAAAGATCTAGCAATCTGCTTCTATAAAAATATTAAACAAGCCGCTGCAGTAGAGTCAATTCTGACTCATTGGGACCTCATAGGATAGAGTAAAAGTGTCCCATGAGGTTTCCAGGACTGTAATCTCTATGAAAGCAGACTGCCACATCTTTCTCCTGCAGAGCAGCTAGTGGGCTCAGCTGAGCGCTTCCGCTCCAGACCACCGGGGCTCCTTCTGGTCAAGATCACAAACAAGAATACCTGACAGAGCAGGTGTCTGTAGCACACGGAGTTGCCATCAGATGGAAATGACCCCACAGCAGTGAGTCTGGTATTTTGGTTCTTCAACCTTAAAGGCGGTTGCATCAGAAGGTGTGTTATTCAATGTCAGTGAATTGACAAATTCTAGGTTTGTTGTTTTCAGACAACAAATTACCATGTGTAGAATATTTCTAGTTGTATGCAGTAAGAGCCATATAAACTCACAGCGGTTACTCTTTTGTAAGAGAATTACGTAGCAGGTAAAGATCACACCTGCATATCTTTCCATTAGTGCTGTAGGTCTCAGCTATTGCTACCCAGTGAGACATCGGTAAACCATAGCACTTCTCCAGCTCCAAGCAACAATTCAAGCGCTGCATAGGCTAAATTCACAGAAGGCTACTGCCTACCATCCAAAAGCTATCAAGTCTTGCAGATAGAGCTCTGGCTCAGTCGTATAACAATTTACATTTCCAAGCAGGACATTTCGCTCCGGAGTCTAAAACATCTAGACTGAAATTACTTCATAAGTTCCTCAAAGGAAAATAGATGCTTTTTATTTGTGTTACACAGGACCATTCAGGGGTTTTCCCCCCTAAAACCAAAGAGCAGTCAGTCCCAGTAGTGGTTCGAGGGCCTATCACTAGAGACAAAGAAATTGCCTTGTAGCTTTTACATGGCAGTTTTTTTTCTTGCTGTGTGCCCTATCATGGTTTCTGAAAACTTGGAGTCAATTTTCAGAGTTCCTCTGTTTGAAGAGAAAAAGAAATAGAAATTACTCATAATTCTACCACCACTAAAGACTTTTGGAGTGAGGTCGTGTAGCCTCTTGCCTTTATTTATTTATTTATTTATGAGTGTTTTCTGAAATTGCACTAGAAAATCACGAAGCCAACCAAAGCGCAAATCTTCAACAAAGAATAGAGCACAAAGTGCAAGTCCCTAAGGAAGTGTCTTCCCCCATTCCCAGTTCCCCCCTAGAAGATTTGCATCCTCTTTGATTTTATTTTCTGCATTTGTATATATGAGTGTGTGTGCCTGTGTGTAACTATGATTAAAAGAAAGAAGCAAACAAGCCAAACTCATTGCCATCGAGTTGATTTCAAGTAGCTGATTTGATTTCGAGTTGATTTCCAGTAGCTTCCCTACTGGACAGAATAGAACTGCCTCATTGGGTTTCCAAGGATGTCATCTTTAGGGAAGCAGACTGCCACATCTTTCTCCTGGGAAGCAACTGGTGGGTTTGAACTGCCAACCTTTTGGTTAGCAGCCAAGTACTTAACCACTGCACCACCAGAGTTCCCTCAACTGTAGGATGATACCTAGGATCTGAATACTCAGAGGACATTAATAAGTCTTTGTGGTTAGGTGCTTTCCTTTGCAACTCCGTGTGATAGGGTAGAACTTCCCTGTGGGGTTTCTGTAGTCTATAATCTTCACAAGAGATTACTAGGTCTTTCTCCTGTAGAACCGTTGGGTGAGTTCGAACCGCCAACCCTTCCGTTAGTATGCCAGTGCTTAACAGTTGTGACACCAGAGCACCTACCAGCAACATATGTGTGTATGTATAATGTTTATAGCTGTAAACGTAGAAATAGTACCACAGTTGCTAATTCAATGATTTTCAGATATGCAGTCAGTGAGATCAATCACGTTAGTCATGCTGTGCACCCATCACCAATGTCCTTTGACAAATTTTCAGTCCCCATAAACAAAAATTGAGTGTTTTGTAAGCAGTAAATCTCCCATTTCGCCTCCCTCACACCCTGATCACAACTATTGAACAGTGACCTCTGTATATTTACCTATTGCATGTACTTTATATTTAGTGACATTAACTAGTATTTGTCCTTTTGTGATTGACTTATCTCACTTAGCCTGATATTTTCAAAATTGACCTATGTTATGGCATCTTACAGATTTCATTTCTCTTTATGCCCAGGCCATATCACGTTATGTTTACCCATTCTTCTGTTGATAAGATAGTCGGGTTGTTTCCAGCTTTGGGCTATTCTGAACAGTGCTGCAGTGAACAGTCGTGAACATGTTTCTGTTCCTGTTGCTGCTTTCAAGTGAGGATGTATATTTGTTAAATTCCCATAGATAATGCCAAATTTCCCTCCAAAACAGCATGACTGATTCATTCTGTGATATATGAAATGCCTGTGGCCATGCATCCTTATCAATATGGGTGAGTTGGTAAGGAGAGTAATCCAGTGCCGTCGAGTCAGATCCGACTCATGGCCCATAGAGCAGAACTGGCCCATAGAGTATCAGTTAAAAAAATATTATTTTCCCAACTGAATTTTCTACTCATGCATGAAGACAGTAACTATTTATATGTACGATATCTAGTTTTGATATTTTGCAGGGCATGTCCACTTCCTTTAGGCTTCATTTTTCTTACCTGTCAAATGGGAGTTACAGTGGTATTCCATTCAGAGGACTGTTGCAGAAGGTAGAGAGATAGGCAAATGTCAGATCATATGCAACTGTACAGAGTTCAGGAAGGAGTTTGGGTTTTATTCTGAATGTATTAGAAATTCAAGGGCGGGTTTCAAGCATGAGAATGATGTGATTTATACATACTTTAAAACATCACTCTGCCTAGGAACGTTGATTTTGATAAAATTCCAAAGAAGCCCACCTACTGGTATGTTAGCCTCTCTTTTAAACTGTTTATAAAGTGAACTCTCTTCTGGGATTGCCACAGAGATGGTTTAAAGTAGAGTTGTGAGATCCAACAAGTTCAAATACAGAACGTCCAAATTTCACTTTGAGATAAATGAGCATTTTTTTAGTAAGTTGCCCCGATATTGCATGTGGAATATCTATACTAAAAGTATTAGTCACTGTTTTTTTTAATTGTGATTGAGTGAAAGTATGCAATCCAAGTTAAATTTGCATGCCCACCTATCTGCTGCTTCTTCAGCTCTCCTTGTGCTGTGACAACACACTCTTCTTTTCTGTTCTATACTTGTCATATCTTCTTAACAGTCTCTTGTCCCCTCGTCTCCACCCTCTCCTCTAGGCTAGAAGGACAGCATCCTGCAGAAGCGTAGAATGATAAAGCAGACACACCATATGGTCACATTGTGTTCCCGAGTCCAATCCATTCCTCGCCGAAGAGTTGAGCTCAGTAATGATTTATGATCAGGGGCAGCAGCAGGTCTAGATGCTATGTTCCCAGGGGAACTCCTGGGTCCTCAGACCATCAGTTGAGGTTTGTTGGTGGAGTTCTTGAGGTGCACCCTTATTTTTCTCATGTTGCCACCGGGACAAGACATTGTGTGCCCCATCACGGCTGTCATTGGTGGAGGCTGGGCACCATCTGGTTCTTCTGGCTACATGTTGATACAATCACCCATACACGTGGGTCCGTCTGTCTTCTGGGCTCTTTTTCCCTCATGTCTTTGTTGTTCTTGGTGGTCTTGTAATTGGACTGAGCTGGGAAAATTTGGTGTACCTCAGATGGTAGCTTCCTAGCTTTTGAGACCCCAGATGCCACTCACCAATATGGGGTACAGAAGACTCTGTTAGCAATTTGCCTCGATGTCCCCTGAGAGCGTGGTCCCTGGGCCCTTGCCCCTGCTACTCTATCCTTGCAATATTAGGTTAAGACTAGAAGAGCTTTCAGTTTATGTTGAAGTGCAGTTAAGTTGATGTTCTTTTTACTGTGAGCTTGTCACTGGTTTCACCCAAACAAATTTCTATCAACTAGCTAATCTATAACCAGCCCTCTCCCTTCCTCCCTCCCTTCCTTTGTAGCCATCAAAGAGTCTTTTCTTCTGTACATGAGTCTGTTTTTAAGTGCTTATATTAAGAGTGTCGTACAGGATTTGTCTTTGTGCTGCTGACTGATTTCACTCAACATAATGATTCCCAGTGAAAGCCAGGTTGTGAGATGCTTCTTAAAATCATCATTGTTCTTTATCATTGCATAGTGTTTCACTGAGTATAGGTACCATAGTTGTTTATCCATGCATTTGTTGTTGTGCATCTGGGTTGATTTCACCTTTTTGCAGTTGTGGACTGTGATGAAATAAACATTCGTGTGCATGTCTCTGTTTGTGTGACTGGCTTGATTCTGTAGGATGTATTTGAAGCAGTAGGATTACTGGATCAAATGAAATATTTATTTCCAGCTTTTTAAGGAAATGTCACATTGCTTTCCAAAGATGTTCTACCATTTTGCAATCCCACCAGCAGTGTAGGAGAGTTGCATTTGTTGTTTTGTGTTTTTGGATGATGGCAAACCATGTTGGGGTGAGATGTTATCTCATTGTAGTTTTTATTATTATTATTATTTCTTTAATAGCTAATGATCATCAGCATTTCCTCATGTGTCTTTTGGCTGCTTGGTTCCCCTCTTTCAATGTTATAGCTATGATTGAATTTTTTGCCTTCCCTAACTGAGTAGGTTTCAATATGTTGTATCCTGCATTGCTTCCTTAAATATACACTTAATGGTTTTGTTTTTCTCAGTAAAGAGCTTCTTTCAGTATTTCTTATACTTTTGGTTTCATTTTTACAAAGTCTCTAAGCTTCTGTTGATCTGCAAATGTCTGAATGTCATCTAGATATTTGAAAGACAGTTTTGTAGGATATATATTTGTTGGTTCAAAGTTTTTCTCATTCAAGGCTTTGAATGTGTCATCGCACTGCCTCTGTGCCAACATTGTTTCTGCTGAGAAGTCAGACAAAAGCCTACAGGGCTTCCCTCTGAATGTTAGCTTTGGTTTGAGTCTCATTGCCTTTAAGAGTTTCTGCTTATGTTTCATTTTATTAAGCTTGATTATAATATGACTTGGTGTCATTGTTTGGGGTTCTATTTTTTGTGGCGTTTGATATACATCCCGGATGTCTATGTTATCTTCTTTCATAGTTTCAGGGATGTTTTCTGTTAACAACTCAACAACAATACTCTCTGTGTTTTCAGGTATCTCTCCCTGTTCAGGAACTCCAGTTCTTCACAAATTATTCCTCTTGATAGAGTCCCACATGTTTCTTAATGATTCTTCATTTCTCTTATTTCATTTCTCTGATTTCTCCTTGTAAATGCTGGTGTCAGAAGCTCTATCTTCAATATCACCTCGTCTAATTCCAGTTGATCAATTCTGCTCTTTTGGCTTTGAGTGGTATTGTCTAACTTGGTAATTTTGTTATTGATGTGTTGGATTTCAGAATGTTATTGTTCCATCAGTTCAAATATGTTGCTTAATTTTTCATTTTGTTCTGCTGCATTTTAATTAATCTCTAGAAGGGCACTATGTATAATTCTTTTGGGCTCAGCCACTGATAGTTCCTGAAAGGCTTATTCATCTAGGAAGTTTTTAAATTCTTTATTTGTGGAGTTTTCTGGAACCATGGTTGGATGTTTCTTTAAATACCTGGTGATAGTTTGTTGCTTACAGGACATCTAGAGGCTGTTTAGTTTCTCTGGTGTTGCCTTATCAGGAGCTTAAGCATTTTTCTGAGAAAGAATTTGTTCACTGGCTACCTCTTGGTATTCTACTGACTGACCCCAGTAGACTCTCTGAGATGGCAGGCTACACCACCTGGGTGGCCAAGACACCATCTTATTTATGGAGGCAGTAGGGGGCCGTCAACCAACCCTATGATGTGGGTCAGCAAAGGCTGGAAGAAATGCGGTCAGGCTGCTCACCAGTTATTTCTCAAGGGAGTCTTAGTTTAAAATGCTGAAAGCTACCTGACCACTTCAAGAATCAGTCAGGCCATTAGGTGTAGCTGGCCCCTCGTTCTGGCTGACAGTAGAGGCACCACTTTTTCAATCCCCAAGTGATATGGTTGTACAAAGTAGGCATAGGCTGCCGCACTGGTGTCATTGCCCTCCAGGGTCTAACCATGCAGCAAAACTGTCCTAAACACAGCCTTTCTACTGGGAAAACATTCTCTGGACTAGCATTGCCTTGGAGCCTAGATTAGCCCCTCCTGAAGCCTCCCGTTGTGTAACTCCACCTCTCAGCTGATCCATATAGCATGCCTGTCAAGCTACCCCTTGTGAAGTGAAACAGCCAAATCTATGGCGGAACTCTGAAAAGGGTGGGTGGAGGAGCTGTGGTACCTCAGTCTGCTGCTGGGCTTTCAAAATGTACTTATTCCACACACTGTCTGCTGCAGTACATGCTGTTCACTTTAGAACTTGACTCAGGGTAAGTGGCTGCTCGTGCCCATCCCCCACCTACTGGTAAACTGAAAGAAAAAAAGTTGAAAATGCCAGTACCTTTGGTCTGCAGAAGCTGTCCATTCAGCATCAGTGGAGCTCAGTGCTAGAGAGGAATTTTCCAGCTTAGTAGAATGTAGTCCTAAGGCTCATTGGGTGTCCAGAAGGCTCCATTGAATTATCAATCCAGGCCTTAGTTTTCAGAGGGAATTGAAGAGATGTATGTCTAATCCACAGTCTTGACTCCACCCCTCAGGAGTCAGTGTTCATCTAAAATTCAGAATTTGCTATTACCTTGTGTTTTACCCAGCAGCTGTTGCAGGGAAATAGTACTCTGGAAGCTTTCTTGTTCCTTTTTCTTCCCTGTTTCAACACAGATCCCATTAATTCTTTCTTTTCTGAATTCTCATGGCCTTTCATCTGTCTCTTAGTGAATTCCTTGAGGCCAATTTTCATGTCACTGCTGTGCTGAATATGATAGCTGCATGCAGTACTGACTCAGTGAAAAATAGAGATCTGTGGAAATGAGAGGCAGAGATGACTGAGACATCTACTATTTCATTATTTTTGTTTCTCTCCTGTATTTGTGGGCCAGTGTAATCTGTAGTAAGTCTCCTGATAGATGATCCTAATTAGAGCATTTGGTGATTTATGGAACCTGGAGTATTAGAAGGAACTAGTCCCTGTTGATTAAACTTCTAGTGAAAGGGTGACACACAGTAGTTTAAGTGCTCCATTAGCAAGGTTTCTCAGACTGTGTAGGCTGTTACATTCTGTGCAGAAACACCATTTAATCCCTGGGTGCCCCATTCTGAAGTTTTTTCCAGAAGGCTACAAGATCAAGTCTTTTGAGTATTAGCCTTACAGTTACTCAACAGTTATTTGTCAACTTTTTTTTCCCCCTTAAAGCAGAGAGAGGACACTTGCTGGCCTTCCATGTCTTTTGTGAGATGTTAAATTGTCCATTAGTAGATTCTTTTTCAGGTGAGATCAGAAAGCAAATTCTACTAACAATGGCTGAACCATATTGGTAGAGGACAGAGTGAAGGTTGTCTTTTCTTTTTTCTCTTGGAAACATAGATCATGCTAAATTGCTTGACTTTGGTCTTGGAGTCAGGGAAGAATGAGGCTGGGTCATGTTGACTTCTCTGCCAACTCTGTATACTACAACATTTATTCTCCAGCATATTATTACATGACACACTCATATATAAAAACCTAAAACCAATCCCACTGCCATCAATTTGATTCTGATTCATAGTAACCCTATAGGGCAAACTGGAACCATCCATAGAGTTTCTGTTCTACATTCATAATGAAATGCACCCAAAATAAACCCTAAAGGCTATCTTTTGGAGGTGGGTAATGACACAGGAAACCTTGAGTCATGTATGTAGAAGAAGTTGGAAAAAAAAAAGACTGAAGAAGGAGGGGTGAGGATGTAAGGGTCAATTGTGTGTGTGTGTGTATACATGAACTCCTGGAGTTCTATCTCCACCTAGTTAGTTCTTCCATGAATATTGGAAGTTCCTCTTTAGAACTGAATGCCTCTCTTTGGAATGAGCAGCTTGTAATTAATTTAAGACTGCCAGTAGCTAAATGTATCTGCAAAGCTGGAGTGCTTGATGTTAGAGCTGATGTCTTGACACACACGTGCAGAAGACATTCTATCTTTACTTTATGGAAATCACCAAGTACTGTGGTTATTTCAGTCCTAATGTATTTTTGGATTTCTACATTGGTGTCACCTTGGTTTTCCTGGTTTAGTTTCATTCTATTTTTAGCTCTTAGATCGTATTTGCAACATCTGAAAAAGATACCAACTTCCTTCTTTGAAACAGCACTAACTAAATACTGTGGAGTTTACTCTGAGTTTGGATCCTAAATTGTTATAGTCAGGGATGAGGTGACTATGTGGTTCTGTATGATTTGTGGGGAATAGGTGAAATACCTTGATTGCCTACTTTTATCCTCTCTTCGACAAGACCATTGGCATCCAAACTGTGTATGGAAATCTCCAAAGACACTGAAAGAACAGCCATGTAAAATAGAGGAAACATATAGAAGAAATGAATAACACAACTAACAAGCATGATCTAGTGGACAGGTAATTAGAATACTGTTTTCACCTAGCAGAGAATGGAGACTTTTTTCCAAGCACAGAGAAAAAGTACGCACAAAGCTGATTATGTTCTGTGCCCTAAAGCAAAGTATAACAAATTTCTGAGAGTCAATATTATAGAGCATGTTCTGTAACCAAAATACATTTAAGTAAGCAATAAGTAACAAAATGTGTAACCAAACAAAAAAAAAGAAAAATCCAATGAAACTGAGTCAATTCTGACTGATAGTGATCCTGTAGGACAGAGTAAACTGTCCCATAGAGTTTCTAAGGAGCACCTGGGGGATTTCAGCTGCTGATCTTTTGGTCAGGAGTCATAGCACTTAACCACTACACCACCCAGGTCTCCAACCAATCCCTATATGTTTGGAAATTTAAAAACATACTGCTATTTAACTGATGAGTCAAAGAAGAAATCATCATGCAGTATAGAAAATTCTATATATGAATGCATGATGAGGAATTACATGTAAAATAATTGTTAAAAGGAAATATATGGTAGGTTAAAAGGAAATGATTATGTTAGGAATGGAAAAGTTTGACAATTATGAAGTTAAATGTCCAACCAAAGAGTTTTCAAAAAGAACAATAGAATAACAGTAAAGTGATTGGATGTGGAAAATAATAAATATAAGAGCAAAAATTAAAATGTTACGATGCCACATAAAGTAACAAGTCTCAATAGCTTGTTGAATATGAGAATCACTTTGGGAGTTTTCAAAAATACAGATATTCAAGACTCATAGCAGACCAGTTAAAGCAGAACTTCTGGGAGTGTGAGTTAAGAAAACAAAGTCCTAAGTTGATTCAAATACCTACGGAGAGTTGAGACCCATTGATAAAAGAGGATCAACATTGATAAAATACAATATTTTAAATAAGACTATAGATATTGGCAAATCTTTAGCAATACTGATCTAGAACAAAGACAGAAGGCAACAAATGGAGACAGGTAAAACGATGAATTTAGTAAACATTAAAATGAATAACAAGTATGAACAACTTCATGACAAAGAAGTTAAAATGTAAATCAAAGGTAAAATATTCTATACAAATAGACCTTGTCTAGACTCAGGTAGAAATAGAAATTCTGAATAATTAGCTTAAAATCTTCTCAAGAAGAATGTAGCATACCCATTTCATTTATAGTCATGGTCCATAAAATATCTAAGCAACATATAATTCCAGTTTCACACAGAAAAGAGCAAAATTGGAACACCACAAACTCATTTTGTGAAACTACTAATAACCTTGTCAAAGCAAAAGCAGATAAGGGTAAGAGGGGGAAGAAAAGTTACAGATTATATCATTGTTTAGCATAGATACAAAAATCGAAGAGAAAATGCTAGCAAACTGAACCAAGCAATGTAAAACAAAGATAATGTGTCATAACTAAGTTAAGCTTTTTGTTTTCTGGAAATTCAATATTAGGTCAACATTAGAAACTCTTAATGTAGTTCACCACTTTGGTAAGAATGAGATTAAATTTAATATCTATTCATAATAAAAATTTTTAAAACTCCTATCAAACTGAAATGATAAGAACAGTTCCTTCATCTGATAGCAAGTTATCTGTAAAACATGTGTAGCAAAACTCAATCATGATCCACTAAAAGCATTCTTTTTAAAACTAGGAACAAGACAAGTGATGCTCATGATCTCTACTTTCAGTCAATTATACAGATTTTCTTAGCCAGTGCAATAAGACATGAAAATAAATATATATGGATTGTAAAGACAGAAACAAAGCTGTCATTTTTTTTTTCACGTAAAATGATTATCTACTTATTCAATGGAAAGAATCTCTCAGTAAGGAATCTATTTACTAGAATTAGTAATAGTTTAGCCAGGTTGCTGGACACAGATTGATAAAACAAAAGTCTAAATACCAGCTTTTCCAGATACCAGCAAACAAAAAATTGGACAAAGTTACTTAATTAAAATAAATCTACCATTTACAATGGTGATAAATCCTTGGATTAAATAGAATAAAAGATGTCTAATGTCTTTATGGAACAAACTGTAAAACTTGTGACACATATTAAATTTACAGATTTATGTGTTCATGGATAGGAAAACTAAAATTTCTAAATATGCCATTTCTTTCCAAATTGATCTTTAGTGCCCAGGAAACTCCAATAAAAATGTCAAATAGATTTTTCATGGAAATTAAAAATCTGAGTTTAAATTTCTATGTAAGAAGATGGTATGGAAGAAAGTATAGTGAATATCTCAGACCCTCTTGAAGAAGAAGGAAAAATAAATTGGGGATTATATTTCTTCTTAAATATCAAAACTTGTTATCAAAAGAAGTTTTAATTAGAACTTTGTTGTATCAGTGTAAAGATAATCATGTGGACTGGTGGAATAGAGAATAAACAAGCTGAAATGCATGTGAAATCTTGATCTATGGCATTGTAGATTGTTGAATAAAAAAAAAGCTATTCATTTAATAGTGCTGGAATGTTTGAATAGCTATATGGAAAAACTGAAATTAGATCCCTTTTCATATTTCACAAAACAAGTCTACATGAATTAAAGACTTAAATGGGAAAGGCAAATCCTTAAAATTTATGGAAGAATATATAAAACCTTTGTTTTTGTTTTTCCTTTGGAGTAGTGAAACATGTCTTACACCACAAGAAGTGTAAAGCATAAAGAAAAAAATTAATAAATATTCCCAGATTGAAATAATAACTTTTTGTTATCAAATGGTACTTTCTTAAAACGGAAAAAAAGCAAATAAATAATCTGGAAGCAGGAAGATATCTGTAACACATGTAACTGACCAAAAATTAGTGGTAAGAAAATGTAAATAATTATTCTTAATAAGAAAACATTTGAGGTCTGACAATTAAGTTGTGAAACTTGATTGTTCTAAGTGCTACATACCTCATTGCTGAATATCACCATGGTCATCTTTGAAGTACTCGCCTTGGGAAGCTATGTACTGATGCCAGTGCATAGTCCACCCTACAAAGCAATTCTGGAACTCTTTCTGGAATGGCTGTTGTGCACGATGGCACAGCGGTGAGTTTGTGCACTTAGTTGTATAGTTGTCTATGAGTGAGTTTTTATCCAGTAAACAAGTAACTGCATTGGAACACCCTCCCTGCATACCTGATCTGGCCCCCAATTTCTTTACCCCAAAATAGAGGAAATATTTAAAGGAAGACATTTTAATGATATTGAGGACTTGAAGGGTAATATGACAACAGCTCTGATGGGGCCATTCCAGAAAAAGAGTTCCAAAATTGCTCTGAAGGGTGGGCTAGGTGCTGGAATTGGTGCATAGCTTCCCAAAGGGTATACTTTGAAGGTGCCCATAGTGATATTCATCAGTGAGGTATGTAACACTTTTTCCAGGATGAGTATGTGAACTTAATTGTGAGACCTCTAGACTAAAGACATATAGAGACATTTTACAGAAATGGGATTTCCCCTTTCCATGTGCCCTGCTGGTGCAAACTAACAGTCAAGATGTCCTGGTTTTCTACAGCCAGTGGCGAGCTCATGACCAGTGGTAAGCCTGAGACCCAAGCTGGATCATTGGTCCAATTCATTTCCATACCCCACCCGCAGAAACATTCTGTTCTCATTAGTGTTGCCATTCCCTGTTGACATGAAGTTGATTCTGACTCATGGTGACCCTATAGGACAGAGAAGAACTGCCTCATGTGGTTTCCAAGGAGTGCTTTGTGGATTTGAACTGCTGACCTTTTGGTTAGGGAGCATTAGCTCTTAACTACTAGACCACCAGGGTTTCCAGCGTAAGGACAGAGGCATCAAATTCATTTCAGAGCGTGCCTCTCCAGTGACTGATGTCTGTGCTGGAGGGCTTTAAAGGTGACCATCATGTTTGATTAGAAGGGCTTTATGCTGTGTTTCCATAACATTTTACACAAGATTGAGATGGCGTTAATTGTCCATGTAGAAGAGAAGGACAGCTGATGGTCCTTCTGATGGCATCCATTGTCCCATTCTGCAAAAACTATTGCTTGTCATCTATTATCTTGACCTCTAGGAATAACTTGCTTCTTGGCCACCTTGATCCTGATTTTTTGACTTTTCCTTCCATTTCGTGCTGCATCATTCAAATAAATTTGCTTCTTGTTTGATTTTGATTTGGTTTCAATTCAGTACTCATACTCTACATAAGTATTTTGTTTCCCTTAACATTTGCTGTAAATCTGTTTCTGATTCTGTGATTTTGGAAACCGTGGACACGCTCACTAAAGCATAGGACCATTTGATTGGGTTTTTGTGACCATTATGAATGGTGAAATTCAAGTAGGGTGATTTGGTCACATTCTTCCCTTTATTTTTGGTCACTGAAACCTCCTCTAACACTGCTTCCATCCCCTGGGCAGTGCTAATGTTTTGGGATACTCTTTTAGTTAGTTTTGTGTAATTTTGCAGGTGCTGTAAGGAAAAACCAGCTGGCTTAAATGAAATTTCCCCCTAGAAGCCTACTGGCCATGATATTATCAGCTTTTTTAGGGTTTTCAGAATTACAGATGAGATAATAGTAGGTTTTTATAATCCCACTTTAGCTCTAATTTGCTGCATTTGACTCCAGTGATTTTGAAGAAGCTATTATGTTTCTCTTGTATCTCTTATGAATGCCTCCATCTTATCTCCATTTTCCTAGCAAGTGAAATCTGTCTTGCTTACACACACATATTACACAAAGACAAGCTGAAACAGTCATAGAGGTAATGAACTGAGTTTCAGTTATTCTTGGTGCAGTAGGAAATCTCAACTTCTAGTGTATTGACTGAACATTGTAGAAATACACGAGGGGACTCTGAGTTAAAGGTTATTGAGGACACACTGATTCCTTAGTCAGGTAAGTGTCATATTCGTTCAAATTTCTGACAAATGTTGCCAAAATAACTCAAATATTTATGTGAATGTAGCAGTCTCTTCTACTTCTAAGATCGTTAGAGAAGATAAACCAAAATAAATCCACATAAGCTTACTGAATTAAACTCCTCTTTTCTTGACAAGTTTGGTTTGCTTTTGGGTTTTAGCTTTTGCCAGGAGCCCTGATGGTGCAGTGATTAAGAGCTCAGGGTGCTAATGGAAAGACTGGCTGTTCAGATCCACCAGGTGCACTCTGGATGCCCTAAGGGGCACTTCTACTCAATCCTGTAGGGTCTTGGCAAGTTGGAATTGACTTGATGGCAATGGGTTTTCTTTGCTATGTTCGTTGAAGCATCCACAGTTACTCCTTTGGTTTTAAGGTTTGTTACAGTGAATACAGGGTATCTCAGTAAATTTTGGGTTTAGGAAAAAAATGTATGACAAGGGATTCATAGTCAAGAAATCAAAAAAACCAATCAACCAGTGCCGTCAAGTCAATGTCGACTCATAGCAACCCTATAGGACAGAGTAGAGCAGCTCCATAGATTTTCCAAGGAGCGCCTGGTGGATTCAAACTGCTGACCTTCTGGTTAGCAGTTGTAGCACTTAACCACTATGCCACCTGGTGCTCCAGTAGTCAAGAAATAGGAGAGAAGGTGTATGTATAATAAAGCAGTTATTCATCATTCAGCCCTCACTGTGAATTAGCTTAGACAGGATGCTGACAACTGTGGATGGGAATCAAAGGTTTGGAAATGGTCAGGAATTTGAGTTGGTAATGGGCAGGGCAGACTCCCTTTCCTTCCAGAGCTCCAAATAGACTAACTCCATTTTCATGGATTATACATTTAAAATGCATTGATATCAAGTCAGTTATGATTCACAGTGACCCTATAGTAACCCAGTAGATTTGCTCCATAGAGTTTCCAAGGACTGTCTGGTGGATTTAAACTGCCAACCTTTTGGTTAGCACTTAACCATTTATACCACTTTAGTTTCCATTATCCATTTAAGGTTTCTATAAATGATTTCTTAAGGGAAAAATTCAACCAAGGACTGAAAAGACTTTCATGATCATCACTTTATCGGGACAGTCACATAGCCTTAGTCCTGGTAAGATTCTTTGAGATCCCCTCTTTCTGTCATCTCATGTCACATGTGAGGACTACATGGTTTATGGAAGTTTATATAGGTAGTCAATGGCCATACCCTCATAATCGTGGATCTGTACATGTTGTCACTATTACCAGAAATCCTCTTCCTATCCTTTTCTTAGTACACTTAGATGACATTTTCTAGAGAAGAATTGGCCAAACTATGGCCCACAGCCCATATTTAGCCTACAGTGTATTTTGTAAATAGAGTTTTATTGGAATATGGCCATACTATTTATTTAGCGTTGTTCATATTTTCCCTGCCTCACCCCCACCCCAGTACAATGAGTTGAATAGTTGTAGTAGAGAACATATGGCCTGAAAAGTCAAAAATATTTACTGTGTGGCCCTTCACAGAAAGATTTTTGTCAACCCTATCGTCTATTCTAATATAGCAGAGCAGAGGGGAGTTATCCACTCTCTAACCTCTAATAGCCCATTGAATGGAACCAGAAGGAAAAAAAACAAGGCTGATGACATGTGTTGTGGCTTCCTGCCAACAGAATGAGTCCTTGAAATGGCCCTTTTACAATTAGCCCTCTTCTTCCTTGTCAGCTTCCAGGTCACTCCAGGCTACTTTTGCCTCTCCTCACTGACCATTTCCAGCCATCTGCATACAACTGGTCTCCTTAGTAATAATTCTAGCGCTATTTCTGTTCACCATCAGCCAAGCTGCTGATTTTTAAAGGGCACACACCCCAATTTTATCAGAAGACATGTGGTAAAAACAGATATTCAAAATGTCCTAAGATTTTTATTTTTCATGGAGAATTGAAACTATTTCCCCACAGGAAGTCAACCTCTGGATGATGAACTACCTCATTTCCTTTGTGGCCTATGTGAATAAATGCAGAACTAGGCCTGGTGAGGCTGATCAGTGGCCCAAAACCTCTGAAGCCTCAAAAGAATATTCCAGTTCCTTTTACCAGCAGTTATCTAGTTCTGGCCTCTGAGTAGGGAAGGACTTTGGGAAGGGAGTGAGTATGAATTTAAAGGGCTATCTTTAAGCTATAATTGTGCTACATTCAGGAGCCTTGGTTGCACAGTGGTTAAGTGCTCAACTGCTAACCAAAAGATCAGTGGTTCAGTTTAGTAAAAAGACCAGACTTGATGGTCTAACACACTGGAGGATCCCCAGAAGATGTGATCCCTCGACTTCTGTTAGCCCAGAACTACAACTGTTCTGGAAGCCAACTCTTCAAAGATTGAACTGGTCTATGAGACATAACATGATACTGGTGAATGGTTTGTTTCTTGGCTTGGGCAAATACAGGGGTCTAACCTGGGCAGCTCCTGTTCAAAGTCAAGAGGGGATGACATAGGAGTACAGGGGCTGATTTAATGGACATGGGAAATACAGGTTGGTGGTGTGGAATGTGCTGTCACAGCGTGGGTGGAGTAACCAGGTCACATGGCAAAGTGTGTGTAAGTTTTTGTATGACAAACTGTAATTGTAAACTCTCACTTAAAACCCAGTGAAAATAATTTCAACCTATTAGAAAAAAACAAAGAATCAGTGGTTTGAACCTACCAGTAGTTCCACAGGAGAAAGATGTGGCCTTCTGCTTCCATAAAGATTATAGCCGAGTAAACTCTATGGGGCAGTTCTACACTGCTCTATAGGGTCGCCGTGAGTCTGAATCAATGTGATGGCATGGGGTTCGGTTTGGTTCTTCATTCAGTGCCTGTGACATTTTCTCTGGAATAAATACTAAGCCTTAACAATACTTTCAGTATAAGTTTTCGTGGTATTGTTAGATGCTATTTAGTCAATTCTGACTCACAGTGGCTGTGTAGGACAGAGGAGAACTGCCCCATAGAGTTTCCAAGACTGTAGTCTTTGCAGAATCAGATTGCTAGGTCTTGTCTCCTATGGAGCCATTTTTGGATTCTAACTGCTGACTTTCGAGTTAGCAGCTAAGTTCTTATAACCACTTCACTACCAAAGCAAACCCATTGCCATTGGGTCGATTTCCAACTCATAGTGACCCTGTTAGACAGGGTAGAACTGCTCAATAGTTTCCAAGGAGTGCCTGGTGAATTTGAACTGCTGACCTTTTGGTTAGCAGCCGTAGGTCGTAACCACAACTCCACCAGGGTTTCCACTTCACCACCAGGGCTCCTTGCTTCAGTAGTGGTAACTAATGGTATTTGAGTACTCACTATCTGTCAGTTTCTTTGTTGTACTGCATATTTAATGTGAAGACTAAGTGCTTATGTTTTCCACACTTCAAAGATGAGGAAATGTAGTCTCATAGAAACCAGGTGACTTACTTAGGGTCACGCAAGTCTAAGTGACAGAATCAGAATTTGGTCTTCTGAGTCCACTGCCTTCTGTCTTAGTCACTTTAGTTACTTGCCCTTTTTTTAATGAGTAGTTGTACAAAATTATGTATTTCTAAGATGCAGAAGCAGAAAATAATTTGTCTCACAGTTCAGATAACAAGCTTCAGGACAAATAATAGCTGTGCCGTAAAACTATCCCCAAATCTTTCTAGTGGCTCATTTTTGCTGCAAGATTTGCGGGCTGTATTTAAAGATTAGCAGTGTCTTATAATTGGTAGTTTGAATCAATTCAAGCAGAATTTATTGAGCATTTCCTGTTTGCCAGGAACGGTGCTGCTTTCTAGCTTTCTGTTTTTAGTTGTCATTGTGTCTGCTCCTACTCATAGGGACCTTATGTATAACAACACAACATATTGCCTGGTCCTGTGTTTTCTTCATGATCACTGCTGTTTTTGACTTCATTATTTCAACCATTGTATCCACTCATGTCACCTAGGGATGCTCTCACCTTTGCCAATCTGCCACTGGACCAACGCATGATGATCATTTCTAGTGATTGGTCTTTCCTGATGAAGTCTCCAAAGTAAGTGAGCTAACGTTTCACCACTCTGACTTCTTAGGAACGTTCTGGTTGTGTTCTAACAAGGTCAATTTTCCCCGGACTGTGTGCAATGAACAGTCTGACTTTCGAGTTAGAATGTTATTACTATTAAGGGTATCAATTTTTTTCTTTCCTTTATACACTCTTCTAATCTTGAGTATGCCTGGCAGTGTGAAATAGGACTCCAGCTGTCTCCCAAATGAATTGGTTTGATATACTGCTATCAAATTATATTAATTAGTCATTTTTTTCTTCTGATTAACTGTTGTGATTAAAAATACATGGCGGATTTGCTGGGATTTTAAGAGAATCTTAGGGAATTTTGGCTTATTCTTTGAAATGAGGTCATTGTGCACATCTTATTTCATTTATGGATTATTTTCTTCTTTAAGATTGGGGTTGTGTCCTCCATAGTACTGGGCCAGAAGTAAGTATACAGAAATAATTAAATCAAGTTCATGCTGATGTAGACCATAAGTCAGTATGATATTCCATCTTAAAAAAGATGTGAAAAAGAAGTGGAGTCTGGTAGGCAATAAACAGGAAGGGAACTGAAAACTTTATAAATTTACTTTAGACCATGCATTGTCTTTGGAATCTTGCCTATGTTATCTTATCTGTTGTGCTTCTTTATGGAATGTGGCCTAGAAAATGCATCTTCCACTCTGCCCCATGTAATTAGTTTTGATACTGCTCTTTTTGGCTGTTTCCGCTGGGTTTAACAGATCTACTATATTGCAGGTATGAGGCCATCCCAGAGTACAGAAAGTTATAATGGAAGCAAGTAGAAATGGAAATAACTTTGGTATTATGGACTTAACCAAAAGAACCACATCCAATGTCGCTGAGTCAATTTTGACCCATAGCAATCCTATAAGACACAGTAGAAAGTGTCTCTTAGGGTTTCCAAGGAGTACTTGGTGGATTCAAACTGCTGCCCTTAACAGCCATCATTCTTAACCATTACACCACCAGGGTTTCCATTGTGGACCTAAAGAGCCTAAAATAAAGGTCCTTTCTGACCCATATCTTTCCTGTTGGATCTTTAACAGGTCTTCACTTCCTAATTCCTCCATTTTCAAAGCCCAGACCA
This sequence comes from Heterohyrax brucei, assembly GCA_028571685.1. NCBI lineage: Eukaryota > Metazoa > Chordata > Mammalia > Hyracoidea > Procaviidae > Heterohyrax > Heterohyrax brucei. The sequence goes on along the minus strand of CM053166.1, from coordinate 173,066,519 downwards.
ACTGGAAATATCCTTCAACTTACCTTGTCGTTGAAAGAATGATGACTGTGTTGCCCCCTAATTCTTGCTCCAAAAAAACACAAAAACAAAAAACCCTGCTGCTGTTAAGTCAATTCTGACTGTTAGTGACCCTATAGCACAAAGTAGAACTGCTCCATAGATCTTTTGGTTGGCAACTGTAGCACTTACCCAACATACCACCAGGGTTTGCAACTCCTGCTTCAGCTTATGAAAAACCAGTATCTCTTGCCATACAGCTATTGAGTCTCACAGCTACATTTTTTACAGTTCTCAGAGTTACAAAATTATTCTTTTCATTTTAACCTCCTCCTTGTGCTATGCTTTCCTTCTACACAGAGGCCTGAGCTCCTTTTATCTTTTGTCCTGTAGGCTCCTGGAAGCCCTTCAACTCAGTCATTTTAGTTAACATGCAACTGTCCTTGTTTGTTTCTCTAAATAGTCTCACGTAAATCACAAAATTATGAGAAGGTCACATATTTAATAGAAGGCTTGTCAAAAGGACCAAGACAATGGAGAGAACATTTTTTCCCAGCAGGTGAATTCAGATATGAAATTCTGGATTTATGCAACTAATAAGTCAAAGGATAATTTTTCACTCCTCTGAAGGATTCATCATGGGGTTCCTTTAAATAGCTAGTTCCCTTAGTGCATGTTACAAAGGTGTTCCACTTTAAAACAATGACAACAATAAAAACAAATCCAAGTTCAAGTATTCCTAAAATAGGCAATTACTATGATACCTGATAAATTTGATAGATTTTTTTCTTTCCTTGAAGATGACTTTAAAAAATAGGCCCAGAGTTAATATATATGACACTGTTATATGCTAATGAGTCCTGGTGGCACAGTGGTTAAGAAGCTTACCTGCTAACCACGGGGTCAGCAATTTGAACCCACCAGTCACTTCATAGTTTTAAGATGTGGCACTCTTCTTCTGTAAAGATTCAAAATCTTGGAAATGCAATGTGACAGTTCTGTTCTGTCCAATAAGATCACTGTGAGTCAGAATTGGCTTGATGAAGGCAGTGGAATGGTAAAATAACCCTATGGAAGGGTAGGATGTTTAACTAGATCAGCGTTTCTCCCCATAAACCATCTGCATCAGAGTCACTTCTGTGCCGTTGAAATGTTGGCTCTCTAGGGTAAATACCTGAGAGTCTGCTTTTCAAACTCTTCCAGGTGATTCTAATGCACAGTGACGTTTGTGAGAGCCATTGGACTGGAATCCTTCCTGCTTGCATCTTCCCTACCTGTCTTTCCTTGGCTTTGAGATCATGCACCATGGCTTACGACCTTAACCGTTTCAACTGTTTTATCACTGAGGAAACAGATGTAAAGAAGAGAAATATTAGGGGCAAGGGATGGTGATGTGGTGGACAGATAGTAGTGTGTGTTTGTATATGTAAAGAAACAAAAACTTTAAAATATATAAGTAGAAAGCTGGAGAATGCTCCTGTGTACACCATTATTACTTCTTTTGCATCAGAATCGATGTATCTGGTGAGTGGACATTATACAGTGGGTACTGGTGTTCTAAGTTTTCTGTTACTATGTGATTCTCAAATAGTTTTGTATGAAGGAATACATTTTGTCCTTCATAGGTTCTTACTTTTCTTTCCACTTATTTGCCCTATTACTCTTTCTCACTTGCTTAATTCAGTAGAAAATCAACCCTGGAATGCTAAAGCTTTGTGTTAATGTCAAACTTGTAGAGAGATAATTATGGTAGTGAGAGGACTGAGACCAAGACACCACTGGAAGGTCCAATGGGCTATGAGTTGACTCTCTGACCCAGAAAGGAAAAATGATAGTGAATGACCAAGTGAACATAGCTGTTTTAACCGTTGCCCAGTCAATAAAGATAGTATTACAACGCCCCTAAGACCACCGTGGAAACCCTGGTGGTGTAGTGCTTAAGTGCTATGTCTGTTAACCAAAAGACTGACAGCTCAAATCTGCCGGGTGCTCCTTGGAGACTCTGTGGAGCAGTTCTACCCTGCTGTATGGGGTTGCTATAATTGGAATTGACTCAATGGCACTGGGTTTGGTTTGGTTTTGGAAGACCACCCTGGAAACCCTGGTAGTGTAGCGGTTTAGACCTACAGCTGCTAACTAAAAGGTTAGCAGTTCAAATCCACCAGGTGCTTCTTGGAAACTCTATAGGGCAGTATTACTCTGTTCTTTAGGGTCACTGTGAGTTGGAATCAATGGCAGTAGGTTTAGTTTTGGTTTTCTGTAGAGTTGTTGTGAGTCAGAAGTGACTCAGTGGCAATGGGTTTGGCTTGTTCCTTACATTGATTTTTCCAACTTTCCTATCCAAAGGTAACCACTCTCCAGATTTTGAATCTCGGAAATTATTGTTGTCATCTGGTACTGCTCTAAGAGAAATACCACAAGTGAATGGATTTAAAAAGAGAAATTTTATTGTGTCATAGTCTGGTAGGCTGAAAGTCCAAATTCAGGATGGCAGCTCCAGGGAAAGACTTTCTCTGTTGCATCTGGGGGAAAGTCCTTGTCGTCAGTCTTCCCCTGGACTGAAAGCTTCTAAGGAACAGAAATCACAAGTCCTTTCTGAAGGGTGTATGCAGCTTCCAACACTGCTTTCTTGGTGATGTGAGGTCCCCAAACCTTTCTGCTAGCTTTCTTCCTTTATATCTCAAGAGACTGCTGTCCCAGCTACACAACTGCCACCAGTTAGCATCATAAAGGCAGGATTACAACCTGGAGGAACATGACACAATACCAGGTATCATGACCTACCTAAATTACTACACAGATTTTTGGTGGGCAACACAGTTCAATCCATGACAATTATATTGGCCTATTTGGAGTCATACTTTTATAGATTGATTCTTTTATTCTACATTTTGTCGATAATGTTCTTGACAAGGTTAGCTAGGGAAACTCGCCACCACTGCTTGAGGCTTGGGAAGGGTATTCACACATAAGATGATTCCTTCCTGACAGTTGGAAATGACAAGATTACCTAGGGAATCTGGTTGCCGCAACTTGATGCTTGTGAAGGGTAATTACAGATTCCATGATTCCTTCCTCATAATTGTCATGCAGACACAACAATTCTCCTGGCTGTCTGGGATGTGACCACATGCACAAGAAGAACAACCTAGAAGTGACCTAGCCCTTATTTTCATCTTATCTCCGTATCATTATCATACTGTCCAGAAGGGCAGCCATCATGCAGCTGCTGACATGACCCAAAAGTTAGACCCAGGAGTGACATCACCTGAACCAGGAACAACACCACCATCTTGGCAGTGGATTTGGAGCGGATGATGTAATTCACCCTATTTTAAAACCAAAAAACCAAACTTAATGACACTGAGTTGATTCTGCTTCATAGTGACCCCATGAGACTGAGTACAACTTCCCCAAATGGTTTCCAAGGGTTGGCTGGTAGATTTGAACTGTTGACCTTTTGGGTGGTAGTCAAATTCTTAACCACTGTGCCATCAGTCTTCCCATTCTATTCTAGGATCCTCTGTATCATCATCTTCTTGCCTGCATTTTCTGTTTCATTCTTTTGAAAAATGTAAATCAGATCATTGTCACCCTTGAAGTCTAAATCTCCTTTTCCTTTGCTGACAGCGCTCTACCATATTATGTGGCCCCTAATGTCCTCTACTACTGCTCTGTTCCCAATTCCCTGTACTTAAGCCTTATTGCTTTTCTTTGAGTTTCTCTACAAGTTCAAGGAGTTCCTGCATGACACAAATGGCTAAGTGCTCTACTACTGGTTGGTGGTTCTGAAGAAGTCAGGGTCATGAAAGCCTTATGGAGCAAAGGTCTACTCCGACACGCATGGGGTCACCAGGAGTCAGAATTGACTGGAAGGCAGCTAACAACAACAACAACTTCAACTTCACTCCCCTATGCACTTGCTATTTCTCCCTCCTGGAACACTCCTGACCTCTGTTGGGCACGTTCTTTCTCATCCATCAAATCTCAGGTCAAATGTCACTACCTCAAAGACATCTTCTCTTACAATGCCACATAAATTAGCAGTCACTGTTATCCCAGTCGGCCTTTATCCTAGTGCTCTGCTAAATAAATTCTCTTCATATTGCTTATATAATCTGCAATTCCTTTTTTTCTTGGGTATGTTCTTTCCTACTAGAATATTAACTCCCAAAATGTAGGAAGTTTCCCTTCTTTTTGCTGAAACTCTATTGCCTAGGAAAAAAATTTATACATAGTATCACTATAGAGTTGCTGGGAAATTAAAAAAAGAGTTAATTCTACAGTACTACCTGTGGTCCATCCTAGTGTAATATTTTCATATACCCTCTATCTATCCCAAATCCTTTATTTTTTCCAGCATAGGAACTTCCGTGGGCTAAAGCACTGTGAAGGTCTTAGAGCGTTTTATAATGGAAATACCCCTGGGAAGAGTATTTTTTATTAGCCTTCTATGTCAGCCTGGCTGGCTCCGTGTCCCAGTGAAACCCTAGTGGTGTAGTGGGTTAAGTGCTACCACTGCTAACCAAAAGGTCAAGGTTAGCAGTTCAAATCCACGAGGCGCTCCTTGAATACTCTAGGGTCACCCTGAGTCGGATCCGACTGGATGGCGCTGAGTTTTTTTTTTTTTTTCTATATCCCAGGACAGATATTGAAGGAATCAGAAAAATAGGAGAGATCTGAAAGAGAAGACTCTGGAGAGTCACTTCCAGGGAAGACAGGCCTAGTTGGGGAGCCCCCACAGTGACCAATCCAGACAGCGGATACACTGGGAGGCTGGAAAAAAGATTTGAAGTATAAATTGTGTGGATCTCCAACTTGGCCAAAGGCCAAATCTGAAACCAAGGAACCCTTTCTCCATCTTTCAGTTTGGAAGTAGTTTTTATTTCACATCCAGGCTCAGGACCTACCCTCCCTTCAAAAAACTGTCTTTTCAAATTCCTGGGATTTATTTGTCACTTTCTTATATGCCACAACCAGTTGTGTCTGTTGTTGCATTGTCCTGTTGACATAACATAATCTACTGTGACAGATGCAACTATAATATCTCAGTGACTCATAAATGGGAAGCAACAGAGGGTTGGATTCCAGAGAAGTGCAATGCCGCACGCCTCTGCTAACAGAATCCTAATGACCAGCTGTTGTGCCAAGTCCTCATTTGTGGGCTGAAGCTTCAATTTATGGGTTTTGACTTTTCAGGAGACTATTAGGTTTAGCAGCACAGACTGTGAATCTGCTCTCAGCTGAAGGCAAGATTGGGACCTGTGAGCCAAACTCTCAAGATGTTTACCAAAACACTAATAATAGTAGCTAATATTTACACAGCACTTACTCTGTACCAGGCACCATTTCTAAGTCTTTCACAAATGTTAACTCAGTTAATCTTCACAATCCTGTGTGGCAGACAATGGTGCCATCATTAAGCCTCAGAGAGGGGAAGTGTACCTGTCCAAAGGTACACAGCTATGGAATGGTAGAGCACATACTAAAACCCAAGTCTGGATGCCAAACCTGTGCTCTTAGTAATGTTTGGTAAATAGTAGATTTGGTGACTCTGGAGAGAACTCTGGTACAGTATTTGTGGCAGTAGTAATAATTACAATAATTAAAAACATTATTTTAAAAAAGCAAACTTGTTCATGAGTCCATTCTGACTCATGGCCATCCCGTGTGTTTTAGAGTAGAGCTGCTACATAGGGTTTTCTTATGTTTTATTGTGTTTTCCGTGAAAGGTTACATGGTAGATTAGGTTCCAATTCAACATTTTCTATACTTGGCTACATTCTTTACAATGTATGAACATTGTCATTGTTTGAGTTCTGGTGGTTGTCTTTCCAGTAATCTAGTGGCCCTGCCCCCTTAGCTGCTCAGCTTTGTTTTAAAGTAATTGATGACTTTTTGATCTCATCTAGATGATTTTTCTTAATGGAGTACTCACAGGTGATAGTTTTTATTTTGTGAGCCAATCTGTTATTTAGCTAAAAGGTGACCTCAGAGGATTGTTGCAGCTCAAGGTTTAAAGAGAACCTCAGGACAGTAGTCTCTGGAGTTCCTAGAGTCTCAACCAGTAGGTCTGCATTTTTTTTTTTTTCTGATTGAATGAAAATGTACATTCCTATATAAATTCACATGCTCATCTATATGCAGCTCCCACTGCTCTCCCTGCCCGGTGACAGCACACCTCTCCTCTCTGCTCCATACATGTCCTGTCCTCCCAGCAGTCCCCAATCTCCTCCTCTCCACCCACTCCCCTTACTCCAGCAAGAGGTCAGCAGGATGACATCCCATAGATGCATAGAACCATAAAATTCCCACAAGATACGGTCACTCTGTGTAGCCAAGCCCAATCCACTGCTGTCTGAAAAGTTGAACTTCAATATGATTTATGGACAGGGGCAGCATCAGGGCCAGGGGACCTGGACCATCAATTGTGGTCTTTTATTGGAGTTCTCAGGGTACACTCCTATTTATTCTCTTGTTGCCAGTGAAACTCCACTTTGTGAGGTACATCATGGCTATCACTGGTGTGGTCGGGCACCATCTGGTTCTTCTGGTCACGAGTCGAGGTAGAGACCCACTTATGTGGGTCTCTCTGTCTTCTGGGTTCTCTTTTCCTCATGTTGTTCTTGTCCTCGGTGATCATCCATTCCTGTTGAGTTGGGACCATTTGCTGTATCCTCAGATGGCAGCTTGGCAGCTTTTAAGACCCCAGATGCCAGTCACCAATGTGGGGTGCAGAGGGCTCTCTTAGTAAAACGTTAGTTATGCCAATTGGCCTGGATTTCCCCTGAAAGCATGGGCCCTGGCCCCCCACCCCAGCTACCCTGTCCTTGTAACATTGGATTAAGATGAGAGGTATAATCATGTTATGTTGCAGTCCAGTTAATATTGATCTTTCTAATGTGTGCTGTCACTGATTTCACCCAACCAAATTTTTATCAACTATCTAATCTAAACTTCCCCCCTCCCCCTCCCTCCCTCCTCATTCTTGCAGCTGTCAAAGAGTCTTTTCTTCTGTGCTTGAGTCTTCTTTTAAGTTCTTGTTGAAAGGGTCTCATACAATATTTGTCCTTTTGTTGCTGACTGCTTTCACTTAGCGTAGTGTCCTCCAGTTGAAACCAGGTTAAGAGATGTTTCCTGCAATCATCGTTGTTCTTTATCATTGCATAGTGTTCCATTGAGTATATATACCATAGTTTATCTATCCATTCCTCTGTTATTGGGCATCTGCATTGATTCCATCTTTTTGCTATTGTGGACTGTGCTGGGATGAACATTCATGTGCATGTATTCATTGGTGTGAATGGCCTTGATTCTGTAGGATATATTCCAAGCAGTGGAACTACTGGGTCAAATGGTATATCTATATCCATGTTTTTAAGGGAGCGATAGATTGCTTTCAAGTCTGCATTTTTTGATAATCTGAGGTTCTGTTCCACATTTTTCTCCCATTCTATTGATTTCCATCTATTGTGGATTTGAAGGTCGTATTCTTAAGAAACAGGACCTTTTGGTAATTGCTGTGGCATATGTAATTTTGTAACAACCACCAAAAATGCATATGTAGATATATAAGTATGTATGTATGTGTGTGTATATATATGTGAGTATGTTGCTGTTGTTGTTGTTAGGTGCTGTCAAGTTGGTTCCAACTCATAGCAACTCTATGCACAACACAACAAAACACTGCCTGGTGTTCCTCTATGCTCACAGTTTTATGCTGAAGCCCACTGTTACAGCCACTGTGTCAATGCATCTCATTGAGGGATTTTTTTTGCTAACCCTCTACTTTACCAAGCATGAAGTCCTTCTCCAGGGACTGATCCCTCCTGATAACATGTCCAAATTACATGAAATGAAGTCCTACCATCCTTGTTTCTAAGGAGCACTCGGGTTATACTTCTTCCAAGACAGATTTGTTCATTCTTCTGGCAGTCCATGGTACATTCAGTATTCTTTGCCAATACTATCGTTCCAAGGCTTCAATTCTTTTATCTCCCTTTGTCTTAGTCATCTAGTAATTTTATAACAGAAATGTCACAAGTGCATGACTTTAAAAAGAGAAATTTTATTCTGTTGTAGTCCAGTATGCTAAAAGTCCAAATTCAGGACATCAGCTGCAGGAGAAGTCTTTCTCTGTTTGCTCTGGAGGAAGGTCCTTGTTGCCAATCTTTGCCTGGACTGGGAACTTCTGAGATGCAGGGCCTCTGGGTCCTTTCCACAGGACACACTCTACTTCTGGCACTGCTTCTTTACTGGTGGTATGAAGTTTGAGGTCTCCAATTCTCTGTTTAGAAGATGAAGGAAATTAGACAAATCCACAAGAGCCAAAGTACAATCATTAGAATATTCCACCTCAATTTAGTGTTCCTCTTAGCAACAGTTTTGAGACATTGAACACTAATGACTACTAATGATATCAAGGACATCATACATGAAAAAGGAAAATGGTTATTTAAAAGACATAAAAGAAAGAAAGAACAAAAGGGATATCAGAAGAGACTGAAAGTTGCTCTTGAATATAGAATAACTAAATTTAGTGGAAAAAAATGATGAAGTAAAACAGCTGAGCAGACAATTTCAATGGGCAACTTGAGAAAATAAACTATTATAATGACATGTGCAAAGACCTGGAGGTAAAAGGCCAAAAGGGAAGGATGTGGCTTGGCATCTCTCAATCTGAAAGAACTGAAGAGAAAAATCAAGCTTTGATTTGAAATATTGGAGGTTTTTATGGTAAAAAATATTGACTAATGCAGGAAGCATCAAGAGAAGATGGAAGGAATATATAGTCACTATACCAAAAAGGGGAAGACATGGTGGCAAAGTGGTTAAGATCTTTGGCTGTTACCAAAAGTTCAGCAGTTCAGATCTGCCAGACACTCCTTGGAAACTTTATGGGTCTGTTCTACTCTGTCCTATAGGGCTGCTATTTGTCAGAATTCACTGGATAGAAACAGTTTTTATACATATATATATGTACGAGGACTGCCATTTAACTTCACAAACTCATCCTAGAGAAAATTCTACATACCTCGTTGCTGAATATCACTATGGTCACCTTTGAAGTCTTCCCCTTGGGAAGATATGCACTGATGCCAGTGCCCAGTCCACCCTTCAGAGCAATTTTGGAACTCTTTTTCTGGAAAGGCCATCTCAGCTGTTGTCATATTTCCCTTGATGTGCTGAATGTTAGTAAAATGTTTTCCTTTCAGGGGGATGAAGTCAAGATGACGGACTAAGCACACATCTCCCTAAATCCCTCTGGAAACCAAGACCTCAACTGATAATCAGACGGAGCCTTCTGGACACCTAGTGAGCCCTAGGACACAGCATGGGGCTGTCAATTTGGACTTCATACCACTGAATTGAAGAGTTACTCTCTTTTCCCAACCCCTGCTCTGGTTGAATGCTGGCTTTCATGGACCAAAGGTGACTTGCCACTTTAACTTTTTTTCTCTGTCTTAGCCGGCGGGCAGAGCTGGGACTTGACTAGCAGCTAATCTCAGATGCACTACTGGTGGGATCAGTGGGAAAAATTGCCACATTTTGAGAGCCTGGCTTTGGACTCTGTGCATCTCGGTACCTTTGACCTCTCTTTCCACCTCCACCATTGAGTAGCCTGTACTGAGGCAGGCAGGCAGCTTGTGCAGGATGCCATCTTGTTCCATTGGGAGACAGAGACATCCACCCATACAGAGGCCCCAGCTGGACTTAGTTCCTAGGCTGGGAGGCAGCGTTTGCCTGGAGGAGAGTGCTTTTCTGGCAGAAAAGCAGTATTTTACACAGAGTTGCCTAAGGCTGGGACCAGGCAACACAGACTGGACTCTGTGCATCTCGGCACTTTTGGCCTCTCTTTCTGCCTCTGCCCTGGAGTAGCCTGTGCTGCGGCAGGTGGGCATCTTGTGTGGGACGCCATCTTGTTCCACTGGGAGGTGGATTACCCATATGGAGGCCTAAGCTGGACCTAATTTCTAGGCTGGGAGGCAGCTCCTGCCCAGAGGAGAGCACTTTTCCAGCAGCAAAGCAGTATTTTACACAGTATCACCTACAGCTGGGGCTTGGCAGCAGAGGCCAACAGGACAGTAACATTTTGGTATTTTAAACTAGCTTATATCATCTAGGATTGGATATGGAGGTGTTTACTTTGCAAACTGGGAAGAGGGACTTGTACACCTGCAAACTTAACTGACTGTGGAAGTGGTCAGATACCTTTTACCTTTCATTTTAAGACAGCCTAGAGAAACAACTCCAGTACATCCTTACAGCATCTCTCCCAGCCTCTGTTGAGTCACATGATGCCCCCAAAGCAACAAACTATGGATAAAAGCTATGGATAAAAGCATAACGAAGAAATCACCCATGGCTTCAGAAGGCCCCCAAAAGAAACAACCAAAGAACTTCCCAGATGAAGAAACCTTTCTGAAACTATCAGAAGGTAAATATGGAAGGATTATATATAGAGCCCTCCTAGGCCTTATACAAAATGCAGTAGAGCAAAAGAAAAATTAAGCAAGCTGTTTGACCTGATGGAACACCAGTACTCTGAAATCCAGCAGATCAAGAACACAATCAAAGACATAGAAACTTCAATTCAAAGCCAAGAAAGCAGAATGGAACAAATGGAATATAGACTTTCTGACTTGGAAGACAGAGCTACTGATGCCAGCATCTATGAGGAGAAATCAGAAAAAAGAAACAAGAAAAATGAAGAAGCACTAAGAAGCATGTGGGATTCTACTAAGAGGAACAATCTACAATTAATTAGAGTTCCTGAACAGGGCGAGACACCTGAGAACACAGAAAATATTGTTGCTGAGCTGCTGACAGAAAGCTTCCCAGAAATTATGAAAGAAGAGAATATAGATATCTAAGACACATACTGAACACCACTCAATGCAGATCTCAAAAGAAAAACTCCAAGTTGTATTAAAACCAAGCTTAATAAAATGAAATATAAGCAGAAATTCTTAAAGGCAGCAACACTCAAAGCAAAGCTAATGTTCAGAGGGAAACCTATAAACTTTGGTTGGATTTCTCAGCAGAAAATATGCTGTCATGGAGACAGTAGCATGACACATTCAAAGGCTTGAAGGAGAAGAACTTCCAGCCGAGAATTATATATCCTGCAAAACTATCTTTCAAATATCAAAATGAAATTAAGTGATTTGCAGATAAACAGAAACTCAGAGACTATAAAAACCAAACCAAAGCTACAAGAAATATTGAAATAAATATCAAAAAATCTCTTGGCTTAGAAGAACAAAACCACTAATCTTACATTTACATTTTAAAAGCAAATACAGGACACATCACTGAGAATCCTACTGTTGTTGAGCCAGTACCAGGCCAGTTGATTACTGTAGCTAAGTAGTGTGTTTTGAGATCTCAGCATAAGGCCTCCTGCTTGCTCTAATTCCTCAGCAGTGCTTGGGCTACTTGGGGCCTCCTTTCATTCAGTGGAGCCCCGGTGGTGCAGTGCATAAGAGTTCGGCTCGTAACCAAAAGCTTCACAGCTTGAACTCACCAGACACTCCTTGGAAACCCTATGGGGCAGCTCTACTCTGTATTACAGGATCACTGTGAGTTGGAATCGACTCAGTGGAAATGGGTTTGGCTTTTTGGATTCATTTCATATAAATTTGACAACTAGCTTTTCAACTGGATGTAATCTTTGTGGAAGTAGATTGCCCGATGTTTCTTGTGCAGTGCTTTTGAGTAGGGCTGAAACTCTAGCGTTTCAGTTAGTAGTGAATCAGTGCTCCTTTGTACCATCCAGAGACCTCTCGTACCATCATTAAGTACTGAGAACTTTGTGAAGTACCTGTGTTATCTCTTTTATCCCTCACACCATTTCTGTGAAACATGTACTGTAGGAATTGTCATGTTGTCGATCTGGAATGTAAGGCTCTGAGTGAATAGTGTCTTCCCCAAGGTCCTGTGAGTAGGGAGTAGGAACATCAGGTTTGAACCCAGGTTTCTTTCATCCTGGTTTCCCCACAATCAAGCTGTCTTATCACGGTGCCATGAGTTGTTTAGGTTGAAAGGCCAGCCTGCAAAGGTTCCTTTGTCTTAAATGAAGTCGCCTAAAAGGTGGGGGAAATCAGTGACTCCATCTCTCTCTGCCAGTTTGTTGAGGTGGAGCATCAGAGTGCCCACATGGGGCACTGCCCTGAAGGTTGGCTGGCCATTAGTCAGAGGTAACAGGCAACTAACGCCTGGGCACTGAAGGATAAACTGGCAGGAGATTCTCAGGGCAAGACTTACTTCTCCTTAATATGACCCAAGTTTTCTCTTTTCTGTTCTTCATATACAAATATCATTTAGTCCTTAAAATGTTATTTTTTCTCTGGCTGTAGGCATGGAATGACCAATGTTCCCTCTTTTGTCTGGGTCCTGATCTAACCAGGTTTTAGGGTCTCAGTTTTGTCCAAGGTTAAGGTCTGAGTAGTGAAGAGGCTAAGAGCAAACTCATTGACTCCCAGGGGATTAGATCCATGCTGTAGCAGTACTGGCCTGAACTAGCCAGTTCCAGGTAAGAGAGCAGGGACTTCTTCTATTTTCTGGTCTCAGAGCCATTTGCAATGCTCCAAATTGCTCCATCCAGTTTCTCCTGCTCCCACCTGCTGCTATATATTCAAGCTCCCTGCTACTTCTGCCCCTTTGTGAAATGTGCAGTGAAATGAACCTGCTCGCTTTCCTTCGAAGGCAGCCGTTAGGGAGTCTCTCTTGGTCCTGTGAGACAAGACAGGAGCAGAGCAATCCACTCAACTGCCTATTGCGATCTCGCCTTTGCAAATCCTTTTGACATTGCCCACCTAGGTCATCATCCAAGTGGCTTGGCAGCCTCTGCAGCCTGCCAAGTTAGAGGACCCCCCACCCCTCAGCTCAGCACCAGAAATAGTGCCCAGTGCAGCACGAGCAGGTAACTTAACTGAACTTGGTAGGCAGCTGCTCTGTGCATGCTGCCTGCTTCTGTTTCTAATGACTTTTCCTTTGGCATTAGCTCCACTTCACTGCGAGTGGACTTCTTCACCCACTGGGCCGGGCTGAGATGGGCATGCTGTCTTGGTTTTGTGAAGTGACAGCAGTATCTTCTTGCAGTCACTACAAACTTAAGGTCAGAGCTTTCACAGGAAAAAACTAGTCTTTTAAGCTTTCTCAAAAAAGAGAACAACCTAAAGCCAACCCCACTGCTGTCAAGCTGATTCTGAGTCAAAGTGACCCTTTAGGAAAAAGTAGAAGTGCCCCATCGGGTTTCCAGGAAGTATCTGTTGGATTCGAACTGCCAACTTTTTGACTAGAAGCCATAGCACTTAATCATTACGCCAGCAGGATTTTCAAGAAAAGAGAGACATCAAATGCCCTTCATGGTAGCTTCTGCTATGCCAGTTAGTCCATGCTACCTCAGCCCTGGAATATTAATGGTGGCAGGAAAGCTGTTGTGACACCCCTGATCCCAGAAAGATCACATGCTAGATGACTGTATTTATCCACTGAAGGGTATTCAGACTGTAGATTGTTTCCATTCTTTAGCTATTATAAACAATCTTGCTATGAACATTCTTGGCAAACATTTAAGTACCTATTACTTTTGGATGAATGGTTTCTGGGGTGAAAATGCTGGACCAGAGAGCATATATAACAGAAGAGGGGTTTTTTGTTTGTTTGTTTTTTAATTGTGGTAAATATATAGAAGATGAAACACTGGGCACTTCAACAATCTTCACATGTATAGTTCAGTGACACAGAACACGTTCATCGTGTTACTCAGTCCTCACCATCAATCATTCTTCAGTTTTTCCATAGTCTTTACTTAACAGGAGGTTGGAGTCCTCGTGGCTTAGTGGTTAAGTGCTACAGCTGCTAATGAAAAGGTTGGCAGTTCAAATCCTCCAGGTGCTCCTTGGAAACTGTATGGGGCAGTTCTCTGTCGTATAGGGTTACCATGAGGCATAATTGACTCAATGGCGATGAGTTTTTTGATTTTGGTTTTAACAGGTACTCAGTGTCCCTTAAGTATTGTTTAGACAGAGGAATTTATGAAAATACAAATATAATTTGAAAATCAGCCCTACATCGTGGTGCAGATGTGATTCCATTATTGGAGCTGGGTCAGAACAATGGCACGCCTGTCCTTGTGAGAATTATACCCTTGTCAACTTCTTTGCAAAGAAACTGCATCTTGGAGATTTTGTCCCACTGTAGCCCATATCCATGTGGAGCTTTGTGCCTAGCTAGGCCTGTGAGTTTTAATGGCTGGATGCATTTCTCATTCCTTGTGTGTTTATGTCAAAATGAGGTAAGAGACATGGATAGTCTTAAAAAAAAATCTGCTATTGTAATGATTTTAAAGGTAGAAAGTAAAGTTGGACAGATTTTTTTTTGACCTGATAGAAGTCAGTGCCATACACACTACATTTTCAGTTGTGATCAAGTCAACTCTGACTCAGGGAAGCACCGTATGTGGAACTGTGCTCTACAGGATCTTCTATGGCTGATTTTTTGGAAGTAGATTGCCAGGCTTTCTTTCGAGGTACCTCTCTGTGAATTTAAACCTCCAGCTTTTTGGTTAGTCGCTGAATACTTAACTAAAGGGTCTTGTAATAAGCATACTGTATTTTTGATTGCTCAGCACAGTGATATTTGTGAAGCTATAGTGGCTGCATTTTTCAGTTTTTAAAAAATGAGTCTTGAAAATAGCCATGAAAAGTTACACAATTCTACAACACATAGAAATTATTAAAGTTTGTTATCAAAATGGGTGTTCTGTTCATGAAACATTACAGGTGTTATGTGAAATTTACAATGTGTGTAATCATCCCACCGAGAGAACAATTCCGCGTTTAATCAAAAAATTAGAGACAATCAAGTCCGTTGCCCAGTGCATCCAGTGAAGCACATGTTCCGATGAAGACATCACCACCACTCATCAGGGTGCATGCGAGAATCCATCTTGATCCATTTGTCACAGAGTACAAAAACTGAGCCTTTTATCAACCACAATTTAGTGGATTTTGCATTTGGACTTGAAGCTTTACCCTTACAAAATTGTTTTAACTCAAGAACTGAAATCCAATGACCATAGATTGTGCCATATATTTGCTAACTGGGGTCTGTAGCAGTTGGAAGTTGATCCTGCTTTTGGCTGAAAAATCCTCTCCAGCAATGAGGCCCATTTTTGGATAAATGATGTTGTTAATAAACAAATCAGTTACATTTGGAACGATGAGAATCCAAGGAAATTCTAGAATGTCCATCCACTTCATCCTTCCAAAGTTACCATTTGGTATGGATATTGGTCCGGTGGAATCATTGGCCTTTATTTTTTCCAAGAGAACCAAGCAGAGGCTCTGAAATGGCAGTGGTGAATGGTTTCGGGCTGTGATATCTGGTTATTTTTGGCCCCATTGGAAGATGCCGTGATGGCCAATCACCCAGAGTCCTTTTCCACACATAATGCCATCAAATGTACTTTGGCATACGAAAACAACTAAAACTGTATTATTTTCACAACTTGTTTTATTCAAGTTGAAAGATAGGACACCCTTATTGGAAGACTCTTTATTTGTAGTACCCAGGGATTTCCACCGTACACACTGAAGAACCCCAAACCAAACCTGTTGCTGTTGAATGGATTCAGAATCATGGTGGCCCTATGTGTGCAGAGTAGAACTGTGCTCCATAAGATTGTCAATGGCCATCATCTTTCAAAAGTAGATCACCAAGCCTTTCTCCCAAGGTACATCGGGATGAATTTGAACTGCCAGCCTTTTGGTTAGTAGCCAAATTCTTACCAGTTTACACCACCTAGGGACTGCTAGTTAGAGCACGTTGTTGTTAGTTGCTGTCGAGTTGATTCTGACTCCCGGTAACTCCATGTGTGCAGAGTAGAACTCCTGAATGGAATTTCCAAGATGGTGAACTTTTGGAAGCACGTCACCACGCTTTTCTTCCAAGGTGACTCTGGGTAGGTTCAAGCTGCAAACCTTTCAGTTAGTATTCAAGCGCTTAACCGTTTTCATCACTTGAAGTCAGTGATTCTCAACTGGTTGGGTGGTGAGTACCTCTGAGAGGATTCGTCACAACAAAGAAGGCAGTTCAGTTTCTCAAAAGAGGGTATGCGTTGTTGACAGATTGAGGGAATCAACATTCTCTTTCAGGCCTTCCTTGGTACTGCATTTGCCCTCTGGCTGGTGGCCCTTCCAGTTCGTCTATGTCCTGTGTAGAGGAACTAGGTAACAGTGCCCTGTATGACAGCACCTTGCCCTTTCTTAGAGTCCAACTCAGTTTTTCTTAAATAAGTTTTATTGTGATTTAAGAACATTTTTACCATCTATATCATTTTTGCCATATAACATCCAGAACTTTCACCACTATTCTATTCTAGCTGCACTTCCCCCTGCCCTTGACAGCATGCTTCCCCTTTCATCTGGAACTTCCTGTGGCCCTTTGACCAAGATCTGTCCCACCTCACCCAATCATCTTGACTCCAGCGATGAGCCTCTTGGACAGCCCTGTGTACATGTTTAAGTTCAAAAATTTGTTTGTTACCAGTCTACTCTATGTTTTATATAGTGCAGTTCAGTCTTTTGGGAGTCGACCCTGGTGCTGGATGCCATTTGGGGTTAGGGAATCCAGGCACCATTCTCCCAGGGAGCCCTCCAGTTAGAAGGACCGTCAGGTTTTGTCTTTTGGTAGACTTCTGGCTCTGCCCTCTACTCCTTCTGTTATGTCTAGAGCCCTGTACCGTGTACCCGATCTAGACAATCCATGGTGGTGGCCATGCACCATCTGGTTCTTCTGGTCCCCAGTCGCAGCAGCCCTTGGGTAACATCACCCCTTCTACCTGGTGGGCTCATATTTTCCTCCTGTGCTTGATCGTCACCATTTACCTCTGGTTCAGGTAGATTGGGACCATTTGATGCTATTTAGATGGCAGCTGGCTAGTTTTTAAGACCCCAGACACCACTCACGCAGGTAGTATGCAGAGCATTTCCCTAAGATAGAAAGAGAAGGAAAAAAAAAAGCTTGGGTATGCCAGTTAGTCTGGATGTCCCCTCAGAGCATGGTTCCTCAATGCCAGACTCTGTCACTGTGTCCTCCAAAGAGTTAGACTGCATTTAGGGAATAGTTTAGGTTTGAAATTGAGCACCAACTCAGTGTTTATTCTCCATGTGGTGTTTGATTTTTCCCCTTGCCGTTTCATTTCACCTGTTTTCTGTCTTCACTGCTTCTGTCATGTTTACTCAGCTTGTTGACTGTTTAAATTCTGTTACCCCCTGCTTGGCGACTTTAGGTTACTTCTCCCTCAGCTTCTATGTCTCCATTGTGCCTGTTTGTCACTTTCTTTCTCTTTGTCGAAGCCTGTCTCTGTCTCACTCTCTCAGCCTCTGTCTGCCTTTTTTGATTTCCTATCTTTTTCTTGGTCTCCTCTTCGTGTTTCTAACACTGTCCTGTATGCAGCCTTGTGTAAAAAGTCCCCTGCTCCCCCGACAAGATTCTCTGTTACTTCAGTTACTTTATGGGGTAGGGGAGAAAAGAGTGATGCTTCGCTCACCTGGAGAGCTTCCCCCTGCCGTCTTTTGCCTTCCTCAAATACAGACTCTCTTAACTTGCCAGAAACCAGAGGCCGTTGAGTTAATTCTGACTCATGGCGACCCCATGTGTTTCAGAGTAGAACTGTGCTCCACCAGAGTTTTCAGTGGCTGATTTTTCTGGAAATAGATCACCACGCCTTTCTTCCCGTTCACCCCAGGGTAGACCCAAACCTTCAACCTTTCTTTTCTCTTTTTTGGCTCAGAACAATGTTGTGGTCATTTATTTATTTTATTTTTAATATTTTCTTGTGCTTTAAGTGCAAATTTACAGTACAAGTCTATTTGTCATACAAAAACTTGCACATACACTGCTGTGTAACTCTAGCTCCTCTCCCCACCTGTGACAGCACACTCCTCCTTTCCACACTGTTTCCCATGTCCATTCAACCAGCTCGTGGCTCCCTCTGCCCTCTCATCTCAAGTTTGAACAGTAGCTTTCCAGTTAGTCTCACGTATCTGCTTAAGCCAAGAAACACACTCTTTGTTGGTATCATATTATATCTTTATAGTCCAGTCCAATCTTTGTCTGGAGAGTTGGCTTCAGAATTGGTTTCAGTTCTGGGCTAACAAAGAGTCCAGAAGGTCATGTCTTTTGAGGATGCTTCAGTCTGTCAGACCATTAAGTCAGATCTTTTTAATAGAGTTCAAGTTCTGCACGCTTGTTTTTCTGCTGCTACGTCAGGGATTCTACATTGTATTCCCTATCAGGGCAGTCACTGGTTGTGGCCAGGCATCATCTAGTTCTTTTGGTCTCGTGCTGATGTAGTCTCTGGGTCAGGTGGCCTTTTCTGTCTCTCGGGCTCCTATTTTCCTTACATCTTTGATGGCCCTCATTTTCCTCGGTTCCAGGTGGGTTGGAGCCAATTGATGCTACTTAGATGGCTGCATGCTAGCTTTTAAGACCTCAGATGCCACTCCCCAAAGTGGGATGCAGAACACGTTCTTAAAAATCTGAATTATGCCAACTGACCTAGATATCTCCTGAAACCATGGTCTCCAGCCCCCTACCCCTGCTACTCTGTCCTTTGAAGTGTTGGGATATATTTAGGAAACACAAACTGCCAACCTTTTGCTTAGTAGTCAAGAATATTAACTGTTTGCATCATCCAGGCATCCTTCTCTTACTCCAGGCATTGGTAACCTGGGTTCTGCATGCTGGATCAGGCCCTGTTTTGTAAGCACAGCTTCATAAAACATTTACTATCTGCCTCTTTCAGAAAACTTTTGCCGATGTTTCTGTTAGCCAATGGTCCTTTAGTGTGCATGACTATTACATAGGGACAGGTTGGAAATGCAGGGAGTGCCCCCACTCATCCTGATTTAGTTTATCAGGAATGGACGCACTAAACTGCAGTTTCAACAATTTGATTCTTACAGTCCAGCAAATTTGCAAAGTGCTGAAAATGCTCTCATTGTCAAGATCACGTCTCTGACTCCGAGATTCCCAGCTGACCATGTGCACAAGAAACATCAAAAATAGTCCCGTTTTATTCACAACTATAATCTTTTCTTTGCTTCTTTGTTCCAAATCAGGAAAGAGTGAATTGTACTCGGATTGCCATCTCTTTTATCTGAGAGCTGCTGCTGTGATGTAGGCCCTTGGTGTCCCACTGACAGTGGCTGCTTTGCTTGGGATAAAAAACTAGGTGACTAGTTGGGAGCCTGTTGGAAATGCAGCATCTTCTGCCCCATCTCTCCACACTTACTACATAGGAATCTGCATTTAATAAGATTTTCAGGTGATGGGTGCACACTGACATTTGAGAAACATCTTGGGCAAAAGAGCATGTCCACCTCGGACATTGAATGCCGTGGTAAAATGAGCATACATTTCCAGGTGAAATAAACCCCAAACCAATCTCACTGCCATCGAGTCAACTCTGACTAATAGTGATCCTATAGGACAGAGTAGAACAGCTCCATAGGGTTTCCAAGGAGTGGCTGGTGGATTTGAACTGCTGACTGTTTGGTTAGTGCCAGAGCCCTTAAGCAATCTGTCACCAGGGCTTCATGCTATATGAAAACCTTTGACCTTTCATTTACTAACAGTGTGACTTTGGCCATGGCATACCCCTCTTACAAGATGTTCCCTTATCTGTAATGGAAACAAGATAACTCCTGCCTTGCAGTGATACACATTTTTGTGGGATAATGTAATTAATATGTCTGGCCAATGATAAATGCACAATAAACATCAGCTTTCTTTTCTTACATTTGGTTTCCTCAGCTATAAAATGAACCCATTGCTGTCAAATCGATTCTGATACATAGTGACCCTACGTGACAGAGTAGAACTGCCCCATTGTGTTTTCCAGGAGCACCTAGTGGATTTAGAACTCGTAACCACTGTGCCACCAGGGTCTCTTATAAAATGAAGGAAAGGGTAATATTACCTGCAGGTATCTACCACGGAGTTATTATGAAGACTGAATACATGAAAGTGCTTTGTGGATGATAATCATTATACAAATGTTAGGGGGCATTACCGTCAGCTCTGACATCATACCAAATCCCCAGTCAGTCGTATAATCAGAAGAAAATAGCCAGAGCAATCACCTTGACAGGCTCTACAAACCTTCCTTTAGTCTAATGAAAAGATGAAATGGAGACAACTAGAATCACTATAATGTAGAAACTTACATTAAAAAAAATACATGTGGAAGAGAATGGGGTAAGAACCTAGCTTCACCCCAGTACGGCAGCCTTTCTCATTGGTTCCAGAGAAATAATCCTTGCAGTAATTGGGGGGCCTTGATCTTGGAACCCAAGAGCATATCTGAGATTTTGTGCTGGTAATTAGATATTGGTGAGACCAGAAAAGACACACCTGGGAGGCCAATATCAACCAGCCTCAAGAGGCATGACTTTGCCTATCATTCAGGGCCAACTGATACAACTCTGATCCTGGAGGTTAAGAGAGCTTCCTGGTTGATGAGAAGATATAGTCCAGGGAGGGCAGTACATCACTTGGGATATGGAACCTTCATGTTGTGAGCTTGCCCTATGCGTTGTTTCATTTGTATCCTTTTGGGCTATAATAAATCTAGTTGTAAGTATGATACACTCTCTATGTGAATTATTGAACCTAAAGGGCAGTGGGAACCAGCAAATGAGAAAATAAGATGTGACATGGACTCCTGAGCTCGTGTCCAGCATTCTGAGACGGTAGTGAGAAATGAGCCCTAATTTTATGACTACCAGGTCATGAGGTTGGAGTGTCGTGTGGACTCCCCAAATTTGTGGCTAGTGTTTGTCTATTTGACTGTCTAAAGGACTGTATCCTTTGAACTTGAGAGCTCTGACATAGTTCTGGGTGACTAGTTTCAGAGAGACAGGAGTGCTGTAGGGGTAGGTGGTGACAAGGATTGAGAAGTGGGAAGGTGGCGACTGGATCCATCACCACATTTGCAGCTCGGATTCAGGCTGCTCCTTACCACGCCAACTTGCTTAACATCTTCTCACTTGCTGGTTATTCTTGTTGCTGCCTAGCATTAGCTAACTTTTTCCTGGTGTTAGTTAGCTTTGGTCTTTTGGCCAGAGTTGATTTGGATCCAGGAGACAAGAAGCTGGTGCCATCTTGTAGGAGGCCCAGTCGTAACATTGAGGCTAGAAGACTGGAGAGGCAGCACATGGGAAGAAGGGAAGGAAGTAGCAATCAAAATCTCCAGTAGCTGGTCATAAGAATAATAAATGCCTACCTAAAATATTTATATATAGCTAGCATCAGCCCACAAGTCCCCAGCCATTTTCCTCTAGCACCAAGGCAGTGTGAACAGGACGGAGGTAAGGCTGCTTCTCTAGGCCCTTACCAAGTCAGTCTTCTTACACTGCTATGCCTCGTGACATATAGGGACAGATAGGATTTCTTACGTGACGTACTTCTTAGGTGCCAGTGTTTACATTAATCTCACTTAATTGATCCTCAGAATAATCC
The DNA here is from genome assembly GCA_028571685.1 of Heterohyrax brucei. Taxonomy (NCBI): domain Eukaryota; kingdom Metazoa; phylum Chordata; class Mammalia; order Hyracoidea; family Procaviidae; genus Heterohyrax; species Heterohyrax brucei. Next base: position 173,044,988 of record CM053166.1, on the reverse strand, counting down.
TTCAAAACAGAGAATACATTATTACTGTCATTATAGATGTGGAAATGGCAACAGAGAGATGCTGAACGCTCCTCCCAAGTTTCCACAGGGCAGTGGCTGGATTCCAATGGGGGTCTTTTAGATTCACATCGTGTGATCATCTGCTTTGCTTCACTGATATCTGCTTTCCCTGGTTTATTGTCTGTACTTCCTTCGTAATGCTTTAGTGTAATCTGATATTTAGAAAATTCTCACCTCTCTACTGTATAACAGAAAACACATTATTTTGGAAGCTCATGAATGGGCATTGTTTTCCCATGATGCACTCCTCAGTCAGAGCATCTTTCTTTCCTCTGGAGTGGACTTCACCTATTTTCTTTTTTAGTAGCCAATGCACTGATGTAGACCCATAGGATCAACGAAGTTCAGAGTTTGATGGAATCCATCCTGCCCATGTGCTCAGCGTGTGTAACAAGTAGATAAGGGACATAAAGGAGTGTAAAGCAAAGGATTGGAGGGAGGAGCCAGAACATGAGAAGTACTGATGCAATTCCCCAAAATAACAGCCTGTGGGCGCGAACATACTAGGGACATGCGCCAACAGTTCACTTACGTCTTGCGCTTTTCCTGTTGTCTCACCATCCAAAGATGGTGAAGGGCTTGGTAGCCGCGCCTCTGCCGCCGCTCATTACTTAAGGCTCTTAGTGTAAAATTCCCTGCTACCTGTCTGTCTTCCTGTCAGCCTGTTCGTTACCGGACGTCTGCCACGCACAGAGCACTGGGTACTGCATTTTGTCTTTTTGATTGCTGCATTTCCTGCTTACCATCGTTCAGGTGGTCTCGCTGGAACAGGCATTGCGCCCTACCAGGACAGGCCTCTCCAGATATTCAGTGTAATGTACGCAGCATTGCCAACTTCCTTCGGTTATTTTGCCTGCCAAGGTTAGACCATCATTGCTTAGGCTGCCTTTTCTCCTGCAGCATCAGTGATGTCTACCTTCCCTGAGAGTTCCTTTCCCCTTGGTTTGAACTGATATCTTCTCTTTGTTTTGAACTCAATTCTTTCCCTAGTTCAGTTTTTCTCAAGAGCTAACCATAAAAGCAAACGTGTTGCCATTGAGCCGATTCCTACTCATGGCAACCCCGTGGGTTACAGAGCACAACTGCTCCATAGAGTTTCCTAGGCTTAATTGTAATGGAAACAGATCACCTGGCCTTTCTTCTGTGATATTGCTCAGTTGGTTCAAGGGGCCAAGCTTTAGGTTAGCAGAGGAGCACTAATGAGATGTGATCGTAAAACCATCACATCAGAATCATTCACAAGGCTTAGTAAAATGCAGATTCCTAGGTCCCATTGCAGTCTTTCAAACCTGCTGCCACTGAGCAGATTGCAACTCATAGCAACCCTATAGGACAGAGCAGAACTGCTTTTTCAGGTTTTCAAGGCTGTAATCTTCATGGAAGCAGAGTACCGTATCTTTCTCCCATGGAGTGGACTGACCTTTAAGAAAGCAGCTGAGCTTCTAACCACTGGGCAGCCAGGGCTCCTATCACAAATTTAAGCTATCAAAATGTCCAACAACTTGGGCCTTGGAATCTGCATTCTCATCACACTGCCATTTGAGGACCCTGGTTCTAATTGTTTTCCTTCTTCCATTCCAGACAGACATCTGAGTCCTCTTTGATCTTACTGTTTTTTCTTTCTTTCTTTTTTTTTTTTTAACTTCCAGAGCAGTTTAATGTCTCTAGGAGATGCTTTAGAGGATCTGTTATGTACCCAGGAGTTAACTGCTAGTCATTTAAGAGCAATACTCTGAAGCCATCAAGGTAATTAAAGCAAATGTATATCACTCACACCCTGAGGAGTACCAGGGCAGTTAAAAAGAAAATGTGTGGACAGTGCCTCCAGCTTGCACAGGATGGCCCTGTAACTGGATCTGAATTCCTGGCCTCCAACCCAATTTCAGCCTGAAGTGCCTAGGCTTGTCAGTGGGGTGGCTTTCTCCAGCCCAGTTCGTCAGCTCCATTGAACTCTGGAGACACTTTTACCCACAAAATAACCTTCCAAACACCTGGCCCTAAAGACAGAGTTGGCAAAGGTAAATGGATTTTCATTTCAAAGTGTATTGGCTTAAGGTTGCCAGGGTACTATTAGGGTTCAGGAGAACAAAACTTTACAGCACACTCTGACTCCTAAGGTCTTGTGTGAAGCATGCCTAAAAAGATGCCCCCAAACTATCACCTCATAAGGGAGAGGTTCCTCTTTATAATGTGCTGCAGACATTGAATTAAGTTTGTGTACTTAAGAAGCATCACTCACTTGGACTTGGACTTGGTGTTGGTACTGGCCTTGAAGAATATCTAGTGGGGGATACACAGACTGAAGTCTAAATATTAACGAAATTAAAAACAAAACCAAAAAACAGTAAACCCAAGGAATCAATCTAGCGGGTCAACAGTTAGGTGCTTGGCTGCCAGCTGAAAGGTTGGATGTTCAAACCCACCTATCAGCTCTGTAGGGGAGAAAGACCTGGGAATCTGATCCCATAAAGATTAAAAGAACCCAAACAAAACTTGTTGCTATCAAGTCAATTCCAACTAATAGCAACCCTATAGGGTAGAGTAGAAATGCCCCATAGAATTTCCATGGAGCACCTGATGGTCTCAAACTGCCCACCTTTTTCTTAACAGCTGTAGCACTTAATCATTGTGTCACCAGGATGTCCCCATGAAGATTGCAGCCTAGTAAACCCTATGGCACAATTCTACTCTGTCACATGTGGTCCTTATGAGTTGGGGCCCACTCAACAACACCTAACAATAAAGCCAAATTATTCATCATTCAAACTGGGATAGTTTGGAAAGTGAAAGGGATCCCTGATGAAGCCAAGGCAATTGGCATAAACTGGCACATAAGCAAACTGACTCTCGTGCCATTTAACCTTAGCCATATGGTCATTTTTCCCATGACAGAGACCTAAACCAGTCATTATTTTGACATGCAGTAATGCACATAGATTTGGAAGAGAGAGATAAATCACAAATTATACCCCCCCACCATGCTGTAATTGATGTGACAGCTCTTTTTTCTTCTTTGAATCAAATATGAATACTGGGACTGTGATGCCTTGTGACTGGATGACCCATCCACCATGGCAACGGTCACTGTTTCTCAGCTGTTGAGAGCCAAGTGAAACGTTGTGTGTATTACTCTATTTGGGACCATCTGCTCAGCAGTTCCATGACCAAAAAAATAAAAATAAAAAGCTTAAAATGTGTATAAGCCTTGTTTGATTCAGGGTTAGCTTAAGATTTGGGGGCCTTGAAGCCAGATTAATCACAAGGTGACTACTTACTTTTCAGTTCCTTTCTTAATTCTGACACATGGTAATACACTTGTATGTGTTGTTGTCACAAGCAAATGAGCTCTCTCTCACACACACACGTATACACACGTACGTATATTCAGTAACACTGTGCCTGATGGCATGTCATAGAGAATGTGGCCTGTTATTGCATCTCTAGCAGAGACAGCTCTTCTGTGTGTGCCATCAGTCCCTTAAGTGTATAGACTGTGTTAAAGACAGAATTATGTCCCCCCAAAGTAGATGTTGGAGTCCTGACCCACATATGTGTGGACATAATCACTTTTGGAAATATGATAGTCTTTGTCCTGTTAATGAGGTTGTATCAAATAGGGTGTGTCTTATACCTAATCATTTTTTTTCAAATTTCATTTTACAATGGTTGGAGGCTGATATATAGCAATGGAATGTTTTTGTTTATTGATCTTGTGTCCAGTGATCTGAGTAACTCACATATTTATTCAGATAATTCACTTGTAGATTGTTTTGGATTTTCTGCATACTCAATCATGTTGTTGCTAGGTGCCATTACATCAGTTTTGACCCCTGGCCACTCCTGTGACAGAGAAGAATTGTCCCATAGCTTTTTATTGGCTGTAATTTTTATGGGAGCAGTTATTCAAGGGTTGCTCCCATGCTACCTGTGAAGAGGTTCAAACTGCTCACATTTCAGTTTCCAGCTGACCACTTAACCATTTCACCACCAGCCAAGCCAAGGCCAAGTGCCGTCACCACCAAGGCTTCTCAAATGTAGTCATTTTTCAGCTGTAAAAAGAGCAGATTAGACACAGAAGTAAGCCAGCACAAACAGAGGAAAGATGAATGCCTCATGGTGATCTCCAAGGAATCAAGTAATGCTGGACCAGGGAAAAGGGTTTTCTTCCAGAGGGGTGTGAGAGAGACTTCCCCTAGTGCCTATGTCTCAAATTTAGACTTCTAGCCTCTTGAACTGCAAGAAAGTATGTTTGTTAAAGCCATCCATTTGTGGTCTTTCTGTTACAGTGGTGCTAAGAAACTAAGGCAGTCTGCTTAGGGGAATAATCAATATCCCTAAAGGGAATTGAGGGAGGCCCCTATTACTAACCATGCTCCTGACTGAGATCCTTCCTTATTCTCCATTGCCTTTTTCACTTTCCCACTGTAGGCCAGGACTTCAACTCTTGTCAAGCTGATTTAGTCATTTCCAACAAAGGGGTACCTCTCATGGAGGATATAGTTGAAGGGGTTATTTATTGTATGCAAATGCAAACTTGAAGGACCCCCTAAAGAGCCATGATGCCACACTAAAAATCTTCTGTAACTCCTGTGTTCTGCTTCCATGGATCCCTTGGGAACTCTTCAGCCTCTGTGTCACCAAGCTATGTGAAGCCTGCCCAGGATTTAGCGGCCTTTTGGAGAGAATCATTTTCAGAAGTTGATAGTGAACTTTCAGGAGTTGATGTACAAAGAGTATTCACTATTGATTTCCTGTCTGTGTTATTGTTCCCCAGGGTTCAGACTGCTCCAAGGACCTGAACTAAGATTTTGAAGATGTTTTCCAACTACTAATTACCCCTTTCTTTCCCTTGGCCCTCTGTGGGGAGTAGCCTGAGATTGCTAGGTGACTGAGATTGCTCTATTTCTTTTCTTTACAACCCTAAGGCTAGTCAGCATTACCCCTTACCCTTACGGTGGTTTGTTAGGTGTTGTCGAAGTCTGCCCCTGACACTTTAGTGACCTGATGCACAATGGGATGTAGCTGTTACGGTCGGTAGGTTTTCATTGGCTGATTTTTTGGAAGTAGATCACCACACTTTTCTTTTCAGTCCATCTTTTTAGGACTTAAATTCTTCTGAAATCTGTCCACCATCCTAGCAACATGCAAGCCTCCAATGACAGACGAGGGTGGCTGAGCATGAGGTACATTGAGCAGGAATCGAACCCAGATCTTGTATACGGAAGACGAGAATTCTGCCCTTGAACCAAATGCAAAAATTATGGCTCAAGGTTGTAATATACAAGATCTGAACACACCAAGGAGGTCAGCTTGCCTAAACCATCCTTTCGCAGATCTCTTGTGTTTGGTGTATTCCTTCTCTGTTACTCCCAGATTTTATTTTGGGATTGGAGGGTTCAAGGTTAATTAATCTCAGGCATACATCATCACTTTTAACTCTTTTCTCATTTTAAATCAGGATAAACAAGCAATAGATACCTATTATAGGTGTTGTTGTTAGGGGCTATAGGGTCAATTGAGACTCATAGCTACCCTATGCACAACAGAACATAACACTGCCTGGCCCTGTGACATGTCCACAATTGTTCTTATGCTGAAGCCCATTGTTGCAAATACTGTGTCAATTCATCTTGTGGGTCTTCTTCTTTTCCTCCACTCTACCAAGCATGATGTCCTTCTCCAGGGACTGATCTCTCCTGACATGTGCAAAGTATGTGAGATGCAGTCTTACTGTCTTTGCTTCCAAGGAGCACTCTGGTTGTACTTCTTGACCCACTTGTCTGTCAGTTTGTCTTACTATGGGGGCTTGCATGTTGATGTGATACCAGAAGCTATGCCAACAGTATTCAGATATCAGCAGGATCACCTATGGTAGACAGGCTTCAACTGAGATTCCAGGCTAACGCAGACTAAGAAGAAGGAACCGGCAGTCCAGTTCTGAAAAGAATTTTCAGTGAAAACCTTATAACTAGCAGGAGAACGTTATGGGTGAAGGACAGGAAATCAAGGAAGACTTTCTTGCGGTGGCTAAATTTGAGTTTACTTTTGAGGAATAGACAAGGATGAATGGAAAGGACAACCTAGAAAGATACTCGAATAAGAGTAAAGGTATAAATGGTGCAGAGAAGTAGTTAACCAACTTTACTTTGAATTGGGTTTAACTTGTGTTTGTGTGGGTCTTTGTAAAGCCACAAATTTTTTATACCCTTCCCCATCCCCAAAGATGTTAATTAAGGAAGTGTTCTTAGTAACTCAAGCTCTGTGATTCATCACCAGTCTCTTTTTCTCACTGGGCCAACTTTCAGTTTTCTACCTCAGTAGCTTATTGCATACACTTCTCTGGCACTAGGCTGTCCACTTCTCCCAAAGCCCTAACCAAGCCATACCCGTTGATGGAGACAGTGCAGTTCCTATCTTTTCCAAAAGCCCTTCTTGACCAAACCTGCTAGATGTGTGCCATTCCTTCTTGTGAGCTCTGTTCTAAAGCACTGACTAGTATTACCAGGCATTTGGAGACTGATCTTCTTAAGAGTTTATTTTAGATAATAAGAATTCTAAGTAGAGGACAGTTGGACAAAGAATAAGGAAGATAGAAAAAGAATCAACACTTTGAATTGTGGTGCTGGTGAAGAGTACTGAATGTACCATGTTGTTGTTGTTGTTAGGTGCCGTTGAGTCACTTCTAACTTGTAGCGACCCTATGAACAACAGAACAAACACTACCCGGTCTTGTACCATGTCCACAATGGTTTTTATGCATAAGTCCATTGTTATGGCCATTGTGTCAGTCCATCTCATCGAAGGTCTTCCTCTTTTTCACCAGCCCACCACTCTACCAAACATGATGTCCTTCCTGGCAGAATGTCCAAAGTATGTAAGACACAGCCTTGCCATCTTTGCTTCCAAGGAGCACTCTGATTGTACGTCTTCCAGAATGAATCCATTGAAAGGCATCATTCTTCTTCTATCTTTTTGTACATTGTCCAGCTTTCACATGCATATGATGCAATTGAAAATACCATGGCTGGGGTCAGGTGCATTTCAGTCTTCAGGGTGACATCCTTACTTTTGAATACTTTAAAAAAGTCCATTAAAATATGGCAGAGTAGACACACATCTCCTCATTTCCCTCTGAGAACTAAGGCCTGGATGATATTTGCATGGAGCACTGAACATTTGGGGAGCCTTAGGACATATGATATTTGACTAGGCACCAGTATCAAACTAATCTTCCCATCTCAAAAACGAGCCAGCAGCCATCTGACCTCTGCATTTTAGTCTTCAAGGTGACATCCTTACTTTTGAATACTTTAAAAAATGTCCATTTAAAGATGGTGGAGTAGACACATGTCTCCTCATTTCCCTCTGAGAACTAAGGCCTGGATGATATTTGTATGGAGCATTGAAGATTTGGGGAGTCCTAGGACCTAGCATATTTGCGTAAACACCAGTATCAGACTAATCTCTCAAAAATGAGCCAGCAGCTGTCTGACCTCTGCTTCTGCTATTTCACGGTATCAGAGAACTGCAGCTTCTGTGAACGGCCAGTAATGTACTTTTATTATCAGCTGGAAGGCGGAGTCTGCTGCTTCTGACTGCCTGTTTGGCCAGAACATTGGACAGCTCCCCACATAGAAGTGAAGTTTACTTTTAAGACTGAGAGGCCTATGTATTTACCTGGAGATCTGTCTGTTGAGAGGCCCAGTAACTTCCTCCCACACTTCTCTGACCCACATTGTAGGGTTGGCCAACAGCCCCCTTTTTCTCCATAAGTAGGGTGCCCTCTTTGCTACCCAGTAAGCAGAGACTTTCACCCCAGAGAGTCCACCTGGGACAAATCACTAGAGTATTAGTGACAGCTGGTGACCAACAATTCCCTTAGATCCAATACCAAAGAAGTCGAACAGTGTCTAGATGGCACGCAGGCAGCAGACCATAATTAATCATTTAAAGAAGCAGCCTTCAGATGCTTCAGAAAATTGCCAAAATAAAGATTCAAAAAATTTCCGAGATGAAAAAGACTTTCTGAAGCTATTGGAGGTTGAGTACAAAAGATTTATATATAGAACTCTCCTAGAAATTAAACAAAATGCAATAGAACAAATGAAAAATTTAGGAAGCTATTTGAACTGATAGAACTTCAATAATGTGAAATACATCAGATCAGTAACAAAATTACAGAGTTAGATAATTCAATCGAAAGTCAAAAGAGTAGGGTTCAACAGGTAGAAGTTAGACTTAGTGATCTTGAGGGCAGAACAACTGACACCAGCATTTATGAGGAGAAATCAGAGAAAAGAAATAAGAAAAATGAAGAAGCATTAAGAGAAACATGGGACTCCATTCAGAGGAATAATTTACATTTAATTGGAGTTCCTGAACAAGGGGAGGTTAATGACAATGTAGAGATGCTGACAGAAAACTTTCCTGAGATTATGAGCAAAGAGAACATAGGTATCCAAGATGTTTATCAAACACCGCAAAAGCTTGACCCAAAAAGAAAGATGCCAAGACATTTTATAATCAAACTTAATAAGATGAAACATAAACAGATGTTTCTGAAGGTAGCAAGGTTCAAAGCAAACCTAACACTCCAAGGGAAACCGTGTAGGCTTTCATCTGACTTCTCCACAGAAACAATGCTGGCTAGAAAACAGTGGGCAGACACATTCAAAGCCCTGAATAAGAAAAACTTCATCTAAGAACTATTTATGCTGCAAAATTGTCTATCAAATATAATGGTGAAATTAAGATTTTTGAAGATAAAAGAGAAGTCTAGAGACTTCATAAAAACTAAACCAAAATTACACGAAATATTGAAAGAAGCTCTTCCCTTATAAAAACAGAACCATTAAATGCATATTTAAGGTGGCAATTCAGGACATATTATCCAAATTTCTCTTCAGTTAGGGAAGTCACAAAACTTAATCAAAGCTACAGTATTAAAATGAGGGAATCTGATTATATCATGACAACTATAATAACATCACATTAAAAGAGGTATACACTACAGTAGTTATTGTTCTTTGAGATGCAGAGGAAGTTTAAGAGTTATCCAGTAGTTAAAATTGGGTTTAATCTTAGTATGTTAAGGGAGATAATAGATGTAGCCATAAAGCAAATTAACAATGCACTGTATCAAAATAATAAATGCAATACAGGAGTCTCAATGAACACAAAACAAACACTGAAACAACAATTAATAAAGAAGAATGGCCCAGAACAGAATATTAAGAACAATATAGAAAACATCAACATAAAAGTAATTGCATCAAAATGATGGCACTAAGCACATTCCTATCGATAATTACACTGAATTTAAATGGACTGAACACTCCAGTAAGGAGACAGCAAGTGCCATCGTGGATCAAAAGTCATGACCCATGTATGTGTTGCTTACAAAAGCATACCTTAAAGATATGAACAAATTGAAAATGAAAGGATAGAATAATATATACCAAGTTAACAATATGCAAAGAGGAGCAGGTGTGGCAATACTAATCTCAGATAAAACAGATTTTAATGTAAAATCCACTGTTGTGGACAAGGATGGTCACTATTTATTGCTGAAAGGTTCAATTCTCAAGCAGGACTTAACAATATTGAATATTGATGCACCCAATACCAGAGCACCTAAGTACGTTGAACAAATACTGATAGCACTGACAAATGAGATAGGTCATTCCACAGTAATAGTTGGAGACTTCAACACTCCCCTTTCAGTTGTGGATAGATCGTCCAGAAAAAAGCTCTGTAAAGATGCAGAAGATCTTATTGCAGCAATCAACCAACTTGAACTTTATTGACATACACAGATATTTTCATCCGTCAATGGATAAGTACACCTTCTTCTCCAATGCACATGAAAGTTCTCCAGAATAGACTATGTGTTAGCAATTCTCTATAAAATCCAAACCATTGATTTACTGCACAGTATCTTCTTGGACCATTGAGCTATAAAAGTTTAAATCAGTAACAGAAAATTCATAGGTAGAAATTCAAACTTATGGAAACTGAACAACACTTTGCTCAAAAAGCCTTGAGTTATAGAAGAAATTAAGGACAAAATAAAGAAATTTATAGAATGAAATGAGAATGAACACACATCCTACCAGAATCTATGGGATAGAGAAAAAGCAGTGCTCAGAGGTCAGTTTATCTCTATAACTGCACACATCCAGAAAGAAGAAATGGCCCAAATTAAAGAATTAACCTTACAGCTTTAACAAGTAGAAAGAGAGCAACAGAAGAACCCCTCAAGCACCAGAAGAAAACAGACCATACAGATTAGAGCAGAACTAAATGAATTAGAGAACTGAAAAAAACAAAACCAAAAGCTGGTTCTTTGAAAAAATCAACAAAATTGATACACCATTGGCTAAACTTATAAAACATAAACAGCAGAAGATACAAATAACCCGATTAAGAAGTGAGATGGGAGTTGTTACAGCAAACCCAGCTGAAATAAAAAATATCATAACAGAATACTATGAAAGGCTGTACTCTAACAGGTTTGAAAACCTAGGGAAAATGGACATATTTCTCTATTCCTCTCACTCACCAAGATTATCACAAGGAGGAGTAGATCAACTTCATAAATCTATCACAAAGGAAGAGATTGAAAATGTCATAAAAAATCTACCAACCAAAAAAGTCCTGGCCCAGATGGCATCACCAGAGAATTCCACAAAACTTTTAGAGAAGAGTTAACTCTGATACTGTTGAGGCTATTTCACACCATAGAAAGGGATGGAATACTCCCAAATTCATTCTGTGAAGCCAGCATAACCCTGATACCAAAACCAGGGAAAGATCTCATGAAAAAAGAGAATTACAGAGCGATATCACTCATGAACCTAGACGCAAAAATCTTTGACAAAATTCTAGCCAGTACAATTCAACAGCATATAAAAAAGAATAATTCATCATGCTCAACTTGGTTTCATTCCAGGGATGAAAGGCTAGTTCAATATCAGAAAAACAATTAATGCAATCAACCACATTAGTAGCACAAAAGATAAGAATAACGTGATTTTTCTCAATTGATGCAGAAAAGGCATTTGACAAAGTTCAACACCCATTCGTGCTTAAAACTCTCTGAAAAATAGGAATAGAGGGGAAATTCCTAAATGCAATCAGTAACATCTACTCAAAGCTGACTGCCTTCATTGTCCTGAATGGTGAAAGACTGAAAGAATTCCCTTTGAGAATGGGAACTAGACAAGGATGCCCACTCTCACCACGTCTATTCAACATTTTGCTAGAAGTTCTAGTCAGAGCAATTAGACAAGAGAAAGCAATAAAGGGCATCCGTATCAACAATGAAGAAGTAAAAATCTCCCTATTTGCAGATGATATGATTGTTTATACAGAGAATCCAAAGGAATCCATAAGTAAACTATTGGAACTAATACAGGAACTAATACAGGAGAAAAGTAAGGGGATACAAGATAAACATAAGTAAATCAGTAAAATTCCTTTATACAACAGTGAGATTATTAAAGAAGAAACCACCAAATCAATTCCATTTGCCATAGCCCCCAAGAAGATAAAATACCTAGGAATAAATTTAACTAGAGAAATAAGAGGTCTTTACAAAGAGATCTATAAGATCTTACAACAAGAAACTAAAAGAGAGTTACATAAATGGAGTAATCTACCCTGCTCATGTATAGGAAGACTCAACATTGTGCAAAGCAATCTACCTATATAATGCTATCCCAATACAAATTCCAGCGACTTTTTTTTTATTATGACTGAGTGAAAATGTACATTCCCATATAAATTTACATGCCCACCTATATGCAGCTTCCACTGCTCTCCCTGCCTGGTAACAGCACACTATTCCTCTGTGCTCTATACATGTCTTATCTTCTCAACAGTTTCCTTTCCCCTCCTCTCCACTGACTCGCCTTACTCTAGCCAGAGGTCCGCAGGATGATATCCTATAGATGCATAGAACCATAAAGTGCATCCAATATATGATCACTCTGCATCGCCAAGACCAATCCATTTCTGTCCGAAGAGTGGACCTTCATTATGATTTATGGGCAAGAGCAGCATCAGGGCCAGGGGCCATGCTCCGAGGGGAACCCCAAAGCTGCTGGATCATCAATTGTGGTCTTTTAGTGGAGATCTGAGGTGCCCCCCTTTTTATTCTTGTGTTGCCAGTGAGACTCAACTTTGTCAGCTCCATCACGGCTGTCACAGGTGGTAGCCGGGCACCATCCGGTTCTTCTGGTCCCAAGTCGATGTAGGCACCCACTCATGTGGGTCTCTCTGTCTTCTGGGTTGTCTTTCCCCATGTTGTTTTGGTCCTCAGTGAGCATCCATTTCTGTTGAGTTGGGACCATTTGCTGTGCCCTCAGATGGCTGCTTGGCAGCATTTAAGACCCCAGATGCCACTCTGCAATGTGGGGTGCAGAGAGCACTCTTAGCAGACCACTATTTGTGCCAGTTGGCCTCAATTTTGCCTAAGAGCGTGGTCCACTGCCTCCTGCCCCAGCTACTCTGGCCTTACAATATTGGGTTAAGATGGAAGGAGTATTCAAGTTATGTTGAAGTCCACTTAATATTATTCTTGTTTCTAATGTGTGCTGAGACTGATTTCACCCAACCAAGTTTCTACCAACTATCTAATGTAAACACTTGCCTCCTCGCCCTCCCTTCCTCTTCTCCCTGGCAGCTGTCAAAGAGTCTTTTCTTCTATGCATAAGTCTATTTTTGAGTTTTTACCATAGAAGTCTCATACAATATTTGTCCTTTTGTCTCTGACTACTTTCACTCAACATAATATCTTCCAGTTGAAACCAGTTTATCAGATGTTTCCTGGAATCATCATTGTTCTTTGTCATTGCATAGTGCTCCATAGAGTATATATACCATAGTTTACCTATCTATTCCTCTGTTGTTGGGCATCTGGGTTGATTCCATCTTTTTTTCTATCAAGGACTGTGCTGCAGTAAACATTCCTGTGCATGTTTCTGCTGGTGTGAATGGCCTTGATTCTGTAGGATATATTCCAAGTAGTGGAATTACTGGGTCAAATGGTATATCTATATCCATTTTTTTAAGGAAGCACCAGATTGCTTTCCAAAGAGGCCGGACCATTTTGCAACCCCACCAACAGTGTAGCAGAGTTCCACTTTCTCCGCAGCCTCTCCAGCGTTTGTTGTTTTGTGTTTTCTGGATCATGGCCAACCTTGTTGGGGTGAGATGGTATCTCGCTGTCATTTTGATTTGAATTTCTTTAATAACTAAAGATTGTGAAAATGTCTTCATGTGTTTTTTGGCTGTCTGGATCTCCTCTTTAGAGAAATGTGTGTCCATCTCCTTTGCCCATCGCTTAATTGGATGATTTATCTTCTTCTTATTGATATTTTGTCATACCTTATAGATTATGGAGATCAGGCATCAGTCTAATATAGAGTTGTCAAATATTTTTTCCCATTCTGTAGGTGGCCTTTTACCACTTGTGATAAAGTCTTTCGATGAGCAAAAGTGTTTGATTCTTAGTAGTTTTTTTATTATTATTATTATTTTTTATTAAATAAAAAAATGAAAGTGTACACACTCAGTGCTTACAATACTGGGTTAAGAGAGCAGGAGTACACAAGTTGTGTCGAAGTCCCATTAATATTGATCTTCTTACTAATGTGTATTGTCACCAATTTCACCCTACCAAATATCTAACAACAATCTAATCTAAGCTCTTGCCCCTTGCCTTCCCGCCCTTCCACCTTCCCTACCCCTGTAGCCATCAAAGAGTCTTTTCTATTATGTATGAGTATGCTTTTTAGTTTTTATCGTAGAAGTCTCATATAATAATTGTCCTTCTGTTGCTGATTAGTTTCACTCAACATAATGTCCTCCAGTTGAGACCAAATTGAGAGATGTTTCCTGCTATCATCGTTGTTCTTTATCAGTCTATAATACTCCATGGAGTATATATACCAAAGTTTACCCATCCATTTTTCTGTTGTTGGGCATCCGGGTTGATTCCATCTTTTTGCTGTCGTGGACTGTGCTGCAGTGAACATTTGTGCACATGTAGCAGTTGGTGTGAATGGTCTTGATTTTGTAGGATATATTCCGAGCAGAGGAATTACTGGGTCAAATGGTATATCTATATCCATTATTTTAAGGTAACGCTAAATTGCTTTCCAAAGAGGTTGTACCATTCTGCAATCCCACCAACAGTGAAGGAGAGTTCCAATCTCTCCACAGCCTCTCCAGCATTTATTGTTTTGCATTTTTTGGATCATGGCCAATCTTGTTGGGGTGAGGTGGTATCTCATTGTCGTTTTGAGATGAATTTCTTTGATAATTAATGATCATGAACATGTCTGCATGTGTTTTTTGCCTGCCTGGATCTCCTCTTTAGAGAAGTGTCTGTCCATCTCTAGTAGTTCCCATTTATCTGTTTTCTTATCTTTTGTTTGTGGTTTGTTTGACAGGTTTTGAAGTCTGTCTACATTGTGTATTAAAACTTCCATTGGTGTTCCTACTTTTTCTTCGATGAGCTTTATTGTTTTAGATTTGACATTTAAGTCTTTTATCCAATTTGAGTTGGTTTTTGTATAAGGTGTAAGATACGGATCTTGTTTCAGTTTATTGCAGATGGATGTCCAATTTTGCCAGCACCATTTGTTGAAGAGATTGTTTTTACCCCAGTTTAATGTCTTAGGGCCTTTGTCAAATATCAACTGTTCATAGACAGATGGTGTCATCTCTAGGGTCTCGATTCTATTCCATTGATCGATCTGTCCTTGTACTAGTACGAGGCTGTTTCAACCACTTTGGCAGTGTAATAGGTTCTGAAGTCGGGTAATGAGAGGCCTCCCAGTGTGTTCTTCTTCTTTAGTAGTACTTTACTTATCTGGGGTTTCTTCCCTTTCCAAACAAAATTGGTGATTTGTTTCTCCATCTCATTAAAAAGTGACACTGGAACTTGTATTGGGATTGCATTATATAAGTAGATTGCTTTGGGTAAAATAGACATTTTCACAGTGTTAAGTCTTCTATCCATGAGCAGGGTAAGTTTCTGCTTTTATGTAAGTCTCTCTTAGTTTCTTGTAGTAAGGGCTTGTAGTTCTCTTTGTAAAGGTCTGTTATTTCTCTGGTTAGATTAATTCCTAGGTACTTTATCTTCTTGGGGGCTATAGTAAATGGTATTGGTTTGATGATTTCTTCATTAGCAATCTCACTGTTGGTATAAAGGAATCCTACTGATTTACTTATGTTTGTCTTGTATCCTGAGGCTTTGCTGAACTCTTCTATCAGTTTGAGTAGTTTACTTATAGATTCTTTGGGATTCTCTGCATATACAATCCTATCATCAGCAAACGGGGAGATTTTGACTTCTTCTTTGCCAATGCAGATGCCTTTTATTTCTTGGTCTTGTCTAACTGCTCTGGCTAGAACTTCTAGTACTATGTTGAATAGGAGAGGTGAGAGTGGGCATCCTTGTCTAGTTCCTGATCTCAAGGGAAAGTCCTTCAGTTTCTCTCCATTCAGGATGACCTAGGCAGTTGGCTTTGTATAAATGGCCCTTATTGCATTGAGGAATTTTCCGTCTATGCCTATTTCACTAACAGTTTTTAGCATGAATGTGTGTTGGACTTTAACAAATACTTTTCTCCATCAAAGGACAAAATCACGTGATTCTTGTCTTTTGTGCTATTTATGTGGTTAATCACATTAATTGTTTTCCTGATGTTGAACCAGCCTTGCATCCCTGGTATGAATCCCACTTGGTGATGATGGATTATTTTTTTTGATATGTTGTTCTATTCTATTGGCAAGAATTTTGTTGAAGATTTTTGCATATAGATTCATGAGTGAAATTGGTCTGTAGTTCTCCTTTTTGGTTGGGTCTTTCCCTGGTTTTGGTATCAGGGTTATGCTGGCTTGTTAGACTGAGTTTGGGAGTACTCCATCCCTTTGTATACTATGAAATAATCTCAGTAGTATTGGAGATAACTCTTCTCTAAAAGCTTGGTAGAACTCTGCAGTGAAGCCTTCTAGGCCTGTGCTTTTTTTTGGTTGGCAGCTTTTATCTCTTTTTCAATCTTTCCTTTGTGATCGGTTTATTAGGTTGTGCTTCATGTTGTGATAATTTGGGTAGGTGGTATGGATCAAGGAATTTGTCCATTTCCTCTAGTATTTCAAATTTGTTAGAGTACAGTCTTTCACAGTATTCTGTCATGATATTTTTAATTTCTGTTGGATCTGTTGTGACCACTCCCCTCTCATTTCTAATTTGGGTTATTTGTTTCCTTTCCTGTTTTTCTTTAGTAAGTTTAGCCAGTGGTTTGTCAATTTTGTTGATCTTTTCAAAAAACCAGCTTTGGGTCTTTTCCATTTTTTCAATTGCTCTTCTATTTTCTAATTGCTTTAGTTCTGCTCTAATCTTTAGGATCTGTTTTCTTCTGGTGCCTGAGGCGTTTCTCTGTTTTTCGCTCTCTACTTGTTAAAGCTATAGGGTTAGCTCCTTGATTTGGTTTCTTTCTTCCTTCCAGATGTGTGCATTTATGGAGGTAAACAGACCTCTGAGGACTGCTTTGGCTGTATCCCATAGGGTCTGGTAGGAAGAGTTTTCATTCTCATTGGAATCTATGAATTTCTTTCTTTCATCCTTGATTTCTTCTATAACTCATAGTTTTTTGAGCAAGATGTTGTTCACTTTCCAAGAGTTCCACTTTCTATCTGTGTTTTTTCTGCTATTGATTTTGACGTTTATGGCTTTATGATCTGAGAAGATACTTTGCAGTAATTCAATGGTGTGGATTTTGTTGAGAATTACATTATATTCTAACATATGGTCAATTCTGGAGAATGTTCCATGTGCACTGGAGAAGAAGGTGTAGTTGTCTGCTGATGGGTAGAAAGTTCTGTATATATTGATGAGGTTTAGTTGGTTAGTTGTGGCAACGAGGTCTTCTGCATCTTTACTGAGCTTTTTTCTAGATGATCTGTCCAGTATTGAGAGTGGGCATTGAAGTCTCCCACTATTATTGTGGAGTGATCTCTTTTTTGAGTCTAGTTAGTGCTTCTTTGATGTATTTAGGTTCTCTGATATTAGGTGCATAAATATTTAATATAGTTAAGTCTTCCTTGTGTACTGAACCTTTCAGCTGTAAATAGTGTCCATCTTTGTCCACGATGGTGGATTTGACATTAAAATTGATTTTGTCTGAGATTAGAGTTGCCACACTTGTTCTTCTTTGTTCATTGTTAGTTTGATATATATTCTTCTATCCTTTAATTTTTAGTTTGTTCCTGTCTTTAGGTCTCAAGCGAGTTTCTTGTAGACAACATATGGATGGGTCATGTCTTTTGATCTAAGATGTCACTTGATGTCTCCTTACAGAGCATTCAGTCCATTCACATTCAATGTAATTATTGATTGGTATGTGTTCACTGCTGCCATTGCGATATGTTTATTTTTGTGTTGATATTGTCTCTGTTGTTCTTATGAGTCTGTTCTGGGACATTCCTTTTTGTGAGTTGATTTTTCACCTTTTTCAGAGCTGATTTTGTAGTCGTTGGGACTCCTATGTTAGATTTCTTGAGATGGTATGTTGCATCTTTGTTGTGCTTTACAGCTGCCCCTAAGATCCCCCTTAATAAACTATATATAAACCCCATTTTAATTACTACCAGTCTTGTCCTCTTCCTTTCCATCTAGAAGGACTATAATGTCTGTAGTGCATCCCTCTTTTTAATATGATGGCACCATAGTTTTCTTGATAATCACTGGGTTGTTTCTTTCAGTATTAAAGCTGTGATTGAGTTTGGAGCCTTCCCTAACTAAGCAGAATTCTGAATGATGTATCATTCTAAAATATAAAGTTAGTGGTTTTGTTCTTCTAAGCCAAAGCCAAGAACTTCTTTCAGTATTTCTTGTAGTTTTCATTTGGTTTTTACAAAGTCTCTGAGTTTCTGTTTATCTGGGAATGTCTTCATTTCATTTTCATATTCAAAAGATAGTTTCCCAGGATATATAATTCTTGGTTGGAAGTTCTTCTCCTTCAAGGCTTTGAATGTGTCATGCCCCTGTCTCCGAGCCAGCATGGTTTCTGCTGAGAAATCTGGCGAAAGCCTACAGGATTTCCCTCTGAATGTCAGCTTTGCTTTGAGTCTTGCTGCCTTTAAGAGTTTCTGCTTATGTTTCATTTTGTTCAGCTTAATGATAATATGTCTTGGAGTCTTTCTTTTGAGATCTATATTGGGTGGCGTATGATATGCATCTGGGATATCTATATTCTCTTCCTTCATGATTTCTGGGAATTTTTCTGTCAGCAGCTCAGCAACAATATTCTCTCTGTTCTCAGATGTCTCATCTTGTTCAGGAACTTCATTTAATTGAAGGTTATTCCTCTTAATAGAGTCCAACATGCTTCTTCATTTTTTTTTGTTTGTTTCTTTTTTCTGATTTGTCTTCACAGATGCTGGCATCAGTAGTTCTGTCCATGTCAGAAATTCTTTTTTCCATTTGTTTCATTCTGTTTTCTTGGCTTTGACTGGAAGTTTCTATGTCTTTTATTTTATTCTTGATCTTTTGGATTTCAGAGTACTGGTGTTCCATCAGATTGAACAGCTTGCTTAATTTTTCATTTTGTTGTGCTGCATTTTGTATAAGGTCTAGAAAGGTTGTGTAAATAATCCTTTTACATTCATCTTCTAATGATTTCAGAAAAGTTTCTTCATCTGGAGAACTCCTTGGTTGTTTTGTTTGGGAGCGTTCTGAAGCCATGGGTGATTTCTTGTTTGCCATAAATTTCTGTTGCTTTTTGGGTGCCATGTGAGTAAGTAGAGGCTGGGAGAGATACTGTGAGGATGCACCACAGATGTTTCTCTAGGACATCTTAAAATATAAAACAAAAGATACCTGACCACTTCCCAAGTCAGTCAGGTTTTCAGGTGTAGAGGTTCCTCTTCCCAACTGGCAAAGTAAGCACCTCTGTATGCAACCCCAGATGATATGAACTGGTTCAAAATACAACAATGCTACTGCCCTGTTGGCCTCTGCTGACAGGGCCCAGCCTTAAGTGACATGTGTAAATTACAGCTTTTCTGGTAGAAAAGCACTCTCCTATGGGCAGAATCTGGCTCCCAAGCTAAGAATTAGGTCCAGCTGTGGCCATTGTATCTAAGAAGGCACCCTCAACACAGTCAGCAGATAGAGGGACTAAAGGTGCCGAGAGGTAGTGAGTCCTCTGCCTCTGTTGCTGTGCCCCAACTTTAGGCAATACTGTATAAACTACTGCTCTTCTGTTAGAGAAGTGCTGTCCTGTTTGCAGATGCTGGCTCCCAGGCTAAGAATTACCTCCTGCTAAAATCTACATATCCAACATGGCGTCCCACACACAGGCACGGTGGTTCCGTATTCACTGCGCTGCGGCAGAGATAAAAAGACAGGCCCAAAGTGGCTAGATTAACAGAGTCCTCAGCCTGGCTCTGAAAATATGGCAATTTTGCCTGCCTATCCCACCAGCACTGCGTCTGAGTCTAGCTGCTAGGCAAGACTCAGCTCCACCCGCCAGCCAAGACAGAGAAAAAAAAGGTCAAAATGGTGTGTTTACCTTCAGTCCGTGAAAGCCAGCACTAGCCAGGAGTGGGAGTCAGCAAAAGAGTGGAGGTTTTTCATTCAGTGGTATGAAGTCCAATTTAACAGCCCTGTTTGGTGTCCTGGGGTCTCACTAGGTGATTGGAAGGCTCTGTTTAATTATCACGTCTTGGTTTCCAGAGGGGTATAAGGAGATGTGTGCTTAGTCTGCCATCTTGACTCCGCCTCCCCAGTGATATTTTTTTAATGAGCTGGAGAAACAAATCGTCAACTGTGTTTGGAAAGGGAAGAAACCTCAGATAAATAAAGCACTACTGAAGAAGAAGAACACACTTGGAGTCCTCTCACTGTCTGACTTTAGAACATATTACACTGCCACAGTAGTCACAACAGCCTGGTACTGGTACAAAAAGAGATGTATAGACCAGTGGAACAGAGTTGAGACCCCAGAGATGATACTATCCTCCTATGAACAGTTGATATTTGACAAAGGCCCCAAGATTTTAAACTGGGGTAAGAATGGTCTCTTTAACAAATGGTGCTGGCAAAATTGGGTAGCCATCTGCAAAAAATGTAAGAAGACCCATATCTCACACTTATTACAAAAACCAACTCAAATTGGATAAAAGACCTAATATAAAATCTAAAATGACAAAGATCTTCCAAGACAAAATAGGATCAACAATGGAAGTTCTAATACACAATGTATACAGACTTCAAAATCTGACAAACAAAGCAGGGTCAACAGAAGAGAAAATAGATAAATGGGAAGCACTAAGAAACAAACACTTCTGCTCATCCAAAGACTTCATCAAAAGAATTAGAAGATCACCTACAGAATGGGGTAAAAACTACTTGGCAAGTATATGTCAGACTCACATCCATCTCCATACTCTATAAAGTATTACAAAGTATCAATAAGAAAAGGATAAATAATCCAACTAAGCAATTGGCAAAGGAAATAGACACACACTTCTTTAAAGAGGATATCCAGGCAGCCAAAAGACACATGCAGAATTGCTCATGATCATTAGCTAGTAAAGAAATTCAGATCAAAACAACAATGAGATAACATCTCACCACAACAAGGTTGGCCGTGATCCAAAAAATGCAAAACAAGAAATGCTGGAGAGGCTGTGGAGAAATTGGAACTCTCCTCACTGCTGTTGGCATTGCAAAATGGTACGTCTTTGGAAAACCATCTGGTGCTTTCTTCAAAAGCTGGAAATAGACATACCATTTGATCCCGTAATTCCACTGCTCAGAATTTATCCTTCAGGAACAAAGTTTGTCACATGAACAGACACATGTACATGAATGATTGTTGCAGCACAGTCCACAGTAGCAAAATGTTGGAATCAACCCTGATGCCCATCAACAGATAAATGGGTATGCAAACTGTGGAAGATATACTCAATAGAACACCATCCTATAATAAGAACCAATGACAATTTTAGAAAACATAACCTGGTCTCATTTGGAAGAGATCATGCTGAGCAAAATCAATCTATGTCAAATTTTGTATGAGATGCCTGTTATAAGGGCTTAACAAGAGAATCATCCACAGAAGAAAATGACTGTGTTGGCTACATGGGTGGGTAGGGGGCTGAGGGTTTATCACAGATGAGATAATTGGTAGATGTTAGAAGTTTTATTCTTTTACTGTTATTAATATAAAATAAAAAAGTTGAAAACAACAAAAAAGTAGTCTTTTGCAGCAAATTTTCCCAGTGCAATGCATCTGTTGATTTCTTGATTGCTGCTTCCAAGGGCATTGTTTGTGGACCCCAGTAAAATGAAATCCTTAACAACCTGAATCTTTTCTCCATTTATGAGAATGTTGCTTACTGGTACAGTTGTGAGGATTTTTGTTTTCCTGATGTTGAGGTACAATCCATACTGAAGGCTATGGTCCTTGATTTTCATCAGTAAGTGTTTCAAATCTTCTTCATTTCCAGCAAGTAAGGTGGTGTTGTCTGCATAATGCAGGTTGTTAATGAGCTGTCCTCCAAATCCTGATGCCTTGTTCTTTGTATAATCCTGCTTCTCAGATTATTTGCTCAGCGTATAGATTAAAAAGGTATGGTGAAAGGATACAACCCTGATGCATGCCTTTCCTGACTTGAAATCATGCTGTGTCCCCTTGTTCTGTTCGCCCAACTGCCTCTTGATCCATATACAGATTCCTTAAGAGCACAGTTAGGTGTTCTGGAATTCCCATTCTCTGCAATGTTAACCATAATTTAGTATGATCCACACAATTGAATGATTTTACAGAGTCAATGAAACACAAGTAAACATCTTTATGATATTCTTTGTTTTCAGCCAAGATACATCTGACATCAGTGATGGTATCCATAGTTCCACATCCTCATCTGAATCTAGCTTGAATTTCTAGCAGTTTCTTCTCAATATACTGTGTCAGTCTCTTTTGAATGATCTTGAGCAAAATTTTACTTGTGTGTGATATCAGTGATACTGTTTGGTAATTTCCATATTCAGTTGGATCAGCTTTCTTTGGCATGGGTGTAAATAAGGATCTCTTGCAGTCAGTTGGCCAGGCAGCTGTCCTCCGAATTTGTTGGCATAGATGAGTGATCACTTCCAGTACTGCATCTGTTTTCTCAAATATCTCAGTTGATATTCCATCAATTCCTGGAGCCTTGTTTTTTGCCAGTGCCTTCAGTGCAGCCTCAACTTCTTCTTTCGGTACCATTGGTTCCCGATTATATGCTACCTTTTCAAATAGCTGAACATTGACCAGTTCTTTCTGGTATGATGACTCTGTGTATTCCTTCCACCTTCTTTTGATGCTCCCTGAGTCATGTCACAGTTTCCATGTAGACCCCTTTAGTATTGCAACTCGATGCTTGAAATTTCTCTTCAGTTCTTTCAACCTGAGAACTGCAGACTCTGTTCTTCCCTCTGCTTTTCCATTTCCAGCTCTTTGCACATGTCATTATGATACTTTATTTTGTCTTCTTCAGCTGCTCTCTGAAATTTTCTGTTTAGGTCTTTTACTTCATCATTCCTTCCTTTTGCTTTAGCTACTCAACATTCGGGAGTGAGTTTCAGAATCTCTTCTGACATCCAATTTGGTGACCTTACCTGAGAGTGTTACCTTCCTTGAATGTACCATGAACTGCTAAAAGAACAAACATTTGTTTGGAAGAAGTGAGTACAATCACATTGCTTAGAGCCAAAGATGGAGAGACTATGTGTCTCATGCTTTGGGCATGTTATCAGAAGAGATCAATTCCTTGAGAAAGTCATTACACCTGGTAAAGTACAGGGTTGGCAAAAAATAGTAAGACCCTCAGTAAAATGGATTCACTCAGTGGTTGCAGCAATGGGCTCAAGTATAACAGTGATTTGTGAGAATGGGGAAAGACCAGGCATTGTTTCATTGTGTTGTACATATTGTCTCTATGAGTTGAAACTAATTTGATGGCATTTAACAAAGACAAGTTGAGGACAATCTTCTTGACTTTCCCTATACCACTATGCATAGTGCCCTATACATAATAAACACTCAGTAAATGTTTATTAAATTGATTTGACTTAAAGAATCAGATGGACCTTAACCAACTGACTTTAACCAACTCTTGGATATGATGAGTGAGTTTATTCCTGAGTGTATGTGCAGTCATAAAAGCTTCAGTTATGGAAATTCAGCAAGATAGAAAGAGAACGAATGAAATCAGACTCTGTTACAGGATCTCTGGCCTGAGTCAGGGCCTGAATAGTTTATAATGGATTTAGAACATTTTTATGAAAGCCTTCCTGGCAAGGAGAAATCATTCATCTCTGTAGTAGCGATTGTTCTGTTTTCCCTATTAGAGTTGGTAAAGCCAAGAAGCATTGCCAAGTTTGTATGTGTACGTATTTTTCCATATTGAAATATGAGGCATTACAAAAGAAAGTGCATTCTCTGTTTTATCTGGCACAGTAACGTCCTGCATCTTTACAATACATATATGGAAGAATATTCCCTGGGTGGTACAGTTAACACTTGGCTACCAAATCAATGGTTGGTTATTTGAAGCCACCTAGAGGCTTTTATCAGAAGAAGGGCATGCTGATCTACTTTTTTTAAGACAGTAATTTATTTTACTTTTTTGTTGTTCTTGTTGAGATACGCTCAACAAAATCATATACCAATTCATATTTCTACATGTACATTTCAGTGATGCTGATTACATTCTTGGAGCCATGTACCCATTCTCACCTTCTTTTCTCAGTTTTTCCTCCCTCATTAACGTACACTCATGGTCCCCTAAGGTTCCTATCGAATCCTTCCAGTTGCCATTGTCAATCCTCTATAGATAGATTTTAAAAGAGCATAACACACAAGGCAGATATTTCTTTCCAATTAAGCTGAACTATTATTTGGTTTTAAGACTTCAGAGAATCCTTTTGATTTAAGGTTGAAAGATTATCTCAGGGTCATAGTTTCAGGGGTTCATCCAGATTTCAAGGTTCCAGAAAGTCCATGAGATTTTGAAATTCTGTTCTACATTTTCACTCTTTTGATCAAGATTCTTCTGTAGAATATTTGATCAAGATGATCAATAATGGCAGCTAAGCACCGTCCAGTTCTTCTGGTCTTGTGGCCAAGGAGGCAGTTGTTCATGAAGGCCATTGGCTACACATTCCATATCCTCCTCCTATTTCAGACTCTTTCTTTCTTTGTTGCTCTAGATGAATTCAGTTTTCATGCTTCTGATGTCCACATCCAAGTGTTTAAGACCACAGGCGCTAGGCAAAAAGCTAGAAGGTAGAACAGATGCACTAAACATGTTATTAGGCCAATTAACTGGGATGTTCCATGAAAACATGGCCCTAACTCTCCAAACCAAGGAACTAAATGCCATGGGTATTTGGTTGTCATAAACAGCCTCTGCAGCTACTCTTTTTTTTTTTTTTATCATTGTTTAAAAACATTTATCACACAACTTTTGCCAATTTAACTTTTTATAGGATGGTGATCTCCTTTTGAAAGGTCACAGCCATGCAAGCCCTATGGAGTGCACTTTTACTCTGACATAAGTGAGTTGCTATGAGTTGGAATTGCTCCAGTGGCAACTGGCATGGAATACAGACGAACGGAGAAGAGGAAAGGCAGCCAAAGTAGAGGAGTGTGCTAGTGTGCATGTTATTACAACAGATAACTGGAACTCTGTGCCACTGTGAACCTCTGTGACTCCATGGAATATGCCTTGGAAACATCTCATCTGAAGGCTGAGGAGTATGTCTAATTTATCCTTAAACTCACATTCTCTTTTGGATGAGAGCTGCTTCTGAAAGTGTTAAGTTTCTGAACCTTCTGGAGGGCTTGACAGAAGCTCTCAGGTGATGAAGTACAGAGGCTTGCAATAGTACCTCATTTGTGAGTACCAAATACAAAACCCAAATCATTGCCATTTTGACTCATGATGACTCCATGTGTTACAAAATAGAACTGCTCCATAGGGTTTTCTATGCTGTAATCTTGATGGAAGCAGATCACTGAACCTTTCTTCCACAGTGCCATTGAGTTGGTTCAAACCATTAACCTTTAGGCTGGTAGCTGAGTGTAAACCCTTTGCACCATCCAGGGACTTTTTGTGAGTACAGGATTCATCTAAGAGGATACGGGCAGGGCACTGAGAGCTTCTGCTACAAAACTGTATGCTACAACCCATCTGGAGTAGAAGAGAATGAAAGGCATAACGAAAATACGAGCCCAAGAGAGAGAAAGGGCCACATATCCCAGAGACTAAATTAGTGTGAGACCAGAAGAACTAGATGGTACCCAGCTGCACCAATGACTGCCCTGACATGAACACAACATATTCTTGACGTAGCAAGAGAAAAATGTGCATGCAGAACTCAAACTCTGTTAAAAGACCAGGCTTGATGGTCCAACAGATGGGAAGTTCTCTGGAAGACATGGCCACCAAACTCTCTGTTAGCCGAGAACTGAAACCATTGCCAAAGCCAAATCCTCAGCAAAGATTGAACTGGTCTGTAAGGTATAGAATGATAATGGCAAAGACTGTGCTTTTGGCTTAAGTAGATACCTGAAACTAACTGGGCAGCTCCTGTACAGGGGGAGATGAGAGGACAGAGGGGACAGGAGTTAGTTGAATGGAAATGGGAAATACAGGGTGGAAAGGAGGAGTGTGTTGTCACAAGATGTGGAGAGTAGCTTGAGTTACATAGCAATGTGTCTAAGTTTTTGCATGATAGAATTACTTAGATTGAAAACTTTCACTTAAAGCACAGTAAAACATTGAAAGGGGCAGAAAAGCATATGCCAACTACCTGGTGAATTAAAATTACATATGCCAGACACTTCAAGACCAACCTAAATGCTAAACTTTCCTACTCAAAGAGTTTCATTGACGCTCTACTACCTAGCAAATTCCAGGAGGAGGGTACATGAAGCCTCTATTTCCCCATCTGAGAAATGGGAATAATCATGTTGACCTCATGGGCACTTACCAGGATTAAATTAGACAATGGTACCATGTTACTATGTCTGCCTCACACAAACTGAAGAGATAAGCGTTGTGAAGAGAGGACAAAGATCTACGTGAACATCAAAAAAAAAATTGTTAGAGGAAGAGAGACTTGAATTGAGGCTGGGATGGTGTCCTGTAGGGTGTATCAGACTTTGCCAGAAGATTCAATGGCAACGAGAACAGCAGTTGTATGAGCCCGAATGAAATCATTCCATGACTGTTTATTCACTCTCCCATTTTCTTACCGCCATGAAGGTGGTTTGTGTGAAAGTCATCAGTGTTCTCTGCCAGCGTCTAGTTTGGGGCACATCGGAAGATTGTACCCCCCTGTTCCTTGAAGTTAGGCATTACCCGGTGACTTTCTTTAGGCAATGACATGTGAGTAGATGTGACAGGTACCATTTCAGCATCGTTGCCTTTAGAGGCTGGGACTCAACTCTCCAACTCCCTGTTCCAGCGCTGAGGAGATTCTGGAGGCAAGTGTAATACAGGGGTCCAATGAGAAGCCAAGAGGAGGAAAACAGCCACCCTGGAGAGTCACTTGGACTGCTGCAGTGCATGCCGCATGTATGAAGTATGAGTAATACCTTTTTTTTCTGTCATTGTTGGAAACAATTGGCAGTTGGAGGTTATTTGGTATTGCAGCCTAGCCTCGCCTACTGTCACCACTAAAGAAATACTGTTATAACCCTAAAGAGGATCAGTTTTCAGTCAAAGAAATCTAGGAATAATTTCTGTCCATTGCCTGTCTGTGCTAGTTCACTCTGTTTATCCCTAAAAGGGATAAATTATGAATTGGTAATGCAGTTTCGTTTTTCTAAGGTGTTATTTAAGGAAACTTAATGGCACAGTGGTTAAACTCTCAGCTTCGAACCAGAAGTCAGTGGTTTGAACCCACCCAGCAGCTCAGCAGGATAAAGCCCTGGGGATCTGCTTCTGTAAAGATTACAGCCTGGAAGACCCTATGGGGTGATTCTGTCACATGGGGTTGCTATTAGCCAAAATAAATTTGAAGGAATTTGAAGGAATCTAACGGCAGATGTATTAATTAAATCTTGCGTTTAAATGAGAACGTTTGCCTGCTGAGCTCGGCTGCTGATTCTGTGAGGAGGTGAAAGGACAACTTTCTGCCGTGTCTCACACTAGTAGGCGTCCAAGAAAGATTTGCCCCATCTGATGAATTACGAGAAAGTCCTCTTCCAAGAATCTGGATATACTGAACCAGATGATCCTTAGACGAATTGTGGAATCAATAAAATGTGTGTCATTGCAGTTCTTTCTTCTCACCTCCTCTCTATACCTTACATCATCCTCTCTTTCCTTTCATTCTAGTCCAAAAAAAAACCCCACTGCCATCGCGATGATGCCTGATGAGTTTGAACTGCCGACCTTCTGGTTTGCAGCTGTAGCACTTAACTGTGCCACTAAGGTTTCTGTTTCTTTCTCATTCTGTCACCAAATATTCATGTGCTGTCCTAAGTCTCTCTGTTCAGGAAAGTCTATTGATACATTCCATGTCAATAAGGTTGCTATGAGTTGGAATCGATTCGACGGAACTGGGTTTTTGGTTTTTACGGCAATATGAGAGAAATGAAGTCATGGCTTACCTTTCATAGAGAAAGCTGCATTATATTGAGGTAGAGCAGTGGTTCTCGAAGTATCTTCCCTGTTTTGCAGTATCAGAATTACCTGAAAACTTCTCAGAAGGCCATGTTCTTGGGCCTCGGCACCAAACCAAATCCCACTGCTGCTGAGTTGATTCGGACTCATAGTGACCCTATAGGACAGAGTAGAACTGCCCCATAGGGTTTCCAAGGAGTGCTGCTGGATTTGAACTGCTGACCTTTTGGTTTGTAGCTGTAGCATGTAACCACTATGTCGCCAGGGTTTCCTAAAGAGAACAACACAGTATGTATTTACTTTCATCGCATATACTTTAATGTTTACAATTAACATTTCAAACAACCTTCAGCTATCTGTGCATCTCTCAATATAAGTGAAATATTTATTTTGACTATTTGGGGTAATCCATCATAGACAGGCCCCCATAGAGCCTTTCATCTGCTCTTACAGGGGACTGATGCCAAAAAGCCTCTGGAATTCTAAGCGTAGCACACCGGCTACATCCAAGCCAGTGGATACGCCCTCGACAGTCATTCGATTGCTAATTTATTTTCACAAGTGTGGGAAACTGCAAGACCCTTCTAGGTCTCTTTTTCTATATACTGAGCATGGAAGAATGCTACGACAACCAACTTTTTGTGTCAGATAACAGAATAAGCGAAGACATTGTTTTCCAAATCACAGAGTAAAAAATGCCATTAACTCAAATGCTCAGCTCTTAATTTTTTTTTTTTCTTTCTTACTTTAAATATGCTACCCGGCTCTGGCTGAGAGCCTCGCCTGCTTATGCTTCTGGGAGGGCTGAGGTGAAGTTAGAGACTTAGAAGGTTAGCCAATTTGTCTCCTGGCCAACTGCTGACCAACCGTTGGAATAAATCAACCCAGCAGCAGTAGCTGCCGCAGAAGCAGCTGTGTTATCACAAACCCAGCCTTGGGCAGAGTCATTTGCAGAGCTCTGTCACCTCGAAGCCTGTAAAGTCTCTTTTCCTTTGATGAAGGCAGACCAGAGTAGCTGTTTTAGGCTTGCTTCCCATTTTTGTCCTCCACAAGTATTTCCTGAGGCTGACCACGGTGGGACCTAAATTCCTCTAAGAGATGTGAATTCTGTTTGCAGCGGTAAGTGTTGCTGCTGAAGAGTGGAGTCCAGCTCTAGGATCCAGTGAAGCCTCGATTCTGAGCTTTCAGTGACCCTTAAGATCCTGTCCTCTGTTGCCCATTGATTGCATGCCTTGTTTTTGGTTTTGGTTTTTTTTTTTTTATCCCATGCTGACTTTTGTGCATTTCAAAAGTTCCCAGCAGGCTGTTTGGACAGCCACCTAACAGCATCAGCTCACCCTTAATTTGCTCTTTTTAGTGTCTATGGAAAGTCTCCCTAGGTCTTGAGATGAGATATTGAGTTCCTGTTTTTTATGCGCATGCTGCAGAGAAATATTGGGCTCCTATTTTTTATGTCTATGCATTCTCCTTAGTGGCCTTACACTCTTTTTGCCAAATAGGTCAATATCAAATCCACCCAAGGCTGTCAGATGTTGTTCTTATGGTGTAACACTGCCTCACACACACACACTGAAGCATACAATCTGTGGAAATCATTTCTGATGTCTGTAAAGGCCATCCCCAGACCTTTATCACTCTTGTGGAAAAAAACAACTGCAGAGTCCTTCTGTAATTTCACACAGTCCAGCCATCCAAGTGATAGCTTGCAGCTCACAGCCAATAGCAGTGTACACTTTGAGGGAAAAAAAAAGAAGAGTAAACTTAAGCCACACCTCTAACTTTGGACATGCAGTGAACTTGTCACCTAACCCTTGTCATGCTGAATTTCCTTTGTCCCCCATTACCCCACAGAACTCATTACTGTCAAGTCGATTCCAACCCACAGCGACCCTATAGGACTGAAGAGAATTGACCCATGAGGTTTCCAAAGCAGATGCTGACTCCTACATGTTTCTCCTCCAGAGCAGCTAGTGGATTCAGCAAATGTTGTCACTCACCTGGCACTTAACCACTGAGCCACCAGGGCCCCTTCCTTTGTTCCCAGCTGTAGGAAAATCTCTGTATCACTTATTTGCAAAGAACCGCTAGTGCTAACAGCTCTATTTGAGCTCTTTAATTGTCCTGAATGCCTTTAAAAGGAGAAAGCTGAAACAACATTGAGACAATCAAACGAAAGGATGAAAGCAACTTGCCATTTTGCTTCTGGCAATAAGCCCTCCTCAATAATTCTGTTATTTCAGATTTGAGAGAGCTGATGAAAGGGCCCCATTAAACCAGGCCATTGGCATATGAGTTTTCTGTCATTCATTGGAAATGTTTGTAGTTTCCCATATTTGTGGGCAGATGAGGTAGACCTTGCAAAGTATGAGTTCATGATAACTGGTGGTCTCCCACTCAGCTTGGCATGCCTGTCTCTGCCAGAAACTCAACAGGAAAGCTGCTTGAGACTGGCGATGGGGACAGGGCTGATTATGATAAATGTTACCCAGCTCCCAATTAGAACTTGCAAATGCCACTTGGCAAGTTTTCCTTTATTTCCAGGAAAAAAAAGAAAAAGAAAATATAAGAGAGGAACTTTCTTTAAGAACAAAAAACAAAAACAAACAACCATTTCAGCTTGACCTGATATTTTCAATGTCTCATGAGCAGGTTACTCAGATGATAACAGCCAGTTGGTAACTGAACCTATTAAAAAAAAAAAATCACACTCTGACTTGGGCTCAGAACCACTTGAAGAGGTGAGATATGTAGAGCAGAGAGACTTTCTTGGCCTTCTGAATTTGAAAAATGCTTCCAGCTCTTTTTCAGTCATCCTAGGGACTAGAGAAGCTAACAGACAAGTTGCTAGCTCCCCACGGCCAGCCCTTTTTTGGATTGATGGTCATGTGGGGTGATATGATCAACTGGAGCCACTGCGTGTTCTTCCAGTCACCCCTCCCTGAGAATGAAGTGATAGTTTTTTAATATTTCCTCATTTAGTTCCTCCACACAGTCCCTAGCTACTATAATAAACACATTTGGATGAGGGTGTCAATGGCAGGGAATGACAGTTCTTCCCTAATCCCAGACATTTTTCCTACCATTTTAATAGACTTTCCATGCCTGGGTGGTACAAACAATTAAGCACTCCTCACTAACTTACAGAGAAGCCCCAAATGGCCCAGTAGTTAAGCTCTTGGCTGGTAATTGAAGGATCCGTGGTTCAAAAGCACCAGCTATTCTGTGAGAGTCCGCTTCTATAAAAATTAACCAAAAAAAGCACACTTGTTGCAGTGGATGCATAGCAACCCTTTGGGGCAGAGTGGAACTGTTCTCATAAGATTTCCAAGGTGGTAAAGTTTGTAGTCTCACACATCTGTCAGTTTGTCACATTGCTGTAGATTGCATGTTGCTATGATGCTGGAAGCTAAGCCACTAGTATTTCAAATACCAGCAGGGACACCCATGGTAGACAGATTTCAGTGGAGCTTTCAAACTAAGACTAGGAAGAAGGACCTGGTGGTCTATTTCTGAAAAAATTGGCAAGCCAAAGCGTTATGAATAGCAGTGGAACATTGTCTTATCTAGTGCTGGAAAATGAGCCCCTCAAGTTGGAAGTCCCTCAAAAATAGGACTGGGGAAGAGCTATCTTCTCAAAATAGAGTTGAACTTAATGGCACGGATGGACTCACACTTTCAGGATGTTCTTTTGCTGATATAGCACAACTCATCTGAGAAGAAACAGTCGCAAACATCCATTAATAATCCAAAGGTGGAATGTAAGAAGTATAAATGTAGGAAATCTGGAATCTGGAAGTTGTCAAAACTGAAGCGTAATGCATTAAAATTGATATCCTAGGCGTTAGTGAGCTGAAATGTATTGGAATTGGCCATTTTGAATCAGATAACCACATGGATTACTATGTTGAGAATGATAAATTGAATAGGAATGGTGTTGTGTTGATCATCAAAAAGAACATTTCAAAATCTGTCCTGAAGTACAATGCCATCAGTGATAGGATAATATCTGTGTGCCACAAAGAAGATCAGGTAATATAACTGTTATTCAAATTTATGCACAACCGCTAATGCCCAAGATGAAGAAATTGAAGATTTTTATCAGCTGCTGCAGTCTGAAATTGATCATACATGCAATTAAGATGTATTGTTAATTACTGGTAATTGGAAAATGAAAGTTGGAAATAAGAAGAAACAGTAGTTGGAAAACACGGCCTTGGGGATAGAAATGACTTTGGACATTCCATGATTGAATTTTGTAAGACCAATGACTTATTCATTCCAAATAATGTTTTTTCACCGGCACATATGGTGGCTATACCCATGGACATTGCCAGATGGAATACAAAGGAATCGAATTGACTACATTTGTGTAAAGAGCCAATAGAAAGGCTCAATATCATCAGTCAGATTGAGGCCAGGGGACGGCTATGGATCAGACCTTCGATTGCTGACATGCAAGTCCAAAGTTGAAGCTAAAGGAAGTTAGAACAAGTCTGCTAGAGAGCCAAAGTATGACCTTGAGTATATTCCACTTGAATTTAAAGACCATCTCTAGAACAAATTTGACTCATTAAACACTAATGACACAAGACCAGACAAGTTGTGTAAGAATATCATACATGAAGAAAGGGAGCATAAAAGAAAAGAAGGAAAAAAAGGGCCAAAATTGATGTCCAAAAGACTCTGAAAGTTGCTCTTGAATGTAGAGTAACTAAAGTAAAAGGAAAAAATGATGACATAAAAAGATTGAAGACCAGATTGCAAAGGGCAGCTCAAGAAGACAAAGTAAAGTATTATAATGACATGTGTGAAGACCTGAAGTTAGAAAACCAAAAGGGAATAATATGCTTAGCATTTCTTAAGGTGAAAGAACCAAAGAGAAAATTCAGGTGTCTAGTTGCCGTATTGCAATATTCTAAATATTCAAATCAATATGCTGAGCAGATAATCTGAGAAGCTGTAATATGTGAAGAATGCAGTACCAGGACTGAAGGAAGACTCACTGACAACTTGTGATATGCAGATGAGACACACTTGCTTGCTGAAAGTGAGAGGACTTGAATTGCTTACTGAGTAAGATGAAAGCCTACAGCCTTCAGTATGGATGGCATCTCATCATAATGAAAACAGAGATCCTCACATCTGGACCAATAAGTAACATAATGATAAATGGAGAAAAGATTGAAATTGTCAAGGATTTCATTTTACTTGGATCCACAATCAACACCCATGGAAACAGGAGTCAAGAAATCAAGACACATTGCACTGGAAAAATCTGCCACACAAGACCTCTTTAAAATGTTAAAAAGCAAAGATGTCACCTTGAGGACTATGGTACACCTTACCCAAGCCATAGTGTTTTCAATTGCCTGGTATGCATGTGAAAGCTAGAGACTGAATAAGGAAGACTGAAGAATAAATGATGCCTTTGAATTATGGTATTGGTGAAGAATATTGAACATAACATGGATTACCAGAAGAATGAACAAATTTGTCTTGGAAGAAGTACAGTCAGAATGATCCATAGGAACAAGGATCATGTGACTTCATCTCACATACTTTGGACATGTTGTCAGGAGGGAACAGTCCCTGGAGAAGGACACGAAGCTTGGTAAAGTAGAGAATCAGCCAAACAGAGAAAGGTGCTCAGTGTGATGGGTTAACACAGTGGCTGTAACAATTAGCTGAAGCATAACAAAAATTTTGAAGATGCCACAACACTGGACAGTGTTTCATTCCATTGTACTTAGGGTTACTGTGAGTTGTGAATAACTGTATGGTGCCTAACAACAACAACAATAATCTTTATGGAAGCCAACTTGCATTCGTTTTTTCCTAAAAAAGGGCTGATGGCTTCAAACCACTGACCTTTTGGTTAACACCTGAGTGCTTAACCACTGGCCACCATAAAGATTATACCCTTGGAAACCCCATGGGGCAGTTCTACTCTGACCTATAGAGTCACTGTGAGTTAGAATTGACTCAACATCAGTGGGAACTAATCTAAGTGTTTGTGGTTGCAACCTACTCAGAAGCACCTCGGAAGACAGGCTTGGCAGTATGCTTCTGAAAGGTCGTAGCCTTGTAAACCCTATGGAGCAGTTCTGCTCTGCATGCACAGGGTCACCATGAGTCAGAATCAACTAGAAGGCCACTAGCAACATAATCAGTCATGCCTTACTAGAGAAGTAAGAAATTTAACAATCTCCATGGTGTTTTCAGTCACCTCATACGCACGTTGCAAACCCTGGTTGCGTAGTGGTTAAGTGCTATATCTGCTAACCAAAAGGTCGGCATTTCGAATCCACCACGTGTTCTTTGGAAACTCTATGGGGCAGCTCTACTCTGTCCCTTGGGGTTGGTATGAGTCGGAATCAACTCGATGGCAGTGAGGCTTATGTGCATGTGAAAGCTGGACCATGAATCAGGAAGACCCAAGAAGAATTGATGCCTTTGAACTGTGGTGTTGGTGACGAGTATTAAACATAACATGGACTGCCAAAAGAACAAACAATTCTGTCTTGGAGGAATGGCAACCAGAAAGCTCCTTAGAAGCAAGTATGACAAGACCACCTCTCACATAATTTAGACATGTTATCAAGAGGGACCAGTCTCTGGAGAAGGATGTCATCCTTGGTAAAGTAGAGGGTCAGCAAAAAAGAGGAAGACTCTCAAGCAGATGGACTGGCTCGGTGGCTGCAGCAGTGGACTCCAGCAGGGCAACAACTGTGAGGATGGAACAGAGCCAGGCAGGGTTTTTCCTGTACATAGGGTCACTATGAGTCAGAACCTACTGGACAGCATCTAACAACAACAGTCAATGCAGTGCCGACTGACAATAGCAATTTCAGGACAGAAGAGTTTTCCTGGTCTTCTCTGGCTACCCAAGAGTCAATTATGTCAGCGCTTCCCCAGCTGAGACTCCTGTTACTCGTCATTGTTGCATCCTTCCTCTTAAACTGCATTAAACAGAAAATGAATGAAAATCATCCTACAGCAGTTTTAACTCTGCAGGCCTCACAGCTCCAAGCCTTGAAATCCTGAGCAAAGGAAGAGTTAATTTAACAGTTTTTCTGGCCTCCTGCTTCCCACCCTGAGTTCCTTCCTTGCTATTTAAACAGAGACTTGACATTTCTAATTAGGAAGTTTTACATCCAGGCAAACGGAATTTACCCCCAGCTGGGAAAACATGGCTTAGTTAAGAGTTTGACATCAGCCCTCATTGATCGGAAGATTATCTCCCGTTTGAGACTGAAGAGCCTCTGGGAGACTGGGGAGGGAAACAAATGTGGGAAACTGCCTGGAAATGCTTTCTTTGACTTCAGGGTTAGGCGGATAAAGTCTGGCAAGCAGAGATTTGGGAGCAAAAATCATTTACTTTCTTCCCCATCTGCAGCTTTTGTCCCTCAGCTCCCCTTGCCAATATTTCAGACTCTGAACTTGCTAAAGGAGGGCAAAGAACTTGTTGATCACAGCCATTGGGCAGATTTTCACATTGCTTTAACTTCACACGCAAAATGACTTATTGCTTTGTGGTTTCCACAGGCTTGGTGGGGAAGTTGCAAGATATTTGAGTTAGATAGGCAGAGGATACAGCAGAGTGAGGGCCTACCTCCAACTTGGGAGCTACATGCAGGTTCTCTTACTCATATTTTTAATGGTATCTTTCGCTGGTGCCTTTCCCAAGCTGGGGTTTTTCATTCCCCTGTGTCTGTTGTCAGTGGCTCAGGGACTCCATGCTGGCCCTCCTTTAAGGCGTTGATGTTTGTGGCAGATTCCTGTGTCTTACCTCTTTATAGGATGCCTACTGGCAGGATGGAAACCCTGGTTGCATAGTGGTTAAGTGCTACATCTGCCAACCAAAAGGTTTATAGTTCAAGTCCACCAGGCGCTCTGCTCTTTGGAAACCCTATGGGCAGTTCTGCTGTGTTCTGTAGGGTCTCTATGAGTCACAAAAGACTTGATGGCAGTAGTTTTTTGCTTTTTGTTCTGTTCTGTTTTTTTGTTTTTTGTTTTTTAATGGTAGCTTGTAGCTTCCGTGAAGTGGCATGTCCTCTTTTCTGAGCTGAAAACTCTGGAATCCAAATCCCCTAGCCCACATGTTCAGGGCAAGACCTCTTTCCTAAATCCCTGGGTAGTGTAAGTCAGAAATAGTTGGAGGTTGGAGGTTTGAGTCCATCCAGGGGCACCTTGAAAGAAAAGCTGAGTGATCTCCTTCAAGAAAACCAGGTGCTGAAACCCACACGGGGCACACAGTTCTGCTCTGACACACATGGGATTATCACGAGTGGAGTTGGCAGCTGGCTTGTTTGCTTTAGTCTCTCTTGCGGCCACCTTGCTCTGTTCCTGTCTGATTCCTAGCAATCCCATGTGACAGAGTACAACCACCCCACTCCTGGTATCAATTCTGTTTTGGTCAGCTAGTGCCGCTCTAACAGAAATACCACAGAGTGGATGGCTTTAACAAAGAAAGATTTATTCTTACACAGTCCGGTAGGTTGCAAGTCCATATTCAGGGTGTCCACTCCAGGGAAAGACTTTCCCCTTGTCAGCTCTGGAGGAAAGTCTGGTATTGCATCCGTCTTTGTCCAGGGAGCGTCCTCACGCAAGAACCTCTTGTCTGAAGGACGCGCTCTGCTCCCGGTGCTGCTTGCTTGATGGTAGGGAGGTTCTGAAATTGTCCTTTGTTTCTTTTTCCTTTTATTCCTTGCAAGCTAAAAGCATTAAGGATGGGGCAAGCCATACTCCAGGGAAACTCCCCCCATAGCAGGAATTCACAGCCCCACCCTAATCCTTTAACATACAGGTTAGCAAAACCACACAATGGAGGACAGTCCTAAGATATTGGGAACCATATCCCAGCCACATGGCTGCACACATTTTTGGGGGGACACAATTCCAACCATGACATCCCACCCTTTGACAACCCAAAAATCACATCACAAAACATTTAACACATTCATCTCACCATAGCAAAATTATGTCCATCCATATAACAGAAGTCTTAAATCAGTTCCAAGTCCAAAATACAAAAACTCTTCTACATCTGTGAAACTTAGAAGGCATTAACAGGCAACATGCAAGTCAACAGAACACATTACATTAGCTCTCAAAGCTTTGGAAATACTCTTACATTTTCTGAGACATTCTACACAACAGCAATGCTCTCCAGACTCTAGGTATCAGCCACACTCTCTCTGCATGGCTGTTATTCATTACTGGCCCAGTGGTTAGGAGCTCAGCTGCTAACCAGTAGGTCCACAGTTGCAATCCATGAGCTGCTCCTTGGAATCCCTATGGAGCAGTTCTACTCTGTCCTATAGGGTCGTTATGAGTTGAAATCCACTTAACGGCAATGGGTGGTGGGTTTATACTTCTTCAGCTGCATAAGTTGTAAGACTGCCCAGCTGCCATACCTGATAGCTGTCCCGAGCTTTGTTAGGAATACCACTCAGGGCTCCACTTGGTTTTCTATAGCTTGACAGTATTGTGACCCAAGACTCATGAGGTCTAGATATCTCTTTGCTTGAGATGAGCTCCTATGTGGCTGTAGGAGTTGTAGTATTTATTTGGTTACTTACTTTTAGCGGACTATCTTAGGTTTGACACAGAAGATCCGATAAGATTTCTATCCACTGTTGTTGTTAGGTGCCATTTGTGCAACTGAATGAAACACTGCCTGGTCCTGCAACTTCCCCACAATTATTGCTCTGTTTGAGCCCATTATTGTAGCCACTAGTCTTTAATAAATCTTGAGTTCTATATGTGAATTGATGTAACATCCTACCATTCTTGAAAAGTAATACATTTGACCCTAACTATAACCTAAGCTTAGATAAATAAACCTATTAATGGAAGAGGACCTTACTACTTCAGGGTGCCTCATAAGTGAGCTTTCAGAAATAAAATTGTTGGCTTTGAGTATTAAGAAAATGGTGCATTTTATACAGAGTAGAACAGCACCAAGAAGATGAACTAAGTATATACGTATGAGTATCGAGGCCTTAGCAGTTCATTGAACCACTTGAAGTTGGTTACTGGTTACTGTTGAGTATATTCTGACTAATGGTGACCCCATGTATGTCAGAATAGAGCTGTGCTCCATAGAGTTTTCAGTGACTAAATTTTGGGGGAAACAGATAGCCAGGCTTTTCTTTCAAGGCATCTCTGGGAGGACTCAAACTTCCAAACTTTTGGTTGGCAGCCAAGCACGTTAACAATCTGTACCACTCAAAGACTCTAGCTATTTTTCATTTCCTATGCATGGGACCAGCTTGGACCTAGAGAAAATATTGCTTTCAGATGAAATAAGGGAGGTAAGTGGTTCCAGCAGATTAGGTGCATCAAGAAAGGACCCAGAGTCCTTTCTGGCTATAGTAGTCGGGGTGGGGGGCTGGTTACTGAGGGTCTAGGGGTTAATTAGAGTTCAGTGTACATTATAGATCAGTACTAGGTAGGAGAGTAAGACGTGAGAAGTAAGGATTTGAGCAAGTACTGAGCAGGAAGCCAATTAGACAAGAACTTAAGGTCATGGCCTTGGCAAATAGTCAGGTATTAAGTGATCTCCAGGAGTTAGAAGGACAAAGAAAAGCAGATTGTGAAGTGTTAGCCAACCAGTTAGAAACCAGAAATCAGAGGCAACCAAACAAGTAAATGAAGTAGGAGAAAATGCACCTTATTTTATGCAAACATACCTTCTATGTTTGTTTGCCAACTTCAGCCTCCCTGCCAAGGTATTTTTGTAAGCATACTGTACTAATTT
The DNA here is from genome assembly GCA_028571685.1 of Heterohyrax brucei. Lineage (NCBI taxonomy): Eukaryota > Metazoa > Chordata > Mammalia > Hyracoidea > Procaviidae > Heterohyrax > Heterohyrax brucei. The sequence goes on along the minus strand of CM053166.1, from coordinate 173,006,470 downwards.
TTTTACAGCAGCATACAAAAAACAATGGTTATAGCAGCCTTAAGACAATGCCCGGGGGCAGGGGGATGTTAGCAATCAGATGTAGAAGGTACACATTATCTCTGTAAACCATGGTAGTCCAAACAACCAGTGGCGTGAACCACAGAGTTGTGTCGGTCCAAGGGCTTTTCAGTACCTTCTGTGAAGGCAGGGAAAACCTGGTGGCGTAGTGGTTAAGTGCCACATCTGCTGACCCAAAGATCGGCAGTTTGAAGCCGCCTTGTGCCCCTTGGAAGCTCTATAGAGCAGTTCTACCCTGTCCTATAGGGTAGCTATGAGTTAGAATTGACTCAATGGCAGTGGGTTGTTTGGTTTGGATGAAGGCAGGCCCCACTTTTTAGGTCTAGATTATGAGATGGGAATAATGAAAGCCGCTAACTGAAGGTGAGAGTGATAGGCTGGAGGGACAGGCACTTCTGGATAGATCATGGCTTATCTATTTTCTTCTCTTTTCCAATTAAACTGTTCACTTGTCCAGTGCTTAGTACTAAGTGGGCATTCAGCTAATGCTGAATAAGTGGTTGTCTTGTGAATAACATAAAGACGTAAGCATAATCAGTTACAAATAACAACGTCCACCAGGTAAGAGCTGTAACTACCCAGTCCCCCCACTGCCTAGCACTGGATGGATGAATGCAAATATGTGCAAGGGTTCCGGCTGGATACCATGGGCTCAGGCCCCAACAAGGTATCTGCTTAAGGGTAGTGTAGCATATTCTTGATTCTTTTTCTCCTGGTGTTCTGATGACATGATGTGGGACTGGAAGGTATCATACGGTGTTCTCCACCATGTAAGCTAGAAGACGAGGATGCTGTGTGTTTAATCTGGGCAAAGAAGGGAGCCTTCTCTTCTGGGCAGAGTAGGGCATTGTACTGTCTTGAAATCTTGTAGCAGCTGATAGATAGCTTTTGTCAGTGACAGGGTGCTGTGACAGTGACAAGAGGAATCAAAATTTAGTTCAATTCATGTACGTTTGTTATGCACAGAACACTTTGGTAGTATGGCTGTATTGTGAAACATTGTGTATGTGTGGAAACAACATGATAGATCGTGGTTCAAAGCAACTGAAGTCACTTTGTAAAGATGCTTGTATCTCTAGCGTTTGCCTTTGTGATTAGTAGTATGCATTCCAATTTAGAAGAACCAAAGGATGTGGACTCAAGTGGGACGGACGCTATCAGTCTAAGATGTGTGTGGTGGCCCATCTGGATGGTAGGGACAGATTTGGTATACTGCTTCCTTTCTTCTCTGATGACAGCCAGGGGAGGCAAAATTGTCTAGTAAGCCAGGGTATTTTTTGGAAGCTTCAGCCTTCCCTTTCTGCTCCATTTTGCCCCTGACGTTGCACATCTCCTTCAGGTTCTCGGTGCCCTGCTGGTTTTTACCTGCCTTCCTTAATTAACCAGGAAATAATTTCATAACTTTGCTTTTAATTGCATTCCTCTGACAATGATATTGCTGTTGGGTGTTTTCAGTTCAATTCAAATCAATGACTATTGCACATCCTTTGCATACAAGGTAGCACATGGGCTGGATGTGGTGCTTGCAAAGGCTAATGGATCATCGTCCTGTCCTCAAGAAAAGGTAAGACCTAGGATACCTCACAGACAAGACTGTAAAACATGTTACCAACAAAATTCAAACAAAATATAGTGGACACTATGACCAAAACAATAAAATAAAAGTAGAACAAGCCAAACCTGGTTTCGGTGAGTTGATTTGACCCATAAGCCCAAAACAATCCCGCTGCCATCAAGTTGATTCTGATTCATTGTGACCCTATGGGACAGAATGGAACTGCCCTATGGAGTTTCCAAGGAGCATTGGTGGATTTAAACTGCTGACCTGTGGGTTAGCAGACGTAGCACTTAAACACTATGCAATTCTATACGACAGAGTAGAACTGACCCACAGAGTTTCCTAGGCTGTATATTTTTATAGAAGCAGACTGTTGCATCTTTCTCCAGGGGTGGGGCTGGTGGGTTCAAAACACTGATCTTTTTATGTGCTGCCAAGCACTTAACCGCTGCACCACAGGGCTCCTTTGGTCGCCTTAACACGTGTTCTGAGAACAGAAAGGCATTTCATGTGGCTACAGTGTAGGGTATGTGAGGACTGTGTTATGAACACCAGCAGGTTTTGATTATTAGGAAGAATCCTTTAGATTTTATTCTTTATGCAACAGGAAGTCATCACTAGGTTTTGAAGAGAGAAGCTCTAATTTAAAGAGATAAGTTTGATGGGACTATGAATGCTGGTTTGAAGTGGGTGAGGCTGAAGGGTGGGAAATCAGAAGCTACTGTAGTTGTATAAGATGTGATGATGCAATTATGGGCAGAGAAGATATTGGTACAAATGTGAGATAGAATAAAAGACAGCTGGAAAGAGATCTGTGGGATTTTAGCAGCTGGTTAGAATTTCTGGATGAAGGGATGAAGGTTTCAATGATGATACTGTGATGGCCATCCTGATCGGTGGAATTATGGTAGCTCTGTAATTTGAAGTTGATCACTGCAGCAGTTTGTTGGATGAGATGGGTGATAGGAGGAGGTTGGGACATGTTGAGCCTGAGTGCTACTTGTCTACTCAGTTGGAGGTATTCAGAAGGCAGTTGAAAATATATGCAGTAGGAAGCTCTCATCATGGATATGATTACTTACTCTTAAGGTCTACTGTAAGACAAAGGCCATTCCTTGTAGAATTCATATGTTCAGGAATTAGAAGAGAGAAGAAGTGCTCAGAAGTACTGGAAGAATTAAAAAAAGCCAAAACTCCACTGCTGTTGAGTCAATTCCTACCCATAGCAGTCCTATAGGTCAGAGTAGAACTGCTCCATAGAGTTTCCAAGGAGCATGTTGTGGATTTGAACTACCAACCTTCTGGTTAGCAGCTATAGCACTTAACCACTTTGCCACCTGGGTTTCCAGAGTAAGAATAGTTGGAAAGAAATGTATTTATGAGGTTGGTACACTTAATAAGTGTACAACTAACTAAAAGCTACTCTTTCAATAAAGATTTGGAGTGAAAAGAATAAGAGATACAGAATTTTTTTTTCATGGAGAGAAGTTTTCGCAACATATTTCATTGATTTCGTAAAGATTCACTGATTGTCTACCGCTTCCTTACACTTTGGTGGATGCTGGAATGTTTTCATTAAAAGGAGATGTGAGCAGGTTTGCAGGCCAAAGAGAAGGAAGTTGTACAAAGCCAAAAAGACTGCAAACGGAAGAGGCAGAAGGGATGACTAATAAGGTGTTAGAGGAGCCCATAGTTCCTGGGAGGCACAACAGAGATTTAGAGATTAGTCTTGGAAAAGGTAGACACTTCTTCCTCTGAAAGAAGAACAAAGATGAAAGGGAAGAAAGACGAAGATATAGGGAACTTTTAAAGTTGGCCCGCTGAGAGTTGAAAGCATTTCTATGAAATGGCGGTTTTTCATCTCAGAAATGTAGACAGAAGGAGTGACCTGCTAAAGTTGAAGAGGGCTTTGATGGTCTCGGAGTCTTGAAAAAAGTAGAATAACAGTGGCATACCAAACCCAAACCCACTGCCGCTGAGTCAATTCCAGCTTGTAACAATCCTATGGGACAGAGTAGAACTGAGCCATAGGGTTTCCAAGGAGCACGTGGTAGATTTTGGCTAGCAGCTGTAGTCTTCACTACAATGCCACCGAGGTTTCCATCTTTGGTATAAAGTTACCTTGAAAAATTGCCCAAATAGGCTGGACTGGTGAAAAATAAAAAGGTTGCTATTCCACTGTGAAGATCCAGTAGAGTTTGGACAGGAGGACCCCGTCATGATGTTCACATGACTTTCTAGAATATTTAGCCATCCAGGAGTAAGAAAAGAGCAAAGGGGCATTTGAATTAACATAATAAACAATTAAAATTGGGGGGTTGGTGGAAACACAATTTGGAAAGACAAAGAAGTGAGGGAATTGAGGGTACCAGTGAGAAAGACCATAATTGGATATCTTTTTCCAATTTGTTGAGCATTTCTGAGTCAGACTCATTGTGATAAAAGGTTTTACTCTATACTCTGATTTAAATCTCATGAAATCCTGGAAGATGAGATTGTTACAGCATCCAATTTAGAAATGATGAAACTGACTCAGAAAGGTGGCCTAATATTTCACTGTTTGGATGATAGAGAGCTGGGATTCAAACCCTTAGCTCACTTCAAAGATCATGCTTTTACCAGCAAAAGAACAGAAATTGTAAATCTTTATCAGTAGAAGGATATACGTTGTCTTTCTTCCTGTTAAGGCGATATTAGGTGGGGTTGAGTTGAGTGTTTGAGAGTATTTGAGGACTGGAAAGGCCCTTTTTTGTCACTGAGTTAAACATCCCGCTCCTTTGTAGTCCCTAAATGTAGTCTCTTTTTTATGTGTAGGGATCTAGGTCAAAGACTGAGTTAGCTCCTGTGGTCTACTCCTCTTGTTCTGCTTGCCAAAGTGTTACGTTGTGGTGTGCATCAGCTTTGAGGTCAGAATAATTTGGGTCTGAGTCTTGCTACCTACTAATCTGAGTAATTTGCTTAACCTCTTAGGGCCTAAGTTTCCTCTTCCGTACATTGGAGGCACTAGCTACCTTATAATGTGCCTTGGAGGCACAACAGTTTTGCACTTGGCTGCTAACTGAATGACTGGTATTTCAAACCCACCAGCCACTCCTGGAGAAAGAGGTGGCATTCTGCTTTCAGAAAGATACACAGCCTTGGAGACTGGGTAGTTCTACTCTGTCCAGTAGGGCCTCTGTGAATCAGAATTGGCTGGATGGCACACAACAACAGCTACTTTATAGAATTAAACACAATGACATCTGTCCAACCCCTAGCAGAATGTCACACATGTATGGTAAATGCCACTATCATGCAAAACTGCCTGTCACTGTACCTGTGATATCTCTCACTTTCATAACATTGACCTTATTCTTTCCCATTCTGTTTCTTGTTCCATGATTCTGAGATGCTGGGGAAAGCTCCTGCCAGCATTGTGGTCATAGCTCTTCCCACCTTCAGAGGGCTGGAAAGTAATTTCAAATCTTCTGGTTCAGAGTCTGAGGTGCTTTAGGGCATCCTGCGTCCAGGTTATTTGACCAGGGCTCCTGAGGTTTGTGGCTAGAACGAGAGGAGAAGCCAAGCACTTTGGCTGTTTGTGGGTGAAGCAAAGTTAAACTTGGTTCTCCAAAAGGACAGAGAAGAGCATTTGGTGGCAGGGAAACCTCAGGTGTTAAAGGCTAAAACCTGAGACTTGGTGTTTATTTTGTGCAGCAAGGACGATGATGAAATTGGGGCCAGTATCAAATCTCCACCATGATGCTGTTGGCATGGTTAGGTGCCACTGAGTAGATTGTGACGCATAGAGACCCCAAGTGACAGGCTACAACTACCCCATTGGGTTTGTTAGGCCGTAATCTTGATGGAGGCAGATCACCAGGTTTTGCTCCCGTGTAAACACTAATGAGTTTGAACTGCCCACCTCTGGGTTAGTGCCTGAGAGCTTAACCGTTGCACCCTCAGGGCTCATACTCTGATGCCAGAGGAATGAAATTACAAAGAGAAAGTAATGCCAACATTGCTCTCGCTTTCTGCTCTTCAAGTGCTTTCATGATCTGGCTCTTCCTTTGTTTTCCAGCCTCATCCCTACTTCACACTGGATGCTCCAGGAGGGATGAGTTGCCTGCCTTTTCCTCACACGCAATCCACAATGTGTCTTGTTGCTGTGATACATTTGCTCACATGGTCTGTTTGCATGGCCTGCACCCTCGTCCTTTCCTGAGTGCCTTTGCTATTCTCTGTTAGGAATCATGACTTATATGGCCTCTTCCAGAGAGATTTACCTGCCTCGTACTCTCCATCCCTGGTGGCACTGCTTTTTATCCAAAGGTTAATGGTTAGGATTCTCGTCTAGTCACTCAGCTAGTAATATTCTTCTGTAAAGATTGTTGTTGTTGGGTGCATTTGAATTGGTTCCAACTCACAGCGACCGTATGTACAACAGAATGAAACACCGTATGACTCTGGGCCATCCGTCCACGATCGTTACTATATTCGAGCCCACTGTTGCAGCCACGATGTCAATCCATCTCGTTGAGGTTCTTCCTCTTTTTTGGCGGATGCTCTACTTTACCAAGTACGATACCCTTCTTCAGGGACTGGTCCCTCCTGAGAAAAGCCCAAAATCCAGAGCTGTCGAGTCGATTCCAGCTCATGGCAACTCTATAGGACAGGGTAGAACTATTCCATAGTTTCTAAGAAGTGCCTGGAGGATTTGAACTGCTGACCTTTTGGTTAGCAGATATGGTGCTTAATCACTACACCACCAGGGTTTGTGTCCCTCCTGATAACATGTCTAAATCATATAAGGCAAAGTCTCACCATCCTCACATCTAAGCATCATTCTGGCTGTACTTCTTACAAGAGTATAGTCAAGAAAACCTTACTGAGCAGTTCTACTTAGTCATATGGGTTTGCTATGTGTTGCAAATCAAGTCGATGGCACGCAGCAACAACAACTACTCTCTATCCTACAGACTGTATTGGACCTTCAAAACATATTGTGCAGGTGTGGATTACTGTACTTCTAAATTAGGGAGCCATGGTGGTACAGCAGTTAAGCACTTGGCTGCTAAATGAAAAGTCAGTGATACAAAACCACCAGCTGCTCTGAGGGAGAAAGATGTAGCAGTTGGCTTCTATAAAGATTTACAGCTTTGGAAGCCCTGTGGGACAGTTCTACTCTGTCCTGTAGGGTTGCTATGAGTCAGAATTGACTTGACAGCAGTGGGTTTGGTTTGGTTTGGTTTGATTTTACTTCTACATCATTCTATCAGTTTGTCTGTTTTCTGCCTCTAGACTTTGAGCCGTTGGTGGACTAGGATTATTCAACTTTGTTCTCACTGCATCACATCACTTCCGACTCCGAGCAGTTCTATAGCCCTGGTGGTACAGTGGTTAAGAGCTATGGCTGCTAACCAAAAGGTCAGCTGTACAAATCCTCCAGGACCTCCTTGGAAACTCTATGAAGCAGTTCTTCTCTGTCCTATAGGGTCTCCAGGAGTCCAAATCAACTCAGTGGCAATGGGTTTGGTTTTAGTTTTTAAAAGCTTATAAAACATAAGTGTGTCAATAGCACGGTAATAATTATGTAGGCTATTTAACGTGCATTGGATGGCACCTTCATTGAAAGTTTTATTGGATCACAGCAATGATCTCTCCATATGTTTGCTCAGTCTTCCTAGTTTGTTGCTGATATAGCATGGCTGTCGGCTTGCAACTTAAACAAATTACTGGGGAATACTGCTTACAAGGCACACATTTTTCTTCATAGTTCTTTGTTCTTTAACCTCTGAGGATTTCTGAATTGCTGTCTACTCTCTAATTTGGAAAGGAGCCCTGGTGACGCAGTGGTTCAGCTAGGAAAGAGTAGAACTGCCCCATAGGGTTTCCAAGACTGTAATCTTTAAGGAAGTAGACTGCCATACCTGTCTCTCGCTTCATGGTTGGGAGGTTTGAACCGCTGAGCTTTTGATTAGCAATTGAGCACTTAAGCACTGCATTACCAGGTCTCCTTTGGCTTGGATATAGAATTTTGAAATAATGTTTTTCAAAATACGACATCTGACAATTAAATCTGCAAAATTTAATTGTTCTAAGTGCTACATATCTCTCACTACTGAATATCACTACCGTCACCTTGGACGTATTCCCCTTGGGAAGCTATGCACTGATGGCCAGCACCTAGTCTATCCTTCGAAACAATTTTGGAACTCTTTCTGGAATGGCCATTGCACACAGTGGCAAGGTGGCAAGTTTATGAGTTTTAATTGTCAGGTTGTCTGTGAGGGAGTTTTTAGCCAATAAACAAATAAGTGTATTGGAACACCCTCCCTAGTCACCTGATCTTGCCCCCAATGGCTTTTTTCTTTACCCAAAGGTAAAGGAAATATTGAAAGAGAGACATTTGGGTGACATTCAGGACATCAAGGGTAATACGATGACAGCTCTGATGGCCATTCCAGGAAAAGAGCTGCAAAATTGCTTTGAAGAGTGGACTATGCACTGGCCATCAGTGCACAGCTTCCCAAGGGTAGTACTTCAAAGGTGACTGTAGTGACATTCAGCAGTGAGGTATGTGGCACTTTTTCTAAGATGGGTTTGAGAACTTGATTGTCAGACCTAGTACACTGCTGCTAAGCTCTGTAACTGGCATTGTATCATGTCGTGTCTTGGAGTGAAGTGAATACTTCATAATTAAAATGAGCATGACTCCAGATAATGGGTTATTGTCACTTTGGGGGAGATGGATTATTTCCTACTAGGCACTGTGCTCATACTGTGTAACTATAACATTATGTGTTATAATAGTTCACGTGTCCATTTCTTACCTAACTATCTGAGCCCAGAAGACAGTATAAATAGAGGCACTGGTTCCTACTTCTGGGTTGGCTGTGATAGTATGGGGATGGTAAATAGCTCTTCTTTGTCTGAAGGCTAATCAGGACTAGAGATTCCGACTAGTCTTTTGTACACTTGAATAGGCGAGATCAAGAGAAGCTGAAACTAGGATAGCCTTGTTGCTTTGTGCACATGAAACAGAGACCACTGAGAGCCAGAAAAATAGAGATCAAGAGACAAGACAGCACCATTTGTCTTAAGAAAAAGAGATCAGGGTAGCTGTCTTTGTTCTGACCAACTTTGTTGTCACTGATTCTAGGTCCTAGTGAAGCTGGCCTATGCTCCCTGACCTAGGATTTGTGATATATCTTTATATTCTTCCAATAAATTCCGCCACCTTCTTGTCTCTCAGCAGATTTAAGTGGCTCTTTTCTGCTTGCTTCTATATGAACTCAAATAAGATATCTACTTGATTTTTATTCTGGTTTACATGGAAAAACAGAACAAACCTTGTAGCATTGAATCGATATTTTATACTGAACGTTTGCCTAGTGTTTACATGGCTAGCATGATATGAATGACTGACCTTTATGCATGCATTGTTTTGTAGAAAATGTGAAAACAAAACAGATGTTCAATTTCTTTTTTTACTTTAACATTATTGAAAATTATGCAGATATTTTCCACATTTCTTGAGATGAGTGCGTCTTCACTTTAAATCTGTGGGGCAGTACATTACATGAAAAAAACATATATGGATACACACGTAGACGTGCATAAGTGTGTGTGTGAACACATGTCTGCACATACCCACCGAACTTACCCCAGTTACATCTTTAGTGAAGGTATTTAAAGGTCATGTTGCCTTTATGATTTTAGCTCACTGTTGCTTGAGACTGGTGATCTTTAATTAAAAGGTCAAATCTCTCAGCTTCCTCCCTTGACTTATGATTATTTTCATTACCAATGAGTGGAATTTGTATTATTTAATAAAACTGCTTTCAAATTATTATTTAATCTCCAGGGCTATGGAAAGATGGATTAATTCTGAAGAGTAAATCCAATGAAAACGTTCCATTTTGTCCTAACATACCGTCCATTCAGTAGCGTATTCAAGCAAGATTTTGATAAGTACTTTTCCTTGCTGTCCTTTGATCATCTTGAAAGCCATGCCATCTAGAAAGCCTTGGCTCTTAGAATCAAGGTTGAAGGTACATTTGGCTTTGGTATCCTGCTCATTCTCTTGCAAGAACATTCCACTTCCTAGTCCCACCCTGAGTGCCTAGTGCCTTCATGTTCTTCTTGGGTGACTCAAGGTGCTGTCTTTTCCAATCTCCACCCTCCTCCCACCTCCTAGTATTCCTCATTTGCCACTCCATAGCCTCAAGCCTAATTCTACTGGCTGATGTCTCGGTGCCTCCGAGCTCTAGTCTTTCTGCTGTGCTTCTGTGATAAATCAATTCAGTTACAGTGGACACAGCTGCAGATGACTTGTTAGGTTCTCTACCCTGGTACAGTTGCAAATGTAATTGGATTTAGCATTTTTGTCCCATTGGCATGTGATGACTTAACCTATAGCCATGAATGGTGGTGAAAACATGGAAAATTCGAGTATGACGTGTGCCGTGTGGATGATAACTTGTGCCAGACGGCTTCATATGTGGTTTCCCAATTCACCTTGTAGGAGACTCCCTACCCTTGTCAATCCCTATGTGGACTTGGAGACATAAAGAGAGAAATGACCTTACGATAGTACAAGCAGGAGACTAGAGATGAGGCTGGGAGACATTATTCCTGGCTCTACTCTGACACATTGTTGAGGTCTCTCTTCTGTGTTCTAATTTAGTTCCCTCACTTATTCATACAACAAATCTTTACTGAGCTCCTATTCAATATTGCTAGGCACAGTGTTAGCTGCTGAACATGTAACAGTGACTAAGACACACTCTGGTCTCATGGAGTGTGCAGCTAGGGCTGGAGAGAGACAAATAAACAAACACTGGCAGCAGCGTCATGTTTTCATTTCTTTTAAAATGGAAAACATAGTAGAGGGCCATCTAATTTCTGGCTCAGGGTGACCTCACCTGCTTTAGGATAGAACTGCTCCATAGGGTTTCGACTGGCGTTAATTGCTATGGAAGCACTTTGCCAAGTCTTTCTTTCATGATGCCACTGAACGGGTTCAAACTGCCAGCCTTTAGGTTAGTAATCCAGCACTTAATTGTTTACACCATCTAGGGATCTCTTGGTGGTGCCCAGAGATGGTGTATTTGATGAAGCAATAGCAAGAAATTATTATTTGTTGATTACCTTCTGTATGTCAAGCACTGTCCATGCATCCATCCATCCATCCATCTGTGCATCTGTGCATCCATCCATGCGTCTATCCCTCCATCTCCATCCATCCAGCCATCTCCATTCATCATCTACCTACTTAAAATATATGGACCATTTACTATTTCCAGGTTCAATACAGAACAGAGTAGTTGCCAAGGAGCACCTGGTGGATTCGAACTCCTGATCTTTGGTTAGCAACCACAGCACTTAACCACTACACCACCAGGGTTTCCTTTGGACCAATACTTTGTTTTAATGTCCAGCACCTATCATGCATAAACTACTACATCACTGTATTTGGCCCAACTGACACTAAAACCTTGACCTAAACTTCTTCACCTCTGTGTTAACAAGCTACAGTAGAAGATTCCCGAATTGTTCATGTGAGTTATTCTAAGCCACTGAATAGCATATTGCTGCTGCAGAGGGAAGTCTTGGCTCTCTAAACCTGATGCTTTGAGGTTGTGCCAGATGTTGGAATTGTGCGGGCTGTCTGCTTCTGTTGAGGCAGTCAGCCAGTGTGCTGAGGAGGGGCTAAATCCAGAGGAACTTTCTCCAAGTTGCCTCACATAGCCAGATCTTTCCCTGGGCTTCCTTACCTCAAAACTTTATCTTTGCTTTCACGCGATGGTTTCCAGATTCCACGAACTCATTAGTTACCCTGTCCAGGTCCCCGATGCTGTGCTGTGACTGGAGAAGCATTACAGTCTCTCCCAGGTCTTGAGGAGGGGTTGGCATCCGCATGGGGGAGGTGGCAGCAAGGCTCCTAATTAGCTGGAGCTGATTTCCCGTAACCTGGATGAAGTTCTGGAGGACTGCAGTGTCACTGATCATTTGAATACCAGGCTGCATTGACTGAGCGCTCCCATCCCCTGATGGGAGTCTGTCTAGTTGAGCTCAAGGAGCTGATGTGATTAAGTGTGGGGTTTTTGATTAGCTGGACTTTGACAAGGCTTATTTGATTGTGTCAGGCTGAGGTTTCTGGAGGAATTGCCTCTGTCTCAAAATTGAACCACAACCTGACATGTCTGGGAACTTGGGATTTCCAGGCTGTGAGGCTGAAGGAATTAATTTTAATTGGCTAAAAGTAAAGACGGAGGAATTCAGAATGTCACGCAAGCCCCTATTATCTCAGCCAGCCATTTGTTTTCCTATCATGAACTCTAATTTAAATGACATCCACAGCCTCTGCAGATCATTTTAATCTTTGCACTGGACCTGAGAGTCATAAATGTACCCAGTCAAAGGTGTCTCCTGGCTTCATCCGACAGGACTTACACCCGGGCCGGGCTTCACTCAAGTGTACTAGATAGAACCTCCAGGCAGGACTTCTGCTGCAAGGCCATGGAGGGCACAGGAGGGGCCAGGAGTGGCCTTGATGTTTATGCTTTTTGCAACTAATTGTTCATTGCAATACACACTGAAACATCATGATGTCCTTTCAAGGTAGTGAAAACCTACGGGTACGGGACCTGCCGTAGAGTTCAGTAGTTTCTTAATTACTGCAAGGCTGCATCTTGTTGATACCTCAGAGGCCTTCCTAGGCTACTTCCCCATGAGAGTCAGGAGAGGGTAATGTTGCTGGGATGGACCTTCAGTATGTGCACACTTTTGCAATGGGTGTTGCTGGCCTAAAAGGTTGGCAGTTCGAATCTACCAGGTGTTCCTTGAAAACTATGGGGGAGTTCTATTCTGTCCTATAGAGTTGCTGTGAGTTGGAATTGACCCAGCAGCAGCAGGTTTGGGTTTTCACCTTCTCATCTTTGTTTTAAAGTAGCTGTTGACTGTTCGGTCCCATACAGATGATGTTTTAAAGGAGCACGTGCTCACAGGTGATATTCTTTATTTTTTCGAGCCAACCTGTTATTTAGCTAAAAGGTGACCTCTGGGGAGAGTTTGGGTTCAAGAATTAAATATAAATATATTATATATTATATACTCACTGCCAGTGAGTCAAGTCCAACTCATAGTGACTCTAGAGGTCAGAGATATATGCCAAGTGCCATTGAGTCGGATCCGACTCATGGCAGAGATATACATAACATATATTTATATGTTCAATATAAATATATGATATATTTATATCATATATTTATATGATATTTATATCATATTTTTTATATTTATATTTATATTTTATATTTATATGATATTTATATCATATCATATATCATATAAATATATATTTATATTGAACATATAAATATATTTATCTTATAAATATAAAAACATATGACAGGCTGCATCACACTTTACCAGGCTGATCCAGCTCAGAGTTCAGTCTCTGACAGGGCCATTGGGTAGTTTGGGAAGAAACAGAACCCTCTGACGTAGGGGAGTCTGACGTTCTCTTGTAGTGGTCTTGTTGCCACTTGTTAGCAGCCTCGTGGGCTCCTCTGTTTTGAGCAGCAGGTTAGTAATGAATACAGTAAAGCTCTTCAGTGGATCCAGCTCTCCATAGAGCAAACTCCACAATCCATCCGCTGCCTGCCTACCTGCCTGCCATACTGTGGTGGCTTGCGTGTTGTTGTGATGCTGGAAGCCACAGCACTGGGACTGCATGTACCAGCAGGGTCACCCATGGTGGACAGGTTTCAGTAGAGCTTCCAGACTGAGACAGACTAGGACAAAAGGCCTGGAGATCTGCTTCCAAAAACCAGCCAATGAAAACCTTCTAGATCGTGACAGAACATTGTCTGATACAGTGCTCGAGTCTGAGCTACTGAGGTTGGAAGGTAAACATGCCAGTGAGCATGAAGACAGCACACGACTGGGCAAGGTTTAGTTCTGTGACATGTGTATAAGGTTACCCTGAGTGGGACCCAATGTAGAATTCTTCTTGCTCTCATTTAAAGTCAGGGGTAGATCCCAGTCATTCACATCCAGTGTTGGAAGATATTCTGAAGAGGTCATCTAATAATGCTCATCACCATTCATCTGTCTGTTTGTTGTGCTGTGGTGGCTTACAAGTTGCTCTGATGCCAGAAACTATGCCGCAAGTATTTCAGATGCCAGCAAGGTTACGTATGGTGGACAGTTTTCAGCAGATCTGCCAGGCTAAGAGTAGGATGAAAGGCCTGGTAATCTACTTCCTAGAACCAGCCATTGAAAATGCTGTGGTTCACAAATCGTATTGTCTAACACAGTGCCAGAAGATGAGCCCCCAAGGTTGTTTGCTGTTGTTAGTTGACCCAAAGTTGGCTCTGACTCATGGCAACCCTACATGTGCAGACCGGAGCTGCTTCCTAGGGTTTCTTGTGTTGCTTTATTGTTCACATAATACTTTATTTTATTGTGTTTTCAGCAAAAATTCACACCACATATTAGTTTCCCATGCAACAATTCCTACCCTGATTGTTCAGTGACATTGTTTACATTCATCACAATGCATGAGTGTTCTCATCCTTGCCCTTTCGGTTGTTCTGTTTCCAGTAATCTAATTTCCCTGCCTCCTTACCTTCTCGTGGAAGCCCTGTGGCATAGTGGTTAAGTGCTACAGCTGGTAACCAAAAGGTTGGCAGTTTGAATCCACCAGGTGCTCCTTGGAAACTCTATGGGGCCGTTCGACTCTGCCCTGTAGTCTTGCTACAAGTCAGAATCAACTTGATGGTAGTGGGTTTGGTTTTTACTTTCTCATCTTTGTTTCAAAGTAATTGTTCACTATTTGGTTCCATATAACTAATAGACAAAACCAAACCAGTGCCGTCAAGTTGATTCTGACTCATAGCAGTTCTACTCTGTCTATAGGGTCGTTATGAGTTGGAATCGACTGCAAGGCAGTGGGTTTCATTTGGTCTCCTATAGATAATGTTTTAAAGGGGCATGTACTCGCAGGTGACATTCTGTGTTTTTTTGAGGCAGTCTGTCGTTTAGCTAAAAGGTGACCTCTGGGGAGAGTTTTCATTCAAGATGTAAAGAATATCTCAGGTCAGTAGCCCTGAGGAATCCTCTAGTCTCAACCATCCCAGTAAGTGCTTCATAAACTTTTTAAGGCCTTGACCCTTTGAAACCATATATCTAGACCTATTTGCTGAGGTACCTGTGGATGGATTTGAACTGCCAACTTTTTGGCTTGTAGACAAGCACTGAAGGTACCCAAACTATACTGTGGACACAATAATTGGATTCAGGCTGACCAATGACGATGAAAATGGCACAGGACTTGGGCAAGGTTTCGTTCTCTTGGTCGTGGGATCGCTATGAATCATTGCCGACTTGAGAACAACTAACAACAACAATTCCACTGTGGCCTGCCAGCACCAGCAGCATCTTGCCCACAACACTGTGCCTTTAAAACATGGCAAAAAAGAAAGACATGCACGTCTAATGAACATGTATTGAGTGAGAGCTGTTTCTAAAGAAGAGCAGATGTGATGCCCAAACTCACTTCCCTGGGTGATTCTGTCGTAATTGCATGCCACATCTAGATGCTTCCTCCCTCTGCTACCAGCTTATAAAAGGGAAACATCTCAAGTCACTTTAAGGGCTGCAGGGACCCATTCAGCCTAGGATTCTCCCAGTAACAGTGTCAGCAAAGGACAGATTGTGAGAAGGCATCATTACTTGTGTGGCACCTTCCACCTTCCTGAAAGTTGGGAAAAACAGCTAGCCAGACGTACCCATTCTTCCATGATTCCCTGGATCTAGCATCTTCCTTCTGAATTACAATTAAGAAAGATTAATTAGTTTGCTGCTGGAGAGCATGTGGAAGGTGGCTGCTCCCACAGTGCATGTAGAGAGGGTGCTACAGGCCTATGATTCATTGCTCTGTCAGCAGTGTGAGATACACTGTATGAAAATGCCATATAAATGCAAATACAAATAGAAACAGCACCTTCCCCTGTTGGCTAGTGATAAGGTGCACATCCAGATGAGACATTAAGATCTAAAAGCAGAAAAGTAATAGCTGGGGGTGGGGCAGAGGGGAGCACAATTACTGCTCAGATAAAGCTTCGTTTTTAAGCAAGTCATTATGTGCTGGGTACCCCTCCCTGCCTGACCAACGAGAGTTATTCACACACGTAAAGAGGTAGGCCAGATTGAGAGATGTTGCATATGTTACTAATTCACTTAGGAAGAGGGCCAATTCAGAAATAGGACTGGGAGATGAGTGGTTTAATGTGCAAAGGAGTGGGTCTTCAGTAGAGGTAGGTAGCTCACAACAAAGTTGCCTCTGATACGAGATTTAGTCATCGGGTTAATGAGTGTGAATCTGGACTTTATATAATCCTTTATATTCTTCAGGAATCTTGGTGGTGCAGTGATGCAGAGTTATAGCTGCTAACCAAAAGGTTGGCCGTTTGAATCCACCGGGTTCTCGGTGGAAAGCCCGTGAGGCAGTTCTACGCTATTCTATTGTGTTGCTGAGTTGGGATTAATTTGATGGCAATGGGTTTGCAGTTTCTTTGTTTGTTTATATTCTTCAAGTGCCTTAGACAGACTGAAGGAAAGCAACAAAGCAGGCCAGTAAAGGCCTAATCATGGGCTTGACCCTTTCTTCCTAAATGGAGGGGTGTGTAGAAAGCTGTATTTTTCAGTTGTGCTCCTGGGTTGCGTTGGCAGCCCAGTGGCTGTTGATCTGCGAAGAAGCCACTTAGTGTGAATGTGCAAAGGAAAATGAGTCATGGAATCATAGGCTTTTAGAGCTGGAATGGGCCTTAGAGGATTTGATAATCATTCAAGAATTGAAAATATGGCCAGACCCTGTCAGCAGTGAAGCTTCTCAGCCCAATCAGCATTCTTATATAAAAGCATGGGCAGTTCCTCTTGGGTTTCTTCCAGCCCAGAATGACAACAACAGAGACCTCAAACCAAAGGATGTCTTGGGGGTAGACCTGCTTGTCCTCCCTGGGATCACTCTCAAAGCTTAGGGAATCTGCTAAACAACCTGCATTCCCCCTTGTGACCTACTGGAGAGTTGTCACTTGTTTATATCATCTGCTCACTGCCTGTGTGGAACACTGTGTCCACTCCAGCTTGAGTTTATTGGTCCCAAAGCTGTCGTCCTTGAGTTTGAAGTTTGGAATGTGGCCAGGAAGCTTAGTTTCTAAGTTCTGAGAATATGGGAGTCTCTCCCCTCAGACTCATGAGCTGGAAAGAATAGCAACAATGTTATTCAGGCTGTCTTAGTGCTGTGACTTTTCTCTGGTTAATACTCACAGTTGTTGTAATGGACTGTTGTAGTCATTCCAGTTTGGTCAGCTTGGTATGCAGGGTCTGCCACAAATTTAATTTATCTGCTATACCAGGGGCCATCAAACTACCACCACCATGGGTTGACCACCTGTTTTTGTAAATAAAGATTTATTGGAACACAGTCATCATCACACATAGCCCACAGAGGCTAAAATAATTAATTACACTCTGGCCCTTTACAGAAAAAGTTTACCAGCACATGGTCTATGTGCCTGGTTTTTTATTTCTATTTTTTAAAATTTCTTTTTAATTTTGATTATGTGAAAGTGTACAGTCCGAATTGAATTTGCATGCCCACCTATCTGCAGCTCCTTCGGCTCTCCTTGCCCAGTGACAGCACACTCTTCCTTTTTGTTCTATATGTGTCATATCCTCTTAGTAATCTCCTGTCCACTCCTCTCCAGCCTCTCCTCTGCCTTCTAGTAAGAAGCCAGCAGGACAGCATACTATAGATGCATAGAACCATAAAGTACACACACCATATGGTCACATTGTGTCCCTGAGTCTAGTGCATTCCTCTCTGAAGAGTTGTCCTTGGTAATGTTTTCTGGTCAGGGGCAGCAGCAGATCTAGCGGCCATGTTCCTGGGAACCTCCAAGCTGCTGGATCATCAGTTGCGGTCTTTTAGTGGAGTTCTTGAGGTGCACTGCTTTTTTCTAGTGTTGCCACTGGGACTCGACATTGTGTACCCCATCACAGCTGTCTTTGGTGGTGGCCAGACACCATCTGGTTCTTCTGGTCACCCATTCACGAAGGTCACCCAGTCACCCATTCGTAAATGTCCTTCTGTCTGTTGGGCTCTTTTTCCCTCTTGTCTTTGTTGTGCTGAGTGATCGTCTGTTCCACATGAGTTGGAACCATTTGGTGTACCTCCGATGGCAGCTTGCCAGCTTTTGGACCCCAGATGCCACTCACCAATATGGGGTGCAGAAGATTCTCTTAGCAATTGGCTAGTTAAGCCAATTAGTGTCGATGTCCCTTGGGAATTTGAGCCCATACCCTCACCTCTGCTAATCTATCGTTGCAATATTGGGTTAAGATTAGAAGATTTTTCAGTTCATGTTGAAATTCAGTTAACTTGATCTTCATTCTACTGTGTGCTGTCACTGCTTTCACCCAACAAAATTTCTATCAACTATCTCATCTGTGACCAGCAGTCTCCCTCTGTCCCCTCCCTTGCAGCCATCAAAGAGTCTTTTCTTCTGTACCTGAGTCTACTCTGGGGTCCTTATAGTAGGGGTCTCATACAGTATTTGTCCTTTTGCCGCTCTCTGATTTCACTCAGTATAATGTCTTCTTATTGAAACCAGGTTGTGAGGTGCTTCCTAAAATCACCATTGTTCTTTATCATTGCAGAGTATTGCACTGAGTGTGTGTACCATAGTTTGTTTATCCATTCATGTGCTGTTGGGCATCTGAGTTGATTCCATCTTTTTGCTATTGTGGACTGTGCTACAATAAACATTTGTGTGCATTTATCTGTTCTTGTTGACTGCCCTTGATTGATAAGATATATTCCAAGTAGTGGGATTACTGGATCCGATGGTGTATGCATTTCAAGCTTTTGAAGGAAGCCCCAGATTATTTTACAAAGGGGTTGTACCATTGTGCAATCCCTCCAGCAGTGTAGGAGAGTTCCGATCTCTCCACAGCCTCTCCAGCTTTTGTTCTTTTGTGTGTTTTGGATCATGGCCAACCTTGCTGGGGTGAGATAGTATCTCATTGTTGTTTGGATTTGGATTTCTCTAATAGCTAATGATCATGAGTATTTACTAATGTGTCTTTTTGCTGCCTGGATGTCCTCTTCAGTGACGCATCTGGCCATTTACTTTGATAATCATTATTTGGGTTGTTTACCTTTTTCTTGTTGACATTTTGTAGTACCTGTGGATTATGGAGATCAGACTTTGGTCTGACGTGTAGTTGCCAAATATTTTTCCCGTTCTGTGAGTGGTCTTTGCATTCTTTTCATAAAGTCTTTGGATGAGAAAAAGTGTTTGATTCTTAGTAGTTCCCATTTTATCTATTTTCTCTTCTGTTGATTGTGCTTTGTTTATCAGATTTTGAAGTCTGTCTAAGCTATATATTAAAGTTTCCACTGTTGACCCTATTTTTTCTTGCATGATCTTTATCATTTTAGGTTTGATGTTAACATCTTTGACCCAACTTGAGTTAGTTTTTGTGTAAAGCGTGAGATATGGGTCTTGTTTCAATTTATTGCAGACAGATATAAAATTTTTCACAGGTGGATATGAAATTTTTCTAGCACCATTTGTTAAAGAGATTGTTTTTACTCAAGTTTACTGTCTTTGGGCCTTTGTCAAATAACAACTGTTCATGAGAGGATGGTGGCATCCTTGAGGTCTCAACTCTGTTTCATTGGTCTGCATGTCTCTTCTTGTACCGGTACCAGGCTCTTTTGACTACTGTGGCAGTGTAATAGGTTGTATGGTCAGGTAGTATGAGACCTCCTACTGTGTTCCTGTTCTTCAGTATTGCTTTGCTTATCCGGTGTTTCTTCCCCTTCCAAACGAAGTTGGTGATTTGTTTCTCCATCTCATTAAAATCTGTCACTGGAATTTGTATTGGGATTGCATTGTGTATGTAGATCGCTTTGGGTAAAATAGCCATTTTCACAATGTTAAGTCTTCTTATCCATGAGCAGGGTAGGTTTTTTCATTTATGTAAGTCTCTCTTGGTTTCTTGCAGTAAGGTCTTGTAGTTCTGTTTGCATAGGTCTCTTGTTGCTCTAGTTAGATTTATTCCTAGGTATTTTACCTTTTGGGGGGGAATAGTAAATGGGATTGATTAGGTGATTTCTTCCTTGATGATCTCTTTGTTGGTATAAAGGAATCGTACTGATTTACTTATGTTTATCTTGTATCCTGATACTTTGCTGAGCTCTTCTAATAGTTTGTGTAGTTTACTTATGGATTCTTTAGGATTCTCTACATATGCAATCATGTCATCTGCCTATATGGAGATTTTTACTTCATCTTTGCTGATGTGGATGCCCTTTATATCATTTTCTTGTCTAATTGTTCTGGCTAGAACCTCTAATACAATGCTGAATATAAGTGATGAGAATGGACATCCTTGTTTAGTTCCTGTTCTCAAGTAGAATTCTTTCAGTCTCTCATAACTCAGGATGATTTAAGTGGTTGCCTTTGCATAGGTGCTTCTTATTACAGTGAGGAATTTTACCTCTATTCATATTTTGCTGACAGTTTTTAGCATGAATAGCTGTTGGACTTTGTCATATCCCTTCTCTGTATCACTTGACAAAATCAGGTCATTCTTATCTTTTGTGCTATTTACCTGGTTGATCACATTGTTTTTCTGATGTTGAACCAGACTTGAATCCCTGGTATGAATTCAACTTAGTCGTGATGAATTATATTTTTGATATGTTGTTGAATTCTATTGGCTGGGATTTTGTTGAAGATTTTTGCATCTAGGTTCATAAGTGATATTTGTGTGTAAGTTTCTTCTTTTGTGGGATCTATCCCTGGCTTTGGTATCAGGATTATGCTGGCTTCCTGGAATCAATTTGGGAGTATTCGATCCCTTTCTATGCTGTGAAATAGTCTCAGTGGTATTGGAGTTAACAACTCTCTAAAAGCTTGATACAATTCTTGGGTGAAGACCTCTGGGCCAGGACTTTTTTGATTCATAGTTTTTGGATGATTTTTTTAATCTCTTCCTCTGTGATGAGTTTATTAAGTTGTTCTACTTCTCCTTGTGATAATTTTGGTAGGTTCTATGAACCTAGGAATTTGTCCATTTCTTCTAGGTTTTCAAATCTGTTATAGCACAGTCTGTCCTAGTATTCTGTTACGATATTTTTGATTTCTGTTGGATCTGTTGTGACATCTCTCACCTCGTTTCTTATTGGAGTTGTTTGTTTCCTCTCCTGTCTTTCTTTATTAAGTTTAGCCAATGGTTTGTCAGTTTTGTTGATCTTTTCAAAAACCAGCTTTTGGTCTTATCAATTTTTTAATTGTGCTTTTATTCTCTAATTCATTTAGTTCTGCTGTAATTCTTTATGATCTGTTTTCTTCTGGTGCTTGAGGGGTTCCTCTGTTGCTCTCTTTCTACTTGTTTGGTTTGGGTCCTTTATTCCTTCTGGATGTGTGCATTTATAGAGATAAATTGAACTCTGAGCCCTGCTTTGGCTGTATCCCATAGGTTCTGGTAGGATGTGTTTTCATTCTCTTTGTATTCCATAAATTTCTTTACTTCATCCTTCATTTCTTGTATAACCCATGGCTTTTTGAGGATGGTGTTGTTCAGTTTCCATGAGTTCGGATTTCTCTGTTTTTTCTGCTATTGATTTCCACTTTTATGGCTTTATAGTCTATGAAGATGCTTTGAAATAATTCAGTGGTTTGGATTTTGTTGAGATTTGCTTCATGTCCTAACACATGGTCTAGTCTGGAAAATGTTCCATGTGCATTGGAGAAAAAGGTATACTTACCTGTTGATGGATAAAAAGTTCTGTATATGTTGATGAGGTCTTGCTGGTTAATTGTCACAATAAGATCTTCTGTCTTTGCTGAACTTTTTTTCTAGAAGATCTTGCCATAACTGAAAGTGCAGTGTTGAAGTCTCCCACTATTATTGTGGAGTCAGTATTTGTTCAATGTATTTGGATCCTCTGGTGTTGTGTGCATAAATATCTAATATTGTTAAGTCCTGGTTGTGTTTTCAACCTTTCAGCAATAAATAGTGACCATCATTGTCTACGATGATGGAATTTACATTAAAATCTATTTTATCTGAGATTGCTATTGCCACACCTTCTCTTCTTTGTATATTGTTAGTTTGGTCTATAGTATTCCATCCTTTAATTTTCATTTTGTTGATAACTTTAGGTTTAAGGTGTATTTCTTGTAAGCAACAGATAGATTGATTATATCTTTTGATCCAGATATCGCTTGTTGTCTCTTTATTGAAGCATTCTGTTTAGTGTTGTCATTTTGATGTATTTATTTTTGTCTTGGTGTTTTCTATGTTCTTAGTGTTCTTTTCTGGGTCAATCTTCTTTATGGGTTGACTTTTCATCTTTTTCAGTGTTGGTTTTGTGTTAGTTGAGATTCCTTTATTGCATTTCTTGTTTTGATATCTTGCATTGTTATTACGCTTTGCAGCTACCCCTATGATCCCCCTTAATATTCTAAGTTTAAACCCGATTTTAACTTCTACATATCTTTTTGACTTCTTCTTCATCTGAAAGAACTGTAACCCCTATAGCATATCCCTCTTTTTAGTGTGATAGTATCATTTTTTTTTCATGATATTATCACTGATTCCCTTCTTTTAATATTGTACCTTTGATTGAGTTTTGTGACTTCCCTAACTGAATAGATTTGTGGATGCTGTGTTGTACATTGCCTCCTTAAATATACACTTAGTAGTTTTACTTTTCTAAGCAAAGAGCGTGTTTCAGTATTTCGTGTATCCTTGGTTTGGTTTTTACAAAGTCTCTAAGCTTCTGTTTATCTATGAATGTGTTAATTTCATGTTCATATTTGAAAGACAGTTTTGCTGGGTATATAATTCTTGGTTGGAAGTTTGTCTTCTTCAAGGCTCTGAATGTGTCATCCTGCTGCCTCCTTTCCAGCATCGTATCTGCTGAGAAGTCAGATGAAAGCCTACAGGGTTTCCCTCTGAATGTTGGCTTTGCTCTGAGCCTCTGCCTTTTAGAGAATCTGTTTATATTTCACTTTATTTAAGCTTAAGTATAATATGTCTTGGTGTCTTTCTTTGGGGTTTACTTTTTGCGGCATTCGATACACGTCTTGGATATCTGTGTTTTCTTCTTTCATAATTTCAGGAACATTTTCTGTCAGCAATTCAACAATAATACTCTCTGTGTTTTCAGCTATCCATCCCTGTTCAGGAACTGCAATTAATCATAGATTATTCCTCTTACTAGAGTTCCACATGTTTCTTAATGCTTTCTCATTTTTTAATTTCTTTTCTCTTATTTCTCCCCATAAATGATAGTGTCAATTGCTCTGTCTTCCGGGTCATTAAGTCTGACTTCTGTCTTCTCAGTTCTGCTGGTTTGGCTTTGGATTGAATTGTCTAATTCTGTAATATTGTTACTGATCTGCTGGATTTCAGACTGGTGATGTTCTATCAGTTCAAATAGCTTGCTTAATTTTTTGTTTTGCTCTATTGCATTTTGTTTAATCTCTAGGAGTGTTCTATGTCTAATTCTTTTGTACTTAACCTCCAGTAGTTTCAGAAAGGCTTCTTTATCTGGGAAGTTTTTTGATTCTTTGTTTAGGGAGTCTTCTGGAGCCATGGTGGACTATATCTTTAAATGGTTAGAGATTGATTGTTGCCTTCTGGCCATCTAGAGGCTGTTTAGTTTCTTTGATGTTACCTCATCAGGAGCTGAGGCATAATTCTGAGAGGGGAGTTGGTTACCAACTGCCTCTGTGTACTCTAGTGACTGGCCCCAATGACCTGTCAGGTGTGGCAGGCTCTGCCTACTGACTGTCAAAGACAGCATCTTACTTATTGAGTCATTGGGAAGCAGCCAACTGACCCAATGATGTGGGTTGGTAAAGGCTAGAAGAGATGCTACCCAGCTACTTAGAAGTTATTTCTCCAGGCAGTCTTATTTTAAAAATTTAGGAGGCACCCAACAGCTGCCAAAATCAGTCAAGCTGTCAGGTGTGGCTGGTCCTGCCTTCCAGCTGACAACCAAAGCACCTCTTCATCTGTCCCTAGATGCTATAGTGTAGTTCAAAGTAGAGAGGGGTTACAGCCTTTCTGCCATCCTGAGCTGGGCCCTACCCATAAGTTAACACTGTGGTAAACACAGCCTATGTGCTGGAAAAGTGCTTTCAGACTGGCACTGTTTCTCAACTTGGGAGTTATCCCCTGCTGAGGCCTCTGGTTATGTGACTCTGCCTCCTGACTCACCAAGATGGCATCCCGGCCGAGCTCCTTTCCTGCTGTGAAACAGCATAATCTATGGTATAGCTCAGGAAAGAGCAGGCGAGGGAGCAGTGGTACCCTTAGTTAGGATCCAGGCTCTCAAAATGTAACTATCCTTTCCACTATCTCTGTGTTGCACTGTATCCTGTTGAATTTAGCACTGCAGTTCAGTGTATTTGCTGGCTCATGCCATCTCCTACCTCTTTGATAAGATAAAAAAGAAAAAAGCATTAGTATATGCAGTCTGCCCAAGCTGCAAGTCAGTAGCAGAGGAGCTTAGAGTGCTCTGCCTTGTCAGAGAGAGATAGTTTCCCATTTAGTGGTGTGTAGTCCAATCCAACAACTCTATGGCATATCCCAGCATTCCCTGGGTACCCAGAGTGTTCCATTCAGTTATCAATCCAGGCCTTAGTTTTCAGAGGGAATTGAGGAGTTGTGTGTCTAGTCTTCCACCTTGGCTGAGAGCCTTCATGAATCTGTCCCTGGTTTTTAGTTAGAAATGTATGACACAATTAAAAGGGGGACTTTTATCCCCCAGAATACAGATTCCTAAGCCTCACTTTGTTCCCTTAGAGGAAAACCTTTGTGGGTGGTTCTTGCATTTGAAGTTATGAAAAATATAGTCCATGTGGTTAGGAAGCACTGTTCTCCGTGGACATTATGACTTAGAACTTGAGTTTTCTTAGGCTTCACTAGCCTATGGAGATAGTCTGACTCACTTTAAAGTTAGCAACATCAGATCTCCAGATCCTCTTCAAAGTCACACCTAAGGTAGTGCTGGGAATTTCAAGTTTGTTTTGCACAATCATGAATGAGTTTGTCTTTGCTGCTTACCACCTGCCAGCAATTATCACTAAATATGCCCTGACTATTCCTATGTCCATCATGGAAACCTTGGTGGCATAGTGATTAAAAGTTATGGCTACTAACCAAAAGGTTGGCAGTTGAAATCTACTGTTGGTCCTTGGAAACTCTATGGGCAGTTTTTTTCTGTCCTATAGCATCATTATTAGTTGGAATTGACTTGATGGCAATGGAATTTTCTGTCTGTCAAGCAATATTCCTCTCCACTCGGCATCTGCCTGGTGTTTGCCAGGGACCACTATCTTCTGTCACACCCGATGAACCAGAGTCCTCAATGTGTCCAGGCTGCATTGTATTCCACTGCCAAATTGGAAGAGACTTTTCTACTCCCCTCTGTGCTACCCTCTGTTAGAGGCATACATAGGTACTGAGCCTGATGTCCCAACAGCTGAAAGAGATAGTAGTGAAACATTTCAGTTTTTACTTGTTCTCTGTAAGTCTTCAACATGAATCCAATATGGACTGTGACAGGAAACAAATCTGTTGTTCTCTGATCCATCCACTTTCTGCTTCATTGCTAAGCTTATTGTGTCTGGTTACTTCATAAGAAGACTTCTCTTCCATGGGGTTTCTTAGGCTTGCAGGTAAATACGCCTACTCTGCTGGTTTTCCAGGCATGACAAGGAATATCCAAATCCCATCTTAATCTTGTACTGTGACTCCACCCCCCTCTTCTGGTCTCTAGCCCTTGTCCCACTGCTAAGACTTCTTTGCAAAATTGTCAGCAGTGGAAACCCTGGAGACATAGTAGTTAAGTTCTATGTCTGCTAACCAAAAGGTCAATGGTTCGGTCCTCCAGGTGCTCTTTGGAAACTCTATGGGGCAGTTCTACTCTGTTCTATAGGGTTGCTATAAGTCAGAATTGAGTGAATGACAGTGGATTGGATGTATAGTCAGCATTAATTTGAAATTCTTAGATTGTTTAAGATTACATTTGTTCTAATTAGGATATAAACCACATTGTCCTGGTATAAAGGTACATAGTTTTTCTTTTTAATTTTCTTTAAACAAAAAATAAAATATACCTTGAAAGATAATCACAGGAGTTGGAAGTACCTAGAGAAGGTTCATCAGGATGTTAAGTTTAGAAAGTACTTCAGTTATAGAGATAGGGATATTTAACCATAAAAAGAGGAAGCAAAAGGGTGACATAATAGATGTTTTAAAGTATTTGAAAGGATACTGTATATAATTGTGGATGAGGTGGGCAGCACTAGAATGAGTGAATGAAAACCAGAATAAGATGGAGTTCAATTCAATCTAGAAAAAGATTTTGTGACATTAGAACAGACTTTTGTGTTGTTGTTGTTAAATGCTGTCGAATCAGTTCACACTCCTAAGTAACCCCATGTATGACAGGATCAGAGACTGCACAGTCCTGCACCATCCTTGTAATCCTTGTTATGCTTGAGTTCATTGTCACAGCTACTATGTTAATCCATCTCAGTGAGGGTCTTCATCTTTTTCTCACACCCTCTACTTTAACAAGCATGAGATCCTTCTTTGGGGACTAGTCCCTCTTGATAACATGTCCAAAATACATGCAACAAAGTCTCACCATCCTCACTTCAAAGGAGCATTCTGGCTATTCATCTTCCAGGAGAAATTTGTTAATTCTTCTGGCAGCCCATGATATACTCAATATTCTTTTCTAACATCACAATTCAAAGACATCATTTCTTTAGTCTTCCTCATCCATCATCCAGCTTTCATAAGCCTCTGATGTGACTGAAAACACCATGGCTTGAATAGGGCACACCTTAGTCCTCCAAGTGATATCATTTGCAGCACATTTGCCCAACTAAATATGTTGTTTAGTTTCTTGACTGTTGCTTCTATGGGCATTAATTGTGGATCCAAGTAAAATGAAATCCTTGACAATCTCAATCTTTTCTCCGTTTATCATGATGTTGCTTACTGGTCCAGTTGTTAGGATTTTTGTTTCCTTTATGTTGAGATGTAATCCATGCTGAAGGCTATGGTCTTTAATTTTCATCAGTAAGTGCTTGAAGTTCTCTTTGCTTTCGAGGAGCAAAGTTGTATCATCTGCATTAACACAGGCTGTTAATGAGCTCCTCCAATCCTGATGCCCCCTTCTTCTTCATATAGTCCACCTTCTTGGACTATTTGCTCAGCATACAGATTCAATAAGTATAGTAAAAGGATAAAACTCTGACATATACCTTTCCTGATTTTAAACCATACAGTATCCCCTTACTTTTTTACTCATGAACACAATTAAGTGTCCTGGAAATCCCATTCATCCCAATGTTATCCACAATTTGTTATGATCTACAGAGTTGAATGCCTTTGCATAGTCAATAAAACACAGGTAAACATCTTTCTAGTATTCTTTGCTTTCAGCCAAGAGCCTTGGGATATCAGTAGTAATACACCTCATTCCACATCCTCTTCTGAATCTGGCTAGGATTTCTGGCAGTTCCCTGCTGATGTACTACTGAAATGGCTTTTGACTGATGTCCAGCAAAATTTTACTTTTATGTGATATTAATGATATTGTTTGGTGATTTCTGCATTCTGTTAGATCACCTTTCCTTGGAATAGGGACAGATGTGGATCTCTTCCAGCCGGTTTGCCAACTAGCTGTCTTCCAGATTTCTTGGTGTAGATAAATCTTGCATAGATAAATCTATGCTGGTGTAGATAAATCTAGTGCTGTGTCCTTTGTGTTGGTATTCCATTAGTTCTTGGAGTTTTATTTTTGTCATTGCCTTCCATGCAGGTGGACCTTCTTCCTTTGCTACCATTAGTTCTTGATCTTATGCTATCTCTGAAATGATTGATTGCCAGCTAATTTTCTTTTGGTACAATGACTCTGTTTATTCTTTCTATCTTCCTTTGATGCTTCCTGCATTGTTCAGTATTTTGCCCTTAGAATCCTTCAGTATTGAAACTTAAGGCTTGAATTTTTATTCAGTTTTTTTTTTTCAGCTTGAGAAGTACTGAGCATGTTTGAATATACTGTGGACTGCCAGATGAAGGAACAAATCTGTGTTAGAAGTACAGTCATAATGCTACCTAGAAGTAAAGATGGGGAGATTTCCTCTCACCTACTTTGAAATGTGAAAATACCTGAAATTAGAAAACCAGAAGGGTGTTAAACTCACCTTCACTATGTAAACTGTGGATAAACCTGGATGACCAACTACCTGGGATGTATTGTACAAGGAGTTCTTGTACTGGATGGGAGATTTTGCTAGATCGGTAGGTTGCTAACTGTGCTCCAAGAGGCCCTAAAGAGTTCCATGTCAGTGCCTCAGAAGTAGCTAGCTAGGTAAGAGATGAGAAAGATAGGTGCAAAAGATAGAAGTAAATTTTTGATAAAACAGGAAAAGGCAGAATAATACTGTAGTGTTGCCCTTGAACATCATTGCATCTTCAGCACCGAGACACCACTTGGTGTATAACAAATGTTCAGTAAATATTCAGTGACTGAATGGATGCATGAGCAAATGAATGAATAAAAGAAATAACACCAGAGACATCAATAGGAAAGCAGTAGACTACAAGAAGAATGAGAGAACGCCAGCAGTATGTGTCTGTGTAGAAAGGGGAATAGCAGAGCAGGGAATATATTGCAGAAGATTCCCAGAGTAGGGGAAAGGCCTTTTGAGACAAGTTTGGATTCCGAGGGAGGTGAAAAATAGAACAACAGAAGGTGAAGTAAGAAGAAGTAGAAAAACAATCAAGTTCTGCAAAAGCAGGCTCCCTGTTAGTCTTGGTGACTGCTCTTTTTCCAGTGGCTGGCACAGTTCTTACCATGCATGAGGTGCAAAGTAATCTTTTAAATGAAGAAATGGATACATATGTGGAGATGGAAATGAGTTATGTACCCAGAACAATGGATTGATCTTAGATTTTCAGAGTTCGAAGGTATCGGGGGTTTTATTTATTTATTTTAAGGACGAGGCTTATAGATTACGGAAGGTTGCAAGTCTGAAATCTGTTGAGTCAGCCAGCAGGCTAGACACTCACGCCGGATTTTTATGTTACAGACTTGAGATAGAATTCCTTCTTTTCCAGGAAAAGTCAGTTTTTGTGCCTAAGGGCTCCAGCTGATTAGATGATGCCTACCCTGGCTATTTCAGTAACCTGAAGTCAACTGATTAATGTTAATCATATCTCTGAAGTCCCTTCACTGCATCATCTGGACTAGTGTTTGAACAAATAGCTGGACACCATAGCCTAGCCAAGTTGACTCATAAAGTTAACCATCACGTATCCTGAGGTTTATCCTTGCAATAGTTCATGTCACCATTCTTTGTATTGTATTTCATTAATTCCGCTTGTAGCTGTGTGTCTGTGGGAGACCTCCCAACCACTCTGACCTATTTCCTACCCTGTGAAATGAGGATAATAAAACGTATAACTCATAGAACTGTTGTGAGAATTCAGTGAGAAAATCTGAGGAAAAGTTTTAGTGAATGACAGATACTCTTTCTCTCAAAAGTCTAACATGGTGTAGTGTAGTCATTCAGACTTTGATTCAAATATTAGCTCTACCTCTTGTTGGCTGTGAGAAGCTGGACCTGTTATTTCACATATCTGAGCCTCAGAGAATAGCCTTGTTCACAGGGCTGGTTTGAGAACCGAATGAAATAATTTGTGTAAAACATTAAGCATAGTGGCGATTGCATGATAACTGCTTAATACGTGGTAGCTGTTATATTATGGAAACCCTGGTGGTGCTGTGGTTAAATGCTATGGCTGCTAACCAAACTATTGGCAGTTCGAATCCACCAGGTGCTCTTTGGAAACTCAATGGGGCAGCTCCACGGTTGCTATGAGTTGGAGTGAACTCAGTGGCAGTGAGTTTGGATTTTTGGTTTGTTATCATTATAAAAAGTCCTGGTTGCCCAGTGGTTAAGCTCTTGACTGCCAACCAAAATATCAGAGGCTTGAACCCACCAGCTGTGTTGTGAGAGAAAGATGTGCCAGTCTGCTTCTGTAAAGATTAGAGCCTTGGAAACTCTATGGGACAGTTCTACTCTATCACAAGGGGTTGCTATGAGTTGGAATCAACACTAAAGCACACAGTAATCATGATTATAATTCTAGCAGGATCTCGAGGGCTTCTATTCTGAACCCCGCCCCCCCGAACAAATTTCAGTTGGTTCACAGCCTTCCACAAGAATGTTGGCCAGAAGTCAATACAGTGTTCCAAGTGCGGTTTGAATAGACGACAATGGACCTGCAAAGCTGAGTCTGTTAAATACCATACATTTAGTACTATGGGTTACTGTGTTAGCTTGTTTGGTAGTCCTTTTCCAGTACTGACTCAGTGAAGCTACAGCCCGGATGGCGTAGTGATTCAGAGTTATGGCTACTAACCAAAACATCAGCAGTTCAAATCTACCAGAAAGTTCTTGGAAACTCTAAGGGGCAGTTGTATTCTGTCTTAAAGGTTCGCTATGGGTCAGAATCAAGTCAACAGCAATGGGTGAGGAGCATCACATACGATGCTAAATCACCTCATCTCTATTGTTCATTTGTTTTTGTGCATGTGGTACTTTTGGACACATAGTAAAGCCTTACTGGGGTCATGGGTGTCATCTATGTTTTTACTAACCATGGAGCAGCCAGTTAACTTTAGAGCACTTAAGCTTCCCAATTGTAGAATAAATATCAAAAGCAAAAACAAAGCAATGAAAGAAACCCATTGCTGCTGAGTCAGTTCTAACTTATAGTCACCCTATAGGACAGAGTAGAACTGCCCCATAGAGTTTCCAAGGAGTACCTGGTGGATTCAGACAGCCAACTTTTCAGTTAGCAGCTGTAGCACTTAACCACGACACCACCAAAGTTTCCAGAATGGGTGCAGTAGCTTACATCTACCTCTGCATGGTATCCAAAGGGTTAATCCATTTGAACAAGTCCTTGGAGATTTCCTACAAGATGTAAAGGAAGACTTGTGAAATGAAATAGTAATGTTTCTTCCGGAATGATTAGTTACACTTTGTTGCTTTCTCTAAATACACGCTGGAACAATTCTGATGTTTCCGAAGGACATTATTTATTCAACATGCCATTAGGCTTGCCCTGTTGAGTGTATTGATAACACTTGGTCTTGCACCCTGAAAAGCACATTGCTACAAGCCACTAAAATCCATGGCGAGGGCAATGAAAAGTTCAGCTCCCAGTTGCAAAGATTTTTGTAAAATCGTTCAGCAGGGAATGCCTATCCCTCTGTGTGCCTGTATGGGGGTTGCACTGTTGAACAACAGTAAACAGTATATCATAGAGTTTAGGAGCACAGGTCTGAAGCCAGACTGCTTGAATTTGAATTCCCACTTTACTTTTAGCAGAAAATCATCCCTTTGCTCTTGTCTTCTTGGTAGGAAAAGTTTCAAATACAGAGAAGGTATAAATACAAAAGTCTTAATAGAGGAGAGTTGCTCACTGATGTCAAGTCAATTCTGACTCATAGTGACCTTAGAGGGCAGAGTAGAACTGCCCCACAGAGTTTCCAAGGAGCACTTGGTAGATTTGAACTGCTGACCTTTTGGTTAGCAGACGTAACATTTAACCACTACACCACCAAGGTTTCTGCTTAGCAAAAATCAGCTAGGCAGGCTACTCAGTGAAGGGGTCTAAAGAGCCCTGTTCCCTCCAGGGTTTTATATTCTGTTTTTCCCCTTCTCCATGGAATTTTTGGCTAGTTTAGTTCATTGGTCACCGGGGCAGTTTGAATTACATGTGGGCTTGCTGCTGGGTCCCTTTGGTGGGTCATACTGATTTCTTTGTCGTCTTTGGTGAACAAGTTTTGTTCTTTTGTCCTGGCTGTCAGGTGTTCTCTGTCTCTTTTGGTGTGTAAATGTTGGAAGCAATTTTTGTTATTCTTGTTTTTTGCTGTCCCTGACTGTTTCACCTCATACTCTAACACTACCTCTTACTAGTTGTGTGACCGTAGGCAGATTACGCAACTTTTTGTGCCTCGGTTTCTCCATCTATAAAATTGCCCTAATGTAGTACCTGTCTCATAGGGTTTTTGTAAGTATTAAATGAGTTCATGCACATATAGTCATTAGAATAGTGCCCAGTGTGTAACACATGCTATATATGTTACCTTTAATTCTTATTCTAGTATTATTCTTTGTTTTAGTTACCTAGTGCTACTTTAACAAAAATACTGCAAGTGGATGGCTTTAAAAAGAGAAATTTTATTTTGTCACAGTCCAGTAGGCTAGAAGTCCAAATTTAGGGTGTCAGCTCCAGGGAAAGACTTTCTCTGTTGGCTGTAGGGGAAGGTATTTGTTGTCCATCTTCACTGGACTGGAAGCCTCTGGGGCACAGGATCCCAGGGTACATTCCAGGGGATGTGCTCAGATCCTGGCACTGCCTCTTGGTGGTATGAGGGCCCCCCAGATCTCCATTTGCCTCCCTTTCCTTTATTTGTCATGATGCTCCTCCAAGGCACAGTACAATCCCCCACATTGAGTCCTGCCCCACCAATGGAACTGCTGCCCTTGCTCCCTCATCAACATCACAGAGGTGGGATTTACAACATAAAGGAGCATCACACAATATCTGGAATCCTGGCCTTGCCAAACTGTCACACACATTTTTGGGGGAACACAATTCAATCCATGACACTCGTCTTTTGGTTTTTTTAGATCTCTTAATGGGTGGCGGTCCCCCAGTTGACATCCCAATCCATCAGGAAGGCCTGTTGGCTCTGCCTCCAAAATATATCCTGAATTTCTCCACATCTCTATATCCTCCACCAGAAACAACAAAAATAAATTCCAATTTTTCATTCATAGTCATCCTAGTGATGGTGAAATAGTATCTGTTGTGATTTTAATTTGTATATCCCTAAGGAATAATGAATTGGAGTCAACTGGATAGCAGTGGGATTGTTTTTTGTTTGTTTTTCAGGATTAATGATGTCAAACGTGTTTTCATGTGCTCGTTGCCCATTTGGAGATCTTCTTATTTACAGATAACTGTCTGTTTAGGTACTGTGCTCGTTTTTTTGATTGAACTGTTTGTCTTATTACTGTTACGTTGTAGTTCTTTATATATACTGAATATTAAAGTTGCTCCAATTTATAGTTTCCAAAAACTTTCTCCCAATATGTAGGTTGTATCTTCATTTTTTGGATAAAATCCTCTGATGAAGAAAAGGTTTTCATTTTGATGCTGTCCCTTTTAGCTCTCTTGCCTTTGGCTGCGCACGCTTTCAGTGTCCTATCTAAGAACCTATTGTGGAAAAGTAGAACACTTATCCATTACTGGTGGGATTGTAAAATGGTACAGCTCTGGTGGAAAAACATTCTGGCAGCTAAATATAGAATTACTGTATCATCCAGCAATTTTGCTGCTAGGTGTATACCCAATAGAATTGTAGGCAGGAACACAGACAGATATATGTGCATCAGTGCTCATGCAGCACTGTGTGCGGTGGCCAAAACCCTAAACTTCTGTCAACAACTGTTGATAGATAAACAAAGTGTGGCACACACATACAAAGAAATACTACTCTGCCATAAATCCTGGTGGTATAGTGGTTAAGAGCTACGACTGCTAACCAAAAGGTGGGCAATTCAAATCCACCAGGTACTCCTTGGGAACCCCATGGGGCAGTTTTGCTCTGCCCTTTAGGGACTATGTGAAGTGGAATAGACTCAATGGCAACATGTTTGTTTATTTTTTGATACAGTCCTGACACTTGCTACCAGATGGATGAACCTTGAAAACATGTTGAGTGACCTTGTCAGTCACAAAAGCCACATGTGTGATTCCATTTTTATGCATTATCTAGACTAGGCAAATATATAGAAACCAAAGTTTATTAATGGTTACTCAGGGTGCCCAGGAAAGAGGCAGAAATGTGAACTAAATGCTTTGGGGACATTGAACTTCTGTCAAGGGTGATGAAAAAATTGGGACGTGATTACAGGTGATGGTTGAACAACACAGTGACCATGAATTAATGTCAGATGATACACTGCAAATTTTCCATAATTCATAAAATACATATCCAGAATTTGACAACTGTTCACCACCTCCACTTCTACCACACCGGTTCAAGCCGCTATTGTCTCTTTTCCTGAGCATTAAAATAGTCTCTCAGCTTTCATCCTTGCTCCCACCTGCTACCAGTCCGTTCTCAACACAGCAACCAGAATGACGACTTCAACTGAAGTCAGGGTAGGTCTTCCCAGTGTTCGAGAGCTTCTGATGACTTGTATGTCAGAGTCAGCCGTGAGTTTCTTACAGAGCCTCCCAGATCCTTCATGGTCTGGCTCCCATCACCTCTCTGACCTCTTTTCCTTCATCTCTCTCTCAATCACTCCACTCTGTCGCAATTGAATTCTGTTTTTTTAACATGTCCAGCAAGCTCCTCATGGCCTTTGCATCTGCTGTGTTCTCTGCCTGGAAAATTCTTTCCCCGGGTATCCACATGGCTTGCTCTGTCACCTCTTTCATATCTCACTTTCTCAGTGGGGCTTTTTTTGGCCACGTGCTTCAAATTGCACCCCCTCCCAAATCAACGTCCTCTGTCTCTTGTCCCTGTGGATTTTTATTCATAGGATCATCAGGCCAAACATATGGCTTAATGTATTTGAGTGTATCTGTCTAGAACTCTCCCCATCAGTATCTAGGTTCTGTGAGATCAAGCACTTTGTATTGTCCAGTGTTGTAGTATATCAGAGGCTGGCCACGTAGGAACTCAATAAATGGGTTTTAGATGAGTAGTGTTGAAGCTGCTTTCTAGTTTTTGCCCAGTATCATTCCATAGTCCCTGGAACTATTAGATACTGATCACCTTAACTTCTCTTGTTCTGTTAATGATACTGACTTTTTTTTCTTTCCATTTTCAGCAGAAACAGTATGTTTCCAGTCAATAGTCAATGGATGGAGGTCTGGATCTCCCATGAGAATTCAGAGTGTGAGTGGATACCAGCTGGGGAAGGAAGTGTAGGCCTGGGTACCTTGGTGGTGCCGGAAAGGGGAAGAGTTAGAAAGCCTAAAATAAAAAGATCCCCAAGCTGAAAGAGGCCTCAGAGACCCTAGAGACCATCTTATTCTTCACTTAACATGCAGGCAAATTATGATGCAAATAGTCCCTTGGTTGGTTGGTGGCAGATATTGCACATTCAGATTCTAGTCTAAAGGTCAAGTTCCATACTCTTTCATTGTATGTGGTTCTTGCCTCTAGGTAGGGACCAGTGTACCATCTAGTTAAGGGGAACCTGGTGCATAGAAACAAGGCTATCTATAATCATAAATGTCGCAAGAGCAAATTAACAGTATAACACCTGGATCTGGGAAAGAGGGACATAAGAATGGTCAGAGTGGATACTCGCTGAAGGAGTTACATTTTGAGGGTTTGTTTTGTTTTGCTTTGAGGGATTTTAGGGGGAGACACTAGACTCAAACTGACCGAGAGTAGAGCTGATGTTTTAGATGAGGGGGAGGTATAGATTGCTCCCCGTCTTGGTTGACTTTGTCCATTTGTTTTTTATGGGAGTCTGGGTTACCACGGAATTCAACTTTGTTGTAAGACACAGTGGTCAACAGTCTTTGCAAAGTGAGGCTTATTTCACTAACCGAACATATTCTCCTTAGGCTCTCCAGGCTTGGCGTTGACTGCTATGCAGTCCATGACAAGAGATGCTGTGTGTTAAGTACTCTAAGAAAAGCTAAACTAGAGCAAGATTAGTGGTTAATGGGTGCCAAGATAATTGGGTGGGTTATCTTGTGGTAAGGGTGGGGACAGGCACCAAGTGCATGTTAGAAGGGCATAGGGTTTAGGAGACCGGAATTTGAGGGCTAATTTGTGCAGGAGACAGAAAAAGAAAGAAGAAATTCACGCATCATGTTTAGTATGGATGACCTGGTTTGCATTTTGCTTTCTACCTCAGGGTGGTGGTTGTACACATTAGTAGTTTTATCTTCAAATCTATGTGGCAGACAGCATTGCCACTTATTAGATTTGTGGTATCGAGGAAACTGTTTAAGTTCTCTAGTCCAAAGTGTCCTTGTCAGTAAGAACGGTTGGTGACTGTCGTCATCTCTCGGTGTGACCGTGATGAGTAAATGCGGTACTGCACTTAATGCATCTGTCTTCCTCCCCCAGTGCTGCGCTAACAGAAAGATCACTTTAAGAAAGAGAAATTTGTTTTCTCATCATAAAGTAGCTACAAGTCCAGCTTCAGGGCATCAGCTCCAGGAGAAAAGTTTCTCTGTTGGCTCTGGAGGAAGCTCCTTGTTGTCAGTCTTCCCCGGACTAGGAGCTTCTGAGGGGCAGGGACCCTGGGTCTGAAGGATATGTTCTGCTCCTGGCACTGTTTCTTGGTGGTAATGAGATCCCCAACTGTCTGTTTGCTTCCCTTTCCTTTGTATCCCCAGAGATTGCCTCAAGCTACTATACACTTTTATTGATTGAGTCTCATCTCACTAACACAAGCACTGCCCATCCTCCCTCATTAATATCATAGAAGCAGGGTTTACAGCCTATGTGAACATCGCTCAATACCAGGGATCATGCTTTAGCCAAATTGCTGAACACATTTTTGGGGAGACACAGTTCAGTCCATGACAGTGTCTAATACACAGCCTGCTAAAAGGTAGGCACTCAATCATGGTTAGTTTATATTCTGTAAAACGAAGCCTTTTGTTTGTACTGAATATACAGCATAATAATACAGTGCCGCCATGAGTCGGAATCGACTCAACGGCAGTGGCTTAATATACCTTCTTCTTTGTTCCTCATGTGAACCCAGTGAGGCATATGTTATTTTGAGTTGGTATTTGATGATAAGAAAAAGAAAATGCATTGCCATCAAGTGAGCGTCAACTTATGGCAACCCCATAATACAGAGTGGAACTGCTCCATGGGATTTTCTTGACCATGATCTCTAGGGAAGCAAGTTGCCAGGCCTTTCTTCCACAAATCCTCTGGGCGGATTTCAGATGTCAATCTTTAGGCTAGTAGTTGATTGTAAACCTCTTGTGCCACACAGGGACCTCTTGTCAATAATAGTCTTTTTAGAAAAGGGCTATTGACTCTTCTC
Organism: Heterohyrax brucei; assembly: GCA_028571685.1. NCBI lineage: Eukaryota > Metazoa > Chordata > Mammalia > Hyracoidea > Procaviidae > Heterohyrax > Heterohyrax brucei. Next base: position 172,969,639 of record CM053166.1, on the reverse strand, counting down.
ATTATTATCTGTTAAATGCAATTGCCAGCTTATGCATAAAAAAAAACCTTTCCTGTTGTTCTTTCTGTGTAGGATACTGCCATTTCACCACACTGCCTCAAACTCCAGGGCCAATAATCGTTTCCAGATGACTCTTTCTGCAACCACTTATCCCTTCTTTGTTGTAAATGGGACATTTGTTGAGAGGAGCTCTTTAAAGGGCACTATTATGCCTCTGCTTTTAGAGATGGACTTTTGTGACCTTTCAGAAGCTAAGACCCTTTATCTGGAGGGAGGATAATGTCTGTTCATATGTAGATGATTTCTCATCTGTGAGTGCCTGGTTGGATGATATAGAGGTGTTGCAGGGAGGGCAGTGCTGCACGCTGGGTCCATTTGGGACTTACATAAGGGTGCTGGCCGCTATAGGTGTGAAAGAGCTGAAGATACATGTCCCCTATGTAATATCCATCAGAGGATGAGCTTGGCCACTGTGGGCAAACAGGGTTCTGGGCAAGAGCAACAGATGACTCGGTGAACATCAAGGCAACAGAATGAAATCAGACGCTGTCTCTAAGCACGGCTGCAGCTTAATTTCTCAGTGACTTGGTCGCTAGCAATTCTCTCAGCCTCCTGGCCGTTGAAAGATATGTGCTTGAGAAAAAAGACTAAGACAGAAACAAAGAGAAAAAAACACACTTGCACAGCCGCAGACCAAGAAACAGAGTCAAGGTAACAGAGACACATTCAGTTAAGAGACAGACTGAGGAAAACATAGCCTGAGAGAGACAGACCACGGAGAACTCCATTATTCTCTGTATTAATGTAGAAGTTGGCTTTGGCTGGAATTCAGAGGAAAAACAAACAACCTGCTGTGGGGAATGCTTGTAAAAGCAGGAGCACAATGTACACTGGAAAATATCATTGTTCTGCTGAGAGACAATGGAGCCACTTGGGACACATGGGAGAATCTATTACCTGGAAATGTGGGGATGGTGATTCCTAAGCAGCTCCAGAGTATGCAGTACCCTGTGGCATCACCGTAATAATCAAACTACAGTGGTCAAAGCTCCTTCTGGAAGGTCAGAGGCAGGATAAAGCCTGCCAGATCAAATCACAGCCACACTCAGAAAGAAATTGTTCTTTATACCCAAGCAGAGGGAATGATGGAGACACAATGGAATTACGATGCTCAGTGGTGTCAGATGTCACCGTGAGCGGTGGCACAGTGGGGGAGCTGGCACAGAAATCATGCATAGAAAAAAATCTAAAAATATATGATAGGAAGAACCAAGTTTATGTTCTAGCAATAAATTATGACAATGACAGAACAGAAGATTGCCTAAGGTGGAGACTAAGAAAAGGACAGAACACCTCACCCAGCATGTCTTGGTGGGTGATTGCTCATCGATGGATAATATGACCCAAATAGACTTAGACAAGCTTTAATTTCCTTGAAAATGAGTGGTGAGAACTTTCAGTTAGGAATACTAATTGTCCACAGATCAACTTCGACTCATGGCGACCCCACGTGTATCAGAGTGGAACTGTGCTCTATAGGGTTTTCAGTGGCTGATATTTAGGAATCAGTTTGCCAGGCTGTTTTTTTCCTGAGTTGCCTGTGGGTGGACTCAAACTCCAACCTTTTGGTTAGCAGCCGTGCTCCTTAGCTCTTTGCCCTGTCCAGGAACTCCCATCAGTTGCAAATAATGGGCCAGGTGTCCTCATCCAGACTTTGATAGAAGACTTAATAGCGTGATAATCCCTGATAGGAGTCCTCTGAGGAGAAGTCAGATTTCTTCTATAACAAGGAAAGTATTGGTCATTTTTTTTTAAACTGTAGAATTATACAAGTAAATCATGATCATCACACACAGAAAACAAAAATTCAGAGCAGATACTCAAAGCAAAAACCAATTCTTATCACTCCTACTCCTATTGTCTACAGCTGAACGTTGTTAATAATTTACTCTCCAAAAGGGCAAATATTGTATGAGACCCCTACGATAAGATCTCAAAAATAGACTTATGTATAGAAGAAAAGACTCTTTGATGGCTGCAAGGGAGGGGAGGGAGGGAAGGCTGGAGGCATGGTTTAGATTAGATAGTTGCTAGAAATCTGGTTGGGTGAAATCGGTGACAGCACACATTAGAAACAAGAATAATATAAAGTGGACTTCAGCATAACTTGAGTACTCCTTCCATCTTAACCCAACATTGCAAGGACAGAGTAGCTGGGGCAGGGGGTGGGGGACCCTGCTCTTAGGTGAAATTGAAGCCAATTGGCACAACTAGCATTCTGCTAAGAGGGCTCTCTGCACCCCACATTGGTGAGTGGCATCTGGGATCTTAAAAGCTGCCAAGCTGCAATCCAAGGGCACAGCAAATTGTCCCAACTCAGCAGGAATGGATGCTCAGTGAAGACCAAAATGACATGGGGTAAAGACAACCCAGAAGATAGAGAGACCCACATGATTGGGTGCCTACATCGACTTGGGACCGGAAGAACAGGGTGGTGCCCAGCCACTACCGGTGATAGCTGCTATGGAGCTCACTAAGTTGAGTCTCACTGGCAACACAAGAATAAAAAGGGGTGCACCCTGAGATCTCCACTAAAAGACCTCAATTGATGTGATGGTCCAATGGTCTCAGGGCTCCCCTGGGAGCATGGCCCCTGGCCCTGATGCCGCCCTAGCCCATAAATCAGAACGAAGGTCCACTCTTTGGACATGAATGGATTGGACTTGGTGATGCAGGGTGACCATATATTGGAGGCACTTTATGGTTCTGTACATCTATAGGATATCATCCTGCTGACCTCTGGCTGGAGGAAGGAGAGTGGGTGGAGAGGAGGGGGAAGGAGACTGTTGGGAGGATGAGACATGTATGGAGCAGAGAGGAATAGTGTGCTGTCACCGGACAGGGAGAGCAGTGGAAGCTGCATAGAGGTGGGCATGTAAATTTATACGGGAATGTACATTTTCACTCAATCATAATGAAAAAAAAAAAGCCAAAAAAAAAATTTACTCTCTGTTTTTCAGACATTTTCTCTGCAAATATGTACTAATCATGTGTGTGTTTAAAAATACAAATTAGAACTTACTAGTTATACTACTCTGGTATTTGCTGTTTTCCTGCAACATATATTTGCTCTATCATGTCAGTTCACACAGCTCTAAGCAGTGTATCATAACTTGGAAGGAATGCATAGTGTCCTGCTGCATGGATGAACCACATTTTAACAAGGATTTCAACTCAGTCCTAACTCTACAGCCTATACTGTGTTCCATGAAGCATAAGACTTATCCTAAAAATGTACAAAATCACGTGTGAAATGGGAGGGGTATGCATAGCATTAAAGTGGTCTGAGATTCCTTGTATTGTTGAGGGGGATGTTAGAGAAAACAATTTCCTTTAGAGTTTTTTTTTTAATTGCACTGCAAACATACACAATAAAACATTAGCAAATTCAGCAGTTCCTACATGTAGTTGGAAAGCCTGGTGCCATAGTGGTTAACTGCTACGTCTACTAACCAAAAGTTTGGCAGTTTGAATCTGCCAGGAGCTCCTTGGAAGCTCTATGGGCAGCTCTACTCAGTCTTGTAGGGTTGCTATGAGTCAGAATCAACTCAATGGCAGTGTATTTGGTTTGGTTTACATGAAATCAATGACATCGACTGCATTCTTAATGTTGTGCAAGCTTTATCCCTAATTTCCAATTATTTTACCAATGTTAATATGAACTCAGTGTTCCCCCAACAAAAACTCACCTGTCCCTGTTCCCTTTCCTCCTAGTGACACTGATAAGCTTTGGTTTCTATATGTTTGCTTTTTTCCTGTGAGATCCTCCATTATTTGTCCTTTGGTGACTTATTTCACTTAGCATGAAGTTTTCAAGGTTCACCCATATTGAGGCATACATCAGGACTTCATTTCTCTTTATAATTAAATAAACTTCCACTGCATATTGTTGTGAATTGAATTGTGTTCTCCCCAAATGTGTGTCAACTTGGTTAAGCCATGACTTACAGTACTACGTGGTTGTTTTCCATTTTGTGATCTGATGTAGTTTTCCAATGTGTTGTAAATCCTGCCTCCATGATGCTAATGTGGCAGGATTAAAGGCAGTTGTGTTAATGAAACAGTACAGAATCAATCATTTTTGAGATACGAGAGACTGAAGTGAGCAAAGTGGACTACCACCAAGAAAGAAGTGCCAGGAGCAGAGATCAACCTTTTGGACCTGGAGTCCCTGCACTGAGAAACTCCTAGACCCGGGGAAGCTTGGTGACAAGGACCTTCCCCCAGAGCCATCAGAGAGGAAAAGCCTTCCCCAGATGCAGGTGCCGTCACTTCTGACTTCTAGACTCCTAGACTGAGAGAGAATAGATTTCTCCTTGTTAAAACCATCCACTTGTAGAATTTCCCTTATAGCAGCACTAGACAATGAAGACACATCTTTGGTTAATCCGTTCATCTTTCGAAAGACATTGCTGTCAGCTTCCACCTTTTTGGCTATTGTGAAAAGTGCTGCAATGAACATCAGTGTACAGGTTTCTGCTGGTGTTTCTGGTTTCACTTATTTTGGATAGAAACATAGGATTTGGCATTGCCGGGTCACAGGGTGACTCGATGCTCAAATTGTGAGGACCTGCCAAACTGTTTTCCAGAGCAGCTGTTCCATTTTGCATTCTCACTAGCAATATATGAGGGCTCAATGACTTTAGCTGTTTAGGCCAAGTAGACATTTTACAAAATTAAGCATTACTTCTAAAAGTAAATGGAAAAAGGCTGAAAACAACACTTCTCATTCATTCTCCATATGGTAGCTTAAAAGCTAACTTGGTTACAGACATACTTTGCTTTCAAGAACTCACGTAGTACGCTGAAAAGAGCACTGAAATATGAGTCTGAAGACCAACTTTCCTTCTCTAAATGGGCTAATTACTAACTATGTGATCCTGGAGACATATCGGAAACCCTGGTGGCATAGTGGTTAAGTCCTTCTTCAGCTAAACAAAAGGTCAGCCATTCAATTACTCCAGACACTCCTTGGAAACCCTACAGGGCAGTTCTGCTCCGACCTATAGGGTCACTGTGAGTCACAATAGACTGGACAGCAGTGGGTTTTTTGGGGTAGACATTGGAAACCCAGGTGACAGAGTGGTTAAAAGCTGTGGCTGCTAACCAGAAGGTCAGCCGTTTGAATCTACCAGATGCTCTTTGGAAACACTATGGGGTGGTTCTACTCTGTCCTATGGGCTCTCTGTGAGTTGGAATTGACTCAATGGCAATGGTGTGGGTAGATATGTTTACTCAGCAGATGTTAAATCTGTAAAATGGGAGAGGTGAGAGTGTGGATTTACTTTGTTTTCTAAATTATGCCTGAAATGATTGTCTGCTGTAGTGGGTTGCTACTACTGTGTGCCATCAAGCTGATTCTGACTCACAGCATACCCCTGTGACAGAGAAGAACAGTCCTGTAGGGGGTTGCCAGGAGTCAGAATTGACTCAACAGCACTGGGTTTGGGTTCGGTTTGGAATTATTATGGGAACATATTGGCAGGTCTTTTGTCCCTCAGAGTGGTTTGTGCATTCAAACTCTCAGCCTCTCAGTTGGCAGTGGGGTTTTTACCATCATACTACTAGCACTCCTAGCCCGGTGGGAGGAAGAGCAATTTCCATTTGTAGTTGGGCATCTCTTACAGGTGAGTGCCAGAGTACCTGCCCAGCTATCCTTTTTCTCTATCTGCTTCTCTCTACTGCCTTACACACCTCAGGTACAGGCTCTGTAGTGGAAATTGGAAGGTTTCCTTCAGCTCTGCAGCCCAGCAAACCCATGGTCTTGGGTCAGTCTCCTTGTCAACTTTCTTCCAGTGTGCCCTTGGAGGGCAAGTTCAAGGGTGGATGGAGGCATTGTAGACCCTATATACCAGCAAGGCTGATTTCCTTGATGGCTGTACCCTCCCCAAGGATTGACTTTGTGTCCATTCAGATCACTAGTGACCCTCTCACAAAACCTGCTCAAAGGTACTACAGAATTATGCAGATGTAAAGAGAGGAGCCAGACCTTTGTCCTGTGCTTAATAAGCTCTCGCTGCTCTCCCTTTTCCATGCTGTGCCTCTCAGTGCTGTCTCCCTTTATCATTCTGTCTCCCTTCCTAGGTCTGTGTGTGCCTGGATCATAGCATTGGGCCCAAAGCTCACTTAACATGTCCCTAATATCAAAGTACCCTGTACCCACAGTATTGTATCCCCTCAATAATTGGTGTGTTGGGAGAGTCTGCAAGCCCACAGCCTATTCTCCGATTTGTCTTTGATAATGGGACCAAGCCAGGCTGGCTAGTTAATGAGCCAATTATTTTAGGACAAGCCCGTGGATCTGGACACCTAGCTCTATAGCTTTGGGCTTTTATTTTATTAAAGTCTTCTTTCTTCAGGGCTTGCCGTTCCTGTGAAGTACCTGTTCAGGAGAGTCATAGGCCAACTCTGTGGGTACTAAACTTGAAACAACCTGACATAAGGATATTTGGAGTCACAGAAAAGATAAAATGGGGGATTTTAAAGAGGGAATTTCTTGTCTCTGTCTCTAAACACGCACACACACAACACATTAATATATATACAATTGAATTTTGCTCTATAATTGGCTTCCAGATGATATAAAAGCTTTGACAATGTGCATGACCTTTGCCCACATGCTTCTGCTTTGATACTAAAGAATTGTTCCACAGCAAATCATCAAGTCTGTGTGGACAAAGATTCAGTTCAAAGAATGTTCATCCTAGTATTGTTTATGATAAAAAAATCTCCAAAAAGTCTAAACGCCCAACAACAGAGAATCTTACATAAAAAATAATGTGAGACCACAAAAACTAGTATTAAAGATGGAGAAAGAGGTGCGTGCATCTTGTGAAGAGACAAGTACAGGTTACAGTTGGCATTGTGAGTTTATGTGTGTGTGTGTAATGATTGACTAAATATATTTTTTCTGGATAGTAAGACTCTGAGAGACCCTATTTTTTCAAATTTTTCATTTTGAGAAATTAAGAAACCATAACAATTATCCCTGTATACGTCCCTCAGCATTTGATAATTATTAACATTCTGATACTTTGTTTTCAGTACTTTTATAAAGGAAACAAAATATCTCTGATAATACTTTTGTACTCTTCCTTTTCCTCTTGTCTGCATCCTGAGGCATGTACCCTAACAAATTCCGTGTATCTGTTTCCAGTCACTACGGGTGATATTTATTTTATTCTTTTTATTTTCCTTTTCTCTTTTGTTACAATTAAAGAATATTGGGTTGGTTGATAGAGAAAGTAAAGGTTCTCCCCTGATGCATTTACATTTTGATTTCATTTGTAAGAATGAAATTTTGATGGTTACTTTTATGTATCAGTGTGGCTAGGTTGTGGTGCCCTTTTGTTAGGTCAAGCGCTAGCCTAGAAGCTCTTAGGAAATAGTTTTAAATCATCTGACTTTAAGTAAAGCAGATTACCTTTCATAATGTGGGTAGACCTCATTCAATCAGTTTAAGGATACAAGAGCAAAAAGAGAGTTTTCTCTAGGGTGTGTTCTGCCTCCAGACTATGAACAGACAGCTTGCCAGAGGTATTCCACTCTTCTGATCACCTGACCTGCAGATTTTAGGCCACAAGACTGCAGGAGTCTCCAGTTTACTGCCTGACCTACAGATTGGGGGGTGGGGGTGGCAAGTCCAGAATCATGTGAAAGGTTGTGTGATAAGCTGAAGTTCCTGTAGTCTTGTGTCCTAAAATACATACACACGTAAAGGTATCTTACGTTTCTGTTTCTCTAGAGAACCCTGACTAAAACCATGATTTCATTTAGGCATGAACTTACAAGAAGTGAGGTGTAAACTGTACCATAAAAAGCCAAAACAAAAACCAGTTGCTGACAAGTCAGTTCAGATTTGTGGCAACTTCATATGTGTAGAGTTGAACCACACTCCATAGAATTTTCTAGGCCATGGCTTTTTGAAAACAGATTGTCAAACCTTTCATCTAGGGTGCCTCTGGGTGGATTCAAACGATCAACCTTTCACGCCACCCTGAGACTCTGTATAGGTTATGTAGATCTGTCTAAGTATATTTAGATATACTTGACTAATCTTGTCAACTGTTAATTGTGGGATCTTGTAGTTACTGTTAGGTGCTATCAAGTCGATTCTGACTCATAGTGTCCCTATGTACAACACAAAAGAAATACTGCTTGAGCTCATTTTTGCATCCACTGTGTTTTTTAAGGGAAACCCTGGTGGCGTAGTGGGTTAAGTACTACAGCTGCTAGCCAAAAGGTGAGCAGTTCAAATCCACCAGGTGCTTCTTGGAAACTCTGTGGAGCAGTTCTTCTGTGTCCTATAGGGTCGCTATGAGTTCGAATTGACTCGATGGCACTGGGTTTGGTTTTGATGTCTTTTTGAGAGCCTTGCAACCTAAAGGCTCATCTTCTGACACTATATCAGACAATATTTTGCCACTTTCATAGAGTTTTTGTTCACTAATTTTTTTCAAAAGTCGACTACCAGATCCTTCTTCCCAGGCTTAATGTGTAAACACAGCTGAATCCTGTCCTCCGTGGATGACCAGGCTGGCATTTTAATACTGGTGGCATAGCTTCCAGTGCTATGGCAACACACAAATGCCCACAGTACAACGAACTGGCAGACACATGGGAGGGAGGTGGAATCTTAGGCAAATTACTTACCTCACCTATCCTTCAGCTGGAAATCCTGAAGGTGTAGTGGTTAAGTACTACAGGTGCTAAACAAAAGGTCTGCAATTCGAATCCACCAGGTGATCCTTGGAAACTGGTGTGGTTCTACTCTAACCTATAGTGTCACTGTGAGTTGGAATCAGCTTGACAGCAATCGGTTTGACTTTGTCTTGTCCTTCAGCCAGAAACCCTGGTGGTGTAGTGGTTAAGTACTACTTCTGCTAACCAAAAGGCTGGCCGTTCAAATCTGCTAGGTGCTCCTTGGAAACTCTATGGTGCAGTTCTACGCAATCCTACAGGATTGTTGTGAGTTGGAATTGACTCAACAGCAGTGGATTGGATTGGGTTTGTCCATCAGCTTCCCTATCTGCGATGGAGATAGCAGTAGTTTTCGACTCCCAGGGTTTTTGTGAGAATTCAATGAAATAATACAAGATAAGTGTTTAAGACTAGTGCCTATAACATAAAGTGTTCTTAGTGAGTGTCAGCTGTTATTATGATCACCAAATTGATGGCACTAGGTTTGGTTTGGATTTTTTCCTTACCAGTCTGGAAAGAGTGAAATAAATTAGGTAACATGTTACTTGACATTTCCCAGATGACGAGATGGAATTCGTCTTCCCTCCCCTTGAATCGGAGTGGATTTGTGACTGCTTTGAACAACAGAGCTTGGTAAAAGGAACACTATTTTCTCTGAGGCTGAGTTATAAAAGCTACACAGCTCCACCTGTTTCTCCTGGGACACTTGCTCTGGGGGAAGTCAGCTACCCTGTAAGTAGTTGATCCACTCTGAAACCGTGATGCTCTGGTCAACTGTCTCAAGGGAGGCCAGCCTCGCAGCCATTCCTATTGTATTAGTTTCCTAGGACTACTTCTATGAATTACCACAAAGTATGGGGCTTAAAACAACAGCCATCAATTGTCTCTCAGTTTTGAAGACTGGAAGTCGAAATTCAGAGTGTCAGCAGGGCTATGCTCTCTCTGAAGACTCTATGGGAAGATGCTTCTGTGTCTTTCCTAGCTTCTGGTATCCCCAAACATCCCTCTTGACAGTAAAACTCCAGTCTCTGTCTCCATCTTTATGTGCCCGTCTTCCCTGTATGTCTGTTTGTGTTTCTTCTCTGTTTTTAACAGAGACACTAGTCACATGGGATTAAGGCCTACTCTGATGACCTTGTTACCAGGTGGGAACTCTGGGTACTTGCTCAGCGTGACTCCTATTGACCAATAAATGAGAGACCAAGGTGGGAAGTCAGAAAAGCTCATCTATTTAATTGCACAAGGAAAAGGAGTCAGTCAGAGCTGCTGCTGCCAAGATTGCATCCTGAGGGCGAGGAGAAAATTACTTTTAGGGCTTTATTAAGTAGGGTGACTCTCTGGTGGTATAGTAGTTAAGTGCTATAGCTGCTAACCAAAAGGGTGGCAATTGGAGTCCACCAGGTACTCCTTGGAAGCTCTGTGGGGCAGCTCTACTCTGTCCTATAGGGTTGCTGTGAGTCACAATCGACTCAATGGCAATGGGTTTGATTTTTCTTTTTTAAATGAGTTAAGGTATTTGCACAAGTTACGTCACCAACATTCTTAATACTGTGAAGGCAGGTGGGTTTACATATAACTTTCAATCAAAGAAAGCAGGATTTCACTGCACAGCTGTCAAGGAGGAAGCCAAGTAATGGTAACAGGATTTTTAACGCAGCACTGACGGGGAGGAAGCCAAGCACAGAAAAGAGGATTTTGATGCACAGCTGTGTGAGGCTCTGTCTTAACCTCGTCTTAACTGATAATACCTGCAAAGACCTTATTCTCAAATAAGGTCACTTTCAAAGGTACCAGGGTTAGGACTTCAGCATGGCTTTTTGGAGGACACAGTCCAACCCAAAACACCCGCTAAGGAGCCAGACACATGAGTGAAATTATCTTGGACCCTCCAGCCCGCCCCATTCACTAGCTGAGTACTGTCTGACTCCAAAACAAAACCAAGCCAAACCCAGTGCCGTCCAGTTGATTCTGACTCAAACTAAAGTTAGTTCGCGTCTCCAGTCAACACAAAGGAGAGACGGAGAGGAAAATCATTACCCAGTCAACCTTGCCAAAATTCCTGACCTATAAAATCAATGAGAGATAATAAAATGGTTATTGCTTTGAGTCACCAGGACTTAGGAGGTTCAGGAATCAAATTATGTCTTACCCCGAGTCAATTTCGGATGATTTTCAAAGAAAGGGCCTCAGGACAAAGAGGGCATCCAAGAAAAATGGTAGGTAGAAAGGAAGGCAAGTTGTGACTATAAAATCCTTTGTTAAGACTTAAGGAAGACTGGCAAACCCTGATGGTGTTGTAGTTAACTGCTGTATATGCTAACCAAAAGGTTGGCGGTTCAAATCCGCAATGTACTCCCTGGAAACTCTGCAGGGCAGTATTACTCTGTCTCTAGGGTCATTATGAGTTGGAATCGAATCATCAGCAGTGACCGTGGCAAGGAAGACTAAGACAGCGCCTCATAGACTCTCCCAGTCACTTTGTTGTGCTGCGGTGGCTCATGTGTTATTGTGATACTGGATGTTACGCCACTGGTATTTCTAATACTATCAGGGTCACACGTGGTGGACTGGTGTCAGTGGAGCTTCCAGAACTAAGGCAGACTAGGGATAAAGGCCTGGCAATCTACTTCTGAAAATTAGTCAGTGAATCCTTTGGGATTCTGCAAAATAGTGTTCAGTATGCGTGTTCTCAGAACTAAGTCCATGAACTTAATTGTTCTAAGTGCTGCATACCTCACTGCTGAATATTACTATGGTCACCTTTGAAGTCCTCCCCTTGGGAAGCTGTATAGTGACGCTAGCTCCTAGTCCACCCTTCAAAGCAATCTGGAATGGCCATTGCACACAGTGGCATGGTGGCAAGTTCGTGAACTTAATTGTACTAGCTGTAAAACAAGTAACTGTATTGTAACACTCTCCCTGCTCTCCTCATCTGGCCTCTGGCGACTTTCTTCTTTACCCAAAGATAAAGGATATATCGAAAGGAAGACATTTCGATGACATTCTGGACATCAAGGATAATAAAATGTCAGCTCTGATGGCCGTTTCAGGAAGGAGTCCCAAAATTGTTTCGAAGGGTGAACTAGGCACTGGTGTTGATTTATAGCTTCCCAAGGGGAGTGCTGTGAAGGTGACACTAGCGACATTCAGCAATGAGGCATGTGGTACTTTTTCTAGGATGAGTTTGCCAACTTAATTGTCAGATCTCACAGTGCTGGATGAGCCCTTAGATTGGAAGGGAACAGTAGACTCAGGTCAGCAGGTGGTCGTGAGGATGGTGTGGGACTGGGAAGTCCCTTTCCATTGTAGATGGCGTTGCCATGAGCTACAGCCAACTTGAAGGCAATTAACAACCGCATAGACTCTCAGATACACGAAAGAACTTCTAACAGTCTTAAGGACAAGTCTTGCAGATACTTTGAGTTAGACAGTAGGGCACTGAAGTATCTTAAGGAGGTTAGCTTATAACAGCCTCACATACAGCACAATATATATTAGAGTTTATCTTGAACCACTTTGGGGTATAGCTTTCATCACAAATTAATGCATAAGAAGTTCATAAAATGTTGACAACGAGGATATCAGTTTGTACTGATAAAAATGAGACAGAGACAATGCAAAATGGAATTGCTAATTTTGGACCCTGCTCTTCTATGAGCCACAAATAGTGTGAGAAAATGATTCAGCTGCAGTTATGGACTACATTTCATGAAAATGGAAAGATGACTCAGAGGGCTGAACCAGGAGATCAGAAAGTAGAGGCAAGAGCCAGAAAGTAAAACTGGACCCAAGAGGAAAACTGTGGACCTTATCTCTGTCTGGATTTTAGAATTGTTGTGGAACTGGGACTCTTCTGTACCTGCTATACCCGTCTTTAAATGAGAGTAGCTGTTGTCATTACGCTGTGCCAGCTCTGCTATGGGATGCTGTTGACTGAAAGATGACGTGCCTCTTATTTCACTGGTTTTCAGACTGAAAGTAATTGTAGTTCTGTTACCAGCCAAACTCTTCACATATGAAAGAAATAAATGGTACTCAGACATCTCCTCGATAGTTGTGTTTTTTTTTTTTTTTTTTTTAACTGTGGTAAAGATTTATGTAGTAAAACATTTCTCAAAGTTGGCATTTTTACTTGTGCAATTCAATGACATCAATTTTATGTTGTGCAACCATTACCACCATCCATTTCCAAATTTTTCTTCATCATTAATGGTTCTGGTGCCCTCTGTTCAATTACGTCCTTTTCCCCCTTACTGCCCACACCTGGCAATCATTAATATTTAAGTCTATATGTTTGCCCATTCTAGATATTTCATGAAAGTGCAATCACATAGTGTTTCTTCTTTTGTGCCTGATTTATTTCACTCAGCATGTTTTTAAGGTTTTTCTATGTAGTATCATGTATCAGGAGCAATACAGGTTTTGATATTATCTTTAACCTATACAGACGGAAAATGGGGACCTGGCGAAGATGTGAGTTTTCAACTGAAGAGCTAGCAGGTAAACAGGCGAAAACAGAAGGTCCCATTGCCAGAAAGGAACAAGGTCACTCGGGCGAGAAAGGCATGGCTGCGTTCTGCGCGCCCTGCCCCACCCTGAGCGGCAGCCCTTTGCCTCGGGCTCAGCCAGGGAAAATTTTTCCATAGTAAGCAGGAAGTCATGAAAATCTTTTTGGATTTCTTTTCTCTCACCTTCCCAGCCCAGGGGTCGCTTCCCCACCCTCTATGTAGTCTTCCCCTAGATTCTGGATTCAGTCCCTCCCGGATGGGCGGGGCCAAGACCCACTTGGAAGTTTGAATTCAACTTTCGGGCCACAGCCCCTAGGCTGTTCACCTCTTTTTTTTTTTTTAAATTATGATTGAATAAAAATGTACATTCTCATATAAATTTGCATGCTGACCTGTATGCAGCTCCCACTGTTCTCCCTGCACCGTGACAGCACATTCTTCCTGTCTCTCCATACATGTCTTGTCTTCCCAACAGTCTCCTATCTTCTCCTCTCCAACCATTCCCCTTCCTCCAATGTGAGGTCAACAGGACGACCTCCTATAGATACCTAGAACCATAAAGTGCCCACACAATATGGTCACTCTGCATCACCAAGTCTAATCCATTGCTGTCCGAAAAGTTGGCCTTCATTATGATTTATGGACAGGGGCAGCATCAGGGCCAGGGGCTGCTCCCAGGAGAACTTCGAGGCCCCTGGTCCATCAATTATGGTCTTTTAGTGGAGATCTCAGGGTGCACCCTTATTTATACTTGTGCTGCCAGTGAGACTCCACTTTGTGAGCTCCATCATGGCTATCACTGGTGGTAGCCGGGCACCATCTGGTTCTTCTGGTCCCAAGTCGCTGTAGACATCCATTCACGTGGGTCTCTCTGTCTCCTGGATTCTCTTTCCCCCATGTCGTTATGGACCTTGGTGATCATCTGCTGCTGCTGAGTTGGGACCATTTGCTGTACCCTCAGCTGGCAGCTTGGCAGCTGTTAAGACCCCAGACACCACTCACCAATGTGGGGTGTGGAGAGACCTCATTAGCAAAATGCTAATTGTGCCAATTGGCCTCGATTTCCCCTGAGAGCATGGTCTCTGCCCCCCCCGCCCCAGCTACTCTGTCCTTGCAATATTGGGTTAAGATGGGAGGAGTACACAAGTTACGTTGAAGTCCCGTTAATATTGATCTGGTTACTAATGTGTGCTGTCACCAATTTCACCCAACCATATTTCTATCAACTATCTAATCTAAACCCTCCCTCCTCACCCTCCCGCCCTCCAACTCTTGTAACTATCAGAGTCTTTTCTGTTATACATGAGTCTGCTTTGAAGTTCTTATCGTAGGGGTCTCATACAATATTTGTCCTTCTGTCGTTGACTACTTTCACTCAACATAATGTCCTCCAGTTGAAACCAGTTTAAGAGATATTTCTGGCTATCATCGTTGTTCTTTATCATTGCATAGTGTTCCATTGAGTAGATATACCATAGTTTACCTATCTATTCTTCTGGTGTTGGGCATCTGGGTTGAGCCCATCTTTTTGCTATTGTGGACTGTGCTGCCATGAACATTTATGTGCATGTATCCATTGGTATGAATGGCCTTGATTCTGTAGGATATATTCCAAGCAGTGGAATTACTGGGTCAATCGGTATATCTAATATCCATTATTTTAAGATAGCTCCAGATTGCTTTCCAAAGAGGTTACACCACTTTGCAACCCCACCAACAGTGTAGGAGAGTTCCAATCTCTCCACAGCCTCTCCAGCATTTAGTGTTTTGCAGTTTTTGGACCATGGCCAACCTTGTTGGGGTGAGATAGTACCTGATTGTCGTTTTGATTTGAATTTCTTTAATAGCTAAAGATCGTAAGCATGTTCGCATGTGTTTTTTGGCTGCCTGGATCTCCTCTTTAGAGAAGTTTCTGACCATCTCCTTTGCCCGTTGCTTAATTGGGTGGTTTATCTTTTTCTTGTTGATATTTTGTAGTACCTTATAGATTATGGAGATTAGGCATCGGTCTGACATAGAGTTGCCTAATATTTTTTCCCATTCTGTAGATGGCCTTTTACTTCTATTAATAAAGTCTTTGGATCAGCAAAAGTGATTGATTCTTAGAGGTTTCCATTTATATATTTTCTCTTCTGTTGTTTGTAGTTTGTTTGACAGATTTTGAAGTCTGTCTACGTCATGTATTAATCCTTCCATTGTTCCTACTTTTTCTCGGATAACTTTTATCATTTTAGATCTGGTATTTAGGTCTTTTATCCAGTTTGAGTTGGTTTTTGTATAAGGTGTAAGACATGGGTCTTGTTTTAATTTAGTATAGATGAACATCCAATTTTGCCAGCACCATTTGTTGAAAAGATTGTTTTTACCTCAGTTTAATGTCTTAGGGCCTTTGTCAAATATCAACTGTTCATAGGCAAATGATGTCATTTCTGGGGTCTCGAAACAGTTCCACTGTTTTTGTACTAGTTGACTACTGTGGCAGTGTAATAGGTTCTAAGGTTGGGTAATGAGAGGCCTCCCAGTGTGTTCTTCTTCTTTATTAAAGCTTTAATTATCTGGGGCTTATTCCCTTTCCAGACCAAGTTGGTAATTTGTTCCTCCATCTCATTAAAAAATGTCACCAGAACTTGTATTGGGATTGCATTGTATAAGTAGATTGCTTTGGGTAAAATAGACATTTTCACAATGTTAAGTCTTCCTATCCATGAGCAGAGTAGGTTTCTCCATTTATATAACTCTCTCTTAGTGTTTTGTAGTAAGGGTTTGTAGTTCTCTTTGTAAAGGTCTGCTATTTCTCTGATTAGATTTATTCCTAGGTACTTTATCTTCTTAGGGGCTATAGTAAATGGTATTGACATGGTGATTTCTTCCTTAATAATCTCATTGTTAGTATAAAGGAATCTTACTGATTTACTTATGTTTATCTTGTATCCTGATACTTTGCCAAACTCCTCTATCAGCTTGAGTAGTTTCCTTATGGATTCTTTGGGACTCTCTGCATATACAATCATATCATCTGCAAATAGGGAGACTTTTAGTTCTTCTTTGCCGATGCAGATGCCCTTTATTTCTTAGTCTTGTCTAATTGCTCTGGCTAGAACTTCTAGTACAATGTTGAATAGGAGAGGTGAGAGTGGGCATCCTTGTCTAGTTCCTGTTCTCAACGGAAACTGTTTCAGTCTCTCCATTCAGGATGACGTAGGTAGTTGGCTTTGTATAAATGGTCCTTATTTCATTATGGAATTTGCCGTCTATTCCTATTTTGCTGAGAGTTTTTAGCATGAATGGGTGTTGGACTTTATCAAATGCCTTTTCTGCATCAATAGACAAGATCAGGTAATTCTTCTGTAGTATTTATGTGGTTGATCACATTAATTGTTTTTCTGATGCTGAACCAGTCTTGCATCCCTGGTATGAATCCTACTTGGTCATGATGGATTATTTTTTTGATATGTTGTTGCATTCTACTGGCAAGAATTTTGTTGAAGATTTTTGCATCTGGATTCGTGAGTAATATCGGTCTGTAGTTGTCCTTTTTTGTTGGGTCTTTCCCTGGCTTTGGTATCAGGGTCGTGCTGGCTTCATAGAATGAATTTGGAAGTATTCCATCCCTTTCTATACTGTCAAATAGTCTCAGTAGTCTCTAAAACCTTGGTAGAATTCTGCAGTGAAGCCATCTAGGTCCGGGCTTTTTTTTGGTTGGCAGTATTTTGATGACTTTTTCAATCTCTTCCTTTGTCATGGGTTTATTAAGTTGTTCTACATCATCTTGAGATAATTTTGGTAGGTGATATGAATCAAGGAATTTGTCCATTTCCTCTAGGTTTTCAAATTTGTTGGGATACAGTCTTTCATAGTATTCAGCTATGATATTTTTGATTTCTGCTGGATCTGTTGTGACCACTCCCCTCTCGTTTCTTATTTGGGTTGTTTGTTTCCTTTACTGTTTTTCTTTTGTAAGTTTAGCCAGTGGTTTGTCAATTTTGTTGGTCTTTTCAAAAAACCAGCTTTTGGTCTTTTCCATTTTTTCAGTTTTTCTTCTATTCTCTAATTCGTTTAGTTCTGCTGTAATCTTTATGATCTGTTTTCTTCTCATGCCTGAGGGGTTCTTCTGTTGTTCTCTCTCTACTTGTTCAAGCTGTAGGGTCAGTTCTTTGATTTGGTTTCGTTGTTCCTTCCAGATGTGTGCATTTATGGAGATAAACAGACCTCTGAGCACTGCGTTAGCTGTATCCCATAGGTTCTGGTAGGAGGTGTTTTCATTCTTATTGGAATCCATGAATTTCTTTCTTTCATCCTTGATTTCTTCTATAACCCATGTTTTTTTGAGAAAGGTTTTGTTCAGTTTCCATGAGTACCGCTTTCTATCTGTGTTTTCTCTGCTATTGATTTTGACTTTTATGGCTTTATGATCTGAGAAGACACTTCACATTAATCAATGGTATGGATTTTGTTGAGAATTGTCCAGTGATAGATAGAAATTTCTATATATGTTGATGAGGGCTAGATGGTTAATTGTGGCAATAAGGTCTTCTATGACTTTATTGAGCTTTTTTCTAGATGACCTGTCCAATATTGACATTGGAGTGTTGAAGTTTCCTACTATTATTGTGGAGTGATCTATCTCCTTTTTGAGTGTAGTCAGTGTTTCTTTGACATATTTAGGTGCTCTAATATTAGGTGCATAAATATTTAATATTGTTAAGTCTTGCTTGTTTATTGAACATTTCAGTAATAAATAGTGTCCCTCCTTATCCACGTTCATGGATTTTACATTGAAATCGATTTTATCTGAGATTAGAATTGCCACACTTGCTCTTCTTTGTTCGTTGTTAGCTTGATATATGTTCTTCTATCCATTGATTTTCAGTTTCTTCATATCTTTAGGTCTAAGGTGAGTTTCTTGTAGGTAACATATAAATGGATCATGTCTTTTGATCCAAGATGTCACTTGATGTCTCTTTAGTGGAGCATTCAGTCCATTCACAATCAATGTAATTATTGATAGGTATGTGTTCAGTGCTGCCATTGTGACATGTTTCTTTTTGTGTTGATGTTTTCTCTGTTGTTCTTATTAATCTGTTCTGTGACCTTTTTCTTTGCGAGTTGATTCTTCACCTTTTTCAGGGTTGGTTTTGTGATTGTTGAGACTCTTGCATTACATTTCTCAATATGGTATGTTGCTTCTTTATTATGCTTTATGGCTGCACCTATGATCACACTTAATAAACTATATATAACCCCAATTTTGATTGCTACCAGTCTTGTCAACTTCCTCTCCATCTGGAAGGACTATAATGACTATAGTACAACTCTCTCTCTTTTTTTTTTATTTAACATAACTGAGTGAAAATGTACATTCACGTATAAATTTACATGCCCACCTATATGCAGCTTCCACTGCTCTCCCTGTCCGGTGACTGCACACTATTCCTCTCTGCTCCATACATGTCTCATCCTCCCAACAGCCTTCTTTCCCCTCCTCTCCGTCCACTCCCCTTCCTCCAGCCAGAGGTCAGCAAGATGATATCCTATAGATGTATAGAACCATAAAGTGCATCCAATATATGGTCACTCTGCCTTGCCAAGTCCAATCCATTCCTGTCCAAAGAGTGGACCTTTGTTATAATTTATGGGAAAGGGCAGCATCAGGGCCGGGGGCCATGCTCTCAGAGGAACTCCAAAACCGCTGGACCATCGACTGAGGTCTTTTAGTGGACATCTCATGTTGCACCGCTTTTTATTCTTGTGTTGCCAGTGAGACTCCTCTCTGTAAGCTACATCATGGCTATCACTGGTGGTGGCCGGGCAACATCCGGTTCTTCTGGTCCCAAGTCGATGTAGGCACCCACTCTTGTGGGTCTCTCTCTCTTCTCGGTTGTCTTTACCGCATGTCATTTTGGTCCTCAGTGAGCATCCGTTCCTGCTGAGTTGGGACCATTTGCTATGTCCTCGGATGGCAGCTTGGCAGCTTTTAAGACCCCAGACGCCACTCACCAATGTGGGGTGCAGAGAGCTCTCTTAGCAAAACGCTAGTTGTGCCAATTGGCCTGGAATTCACCTAAGAGCATGGTCCCCTGCCCCCCACCCCAGGTACTCTATCCTTGCAATATCGAGTTGAGATGGAAGGAATGCTCAAGTTATGCTGAAGTCCACTTAATGTTGTTCTTGTTTCTAATGTGTGCTATCACCGCTTTCTTCCGACTAGATTTCTACTAACTACCTAAACTAAACCCTCCCTGCCTCCCCCTCCCTCCCTACACTCCCTTGCAGCTGTCAAAGAGTCTTTTCTTCTATACACAAGTCTGTTTGGGGGATCTTATCATAGAGGTCTCATACAGTATTTGTCCCTTTGTCGCTGACTACTTTCACTCAACATAATGTCTTCCAGTTGAAACCAGGTTAGGAGAGGTTTCCTGGAATCATCGTTATTTTTTATCATTGCGTAGTGCTCCATTGAGTATATGTACCATAGTTTACCTATCCATTCTTCTATTGTTGGGCATCTGGGTTGATTCCATCTTTTAGCTATCGTGGACTGTGCTGCGGTAAACATTCTGGTGCATGTGTCCATTGGTGTGAAAGGCCTTGATTCTGTAGGATATATTCCAAGTAGTGGAATTACTGGGTCAAATGGTATATCGATATCCATTTTTTTAAGGAAGGGCCAGATTGCCTTCCAAAGAGGCTGGACCATTTTGCAACCCCACCAACAGTGTAGCAGGGTTCCACTTTCTCCACAGCCTCTCCAGCATTTGTTGTTTTGTGTTTTCTGGATCATGGCCAATCTTGTTGGGGTGAGATGGTATCTCACTGTTGTTTTGATTTGAATTTCTTTCATAACTAAAGATTGTGAACACGTCTGCATGTGTTTTTTGGCTGCCTGGATCTCCTCTTTAGTGAAGTGTCTGTCCATCTGCTTTGCCCATTGCTTAATTCGATGGTTTATCTTCTTCTTATTGATATTTTGTAGCATCTTATAGATTATGGAGATCAGGTGTCGGTCTGACATAGAGCTGCCAAATATTCTTTCCCATTCTGTGGGTGTTCTTTTAATTCTATTAATAAAGTCTTTGGATGAGCAAAAGTGTTTGATTCTTAATAGTTCCCATTTATCTATTTTCTCTTCTGTTGATTGAGATTTGTTTGACAGATTTTGGAGTCTGTCCTCCTTGTGTATTAAAACTTTCATTGTTGTTCCTACCTTTTCTTGGATGAGCTTTATCGTTTTAGGTTTGATATTTAGGTCTTTTGTGCAGCTGGAGTTGGTTTTTGTATAAGGTGTAAGATATGGATCTTGATTCAGTTTATTGCAGATGGATAACCAATTTTGCCAGCACCATTTGTTGAAGATACTGTTTTGACCCCAGTTTAATGTCTTAGGGCCTTTGTCGAATATCAACTGTTCATAGGCAGATGGTGTCATCTCTGGGGTCTCAATTCTGTTCCGTTGATCCATCTGTCTGTTCTTGTACCAGTACCAGGCTGTTTTCACCACTGTGGCAGTGTAGTATGTTCTAAGGTCAGGTAATGAGAGGCCTCCCAGTGTGTTCTTCTTCTTTAGTAGTATCTTACTTATCCGGGGCTTCTTCCCTTTCCAAACAAAATTGGTGATTTGTTTCTCCATCTCATTAAAAAATGATGCTGGAACTTGTATTGGGATTGCATTGTATAAATAAATTGCTTTGGGTGAAATAGACATTTTCACAATGTTAAGTCTTCCTATCCATGAGCAGGGTAGGTTTTTCCATTTATCTAAGTCTCTCTTAGTTTCTTGTAGTAAGGGCTTGTAGTTCTCTTTGTAAAGGTCTGTTGTTTCTCTGGTTAGATTATTTCCTAGGTACTTTATGTTCTTAGGGGCTATCGTAAATGGTATTGATTTGATAATTTCCCCGTAACAGTCTCGTTGTTGGTATAAAGGAATCCTACTGATTTACTTATGTTTATCTTGTATCCTGAGACTTTGCTTAACTCTTCTATCAGTTTGAGCAGCTTACTTATAGATTCCTTGGGGTTCTCTGCTTATACAATCATATCATCTGCCAACGCGGAGATTTTAACTTCCTGTTTGCCGATGCAGATGCCCTTTATTTCTTCATCTCGTCTAATTCCTCTGGCTAGAACTTCTAGCACAATGTTGAATAGGAGAGGTGACAGTGGGCATCCTTGTCTAGTTCCTGACCTCAAGGGAAAGTCTTTCAGTCTCCATTCAGGATGATGTGGGCAATTGGCTTTGTATAAATGGCCCTTATTGTGTTGAGGAATTTGCCGTCTATGCCCATTTTGCTAAGAGTTTTTAGCATGAATGGGTGTTGGAATTTATCAAATGCCTTTTCTGCAGCAATGGACAAAATCAGGTGATCCTTGTCTTTTGTGTTATTTATGTGGTTAATCACATTAATTGTTTTCCTGATGTTGAACCAGCCTTGCATCCCTGGTATGAATCCCACTTGGTCATGATGGATTATTTTCTTGATATGTTGTTGTATTCTGTTGGCAAGAATTTTGTTGAAGATTTTAGCATCTAGGTTTATTAGTGATATCAGTCTGTAGTTCTTTGTCTTTGTTGGATCTTTCCCTGGCTTAGATATCAGGGTTATGCTAGCTTCATAGAATGAGTTTGGGAGTACTCCATCCCTTTCTATACTGTGAAATACTCTCAGTAGTATTGGGGATAACTCTTCTCTAAGTCCTTGGTAGAATTCTGCCGTGGAGCCATCTGGGCCCGCACTTTTTTTGGTTGGCAGTGTTTTGATCACCTTTTCAATCTCTTCCTTTGTGATGGGTTTAGTAAGTTATTCTGCTTCATGGTGTGATAATTTGAGTAGGTGGTATGAGTCAAGGAATTTGTCCATTTCCCCTAGGTTTTCAAATTTGTTAGAGTACAGTCTTTCATATGATTCTGTTATGATATTTTTGATTTCTGTTGCATCTGTGGTGACAACTCCCCTCTCATTTCTAATTTGGGTTATTTGTTTCCTTTCCTGCTTTTCTTTAGTAAATTTAGCCAGTGGTTTATCAGTTTTGTTGATCTTTTCAAAAAACCAGCTTTTGGTCTTTTCAATTTTTTCAATTGTTTTTCTATTCTCTAATTCATTTAGCTCTGCTCTAATCTTTATCATCTCATTTCTTCTGGTGCCTGAGGGGTTCCTCTGTTGTTCTCTTTCTACTTGTTCAAGTTGTAGACATAGTTCCTTAATTTGGTTTCTTTCTTCCTTCCAGATGTGTGCATTTATGGAGATAAACAGACCTCTGAGCACTGCTTTGGCTGTATCCCATAGGTTCTGGTAGGAAGTGTTTTCGTTCTCATTGGAATCCATGAATTTCTTTAATTCATCCTTGATTTCCTCTATAACCCATGTTTTTTTGAGCAAGATGTTCAGTTTCCAAGAGTTCTGCTATTGATTTCAACTTTTATGGCTTTATGATCTGAATAGATGCTTTGCAGTAATTCAATGGTATGGATTTTGTTGAGCATTGCATTATGGCCTATCATGTGGTCAATTCTGGAGAATGTTCTATGTGCACTGGAGAAGAAGGTGTAGTTGTCTGCTGATGGGTGGAAAGTTCTGTATATATCAATGAGGTTTAGTTGGTTAATTGTGGCAATGAGGTCTTCTGTATCTTTACTGAGCTTTTATCTAGATGATCTGTCTAGAAATGAGAGTGGAGTGTTGGTCTCCCACTATTATTGTGGAGTCATCTAACTCTCTTTTGAGTGTAGTCAGTGTTTCTTCGACATATTTAGGTGCTCTGACATTAGGTGCATAAATATTTAATATAGTTAAGTCTTGCTTGTGTACTGAACCTTTCAGCAATAAATAGTGTCCATCTTTGTCCACGATGATGGATTTGACATTAAAATTGATTTTGTCTGAGATTAGAATTGCCAGCCCTGCTCTTCTTTGTTCATTGTTAGCTTGATATATATTCTTCCATCCTTTAGTTTTCAGTTTGTTCCTGTCTTTAGGTCTCAAGTGAGTTTCTTGTAGACAACATATGGATGGGTCGTGTCTTTTGATCCAAGATGACACTTGGTGTCTCTTTACTGGAGCATTCAGTCCATTCACATTCAATGTAATTATTGATAGGTATGTGTTCACTGCTGCCATTGTGATATGTTTATTTTTATGTTGATGTTTTCTCTGTTGTTCTTATTAGTCTGTTCTGTGACACTCTTTTGTGAGTTGATTTTTCACCTTTTTCAGAGCTGGTTTTATAGTTATTGAGACTTGTATGTTAGATTTCTTGAAATGGTATGATACATCTTTGTTGTGCTTTACAGTTGCCCCTATTAACCCCCTTAATAAACTATTTATAACCCAATTTTAATTACTACCAGTCTTGTCATCTTCCTCTCCATCTGGAAGGACTATAACCACTGTAGTACATCCCTCTTTTTATTATGATGACACCATAGTTTTCATGATGATCACTGGATTGCTTCTTTCCATATCAAAGCTGTCATTTACTTTGGAGCCTTCCCTAAATGAGTAGAGTATTGAGTATTGTGTCGTTCTAAAATATAAAGTTAGTGGTTTCATTCTTCTAAGTGAAAGCCAAGAACTTCTTTCAGTATTTCTTGTAGTTTGGGTTTGGTTTTTGCAAAGTCTCTGAGTTTCTGTTTATCTGGGAATGTCTTAATTTCATTTTCGTATTTGAAAGACAGTTTTGCAGGATATATAATTCTTGTTTGGAAGTTCTTCTCCTTCAAGACTTTGAATGTGTTGTGCCACTGTCTCCGTGCCAGCATGGTTTCTGCTGAGAAATCTGATGAGAGCCTACCGGGTTTCCCTCTCAATGTTAGCTTTGCCTCGAGTCTTGCTACCTTTAAGAGTTGCTGCTTATGTTTCATTTTGTTAAGCTTGATTAGAATATGTCTTGGAGTCTTTCTTTTGAGATCTATATTGGGTGGTGTACGATATGCATCTGAGATGTCTATATTCTCTTCCTTCATGATTTCTGGGAAGTTTTCTTTCAGCAGCTCAGCAACAATACTCTCTGTGTTCTCAGATGTCTCACCCTGTTCAGGGACTCCAATTAATCGAAGGTTGTTCCTCTTAATAGAGTCCCACATGCTTCTTAATGTTTCTTCATTTTTCTTGTTTCTTTTTCCTGATTTCTGCTCATAGACGCTGGCATCAGTAGCTCTGTCTTCCAAGTCAGAAATTCTTTTTTCCATTTGTTCCATTCTGTTTTCTTGGCTTTGACTGGAAGTTTCTATGTCTTTGATTTTCTTCTTGATCTGTTTGATTTCAGAGTACTGGTGTCCCATCAGATTGAACAACTTGCTTAATTTTTCATTTTGTTCTGCTGCATTTTGTATAAGGTCTAGAAGGGCTCTGTATATAATCAATTTTTATTCATTACCTGATGCTTTCATAAAAGTTTCTTCATCTGGAAAACTCCTTGGTTGCTTTGTTTGGGAGCCTTCTGAAGCCATGAGTCATTGCCTGTATGCCACAATTGTCTGTTGCTTTTTGGGTCCCATGTGAGTAAATAGAGGCTGGAAGAGGTACTGTGAGGATGGATTGCAACTGTTTCTCTAGGCTGTCTTCAAATGTAAAGCAAAAGGTATCTGTCCAGTTCACAAGTCAGTTAGGTTTTCAGGTGTAGAGGTCCCTCTTCTCATCTGACACAGTAAGCGCCACTATATCCAACCCCAGATGATAACAAACTAGTTCAGAGTACGGCAGTGCTACTGCCCTGTTGGCCTCTGCTGACAGGGCCTAGCCTTAGTCAACACTGCATCGAATACCGGATTTGTGATAAAAAAGCGCTCTGGCACTTGGGGCCGGCTCTGGCTCCCAAGCTAAGAATTAGGGCCAGCTGTGGCCACCGTATCCAAGATGGCGTCCTCCACACAGGCAGCAGATAGAGGGGCTAAAGGTGCCAAGAGATAGTGATTCCTCTGCTTATGTTTCAGGACCCCCAACGTAGGCAGCACTGTGCAAAATCACTACTTTTCTGTCAGAGAAGCGCTGTCCCGTTTGCAGGCCCTGGCTTCCAGGCTAAGAACGTGGTCCCACTAAAATCTCGGTACCAACATGGCGTCCCGCACACTGCTGCGAAGCTCTGTACAAACCCCGCTGAGGCAGCTATAAAACGAAAGGCTGAAAATGGCTAGATTAACAGAGTCCCGAGCCTGGCTCTCAGAATATGGGAATTTCACCTGCCTATCCCCCCAGCAGTGCGTCTGAGTCCAGCCACCAGGCAAGACCCAGCTCCGCCCACCAGCCGAGACAGAGGAAAAAAAAAAAAGTAAAGTCAAAATGGTGCATTTACCTTCCGTCCGTGAGGGCCGGGGCTAGCCAGGAGCGGGAGTCAGCAGAAGAGAGGAGGTTTTTCGCTGAGTGGTATGAAGTCCCAATTAAGAGCTCTGTGCCGTGTCCTGAGGCTGATTAGGTGATCAGAAGGCTCTGTTTGATTGTCAATTCAGGTCTTGGTTTCCAGAGGGATATAAGGAGTCGTAGTCTTAGTCCGCCATCTTGACTCCGCCCCCCCACAACTGTCTTTTTGATATTATGATATCATAGTTTATGTGGTATGATCACTGGATTGTTTCTTTTACTATTATAGCTTTGATTGTGAAGTTTTCTCTCAGCAGGTGAGCCACAATACTCTCTGTTTTCTCACATGTCTCGCCTTATTCAGAAACTCCAATTAATCGTAGATTATTCTTCTTAATAGAGTCCTTCATGCTTCTTAATGCTTCTTCATTTTTCTTGTTTCTTTTTTTCTGATTCCTCCTCATAGATGCTGGAGTCAGTGGCTCTGTCTTCCAGATCAGAAGTTTTCTTTTCCATTTGTTCCATTCTGTTTCCTTGGGTTTGATTTGAAGTTTCTATGTCTTTAATTTTGTTCTTTATCTGTTGGATTTTGGAGTACTGATGTTCCATCAGATCAAACATCTTGGTTAACTTTTTGTTTTGCTCTGCTGCATTTTGTATAAGGTCTAGTAGGGCTCTGCATATAATCCTTTTGTTTTCATCTTCTGATAGTTTCAGAAAAGCTTCTTCATCTGGGAACTTCGAGGTGGTTTCTTCTGGGGGCCTTCTGATGCCATTGATGACTTCCGGGTTACCGTCCTCTCCAACATCTGCTATTTTTTGGGCATCATGTGAGTCAATAGAGGCTGGGACAGATGCTGTGAAGATGTACCACAGTTGTTTCTCTAGGCTGTCTTAAGATGAGAAGTAAAACATATTTGGTACCTTCCAAAGTCAGTCAGGTTTTCAGGTGTCTATGTCCTTCTTCCCAGCTGGCAAAGCAAGTACCTGGATGTTGAACACCTGATTTTATAAAGTAGCTCAAAATACAGAAAGGCTACTGGCCTGCTGGCCTCTGCTCTTGGGTCCCAGCTGTAGGTGATATTGTACAGAACTCTGCTTTTCTGTTAGAAAAGCAGTCTCTTCTTGGTGGGAACTGCCTCTCAGCCCAGGAATTAGGTCCAGCTGAGGCTTCCGTATGGATGACCCTACCTCCCAGCAAAACAAGATGGTGTCCCGTGTAAGCTCACCAGCCGGCCAAGAATGCCAAAATGCCCAGAGTCCACAGCCTCAACTGCTGGGCCCTGGCCCCAGGCCACACTGTGCAAAACACCGCCTCCATGCTAAAAAAGCACTCTCCCCCCGGCAGGAGCCACCTCCCAGCCTAAGAACCAAGTTTGGCTGGGGCCTGTGCCTGGGCTTCTCTGTTTCCCCATACGCCAGAGGAGCCAAGTTGTATAGAGTCCAAAGCCAGGCTCTCAGAACCTAGCACTTATGCTTGCAAGTCCCACCAGCAGTGTGTCCAAGACCAACAGCTAGTCAAGTCCTAGTTCTGCCCACCAGCCAAGACAGAGGAAAAAAATCGAAATCATGAGTTACTTTTGGTCTATGGAAGCCTGTGCTCACTGAGAGCGGAGTCAGTGAAAAAGAGAAGGTTTTGTGTTCAGTGGTATGAAGTCCAAATTAACAGCCCTATGCCGCATCTGAGGGCTCACTAGGTGTTCAGAAGGCCCCATTTAACGATCATATCAGGTCTTGGTTTCTAGAGGGATTTAGGGAGAAGTGCATTTAGTCTGCCATCTTGACTCTGCCCCTCAATAGTTCTTTTAAAATTAGTCCTGCTATGGCCAATAGACAGCTGATATATTTTGATGTATGTAATACTGCATGGAAGCCAAAGGTCTTTATGGTCATGATCTGTGCTCATGGAACAGGAAGTAAGGCTTCCCCTTTGGGGTATGATATTAAAGACCATAAAATGTTTGTAGTTCAAAGATAGTTGTCCAATAAATCTGACTTGGAGTCTGAAACTCTTATTATCCAAGTGTTTTCTTTGTCACAAGGCATCCTCTATCGAGGAGGCCTGGACCAGTGAAGACACTGCTGCAAAAGTGTGGGCAGCCATTATTAGACTTTGGTTTGGGCAAAAGTGCCTTTTTAAAGCAAATATCTTATGAAGTGACTCTCTGGTTGGGAATAGCTTGAAGTTACTATAAGAACATTAGGTGGTCAAGCATAGGTACTCAAGCATAACAAAGATTGAGAAGATACTGCTGGACCAGGCAGTGTTTCATTCTGTTGTACATATAACTGTTATGAGGTAGAACTGAGTCAGTGGCACCTAACAACAAACAACAAATGTAGGTATGCAAAATACAAAATTAACTTATTTATCATTATGTCTTAAAGGCCAGCCTTACATAGACTTCGTGGGAATTCTCAGTTGGTAAATGGGATGGAGTTAGTTGTTTTAGAAATTCTCAGTTGGTAAATGGGGATAGAGTTAGTTGTTTTAGAAAGTCTGTGGTGTTGTTTACTTAATCAAGAACATTTATAAAGCACATATGCATACTGGGGAGGAGCTAAGATATATATTTTCAGACAAGGTAACACAGCTTCAGAAAGATAAAATGACTTGCCTAATGTTACATGCTGAAATTTGAAAGACCATCCTCAACCTCCAATACTCTTGACTATTTCTGTCACTCTGCTTTTGAGATTCAGTGTCATTTCCTTCTTGTACATTCACGTAGAGTGCACACAAAGCAAAAATAATTCTTTGTATAGGCATTGCTAATGCAGTTTTTTTCTCCTTGCTAATTTAAACTAGAGAGCTGTTAATACATCATTATAACAAATGCCAAATGATTGTACAGATTGAGTTTAGAGTCTAAAATTCAGAGGTGTTGAAGCATTGTGCAGATCTTGGAAGCTTTTTAATTATATCAGTAACTTCTTTTTATTTTTTTTGTAGACTGATTCTTGTCAGAAAAAATAGGATTTAGACTGTAGACCAAGTACAATTAATTTAAGTAAGATAATCGTGTAAAAACCCTTCTGCTGTTTTTAGGGTGCTTTGGTACATAGAACAGAGAACAATAGATAAAGGGTCCAATGCAAAATGAACTTCCCTATGTGTAAAAACAATGAATAACTCAGCCCAGGATCAGGACACTCAGTGCAAAGCAGTGTGGCCGGACAAGGAATGTATGCTGCCCAAGAGGCAAGAATCCTGGTTTCTCAGGCCTTTCTATTTTGACTCAAGGACCTCTGGCGGTGTAGTGGTTAAGCCATTGGCTGCTACCCTCCCTCCACCCTGCTTCTTGGTGGCTGAAAGATGTGGCAGTTGGCTTATACAAAGAGTTAAAGTCTTGGTAACCCTGTGGGGCAGTTCTGCTTTGTCCTGTAGGGTCACTGTGAGTCAGCATTGACTTGATGGCAATGTGTTTGGTTTGCATCCATTTTGACTGGCTGTGTAGTGTGGGCAAGTGATTCTTTGAGTTTCAGTTGCCTTATCAGCAAAGTGAGTTGTTGTTGTTGTTGTTTGTTTGTCTGTTTACATGTTTTTTACCTGCCTAAAGGCAGGCAGCCAGAGCAGGTAGCCTCTTGAGACCCTTTCTCAATTTAAGGTCTAAGATTGCAATCTTTCCTCTTTGGTTTCCCTTTTCCCACTATGGACCTTTCATTCACAAATTTATCTAAGCCCTTTTGGAACTGATTTATATTTTGGCCTTCAGGGTAATGAATTCCACTGAAGTTTTAATTCCTTTTTCTTTAAAACTCACTTTTTCAAATATCATGGGGCTGTAGAGCAAGACTAGTTTTCCAGGAATTTTGTCTCATCTGCCCAGTTTCTTGGTGACACTGAATCCCAGGCTGATTTGAACACCAGAATTATATGTGAAGAGCTGTGGCTAAAGGGAAAGGAATATAAATCTAGGCCCTGTGTTCATTTCTTTCCTAAATCACTTACATTTACAATCCATGAAGGATTTTCTTTGTGAACTTAAAATTGATTCCTCCAATCCTTAGTTTAATACAAAGTAATATAATTTATTTTTGTTGTTGTCAGATAACTTGCAGTTCTCAGAGCTGGATATTTGTTATCACTCTTAATTATATTATAAATAGTTGTGATCATAGCAAAAGAAATAACAATGATTTTATGTAACATAAAAGAGTGAACCTAAATCATAGTTGATGGTAGATAATATGGAATGAAGTGTATTCATAGTCCAAGAAAATGGCACTTTCACCCAGCAAATATTAATTATTGCAACAATCATCTGAGCAAAATCACTTATTTCAGGGACAGGAAATAACTCTGAATCTCATTGCCAGTGTTGTTTTACAAATCAGATGATATTTGTTGTGAGTCATAAGATGGCGTGTGATGTTTAAATTGAATTACTTTTTTAAATGAAATTTCCTTTCACATTTTAGTAAGTCAGGATGATGAATAGCTGTATTAGTGTGTCTTCAAATATTTTTTTTATAGCTAACATAAAGCCGTCTCAAATCCTAAGTGGAGCTTTTTCAAAAAACAAAAAGTGAAATTGAAATCTATGTCATATGTTTTATGAAGAGACAACCAACCCATGTTTGTTCTTTCATTTACTGAGCAAACATTTTTAAATCACTTTCTTTGGTGTAGGTATGGTACTAAGCACTAGGATATTATGGTGAACAAGACAGATACAATTTTTGCTCTCGTGGAATTTAAAGCCTAGTAGTAAGACAGTTATAAAACAAGTGATTACAACTGTAGCTAGCATTACTAAGGGTAAGTTCAACTTGGGGTTTAAGCCCGTGTTCAGGCTGCACACCAACTATATGTCTTCAGACAAGTTACCTTCTCAGGACCTCGAGTTTTTTGTTTTTTTCTTTTTCCTCATTTCTAATAAATGATTAACAAATGCTGCCTCACAGATCTGATAATAAAATGATCTATTTGATAAAAAGTGTTCTTTAAACATTTTGAGCAAAGATTCTATAATAGCATTCTAATCAAAAGGGGGGAAATAGATAACAGGATTTCAAATTGTTATAGAATCCAGATATTCTGGAGCCATGGAGGCTGAATGAACCCCTGAAACTACTACCCTGAGATAATCTTTGAGAGTTAAATAAAAAAATATCCCCTGAAGTCTTCTTAAATCCAAACAATTGTTTAATTTAATTAGTAAAGAATGTCTGCCTTAAACATTATGCTCTTTTAGGGCCATGAAACTCAACAATTAAGTCCAGGAACTTAATTGTTCTAAGTGCTACACACCTGATTACAGAATATCACTATGGTCACCTTCGAAGTACTCCCCTTAGGAAACTATGCAATGATGCCAGCATCCAGCGCACCCTTCAGAACAGTTTTGGAACTGTTTCTGGAATGGCCATTGCACATGGTGGCATGGTAGCAAGTTAGTAAACTTAACTGTATAGTCACCTGTGTGGCAATTTTTAGCCAGTAAACAAGTAAGTGGATTGAAATACTGTCCCTACTCACCTGATCTTACCCCCAATGACTTTTTTCTTGACCCAAAGCTAAAGAAAATATCAGAAGAAAGACATTTTGATGTCATTCAGGACATCAACGGTAATGTAATGACAGCTGTGATGGCCATTCCAGAAAGAGTTCCAAAATAGCTTTGAAAGGTGGACAAGGCACTGATGTTGGTTCATAGCTTCCCAAGGGGATTACTTCAAAGTTGACTGTAGTAATATTCAGCAGTGAGGTATCTCTATACCTCTATATCTCTATAGGTATATCTCTATACCTCTATATCTCTATAGGTATCTCTATACCGATACTTTTTCTAGGATGAGTTCACGAACTTAATTAGCAGTCCTTGTATCTCTATGGGATCAAAGTGACAACAGCAGCAAGGAAGATTAGATAGGAAGCTTAGCAGTCAGTGGGCAGATATTGATGGGAGAGAAACAATTCAAAAAAAAGAGTGAGTATAGTTGTACAGCTTGATGAACGTAATCAATTTCATTGAACTGTACTTTTGGAAGTTGTTGAATTGGTTTATGTTCTACTTTGTATATTCTCAAAAACAAAAGCAAAAATACCAGACTTTCCTCCAGAGCCAACAAGGAGTAAAGCTTTCCCCTGGAGTGGACATCCTGAATTTGGACTTCTAGCCTACTGGACTGTGTAAGAATTAACCTTCCTTTGTTAAAGCCATTCACTTTGTGATATTTCTGTTAGAGCAGCTGACTAAAACAGAATTTGGTACCAGGAGAGTGGAGTGTTGCTCTAACAAATAACTAAAATGTGGAAGCCATTTTGAAACTGTGAATGGATAGAAGATTCAGAAGGAATTGAACAAGGCACAGATGGTGAGAAACAAGCAGCAGATGACTGATGGCAGCTGCAGAACCAGAGGCAGCACTGGAGCCGACCCAAGGCGCAAGAGAACTAAGTGCCTGTGCACAGAGTTTTCTTGGTGGAGCGGGGTGCCTCTGGGCACTTGGATCAGTGAAGCTAGCCTTGTGGACTCACAGACTGAGAGAGCTGAGTGCCTTTGTGCAGCAGGCATTCCAGCAAGAGTGGGCTGCCTCTGGGCACTTGAATCCGTGGAGCTGCAGAGCTTTGGAACACTTGCCCCAGTAGGGCAGATTGGGCCTGAGGTCCGGGCCATGCGGCCATAGGAAGCAGAAGCTGAAGACACAAACAGCGTGAGAAGCTGAGCTGCCTGAGTCTCAAAAGGCGTGGCCATGACCTTAGGGGTTTGAAAGGGTGGAACCATGGCATCCTGTGTTTGTAAGGGTGGAATTGCCACTCAGTTGGGCTTAGGGTGCACCTAAAGCCGAGGGGACAGAGTTACTGTCCAAGTGGGCTTTTCTAGGCAGAGCTGTAGCACAGGGCTGTGGATCTCCACTCAGAATCCAGGAAGTGTGGCCAATACCTAGAGTCTGGAGTGCAAAGCTATCGTGTGAAATGTCTCAGAAAATGGAAGATTATTTTCAAAGCTTTGAGGGCGAATGTAATGTGTTCTGCTGGCTCGCTTGTTGTCTTTTCCTGCAATTTCTCCCATTTGTAATGGAATGATTAACTTGTGCCTGTTCTGTCATTGTGCTTTTGGAAGCAGATAGCTTGCATTCTAGATTTCACAGATGTAGAAGAGTTTTTGTATTTTGGACTTAGAACTGACTTAAGACTTGTATCATATGGGATGGACATGATTTTGCTATGATGGGATGAATGTGTTACATGTTTCAAAGATGTAATTTTGGGGGTGCTAAAGGGTGGGATGTCATGGATTGAATTGTGTCTCCCCAAAAATATGTGTAGCCATGTGCCTGGGCCATGATTCCCAATATCTTATGATTGTCCTCCATTTTGTGATTTTCCTATGCTGTATGTTAAAGGATTAAGGTGGGACTGTAAATCCCTTTATAAGATCACCTACCTGCTTCACAGTAAAGGGAGTTTCCCTGTTGTGAGGCTTGCCCACCCTTAATCCTTTCACTCTGGGAACCTCACACTATCAAGAAAGCAGCACCAGGAGAAGAGCGCATTCTTCAGGCCTGAGGTTCCTGTGCCAAGATGCTCCTTGGACAGAGACTGATGCAATACCAGACTTTCCTGCAGAACTGACAAGGGTGAAAAACTTCCCCTGGAGTGGATGTCCTGAATTTGGACTTGTAGCCTACCAGACTGTGTAAGAATAAACTTTCCTTTGCTAAAGCCATCCACTCTGTGGTATTTCCATTAGAGCAGCACTAGTTGACTAAACATTGGGCTTATATTGATGGGAGAGAACCAATTCAGAAAAAAAAGAGTGTGAAGATGGTCATGCAGCTTGATGAATGTGATCAGTGCCATTGGACTGCACTTATAGAAATTGTTGAATTGGTGTATGTTCTACTGTGTATATTCTGAAAAACAAAAACAAAAATAAAATAAATTAGAAAAAACATTCTCTAAAATGCAAAGTAATCTGCAAGTATTAACCTTACTAATATTATTGTTCTTTACATACATTTCTTTGAGAACCTTGTAGGCAGGGGCAGATGTTTAAAAATAAAGTTCATACTTGTTTTTATTATTTTTATTCAGAGCCTCTTGTTCCTTCTTTCCTATGCCTGATCACCTCTTCTCACCATCTTTTATTCCTCATGCTTCCTGGCTACTTTAGGGCTCTGAAATTCAGAGTATTAATAGCCTTAGTGCTTACTAGAATGCCCCATAAGTAGCTGCTTCATATGTTTCTCATCTCTTTTCTGAATTAATTTATCCTGTTAGCTCACTAGGTAATCATGATTTTGCAAGGATGTGGTGTTGCCATCCTCTTCAGTGGTATAGCTGGTCCTGGATCTACTTTGTCTTAGCTTCTGGATTCTGGCTAAAAGGTGTTTTTGTGTGTTTTTTAAGTACAGGATCAAACCTCACAGAACACTTATACTACCTTCTTAGGACACAGAAACATATGGATGCCTGCTCATTCTAGTGGAAGTAAACCTGAATAGGACCAGGTTTATGTCAAAGCACAATGACATTTGCTTCCACCCCAAAATGTTGCTGTCATTTTCCCTGCGGATAACTGGAATTGTTTTCTGTTGGTTGCTGAAGACAGCCAAGGCACTGGAACTGAGAGTTCCCAGAGTATACTTTGAGAAGGTAGGTTTGAAACACAGTTTCAAACTAGTTTCAACAAGCATTGAAAAGTGAATTAAGTAATGAAAATGGAAACCTAAGTATGTGTGATTAAAAATAGGTGTGCGTCAGGTTGTATCGTTTTACCATACCTTTTCAATCTGTATGCTGAGCAAATAATACGAGAAGCTGGATTATATGAAGAAAATCAAGGCATCGGGATTGGAGGATGACTCATTAACAACCTGCGTTATGCAGACGACACCACCTTACTGGCTGGAAATGAAGACGATTTGAAACTCTTATTGATGAAGATCAAGGGCCACAGCCTTCAGTATGGATTGCACCTCAAGATCAAGTAAACAAAATTCTTACTGCTGGACCAGTAAGCAACATCGTCATAAATGAAGAAAGGATTGAGATTGTCAAGGGTTTCATTTTATTTGGGTCCACAATCAATGCTCTTAGAAGCATCAGTCAATAAATCAAAAGATGCGTTGCATTGGGAAAACCTGCTGCCAAGGATCTCTTTAAAGTATTGAAAAATAAAGATGTCACCTTGAAGACTAAAGTGTGCCTGACCCAAACCATGGTACTTTCAATTCCATCACATGCATGCGAGAGCTGGACAATGAACAAAGAAGACAGAAGAAGAATTAATGCCTTTGCATGGTGGTGTTGGAGAAGAATGTTGAATGGACCATGGACCACTGAAAGAACAAACAGATCTGTTCTATAAGAAGTACAATCAGAGTGCTCCTTGGAAGCAAAGAAGGACATCATACTTAGTAGAGTGGAGGGTCAGCAAAAAAGAGGAAGACCCTTGACAAGATGGACTGACACAATGGCCTCAGTGATGGGATTAAGCATAAAAAGGATTTTGGACATAGTTCAAGTCCAGGCAGTGTTTTATTCTGTTGTTCGTCGGGTCGCTATGAGTTGGAATTGACTTAATGGCACCTAACAACAACAACAAGAAGTATATGTGACATGCAGGATGTTCCACAGTGGAGGGAGCACCCGAGAAGCATAGTGTCATGATAAAGACCTTATCTGAGAGTTAAGAATTCCACCTCTAATTATCATTAGCTTCAAGACCTTGCACCAGTTCCTCATCCTTTTTGGTGTTCAGATATCTTTTTTAAAAGAGACGCTGGAGCAAATAAAGACTGGATTATATAATTATTTCTGTGATGTAAGAAAAAGAAGTAGAAGGTTACTGCAGTTCCCTGACAATACTGTGAAGACTAGATACACGGTGGTAGCAGCGGAAGTGGAGCTAAAGGAACAAACTGGGGAGACAGGCATACTGTGGGAATTATTGCAAGGATCCAGTGAGTGACAGTGGGTGGTAGATGGATGAGAGAGGGGAGTTAAAGCTGTTTTAAAAGTGTCGTTCTGAGAGACTAGGTCAGTGCTGTTGACAATGACAGAGATGGGGAAACAGAGGAAACCATGTTAGTGAAGAGGAAGAGTTGTCAGCCAAGTTAGAGGAGAGTTAAGACAGTGCAGTGCTCTGTTGGGAAGTGAAAATCTCTAGAACAAGGAATTGGGCAACCATGTTAAGATGATTGCAAACTGAGAAACACTGAAAACAGTTTTGGTGTTTAAAAGGTGACATCACTTACTAAGAGAAGATGGCGAGGATTGCTGGCCAGGATTAGGAATATGCAAACACACATACACATGTGTGCACCAGACATTTTCTTCTCCATTGTGTCCAGTATCAGTTCTGGATATAGCAAAAAGGGAAGGACACGTAAGGCATTATAATCCACCCAGGAGCTCTTTGAGATACCTCCCATTATTCACAAACACTGGTTAGGAAACTGGATCGAGGACAGTGTATAAAGGGGTTGTTGACACGTTGAAGGTCAGGTCTCTGAAGCCAAGTACAAATGAAAGGACCTCCTACCATTGGTCTTACCCTCTGCGCACCTTTCAGTTCAGAATAGATCCTCTTTGACAGATAGCGAGAAGCTCTGCTTTCTACTCCTCTCGATTTTTCTGTAACCATAGAATTTCAAGAGCTGCTTGGTAATTATCTACCTCTTTTTTTTTTCCTTTCCCCCGTCATGTTTAATTTCACAACCACTTTCTTGAAAATGAGGTTGGATCGAGCTGAGATGTGTTGTGTCTCATCTGTCACAACATATTGAAAGGAACTCACAATTGTGTACAGATTGTATAACACCTTTAGATGAATCTTATTTCCTTTTCTTGGATGGTGCTAATAGGGTATGAACGGAAAACATGATTACATAAGATGATTATTATGGTATTGTGTCAGAGGCCCAGAGTCACTTGAATGGTTTGGAATTAAAAACAAATGTGTTCCCTGAGAAGCCCATATTACTGTCGCAGAGGTGACAACCTATTTCTTTTATCAGCTGGAGTCCTAAGACTTTTGCCCTCCTTTCTTCTTATTTAGCCTCAAGATTTATCAAAACCTCCCCAAAAACCATTGCAGTGAAAGAGAATAAAAACAAATGTTATCTAGTCCAAGTGTTAGAAATGCTTCATCTCTTTAAATGATAAAAATAGTCTTGTTATCCACTTGCACTCTGGCTTGCGTGTCAGTAATACTCTTGGGAAAGGTATATCAAGCCCAGTCCAGAAAAGCCACTGTTAAGGCTTTATTGTGTAAGGAGAGTTGGTTAACCGGTCTGCCACTGGGCACCAGAAGCTAGACTGCATTGTTGAGTGGGTCTAACCCATCTGAGATAATGCTCAACAAAATTTCCACTAGGCTTCTTTAACATAGTACTTTATAGAGATGACAAAAAAGTTAACTGAGAGTTACTAGATAAACACTGTGGTAAGATAGTTTACTAAACAGCTAAGCCTGCGTGTACATAGAACATAGTGTAAGTATAAGAGGTACTAGTTCTCTAATATTAATAATCTAATCCCTCTGCACCCTAAATTGTTGTGGTGGTTTTTAAAGCTTTAACCACTTGAAGTTAAGAACAGTTCTATGTTCTTATCTGGTCCACATTTCTTTCACTTTGGCATTGTCCAACTTTTGCTGTTTGCCCTCTGCTGCTCATCCTGGAGGTATTCTTTATCTAAACAAGAAAACCAAGCCCACTGAAGTCAAGGTGATTCCGACTCCCAGTGACCCAACAGGACAGTGTAGAACTTCTCCATATCGTTTCCAAAGAGCACCTGGTGGATTTTAACTGCTGACCTTTTGGTTAGCAGCCATAGCTCTGAACCGCTACATTGTTCTGTTTTTCTCAGCCTCTGCTTATATACTGGCTCAACAGTCATTTTCCATTCAGAGACTTGATCAGTTTTATTTCTAAAGAAGCTGGGCCTCAGTCTGAAATGCCTACTGTGTGTTACTGCTTACATGGAAGGATGGATTCTCACATATTCTTTGGCCCCTTAACTTTCTAATTCTATCTCCTGTGACTCTTCATCATCTTCTGGGCAGCTGCCTCGCTCCATACTGTGAAGGTGGAAACAGTGTTTTTAAATTCCGCTTATCTTGGTGGAAAAACAAACTTCCAGACTGGATCTAAGTCGCGATGGCTGTAACTTGGCTGCCATAGTGTTTCCTATTTAACACTGTTGAACATTTTCCCCCGTGGCTATAAGTACTTCAGGATTTTATTGTTTTATACCTGCTGTGATGTGGACTAAACTTAATCCCAGTGACACATGATATGACACATTGCTTCTGCTTTCTTGAAACTGTAACTCCAGATTGACAGATAGACTAGGAGCTGGAGGAAAGGACAAAAGGTCACCAGAGATAACTTTTCTCCTTAGATATGTTTCTAAGAGTGATGGCATTCATAGTTGAAACTGCAAGGAATTTGGTTTTGCAGCTTTCTTAGTAGTAGCTGTCATATTAGTCACTGCCTAGGCAAAGAGTCATGACTGGGTTTGAGAGTCTCTGTTACTAGATTAAGATATTTGCATGGAACGTCACATTCAAACCTTAAGCAACTAGCATCCAACTAAGTGTACTTCTTAGTTACTTGGGTTATTTTAGTGATGCTTGCATTTTAGGAGCAAAGGATACATAGCCGGAAAACAATCCCTCATCAGGCATTGATTGAATGACTTATTCATTCATTCAGTTATTCAGCACTAGACTATAGTGGATATAGTGATAAAGAACACAGTTCTGGCAGTCCGAGACAGACCAGTTGACAAAGGAATGATTACAATGAAATGCTGTACGTGTGGGCATGAGTGTAGGGTGTTGAGGAGTGCATAAGACAGACAACTATGAGGATATCAGGGGAGGCTTCCTTAGACAGTGGCATATGAAGTTAGTTTTGAAGGATAATTATAAGTAGGCCAAGTGAGTGGGGAGAAGAAGGTTCTCCTGGCAAAAGGAGAAACATGAGAGCAAAAGTCACATAATAAGAACTGCTGGTCGTTCAGTCTGACTGGAGTACACGGTAAGACATGGGAAGTGGTGGATAGGAGGCTGAGCCAGTAGGCAGAAGCATATCATTATGGACCATGCCTGTATGTTAAAGGTCCCTTGGTAGTGCAAAGGGTGTGGCCCTCATTACTAACCTGAAGTTTGGTGCTTTGAACTCACCCAGAGACTCTGTGGAAGAAAGCCTGGTGATCTTCTAATAAGATGACATCCAGTTCTCTGTAACACACAGGATTCATGACTCAGGGAAAGACAACTTTCAGTGCAATCAGTGAGACAGAAGCATAATGTGCAGTCTGTGCCCTAATTGTCATCTGGATTTCTAGACTAACAGCTATGTTTTTTGAGAAAAAAAAAATATTTTTCCTCAACAGTCAAAACCAAGATCTGAAACCATAAAACTGAGGGATCTTAAATAAATGACCGTCTGTACCCCTCAAAACGCATGTACTCAGGAAAGGTGCTATCTGGGTGCTGTTGCCAACAAAGGAGTTTTGCAAGTAGACAAAGAAAATACATGTGAGCATCTTGTGACTGTGATGCAAGTCAACATACCCTGAAACTATCTGTAATCATTAACTATACTATTGATAATCAGTAAACAATCAGAGTGAGGTTTTTGCAGTATTCATTGGTTTTCCTATAATTGCCTTCCCTATGCTTTGATTCTTCTTTTTTAAGTAAGAATACATGTATAATGAAACTGCTGTGGGACTATCTGGTTCCATTTTCAATGAGCTACATAGTTCCATAAATGCAATTGTTTTAAACCATTAACAATCCTCGTTGTTTTATCTTGAAACAGTGTTTAAATTTTGCTCTGTAACAGGCAGAATGCACTCGATGGCAAAGGGTTTTCTCGTTTGTTTACGTATGATCAAGGCATTTAGACTGTACCTTGAAAGGAATGGAGAGTCACTGAAGAGTTTTCAGATGCAAAGGATCATGGCTGTATTTGCCGTTGGGAAAGATGGTTTTGGTGCAGTGTAGAGGCTGATTTGGAGACATGAAGACTGGCCACAGGAAAGACAATTAGTAGGTTGCTGTGACAGGCCAGGTGAGAAATGAGGATCTGGTAGTGAGGAGGTAAGGGAGGGGGCATATATTTAGACAGTGAGAAAGATTTATCAGGTTGAATGGACAAAAGAGTGACTTTCTAGAGTCAGAAATTGAGGTAAAGGGGAGTATCTAGGATGATTCATGGTCCAGCATGAGCTGTAGAAAATAAGGCAGCTAGCAATATAGGATGAGGGGAAGATGATAAGTTCACTTTTGGATATGACAACAGTACTTGGAGGTGCAAATCATGTTTCTCGTGGACTTGGACTTGGGCCAATGGCATTCAGAATGATAACTCTAAGGTCTGACACCGTCCCTCTCAGAATAAGCTTCAGTTGCACAGCAATTTAATTAGCCAGAAGTCATCATGGCTTGAGTATCCCACTTATTGGACCTTTCTTGGACTTCTCAGAAGACAAATCTATACCAGAGTCAGATATTGTATGATATTACCGTTGCTTTGGCCCCTTTCATTATTTTTCAAATGCATCATGTTTCCCTTCTCGCTGCCAAGGAGATGAGAAGTAATCCTCCACTTTACAATTGATCAGATTCTCTTTAGTTTGATTTCCACCTTCTCTGTTACCCCCCGGCGTGGGTCTGTTATTTCTTCCTTGACACTTTCCTCATATTCATTATTGATTTTTCCTGAAGGATGCCAAAGCAATTACTGCCTACCTCTTAACTTCCTCCTCCACGAAACGATGGCAAATGGCTTCTTAGGGCCCTGCAAAATCAAGGATTGTTTACCCCAATCACACGGCTCGGTACTTCTCTCAGCTTTTCCAGACAAAAGGTGAGAGTGCTGCCTGATTCAAGTGCTTCTGTGAATGTTGTTCTTCAAGTTCCCCTCTTTGAGGTTCTTTTCTTAGGGCTGTTTTTCAGTACCCAGGAGACAACTTGGTGGAGCCCAGCCTTGCTTACACCAAGTGCTGAGAGAGTGGGCGTTCAGTAGGTGCAGTTGTCGAGTTCTCTGTCTAGAATTAGTGGGAACGCCTTTGTTTCTCTTCTTTTTGCTGCAAGTCTCTTTTGGAATCTACCTTGTTGCCACAGTGAGTCTGTGCTAATGAATTGAATTGAATTGACCTTTGATTTTCTTTTTGATGAATGGTCTTTTCAGGAACAGTGCCTTTATTGTGAACTTTTTTGATCATTGCTAGTTAGATTGAAAGAACGTGGCAGGAGGGTTAAACAAAGATGGGCTTGACTAGGGATTCCATCACTTATTAGCTGTGTGACTTCCTCTAAGTTGCTTAATTTTTCTGAGCTTCGTGTTTCCTCATCTGTAAACAAACAAACAAAAAAACCCCACCCTGCTCATTTCTTGGGTTGGCATGATTTTTGAATCAAGAAAGTATTCTACCAGTTTAAAAACACTGTTGTTGTCAGATGCTGTTGAGTCAGTACTGAATCATAGCAACCCTGTAGTGCAGAGAGAACTGCCCCACAGGGTTTCTAAGGAGAAGCTAGTAGATTTGAGCTGCCAACCTTTTGATTAGTAGCTGAACTCTTAACCACTATGCCACCAGGACTCAAAACACTGTGCTCATACAGTTTGGTAATACTGGCACATATTCAGAAGCACTAGTGGTGTAGTGGTTAAATGCTACAGCTGCTAACCACAAGGTCAGCAGTTCCAATCCACCAGGTGCTCCTTGGAAACTCAATGGGGCAGTTCTACTCTGTCCTATAGGGGTCACTACGAGTCAGAATCCACTCAAAGGCAGTGAGTTTGGTTTTCAGTTTGGGGTACATATTTAGAAGGTGTGGAAATCCTTGGAAAGCACAAGCAGTGTGCATTCTACTGCTAACCTAAAAGTTGGTGGTTTGAACTCAGCGAGCGATACTGCAGAAACAAGCCCTGACAGTCTGTTTCTGTAAAGATTACAGCTAAGAAAACCCTATGAAGTAGTTCTACACTGTACCACATGGAGTTGCCATGAGTTAGAATGACCTCAATGGCAATGAGTTGGGGGGGAAAAAGTAAAAGATTTTGCTGCTATTCACCAAAAAATGTAGTGAGTGAACTACAATGACCTTTAATAGTTTATGTATGAAGTCAAAGACATTCACCGAAAGTTAGTTTTTATTAAGTGAAAACCATGAGATCTAAAATTTATTAGATGCTATTTTATGCCAACTAGGCACCCAGGTAGTGCAGTGGTTAAGATCTTTGGCTGTTAACCAAAAATGTGGACAGTTCAAATCCACCAGCTGCCCTCAGAAACCCTATGGGGAAGTTCCTTGTTCTATAGGGTCAACTATAGGATTGCCATCAGAATTGACTCAATGGCAATGGGTTTGGCTTGGTTTTTATATGACAGATAATGAGCCCTGGTGGTTCTGGTTAAGTGCTCAGCTGCTAATCGACAGGGCAGAGGCTTTTTTGTTTTGTTTTGTTTTCCTGTGTATATTCTTTTTTTTTAATGATTGAATGAAAATGTATATTCCCGTATAAATTCGCATGCTCAGCTATATGCAGCTCCCATTGCTGTCCCTGCCCGGTGACAGCACACCTCTCTTCTCTGCTCCATACATGTCCTATCCTCCCAACAGTCTCCTATCCCCTCCTCTCCACCCACTTGAAAGGGCAGAGGTTTGACCCCTGCAGCTGCTCTGCAGGAAAAGATGTGGCAGTCTGCTGTAAAGAGTACAGCCTTGGAAAGCCTATGGGGGCAGTTCTACAGGCACGCTGTGAGTTGGAATTGACTCTATGGCAAGGTGTTTAATTTGGTTTTTACTATATGTCAGACACTGTTCTATGTGCTTTTGTTGTTGTTAGATGCCGTTGAGTCGGTTCCGACTCTTAGCGACCATACGAACAACAGAACAAAGCACTGCGCAGTCTTGTGCCATGCCCACAATCATTTTTATGCTTAAGCCCATTGTTGCCGCCACTGTGTGAATCCATCTCATTGAGGGTCTTCCTCTTTTTTGCTGACCCTCAACTTTACCAAGCATGATGTCCTTCTCCAGGGAGTGATCCTTCCGGACAACATGTCCAGAGTATATAAGACGCAGTCTCACCA
Organism: Heterohyrax brucei; assembly: GCA_028571685.1. Classification (NCBI taxonomy): domain Eukaryota; kingdom Metazoa; phylum Chordata; class Mammalia; order Hyracoidea; family Procaviidae; genus Heterohyrax; species Heterohyrax brucei. The sequence continues at coordinate 172,927,010 of CM053166.1, read as the reverse complement.
TCTTTGCTCCCAAGGAGCACTCTGGTTGTACTTCTGCCAGAACAGATCTGTTTGTTCTTTTGGCAGTCTGTGGTACATTCAACATTCTTCTCCAACAGCACCATTCAAGGGCATCAATTCTTCTTCTGTCTTCTTTGTTCATGGCCCAGCTTTCATACGCATATGATGTGATTGAAAATACCATGGCTTGGGTCAGGTACATTTTAGTCTTCAAGGTAACATCCTTACTTTTTTGTACGTGCCTTAGATAAATTAATTCATCTGGTGGTCAAAATGTTGAGTTAGACAGTATTATCAGGTAGATTTTTACAGATAAGAAGACTTGCTAATTTATCCAGAGAGCAGGTAAAAGAAAGACAGGATTTAAACTTGAGTCTCATCAAAACCTCATGAGTTTTACCTGCTATGTGATTGTACTTCATGTCAATATAAACTTGTTTTACTTTGACTTTTTCAATTTATCCTGCAATTATATTGCAGCAGAAGAGTGCTGGTTCACTGGGGTTCCAGTTACTCAAGGTAGTCAGAAGAGATGGAAAGAACCCAGTGTGGGTGACAGTGCCCTAAATTTTAGATTTTACTTTGTTGCTTGAAGTCTGGATCTAACTTCAAGACTTAACAAAGTCCTGAAACAGATACTCAGAAAACTCTTGACACAACTTTTCACTCACCAGACTTTAAAACCCTGGAAGGCAAGGCACATATGCCTGACAGAGAGGCTGGCAGATTGCTGGCATCCAATGAGTGTCTGCTGAATTGGACAGAATTCTTCTATTTCTCAATAGAGCTTTCCCCCACTAAACGCTTGTTGACAGTGGCTACTCATATAATTAAGCAACTCTGCAGAAAACAGCATAAAATGGGATTTAAATGTCGTGTTTGTGTCTTCCAAACAATTCATGGAAGTTTCTGTGCACAAGAGGAATTATATTTAATCAGTTGTGAAGCATGACCAAGAAAGATAATTTGATTGATAAATGCTTAGGGAATATAAGATGAATCACAAAACTGAATTTAGATTAATTTTAGTAGAATTTAGATTTAAGAAAACTGAGCGAACTCTCGAGAGATGACATAGACCTCACCCTGTCTTAGATTTGAGGAGCTCTCTGACTAAACTTCATTGAAATTCTGAGAAATTACATGGTGGTTAAGAGCAGTTGGAAAGGGATTATATCAATCATCCTATGAAAATATTCCCACAGGTACCTACCTTTACCTTGGAGGACGGATATTCAAACTCCAGTGAAGCATCAGAATTACCTAGAGTAGTTATTCTCAAATTTGTGGGGTTAGAATTCTTTTGTTATCTTAAAACTTATGAGGTCCAAAACAGCTTTTTAAATTTGGGTTATATTTTCAATATTAATGATACTAGAAAGTAAACTGAGGAATGGAAAAAACTACGTCTATTGATTTATTTAAAGATAACAAGAATAAAATCTTTACATACCAACTTAAATAACAGATTTTCTGAAAGTCAGTTGCACTTTCCAAAACATACACACACATAAATTAGTGAGAAGAAAGAAATTTTAAAACTGTTTTTGCGAATATTTTTATTGTCTGACGTGGTGGCAGGCAGTTGTATTTATCCTATCTTCTGCATTTATTCTGTTACAGTTTGTTGTTTTGTTTGAAAGGTTGAGGTATATGAAGAAAATCCTGCCTCATTAAAGTATGTAGTTAGAAAGAAGAGGGGTATTGAAATAGTCTTTTCAGATAATTATGTCTATTCTTTGATACAACACCAGAATTCAACAAATGCTAGTTTTTTAAAGGATTGTAGTGATAGAGATTGGAAACCATATTTAATGAACCTTCACACTCGGTTTCATTAACTTTTGTTGTACGCTCTTGTATTCTGAATCAATCTTTTATCATGCATGATTTTTTTATCATCATTCATTTGGAAAATTTTTGATTTCACTGATTTATGCAAATCTTCAAATTTTATGTTATCATGTATTTCATTGGCAACTGGCAACGACAAAGACATGACATTCAGTAATATCATCTCAGCACTCAAAATGGAACATAACAGCCTAAAGGATAATGAGTCAAGCTCAATGCAAATCAGACCCAAGCAACCTGTTGTCACCTGGGAAAACTGGAAGGCTGATGGGTTGACCTCTACAAGCTTCTTGTACATTTTAGCAAAACAAGACAATGCATCAAGGTTTCCCCAAAAAATCTTTAAAAATTGACAAGGATTTGAGAAGCTGTGGTGTTCATATTTGCAGATCCAAGGTTTCCAAAATTTTAATTTCGATAATTTTATCATTGGTAACAATCACCAACAGTTATTTTCCTTGAAGTGAGACAGACTCACTTCCCTGATTTTTCAATGGAAAAAAAAAAGGTCATGAAGTACGTGTCTAAATAGCCCCATAGATTGTCATTCATACTTTCAGGTACAAATAGTGTTCCATGGAAAACAAAACAAAACAGCTAGTTCAGCTTGTAACTCAAATAGCCACAGAAGTGTTTTTCTTTCTGGTTTGTGTCACAAAGACCATTAAAAACACATATACTCAAATGTTAAGATCTAATACAACGAATAGTTTTTCATGTTTCATCAGGGACATCTTTCAATGAAGCTGGCTTTTTTTTTTTTAAGTATGTTTACTGCAGGTGCCTGGCAATGGTGACTTCATTGACTACTAGGACAATCTGCACCACTGCCTTGATTTGTGCTTAGACGCCAATACTATTACCCACCATTGCTTTTGCACCCATGCAAGCAAAAGTCAACCCAGTGAAAAAAAGCGAAATAATGACTATTATTATTATGAAAATAGTTTTTAAGTCATGGGCTTCTTCAGAGGGTTACAGTGAACACAGAAATCCACAGACCACACAGAGACCCTCTGACCTAGAGAATGACTTAAACATGCTGATGCTCTGCCAGCCTCCCAGACATTCTGAATTAAGACTTTGGGAAAGGGGTCTAGGAATGTGGGTTTTTAAATAGCACTCCAGGGATCCTGAGAAAGGTGGCTTATAGGTTGCAATTAGAAAAATCCTTTATTACACAAGAGATGTGCTCATTTTGGCTATAGTTATGCAAAGCTGGAATATACGCTTGCCTAAAACAAACTGTTTATTTAATTTTATAAACTCAGTCAATCTAACTACTTCTTTGTTTATTCCATCTCAAAGGTTGAATTAGCAGTCCTTTCTCTGTGTACAGTCATTTCCCATCTCTTATCCCCTGCTATCAACCTCTTAAATTAGCTTTTAATTTCTCACTTTTGAGAAGAAAACTTGCTCCTGCTAGGTTGCCAGAATCCCAATAGGACACATGTACTGTCCTCTTATGCCCTGGTGATGGTGAAAGATTGCCTCTGTCAGCTTTTCACGGTTTAAAATAATTATGCTGTTCATCCATTCAGTACACCCTTCTCACCTATAGCTTTGTAGCCCACTACGTATCACTGGAATTCTGACCATGACTCCCATGCTTAGGAAAATGCAGAGGATATAAATGAGTCTTGTGCAGGAACTTCATAGTTGAACAACCTGTGTTCCTTTCCTTTGGGATAATACACTGGAGTATGTCTGGCAAAGAGAGGAAGAGCAAAAGTGAGCTTGAGAGAAGGCTTGAGAATGAGTGTGAGTGTCTCTTATGTAATTGGCCTTTTTCTTTCCCTTATGCTAACAGTGAGATTTCTGAAAGTAAGATACAGCTACTCCTTTGATCTCTCTTCATCTCTTTCTCTTCAGATAGTCTGCAGTTGGCTGCCTGGCTTCAGAGCTCTTTCTGAAGTTGAGAGACCTTTGAGCCCCAGCTGAAGTATCCTTGATGCCACACTGTCTTCTCTTGCTACATTGTACAAGAAGCTTGCAGAGCTGGACCCTTTAGGCTCACAGACTTCCCAGTTGAGAACAGCTTGCTTGGGTCAGATTTGCATTCAGCCTGGCCCTTTCACCTTATACTCTAGGCCATTGCCTTCCATTTTGCCCGTTTATGTTTTCTCACTTCAGCTGTATTAACGGCTGACTCTTAGTTTCCAAGACAGCTGGGTAGTACTTAACAGAAATTGCTACCCCAAAATACACACCGAGATGCTTCAGTCAAACAGACTTATGATTGTAGTGTTGCATTGGTTCAAATCATAATTAGTATGATGGGAGTATTGGCATCGTTTAACCGAAAAGACTTACATGTGTTAGAAATTATCAAAAGAGCCGCCTTTTTCAATTTGGTTGGACAATTTAAAGGGATACTGTTTGTAATTTAATGTTCAAAGATTTTCAAATAATGGATATGGGACATTGAGTTGCTTTGAACTTCAGTTTTCATGTCTAACTTTCTATGAGAACATTTCTACTATATCCACTGACCGAGTCCGTGCCTGGATGTGCGTATGTGTACATAGCTGTTTAAACTTTACAGATCAAGCACTGATGCATGCGAGAAAGCCACAGCAAATAAGAAGCTCCTGATTACACTTCTGTTCCGAACACTAATTATATATTTGTGCAACTAATATGTTCAAACTTTACCAAGTATTAGCAAATACATGTATTTGTTAAGCTTGACCTATTCGATATGAAATTCAAATCAATTTGTGGTAAAAACAACCACATTTTTTTTTTATATATATAATAAGTACTCTAATCAAGTCAGTCTTTGTTTCTTAACCACTACCATCACCACCACCAAGAATACTAAGGACGGCATTGGAACAAAAGTCTAAACAAAATCACAATTCATGAATTTCCAAGTTTTCTTCCGTGCAGTAGATTTTAAAGATAATTGATCTTTTGTCCATGATGTATATTGACTTATATGTGACAGGATGATTTACTGAGATATCAACTTCCCTATTAGTCTCACTGGGGTGGACATTTTCCCCTTAACATCCTGAAAAAATGATGAAGGGTTTTTGCTTCTTTACCTTGGCAGGGAGGTAGGAGTGGAGGACTGTTGAGCTTTGAGATGCTGGACTAGTCATTTCCAGGAACCCAGGAGGTGACAATCACCTAAGACTTCATTTGCAAAAAGGTAGCCTACTAAGGACTTGTTTGGAAACCCTGGTGGCATACTGGTTAAGTACTACATCTGCTTACCAAAATGTCAGCAGTTCAAATCCACCAGGCACTCCTTGAAAACTCTATGGGGCAGTTCTCCTCTGTCCTATAAGGTTGCTTTGAGTCAGAATTGACTTGACAGCAGTAGGTTTGGTTTTAAGGGCTTGTTCAAGAAGAGAAGTTCCAAAATTAGAAAGAGGTGGACTAAGGCAACCTGGAGGGTGAAATATTTGGGAAGAGCTTCCCTACATCTGGTCATCAGGAATTTTTAAGGTGTCCAGGAGTAGAAAAAGAAGACTGTATGGTGCAAATAGTTTGCATTTGGCTGCTAATGGGAAAGTTGGTAGTTTGAACCCACCCAGAGTCACCTGTGGAAGGAAAGGTTCTTTGAAGATTACATACTAGAAAACCCTAGAGCTCAATTCTGTTCTGTAGTGCATAGGGTCACCGGCGTCACAGTGACTGGATGGCAATGTTTGCTTTGTTTCATTTAGGCTTAGAGAAAATGGAATCCGTTTGCTCACAGGACTGTTGATGAGAAATTGCTATAGCGTTCCAGTTAATGTTTGACCCTGTGTATCATGATTTTGAGAACAATGGTAAAGCTTTTTTTGAGTCTCATGTCAATTTAAGTGGACGGGTATAACAGACACTCCAATTTCTATCAGACTGCCTAAATGAATTTGGAGAATCTGGCAATAGAATTATATTGACTTAAAGAAAACTTTAGGAGTCCTGGTAGTGCAATGGTTAAGCTCTTGGCTGCAAACCAAAGGGTTGGTGGTTTGAACCCAATTAGTGGCTACATGGGAGTAGTACCTGGCTATCTGCTTGTGCACAGCCAACAAAACTGCATGGGAGCATTACTCCTCTGTCACATGGGATCAGTATGAGTGGGACTCAACTTGATGGCACCAGCTACAATAACAAAGAAAACTTAAAAAAATAAAACTGTAATGTACTAAGGACGTCACATCTTCCCTCGGTTTCTTGTTGTTGTTAGGTGCTCTTGAGTCGGTTCTGACTCTTAACGACCCTATGCGCAGCAGAACAAGACATCGCCTGGTCCTGAACCATCCTTACAATCTTTGTTATACTTGAGCCTGTTGCTGGAGCCATTGTGTCACTGTATCTCATTGAGGATCCTCCTCTGTTTTGGTGGCCCTCTACTCTACCAAGCATGATGTCCTTCTCTAGGGACTGGTCCTTCCAGATAAAGTATATGACATCAAGTCTCACCATTCTGAGGATGTTCTAAGGAGCATTCTGGCTGTTCTCCCAAGACAGACTTTGTTGTTCTTTTGCCAGTCCATGGTATATTCAGGATTCTTTCTCAACACTATAATACAAAGACACCAGTTTTTCTTGTTTCTTATTCATTGTCCGACATCCACATATATATGAGACAATTGAAAATACTCAAAGCTTTGGTCAGAGGTATCTTAGTCCTTGAAGTGACATCATTGCTTTTCAACATCTTAGAGAAGTCTTTATGCAGCAGATTTTCTCTGTGCAATGCGTTGTTTGATTTCTTTACTGCTGCTTCCATGGGCATTGCTTGTGGATCCAGGTAAAATGAAACCCTTGACAACTTCAGTCTTCTCTCAGTTTATCATAATGTTGCTAATTAGTCCCACTGTGAGGATTTTTGTTTTCTTGATGTTGAAGTGTAATCCATACTGAAGGTTGTGTGGTTTTTGATCTTCATCAGTAAGTGCTTCAAGTAGCAAGCAAGGTTGTGTATTATCTGCATAATGCAGTTTGTTAGTGAGTCTTCCTCCAATCCTGATGCCCTGTTCTTCTTCATATAGTCCAGTTTACTGGATTATTTGCTCAGTATACAGATTGAATAAGTATGGTGAAAGGATACAACCCTGATGTACACGTTTCCTGACTTTAAACCATGAAGTATCTCCTTGTTCTGTTCCAGCAACTGTCTCTTGGTCTGTGTATGGGTTTCTCATGAACACAATTAAGTGTTATGAAATTCCCATTCTTTGCAGTGTGTTTGCATAATCTGCTATGATCTATACAGTTGAATGTCTGCACAATTAATAAAACACAGGCAAATGTCTTTCTGGTGTTCTCTGCTTTCAATCGGGATGCATGTCACATCAGCAATAATAACTGTTGTTCCATGTCCAATTCTGAATCTGGTTTGAATTTGTGGTAGTTCTCTGTTGATGTGTACTGTAATTATTTTAGAATGCTCTGCAGCAAAATTTTACTTGCATGTGATATTAATCATACTGTTTGGTAATTTCCACACTCTGTTGGATCACTTTTCTTTGGAATAAGCGTAAATATGGACCTCTTTCAGTTGTTGGCCATGTTGCTGTGTTACAGATTTCTTGGCCTAGAAGAGTGAGCACTCCTAGTACTACATCCATGTGTTGAAACATCTCTGTTGGTATTCCATCAATTCCCAGAGTTTTGTCTTTTTACCATTGTCTTTAGTGCAGCTTCAACTTCTTCCCTCAATACCACTGGCTCTTAATCATATGCTGCTTGCTGAAATGATCGAACATTGACCAACTCTTTTTGGTATAGTGACTCTGTATTCCTTCCATTTTCTTTAAATGCTTCTTGTGTCACCTAGTGCTTTGCCAATAAAATCCTTCGATATTGCAACTCAAGGCTTGAATTTTTTTCTTCAGTTCCTTCGTCTTGATAAATGCTGAATGGGCTCTTGCGTTTTGGTTTTCTAACTCCAGGTCTTTGTACATTTCATTATAAGGCTTTGTTACTGAGCTGCCCTTTGAAATCTTCTGTTCAGCTTTTTTACCTCATCTTTTCTTCTGTTCGTTTTAGGTACTGTATGATCAAGAGCAACTTTCAGAGTCTCACCCTCAATTTGGAGGTATGGAATTCTTTTGTAGTCTTGAAGAGGATTGAGGGAGATGTCCCTGAAATGACTAACATAGACTTTTCTAGTGCATAGGCTGGTCAATAATTTGGACAGATTGCATAATTTGGAAACTCAGTGAAGTAATTGACTGACCTGACCAGTTGCCATTGGGTCACTTCTGACTCACTGTGACTATGTAGGGCAGTGTAGAACTGCCCCATACAGCTTCCAAAGAGCACCTGGTGGATTTTAACTGCTGTTCTTTTGGTTAACAGCCATAGCACTTTAGTATGTCACTTAAAATCTTCATTTTGTAGAGTAAAAATAATATTTACGTCACATCTCCACAAACTGAGATAATTGATGAATGGTGACATTCTTGTTAGTCTTCTGATTTCCTCAATTTACAGTAGCTCACTTTCTATTGAAGTACAGCATTAATTATCATTACATGCAATCTTGCTACTGAAGAAAAACCACTCCTGGTCGATTTGAAATACTATGATGATATTTTCATTTGTTTTTTATTTTCTGGCCACCTAATGAGTGACCGGAAACCCTGGTGGCATGGTGGTTAAGTGCAGTGTCTCCTAGCCAAAAGGTAGGCAGTTTAGATCTACCAGCTGCTCTTTGGAAACTCTGTGAGGAAGTTCTACACTGTTCCATAGGGTTGTCGTCAGTTGGAATGGACTCAACAGCAGTGGGTTTCATTTGGTTAATGAATGACGTAACTAAGCAAATTAAAATCATGAAGAAGATAGTCAGTATTTGAGGAGAGGGGATGACATCCTGTATATTGAATATCTATTTTGATATAGGCTTTATAGAGACTCAGATGGCTCAAATCAAAGACTTGAAATAAAACTGTTATAATTTATATCTCACACTACTGTCTAAAGGTATACTTGTTCAGAAATCCCTAAGAATATAAAGTAACTGTCGTGCCCTATTTTTTTTCTCCCTTCTATGACTTACAGAATTCGTTATTATATATTGTAAAATTTGTGGTGTGTTTGGATAACAAACTGGCCGCCTGGAAAACCTACTTGAAATTTGTGGAGAACTGCTCAGTAGATGGAGATCATCTCACAACTAGTCTAGTTTATTTTGTTGACTGTCACTTGCTTTCCACACAGTAAACCCAAAGCTGAAGGTTTTGAGAGTCTGCATTTCTGTCATTAGACCCTGTGCTAAGTAATAACCCACATGTTAATATACGAGGTCTGACAATTAAGTCCATGAGCTCATTTGTTTTAAGTGCTACATACCTTAATGCTGAATATCATTGTGGTGACCTTTGAAGTAGTCCCCTTGGGAAGCTATGCAGTGATGCCGGTGCTTTGTCTACCCTTCAAGGCAATTTTGGAACTTTTTGTGGAATGCCCATTGCACACAGTGGCATAGGGCAAGTTCACAATCCTAACTGTGTAGTTGTCTGATCTGGCCCCCTGTGACTTTTTTTCTGTACCTGAAGATAAAGGAAATATTGAAAAGAAGACATTTTGACAACATTCAGGACATCAGGACATCAAGGGTAAAACGATGACAGCTCTAGTGGCCATTCCGGATAAAGGGTTCCAAAACTGCTGAAGGTAGATTAGGCACCATTGTCAGTGCATAGCTGTCCAAGGGGAGTCCTTTGAAGGTACCCATAGTTATATTCAGCATGAGGTATGTAGCACTTTTTCGAAGATGAGTTCGTGAACTTAATTGGCAGTCCTGGTACAAATACCTCCCCAAACCTGAAAGAAGATAGTTGAGTGAAGGCCATGCCTCTTCCTGCTTCTTTGGCCATGTGCAATTATTACAGACATTAATTCCAGAAAAAATAAATAAATCACAACTAAAACAATACTGGGCAGTCTGGTTCCATGTAGATCACAAAGAGTAGAAAAATAGAGGCAAATCAAGGAAGATCTTGAATTCCTACTCAGTAGCTTATATTTAGTCCTTTTAGTCACTAGGCGATTACCAAGGTTTCTTGAGGAGTGACAAGTTGGAAGTGGTACAGGCATTGCCTGGGTTACAGGCATCTGACTTAGGTATAACCTGTAGCTATGAAGCTACTCCTTTAAAGCCTATTATGTTAAAAATTCGAGGTCCATCTAGTGATTTGTAATAACAGGTGGGTGCTACTTTGTATGACATGCATCAAAACATTATTATTACAGTACTTCTATGTTAAAAATATTTTTAAACAATGAGCCAAGGAGGCAGAAGAACCCATATGAATGGGACACTGCATCAACATGAGACCAGAAGAATCAGATGGTGCCTGGCCACCACCAAAGGCAGCTGTGATTGGGGAGGCACTGTAGAGTTCCTGAGGCAACATAAGAAAAAAAGGTGTGCAGTTCAAGAACTCTTCTAAGAGACCAGAACTGATGGTCTGACAGCCTGGAGGGTCCCATGGGAACATGGCCCGTAGACTTTCTGGCCCTGACCTGAAACCACTACTAAAGTCAGCTCTTCAGACAAAAAAGGACTGAACTCAGAGACACAGTGTGACCACATGGTGTGTATACTTTGTGGTTTTATACACTTATAGAAGGCTGTCCTATTGGTTTCTTTACAGATGTGAGAGAAGAGGGTGGGGAGGAGGGGACAGGTACTTGTTAAGGGAATACGAGAAGTATAGCGTGAAAAGCAGGAGTGTGCTGTCACAGGGTAAGAAGAGCAGATAGAGCTGCGGATAGGCAGGCATGTTGAATTGATTTGGGTTTTATACTTTCTCTTAATCGTAATAAAAATAAAAACAGGAAAAAATGCTTCAGTGTGTCTGGAAGCATTTCTTTAATATTTTTTATGCATAGAAAGGTACGTTATATACTAGATACTAAGACAAGTGTTTGACTGATGTTAGACATGAACTGTAGCTGTTTCGACTTTCATGCAAATTTAACTTAAAGATAGATTTAGGAACAGAACTTCTTCATAATCTGAGTACTGTCTATATGTTGGAGAATAATCTGACAGAGATATGAGGAATAGATTGGAACATGAAAGAGATAGAAACATAGGGAGACAAGTTTTATGGACTAGTAAAATTCAGTAAAAAATGTACTAGTCTGTATGATTTACAACTTACAGTACTGTCTTGAAATGCATACCACGGTTACGCTATTCAAGTATTTGTTCTCTTCAATTTCCATTTTTAAATATTTTTTCCCTTGTATAATTAGCTGAATGCATGACTTCCCAAATGTTAAAACACTCAGTGTAACTGCTGAGAAATGATGGAAAACATTCTATAATAACATCATTACTCATTTTTTTTAAAGAGTGTGTGAGCTGAAGTGTCCCTCCTTGATAACAGAACAGAGAAAAATTTCTCTGCAGATGAATCTAAATTAAAAAAAATTAAAATCCAACAGTTTAATGGAATAAATCAATTCTGTGCTGGAGATAGGCTATCTAATTTGATTCCAGGTCACACCCAAAATGGATTTGATGGGATGTCGCCATCAGATGTTAGAAGTGAGATTTAGAATTTTAAATTTGGGTTTAGTCTGAGTGAGGAGGGCTTAGAATTTGAAGTTAGGAGGTCAATGTTCTAATTCCAGTTTCATTGCTAATTTGTTACGTAATTACACATAGTCACAAGAATAAGTCACATAATGTCCAAGGTGTCAGTTTTCCCATTAGAAAAAAAAAATATGAAGCAGTAGTTTGTAATATCCCAAATGACAGGGTACTGACTTCTGTTGTTTGGCTTTGCTGTGTTGTTTGTTTGGGGTACTTGCGTCCCCAATGTGTACAGAGAAGGGGATGAATAAATACTTGCTGAATGAATAAGTAAAAATTTGCATCAATAGAGATTTTGCGTCAAACCAAACTAACCACCAAGACAAATTAGTCATTGCTGCATATTCTGTAGTGACAGAATGCTTTGCAGACTGGTGACTAGCTCTTGTAGGACGTATATGAGAGCTCCTAATAATTGATACCCAACTTACAGTAGTCATCTGTGAGAAGTTATGGGGCCTTCCTGAGAACTATGGATTTGGTCTTGGGGACTGGAGATTTTTTGAATTCAGATCTACACAACCTCAATGATTTCCAAGAGTCTCTGTTTAAGTAAGGGATGGAGAAACTATTGTCTGTAAGGTAAGGAGCTTAAGCCTGTTATAGCATCCTGTATTTCATGAAAACCCAAACCAAGGTACATTGTTGCTGTTGTTGTTAGGTGCCATGAAGTTGCTTCCTACTCATAGTGACTCTGTTTATAATAGAACAAAACACTGCCAGGTTGTGGGCTATCCTCACAACTGTTGCAGTGTTTGAGTCCATTGTTTCAGCCGCTGTGTCAATCCATCTTATTGAGGGTCTTTCTCTTTTTCACTGACCCTCTACTTTACCGACCATAATGTCCTTCTCCAAGGACTGATCCTTTGTGACAACATGTCCCAGCCATGTAAGATGAAGTCTCATCATCTTCCCTCCTAAGGAACTTTCTGGCTGTACCTCTTCCAAGATAGATTTGTTCATTCTTCTGGCAGTCTATGGTGTGTTTAATATTCTTCACCAACATCTTAATTCAAAGGCATCGATTCTTTGGTCTTCTTTCTTCATTGTCCAGCTTTCACATGCATATGAGGCCATTGAAATGACTGTGGTTTGGGTCAGGAGCACTTTAGTCCTCAAAGTGACATCTTTGCTTTTTAATATTTTAAGGAATTCTTTTGCAGCAGATTTACCCAATGCAGTGCGTTCTTTGATTTCTTGACTGCTGCTTCTGTGGACATTAATTACAGATACAAGTAAATTGAAATCGTTGAGAATTTCAGTATTTTCTCAGAAACCAATACACTAGGCAAAGCATCCACAATAATACATTCCAAGACACAAATGTTCCAGGAATTTTATATTGATGATGGAAATTGAGAATTGTGATAGTTGTAGCAAAATGATGAGGAGTAGAAGCTGGCATTTATAGAATGCCTACTATGTGCTAGTTTTGCCAAGCCAAGTGCCATCGAGTCGAGCTAGTTTTACACATATATTTTAATCCTTATGGTTGCCCTGTGAGCTGGTTGCTATTATTATACTGTTGTTATAGCCATCATTTCACAAATGAGAAAACCAAAGTATTATGATGTTTGGTAACTTGCCCGAGGTTACACTGACAGCAGGAGGAGGAGATAGTATGTCAACCCAGGCAGTTTGGCTCTGAAGTCTTAACCCTGCTCTAGACTGCCTCCCAATTAGGTGCTTTTCAGACACAATTTCCTTAAAATATACTGGGCTAAAACCAGACTGATCTTGAGAAGCAAGGATGGTGAGACTATGTCTCCCATACTTTGGGCATGTTATCAGGAAGGCTCAGTCCCCAGATATGGACCTCATGCTTGGTAAAGTAGAGCGTAGGCAAAGAAGAAGTCACTCAACAAGATGGACTGATACAGTGGTCACAACAAGGGATTCAGGCATGACAACAATTATGATGAAGTTGCAGGACTGGGCAGTATTTCATTCTGTTGTACATGGGGTCTGTATGAGTTGGAACTGACTCAATGGCACATAACAACCACAATGACAATTTTGTGCAGAAAACGAACATATTGAAGTTTGCGATTTCCAAATCCTCTACCTACCTCAATGAACTAAAATTCTACCCAAAGGCTTGTGTCCACATGTTTCAGAAGTAGCTGTTTAATTACTTTAGCTACCACTATTGTGTCCATGATGTCATAATCATAATCATCGCTTCTGTTGAGGCTTTAATGTCTTCTCTTTTCCTCTGCCCAGATTATAGTGGTCAGTCTAACATTCTAGATGCTTTTATTAAGTTTCCCCTTGTGAATAAGGAAGCTCTTTGTATTTTTTTTAGATATTGCCAAGAAGGTGTGCTTGAAATTGAGAAAAATTTCAGTCTACTTGTCCTTTCTGTATAATACACATGATTTTCACTTTAAGCATTGAAACAAAATGGGAAGCAACCCTAAATGCTGTGCACTTATTTCTATTTAGCCAGTTTATGTAAAATTTATTATGAGTGGCTTATTAGAAAGATATATTGTTCCCTTCCAATATTCTGTAGTGAATTAAAAAAAGTGCTACTTTTTGAAAGAGTAATTTGATTATGCCTGGAACCAAATTGTCTTCCAAAAAAAAAAAAAAAAACCTCACCGCTGTTGAGTCAGGTCTGACTCATAGCGACCCTAGATGTCAGAATAAAACTGCTCTGTAGAGTATCCAAGCAGTACCTGATGGATTTGAAGTGCCTACCTTCTTGTTAGCAGATGTAGCATTTAACCCACTACACCACCAGGGTTTCCCTAAGAAGCACATAATCAATTTTACAATAAAAATCAGTGAAAAAAAAAAATCCTCTCTAAAAAATTGTGCCTTGCAGGTAACTTCTGGGATATATATTTACTCCAAAGAAGAAAAATTTCTCACATTCACTCTATACTTCCTCACTGTGGTTAAACCCTAGTGTCCCCAAACCTTTACTCATTTTTGTCTTCTAGGGGGTAGTGCTTTGCTGTGGATGTGAATAAAGTCTGGTAGGAAATAGGTAGTCTAAAAACTTTGATTTCTAACACCACCACAGATTACAAGTCCCTCCCTAAGACATTTAGTGGTGGTGCTTCACTCTAACACTGCTAATACTTATTCGTAAACCAAATCTGAAATAGCCTAAGCTCTGCTTACAGGTAGATGAGAATAAGAAAGAGCATCAGAAGCTATCCACTGCCTACTCTTTCAGATTGGGAGAGAAGATCCCAGTACGTTATGTATCATGCTTGATTTTGTTTTTCAACTCAGAAAACAGGCACAAAATTCTTTTTGGTAGAAGCCTGTGGTTGGCTGAAGACAAATTCACAGACTCCTGTCAGCAGTAGACCTCGAATCAATTATTTCTGAAAATTCTCTCAAGAAAATAGACCAGGAATGGGCAATTTTTTTTTTTTTTTCTAAAAAGGGCAAGATAATAAGTATTTTAGGCTTTGTGAGCCATGCGATCTCTATTACAGAACTATTCAGCTCTGCTGTTTTGGTGTGAAAGCAGTGAGAGACAATACATAAAAGAGTGAGTGTGGCTATGTTCCATTAGCACTTTATTTATGGACAATGCAATTTGAATTTCATATAATGTTTATGTGTCATAAAATATTCTTTTGATTTTTTTCTAACTAATAATGCAAAAGCCAATCTTACCTCACAGACCATATATACAAGACACTGCAAGTCCAAATTTGGCCTGTAGGTTAGAATTTGAAGAAGATCCCTGGAATAGACCAAATCAAATTTTAGTATAATCTTCTCTACCCTTCTCAGGTTTTGTTTCTCATACCACTTTCCATAAAATGAAAATATAACCATCAGATCTTGTCTGAAACCACTGGATGACCAAAAGACGTGTTCAAACAAATCTAGTCTATTTGTTTTTTCAAAAAAGAGCATTGGCAGCCCCTCTGACCGTCATAAGAACAGATCAGATGAAGGGTATGAATTAAAGACTCAAAGACGATTGGTCACTGTCTATAGCACACTTGTCCATAATAAGCCCAGTAGTTAAGATATTGGATCAAGGTATGAATAAGGCTAGCCTTTTGAAAAACATACTAAAACCAAACCCAAACCCACTGCCATTGAGTTGATTCCAACCCATAGCAACCCTATAAGACAGAGTAGAACTGTCCCATACGGTTTCCAAGGAGTGCCTGGTAGATGAAAACTGCTGATGTTTGAGTGTGCAGATGTACCACTTAACTACTATAAAATGAGAGTCTCTGAAAAAAGAATACTAGACCGCTAAAGTTGTATTACTATGAATCTTAGGTAGTTAGAAGTTGATTCTCCGCTAAGGAAGGACTTTGTATAGAGCTACCTTGTTGGGAGATATGATCAAGGTTTTTCTGTATGTACAAAGCAAAACAATTGAGTTTAATTTTTTCTGAGACTAAACCTGTTTTCTAGAGTTGGTTGGTTCATTAATTTTCTTGTTCAGTCATTAAATATTTTTAAAGAACGTACTGAGTGCCAGGCACTATTTTAACCACTGGATAAGTACCACCTCATCGAGTTGCTGGTATCAGTTCTTCTTTTTCAGATGAATACAGATGAGACACAAAGAGCTTACATGACTTCTCCAAGGCCATACAAATGATGCCTAGTGGAGCTTCAATTTAAATAACTGTCCTCTTACCTGGAGAGCTTATGCTCTCCTGGGAGTAGTGTACTAAGTCAGGTCCAGGACAGTGGCCTTCTGCTACAGGAAGATATATAATATAGTAAGTATGGAGATCAGATTGATAGGAAGTAAAGTGAACACTGGAGTCAAGGCTGGTAAAACTTGGGTTTAGTCAAGTTCCATCTCCTGATTTATTACTTCTTTCTACTTGTACATGTATGTTTAGAGGTATATACTTTGGCTGGCTGGAGCAACGATTCTGAAGTGTAACCTTAACCTCTTTTCCACTTAAACCTTCTCTCCCATCACAAGCCAACTCCCTTAGGAGACTCAGTGGGTATCCTGTCAAGTCTCCTGGGATTGATGGAATAGCCATTGAGATGTGTCAACAAATGGATGCAATGCTCAAAGTGCTAACTCTTTTATGTCAAAAAACTTGGAAGACAGTTACCGGGCTGACTGACTGGAAGAGATCCATATTGCCCATTCCAAAGAAAGGGTGTCTAATGCATGGCAGAAGTCATTCAACAATATCATTAATGTCACATGCAAGTAGAATTTTGCTAAAGATAATTTAAAAGTGGTTGCAAAAGTACATTGATGGAACAGCCAGAAATTCAAGCCAAATTCAGAAAAGGATGTGAAATAAGGAATATCATTGCTGATGTGAGGTGGATCTTGGCTGAAAGCAGAGAGTACCAGAAAATATTATAGCCTAGGAAATCCTATGGGGCAGTTCTGTTCTGTCCTATTGGGTCCCTATGAGATTGAATCGATGGCTGGAATGTCACGGACTGAGTTGTGTCTCCTCAAAATGTGTAGGGAATTCCTGGCTTCTGTACCTATGTCTGTGATCCTCTTTGGAAACAGAGGCTTTCTGTGGTTATATAAATGAGAGGCTATCAGAGTAGGGTGGGTCCTAACCCTAACCACTTCTGAGTTATAAAAAGAACAGAATAAACACAGAGACACCCTGGTGGCATAGCAGGTTAAGTGCTATGTCTGCTGACCAAAAGGTTAGCAGTTCAAATCTGTCAGGCGCTCCTTGGAAACTCTATAGGGCAGTTTTATTCTGACCTCTAGGGTCGCTATGAGTTGGACCTGACCCCAAGGCAGTGGGTTTGTTTTTGTTTTTGTTTTGACATACACAAGGAAGAGAGACAGCAAGGCAGCAAGGAACGCCAAAGAAGGCTCTTGCCCTTGAGGCAGTGTCCTGATTTGGACTTCCAGGTCTTGAAATGCTAGAAAAGAAATTTCTGTTCTTTAAAGGCATCCACTTGTGGTATTTATTGTAACAGCTGCGCTAGGTAAAAGCCAAACCTCATGGCATAGGTGTTAAGTGCTACAGCTGCTAACCAAAAAGGTCAGCAGTTCAAATCTACCAGGTGCTCCTTGGAACCTCTCTATGGGGCAGTTTTACTCTGACCTATAGGGTTACTATGATTCAGATCTGACTGGACAGCATTGGCTTTGACACTACATAACTAAGATTAAAGAAACAAAAAAACAACTCATTGCCATCAAATTCCGCTCATAGCAACCCCTAGAAGACAGCAAAGAACTCCAAAGAGTTTCCAAGGAGTGCCTGGCAGATTAAAACTGCTGACCTTTTGGTTAGCAGCTGTAGCACTGAACGACTAGGCAACCAGGGGTTTTATTTTTCTTTAACTAAGATAGGCTATAAAAAAAAATGTGAAAGTTCTTTAAATGAAGACTTGAGCAGCTCTCCTGATTAATACTATAGTTGGGAAGAACAGAGGATAAAGCTCTAAGCTTAGTCCTTATACTGAAAAAGAGAAGTTTGTCAAGGTTTGGGCTTTTATCAAAGTTTGTTCTTGCTCCCCTGATCTCCCTACTCACCTTTCCCTCCATCCCATACCCGCATACTTTTGTTTCAGTTCCCCTATGCTTATGCCCCACTTTTCTCCTTCAGGCCCTGTATGGAGGAAGTGGTTTGCTAACAGCTACCAACCTTAAGGTTGGTGGTTCAAACCCACCCAGTGGCATTGTGGAAGAGAAGCCCGGTGATGTGCTTCTGTAAAGATTATGGCTTTCAGAGTGCTGTGAAGCAGTGCTGCTCTGCAACACAGAGAGTTGTCTTGAGTCAGAATCGCCCTTATGGCAACATTTTTGTTTCGTTGTTGTTTTCTTCTCCTTTAGAAAACTCAGCCCTCAGAAGAAGGCAAATTTTTGTCCCACAGTTCCTTATTGTAGTTTGCCAGTCTGAGAGTTTTCAGACTTGGATCAAATGATTGTTGAAGCTCTCTTTTGCCACAGAGGAGAAGGAAACACAGACTCTAGTCTCTCTGATTCCATTTCATTCAGACTGAGGAGAGCTAGAGCTTGTTTCCTCACTACATACTTGAAGGAGCATGCCTTAGACATAATATAATCCAGTGGCATACCTATATATATATATAATTTATGACACTGGATTACATTTTATGTATATGTTAAATATATATATATAAATGAATAAAATGGAATCAGAGAGACTTCACTGGACTATAGTCTGTTTCCTTCTCTATGGCAAAAGAGACCTTGAATCATCATATGTGTACATGCACACACATGAACACACACACACATACACGTACACATAGGAAACCCTGGTGGCTTAGTGGTTAAGTGCTACAGCTGCTAGCCAGAAGGTTGGCAGTTCAAATCCTCCAGGTGCTCTTTGGAAACTACAGGACAGTTCTACTCTGTTTCTATGAGTCAAAATTGACTCAACAGCAGTGTGTTTGTTTATATATATATGTATATATATGTATATATAATTGCTGCTGTTAGGAGGTGTATATGGTATGTGTGTATACACCAATAAAACAAAGTGACTGCTGTTGAGTTGATTCTGACTCATAGTGACCCTACAGACAGAGTAGAACTGCCCTGTAGAGTTTCCAAGAAGTGCCTGGGGGATTTGAACTGTTGACCTTATGGGGAATAGCTGTAGCATTTAACCACTATGCCACCAGGCTTTCCTCTCTCTCTATAATATATACCACGGATTTACTCTGGCTCCTTAAAAAAAATAATTAAAAACTATATATTTGAAAAAGACTCTGCCATTATTAGGCTAAGAAGCATTCGACTCCTTTGTAAGCCTGCCTTGCATTACAAGAACCACCATCTCAAGTATTTCTCAGGGTGAAGGTCGTTCCATTAGACCAATCTGTAACAATAAAATTGCCTCTGCCAGCAAAACATTTAGGTAGATATCTATGGAATAGTTGAACACCAGCATTAAGACCATGGACCACCTTTTAAATCATCCAGGCCCATGTGCCATGAGCTATTTTGATACGAGTACTACAAAAGCTTATTCAAGAAGGATTGTGGCTTTAATCTGGATAATTTGTCATTTTCCAAAATAGCTTTTAAAGCTAGTTGTATTAATCAGACCAGGTCTACACTAGCAAAATGAAGGTGATGAAGTGAGTTAATTATCCGGACTCGCTAAGTCGATAAATTCCAATTGCTTCTGTTTCCTGGACCTTTCATGTAAAAGCCTATTTTGACTTAAATTATTTGGACAAATTCCTCAGTTTAACATTTCTCTCTGCCAGTGGAGCCCTTAAGGCTTTAGGTCCAATGAGCATTACATGTGTCACAGACATAATGGACAAAATGCTCACAGGCCTCGGCGTCACACTGCTTCATCCAGCTTCCGCGTGGTGCCATGTTGAAACCTCCTAATGGTGAAATGTAGCACCATTTCCTTAGCGTGGAAGCATCAAAGAAAATGATGAATACACAGAATAAGATCAGTAGAAGCAAACTGCTCTTTTCTCTGGATGGAGGGAGAGACAGTGACTATACCAACCTTAATAGCTGTCACTCAGCATGAATTGATTTACTTCCCTCCTTGTTTTATAAGTTGTTGTGAACTGATTAAAACTGGGTATCAACACAAGATATAGGCAGAACCTACTGCAGGCAACATGATTAAGTATATCAAGAGCACTTTGAGTGCTGCTCTGCTCTTTCTTTTGTTTTTCTTCTTCAGCTTCTGCCTGTCAGACACCCGGGAGCACTTCACTTGGTTGTATCAGGCTCCTTCTGCCATGATGAGATTCACAGTTCTACAAGGCCTGGGAGATCCTTACACAATGTGTGTTTCCTATCTATTTCACTTTTACCTCTGCCTGTGGGTCTTCTTACCTTAGGGCCTGTTCCTTTCTTGCATATGTTTGAACTAAGGTTGTTGATGACCCATAAACGTGTGAAACTATGCCCAGTGGGCTTCCCAAGCATTGCAGTAAAGCCAATAAAAAAGACACTTCAGGTCAGGAAAGTCTTGCTAACATCCACCACCTCACCCATGGAAGTGACTGCCTAGCCTACCAATGCAGAATGCTGACTCTCCACATAAGCAGTGCCCACCATACAGGAAAACACAAGGAAAGTGAAGCATCTGCCTAGGTGTCTGGCTATATATATTGTTGTCATTGCTGTTGTGTACTGTGTAGTTGATTCTGACTCACAGTGATCCTGTAGGACACAGTAGGACTGTCCCATAGAGTTTTCTAGGTTGTAATCTTTATGGTGGAAGATTGCCAGTACTTTTCTCCCGATGACTGGTGGATTTGAACCACTGACAGTTCAGGTAGCAACCGAGTGCTTGCTTAACCATTGCACCACCAGGGCTTTTTGTATATACATCTTGCTGTGCATAGTTTCTTGGGATTTGATCTTGTGTTTGTGTGACCATGTTTAAACCTTAACCTGCTGCCGTTGAGTTGAATTTGACTCATAGGGATACTGTAGGACAGAGCAGAACTACCCCAAGGGATTCCAAGGCTGTAACCTTCAAGGAAGTAGGCAGCTACATCTTTCTTCTGTTTAGCACCTAGTGAGCCTGAATCACCTACCTTTAGGTTAGAAGCTGAATGCTTAACCATTGTGATACCTGGGCTCCTTAAGTCTGTACTACAAGACCTTTTCAGATTGAGTCTTGAAAGCAGCATTTTTGAAGCTGGAATGCACATACAGATCACCTAGAAGTCTTGTAAAAATGCAGATTTGGATTCAGTAGGTCTAGGGTGAGGCTTCAGAGACCCTGCATTTCTAACAAACCCTCTAGTCATGCAGGTACTGCTGGTCTGTGGACCACAGTTTGTGTAAGAAAGCTATTGTAGAGCATATGTTTTCCAACTGGGTTCCATGGAGCCTTGGATTCTGTGGAGGTACCTCAACCTAACTCAGAGGAGTGAAGGGATGGCCAAGGTCAAGGTCCTCTGGTGTTTTCTCTATTTAAAAACACTGTCTCCTTTTATGTGCTTAATATAATGGGATCTTGTATAAGATTTCATTAGAAGGGTAAAAAGGGTTGAGTGCTAAAAATGCAAATAGACAACAATAAAATACTAACCTCAGGTATTTCTCAAGTTGAAGGTTATTCGATGGGGCATCTTAATAAAAGTAAAATTGTTTCAGACTGTGAAATATTTAGGTAGGTATCTCCGGGATATTTGTATACTTACATGAATAGTCCCCTGATGAAGCACGAATTTCTTGGTATATTATTTCAAATGATAGAAAGAATTTCATGAAATAGAAACTGTGATTCGGCTGTGGTTTCATTACTAGCTGATTTCCTGTTGTAAGGGAAAGAAGACACTTCATGTCAGGACAGCTGTGTATTGGTTATGGCTGTGATGCTCCACCATATGGGTGATTCCGGGCAAGTCCTCTCTTCTCTGTGTATGTCCTCTCCTTGGTAAAGGAAGAAAATGATCCCTGCCCTGATTACTCTGCAAAGCTGTTTGAAAATGGACTAAAATACGTGGACTGTTCCGGGGTAAGGGTAAAAGGAGGGAGATAATTCTGATATGAGATGATTATAGCTTGGCTAGTGTGCTAGAGATGAGAGAGGTGAGAGGTCATGTTCTGGATAATTTCAAGGAAAAGCTGACAGAATTTGTTCATGAATTCAATGGGGGATGTTAGAGAAAGGGAAAATATTTAATTGACCAAGTACTTTTGACTAGAAATGTTAAAAGAAAAATAAAACCTTACCAAGAAATAATGTGCCTAAAATAGTGACATTTGCTCATGTTGGCATAAAATGCTGGATTTGTTTACAAAGAAATACAAAATGGTCCCTGGGAGGCAGAGCCACACAAATACCTGTTGGCTCCCATGATGTTTTCGCCAGAGCTACCCATTTATCTCTGTTCCTTTTGCTGAACTAAGGCTTGTTTTTAGAGAATCTGCAGAGCTCTTTAATGAGGAGAGCATCAGAGCTTATGGAAATGTGATAGGTTGTTCATCTAGAGTGAAGATTCATTTCTTGATACATTTGGAGGAAGAAGATGAATTACACTAACCTTTTGAGCAACATGGTTGTGCTGTCCTTTGTCAGCCCTGTGCAAGTATTCTGTAGACAGACTTACCTAGTCAGTGTCTCCTGGAGGCTGTTAAATTCAGAATGATAAGCCAGTGAAGCCCAATTCTCCTCTCAAGTATTCTTCTTTTTCCATAACTCATGTATTGTTGAATGCTGCATTATGAGGAAAAGCTTGCATTTATCTTGACTTCTGTATAAACCAATTTGTATTTTAATCAACTTCTTGTCTTTACCGAAAAAAAAAAAAGCTATTTACCAAATTTCTACTAGATATCAGGCCCTTTGCTAAGAGTCAAAAATTCAAAGAAAAGGAAGATAGTCTGCCTGCAGGAAAGATGAGGTCTAATCTAACATGTGGAACAATAAGCAGACAAATAATAACAGTGTTAAGTCCCTGGGAAGTACAAACGATTAATATGCTCAGCACTAACCAAAGGGTTGGAGGTTTGAATCTACCAAGCAGTGCCTTGGAAGAAAGGCCTGGCAATCTACTTTTGAATAATTAACCATTGAAAATCCTATGGAGCAGAGTTCTTCGCTGACACACATGGGATCACCATGATTGTAAATCAACTTAAAGGCAACTAGTTTGTTAAGTCCTCTAAACATGATGTATGCAAGGTGCGTATGTATGCAAGGAGAAGCATCTAATCGACTTGGAGCGGACACCCTGAATATGGACTTGCAACCTACTGGACTGTGTAAGAATAAATCTTTCTTTGTTAAAGCCATCCACTCTGTGGTATTTCTGTTAGAGCAGCCTAGCTGACTAAAACAGAGGCTCAGATTTGGCTTCATGGAGGCAGTCACTTATGAACTGGGTTTTTAAGGAGCAGTAGAAGTTAGTCAGATGAAGAAGGTGGGTGGGGGAAGAAGGTCGTTCTTTTTGGTAGATGGGGCTGTACTTGGAATGATATATTGGTATAAGAACTTAGCATATTCAGAGAACAGCCAGCAGTTGAATGTGGCTGGCATTAAGAGTATCCATGAGATGTGGTAGAACCACACTTGAGAGGAAATCAGAAGTCAGTCATATGTGGTCTTGTTTACTAAGCTAAGAAGTTGGAGTTTTTTGAATAATGTTAGCTTGTGTGTATTGGAGAAGCCCCAGTGGTGCTGTGGTTAAAGCAACTGACTGCTAACCAAAAGGTTGGCAGTTCAAAACCACCAGCCACTTGATGGAAGAAAGATGTGGTAGTTTCCATAGAGATGTATAGCCTTGGAAGCCCTAGGCGGTCATTATGAGGCAAAATCCACTCAACAGCAGTGACTTTTATATGTATTGAGACTTACTGTGTGTTGGGTATTATTATATACACTTTATGTGCGTTATCTAACTTAATCCTCCTGACAGTCCCAAAACACAGTATTATTGCCACTATCTCATGGATGTAGAAACTAAAGTTCAGAGAGATTATATAATTGTCCAGGATCTTGAAGTGACAGAGCTGAGAGTCAAGTACAGTCAGTTTATTCTATAGCTCTTGCTCTAACACATTAAAACCCTGTAGTCTCTCTTTACCTAAAAGTTATGAAGAGCCTATGGTAGATTAAAGATGACTGTAAACTGTTTGATACTTCTCTGGTTAAGAGGAGGAGTCAATGACCTCTTCTCCTCAATCTCAACCAGCTTTGCAACTGCTGTAACCAATAAACACAGCAACAATGATGTGGTACCAATTTCCAAGCCTAGAGCTTACGAAACTGGTCACTTCCACTGCTTGCCTCTTGAAACGCTGTCTCTGGAAACCTCGATCTGCCACATACATGGTTTGAATACTTTGAGGTTGTCATCTCATTGTGTAGGTGCTGCAGCTGATAGTCCTATCTGAGTTCAGACTTCCTGTCATCCCTGCCAAGACACTATCTGAGTAAGGGAAGATATTTTGGATCTTCCAGACCAGCCCATCATCTGCTAGATGACTCTACTTGGAGCAGAGCAAACACCCAGCTAGGCAGCAGCTGAGTTCCTAACCCATGATATCATGAGATATGACAAAATGGTGACTCTTTTAAGCCAGAAAATCTTGGCATACTTTGCTGTGAAGCAAAGTATAATGGGAGATGAACCACAGAAGATTTTAAGCAGATCAGTTACGTGCTAAACTCAGTAAGACCCCAATTTGAAGAAACACTGCGGTAAGGCTTACAGTAAAGTCAAACTTACTTATTGTATCTAAAATGTCCGGCACATGTTTTTGATATTGTATGCCTTCAAGTCAGTTCCAACTCATAGCGACCCTTTAGGACAAAGTGGAGCGTCCTCATAGAGTTTCCTGGGGTGCAATCTTTATGCGAGCTGATCACCAGGTCTTTCTCCCACAGAGCAGCTGGCAGGTCTGAACCACAAGACTTTTAGCTAGCAACTGAGTGTTTTATCCATGCACCACCACGGCTCCTTATCCTGGTATATACTAAACCAAAGAAAAAAATTGCCATTAAGTCAATTGTGACTCATAATAACCCTGTGGGACAGATTTAAACTGCCCCCTTAGGGTCACTATGAGTTGGAATTGACTCAACGGCTGTGGATTTTTTTTGTTGTTGTTCTTTATGGGAGTTCCTAGGCTGTAAATCTTTACACAAGCTGACTACCACATCTTTCTCCCATGCAGCAGCTGGTGAATTTGAATTACTAATCTTTAGGTTAGAAGCTGAGCCCATAAACACTGTGCCACCGGGGCTCCTTGTCTGGTACATGCCATTGCTATTGAGTTAATTCCAACTCAAAGAGACCCTGTAACACAGTGTAGATCTGCCCCATGGGGTTCAAGGAACAGCTGGTGGATTTCAACCACGAGTCTTTTGGTTAGCAGCCGAGATCTTAATCACTAACACATAGCAGGCACTTAACCAGGAATGCATTAAAAAAAAAAAATGTTTTTTAATCTTAAAAGAAATTTAGATTTTTGTACATTGTGTTTTGTAACATGGGATATTTTATAGTCTAAGGAAACTCAGCATTCCCATTATCCCTTGGGGCTTGTCCTCTTGTAAGTGGTCACATTGGCAGGAGAATTTGCTAGAAGGATCTATTTTTTGAACTGCTTTAGTCACCAGCATCTCACTGTTTAGACATCAAATTCCCACTTCCCTTCAGTCCTTGGCATGTGTTTTTGGTGGATTATTCCCTCTGCACTTGCTCCCAGCTTCCTGGTGATAGAGCAGAGGGAATCAGGGAATTGAGAGAAGTGAAGTATTTCCCTAAGTGCACAAATTATTTTCAACCAAATGTCAGTTTTAGCAGGTGGAGTAAACTATGAAATGCAACATCTGAGTACTTGGTGAATGTTTGAATCCCTAAATGCACATTGCAGCTTAGAATAGGAGCTATGAGGGCAGAACTGGTTGGAAAGCAACCCCAACTTTTTCCTTCAAAAAAACCAAAAAAATAGTCCCCCAATACAGATTTACATCCACCAGCAGAATAGGCATTTTAAAAGACCCCAATGCATATTAATGGACCATAAAATGTACTTAAAATGTCAAGAGTCTGTTTTTAAAATGCACAACATTTAATTTGGAGGGGAATTATGGAACTCTGGATTTTGGAGGAGAACGCAGCTCTCATGCCCTGTTGTAGTTGTAACATAACTTTCGCTTCTGAAAGAGACTTTGCTGATTTTTGCCTTCCTTCCTACCTCCTTCTTTCCTTTTCTTCCTTCCTTCTTTTCTCTTTTTCTTTCTTTCGTCTGTCTCTTTCAAAGACTGATCTGTCTCAGAAGAATGAAGATTTATGTCCCATATCAATCATTTATTTTCCACTAGCTCAAAGGCACATCTTTGTCAGGAAAGCTTTCATCCTTTCCAGCAGCTGAAATAAAGCAAGTAATGCCACTCTACTTTCTGGGATGAAAGCAAAGAGATTCCTCTAAAGTGCCAAGTAGAAACCGGTAGAAATTGGTACTGGCTTAGCTTTTGCTTATTGTTTCAGCCTAGGGAGTGAGGCACATGCCCTCTGCCATAATAAAGGAAGAGAATTTTTGGAGACAAGGGCAGAGATATGTTACTGAGGATGGATTTTGAAAATAGCAGGATTAACCATGTCTGAATCATAGCCAGAGCAGCAGCTGGAATGGTTTTTGTCAAATAGGCTATTTCAGATGCCTGACAAAACCAATTTAATGGGCATATTAGGGAACAGCAGAATGCACAGTGGCTTAAGAGTAAGTGTGTTTAGAGTGAGCTGGGCCTGGCTGCACACTTGTATGAGATTCTCCTTAGCTACTATGTAACCTTGGTCAAGTCACTTTACTATTCTGAGCCTGTATCTGTAAAATGGCCTAATAATACTACTTTTAAGATTATTGTGAAAATTCACTGACACGGTAATTAGCACATTGCTGGCACACAGTAAGTGTTCACTGAATAGTAATAGGTGATTTGAAGCTGTAGTTATGATTACAACTTGTTTTTTGAATGCACAACAGCTGTGTTCATACTCAAATACCAGCTGAGAAAAAAAAAAACTTCATTAAATGTCAACAATCACCTAATAGGGGAAAGAAGAAGAATATTTGTTGAGAAGCTATATATAAATTAACCTATATATATAGTGAATCCTCACAGCAAATCCATGAAATTGACATTATAGTTTCCATTAGAGTTGAAGAAGCAGGAACTTGGCAGGTGGGGCTAAGATGATAGAGTAGTCAGATGCTTCATGTGATCCCTCTGACAACAAAAATAATTTTTTAAAAAGTGAATCAATTATATATGACTTTCTAGGAGCCCTGAATGTCAAAGGGGAAGTTGGGAAATCAAACTGAGTGACAAGGAAGGGAGAACAGACCCAGTAGTACCAGGGACTGGCTAGACCTGACTTGATGGGAATCACCTCCCTGAAGGAGGATCAGCTGCAGCCAGCATGGTGAATGAAACAGTGTCATTTGAAGTGTCTTCCTCAGTGGGAGACACAGAGTGGCAGAGAGCCCACTCATGCCTTCAGAATCAATGAAAAGTAGCATCTGACTGCCAGAAGCTAAAAGGGTTGCATCTAACTTGCTGCATACAGCACTAAAATTTTACTTTGGGCTAAACTTCTCTCCTTTTTCCCAGCACTTCCCACTCTCTTCTCTGCACTGCACAGGGTTCCATATTCTGATGTATTTCCTGGGCCAGAAATAGAATCCCTTAGGCATGCCCTAAGCAATTTTCCCAGATTTGGAGAGAGAGCAATTTAACAAACGTCGGGTGTGGTGGGGAGGAAGTGGCTGTTGACTCCCTTAAGCCAGGAACTCAGGACAGAAACAGTTCATTTACCTAGGATCAGGCATAATGGGTCCACAGAACTTGAAAAACTTTCAGTACTGTATACAGCATCCAGTGCCTATCTTCCTGCAACAAAAGCTATCTACCTATGCAAATTAAGGAACAGGGACAAGCCTTTATCACAGATAGTCACTAATGGATGCCATTCCCCTACCTTTCTCAGTGCATGCAGCATGTACCTGTGCTTACAACTATCACCCCTGCCCATCCAGGACTGTAGAGGAGAGTCTGCACAACAAACTTGGTGACTGATGACCTGGATACCTGAGCTGAATACATCGAAGAAAAGCAAACAGATGCCTGGACTCATATGCCTAGTAACAGCTCTAACAACCTGATGACAGAATGTTAGACTTCTTAGGAACCAATAATCAAACTAGCTCACATGGTCAGCTTATTTGACTGTTTCAAACAAAACAAACAAAAAAGAAGTTAGAACACAGTAAGCAAACAAATAAATACGACAAATTAGTAATGGTTCAGAGACAACAATCAATACAGAGTCATGTAAAGAGGCAGAACATGATGTCTTTAGAAACCTCCTAAAACAAAGAATTGAGAAGTTTTCCCGATGAAGAGAACTTCCTGGGATTATTGGAGATAGAATGCAAAAGATTAATATTTAGCATGCTTCAAGTGACTAGAGAAGAAATCAGGAAAAATGCAGCAGAGCATAATGACAAATTGAACAACCTGCAAGAAATTCTTGAGAGACAGCAATCAGAAATACTGCAGGTTAAAATTATGGACTCCAACAACTCAGAAAGTCAAAGGAGTAGAATTGAGGCAATGGTATGTATAATCAGTGAGATTGAAGATAAAGCACATGTCACCAACATATTTGAGGAAAAATCAGGTAAAAGAATTTTGAAAAATGAAGAAATACTAAGAGTTACGTAGAACTCTTTCAAGAGGAATAATTTGTGAATGATTGGAATACCAGAACAGAAGGGGATAACAGAAAATAGACAGGGAATTGTTGAAGGATTTGTTGACAGAAAACTTCCCTGATATCATGAAAGATGAGAAGTTATCTATCCAAGATACTCATTGAACTCAACACAAGATAGATCCCAAAGGAAAGACACCAAGATATATTATAATCAAACTACCAAAACTAAAGATAAGGAGAGAATTTTAAAAGTGGCTAAGGATAAACAAACAGAAACAAAATCTATCAACAAGGGTCAGTAAGACTAAGCTAAGACTACTCAGCAGAAATCATACAGGCAGGAAGGCAATGGGATGACATATACAAAGCCTCGAATTTACCAGCCAAGAATTATATATCCAGCAAACCTGTCTCTCAAATACAGTGGTAAAATCAGGACCTTTCTGGACATATCAGCCCTGATAGGTAATTACAAAAATAAAGCTAGAGATTTGAAAATAGGAAAACAAGCAAGTCAATATGTGAAAGATGACAACATTATAACAAAAAAGAAGGACTAATAAAATGCAGTCACAGGTCTTTCATATAGAAAACAAGTAAAGGGGATACAAAGAAATTAGAGTCATTTAAATTTAGAAAAATGGGGTTAAATATTAAGGTAACCAGAGAGGAAATTAACAATCTTACACATCAAAATAAAGGACAAGAAAAACATGAACTGTCACCAAATGCAAAGCCTGCAACAATGAAAAAGATGAAAAGAAAACACATAAAGAACAATGAGTCAGCACAGAAAATTAAATGGAGCAAAGAAACTGTTAACAATGCATGACAAAAGGCATCAAAATGACAGCACTAAATTCGTACCTATCAATAATTATACTCAACGTAAATGGATTAAATGTACCAATAAAGAGAATGGAAGAATGGATAAAAGAAAACACTCTGTCTATATGCTGCCTACAAGAGACACACCTTAGGCTTAAACCATAAACAAACTAAAATTCTAAAGATGGGGAAAAAATACATCAAGCAAACAACATTCAAAAAAGAGCAGGAGTGGCAATATTAATATCTTATAAAATAGACTTTGAAGTAAAATCCACAACAGTGGACAATGAAGGACACTATATAGTGCTTAAATGATCAGTACATCAAGAGTGCATAACTGTACTAAATAGTTACACACCCTATGATGGGGCTCTTAAGTACATCACACTCTAACAGCACTGAAAAGAGAAGTATATAGCTCCACAATAATAGTAAAAGACTTCAGAAATGCACTTACACTGAAGGACAGAACATCCAGAAGGAAGCTCAACAAAGATATGGAAGATGCACTGGGGTTTTAAAAGCTAGCAAGCTGCCATCTGAGGTACACCAAATGATCTCAACTCAGCCTGAACCGATGATCACTGAGAACACCAAAGACACTAGAGAAAAAGAGTCCAGGAGGCAGAAAGACCCATGTAATAGGAGATTGTATCAACATGTGACCAGGAGAACTAGATGGTGCCCAGCCACCACCAAAGGCAGCCTTGAAGGGGCACACAATGTTGAGTCCCTGTGTCAACATGAGAAGAAGAGGGGTGCAGATCAAGAATTCTACTAAAAGACCACAATTGATGGTCAACAGCCTAGGGGATCCCCTAGGAGCATGGCCCCTAGACCTGCTGCTAACCTAGTTCAGAAAACACTACTACACACTACTGAGGACTCAAGAACACAATGTGACCATATGGTGAGTGTACCTTATGGTTCTATGCATTTATAGGAACCTGTTCCACTGGTCTTTTTCTAGATGAGAGAGAAGAGGGTGGAGAAGTGGAGGAGGAGCTTGATAAGAGGATATGACAAGTATAAAATGAAAAGGACAAGTGTGATGTCATGGGGCAGAGAGAGCAAAATAGCTGTAGATAGGTGGATGTGCAAAATTGATTTGGATTGTATACCTTCACTTGATCACAATAATAAAAAATAAAATAAAATACATAAAGATATGGAAGATGCAAATGTCACAGTTAACTGACTTGATCTCATAGGCATACGAGGTCTGACAATTAAGTTCAAGAACACATCCTAGAAAAAGTGTGACATACCCCACTGATGACTATCACTGTAGTCACCTTGGAGTACTATCCTTGGGAAGCTATGCACTGATGCCCGCACCTAGCAATTTTGGAACTTTTTTTCTGGAATCACCACTAGATCTATCATCATATTACCCTTGACGTCCTGAATGTCATCACAATGTTCCTTTCAATATTTCTTTTATCTTCAGATAAAGAAAAACAGTAATTGGAGGCCAGGTTGGATGAATAGGCAGGGTGTTCCAATACAGTTATTTGTTTACTGTCTAAAAACTCCCTCATAGGCAACTATACAATTAAGTTCACAAACTTGCCACCATGCCACTGAGTACAATGGCCATTCCAGGAAGAGTTCCAAAATTGCTTTTGAAGGATGGACTAGGAGCTACCATTGGTGCATAACTTAAGGGGAGTACTTCAAAGGTATGAACCACCGAGGTATGTACCACTTACAACAATTAACTGTGCTGGCTTAATTGTCAGGCCTCATATACAGAACACACCACCCAACAGCAATCAAGTCTACTTTCTTTTCCAATGCACATAGAACATTCTCCAGAATAGACAACTTAGTAGGGTGTAAAGCAAGCCTTAACAAAATCCAAAGCATCAAAATATTGTAAAGCATCTTTTCATATCATAAAACCATAAAAATAGACATCAATAACAGACAAAGCATGGGAAAAAAATAAATGCATGGAAACGACCAATACCTTGCTCAAAAACTACTGGGTTATAGAAGAAATCATGGATGAAATAAAGACATTCACAGAGATAAATGAGAATGAAAGCACATCCTGCCAGAAACTTTGGAACACAAGAGAAACAGTGTTCAGAGGTCAATTTATTTGAATAAATGCATACATCTTGAAAGAGAAAACAGCCCAAATCAAAGCATTAGCCTTGCAACTCAAGCAAGTCAAAAGAGAGCAGCAAAAAAACCCATGGGCACCAGAAGAAAAGTAATAAAAAATATAGCAGAAATAAATAATTTGGAGAATATAAAAACAATGAAAGAGTTAACAGGAGCAAAACCTGATTCTTTGAAAACATCAACAAAGTCAGTAAACCACTGGCCAAGATGACAAGTGAAAAACAAGAGAGGAAGCAAATAAACTGAAAAAGAAATGAGATGGGTGACATGACAACAGAACCAACTGAAATTAAAAACATCATAACAGAGGAGTATGAAAAATTGTGCTCCAACAAATTTGAAAGACTAGAGGAAATGGACAAAGGTCTAGAAACACACTGTCTTTCTAAACTAACACAAATAGAGATAGAATAACTAAATAAATCCATAACAAAAGAAGAGATTTAGACACTAATTAAAAAACTTCCAACAAGGAAAAGTCCTGGCCCAGATGGCTTCAATGGAGAATTCTACATCACGTTCAGAGGGGTGTTAACATCACTGTTTCTAAAGGTATCTCAGAGCATAGCAAAGGATTGAATACTCTGCAATTCTGTGAAGACAGCACAACCCTGATGCCAAAGCTGGTAAAGATATCAGAAAATAAGAAAAATAACACACTAACATCTCTTGTCAATTTATATGCAAAACATTTCAACAACATTCTACACAATTGAATTCAAGAAACATATCAGAAAAACAATTTACTATGACCAAGTGGGATTTATACTAGGTATGCAGAGATGGTTCACCATTAGAAAAACAATCAATGAAATCCACCACATAAATACAAGAACCATATGATCTTATCAACTGATGCAGAAATGCATTTGACCAAGTCCAACACCCATTCATGATAAAAACTCTCAGCAAAATAGGAATATAAGGAAAATTACTCAACATAATAAAGGACATTTGTATAAAGCCAGCAACCAACATCATCCTAAGTGGAAAGAGTCTGAAAGCATTCCTTCTGAGAACAGGAACCAGACAAAGATTCCCATTGTCACCACTTTCATTCAACATGTGCTGGAGGTTCTAGCCAGAGTAATCAGGCAAGATAAAGAAAGAAAAAAACAAAAACCAAACCCTCTGCCTTCGAGTCAATTCCATCTCATAGCAACAGTGTAAGGACAGAGTAGAACTGCCCCATAGAGTTTCCAGGGAGCACCTGGCATATTCTAACTGCTGACTTTTTGGTTAGCAGACATAGCACTTAACCACTACCCTATCAGGGTTTCCAAAAAAGTAAAAGCATCCAAGTTGGTAAGGAAGTAGTAAAAGTATCTTTCTTTGCAGATGATATGATCTTATATTTAGAAAACCCTGAAGAATCCATAAAAAGAAACTACTAGATCTAACAGAAGAGTTGGACTCCTTTACACCAACAAAGAGACCATCAAAGAGGAAATCACCAAGTGATTACTATTTTAGATATCCGAGTCGGATCCAACTCGACGGCACTTGGCTTGGCTTCGCTAGTACTATTCTAACAGAAATACCACGAGTGGATGGCTTTAACAAGAAAAGTTTATTCTTACACAGTACAGTGGGCTACAGGTCCAAATTGAGGATGTCCACTGCAAGGGAAGACTTTTGTCCTTATCAGATCTGGAGGAAAGTCCTTGTGTTGCATTAGTCTTTGTTCAGGGAGCTTCTTTGTGCCAGAATCTCGGGTCTGAAGGATGCACTCTACTCCCAGTACTGCTTTCTTGACCTTTCAACTCTCTGATTGCTTCCCTTTCCTTTTCTCTTGTAGAATGAAAGGTGATGCAAGCCACACTCCAGGGAATCTCCCTTTACAGTGGAGCAGGGAAGTGATCTTAGGAAGGGGTTTAAGGTCCCACCCTAATCCTCTGTGACATACACCATGGGAAAACCACAAAATGGAAGACAATCATAAAATATCAGGGATCATGGCCCAGCCAAACAGCTGCACACATTTTTGGGGGATGCAGCTCCATCCGTGACAATTAACATTTGCTGTAACCCCCTGAAAAGATAAATTACCTGGCAATAAGTCTAACCAGAGATGTAAAGAACCTATACAAAGAAAATTTACAAGACTCTACTGCAAGAAGGAAACTCTGGTGGTTTAGTGGTTAAGTGCTCTGTCTGATAACCATGAGGTTAGTGGTTCGAATCCACCAGGTGCTTCTTGAAAACTCTATGGAAAAGTTCTACTCTGTCCTATAGGGACACTATGAGTTGAGATCGACTGGACAACAGTGGGTTTGGTTTTGGTTTACTGCAAGACACCAAAACAGACATACATAAGTGGAGAAACACACCTTGTTTGTACATAAGAAAACTCATCATTATGAAAATGTGTATTCTACCCAAAGGGTTCTATGGATGCAATGCAATCTTGCTTCAGATTCCAATGGCATATTTTAATTAGATGGAGAAACAAATTACCAACTTCACATGGAAATGGAAGAAGCTCAACATAAGTAAAGTATTACTGAAGAAGAAGCACAAAGTGGAAAGCCTCACACTAACTTTAGAACCTATTACGCTGCCACCATAGTCAAAACAGTCTGGTACTGGTACAACAACAGACACATAGACCAATGGAACAGAATTGGGATTCCAGATATAAAATCATCCACCTATGAGCAGCTGATATTTAAAAAAAAAAAACCCAAAGTCCACAAATTTGATTAAAGACTGTCTCTTTAATCAATGATGTTGGTATAACTGGATATCCATTTGCAAAAAAATGAAATGTGACTCATATCTCTCACCATGCTCTGAAATTAATGAATCAAAGTAACTGAAAATGAATCAAAGACCTAAATATAAAATCTAAAATGATGAAGATCATGGCAGTAAAAATAGGGAGAATGCTAGGAGCCCTACAAGGTGTAAACAGAATACAAAACATTAGTAACAATGCACAATCACCAAAAGAGAAAATATATAACTGGGAACTCCTAAAAATCAAATACTTATGCTCATTCAAAGACTTCACCAAAAGAGTAAAAAGACAACCTAGATTGGGAAAGAATTCTTTGGCTGTAAAAATCTAATAAACATCTTGTCTTTACAATTTGTAAGATACTACAAAACCTCAACAACAAATAGACAAAAAAAGAAATTTAAAAATGGGCAAATGTTATGAATAGGCACTTCACCAAAGAAGACATTAAGGCAGCTACAGATACATGACAAATAGTCACAATCATTAGCCATTAGAGAAATTCAAATTAAAACTATAATCAGATACATCTCACCCTAAAAAGGATGGCATTAGTCCAAAACACACAGCGTAATAAATGTTAGAGACAAAGTAAAAAAAAAAAAAAGTAAAGATACTGGAACTCTTATGTGGTGCTGGTGGGAAGATAAAAAGGCACAACCCTTTGGAAATTGATTTGGTGCATTCTTGAAAACCTAGAAATTGAAATACCGTGAGATACAGCAATCCTGCTTCTTAGAATACATCCTATGGAAATAAGAGCTGCCACACAAATAGATACATGCACATCAGTGTTCATCGCGGCACTGTTCACAATAGTAAAATGATGGAATCAACATAGATGTCCATCAGTGGAAGGATGGATAGACAAATTATGGTATATTCATTCACACAGTGGAACATTATGCAATAATAATGAACAGTGATGAATTTGGGAAACAACATGGAAGAATCTGGAGGGTATTATGCTGAGTGAAATTATTCAATTGCAAAAGGACAAATATTACATGAGACCACTATTATAAAGACTGAAGAATAGGTTTAAACAGCAAGGAAAACGTTTTTTGATGGTTATGGGGAGGGGATGTGAGGGAGAGCAGTAGTCACTTATTAGATTATGGACAAGAATTGTTTTAGGTGAAGGGAGAGACAACACATAGCAGAGGATAAGTCAGTACAAATGAACTAAACACACATCTTAGAAATTTCCTAAATATAATCCAATGCTTAAAAGGACAGCGTAGCATGGGC
The DNA here is from genome assembly GCA_028571685.1 of Heterohyrax brucei. NCBI lineage: Eukaryota > Metazoa > Chordata > Mammalia > Hyracoidea > Procaviidae > Heterohyrax > Heterohyrax brucei. Next base: position 172,891,515 of record CM053166.1, on the reverse strand, counting down.
AGAGGTCTGGGGATCATTGTTTCAAGGGGCATCTGGTTCAACCGGTGTAAGAAAGTTTAGTAAGCAAATGTTCTGCATCCTGCTTTGGTGAGTGGTGTCTGGTATCTGAAAAGCTAGCAAGTGGCCATCTGAGAATGAGCAATTGTCTCAGCCCACCTGGAGTAAAGGAGAAAGAAGAGAGCCTAAGAAACAGAAAGGGCCACATAAACCAGAGACTACATCAATGTGAGAACACAAGAACTAGATTGTGTCTGGCAACCACTAATGACTGCCCTTACAGGAAACTCAACAAACAGTTCTTCGTGGAGTCGGAGACATGTGGGGTGCAGAACTCAATTTTTTTTTTAAAAAAAGACCAGCTTGATTATCTGTCAGATTGCAGGGTCCCTGGAAAACTTGACCCCCAGTCTCTCTGTTAGCCCAGAACTGAAACCATGTTGGACACCAACTCCTCAGACAAAGGTTGGTCTGGACTACAAGACATAAAATGATACTGGCAAACATTGTACTTGTTGGCTTACAGTAGATACAGGAGACTAACTGGGCAGCTCCTGTCTGGAGGTGAGATGAGAAGACAGAGGATGACAGAAGCTGCTTAAATGGACATGGGTAATATGGAGTGGAGAAGAGGAGTGTGCTGTCACAGTGGAGGGAGAGCAGCTAGTGTCATATGGAAAAGTGTAAGTTTTTGTACGAGAAACTGTCTCAAATTGGAAACTTCCACTTAAAACACAATGAAAAAAATCAAAATTAAAAAAAAGAAGCAACAGGAACTCTTAGTCGGTAAGTGATTTGCCCAAGGACATAAAGCTAAACCCAAAATATCCAAACTCATTGAGTCAATTCCAGCTCGTAACAACTCAATAGAACAGAGTAGAACTGCTCCATAGAGTTTCCAGGGAGCACCTGGCAGATTAGAAGTGCTGACCTTCATCCTGAGATCTCCACTAAAAGACCTCAATTGATGGTCCAGTGGTTTCGGGGGTCCCCTGGGAGCATGGCCCCCGGCCCTGATGCTGCCCTTGCCCATAAATCATAACAAAGGTCCACTCTTCGGACACGAATGGATTGGACTTGGCTATGCAGAGTGACCATATACTGGATGCACTTTATGGTTCTATACATCTATAGGATATCATCCTGCTGACCTCTGGCTGGAGGAAGGAGAGTGGGTGGAGAGGAGGGGAAAGCAGGCTATTGGGAGGATGAGATATGTATGGAGCAGAGAGGAATAGTGTGCTGTCACCGGGCAGGGAGAGAAGTGGGAGCTGCATGGAGATGGGCATGTAAATTTACACAGGAATGTACATTTTCACTCAGTCATATTAAATAAAAAAAGTAAAAAAAAAGAAGTGCTGACCTTTTGGTTAGCAGACATAGCACGTAACCACTATGCCACCACGGTTTCCAAGGACATGAAACTAGTGAATGATAATGACTGAGATTCGATCCTGACTCAGTCTAGTTCCCAAGCCTCTCCTGCCCCTCCAATATACCTCACAAACCATTGGTTCCTATGTGTTCTTTATGATTCTGTTTATATCCTGTCTCTTCCACCAAGTATCCTTTGGTCCACAGTGATAAATACTACCATTCACTTGATCTTCTGTGGCTATTTGCATTTTAATTCATTCTACCATCACCCCTTTCCACTACCATCACCAAGAAATAGACTACTAATTTTTATAACATGGCAGGAAGCATACCTTTTTTTTGTTTGTGCTGTACAGAGTAGTAGCTCTTATATGTTTTGAATGACTGATTTTTCTGAACTCAGCCTCTCCTTCTCTTTCAAGTTGGTTCATGTATGTGCTTCTAGAATTTAAAGATGCAGAATGTCAGTTGCTTTGGAGTTGATTCCGAGTCATGATGATCCTCACATGTGCAGAATAAAACTGTACTCCACAGAATTTTCAGCTTTGTGGCCTTGAAATGGGGATTGCCAGACCTTACTTCAAAGGTGTCTTTGGGTGGTTTGAACTGCCAACTTTGTAGTTAGTAATTCAATGCTTAAACATTTGTGAAATGAAGGGACTCCCAAGATGACACGGAGCTTTCCCTTTTTTATTACCCACCAACCACAGCTACTTTTTCTCTTGAATATTTGTAATCTTTCAGTTAGATGAAAAAGTTAAGGATCTGCTCTTCTCCCTGTCATGTAACTTTCCTCTGACTTTTCTTGAACTAGAACTTATGTGTTTACAACCTCTCTCTCATTTCTATTGTTATAGAAAGGAAGTAAAACAATACATAATATATAGGCTAGGAGGGAGGGAATAATTAAGAGCTGAAAAGCATGTAGAACAGAGCCTGATACATAGTAGGTGCTCAGTAAATGTTAGTCTCAGTTTCTTTGGTTGCTCTTTTCAAAGCAAGGATGTGTCATTATTCACGGAGAAGCACTCTTTCTGTCATAGTGAGAGTGGGCCACCCTGGGCCCAGGACTCTTTCAATGGAGCTTCACATAAATGTGAGACGTCTGGTCAGAGTTTGGGTAAAGATGTAGTCAAGATAAGACCAAAACCCATCTGTCCAGTAGAGGACAGAAGTCATGACCTTCCTTTTTATTCAGCTCTTAGTCCCGTGGAGAAAAACGTGGTCACATTGATGATGTTTGCAGTAGAGGGATAGTTGAACCTATTTATTTATGATGGAAGCCAGCCACTTGCTGACTGCTCCTCCTTGGAGGCCAGTGCTAATTCTTTCAAGCTTGCAAGAAAATGAAGGAGTAGCATGTTCAATCTGAACGAGAACTTGGAGAGAGCTGGTAAGGCCACATAAAAGAGAATGGAGTGGCCGGGAATGACTTTCTCCTTTGCCCGACTTTATACAAATTTCTTCAGCCTCGTGTGGGACCTTTAAGGATTCAAAATGAGTGATTCCAGCAGATATAAGTTACCAATGTGGAATAAACTAAACATGCTGCCAAGCTAATGACTTTTGGAAGCTTGTCATGGGGGATCAGGCACTCAGTTCTGGCCAAGCTTGTCTTGCTTGCTGTGAGGTTCACAGTTTTAGAGAAAGGTGTTGGGATGACGCCAGAGAAGAAGAAAAAAAAAAGCATCTCCTGAAATTCCTGGCTTTTTATGAAATTCAGTGGAAACAGAGTTCGTCTTCTGGAATTGGAGGAAACCAAATAAATTCCAGGCATGCTGTTCAAACTGTCAGAGTCATTGATCTCCCTTCTCTTGCCCATTGTCCCTTGTTGATCCTATACTGGAACAGAGACGAAAGAAAGGCAATGTTTGTTTTTTGAAAGGACCTCTTTGAACAGTTCATAGTGCTTTAGTTAAAACAAAATCAAACCAAACCCATTGCCTTTGTGGCAATTTTAACTCATAGCGACCCTATGGGACAGAGTAAAATTGCTTCATACAGTCTCCAGGAAGTGCTTCAGTTAGAAGGTGGAAATCTTTACCTGAAGCTATTTTTGAGCACATTAGTTGAACTTGGCCTGTGTAATGTGGTGTTATAGATAGGCTCCCCAGTAGGCAACACAGTGGAGGAGATAATGCAAATATCTTAAGACTGGATCTAGTTGTATTGCTTGATGCAGCATCTCAAACAACTTCAAATACAAATGGATACAAGATACATTTTTTTCTGAACTATTATAGAATCATCAACTATGTCTATACCAAGATGTCCCCTGGGCAACTTTAGTTTCACCAACAGTTGCTTATTTTGCTTCTGTTAGAATGTATTCACCCACATTCAGTTGGGTACACAGCGCTCTATTCTGGTCTGTGAAGTCCCAGAGAAGCGTGCCTCAGTTTGCTCAATCCATTTTGTTACGATTAGAATCGCTCTGTCTCTAGAGAAGAGTGAGTAGTCATATGGGCATTCCAGTGCCCTACCCTTACCCGCCCAGGACAAAATCACATTGCTTGTTTTGTGAGATTCAGTGAAGTTAATCTTTTCCAAACTTCCCAAACCAAAATGTAACTTTCTAGAGCCATAATTTATGAAGAGACCCAACTGGCCAGGACAATACTGGCCAAACTGAAGAGTTCAGACTTTGGCTTTTGACAAATTGAAAGTCCTAATGCAAAGAGAGCAATCTGGGAATTCAAAAGTATATTTTTAGCAAAGATGAAATGAGTCACGTAAAATACATTAAGGAAAAATGAATTTTGTCTTAGCAACTGAAGTGTTTCATGAATTTCTGTACAAAATCCTCATCTGCCTTCTTCCCTCTTCTTGAGCCCTCTGGTTGAGGTGATAAACTTATGAGCAAAGAGCGGTTTCAGTCGGTAGACTGTCAGTAGATGACCAGGGCCACATCTGATTTAGTAAAGGAGCAAGCTCACATCTGATTTTAGCAAGGATGCAACACATGACTCTAATGTGTGAGATGTTGTCTTTGTTTCTCCAGGCATTCAAACACATGGCTTCTTTGAGTTGTCTTGGCCAGTTCTTGAAATGCTGGTTTTGAATTCATGGGCTCGAACAGTGGCAATTTGTTACATAGACACTTCTTGTACACCTACAAGATATTTCTTTGCAGATACATTGTCTTTCTCTTGCATGAGGACCTCCTTTTCTCATGGTATTTTTCAAACGAGATTAAAGGAATGGGAAAGTTTAGGGCCTGAACAGAAGGTCAAAACTGATTGATTGCCTAGGAACTAGCCTTGGATGCAGAGCTTAGGTAGAAGATTTCATTTCACACACATGCAGACACACAGACACACAGACACACACACATATCTCAAGAGTTAAAAATTTCTAGGGTCCAAATTTTCTCTTTTCAATGGCAAATACTAATTTGTCTCTGAAATAGAGGCATTTCAGAACATGTTTTTGTATAGCTTGCTTCTAAAAGCATTTTTTTTGGTTAGCACATTTTAAAAAACCTATTGCCTTGAAGTCAAGTCGATTCCAACTTATAGTGATGCTTAAGGACAGAGCAGAACTGCCCCATAGGGAAGGAGTACCTGGTGGATTTGAACTGCTGACTTTTTTGGATAGCAGCTGAGCTCTTAACCACTGCATCACCAGAGATCCAGTTAGCATATTAGAGTAGCTTAACACAGGTTTATAAGTGTCTGCTTTGATGTCCAAGAAAAATTGTGAAGAACTTATAATTATGGCTGTGAAAAAATATATGCATACACACATGTATGTGTATAATGTATAAAAATGCATGTGTAATATATAAAAACATTTTATAAACAGAATATATTACACAAGCATTTTTATATATTGCCCATACTGAAGCCATTTAATTCAGTGGCTGCAAATAATAAGTGAATGTTAAATTTTGAGTATGACTAAAAATTAGATAAATGTGTTGATAACGTAGGAATCCTGGTGGCACAGTGGTTAAGCACTTGGCTGCTAACTGAAAGATTGGCAGTTCAAACTCACCAGCTGTTCTGCTGGAGAAAAGATGTGACAGTCTGCTTTCATGAAGATTTACAACCTTGGAAACCTTATGCATCAGTTTTACACTATCCTATAGGGGCCCTATGAATTGGAATAGACTTGATGGCAGTGGGTTTGTTTTTATTTGGTTGATAATTGTATCCTGAAGCAGCTGAGTCTAATTGCCTCTATGAGAAAAAAGAACAAAAAAGCAAAAAACAAACCAGAAGGAATGAGGTCAATTAATCTGATAGAACCATATAACTACTTTGAATCTGAAGTCTGAGAAAAATAGGATATAATTTAACTTTGGCAAAGCCTATGGCTGCTGAAATCAGTGTAAAAATAATGATATTGATTTAACACCCTGATATAATTTTGTGACATGCCTCAGTATCTGCAGGTCAGTCAACTCAAGGGGAAACTCGTCTCTGTCGCTGACAAAGATGATGGTGACAATCCAATATGGATCATCTGGGTAGGAGACCTCAACCTCCAGGCAACCCAGAGTGAATGTGAACCTAGCTGGAATTGATTAGGCTGTCATGACTTTCTGGTGACAGATGGAAGCCTACGAAGGACACCATGGAGCAAAAATAATAAAGGACATGTATACTATTGAGTGTAAGAATATTCTGGGTAAATGGGTATTCTCACACTCTTGAAGATACTTTATTCTTATGAGGTCTGATGATTAAGTCCGTGAATTCTTCCTAGAAAAAGTGCTACAGACTTCATTGCTTAGTATCAATACAGTCACCTTTGAAGTATTCCCCTTGGGAAGATATGCAGGGATGCCACTGCCTAGTTCACCCTTCAAAGCAATTTTTCTGGAATGGTAATGAGAGCTGTGGTTGTATTACCCTTGGTGTCCTGAGTGTCATCAAAATGTCTTCCTTTTATATTTCTTTTATCTTCAGGTAAAGAAAAATGTCATTGGGGGCTAAATCAGGTGAGTAGGGAGGATATTCCAATACAGCTATTTGTTTACTGCTAAAACTCCCTCACAGATAGTGCTGTGTGAGCTGGTGCATTGTCATGATGCAAGAGCCATGATTCGTTGGTGAAAAGTTCAGGTCATTTTTTTCTGACTTTTTCACACAGCATTTTCAGCACTTCCAAATAGTAAACTTGTTTAACTGTATAATGAACAATCCCTCTGATATGAAAATGTCTTGACTCTTGATTTGGACTGACAGTACTTATTGGTCATGGAAAATTGGCTGACTTCCGTTGTACATTGTGACGCTTTGTTTCAGGATTGTATTGGTACACTCATGTTTCATCACCAGTGATTAAGTGGCCCAAAACTTTGTCTTGCCTCTCCAAAACGTCTTGGCAAACTTTGACTCTGCTTTTGTTCATCAGTGAACTCCTTTGGGAACATTTTTGCTCACACCTGTCCCACGCTAAGGTTCTTAGTTAGAATTTTCCTGTTTCTGTGTTGATGTTTACTTGGTCTGCTATGATTCTCAGTCAGCTGACAATTTTGATGTACAATTTGATGAATTTTTGCAGTGTTGGCAGTTCTGCTCATTACTGGCTGCACTCACCTCTCTTCGTCAGTGACAGTTTCCCTTCAGAAAAATGTTTAATCCATCTGTACACTGCCATTTTCTCCATGGTGTTATCCACATAAACTTGGACTAACATGTCCCTAATTTTACTTCCACTCTTGCCCAGTTTAACAAGAAATTTAATTTTTATTTTTTTGCTTTAATTCAAGCTCTGATATTCTTTAGATGACACACAAAAACATTCAACAATAATGTATGCCACTCAGGAAGACACTGCCACACATTGACACAAATACGACTGTGAGACACCGATATTCCGAGATTATGAAACCTTACTGAGTTGTTTGTACAGTGCTGCCAACATAAGCGCACAGTGGCAAGTTCACGGGCTTGTCAGACCACATTATCTTTTAAATTCACCTTTTTTCCTAACCAATAGATACTTTTGTGAACCTCAATGATTATTATAAAATTGTGTTGATTCACCAAGAGCTCATGGTTGAAAGGACTGTTCAGTTGTTTTTAACAGTTTACTTCATATGTTGGTAACCTGCTCACATATAAGGGGCTAGCTATTGACTGCATTTTAGAATTTGGAAATTCATGATGTCTGTAGAGTGATAAGGTGTACAACAGACATCTCTGATCGTTGCTTTTGCACCTTAGTGCTTATGTATGTTTCTTTTACATTCCATAGTATGTACTTCTTAGTTGCTTTTCATTGTTGTCTTGTCCACGTTTTTTCTCTCATCTAGAATTTAAAGTTCGTAAGTCCAGCGTCTTCGTTTTCTACTTCTTGGGAAGCTTTATTGGGTTTAAATAAAAGACCAAAGCCACTACTGTCTAGCTGATTCCAACTCATAGTAACCCTATAGGATAGAGTATAACTGTTCCATAGAGTTTCCAAGGATACCCTGGTGGATTTGACCTGCTGACCTTTTGGTTAGGAGACATAGCACTTAACCACTATACAACCAAGTTACCAGGGTTTCCTAAATAAAAGAAGGAAAGTGAAATGAAGAGAAGGAGGAAGTTACTGCTGAATGACAGCATGGTTGCTAAAGCAGCAGTGCGGTCAGGGGAGAGATGGCATCCAAATGCATATCTACTCGAAACTATGAGATCATTCTAACCCTTTTTCCTTGGTTTGTTTGCCAGGGCAAAGTTCAACTAAACTAACTTGGCTTCTTCCTGACAATGATTTACCACTTATGGCCTCAAGGCTCTTAATATCCATTACCACAACCAGTTACTGCCAAGTCAGTTCCAACTTGTGCTGCCCCCTTGTGTGTCACAGTGGAACTGTATTCCATAGGGATTTCAATGGCTGCAATTTATTGGAAGCAGACGTCCAGGCCTTTCTTCCAAGGGGCTTTTGAGTGGACTTGAACCTCCAATCTTTTGGTTAGCAGCCAAACATGTTAACCATTTTCACCACCTGGGGACTCCTAATATCTCTTAGAATGTGTTAAGTATAAAATAAGACAGGGAACCAATCACCTCTGTTCTAGGGTAAAATTAAAATCTGTTTTTATGACCTTCTTTATGCTTTTGGACTCTGAATCCTGTCTGGTTACTTAGCCGCTTATGACCTGCCTGCTGCTGCCCACCTTGACCAGTCTCCCTGGACATAGCATCTTTCTTGCGTGTTAAGACATATGGACCTTCACTTAATGAAAAATATAGTGCTAGTACTTCCTGAATGGCTGCATTGTTTTATCACTCATACCTTAGGTAACAGAAGCTGGAAAAGTCAGTTGCACATCTTGAGTTAATGCATTTATAGGAAGTCTGAGTACCAGTTTGCGAAATATCAATGTAGATCTGGGAGGAAGAGAGGTATGCTGATTATAATAATATTTACTTCATAGGTTTGATAAGACTATTAAGAGTGACTCAACGTGCTGTGCCTCACACATGGTAATAGGCACACAATAAATCCTATTTTATTTTCTAAATTCATTTTCCTTTCCTAAGATTAGAAATGTTGTGAAGTACCCTGCTGATAATGTTACACACACACACACACACACACACACACACACACACACACGTGTGGTAGCTTGGATATCTGCTTTTTGCTATTTGTGTAACCAAAAAACTGCTGCAATGGTAAGAACTAAAAGGTCAGTAGCTTGGTCTTTAAATATCAGGGATCCATGTGGCCAGAACTTACGAGAAATTGTCTCTTACATCGTTTACGGTGTGTAATGATTGCCTAATACTGGAGTTACTTTCCACAAAGATAGAATTAAAACCATAATAACTGAGTGCAAGGTAGCTCCTGGTTTTCTCTTTTCATCAATTCTTCGCTGAAATCTTTGTCTCGGTAACACGGAACAAATGAACGAAGTGCTCTTGAAATGGATGACCTAAAACATGACAAATCCTACAGATCAGAGCTGATGTTCCATGAAGCCATTTTTGATATTCAGTGGTGATTTTTCATATTGAGAATTGGGCAAAGAGGGAGCACACTGTCTGGTCAAAGTAGAGCTCTCTGTAACTTATGACTACTGTCACTTAAATAGTCTATATATTACAGCAACCTGTTAGAGGCCTGTGGCATCTAATGCAAAGAAGGTGTCTTGAAACAATTTACAGCCCATTGTATGGACGATCAAAAGTGTCTTGTGTATAGGCTCTTTCTACTTTCAGTTTGAACCAGAGGCTTTCAGAGCCAAGTTTTCCACTGGTCACTAATATAGGTCCACATTTTGCAGTTAGGTGGGTGAGTTTTGTATTCCCATCAGAACACTGGTGATGATGAATTCTTGGTCTCTTTGATCAATTTTGGAATATATATATATATACATATATATATATATATATTTGCATTGTGACTTACATTTGTCAGTTCATCTTGCTAACCTTTTTTCCCTGGAAAATTGTAAATGTTGAAAGAAAAAAATTATTTCAGCTGGTATGGTTTGAACATAGTATTAAGGTAAAAGTCTTCTCAGGATATTACTTTCACTAGACAAACTAATAAACAAAACAAAGAAAATGAGAATTACCTTTCTCCATGCCGTCTCTGGATTCATCAAATCTAGAATATCTTCTGATGGAAATACCCAGAAAATGTTTAAAATATAGAATGGTCACTCTTCCTTACCCTGAAAGATCAGGCAGCTGTTCTATCCCTCTAACCATCCAAACCTCCGTTAATGTGCTATGGTTCTACTGACTGCAGTTTTTTCAAAGTCCTCTTAATCCTCTGTTGTTTTAGTCTGTAACGTGTGATCATTTCCTGTTGTATAAACCAAAAAAGCAACTGGAGACTCACAAGTAGTTTTATGTACAGGGAGGACCCACATTCGGCTCCTGATAGCATTCCTTCTGGCTTCTACTTAGTCTAAGAGAAATGAATGTGTGCCAGTTAGCTCTGGTTTGAGCAGTATGGACAACTGAACCAGACAGTTCACCTAAACTCAGGTTTCCCCTTGCAGATACTGACTGCAGGGGAATTTTTGAGTGATTCACAAAGCATGGAGCATAAGGCTCAGTTCATCCTGTGAACAGAAGACACAAAAGAGGTGATGAGGTAAAGGAGGATGGAGGCAAGGAACTCATTCAGAGACTGGGTAGGTGTCTGCCTAGTATTGGAAAGGCTTAGAGTCTTTATCACATTCAAAACTGATGCACTACATAACTAAGACTATGTATCTGATCCATCTTTAGTTTTCCTTAAATAGTAAACTGAAAATAGTACTAGCTGTTAGCACCAACGCCCCACCCCCGGAAAAAAAAAACTAAACTCATTACCATTGAGTTGAGTCTGACTTACAGCAATCTTGTAAAACATTGCAGAACTGCCCCCATAGACTATCCATTGAACGGCTAGTGGATTTGAACTGTGGACATTTTGGTTAGCAGCCGAGTTCTTAGCCATGGCACTATCAGGGCACCAAGTTGAGTGTAAAAAGCTGAAAATCAGTGTCAAATGTCCAAAGAGTCAGATTCATGCTCAGGTTCATATACTCGGGCAACATAAGAGATATAAAGGTGATCCAGAGTCAAGGTCAGACAGAGCAACATCAAAGGCAGCCTTTGGAACTAAGATGGAGAATGAGATAGTTCTCATTTAGTCATCTAGTGGTCCTATGACAGAAATACAAATGGATAGCTTTAAAAAGAAATTTTATTTGTTGCAGTTTGATAAGCTAAAAGTCTAAATTCAGGCTGTCATCTCCAGAGGAAGGCTTTCTCTGCTGGCTCTGAAGGTAGGTTCTTGCCATCGATCGTCCCCTGGACTGGGATCTTCTGAGATGCGGGGACTGCAAGGTCCTTTCCAAAGGGTGCAGCTCAGCTCCTGCCACTGCTTCTTGGTGGTGTGAAGTCCCCAAATCTCTCGGCTAGATCCTTTATTTTGTATCTTAAGAGCTTGCCTCAGGCACAATACAGTCTTACACTTTGAGTCTTGCCTCATCAACACAACTGCCTCTTATCCTCCCTCATTAACATGATAGGGGCATGGTTTACAGCATAAAGGAACATGACACAATACCAGGAATCATGGCCCAGGCAAACTGCCACACACATGTTTTGGGGAACACAATTCAATCCATAACAATATCCATGGTAATTCTTATAAACAAATAACCTTCAGATTACTTTAGATGGTCCAGCCTGGTTTCTACCCCCTCAGGGATGTCTTTATGTCCTTTAAAGCTCAGTTATGTGAGCCTGGCATCTCAAGTATATACCCTCTCCATTGCATCATCAAAGTGCCTTACTACATCTCACTTTATATGGAAGGAGAAACCTGTGCTTTTCCACAATGAGATTGTATAATTCTTACAGCTAATGTCAATCTAAGGATTTCTATGAGAAGAAATTTTTAAGAGTAAGAATCCCTTTCAGAGTCAGCTCTGCCTTTTGGCACTGAAATAGTTCCTGAGAGGCAGAACTGTTAACCTCTTCTCTGACCACATGTAATAATCTTCTGAGGATACATGATTAAGTGAGATGTAGCAGGTTCTGATAGACTTACTTCACTTGAGATCGGTCAGCCAGTCAAAGATTTGTAAATGTTAAAATTTCTGAAGACTTGTTCAAAGGATAGGTCTTTCTCTTGCCAGTGACACATCTGGTATTTAAGGTTCTATGAAGAGCTGTCTGCTCAGTCCATGGCGTGTTTGGGGAATTGAGGAAACTGGATAAAAATATATTTAGATAGGGTCATTTTTTATACTCATCTTACCAAGTATACCCTTCCTTTACAAAAGAAAGTTGCCATTGAGTTGATTCCAGCTCATAACAATGCTGTATAGGACAGAGTGGAACTGCCCTATAGGGTTTCCAAGGAGCAACAGGTGTATTCCAACCACTGACCTTTTAGTTAGTTGCTGAGATCTTAACCACTGAAGCACCAGGGCCAAAGTGTCCTTGTCTTAGCAAGGTTTGAAGTCTAATCTAGTTTGCCTTACTTAATGATGCAGAGCCTAACTCCAACTCTGCTTGTACCACAAAAACTAAAAGCCACAATCCAAAAACTATTCTTTGAGCAAACCCAAACCAAAATCGATTTGCAGTCAAATCGATTTCAACTCATTTTGACCCCACATGTTCAGAATAGAGTTGTACTCCATAGGGTTTTCAATAGTTGTAATCACACAAAAGTAAATCTCCAGATATTTCTTCTGTGGTGCTGTAGGGAAGATTGGAACTGCCAAGTTTTTACTTAGTAGTCAAGTGAAAACCAATTGCACCATCCAGAGGCTTATCACATGTTGTAGTGTTGGTATGTGCTGTTGAGTTGGTTCTGACTATAGAGACCCTAAGTAGAATAGAATAGAACACTGATCCTGCACTATCCTCACAATTGTTGCTATGCTTGAGCCCATCCTTGCTTATACCATAAACAGTATTACTAACAAATACAGAATTCACTGGAGTATCATTAAAAAAACCCACTGCCGTCCATTTGGTTCCAACTCATGGAGATCCTGTAGAATGGAGTAGAATTGCCCCACAGAGTTTGAAGGAGTGTCTGGTGGATTTGAACTCCCAACCTTTTGATTAGCAGTGGTAGCACTTAACTACTATGCCACCAGGGTTTCCTGGGATATCATAGAGTGAATAATAGACTGATTCAGGGGGACTAATTGGTTTGCTCCCAGCTGTGCCTCTAAGTGGCTGTGTGACTCTAAGTTCATTGCTGAAACTTTCTAGGGATCCATTTTCTCTCCTCTAAATTGAGGAGTGGGAACATTGATCCAGATTAGTGACTTTTCCAAATAGTGTGTGTGTGTGCTTGTATGCAGTTTGTCAGAATATTTTCTTCACATGAAATCTTACTTAGAACTTTTACTTATAGAACAGATTAAAATAGAGCTCTTCTGCTTGAAGATGTCTCCATTTTATCAAATCTGTCCAAACACCCTATCAGCCCTTAGGTTCACTGGAACAAAGTTTGAAAATCTCTAGTCGAGATGTAACGTTGCTCGTCACTCTGATTTTCCATATTTCATGACTTGGTAATGTTGAGTCAACAGATTCAAATGACCCAATTAAAGAGAGCCTTATCTTTATTCACCAGGAAGGGAAAAGCCATTGACTTATTTAGCAGTGCCTAACAAAGGGAAGATTCATTCAAAGTATTTATTGTGGTAGACACTCAGTGTCAGATGTGGTAAATTAATTGTTGCCACTGCATTTTAAAAAATGATTGGAGCTCTATGTTTAATCAGCCACACACTGTGTTAAAAATGAATTTGTCCCATTAAGGAGGGGCATCAAGAAATAAAGTCTTTCAGGGAGGAAGGCAGCTGGAAAAGTTACTAAATTACTAGTGTATGTGTGTCTGTATAATATGTGGTGGTGGAGATGTTTGAAGTTTTTACTGCAGTGAGTTTGTGATGACCGCATTACTTTTAAGTGGCAGCACTAGGTGTGAATTATGCTAGTTTCCCCAAGTGAGTGGCAATAAAACCCATCACCACATATTTTATTGAATCCACTTATTTCCTTTGGATTTTGTCTCTTTTAATCCATCTTCATTTTTTTTTCCTTGTCACTTCTGCTACTCAACAAAGAAATACGACCTCTGAAATGGGCAGGGCCAAGGGAAGTTGAAGGAACAATGTGAGGTCAATTTATATTCCACTTAGCAATTTATGCATTGGTTTAGGAAGCCTATTGTTTATCTGCTGGTGGTTACAGTCAAATATGGATTAAGAAACAAAAAAAGGCAAACCCATTGCTGCCAAATTGATTCTGACTCATAGCAACCTTATAGGACAGAGTAGAACTGCCCCATAGCATTTTTAAGAAGTACCTGGTGGATTTGATCTACCGACTTTTTGGTTAGCAGCCAAAATCTTAATGACTGTGCCACCAGGGTTTCCGAAATACAGATAAAGATGGATAAATTGTAAACCATGATTTGTAAGAACAAATGAAAAAGGCTTCCAAGGACCAAAACAACATGGGGCAAAGAGAACCCAGAAGACAGAGAGACCCACATGAGCAGGTGACTACATCGTCATGTGACTGGAAGAACTGGATGGTGCCCGGCCACTACCAGTGATAGCTGTGCTGGGGTTCACAAAGTTGAGTCTCACTAGCAACACAAAAATGAAAAGGGGTGCACCCTGAGATCTCTACTGAAAGACTGCAAATGATGGTCCAGGGGCCTTGGAGTTCTCCTGGGAGCACGGCCACTGGCCCTGATGCTGCCCCCTGTCCATAAATCATAATGGAGGTCAACTTTTTGGAAGAAAATGGATTGGACATGGTGACACAGAGCGACCATATACTGTGTGCATTTTATGGTTCTGTCCGTCTGTAGAATGTCATCTGGCTGACCTCTTACTGGAGGCAGGGGAGAGGGCAAAGAGGAGGAGATGGGAGATTGTTAGGAGGATATGACATATACTGAATGGAGAGGAGGAGTGTGCTGTCACCAGGTAGGGAGAGCAGGGGGAGCCACTCATTGGCGGGTACGTAAATGGGACTGTATGTTTTCACTCAATCATCATCATCATAATAAAAAGCTCTTTAAAAAAAGGAGAAGAAAAAATGAAAAAGGCATCTGGTATGCTACAGATATCACTGAGTGTTTTCATTAACTCTCCTGGTTCAACGTGCCCTCTATAGTTGGACTGGTGAATGTTCACAAGCCAATCCTCTGGTATAAAATATAGCTGGGTAAGCAGTGGAATAGAAGCTTCACTGCAGCACATATCTTACATTATGGCTCCTTACTGTGTCCCTAATACCTAGAAGACTGCCTAGCACATGATAGTGATAAATTCTCAGTAATTTTTGGAATGAATGGATGGATAGGTGGATGGTTTCATGGATGCAATCCCTAACTAGGGAATGCACATTTTTCAGCTTCATAACTGAGTGGAGAAAAAGATTTATCAGATTTTTGCTTCAATCCTTATTAAGCATCTTCTGAACCTGTAACCCTCTGAAAAACCTAGCAGTGATTTAAGATAAACGGCAGAATGGGAACTTTGTGTCTGTATGGCAACCAGGCATGTCCATTTGGGTTGATTCTTTAATTATCTAGTGCTGCTGTGACAGAAATACCACAAGTGGATGGCTTTAACAAACAGAAGTTTATTCTCTCACAGTCTAGTAGGCTACATGCACAAATTCAGAGTGCCAGCTTAGGATAAGTCTTTCTCTGTGGGCCCTGGAGGAAGGACTTTGTCATCAATCTTCACTTGGTCTAGAAACTTCTCTGTGCAGGAACTTTGGGTTCAAAAGAAACATGCTTCTTTCTCTCAGCATTGCTTTCTTGGTGGTATGAGGTCCCCAAGTCTTTCTGTTCATGTCTGTCTTTTATATCTCAAAAGAGATTCGTTGAACAATAGATGTGCAATCAAAAAAGGACCAAATTAAGACATTAGCTACATAACTCGAACAAATAGAAACAGAGCAGCAAAAGAAGCCCACAGCTACCAGAAGAAAGGGAATAATAAAAATCAGAGTAGAAATAAATGAAATGGAGGATAGAAAAATAAAGAATCAACAAAAACAGAAGTTAGTTCTTTGAAGAGATCAACAAAATCAACAAACCACTGGCCAAACTGACAAAGGAAATAAAGGAGAGGATTCAAATAACCTAAATAAGAAATAAAATAGGGTACTTTACAATAGACCCAAGTGAAATACAAAGGACCATAACAGAGTATAATGAAAAACTACACTCCAACAAATTTTAAAACCTAGAGGTAATGGACAAATTTCTAGTAACACACTACCTTACCAAAGTAACACAAAATGATGTTGAAAATCTGAACAGACCTATAACAAGAGACGAGCTGAAAAAAGTAATAATAATAAACTCTCAAAAAAAAAAAGTCCTGGCCCAAATGACTCCACTAGAGAATTCTATGAAACATTCAGAGATTAGTATACTAGTGCTACTCAAACCATTTCAGAACATAGAAAAGGAAGGGATACTTCCAAATTCATTCTATCAAGCAATCATAATCCTGACACACAACCCAGAGAAAGATACCACAAAAAAGATAGAGACAAGTATCTCTTGTGAATATAGATGCAAAAATCCTCAACAAAATTCTAGCCAGTAGAACTCAGCATCGTATCAAAAAAATAGTACACCATGACCAAGTTGGATTCAAAGCAGTCATGCAAAGATGGTTCAGCATTAGAAAATCAAACATAATCCACCATATAAATAAAAGAAAGGAAAAGAAACACACACCCATCTCTACTGAGGCAGAAAAGGCATTCAACAAAGTCCAACACCTATTCCTGATAAAAACTCTCAGTAAAATAGGTATATAAGGGAAATACCTCAACATAATAAAGGGGATCTATGCAAAACCAATGGCCGATGTCATTTGTAATGGAGAGAGGCTGACAATATTCCTTCTGAGAACAGGAGCAAAACAAGGATGCCCTTTTAGAGGGGAAAAAAGAGAGAGATTACCTCAAGACACAGTCTAATCTTGTGGATCTCATCAACATAGCTGCCTATCATAGTAATAGGATTTACAACACATAGGAAAATCGTAGCAGATAATAAAATGGTGGACAATCATACAATACTGGGAATAATGGGCTAGTCAAACTGGTACTCATATTTCTGGGAGATAAAGTTGACAGTTGACTGAGTGCTTGAGTATAAATTCAGTTTTCCATAATGGATAAACTCTAGCTGAATTGGTAGAAATCTCTATCCAATTAGTATAATAAAAGATAGTGAGTAACACTCCAAGAAAACCATCAGCATTGAAAGAGATAACTTATGTGGGACACAGAAAATAAAGCATAATAATAATAACAAAAACCAAACACACGCACAGAGATGGAGAGTATTGTGATTTGAACTGTGTCCACCAATAATATGTGTTCCAAATCCTGACTTGTATACTTGTGATTGGAGCCCTTTTTGCACAGTGGTTAGGAGCTACAGCTGCTAAGCAAAAGTTCAGCAGTTCACATCCACCAGCTGCCTCTTGGAAATCCTGTGGGGTAGTTCTTCTCTGCCCCATAGGGTTGCTATGGGTCGGAATAGACTTAACAGCAGAGGGTGTTTTTTTATACATACCTATGGTTACATTTCCACCTGGGAATAGGTTGTCTTTGTTATGTTAATTACATGTTATTAATATAGAAACCAACAAAGCCAAGCGCATGGCCTTCAAGTCAATTCCAATGTAGTGACCCTATAGGACGGAGTAGAACTGCTGCATAGGATTTCAAAGGAGTGGCTGGTAGATTCCAACTGCTAATCTTTTGGTTAGTGCCAAACTTCTAACCACAGTGAAGGATGTGCCTTAAATCAATCTCTTTTGAGATTATTAGAGTTTTAATAAACTGGCCAGCTAACAGAGATGCAGAAGAGAGACTTCAAGCCACATGAAAATTGCCTAGGGGCAGAAGCTGAAAAGAGACAAGGACTTTCCTCCAGATCTGACAGAGAGAAAGCCTTCCTCTACAGCCTGTACCCTGAATTCAGACTTCTAGCCTCCTAAATTGGGAGAAAGTAAATTTCTGTGTTGTAAAACCACCCACATATGGTATTTCTGTTACAGCAACACTAGATAGCTAAGAGAGAGAGCAAGTAGTTTCTGTCCTAGAGTCATTATTAATCCATTTATTTATTTATTTATTTATTTTGATTATGATTGAGTGAAAATGTACATTCCCATATAAATTTACATGCCCACCTATATGCAGCTTCCACTGCTCTCCCTGCCCAGTGACAGCACACTATTCCTCTCTGCTCCATACATGTCTCATCCTTCCAACAGTCTCTGAGTGCCACTATAAATCCTGCAGTGTTTTTGCTCAATATGCCAAGTGCTGTCAAGTCGAATCTGACTTATGGCGACCCTAGGGGCCAGAGTAGAACTGACTCCCAGAGTATTGAAGGAGCGCCTGGTGGATTTGAACTGCTGACCTTTGAATTTTCTTTTCTTTCTTTCTTTCCTTTTTTTTTCTTTTTTACCATATTAGGCTGTTGTATCTTTAGCTTTACCTGAATTGCTTTCCTTACCTTATCCCCTTATTTGATGCTAAAATTTTGTACTATTCTTCTATCTTCTGTAAATCTCTTAGACTTTCATTCATCTATTCAGTGACTCAACCAAAAAAAAATATTCAATGGACTGTATTACCAGGCACTGAGATCATAATGGTCATAAAGACATGTATGGTCCCAATTGTCCTAGAGCCTACAGTCTAGGATTTTCTTTCCCTCATACCCAAGCATGACATAACTGTGGCTTGGTGGCTTTTTCACGTAACAGTACTTCTCTGTCACCTCTCAACCACGCACTTGAATACACTCAGCATCAATCCGCTTCCTTTTTGTCAACAGTTATTTCCTTGTTTAACATAAGTTAATTTCATGAGAAAAGAAGGGCTTCTGAGAAGAAATTCTGCAACGTCTTCCCTGTAACCATACCTCCTAAGTCCGTTTTCCCAAAGGTAGCCTTGTTTGAAGCTTGTACAAATATAAGAACCTAAATAAAGTCTATATTCAGCTTTTCTGACTTACTCCCATTATTGGACTTCATTCACATTCTTTGCTGCACAATTAGGATAATGATATTCCCTAACAAATAAGATTGCTTATTTCAGCTAAATGTGCCCGCCCTCCCCATCATTTGCAATATTGATACTATAATTTAAGCCTTCAAATTAATCATTTTGGGGCATTACATCTATAGATAATTTCAGATTCTGAAGCACTTGAATGAGGAAGATTTTTCTAGGCTGTAACATGTTTCCCACAGACCTGCATGTGAGCAGGGCCTTTCCTGTTGACTGCCAATCTCACTAACCAGTCTCTGTTAGGCACTGCACATCCATCCAACAAGTGGCAATGAATAAAACCATACATGCAGAGTTGTGTAAAGTTTGCTAAAGATTATTCCAAAGCAACTGCAGCACTATACTGACAGGGAACTGCCAGAACTTCAAGCCAGATTCATAACAGGATGTGGAACCTGGGATATCAGGTGATGTAAGATGGATCTTTGCTGAAAGCTGAGAACACCAGAAAGATGTTTACCTGTGTTTCATTGACTATGCAAAGGCATTTCATTATATGGAACATAAGAAATTATGGCGAATGTTGCAGAGAATGAGACTTCCAGAACATTTAATTGTGCTCATTAACAATCTGTGCATGGACTGAGACACAGTTGTAGAAACAGAATAAGGGGATACTGCATGGTTTATAGTCAGAAAAAGTGTGTGTCAGGGTTGTGTCCTTTTACCATACGATTTTAACTTGTATGCCGAGCAGATAATCCGAGAAGCTACACTATATGAAGAATGAGGCATCAGGATTGAAGGAAGACTCGCTAACAACCTGTGTTATGCTGTGTTATGCAGATAACACAACTGCTTGCTGAAAAAGGATTTGAAATGCTGATAAGTATCAAAGACCGCAGCCTTCAGTATGGGTTGCATCTCAACATCAAGAAAATAAAAATCCTCACAACTAGACCGATAAATAACATCATAATAAAGAGAGAAAGGATGTTAAGGATTTCACTTTGTTCCACCATCAATGCCCATGAAAGCACAGGTCAAGAAATCAAAAGACACATTGCAATGGGAAAATCTGCTGCAAAAAAAAACCCCTTTAAAGTGTTGAAAAGTAATGATATCACCTTGAAGACTAAGGTGCACCTGACCCAAGCCACGCTATTTTCAGTTGCATCATGTGCATGTGAAATCTGGACACTGACTAAGGGAGACTGAAGAAGAATTGACACCTTTGAATTGTGGGATTGGAGAAGAACACTGAGCCTACCGTGGACTGCCAAAAGAACAAACAGATCTGTTCTGGGAGAGGTTCAGCCAGAGTGCTCTTTGGAAGCAAGCATGGTGAGACTACATCTTACATACTTTGGACATGTTGTCAGTAGGGATCAGTCTTGGAGAAGGACATCATGTTAGGTAAAGTAGAGGGTCGGTGAAATAGAAGAAGACCCTCAAGGAGATCGAGTGGTGCAGTGGCTGCAACACTGGGCTTTGTTTCATTCTTTTGTTCACAGGGTTGCTGTTAGTTGGAACCAAGTCAATGGCACCTAACAACAAACAATTATATAGTTACGTATTCGACAAAATGTATCCTTAAGACTATGGGGTCTCAACAGTAGTACCTTTTACTTTTTTCTGTTTAATTATTTGGCCTTGGTATAGACCAACTTACTGTTCACGGCCAAAGACAACAGTATGATAGTACTGCAATAAAATCTGTAGACGATTGCTTTTGCAAACAAGGCCTATGAAAGTATATTTAACTGAGTTGATTAAAACTTGGCGATGCAGAGTGACCATATATTGGATGCACTTTATGGTTCTATGCATCTGTAGGATATCATCCTGCTGACCTCTGGCTGGAGGAAGGAGAGTGGGTGGAGAGGAGGGGAAAGGAGACTGTTGGGAGGATGAGACATGTATGGAGCAGAGAGGAATAGTGTGCTGTCACTGGGCAGGGAGAGCAGTGGAAGCTGCATATAGGTGGGCATGTAAATTTATACGGGAATGCACATTGTCACTCAGTCATAATAAAAAAAAAGAGAAAAAAACCCAAAAAACTTGGCTGATACCTAATGTGACGGTCTAATATATGCTGAACCTGTGATACCTCCTTCCCGTCTCCTCTGCCCCCACCTTTCTGCCTCCAAAGGAAGTAACTTTCCC
This sequence comes from Heterohyrax brucei, assembly GCA_028571685.1. Lineage (NCBI taxonomy): Eukaryota > Metazoa > Chordata > Mammalia > Hyracoidea > Procaviidae > Heterohyrax > Heterohyrax brucei. The sequence goes on along the minus strand of CM053166.1, from coordinate 172,870,480 downwards.
TGGGTCATGATGACTTAGTTAAAAATGATTGTACTAAGAAGGTTGTTAAACTGGCCGCAGAAGTGATAACATTAACTCTTCTGGGCTGTTGCACATCCCATTTCTACTTTTAATGATTCGTATGTTTTCCAAACCTTTGTACAATTAATATTACTTAATAGGTATGGAAATGTTCATAGGGCATTCATTCAAGGGGATGAAATAGTTTTTAATGGCTGCAATATAAAACTTTAAGCAAATGAGTTTCTCAGATGATACTGTTCTGTGCATCAAAGTAGATATTTTCAGAAGTGCACATTAAAATTTTGACTGCAGATATCACCTTTAATGTATGCTTCACTGGTTGCTGGGGGCTGGGAAAAAAATCATTACTAATTGATATGCCTTAATGACCTCAGAGCTTTCAGACTTAGGTGAACCCAAGAGAAACGCTAAGAGGTAGATATTTGATTCTAATTATGCCTGGTACATGCTGACAGTTACATCATTGTCAAATTGCCAGACCTCAGGTTTTCTACTAATTTGACACTATTACCAAACACTGCTTCACTGAATTCATGAAAAGCAGAGTCAGACAAAAGATGAAGGCAGAGAAAATTAGGTCTCCAAGATCTCTACTTGTTAGAGAGATTGCTATGCTAATAGGAAAGGGTGTGTTGTTTATGTGTGTGAAAATAAACAAATCTGAGCTTGGTAAATTAATTAATTTTACCTTTATCATTTTCTCTTGTGTCCTTCACATCATACACTTGGAAGAATTAGAGCAGAGATTTGAAAATCCATCTGAATTGTTCATTGCCAAGCCCAACTTGGAGAACTGAGCCTGTTTATCATTTATTTTTGGGTAACTTAAACTCCTGTGAAAACTGTTACTGAAATCTAGATTAGTATCTGCTTTCACCGAACTATAAGCCGATGGTGACACTTGTCTGAATGCGTTTTCTCTGAGTTCATAGGCTTTATTTTGGTTCACTTGTTTTAACAGAGCTGACTTTGTCAATGGATATGAGAGTAGTGTGGTAAGAATTTAATATTATTTGGGATAAATTAAAAGCTATTTTTTTATATCTTATGAAAACCATTCCATTCTACACTATTACTTCCTAGGATCTACCATGTTCTCAGCATGAGGAGTCTCTTCCCAGATTTTTTATTTTTCTCCTGGTGCAACTCTGATTTTGGAAGAAGTATACAGGGTTGGCGTAGTAGTTAAGTGCTACAGCTGTTATCCAAAAAGGTGGGCAGTTCGATTCCTCCAGGCACTCCTTGGAAACTCTATGGAGCAGTTCTACTCTGTCCTATAGGATCGCCGTAAGTTGGAATCAACTTGATGGCAGTGGGTTTGGTATATAAGGTTATTCAGGTTTATCACCTGGGTCAGCCGAAGGTGTGGAGCCATCTCAGAGCTTGAAGAAAAACCAAAACCAAACGTGAAGTGGTTGAGTTGATTCTGACTCACAGCTACCCTACAGGGCAGATGGAACCGCAACCATGAAGTTTCCAAGGAGTGTCTGGTAGCCTTGTGGTTAGCACCACCAGGATTTTCAGACCTGAAGGAGATCGATTAGTCCCAGATCTGTTTCTCACGGTCACCACATATAATAGAGTTCAAGGAGAACCACTTAACACTCTAATTCAGTCTTCAAACAGGGGATAAATTGTCTTAGATTTGGGACTGGTTGTAATTAAGATTCTGAAGATCTTTCATAATCAGGCTTCATCTGATAAAGTATAATAGTTGATCTTTAAAAGACAAGGCTTTCAATATTTTAACTTAGAACCCTATTAATGAACAGATCAGCTACTCTATCATCCATTAACTCAATTACTGCTTATTGACCCTTATGAAAAACACCATCCTTAAGCACACATTAAGATAATACAATTTCACACAGATGTCACCACATCTTTGATATTGTGAAAAAGAAATAAAATTATATACTACAGATTAATAAGCAATTACAAGTAAGCCTTGCATACCTTGCTCATTGGGTAATCCATCCCTGTGTATGTTCGCCTTACCTGGGAATGACGCAGGTAAAATGTTCTCAGAGTTCACAGAGAAGGGACGTCTTTATAAAGGGGAGAGCATTTGGGCTGGGCTTTGGAGAATGAATATGTCTTCATGTGAGTTATATAGACAAAAAAACAAAGCCATTGCTGTCCAGTTGATTGCATTCTCTCTCATAGGCACCCTACGGGTCAGAGTAGAATTGCCCCATAGAGTTTCCAAGGAGCTCCTGGAGGGTTTGAACTGCTAACCTTTTGGTTAGCAGATGTAGCACTTAACCACTACACCACCAGATTTCCAGTAAGTTTATGTATATATATATAAACAAACCCAGTGCCATTGAATTGATTCCAAGTCATAGCGACCTTATAGGGCAGAGTATAACTGCCCCCACAGAGCTTATAAGGAACGCCTGGTAGGTTTGAACTGCCGACCTTCTGATTAGCAAATGTAGCTCTTAACCACTATACCACCAGGGTTTTCATGAGTTATATAGGTGGAGGATATTCTACAAGTTGAAACTATCATGAACAAATTCCTGAAGGTAGGCATGAGAGAAGTCAGCATGAAGAATGGTAAGTTGTAAACCTTTAATTAGAATCAAACAAAATAAGTAGGGATGAGGCATGTGTTCAGTGCTATAGACTGCTAAGAATACAATAGGCAGAATATGACGTTGATTGGCATCTAACATGATACTGTGAAGATACCCTGAAGAGTAGGTGGAACATTGTACCAAGGAATCTCGAAGCAGCTGATCATTGGAGATTTGTCAAAGGAGTAGGCATCAGGCGAGTGTCCCGCTTCCAGGTCTCTTGGTGGTCAATTCGGACAGTGAGTCAAACTGAAAGCAATAATCAAGGCTTTATTCACTTTCTATGACAGTATCAGCAAGAGGCACAAATAGACACTGGCTTCCCAGGGTTCCATTTTTCTCCACAGAATGGCACCAAGAGAGGATCGGTTAGATGATACAGGGGCACAGGCTGGGGACATTCTCTCACTGCCAAGGAACCCTGAACAAAAGGCTTGTATCAGGATACATACCCAGAAGACTAAAACAAGGGTGAACAGAAAGGATTAAGAGAGGAAAGGTATTAAGTCGGAGTAAAGTATTTCAGTCAAGCCCCCGCACAGGTTTCATTAGGAGTTCCTTGAGTGGCAGCAGTGAGCTAGGGAGGCTGGTTATGTGTTTGAGTCTCGCTGGCCAGGGCTGGGCACTGAGCTGACGTCTTGTCGACAACTTCTTCCCGAGGCTGGCACTGTGTGCACTGCGCTGACTGCACCAGCTTTCCCCAAAATCACATCCGTGAGTCAATTTGGGCTCAGCAATCCTACAGGGCAGAGTAGAACTGCTTCCTAGGGTTTCTAGGGCTGTAATCTTTATGGGGGAACTCTGGTAACAGTATGACAAGCGCTCCACTGCTAACCAAAAAGGTCAGTGGTTTAAACCCACCGGCTGCTCCGTAGGAGAAAGATGTGGCAGTTTTCTTCCATAAGGATTCCAGCTTTGGGAACTCGAGGGGGGAGTTTGCCTCTGTCCTACAGGATTACTAGGAATTAGAATCAACTCAATGGTAAGGGGTTAATCTTTACAGAAGCCAAATGGTACATTTTTTTCCCACAGAGCGTTTAACCAGTGTGCCGCCAGAATTCCTTAGCTTTCCTCCAGTGCCATCAAAATGACAGCAGGAACCCAAACACAAGTTTAAGATTCTGAAGCAGGGCTTCCTTTTTCTAAGGACTGCAAAATGCAGGGCAATGAATGCCCCAGGCTGAAGGAGGTTGCTGAAATTATTAAGGCGGTGGTAAAATCACTAGAAGCGAGGCAGGAATTTGGCATAGGTGACCCGAGGGATGCATGTGGTCAAGTGGTCCAACTGTGGAGAGAAGAAAATTATAGATGTGAATAATGAGGAAAAAATGAAAGGCCATGCTTTGTGTATAGTTTATGTTTAATAATAGTTTTTCAGTTGCTTGGTTGAATGGGAACTATTTTACACAGTGGGGAGTAAATTATGGATTAATTCAGTCAACGGGTGGCACAAGTCTAATTTTTAAAAAGTCGTTATTGAAGGAAACAAATTCTGTTTGGCATTTTATATCAGGAAGAACTACCAATGAAGACAGGAGTCTTGGATCGGCTGAAGCAGGTGGCCTGCTTTGGGCAATTTTTGCTCTCTTTACTCTGAACTTATATATATATATATATATATATATATATATATATATATATATATATATGTATACATACATATATATATGCATGTGTGTATGTACACATATATAATTTATTTTCTTGTTGAGAATAAACTTAGCAGAACATACACCAATTCAGCAGTTTATGCATGTGTAATTCAGTGACACTGATGACATTCTTTGAGTTATGCAGCCACTCCCACCTCCCTTTTCCAAATTGTTCCATCATTGTTAACATAAATTCATTGCCTCCTAAGTTCCTTATCTAATCTGTTCAAAAACCCACTGCCATCGAGCTGGGTCTGACTCATAGTGACCCATAGGTCAGAGTAGAACTGCCCAATAGAGGAGTGCGTGGCGGATTTAAACTGCCAAGCTTTTGGTTAGCATACATAGCACTTAACCCACTGAGCCACCAGCATTTCCCATCTTTTTAAAGTATTTCCTAAATATATAAATCTTATATCTCGAATGGTCTATTAGCTTTTTGATTGTTGTCTTAGACTGGGTTTCCCAGGTTAAAGAGCCTGAGGAAATTCTTTATTAAGGGAGAGCAATCCCAGAAAACAAGAGTAGGGGAAAAGGTGAGACAAGGAAGGAAAAAGAGTCAATACCATGATGTATTATCAAACTGATCACCATTTGGTATTAATAAGAATTCTTTGCTTGAGCTCGTGGGACTGTTTTCTGAGAGGCGGTATGAACTGCTACTCTTGACAACGGGTTCAGAGAAGTAAAGAGGTGAAAGTTTGTTTTTCAGTATCCATCATCCACTGGTCAAAATTAACCTCCCTATAAAACCCATTGTTGTCAAATTGATTCTGACTCACAGTGACTCTACAGGACACTGTAGAACTGCCCCATAGAGTTTCTGAGAGGTACCTGGTGGATTTGAACTGCCAAACTTTTTGATCAGCAGCCGTACCTCTTACTCCACCACGAGGACTGGTGCCTTAATTTCCCCTGCACTTTGGAGTTGAGAGTGAACAGGCTCTAAAAAAGTCCCTGGCTTCTCCAACCCCAGTAACAATAGAAAAGCTCCAGGGAAAGGGTCAAAAAGTATGTGGTCTAGACAAGAGCAGCATGGTATCAGATTTGCCCCTATGAAGTTGGATAGATCCCAGACACCGTAGTTTGTCCTGACTGCAACAAGTGGCCCAAAGTCCTGGAGACAGATGAGACCAGGAGCACCTGAAGTGGCATATAAGATATGCATATTAGTTAAGTCTAATTCTGATTGCCTACTACCTCTTGAAATGATAGAACTTTGGTTCCTTCCATCTCATTTTGATGCTTCCTGTGTCATTTAATATTTCCCCAGTAGAAGCCTTCACTATTGCGACTTGTGACTTGAATGTTTTCTTCATTTCCTTCACCTTTAGAAATGCCGAGCATGTTCTTCCCTTTTGGTTTTGCAGCTCTAGCTCTTTGTGCATGTCATTTGAATACTTTGTCTTCTCAAGCTGCACTTTGAAATGTTCTGCTCAGTTCTTTTACTTTATCATTTCTTCCTTTTGCTTTAGCTGCTCAGTGTTCAAGGGCAAGTTTCAGAGTCTCTTCTGACATCCAATTTGGTCTTTTCTTTCTTTCTGGTCTTTTTAAAGACCTCTTGCTTTCTTCATGTATAATGTCTTTGATGTAATTCAGCAACTCATCTGGTCTTCAGTTGTTAGTGTTCAAAGCATGAAATCTATTCAATCCTTGAGTTGCAATGGTGAAGTATTCTACAGGGAAAATATTAAACAACGCAGGAAACATCAAATCTTTTTCGTCATTATACAAAAAAGAATTGATCTATGTTTAACCATTTTGAGAAGTAGCGTATGGTCAGGAACTGAGGGCACTGAAGGAAGAAGTCAAAGCTGCATTGAAGGCCTGGCAAAAAAACAAGCCTCCAGGAATTGATGGAATATCAATTGATATATTTCAACAAACAGATGCACCACTGAAAGTGCTCACTCATCTGTCCCAAGAAATTTGGAGGGCAGCTACCTGGCTAGCCAACTGGAAGAGATCCATATTTACGCCTATTTCTAAGAAAAGTGATCCAACCGAATGTGGAAATTATTGAACAATATCACTAATATCACATGCGAGTAAAATTTTGCTACAGATCATTCAAAAGTGGCTGCAGCAGATAATGACAGGGAACTGCCAAAATTCAAGTCAGATTCAGAACAGGACATGGAACAAGGGATATCACTGCTGATGTCAGATGGATCTTGGCTGAAGATAGAGAACACCAGAAAGATGTTTACCTGTGTCTCATTGACTAGGCAAAGACATTTGACTGTGTGGTTCATAACAAATTATGGATAACATTGTGGACAACAGAAATTCCAGAACACTTAATTGTGCTCATGAGCAATCTGAACACAGATCAAGAGGCAGTCATGTAAACAGAACGAGGGTACACTGCACGATTTAAAGTCAGGAAAAGTGTGCGTCAGGGTTGTACCCTTTCACCATTTCAGCCTGTATGCTGAGCAAATAATCTGAGAAGTTGGACTATATGAAGAAGAACGGGGTGTCAGGATTGGTGGAAGAGTTGTTAGCAATTTGTGTTATGCAGATAATACAACCTTGCTTGCTGAAAGTGAAGAGAATTTGAAACACTGATGAAGATCAAAGACCACAGCCTTCGGTATGGATTACACCTCAATTTCAAGAAAACAAAAATTCTTGCAACTAGACTAGAAGCAGTATCATAATAAGTGGAGAAAAGACTGAAGTTGTCAAGGATTTTCTTTCACTTGGTTCCATAACCAATGCCCATGAAAGCAGCAGTCAAGAAATCAAAAGACACATTCCATTGGGAAAGTATGCTGTGAAAGACTGCTTTAAAGTGTTGAAAAGTAAAGACATGACCTTGAAGACTAAGTTGCTCCTGACCTAAGCCATGCTATTTTCTTTTTTTTTAATATTCTACTTATTTATTGTGATTGAGTGCAAGTGTACAGTCCAGTTTAAATTTGCATGCCCGCCTATGTGCAGCTCCCACTGCTCTCGCCTGGTGACAGCACACTACTCCTTTCTGTTCTGTACATGTCATATCCTCTTAGCAATCTCCTGTCCCCTCTTTTCCAGCCTGTCCATTCCCCTCTAGTAAGAGGCCAGTAGGATGACATCCTATAGATGCATAGGACCATAAAGTACACACAAGAGCCATGGTATTTTCAGTTGCATCATATGCATGTGAAAGCTACACAATGAATAAGGAAAATAGAAGAAAAATTTGAGTTTTGGTGCTGGAGAAGAATATTGAACACATCATAGACTGCCAAAAGAACAAACATATCTGTCTTGGAAGAATTACAGCCAGAGTGTTCCTTAGAAGGAAGCATGGTGAGATTATATCTTACAAACTTTCAGTATGGAGAACGACATCATGCTTGGTAAAGTAGGGGAGCATTGAAAAAGAGGAAGACCCTCAAGGAGATGAACTGACACAGTGGCTGCAACAATGGACTTAAGCATAAAAATGACTGTGAGCATGGTGCATGACCGTGCAGTGTTTCATTCTGTTGTACAAAGTGTTGCTATGAGTCAGAACCAACTTGACAGCAATAATGGAAAAGCTCAGTTGTATTTTGTGATTTCACTTGAACATTTATGGACGATTCCCCACTCACCAAAGTTCAGCTACTTACTAAGGGTGTGTGTGGTGGTTAAGATGTTCTGGTACATCGCTTCCATGAACCACTGCCTCTTTTGCCATGAGCCCAGATAGTGCACTGCTACCATTACTGAACATTGATCAGATGCTGTAGAAAAATCCTGATCAAAAGGGGAAAAATACAAAACAGAATTTAAAATTCTCATGAGACCTAGATTTTCTGGAGCCATGGTGGCTGGATGAACCCCTTAAACTGTTGCCCTGAGATAATCCTAAACCAAAAATACCCCCCAAAGTCTATTTAAATCATGCAATAGTTTAGCTTAAAAAGTAAAGGATGTCTGCTTTGGTCATTATACTCCTTTAAGATCTATCTGTATGAATCAAATTGACAACAGCAAATCAAAAGATTAGATAGGAATCTTAGGGGTACATGTTAATAGGGGAAGAACAGCTCAGAAAAGAAGGGTCAAAATGGTTGAACAACTCAAAGGATGTAATCAGTGCCACTGGTTTTTATATGTAGAAACTGTTGATTTGGTGTGTGCTGTCTGGCTGTGTGTGTTCTCAATGACAAAAAAATGAAATAAGCTATTATAAAAAAAGATTTATTTGGATGCAGTTAAAACTTCTGTGAACCCTGTGAGGGAGAAAATAAGGAGCTAACAAATACCTGCAGCAACCTGGTGTGTTGTGCCAGTTTACATTCTCCTTTTCTATGACTGCTCTTTCCCTGTGTTTCTCACTGCCTTCCATGCCTTGTTAACTATTCTTTCTTCCCTATTTCCTAGTATTCTCCTTCAGTGATTAGTTATTGCAGCTTCCCTTATTCTTTCATTCTGCTATCTTTGAGCGGAGTTTTGCAAACTGCATTTTTGTAAATCCATTTCTATTTTTTCTCTTGATTTCAATTGTTATTTCTGCAATTATTTAACCTCATTTTGAATTGGTCTTCTGAGAGTAGCGGCTCTAATTTTTCAGCTCAGTCTCTCTACAAAGAAGTTAACGATCTGTAAACCAACACTTAACTGCACAATTGAAATAACCTTCTTATGAATTATTTTGTAAAGGGGAAAATCACTTTTCAAAGGCCAGTGATAGCTTTCTTATTCATCTGTGTCCCGGGTTTGAGTCTTCAGATTCTAAATTTAATCTTCCTAATACGAAAGGAAACAGTAGAAGTGAACTCCAATGACAAGTGTAAGGTAAAACTTACTCTTTTTTTCTTCCATAATTTGAAACTCTTCTGGATGGAACCTGCTTACTAGGATGCCGTTTTATATCTCACTTGCTACGACTCTTAACAGTAGATTTGTTGATTTCAAAAGGTGGTCACTGTTTATGAACTTTTTTGGTGTCCTCGGCACCCTGAAAATGTGTCATGAGCTCAGACTGTATTATTTGTGTCCATCTCTTGACTGCCCGGCTGTGCTCTGCCAAGTCAGTTTTGACTCAGAGAGACAACATGTGACAAAGCAGAACCGCCCCAGCTGGAATCTTATGGGAGCAGATTGTTAAGTGTTTTTTCCCTTCGAACTGCTGACCTTTTGATTAGCTGCCGTGCCCTTAAATGTTGTGCCACTAGGGTCCCTTTTGATTGCCTTACAGGTTTCTTAATTTGTGTCGTCCCGAGGCCTCTTCAGTTTGAAGTGTTATCATAGATTGTGAAGAGGGTAGTGGGTATGGCCTTTGTGTTTTGTAGCAGGGTTGGAGGTGTTGGAAGTGTTAAAATGTTTAGGACAACTGTTTCACATAGTGTGAAAAATTTTGATAGTGATTTGGAGTTTTACTTTGTGATATCTGTTGTGGCTGCTTTCTTACACCCAGATTTCTGGCTATTTCCTTTCAACTGCTCTTTCCTCTATAGTCTTCTTTTCCCACTGCTTTGATTGTTTCTCTATGTATTATCTTCCTTATTTCTTTTCATCCTGTCTCTACTTCTTAGCTTTCTTTTTCCTCTCTTCCTCCTGACTTCCTCTATTCATTATCTTTGCTTTTATTTCATCTCTCAAATTGTTTTCCACTCTTTTATTTCTTTATTTTCATTATTAATGAAACAGTTAATTGATTTATTTCTGCATTACCCTCTCCACTTGTTCACGCAAGAAAGCTTAGACTGGGGAGCAGACTCGATGGTTATTTATTTTAATTTAAAATCAGAATAGCTCTGAAATACAAAGCTATGAATTTCGTAAAAAGACTTACTTAATTTCTTGAACTAAAGTTTGTTTGTAGAAAAGCAAAATGAACTAAATTGGATTAGATTTACATAATTTATTTCCGGCAGGTAAAACTGCTGTTGCTTAATGTTTAAAAATAAATTTCTGCATCTTGAACCACTAGGGATTTTGTAAATTTTCATTTCAACTTGAAGACTAAAGTGGTTTCGTTTCTTTGCTTCTGACCATTACTCACCTGTTCCAACATACACCTCCCCTCCCCCCGTTGCCACAGATTTATCCTGTCACTGAATTTAGGCCCACCACAGATAGATTATATACAAATTCGATAATCAATCACTCACTAAGAGAAGATGCCAGCATGAAACTACCTATGGTTTCGTGTGAGTGGCTAAGTCCATGGGCATGCAAATATACTGCTTGCTTTCTGAAGGTAAAAAATAGGTAGGTTTTCAAGCGGTTTAATCGCGGCCTATTTCAACCATTTCCGTTGAGGTAAGAATTCTAGAAAGCCTCTTTTGTTCTGTTACAAGATTGTGTTCATGAAAAGCAATATTCAGATTACGTCTTGGAATATTCAGAACCCCAGGTGAATGAATTCATGCAAAATGTACGATTTTTAATTCAGTTTTGTGTGTAATATTCTTCCATCTTACAGTAGATAACAGCAGTTGATTCAGTTTCATTGGACTGTGGTGTTCCACTGTGTCTTAGTCATTTAGTATTGTTATAACAGAAATAACACAGTGGATGGCTTTAACAAAGAGAAATGTATTTCATCACAGAAAACCAGGTGGAAGTCCAAATTCAGGGCATCAGCCACAGAGGAAATCTTTCCCTGTTGTCTCTGGAGAAAGGTCCTTGTATTCAATCTTCCCCTGGACTGGGAGCTTCTGAGGCACAGGGACCCGGGATTCAAAGGATGTGCTCTGCTCCTGGCACTGCACCTTGGTGATATGAGGTCCCCAACTCTCTACTTGCTTCCTTCTCCTTTATATCCCAAGAGATTGCCTCAAGGCATAATACAATCTTACACACTGAATCCTGCTCCACCAACACAACTGCCTCTCATCCTCCGTCATTAACATCATAGAGGCAGGATTTACGCCACATAGGAACATCACACAATACTGGGTATCATGGCACAGCCAAATTACTCCATACACTTTTGTGGGGACACAGTTCAATCTGTGATACACTGTGTTCCTATACTTCAGTTTATCCATCCTGCCATCAGTGAGCTTATTTGCAATGAAGAAGTCATTGTTCTTGCAAAATTCTATCATGCAATCTCTGGCATCATTTCTGTCAACAAGCCCATATTTCCCAACTACTGATCCTTGTTCTTTGTTTCCAACTTTTGCATTCCAGTCACCGGTAGTCACTGATGCATCCTGACTATGCTATCTATTTCCGACTGCAGAAACTGGTAAAAATCTTCAGTGTCTTCATTTTTGGCATTAGTGTTTGGTGCATAAAGTTGAATAATAGCCTTATTAACTGGTCTTCCTTGTAGGCATATGGATATTTTCCTGTCACTGGCAGTGTCATACTTCAGGACAGATCTTGAAATGTTCTTTTTGACAATGAATGCAATGCCATTCCTCATCAAGTTGTCATTCCCAGCATAGCATACCATGTGATTGTCTAATTCAAAATGAAAAGTATCAGTCCATTTCAGTTCACTAATGCCTAGAATAGTGTTTATGTGTTCCACTTCATTTTTGATATTTTTCAACTTTCTTAAATTTATACTTCATATAGTCCATGTTCCCATTATTAATATCTTGAGTCCTGCCACATCAGCAAATGAAGGTCCTAAAAGCTTGATTCCATCCAAATCATTAAGGTGGGCTCTACTTTGTGTAGGTAGCTCTTCCTCAGTCATCTTTTGAGTATCTTCCAAACCAAAGGGCTCCTCTTCAAGCACTGTATCTGGTAATGCTCCTCTACTACTCAATGTTTTCACTGGCTAATTCTTTTCAAAAGTAGAATTTTAGGTCCTTCTTCCTAGTCTGTCTTAGTTTGGAAGCTCAGCTGAGACTTGTCTGTCATGGATGACTCTGCTGGTATCTGAATACCAGTAGGATACATTCTAGTATCACAGAAACACACAAGACCCCACAGTATGACAAGCAGACAGACATGTGGAGGCCAGGGGCTGATTGTGGAACAGACCATCAATTGCTCATATGCAAGTTCAAATTGAAATTGTCAAAAATTAGACCAAGTCCACAAGAGCCAAAGTACAGCCTTGAGTATATTCTAGTTAGGTTTAGAGACCATCTCAAGAATAGGTGTGACATTTTGAACACTAATAACCAAAGACCAGAGGAACTGTGAAATGACATCAAGGGCATCATACGTTGGGAAAGCAAGATGTCATTAAAAAGACTGAAAAGAAAGAAAAGACCAAAATGGGTTTCAGAAGAGACTCTGAAACTTGCTCTTGAAGGCTGAGTAGCTAAAGCAAAAAATGATGTGAAAGAACTGAACAGAAGATATGAAAGAGCAGCTTGAGTAGATGAAATATTATAATGGCCTGGAGATAGAAAACCAAAAGAGAAGAACACACTTTGCGTTTCTGAAGCTGAAAGAACTGAAGAAAAAATTCAAACCTTGAATCATAATATAGTGTAGTATTCCATGGGGGAAAATATTAAACGATGCAGGAAGCATCGAAAGAACTTGGAAGGGATACAAAGAGTCATGATACAGAAAGAATAGATCAACTTTCAACCATTTCAAGGGGCAGCATATGATCAGAAACTGATGCTACTGAAAGAAGTCCAAGCTGCCCTAAAGCATTGGCGAAAAAGAATACTCCAGGAATTGTTGGGATAGCAACTGAGATGTTTCAACAAACAGATGTAGTCCTGGAAATGTGTACTCCTCTATGCCAAGAAATTTAGAAGACAGCTACCTGGTCAACTGACTGGAATAAAAGGTGATCCAAATGAATGTGGACATTATCCAATAATAGCATTAATATCAAATGCAAATAAAATTTTGCTAACGATAATTCAAAAGTAGCTATAGCAATATATTGACAGGGAACTGTTAGAAATTCAGGCCAGGGATAACATTGCCGATGTCAGATGGATCTTGGCTGAAAGCAGAGGATACCAGAAAGGTGTTTACCTCTGTTTTATTGACTATGGAAATGTATTCAACTATGTGGTTCATCAAAATTATGGTTAACGGGCAGAGAATCAGAATTTCAGGACACGTCATTGTTCTCATGTGGAATCATACGTAGAACAAAGGGGACACGACATGGTTTAAAGTTAGGAAAGTTGTGCAACCGGGTTGTATCCTTTCAGCATGCATATTCAGTCTGTGTGTCAAGGAAATAACCCAAGAGCTGGACTATATAAAGAAAGTGGCATCAGGATTGAAGGAAGACTAATTGAAAAACTGTGTTACACAGATAACACCACCTTACTTGCTGCAAATGAAGAAGATTTGCAACACTTACTGATGAAGACCAAAGACCAGAGCCCCTGGTATGGACTACACCTCAACATAAAGAAAACAAAAATCCTCATAACTGGACCAATAAACAATAGTATGATAGATGGAGAAAAGATTGAGGTTGTGAAGGATTTCATTTTTCTTGTAGCCACAATCAACAGGCATGGAAGTGCCAGATTGCTTTCCAAAGAGGTGGTACCGTTTTTCAATCCCACCAGCAGTGCAGGAGAGTTCCGAGGCCTCCACAACCTCTCCAATATTTGTTGTTTTCTGGTTTTTGAATCATGACCAACCTTGTTGGGGTGAGATGATATCTCACTGTAGTTTTGATTTGGATTTCTTTAATAGATAGTGAATGTGATCATTTCCTCATGTGTCTTTTGGCTGCCTGGTTGTCCTTTTTAGTGAAGTATCTGTCCATCTCCTTTGCCGATCAATTCATTGGGTTATTTACCTTTTTCTTGTTGATATTTTGCAGTACCTTGTAGATGATGGAGATCAGACATCAGTCTGACATGTAGTGGCCAAATGTTTTTTCCCTTTCTGTATATGGTCTTTTAATTCTTTTGATAAAGTTTTTGGATGAGCAAAGTGTTTGATTCTCAGTAGCTCCAATTCATCCATTTTCTCTTCTGTTGATCATGCATTGTATGTCAGATTTTGAAGTCTGTCTAAGCCATGTATTAAACTTCCATTGTTGACCCTACTTTTTTCTTGCATGATCTTTATTGTTTGGGGTTTGATATTTAGGTCTTTGATCCAATTTGAGTTAGTTTTTTTTGTAAGGTGTGATATATGGGTCTTGTTTCAATTTTTTGTGGATGGATATCCAATTTTGCCAGCAACATTTGATAAACAGACTGTTTTTACCCCAGTTTGCAATCTTAGGGCCTTTGTCAAATATCAACTGTTTGTAGGAGGATGGTGACACCTCTGAAGTCTCGATTCTGTTTCATTCGTCTATGTGTCATTTTTTTTGTACCAGTACCAGACTGTTTTGACTACTGTGGCAGTGTAATAGGTTCTAAGGTTGGATAGTGTGAGTCCTCCCACTGTGTTCTTCTTCAGTAGTGCTTTGCTTATCTAGGGTTTCTTCCCTTTCCAAACAAAGTTGATTAGTTTCTCCATCACATTAAAAAATGACACTGGAATTTGTATTGGGATTGCATTGTATATGTACATAGCTTTGGGTAAAATAGCCATTTTAACAATGTTAAGTCTTCCTGTCCACGAGCAGGGCAGCTTTCTCCATTTATATAAATCTCTCTTGGTTCCTTGCAGTAAGTTCTTGTAGTTCTCTTTGTATAGGTCTCTTATTTCTGTAGTTAGATTTATTCCTAGATATTTTATCTTCTGGTGGGCAATAGTAAATGGCATTGATCTGATGATTTCTTTTTTATGATCTCTCTGTTGATATAAAGGAATTCTACTGATTTACTTATGTTTATCTTATATCCTGGTACTTTGCTGAACTCTTCTATTAGTTTGAGTAGTTCACTTATGCATTTTTTAGGATTCTCTGCATGCACAATCATATTATCTGCAAATAGGGAGATTTTTACTTCCCCTTTGCTGATACAGATGCCCTTTATTTCTTTTTCTTCTCTAATTGCTGTGGCCAGAATGTCTAGTACAATGTTGAATAGAAGTGGTGTGAGTGGGCATCCTTGTCTAGTTCCTATTCTCAAAGGGAATTCTTTCAGTCTCCACTCGGGATGATGTAGGCGATTTGCTTTTCATAGATGGCCCTTATTGTATTGAGGAATTTGAGCTCTATTCCTATTTTGCTGAGAGTTTTTAGCATGAATGGGTATTGGACTTTGTCAAATGCCTCTTCTGCATCACTGGACAAAATCAGGTGATTCTTATCTTTTGTGTTATTTATGTGGTTGATCACATTAATTGTTTTTCTGATGTTGAGCCAGCTGTGGTCATGATGAATTATTTTTTTGATATGTTGTTGAGTGCTACTGGCAAGATTTTTTTGAAGATTTTTTCATCTAATTTCATAAATGCTATTGGTCTGTAATCTTCCTTTTTTGTGGGATCTTCCCTTGGCTTTGGTATCAGGGTTATGCTGCCTTTGTAGAATGAATTTGGTAGTATTCCATCCCTTTCTATGCTATGAAATAATGTCAGTAGTATTAGGGTTAATTCTTCTCTAAAAGCTTGGTAGAATTCTCCATTGATGTCATCCGGGCTGGAACTTTTTTGGTTGGTAATTTTTTGATGACTTTTTCAATCTCTTCATTTGTAATGGATTTATTAAGTTGTTCTATTTCTCCTTGTGATAATTTTGGTGGGTGATATAAATCTAGGAATTTTTCCATTTCCTCTACATTTTCAAATCTGTTAGAGTACAGTCCTCCATAATATTATATTAGGATACTTTGGATTTTAGTTGGGTCATTTCTTATTTGGGTTATTTGTTTCCACTCCTGATTTTCTTTTGTAAGGTTAGCCAATTGTTTGTCAATTTTGGTGATCTTTTAAAAAAAACAGCTTTTGGCTTTCTCTATTGTTTTAGCCAGCTAGTGCTACTCTAATAGAAATACCATGAGTGGATGGCTTTAACAAAGGAAGGTTTGTTCTTACACAGTCTGGTAGGCTACAAGTCCAAACTCAGAATGTCTGCTCCAGGAGAAGGATTTTCCCCTTGTTGGCTCTGGAGGAAAGTCCAGCATTACATCAGTCTTTGTCCAAGGAGCATCTTGGCACAGGAACCTCAGGTCTGAAGAATGCATTCTTCTCCTGGTGCTGCTTTCTTGATGGCATGAGGTTCCTAATTCTCTGCTTGCTTCTCCTTCCTTGTATCTCTGGCAGGATGAAAGGATTAAGGGTGGAGCAAGCCATACTCCAGGGAAACTCCATTTACAGTAGAGCAGGGAGGTAATCCTAAAACGAGGTTTACAGTCCCACTCTGATCCTTTAACATATCACACAGGAAAGTCACAAAATGGAGGACAATCACAAAATATTGGGAATTATGGCTCAGCCACATGGCTACACATATTTTGGTGGGATGAAATTCAATCCATGACTTTGATTTTTTCAATTGTTCTTCTGTTCTCTAATTCATTTAGTTCTGCTCTAATCTTTATTATCTATTTTCTTCTCGTGCCTGAGGAGTTCCTCTGTTGTTCTCCCTCTACTTGTTCAAGCTGTAGGGTCAGTTCTTTGATTGGGTTTCTTTCTTCCTTCGGATGTGTACATTTATGGAGATAAACTGACCTCAGTAGGATTCCTTTATACCAACAACAAGATTATTAATGAAGAAATCACCAAATCAATACCATTTACTATAGCCCCTAAGAAGACAAAGTACCTAGGAATAAATCTAACCTGAGAAATAATACACCTTTACAAAGAGAACTACAAGTCCTTACTACAAGAAACTAAGAGAGACTTACATAAATGGAGAAACCTACCCTGCTCGTGGATAGGAAGACTTAATATTGTGAAAATGTCTGTTTTGCCCAAAGCAATCTACTTATATAATGCAATCCCAATACAAATTCCAGTGACATTTTTTAATGAGATGGAGAAACAAATTACCAACTTTGTTTGGAAAGGGAAGAAGCCCCGGATAAGGAAAGCACTACTGAAGAAGAAGAACACACTGGGAAGCTTCTCACTAACTGACTTTAGAACCCATTACACTGCCACAGTAGTCAAAACAGCCTGGTAATGGTACAACAAGAGACACATAGATCAATGGAACAGAATTGAGATCCCAGAGATGACACCATCTTCCTATGAACAATTGATATTTGACAAAGGCCCTAAGATATTAAACTGGGGTAAAAACAATCTCTTCAACAAATGGTGCTGGCAAAATCAGATATACGTCTGCAATAAATTGAAACAAGACCCATATCTTACACCTTATACAAAAACCAACTCAAACTGGATAAAAGACCTAAATATCAAATCTAAAATGAGAAAGCTCATCCAAGAAAAAGTAGGAACAACCATGGAAGGTTTAATATACAACCTAGGGAGACTTCAAAATCTGTTAAACAAACCACAATCATCAGCAGGGAAAATAGATAAATGGGAATTACTAAGAATCAAACACTTTTGCTCATCCAAAGACTTTATTAATAGAATTAAAAGACCACCTACAGAATGGGAAAAAATATTTGGCAACTATATGTCTGACTGATGCCTGATCTCCATAATCTATAAGGTACTACAAAATATCAATAAGAAAACGATAAATAATCCAATTAAGCAATGGCCAAAGGAGATAGACACTTCTCTAAAGAGGAGATCCAGGCAGCCAAAATACATATGCGGACATGCTCACGATCATTAGCTATTAAAGAAATTGAAATCAAAACTACAATGAGATACCATCTCACCCCAACAAGGTTGGCCATGATTCAAAAAACACAAAACAGCAAATACTGGACAGGCTGTGGAGAAATTGGAACTCTCCTACATCGTTGGTGTGATTGCAAAATGGTATAACCTCTTTGGAAAACAATCTGGCACTTCCTTAAAAGTCTGGATACAGGTAGACCATTTGACCCAGTAATTCCACTGGTCGGAATATATCTTACAAAATCCAGGCCATTCACACCTGGATACATGTGATACATACATACATACATACATACATACATGATACAAGTGATACATGCACACAAATGTTTATCACAGCACAGTCCACAATAGCCAAAAGATGGAATCAACCCAGGTGCTCAACAACAGAGGAATGGGTAGGTAAACTATAGTATATATACTCAATGGAACACTATGCAATGATAAAGAACAATGGTAATTTTAGGAAACATCTCATAATCTGTTTTCAATTAGAGGGCATTATGTTGTGTGCAAGTAGTCAGTGACAAAAGGAAAAATATTGTATGAGACTCCTTCGATAAGAACTTAAAAACAGACTCATGCATAGAAGAAAAGACTCTTTGATGGCTACAAGGGTGGGGAGGGAGGAAGAGTAGGGGGGATCAGAAATTGATGGAAATTTGGATGGGTGAAATCTGTGACAGCACACATTAGAAAGAAGATCAGTGTTAACTGGACTTCAACATAACATGATTATACCTCTCATCTTAATCTAATGTTACAAGGACAGAGTAGATGGGGCAGGGGGCCAGGGCCCATGCTTCCAGGGGAATTCCAGGCCAATTGGCATAACTAATGTTGTGCTAATAGAGCCCTCTGCACCCCACACTGGTGAGTGACATCTGGGGTCTTAAAAGTTGCCACACTGCCATCTGAGGGCACAGCAAATGGTCCCAACTTAGCAGGAACAGATGATTACCAAGGACCAAAATGACATGGGGGAAAGAGAACCCAGAAGACAGAGAGATCCACACGAGTGGGTGACTGCATTGACTTGTGACCAGTAGAACCGGATGGTGCCCGGCCACCACCAGTGATAGCTGTGATGGAGCTCACGACATTGAGTCTCACTGACAACACAAGAATAAAAAGGGGTGCACCCTGAGATCTCCATTAAAAGACCTCAGTTGATCTCCCAGGGGCCTCAGAGTTCCCCTAGGAGCATTGCCCCTGGCCCTGATGCTGCTCCTGTCTGTAAATCCTAATGGAGGTCAACTCTTGGACAGGAATGGATTGGACTTGAGGACACAGAGTGACCATATCATGTGTGCTGTTTACGGTTCTGTGCATCTATAGGATGTCGTCCTGCTTACTTCTTACTGGAGGAAGGGAGGTGGGTGGAGAGGAGGGGATAGGAGATTGTGGGAAGATAAAACATGTATGGAGCAGAGTGGAAGAGTGTGCTCTCACCAGGCAGGGAGAACAGTGGGAGCTGCATATAGGTGGAAATGCAAATTTATATGGGAATATACATTTTCATTCAATCATAATACAAAAAAGAAATAGAGAATCAGAATTGTTCTATACATATTTTGCAAATGGAATTCTTAGTTAAAACCTTCCAAGCCCAAATCTGTGCCAATCCATCTGATTGAAAATCTGCTGCAAAAGATCTCTTTGAAGAATTGAAAAGTAGAGATGTCATCTTGAAGACTAACGTGTGCCTGACCCAAGCCATGGTATTTTCAATCATATCATCAACATGCAAAAGCTGGATAGTGAATGAAGAAGACAGAAGAAGAATTGATGCCTTTGAATTGTGGTGTTGGAGAAAAATGTTGAACATACCATGGATTGCCAAAAGAACAAACAGGTCCGTTCTCGAAGAAGTACAACCAGTGCTGAGTCTTACATACTTTGGACATGTTGTTGGGAGGAATCAGTCCTTGGAGAAAGACATCATGCTTGGTAGAGTGGAGGGTCAGCGAAAAAGAGGGAGACCCTCAATGAGATGGACTGACATAGTGGCCACAACGATGGGTTTAAGCATAGAAACAACTGTGGACATGGCACAAGACCAGGCAGTGTTTTGGTCTGTTGTGCATAGCGTTTCTATGAGTCGGAACTGATTCAATGGCCCCTAACAGCAGCAACAACAAGCCCAAATAGCTTTACTGGAAATTTCTACTGAACATTTAAGTGAGACATGATAACAATTATCTGTAAAATCTTTCAGAAAATACAAAAGGGTGGAACGTTCTGACTCATTTTCTGTAGCCAGCATTATGTTGACACAAAAATGGGGCAAATGTGTTGTAAGAAAAGTGTAGACCAATAGCCCACACAAGCACAGATGTAAAAATTCTGAAAAATACTAGCTTATCTAACAGAGAAATATAGAAAAGGATAATATATCATGGGCAAATGGAGTTTGTTCCAGGAATGTAAGGTTTGTTCAACATTTGAAAACTGGTTAATGCAATTCATCATATCAACAGATGAAAGAAAACAAAACATATAATTGTCTAAAGCGATGCTAGAAAAGCATTTAGGAAAAGCTGACATTATTCATGATAAAAATCCCTCAACTATAAATTAACGGTAATGTGCCACAAATGATAAGTCATTAACAACAACAACAACAAATCCTGCATCTAATGCTTAAAGTCTGCATGCTTTCTCTTTAAGACAGGGAAAAAGGCAAAGATTCCCATTCTAATCAGCCTTTCTCAGCATCATGCTGTAAGTCCTGTCAGTACAAGAAAAGGAACATACGTAAAAGCCAAACAAATTGGAAATAAAGACATAAAACTGTCTCTGTTCATAGGGGAACAATTGTGTCTATAGAGATTCGCAAAGAATGTACCAAAAATGTCTTATACTAAAAAACGAGTTCAAAAAGACCACCACACAGATCAGTATATGAAAACCATATATTTCTCTGTATTACCTATCAGCAATTAAATATTAAAATATATCTTAAAAAATCTGAACCATTTATAATAGTCCTGTTGTCCAATCTCCAATAAGACCTTATAAAGCAGCTAGGTACACCTTTAACAAAATAATACCTGTATAGTAAAAGCTGTTAAATATTAATGAAAAGAAATACAAAAAAAAAAAAACTGAGAAAATTGTGATATGCTATCTTCGTGGTTTGGAAAACTCCATTTTGTTAAAATACCATTTCTCAAATAGATTTTTGGACTTGGTTCCGAGTACATATGCAAAAGCAAAAGAACTGTTCTCAGGTGCTCTCTAGTCTCTTCCAACTCATAGAGACCCTATGTACACCAGAAGGAAATGCTGCCTGATCCCACATCATCCTCACCGTTGAGGGTCTTCCACGTTTTCGCTGGCCCTCTACCAAACATGATGTCCTTCTCCAGGGATTGATCCCTCCTGACAACATGTCCAAAGTACATGAGGCAAGTCTCACCATCCTCTCTTCTAAGGAATGTTCTGGCTATACTTCTTCCAATATGTATTTGTTCATTCTTCTGGCAGTTCATGGTACATTCAATATTCTTGTGCCAACACCATAATTCAGAGGCACCAGTTCTTCAGTCTTCCTCATTCATTGCACAACTTTCACTTGCATGTGAGGTAAAAATACCATGGCTTGGGGCAGGTGCACTTTAGCTCTCAAAGTGACACCTTTCTATTTCCACACTTTAGAGAGGTCTTTTGCACTAGTTGTGCCTAAAGCTGTATGTCATTTATTTTATTAACCGCTGCTTCCATGGGTATTGGTTGTGGATCTAAGTAAAATGAAATCCTTGACAGCTTTAATATTTTCTCCATTTATCATGATGTTGCTTGTTGGTCCAGTTGTGAGGGTTTTTATTTTCTTTATGTTGAGGTGTAATCTATACTGAAGGCTGTAATGTTTAATCTTCATCAGTAAGTGCTTCACATCTTCTTCACTTTCAGCAAGCAAGGTTGTCATCTGCATATTGGAGATTGTTAGTCTTCCTCTGATCCTGATACCTCCGTCTTCGTATAATCCAGCTTCTCAGATTATTTGCTCAGTGTACAGATTGAATAAGTTTAGTGAAAAGATACAACCCCGATGCACACCTGTCCTGATTTTAAACCATGCAGTGTCCCCTTTTTCTGTTCAAATGACTGCCTCTTGGTCTATGTACAGGTTCTGAATGAGCACAATCAAAACTGTTCCAGAATTCCCATTCTTCACTATGTTATCCATAATTTGTTATGGTCCATACAGCCTAGTGGTTTTGCATAGTCAATAAAGCAGAGGCAAACATCCTTCTAGTATTCTCTGCTTTTAGACAAGATCCATCTGACATCAGCAATGCTAACGCGGGTTCCATGTCCTCTTCTGAATCTGACTTCAGTTTTTTTCAGTTCCTTGTTGACATACTGTTACAATCATTTTTGAATGATCGTCAGCAAAATTTTACTTGCCTGTGATATTAATGATATTGTTTGATAATTTCTGCATTCAGTTGAATCACCTTTCTTTGGAATTAGCACAAATATGGATCTCTTCCAGTCAGCTGTCTTTCAAATTTCTTAGCATAGAAAAGGCATGTGTTTGTCAAAACATCTCGGCTGGTATTCTGTCAGTTCTTGGAGTCTTGTTTTTCACCTCTGGTACAGCTTGGACTTCTTCCTTCGGTATCATATGATTGTCTGATTCAAAATGGTTAGTACCAGTCCACTAACTGGATATCAGTTTTTATACGTTCCGTTCCATTTTTGATGATTCCACTCTTCTTAGATTCATACTTCATGCATTTATCATTCTGATTACTAGTGGATATTTACAGCTGTTTTTTTTCTTATTTTGAGTTGTCCCACATGAGCAAATGAAGGCTTGGCTCCATCTATGTTATGACGGTTAAATCTAGTTTGAGGAGGCTGTTCTTCTGTAGTTATATTTTGGATACTTTGCAACATGAGGGGCTTGTCTTCCTGCAGTATATCAGACAATGCTCTACTGCTATTCATAATATTTTAACTGGACAATATTTTTAGACATAGGTCACCAGGTCCTTCTTCCTGGTAAAAGAACTAAAGTAGCCAAAACAATTTTGAAAAAGAAGACTATATTTGGAAGACCTGTATTGCTTGATATCAAAATGTAATCTAAATCAGCAGGTAGTACGGTATTGCTAAAAAGATAAACACATGGAGCAATAGAACCTGGTACTGGCGGAAGAGTCCAGAAAGAAACTTATACATATGTGTTGAATTGATTTTCCCCAAAGTTTCAAAGGCAATTCAGTGGATCAGAGAATTGAACATAAAACTGAAGACAATAAAATGTCTAGAAGAAACATAGGAGACAGTCTTTGTAACTTTGAATTAGGAAACAATTTCTTAGATAACAAAGAGTACCATTCATAAGTTTCTGGTATAAGTTAGACCTCCTCAACATTAATAAACTCTGCCGTTTGAGAGGAAACTCTGGTAGCATAGTGGTTAAGTTCTAGGTTGGCAGTTCAAATCCACCAGCTGCTACTCAGACCCCTCCGTAGGGCAGTTCTTTTCTGTCCTGTGGGGTCGCTATGAGTCAAAATCAGCTTGATGGCAGCAGGTTTGTTTTCCTTTTTTTTTTTTTCCATTTGAAAGACAGTGTTAAGAAAACGAAGAAATACCACAGACTAGGAGGAAATTTTTGCTAAGCAAATATCTGATAAAGGGCTTGTAATCCACAGAATATAATGAATACCGTGCATTCAAAATGAAAGCCAAAAGGAAAATAAGTAAATAAATAAACAAGTGAAACAAATGGACACGTCACCAAAGAAGTTGTGGAGACAGTGATAAGCACAGGAAAAGTAGCCCAACATCATTAATCATTATAGAAACAAAATTAAACCCCAATGACACTAACAAACTTGAAGAATGCCAAAATATATAAACAATAAAACTTTCACCACCCAAGATTGCTGACACAGATACTTTCAGAATAGGTTATTTCTTATAAATATACAATTATCCTATGGACCCACTCCTAAGTATTTTTCAAGAGAAAGGAAGACAGTTATTGGCACAAAAAAAACAAGCATATACATGTGTATGGTAGCTTTCTGTGTAATTGCCAAAGTTATTTAGCAAGTCAAATCTTTATAATGTGATCAGTCAGTAAATAAACAGTCTGTCTTAGTCATCTAGTGCTGCTGTAACAGAGGTAGCACACGTGGATGTCATTAGAAAGAGAATTTTTATCCTGTTACAGTCCAGTAGACTACAAATCCAAGTTCACAGTGTTGGTTCAGAGGAAAGTTTTCTGTGCCGGCTCTGGAAAGAAGTCCTGTTGTCAGTCTTGCCCTGAACTGGGAGCTCCTGAACGGCAGGGAGCCCAGTCCTTTCCAATGGACACGCTCGGCTCCCAGCTCTGCTTCTTGGTGGTATGAGGTTCCCGAATGTCTCTGCTGGCTTCTGTCCTTTATATCTCAAGAGACTGCTTCAAGGTACAAACCTATCTTACACACTGAGTCCTGCCTCACCGACACAACTGCCTCCCATCCTCCCTCGTTAACATCATAGAGGCAGGACTTACAACATACATGAACATCACATAACAGCGGGAATCATGGCCTAGGCAATTTTCTGCACACATTTTGGGGGAGATACAATTCAGTCCATGACACCATAGTGCATTCATACAAGGCAATAAAATAGAATAGAATAATACAGAATCAATTTTGGGTAAAGCAATGGAAAAGCGATAGTGACTGTCAGGACCCAGCTGGGGTAGGGGTAGGGTTGACCGTAAAGGGTTATGGGGGAACGTTTTGATAGGAGTGTTCTCTTTCTTGATTGTGATGGTAGTGTTTACATGACCATATATGCAATTGTCAGAACTCATAGAGCTGCGTACTAAAAAGTGAATTTTACTGTTTGTAAATTACACACCAGTATGTCCAACTTAGACAATAGAGTAGTTTTGAGGTAGGTAGAATAATCTGTGGGGTAACATACAACGGAAACCCTATGGAAAATGCAGTACCTCTTCCGAGTCAACGTTTGGGAGTCACACAGGGAGGCTGAGGGCCTCTGTAAACAATGCGACTGAGACTACCAACAAGTAATAAGGTGTAAAAAGATCAATGATTAACTACATCCTAGGACACTCGGGTAAATCCCTAAACAATTGTGTAAACGTCCTCAAAGTTGTTTTTCAGAAGAAACCAGATGAGACTTGCCCAAAAAAATACTACTTTGACCGCTATCTGTTCTTCCAACGGGAGCATCAGAGAGCTACAATCAGGAACAGGGAATCGAACCAAGGGAGCAAAAAACTACTCATGTGCAACACTCCCATAATAAATCCTGCTACCAGTCCCAGAATCCCCTGTGGCCGGAACTATCTGGAAGTCTGCATGCATGGATAGCCAAGGGACAAGCAGCCACCTGCTGCCAAAAAAGCGAATACATCAGATCCCCACCCCTGATTTGGTGTCCTCCACTCTACCCTAAGGCCTAGATGGGCTACAAAAAGCCAACTCTGAACTCAGTGGCGCAGCCTGCTGGAGTGCTGTCCACTCTGCTGCTGCCCCTTTTAGAAGTACTTTCACTTTCCAATCAAGATGTCTCTTGTGGGCTAGCCAAGTCTCCTCGAGTTGTTCTCAAGGGTCTGACAAGGTTCCTTGAGAGTCTTCAGAGACCCTGGACAGGTGGTGTTAACATCACTGGAGGCTCGCTAGAATTGCAGCCTCTTGGGCCGCATCGCAGACTTAGTGAAATGGAATCTGCGTTTTAACAAGAGCTCCAAGCGATCCAAACGTGTATTTGGAGTTTGGAAAGCATCGATTGAGAACTAGTGTATTTTACCCCTTGGACAACCTTTGACCAACTCAGTGAAGTCAAATGTAAAAAGTAAGGGGCAGAGGAGGAATTTAGGTTGATGTTGTGGACTTGTGGAGAAAGGAGTTGTGTCAGTATAGTCACTGAGGGAATTTTTCAAGGGAATTAAATGGAGGCTAGACTGATTTATCTGTTCTTAGAATGTCTTCGTGAAGCTTTAGTAACACACCAAACCTATTTTCCTCTTAAGAATCTGGTGAGCAGAACTACTTTGTCAAGATTAAACTACCTCAGACAGCTATTTTTCAGTGATCTTGCATTTGCAGGAAGCTAAGGACAAAGGGAGGAAGAACTTGTGACTTAAACCTTTGGTAGCTGTGTCTCATGGGTTGGCCTCTTATGGAATCTTTTATTTAATTCAAGTTGGGTTAGGGTTACATATTATGACCCAGTCATGTATGTTTGGATTTCCTGTTTCGAAGCAAACAACATAATCAGGTGCTGACTGCTGGCTGCAGGGATGGCTGATGGAATGCAAGTGCAATACAGGTGTGGTCACTGGGTTGCGCAAGCAGTTTACACTTGACTACTAACCTAAAGAAACTCAGGTGGTGTAGTGGTTAGTTCTACAGCTGCTAACCAGAGGGTCTGCAGTTCCAATGTTAGTGATTCTAACCCAGCCAGCAGCACCACAGAAAAAAAGCCTGATAAACTCTTTCTATGAAGATTATGGAAACCCTGGTGGTGTAGTGGATACATATTTTGTCTGCTAACCAAAAGGTCAGCAGTTCAAATCCACCATGCACGCCTTGGAAACAGTATGGAGCAGTTCCACTCTGTACTACAGGGTCGCTATAAGTCAGAATTGATTCGATGGCAGTGGCTTTGCTTCTGAAGATTACAGCCAAGGAAAACATATGAAGCATACCCACTCCGTAACTCATGAGGTTGCCAAGAGTAGGTATGGACTGAATAGGAATACGTTTAGTTTTTTTTTTTTAGTGGTACAGGTTTATTGCCCTCTAGGGGCAGACACTTGATTCGTAAAGATAGAAAATGATACTGGACTGCAAATCATGCAACATTATTCAGGTATTACAGAATCTCACTTCTTGAAGAATTTAGACATTAGATGTGTCCTTTAAGTCCGAGTGGTCAGGGAAGGCTTTGTGCAAGACGTGGTGTACATGATCATATACTCTCTACTCAGCAAAATACCTTATAAATATAGTAATGGCAAGAAGAATCTCTAGTTGGACCAGTGCAGTTACGGAGCCTTGATGGCGCAGTGATTTAAGTGCTCAGCTCAGCTCAGCTGCTAACTAAAAGGTTGGCAGTTTGAATCCACCAGCCACCCCTTGAAAGCCCCCTGAAGCAGTTCTGCTCTCTACTATACAGTTGCTATGAGTCAGAATCTACTCAATGGCAGTGGGTTTTGGTTTATACAATGTGAAGGGAGCCCTGGTGGTGCAGTGTTAAAGCACTCAGCTGCTTACTCAAAGGTGGTGATTTGAACCCACCAGCTGCTCTGTGACAGAAAGATGTGGCAGTCTCCTTCAGTAAAGATTACAGCCTTAGAGACACCATGGGGCAATTTTATCCTGTGCTATTTGGAAACCCTGGTGGTGCAGCAGTTAAGTGCTATGGCCAACCAAAATGTTGGCAATTCAAATCCACCAGGTGCTCCTTGGAAACTCTGGGGGGCAGTTCTACTCTGTCTACAGGGCCACCGTGGGTAATAATGCACTCAGCAGCACAGGGTTTGGTTTCAGTTTGGATAGGATTGCTGTGAGTCGAAATTTAGTTTATTACAATGGGTTTGTTTTTTGGTTAGTGTAGTTATGGAATCAACAAATAGTTATCTGTCTAATTATATGAGACATGAATTATTAGAGACCTCAATACAGCATCATAAATGTTGCAGGCCAAGAAACTTCAAGTGATATCAGTGTCACTAAGTTGTTGTCTCTTTCTTCTTCCGTTAAATATTTGTCAAGGACACTGAGCAGAGAGTAAAATACATCTGAGCTCTGGTGGCACGGTAGTTAAAAGCTTGGCTGCTATAACCAAAAGGTTGGCAGTTCAAATCTACCAGCCACTGCTTGGAAGCTCTGCGGGGATAGTTCTACTGTGTCCTCTAAGGTGGTTATAGGCAATGGGTTTGGTTGGTTTGGGGTCTTTGTTACTAAATCTTGGGAGTTACTTCATTCTCGTCAGATCTGATATGTTTCTGTTTATTTTGAGGACGATATCCTCCATGGTTCCTTGGTGGAATTTGGTGATGAACTTGCTAGGCATGTTCCTGGCTCCAGAAACCTACTTTTCCTACCCAGGAAAACATATATATATATATATATTTTACATAAGTCTGTCTACCTCATTAGACTGTAAACTCTTCTCTTTGCGAAAACCATGTTGATTAATCTTGGATATCTCTTTCCACAAGCCTAGAACAGTATTTGACACAGAGCAGTTGCTCCATA
This sequence comes from Heterohyrax brucei, assembly GCA_028571685.1. Lineage (NCBI taxonomy): Eukaryota > Metazoa > Chordata > Mammalia > Hyracoidea > Procaviidae > Heterohyrax > Heterohyrax brucei. The sequence continues at coordinate 172,842,427 of CM053166.1, read as the reverse complement.
AATAATTGTTAAGGAAAATCAAACCCATCTAAGCTTCACGTTATCCCCTCAGGGCTCTAGAGTCCTTAGAAGAAAATGACTATTGATAGGTTAATCAGGTAAAAGGGTATGTAAACTAGCTTATGTGGTACCTCTCCTGACTAAAAGTCAACTTAATCTGGTTACAATGCACAAATCTCCAGAAAGGCCCTGATCGAATGAATCTAACTGTGTAAATATCATGCTGGCAGGTGAGAGAGATGTTTTATAGTGTCAATAAGGTGAGTTTTCCGGGAAGATTAAAATCACTTCGTTCAGATGTTTGCTCAGCCTTGCTTCTAGGCTGCCTTTTAACACTAGTCTGCTTGTCACAATAATCTGTGGAGTTTTAAAAAATACAAACAATGCATAAGAAAACTTCACAGTCATTCTTCTATGACTGGATCACACAAGAATGTGTAACAGTGCACACAAAGATACCTTTGTTGTTGTTAGATGCTTTTGATGTGTTTTCGTCTCAGTGACCTCACGTGACAGAGGGCCTCCTTGGCTGTAATCTTGATTGGAGCAGATCTCCAGGTCTTTCTTCCGTGGAACTGCTGAGTGGGTTTGAACTGTCAACCTTTCCATTAGTGGCTGAGTGCTTAACTGTTGCTCCACCAGGGCTTCTTCAGAATTACCTTTGCATTTGTCGCTTTGGTTGTTGAAACTTGTTCCAGTCGGTTCTGTGAGTGTAGCACAAAGATCAGTCTCCACACATTATAACAAATCTCCCCCAGGCCCTTCAACCTTTACCTCTGCTCCAAATGGGATGACAAATGTGCACCTGTAAAGGGTGTAAACACAGGGTGGCCAAATGTGCCTGAGGTAGTCGTGAATCACATTGATGTCACCATTCTGCCGACTCTCAGGAAAAGCTACAAGTGAACCAGGATGCCTCAGCCATGGGACTTGCAAATTTTCCATAAGCTGCCAAAGACGAAACCTGGCACCTTACAACTTTTAAAGGCCCTGATAGAGGCAAATGAATCAAAATATAAAAAATAACTTCTGCATTTTTCTCAAGTCACATGGAACATAGATCCATTTTTCATATTACCTTATGGTCAATGAAAAGGCTATGTTTCACTTATGTGGAAAAGGGGATTGCAAAGATTTCCACTTTTTTTAAATTTAATTTATTTCTTATTTTTTTCTTGTCATTGAATGAAAATGTACATTCCCATATAAATTTGTGTGCTCACCTATATGCAGCTCCCACTGCTCTCCCTGCCCGGTGACAGCACACTCTTTCTCTCTATTCCATACGTGTCCTATTCCGCCAACAGTCTCCTATCTCCTCCTCTCCACCCATTCCCCTTCCTCCAGTATGAGGTCAGTAGGAGAACATGCTATAGATGCACAGAACCATAAAGTGCCCACATGATATGGTCACCCTGAGTCACCAAGTCCAATCCATTGCTGTCTGAAGAGTTGAACTTCATTATGATTTATGGACAGGGGCACCAACAATGATTTCCACTTTCGAAGCAATGGAAACCAACATGTCATATATAAAAGAACTGTCAAACATCAAATCTTTTGTGCCATTTCGTGCATGTGGGACTTTGGTCCCTTCTGTATGAACAGTGACAGGAATCCCCTATTAGCCATACTGCTAAAGTGACAGTTTTCTCTACAGATATAGGGTGTCCACTTTAACCTCACTTTCCAGCAGATGGTTCTCTGCTTTGCTCTAGAGTAATTCTGGTGGTCCCCAGATCAACAAATAGTTTATGTCGTAGGGATCAGCATAAAGCTGGTTTCTGTTAGGCGGAGGTTAAAACATGTCCCAAATGTCCAACTTTTCCAAACTGCTGACCCACTCTGTCATCTCTAACTACTATTCCTTCTCTTCTCCATATTCTCCTTCCTATCTTTGGGTTTCCGAATTTGCTACAAGTCTCATGAACCTGTGTAAAGGAAATGGTTCATGCAGTTATGGAGTGTGGCAAGTCCCAAATTTGTGGGCATAGACTTCTCTCAACTCATGTGGCTGTAGAGGCTGATGAACCCAAACCAGCAGTTCAGACCACAGGCTGCTGCCTCACAAGGCTGTGGAAGCTGGCCAATCAGGTTAGATAATAGGCTTGCAGCCCATGCGGCTGCAGAGGATAGTGACTCTGAATTGGCAGGTCAGAGGCAGGCCTCTGGCACGAGGCCCAAGAACTGGAGCTCAGTGGATCACGAACTGGATGTGGGATCCAGATTCAGAGAGAGAGAGCCTTGCCAGGACATACACACATACACTTAGATGAAGGCCACATCCCAGGGAAGGGTAACTTGATAAAGGTGGGACTTGAGTCATACCCTCCTGCAAGGCTAAGGCCCAAGGATCTGAGACATACCCCACCCCAGTCTTGCCTCATCAACACGTGGATGTCAGGATTCACAACACATAGAATGGAGGACAACCATACAGTGTTGGAATCATCACCTAGCCAAGGTGACACCTAACCCCAGCCATCACTGGTTTCATATATCTTATTCGCATTGCCCTACTCCTTGTGGGTGAATCACAAGGACTAGGACTAGAAGGGCCATATGAAGTAATTCATGACGTCTCACCTGATAAATGTCTACATTGTACTAAAGTGGACATTTTGTTCAAAACTTTGACCAGTATTGAGACCAGAGGCCACCCAGATTACACCATGTGAATTTTTCTTCTTGTGAGTTATGTTTATAACCTGATATTTTGTACCTTCTCATAGTCTTGAAAAAATAAAAGAAGACAACCTGGCTGCCATTCATGCTGTTGGTAATCAGTAATGAACCCAGGACTTACATATGGCCTGTGGCTTTAGGAATAGATATAGAGTATTTACAAGATTATAAAAAGAACTTTGCTTCTTTGTGAAGTTCTTTTGGCCATATGCTTGTATATATAACACAATTACTAAGTAAGTAACTTTAGAAAGTATTTAGTTTTTTTAAATCACCCATATATATGAGTCAGAATCAACTGGATGGCAACTGGTTTTTATCTATTTCCTCCAGGAGGAGGAAATATATACATGTATGTAACCCAAACCCCACTGCTGTTGAGTTGGTTCTGACTCATAGCAACCCTATAGACAGAGTAGAACTGCCTGATAGAGTTTTCAAGGAGTGCCTGGTGGGTTTGAACTCCCAACTTTTTTGTTAGCAGCCGTAGCACTTAACCACAACGCCACTAGGGTTTCCATATATATATGTATATGTCTCAGCTACAGCCCTTTAGATATATTAGACCTGGCTTGGGGCTAGTCTTCTGCATATTAAGATAATTCAAAAAAATGTTGATTGCCAAGCCAAACCAAACCAATAGCTGTTGAGTCGATTCCACCTCCTAATGACCGTATAGACATAATAGAACTGTCTGATACATTTCCAAGGAGCACCTGGGTGAATTTGAACTGCTCATCTTTTGATTAGCAGCTGTAACAGTTAACCACTATGCCACCAGGGTTTCCACTGGTTGACAGCTAGATTGGAAAACCCCTCAGCCACGTCATTTGTTTGACCTTATCTTTCTCGGCAGTCTGGATCAATAACATTAAACCTTATAACCCTCTACTTGTTGTTGGTTGCCACGGAGTTGGGTATGGTTCATGGAGCTGTCATGTGTGCAGAAAAGACCTTAAGAAAGCAGATCACCAGGCCCATTATCCGAGGTGCCTCTGGGTGCATTTGAACTGCCAACCTTTCAGCTAGTAGTCAAATGCTTACTGGTTTGTACCACCCACGGGCTCCTTTGATGATCCCCTGCTATCCTCATCCACCAAAAGGTGCACATATGCATAGACACATGCTCACGTGCCTGCACACACACATACGCACACACACAATATGGAGAGCTGCTAGAGACTAAATCATATCTCCTCCCAACAGTTCTGTGAAGATCTTTACAAAATATCTGGTGATATTTGCTTAATTATACATCATAATTACGTAACTGCACATTGTAATTATATGATTACATATGTTTGCACTCAATAGACAATTAGATATAATCACCCTCAGCGTATAAATGCGTGATGACAAAAAGTTACTTGATGAAAACCAGGAACCTACAGAGAAAGTGAAGTGGATTAAATGTAATTCTGATTCTTTATGTCTGGGAATTTTCATGAGTTGGGACTTAACAAGACATTTTGCATCAAGATGAGAAAGAGCTTTGGAAAAATACTATGACTTGAAAGCACGGAAATGAAAATAAACATCAAGGAAAACTTTCTGAGTTAAATTTTCTAGGATCACAGAGCTTGAAGCTCCTTTTTAAATTTGTAACTTCTGGAATATTTTTTTTTTTAATTTTTATTTAACATAACTGAGTGAAAATATACATTCACATATAAATTTACATGCCCACCTATATGCAGCTTCCACTGCTCTCCCTGTACTTCTGGAATATTGTAATTGTTAGGGTAGTGGTAAAGAAAAGTGACATCAAACATAGACAGCATTTTAGAGCCATTGAGGCATGCACCGCTCCATACTTTCTGTCCATTCATTCATTCACTTACTCAGTGATCTGTCATAAGTTTATTGAATACCAAACACATGCTGAGATGCGAGTTAAACCCTGGTCCTTGTCATTTTTCTCCAGTCAGCACCCTCACCCTTATCAAAACTCTTCCATTTGCTGTCTCATTCTGTTATGGCTGTAATGTCAGCTAGACGATAATAAGTGATCAACGTCCGAGAGGCCAAAAAAAAAAAAAAAAAATGCTGAAGTGTTCAAGAGCTAAGAGTTGACTTTAGTACTGGTCCTTACAGGTATTAAAGCCAGCAGGGCTTCTGTCTTGGGCTCATGAGTAAGTTCCAAGGCCTACCTCTGCTAAGGCGTAGGGCAGTGCATATAGTCCTGAAACAGGACACCCTCCTTGTCTGTATGTCCAACACTCCTAGTGGACGATGAGCTCCTGGAGGAAACAGATAAAAACCGGTTGTCATCCAGTGGATTCTAACTCATGACAACCCCATGTGTGTGTCAGAGCAGAACTGTGCTCCACAGGGATTTCAATGGCTGAGTTTTCAGAAGTAGGTCACCAGAACTTTTCTGCTGAGGCGTCTCTCGGGGGAATGGAACCTCCCACCTTTCAGTTAGCATCCAAGTGTGCTAACCAATTGCACCACCGAGGGCCTCTGAGGAAGAAATAGAAATCCTCTGTGTAATAGACAGCAAAGCACAGGAACTTTTGAGAGAATAAGTCTTCTCTATATGCTTGCTAACAGAGACATAACCTATAGGCTGGACCATCCCTGCCTATAGTCCCTCTCTGTAATAACCTCAAGTGAAGACATTTTCATATCAACACTATTCATTATTTCTAAAATCTTCAAATCAAATGCCTGGGTTCACACCCTATTTTGTTTGCCAGTTACCAATCGTCATTGTTATTCTAAAGGTATTTGTCTTAACAGAGCTCTTCAGTTAGCAGCAAACCATAGCTCTCTCACAAATAATAGTAATCTCTAAGCAAAACCCTAAAAGTGCCAAGAGTCTTCTGTTTAAGGAAATTTTGTGGTAAACCATTTTCTAAATATAGAATCATAAGGGCATAGGATTGTTCAGTTGGTAGAGGTCATAGAGGTCATTTGTTCCAATTTTCTGCCTTCCACTCACCACAGAAATCTGTATAGTTGTATCCTTGGCAGGTAGATACTTAGCTTGAATATTTCAGAGCTATTGAGCTCGTAATTATACAAAGCAACTCACTCTATTCTGTCCATGAACTTCCTTACATGGAACTGAAATTTATCTCCTTTCAAGTTCTCATGGCTCCTAATTCTACTCTGGGAGCTATACACGATGAGCATTTATCTTTTTCTACATGATGGCACTTCAGGGAAGCGACAGCCATTGTTGCTCAATGTCTGCCTGCATTTCTTTAGACGCTTTTGTCACCTAGATATTCTCAAGACTTCAGGTATTCTAAGGTCGCCATGAGTCGGATCCGACTTGACGGCACTTGGCTGGCTCAGGTATTCTTATCAGAGATATGATTTGCATTTTTTTTCCTTTCTTGATGATGTCATTTGAAGCACAAAACTTTTTAATATGCAGAAGTCTCATTTATCTATGTATTTTTCATAGCTCATGCTTTGGGTATTGTATATAAGAATCCATTGCCAAATAAAAGGTATTGAAGATTTGCTCCAATGTTTTCTTCTGAGAGTTTAATAGTTTTTATATTTAGGCCTTAAATTCATTTTTATGTAATTTTTATATATGGTACGTGATAGTGACCCATTTTTTTTCTTCTGCATTTGGCTGTCTTGTTGTCTGAACATCGTTTGTTGAAAAGACTATTCTTTCCCAATTGGATGGTATGTTAGTTTCCTAGGGCTGCCATTAAAAATTATGACAAATTAGGTGGCTTAAAACAACAGGAATTTATTGTCTAACAGTTCTGGAGGCTGGAAGTCCAAATTAGAGTCGTAAACAGGGTCAAGTTCTCTTGGAGAGCTCTAGGGGAGGATCCTCCTATCTTCTGGTGGTTGCTGGTAGTGACATTCCACATTAGTTTCTGTTTCTGTCATCACATGGCATTTTCCTTGTACACGTGTCTCTGTCTTTGCTTTCTCTTCTTATAAGGACACTGTGTTGTCATCTAGTGCTGCTGTAACAGGAATACCTCAAGTGGATGTCTTTAACAAAGAGAAATTTATTGTCTCACAGAAAAGTAGGCTACAAGTTCAAATTCAAGGCACCAGCTCCAGAAAAAGACTTTCTCTGTTGACTCTGGAAGGTCCTTGTCATTAGTCTTCTCCTGGACTGGGAGCTTCTGAGGCACAGGGACCCTGGGTCCAAAGGACATGCTCTGCTCCTGGCAATGCTTCTTTCCTGGTGGTATGACCTTCCCCAACTCTCTGCTTGCTTCACTTTCTTTGCTATCCCAAAAGATTGCCTCAAGGCACAATATAATAGATGGAGTCCTGCCTCACTACTGCAACCACTGCCTATCTTCTCTCATTAACATCATAGAGATAGCATTCATAACATATAAGAACATCACACAATCCTGAGAATAATGGCATAGCCAAATTGCTATGAAAATTTTGGGGGGACACAAGTCATCCAAGAAGACACCACTGGATTAGGGCCTACTGTAATCCAACATGAACTCACCTTAACTAACTGCAACTGCAGAAAACTTGTTTCCAGATAAGTTCTGAGGTTTGCTGCTGAATGTGAATTTGAGGGGAATATTACTCAAGCCACTACCTGTAGTCTTGGCACCTTTGTCAAAAATCAGTTAACCACATCGATGCCTGGATTTATTTCTGGTCTCTCTGTTCTGTTCCACTGGTATTTCTGTCATTATGCCAGTATCACAGTGTCTTGATTACTGTTGTTTTGTAGTGAGTTTTGAAGGCATGAGGTGTGAGCCCTCCAACTTTGTTCTTCCATGTCAAGATTCTTAAGCCTATTCAGGATCCTTTGCAATTACATGTAAATTTTAGAGTCAGTATTTCAATTTCTCCAAACACAGTTGGGATTCTGACTGGAATTCCATGAATATAATGCCTGCCTCCAGTTATTTAGATCTTCAATTTCTTTCAACAATGTTCTATAATTTTCAAAGTATAAGTTTTTCACTTCTTTTAAAAAAGTTATTCCTAAGTATTTTATTCCTTTTGTTACTGCTGTGCATTAAATCATTTCCTAAATTTTACTTTTGGATTGCTCATTGCAAGTATATAAAAATTCTGTAATTCTACTGCTTGGAATTTATCCTTCAGAAGTAAAGGTTGTCACACAAACAGACGCATGTGCATGAATTTTTGTTGCAGCACAGTCCACAACAGCAAAATGTTGGAATCAACCCCGATGTCCATCAACAGATGAATGGATAAGCAAACTATGGTACATATACTCAATGAAACACTATGCTATGATAAAAAACAATGACAATTTTAGAAAACATCTGATAACGTTGTCTCATTTGGAATAGATCATGCTGAGTGAAATCAATCTGTATCAAAAGAACAAATGTTGTGTGAGGCTCCTGTTATAAGGACTTAACAAGAGAATTATCCATAGAAGAAAATGACTGTGTTGGCTACATGGGTAGCGGGGGCGGGGGGGGAACTGAGGATTTATCATAGATGAGACAACTGATAGATGTTATAAATTTTATTCTTTTACTGTAATTAGTAAAAAGTTAAAAAAATCAGCTGCTCTTAGGTGAAAAAAAAAAAAAAGAATGATTGTCTTATGTAACTGGAGAGTCCAGGTTGCAGGTAGCTTCAGGGATCAAGAGGCCCCCAACAGCACCACTGAGACTGCTTTTCTTCTCTGCCACTCAGCTTGTCTTATCTCTACATGGCTTCACTCCAGTGATTGGCTCTGCCTACATGACTATCAAAAAAGCTGGGGACATAGCTGCCAAAAATGCACAACCTGAATCCAATCACCAGGAAACAATCAAATAAACCCAAATTAGGAAACATTCTGCAAAACAATTGGTCTAGATTCTTAAAAAATGTTAATGTTGTAAAAGACTCTTCAAATTTTTGTGCAGAGATACGAAAACCAAATGCAAAGTGCCATCCTAGATCCCAGACTGAATCTTGGATGGGAAAAATTGATATAAGGGACGTTACTGGGACGGCTGGTAAAACTTGAAAATGTAACATGTTATACAACAGTATTGTATCTGTGTTAAACTAACTCCTTGAATTTGAAAAAAAAAAATAGAATTCATTTTCTTATGTTGATTGTGTGTCCTGCAACCTTATTGAACTTGTGTATTAATTCTAATAGGTTTTTTTTTTTTAGTGCATTCTTTAGGATTTTCTATGTACAATATGTCCCATCTGCAAGTAGAGATAGTTTTAATTTTTCCTTTACAATATGAGTGACTATTTTTCCCTCTTGCCTAATTGTCCTGGATAGACCCTCCAGTGCAATGTTGAATAGAAGTGCTCAGAGGAAATGTTCTTATATTGTTCCTGATCTTCTAGGGAAATCTCTCAGTCTTCCAGTATTAAGTATGATATTTTCTGTGAACCCACCGTTCGCAATGGCCATTATCAAGTTGAGTAAGTTTTCTCTAGTCCCAGGTTGCTGACTGTTTTTATGATTAAAGTGTGTTGAATTTTGTAAAACACTTTCCCGTTGTCTGTTGAGATGATCATGTAATTTTTTATTTTATTCTGTTGTTTTGATATAGTTCATTAATGTACTTTTGGATATTAAGCTAACCTTGCATTCTTGACATAAATCTTACTTGGTTATGATATGTAAGTATTTATATAGATTGCTGGATTCAATTTTTTTTTGAAGGATTTCTGCATCCATATTTGTAAGAGAAATGGGTCTGAATTTTCTTGTGATGTATTTGTCTGGTTTGGGATCAGTGTAATATTGGCCTCATAGAATGAGTTGGAAAGTGTTCTCTTTTACATTTTGGAAGAGCATGAAGAATTGGTACTAATTTGTCTTTGAGTGTTTCATAGAATTCAGCCGTGAAGCCATTGCATCTAGGCTTTTCTTTGCAAATAGATTTTGATTACTACTTCAGTCTCTTGTTACAAGCCTATTCAGATTGCAGTCTCCTCTTGAATCAGTTTCAGCCCTTGGTGTTTTCTAGGAATTTGTTCATTTCATATAAGCTACCTGATTTGCTAGTGTACCATTGTCCATAAACTCTCCCGCTGCTGTTGAGTCTGTGCCAACTCATAGAGACCTCATAGCACGGATTTCCAAGGACTGCCTGGTAGATTTGAAGTGCGAACATTTTGGTTAGCAGTTGTAGCAGTTACCCACTATACCACCAGGGTTTCCACCACTTTATAATCATTTTTATTTTTGTAGAGTCAGTAATAATGTCCTTTTTTCAATTCTGATTCTAGTAATTTGAGTCTTCTCCCTTTGTTTCTTGGTCAATCTAGCTGAGTTTTGTCAATTTCGTTACTCTTTTTAAAACTAATTTTACATTTCATTGCTTTTCTCTATTGTTTTTCTATTCTCTATCTCATTGATTTCTGCTACGATCTTTATTATTTCCTTTCTTCTGTTTTCTTTAGCTTTAATTTGATCCTAACTTTCCAGTGTGTTTCCTTCACTCTTAGTATAGGCATTTACAGCTATACTAAATGTTGCTTTGCCTGCATCTCATAAGTTTTGGTGTGTTTTATCTAAATTTTTATTAACTTTCCAACATTTTTCTGTTGTCCATTTTGCTTCCTTTTTTGAAAAGTGGTAATTTAGCATAGTTGGGTTTTATTTCTATATGTTTTTGACTTTTCCATATTTTTCCTCCTATTAATTTCTGAATTAATTATAGTCTGAAAACTTCTGCTTTCTGATTGGATTATATAATCCTTTTTACATTTAATGTTATTATTCATGTAGTTGGATTTATGCCAGCCATTTTACTTTTTGTTTTCTGTATGTCTCGTCTTTTTCCTCTGTACCTTTCTTTTGCTTTAAGTGGATATTTTCTAATGTAACATTTTGATTTCTGTTATGATTTTTCTACCTTTTTTTAGTGCTTGCCATATATCTTAACTTTTCTGAATCAGTTTCTGATTTATACTAGCTTATTTCCAATGATATATGGAAACATTACTCTTTTATAGCTTAATCTGATTTTACTTCTTTGTGGTACCACGTTGCAAAGTAAAGAGTACACTGCTATAGTTACTACTTTACCACTTGTATTTATGTTGCTAGTATAATACAGCTTTGCTCCCACTCACTTGCTTTGTATTTTTATTGGCAGATACACTGCACCTATTACATTTCTGCATGCTATCAGTCCCATAACACATTATATACATATTATTTTATATAACTGCTTTTTAAATCAGTTAAGAGAAAAATATTCATTTCTTCTGTCTTTTATAATAACACAATTACATTTACCAGTGCTTTTTGTTTATGTAGATTCAAATTGCCATCTGGAGTCACTTTCTTTCAGCCTGAAGAACTTCTTTCAGCATTTCTTGTAAGGCGGGTCTGCCAACAACAAATTACATCAGTTTTTGTTCATTTAGCAAAATTTTTATTTTACTTTCATTTTTGATAGATAGCTTTGGTGGATGTAGAGTTTTTGATTGACAGTTTTTTGTTTGAACACCTTAAGTATGTTATACTTTTGTCTCTGGCCTGCATAGTTTCTACTGAGGAGTCAGCTGTTAATGTTATTTGGGTTCCCTCGTAAGTAATAAGCTATTTTTTTCTTCCTACTTTCAAGATTTTCTCCTTGTCTTTGACTTTCAGAATTTTTACTGTGTTTACCTGTTCATGGATCTCTGCACTTATTCTACTTGGAGTTTGTTGAGCTTCTCAGATGTGTAGATTATTATTACTATTATTGTTTAATAAATTTTGGAAGTTTTCAGCCATCATTTTTTTGAATATTTTGTTCTACTGTTTTCTGTGTCTCTTCTGCTTCTGGTGCTCACATTACACCTATGCTGGCACACTTGATGGCGCCCTACAATTCTCTGAAGCTCTCTTCAATTTTCCTAATTCATTTTTCTTTGCTTTTCAGCTGCTATAATTTCTATCAGTTTGTTTTTAAGTTTACTTATTTTTTTTTCTTCCAGTTCAAATCTATTTCTGAGCCTTTTTAGTGCATTTTTAAGTTGCAGTTATGTACTTTTCAACTCCATGACTTCCATTTGGTTCTTTTGCCTACTTTAAAGGCTTTTTTCCCCCCATAAATTTGAACTCTGGTGTCTCCCACAGGCAGTTTTTTTTTGTTACTTTTGGGGTCATTTTTTTCTTTTCTTTTTGTGTAGCTTGAGATTTTGGGTTACAAATTGCCCATTTTAGATAATATGTAATGGCAACTCTGTGTAATGTTCACCCTACCCCAGGTAGTATTATTATTATTTGTTTATTTATTTAGTGACTGATAGGGATATTTCAGGGAAGTCAATCTTTACACCCAGTGTACAACCTCTGGTGGTGTTCTTCAGGAATGTAAAGCTCTTATTATGCCCACTGTCATTTTGGGATATTTTTGTTTTGGTAAAACTTTCTTCTTATGTTTGCCTGAGCACACCCTGCTTTTAAATTCCAAGAATAGCTGACTGATTGCTCTAATGTTTTCAGAAATGCCCTAGGGTGTGAATTGCTCTACAAACAAATCCAACAGAGTTCTGGATCCCTTGAGGGAATAATTTCTGAAGTCAGTGTTTTGTTTTTGTTCAAAACACAGGAGAGCACTTTCTAGCTTTCTTATTCCCTGGTTCTTTCTTGCAAACTATGGGGCCTATGAACCTGTTGCTATTGAGTCTATTCCAACTCACAGTAATCCTGTAAAAACAAAACAAAACAAACACACTGTCATCAAGTTGATTCCAACTCTTAGTTACCCTACAGGACAGAGTAGAACTGCCCCATAAGGACCACTGATGGATTAGAACTGCCAACCTTTTGCTTAGCTGCCATAGCTCTTATCCAGTAACACACAAGGATTTCCCCAGAGAAAGCTTTTGAGCTTAGACTTCTTCATTTTCTTGCCAGTCAGTTACATTGGGAAGTGATTGGGAACTATCATGGTCTGTTTATTCCCCTAGGTAAAATCTTTGAGCCAGGTTTTAGGAGCTGGGGATGAGGATAGTGGCAAACTTTCCTCTGAGTGACAACTCCGCTCTAGATGAGTGCCTGGGGGAAGGGCAGCAGTCTAGGTTCTTCTTGGCCTACATCTTCTGGTCAGGAACCATGATCTCATTACCCAGTGCAAGATTAGGATCTTAGTATTCTGAGTGTGCCACACACAAGCTACAACTTTTGTTCCTCGAATCTGTGCTGTGGAGAAGACAAGAACTCTTACCTCTCAACTGCACTCACCTGGAACTTTGCTTTGGTAACATGTAACTTGGGGTAGAATGGTAATTGCTGATGTCCTGTGGCTCCCTGGTTAGTATTCCTTCTAGGTTCTGGGTTGGGGTAGGAGGATTCTGCAGTGTTGGTTGCAGCAGTCTAGAGTTGAGTGGAGATTTACTGAACTGGGAAGGGGAAGTGAGGGAGTGGTCTTGGTTCAACTATCTCAGCCTCTCCCATTTTTTACTTAATTTTTGTAGTTCTTGTATGTGCTTAACTATTACTATGACACCAGAATTTCCTGCTCTCGTACACATTTTTTTTTCTTTTGTTGCTTGTACTTAGGGCCATTGCCAGAGGCTTTAAATGGTTGTTGTTTTTATAGTTTTCAGCAATTTCAATGGGGAGCAAGTCAGCAGAGCCCCTCAACGCTGCTATATCAGAAGTCAATCTCTAAATTTTTTTTTTAAATGTCAGATTTTAAAACTTCTTAACCCCTCCTTTGAATTTTCTCTTTGTTGTCAGTATCTCTGACAATGTTGGTCCCAAATCTTAATAATTTATTTTGGGTCGGCTTGGCGAGGTCAGAGAGCAGAGTGCCTATTAAGTTATCTTCTCCCCAGTTTGTACAGATTTTTACCTCCCAAGTACAGAAATATTCTCAATTAAATTTTTTTGATGTATCATTCTAGTCTGTTGAGATGTGTTTGAATTATGATTCTGTCATATTTACTTGTTTGTCTTTGGGTAAGTGGCCAATAGCTGAACTTTCTGGGACTCCCCAAAGTTACTGATACAGTGAATAAGGATTCTGACAGAAACATTTCTCTCCTGCTTGTTACTGATTCATTCTTTGGAGTCTATTTTCTGTCAGTAGTCATTCAACTTCGTAAGTATCTACTTAACTGAATCCAGTAAGCATCATTCTGGGAGGTTGCCAGCGTTATCACATCGCTTTCTGAAATCCACATGAACTCTTGGTGTAGCATTCAGCAAAACTGCCAGCAAATTATCAGCTCTGGAAAAAGGAAATGAACATGAATTTTTAGTGAACCTGTATTGACTACTTTAGTAAATGCCTGAAAGCCATCTGTTTAATAACCCATTCTTGAATTTTGCTGGACATCAACTTTTATCTCTAGCTTTTTGTTTCCAGAATCCAACATTTTCTGGTTTTGAAAATCAAGCCATTTATCCATCTTTAGGAGTCCCTGGGTGGTGTAAACAGTTAACACTCTCAGCTGCTAACCAACTGGCTGCTAACCAAAAGGCTGAAGGTTTATGTCTCCTTACAGGAGCCTCAGAATAAAAGCCTGAAAATCTACTCTCCCGAATTTGATCACTGTGAACCATAGGGAGCACTGTTTTACTGTGACATACGTGGCTTTGCTGCGAGTCAGAGTGGACCCTATGACAACTGATTTTTTTTTTACTGATTTGTTGTCAGCTACTTTTCTCATCATAACATTCCTCAAAGCTTAATTAAAACTAGTAGTTTAGCATCTGTAAGTGTATGTACTTCTGTACTCTCCAACTGAATTCATCAGAGTCTCATTTCAGCCCGGAGCTACTTTCTTATAGTTTCCACATCTTACTTACATCCCTTCCAAAGACTATTTGTTGCATCTTTCCAATACGGACATGCTTGTTCGTGTCTCACTTATAAGGCCTGCCTCTTTAAGAGGATTCATAAGAACTCCAAAAGCATTGAGCCTTTGGGGAGCGTACTTATTTATACACTCACTGTGAGTCAAATCTGACTAAACTGGTGTTAAAATTGCTCCGTGATCTTTGGAGTTCTCCATCTTCTTCACACTTAACTGTGCAACAACAAGTTACCATTCCATTCGTTAGATACCCTTCTGTCTTCATCACCTAGTCCTGCTCTAGCAGAAATACCACAGGTGAAGGGCTTTAGCATAGAAAAATTTATTCTCTGACAGTCCAGTAGGCTACAAGTCTAAATTCAGGGTGTCAGCTCCAGGGAAATGCTTTCTCCGTCAGCCTGGGAGGAAAGTCCTTATCATCACTTTTCCCTTGGTTTAGGAGCATCTCCCCTCCAACGGACACACTCTGCTCCTACTGCTAGTTTCTTGGTGGTATGAGGCCCCTAACCTTCTGCTTACTTCCCTTTCCTATTGTCTCTTGTAGGATGAAAGGAGTGCAAGCTACGTGTCAGGGAAACTCCTTTTCCATTGGATGTAAAGATGTTAAAATCCCACCCTAATCATCTTCAACATAATCCAATCTTGCACTACTAACCACAGGCAGAGATTAAGATTTATAACATAGGAAAATCACAAAATGGAGGACAACCACACAATAGTGGGAATCATTGCCCAACCAATTTAGCACACACAGTTTTGGGGGGATGCAGTTTGCTCCATGACAGCTTCTTGTCAAACCTCTCCTCACAGATTGAGAAACCAGTGCCCTTTTAGTTACTGTCAGGACTTTTATTCCATCCATTCCATGCCACTGGTAGCCCAGTTTTCTCATACTGATTCATGTATTCCTAGCACGTCATTGAAGTGTCCCACTAGGCCCCGTCAGGACTTGACATTTTGAATATTCTTTTAGATTTATTCTCTCACATCACCAAATAGCCACTTGGGGTTCTGGTCTCTGCGTGTAGTAGGTAAGTTAATTTCTACCAGTGAGTTAGCTAGCACCCCCCACCCCCAAACTGACACACTTATACACCATTCATACATACCTAGGGGCTGACTATCCAATAGGTGCTGGCTGTCTAATTTTCCCTGTATTTTGTGAACTTGGTCATCATGGAATCTACAACTAGAGTCATAAGGAGCAGGCAAAGAAGTGTAATTGACCCCAAATAATAACTCCGTGGCCTTCTCCTTCTGCCTTATCTTTTTGATACTCCAGCATGATTCTATTAATATCTCTGACATACTTGGGCAATGTATAGGGGGCATTTAATATATCCCAGGCACTCTGAATTTAGAGATTTAAATGGCTGATGACAATGGGAAATTGGTAGAAGAAAAGTGGGTAAGAACATTTGCAACAGAGTCTTTGTATTCAGAGTCTGATACCACAAAGAAGACAACATGTTGCATAACAGAACTAAATTTGGATCTGGGTTCCCACCTGCTACTCCCTTGATCTCTCAGAGCCACTGTTTTATCTGTAAATGTAGGATTATTGTGAATATTAAAAGAATCTGTTATAATTTTAGACACAAAATAACTCTTAAAAATCAAATTATTTTTTGAGGAGGAGAGAGAGAGAGGTTGAAGAGGAGGAATCCAATGTAGTGGGAAAAAAACACATATTGATTTAAATGTAAAAATAAAAGAGTTTTATTGTGGCAATGAAAGAGATACAGTATTGGAAGAAATGCAACAATGGTGGTAGGGGAATACAGTCATATAAAGACTTAAGAAGAAAAACAACAACCAAAAAAGCCATAAACAACAGGATACAGCTACAATAATTTTGATTGGTTAACATTTACAAAGTTGTAACTGGGAGCATGTTGGTTGGCCATCCTTGCAGGGATGACTCTAGTGACAGATTTCTAGTTGAACAGCAAAAATCACGTATTTCTTGTCATCTAAACTTGTGTAGCACGGTTTCTGAGGTTAGCAAAGCCTGAACTGTTTCTAAGTATTGGTCCAAATCAAACCATTGCAGTGAAGTTAATTCTGACTTATAGCAACCCAATTAAAAAAAGAAGAAAAGAAAAACAAAGCAAACTCATGGCCGTCAAGTCAGTTCTCTATAGGGTAGAGCAAAACTGCCCCATAGGGTTTCCAGAGAACCCCTGGTGGATTCAAACTGACAACCTTTTGGTTAGCTGCTATAACACTTAACTACTGTGGCAACAGGGTTTCCATGGAATAATAATGGAATCAGAGCTGCATTATGGTGAACTCTGTTGAAATTTGAAAACACAGAGTTTTTTAAACAAAACAATCACAAGTGAAAACACTAAGTATTCTTTAGCTCAAGGGGAGAAAAAAGGTTTTGATATGGAAAGCTATGCTAATTAGAACAAAGGTTTAGAAATTACAAGTGTGGTTGGAAAGGTTTAAGGGAGACAATTTTTTAGAATTGGTGTAGTAGTTAGGGCTACAGGCTTAATTTAACACTTTAACACTTGTGTAAGTTCTAAATTATCTCCTTTTACTTTTGGCTAATTTTAACTGCAAGGTCTTCCTGTGACAAGGTGTGGCAGGCAAAACGACATTTATCTAGGTCAGGATATACTGGAAAGCTTCGCAGAAACGACAAGCTGTGTTACATGACACAGGAGAACTCCAAGATGGAGTCATGTAGGACAAGAAACGATTGGACTCAGACCTTAGCCAGAAATTCCGGTTGTGCCAAGAAGCCTCAGTTTTGGAAAGGTTCTTTCTTGAATCACACCAATATTTGTTGGAATTCTGTGTGACTGAGTGGTAACAAGGGTGACTGTAGCATGGATTATGTGATTTTTGATATTCTCATTTATTGCCTACATAGGCTTGCAACTCACACATGAAATTCAATGAAAGGAAGATGGGAGTCAACACATGCAAAACGGTTCCCTGCTGACTACATTGAGCTCCTGTAATGGTCTTGTTGTGAATTTAATGTTTCCACCATCAGTCATTATGAAAGGGATTCTGCCATTTATCCTGCCCCCAGGCAAATTTTGTGCCTTGATTATTATGACTATGTGATTCAACAAAATTTTCTAAACTTAATTCTGCTTAAAAAATGGACTCTGTAACCATAATTCCTTTACTTGTTTTAGTTCCATATTTGAATTCATTTAATTTTCACCTCCAGTCCCTTTACCACAATGTCTGAGTTTCCAAGTTATTTAATCTTATCTTCTGGGAGCTTTTTTTTTCCCCAAGAAAAACTAATTGCTACTGTTTTCTCTGAACTCTTGCTTGTTTCAGCCAATCAGCTGCCTTTATTCTTCAGGGAAAATCAACCAGATATCATGTACTTGGGTCACCCTTTATGTGACACAGAATTCCAGAGTTACTGCTTCTGTCATCTGGCATTGAATGTTGCTGTGGAGAATTCTGATATCAACCTAATTGTGTCTCTTGTATATAATTTGTTTAATTGCCAAATGCATCAATATTTCTTTCTTTCAACTTTGTGACTTAACTAGAATATTCCTTGATTTGAGTCTTCTGTATCAATTTTTTTGTGGAGAATGGTGTGTCATTCTCTTAGGCAATCAGCTCTTTATTTCAGGGGCATTTTCTTAGAAAATAATATGTAATGCATAACCTGTTGCCACTGAGTTGAATTCTAACTCATAGGACCCAGTTTGGTTAGCAGATGTAGCACTTAACCACTATCCCACCAGGGTTTCCAGTCTGCCTAATGCGTGCATACATACTGGAACAAAACCCATTGCTTTCAAGTAGATTCCAACTCATGATGGCGCTGTAGGACAGAGAAGAACTGCATTATAGGGTTTCCAAAGCTGTACATCTTTACAGAAGTAGACTGCCACATCTATATTCCTGTGGAGCAGCCAGTGGGTTTGAACTTACAGACTTTTGGTTAGTAGCCGAGTGAGAGCTTAACTACTGTGTGACCAAGACTCCTACATACACAAATATGCATGCCTATAGTCTTATCTCTAATTGCTTTATTATCTTTTTTCCTTGGATTCCCTGTGATTATCTCAGGTACTTCCTCTTTTTCAGTAATTAGATTTTAATCCATATCTAATCTCTTTCATGAATATTAATGTTTATTAGTTGTGTAATGGTGGTGTTTTGATCCTTGGTTTGCTTCCTTTTCTCAGTAATCTTCCTTGTCATCTCAATCTGGAGTTTTACTTTCTTGTCTCTGAGATCTTGTTTTATTGAAATCATGCTCTTATTAAATTCTTTTGTAGCAAGAAATGCTCGTGAGAGATTTTCTTCTTTTCATTATGATATGTCTCCCTCCCATTTGAATTAGTCAACCTCCTTTCCACATCTGAAATTGGGTTCCCCAGAGGTATCCCTTGTTAGGAGAATTCTTGTGAAGATGATTTATTATGGAAGTACTCCTAAGTGATATGCCAAGGAAAACAAAAGAGAGAAGAGGAAGATGTCTGCAAAGGTATATCTCAAGCAAAGCCTCACAGAGGATAACTTTAGCTGGTTCTACAAGAAAATCCTGGAGTGTTGCTACATTTCAGAGTTGTCTTAACAAAGATAAGAGAAAGGATCTTCCTATTCTCCATTATCAGCCACTGGTTAAGGGACAAAATGGGGGAGGGGAAAGAGCAGTACATTCTTGTGAACTCCCAGTTTTGATGGACTCTATTAGCCCAAGTGGAAACACTGATGGCATTGTGGTGAAGTGCTACATCTGCTAACCAGAAGTTTGGCAGTTCTAATCCACCAGGCACTCACTGGACAATCTTTGCAGCAGTTCTACTCTGTCCTATAGAGTTGCTGTGAGTCGGCATCAACTCAACAGCAGTGGGTTTGGTTTGGTTTTGGTAGTAGCCCACGTGAAGGTCTGTGAAAGAGAATCTAAGGTGCTAGCTGTTGGAAATAAATTCACAGTGAAGTCAAAACCAAAAGCAAACCCATAGCTGTTGGGTCAACTCCAACTCATAGTGACCCTCTAGGGCAGAGTAGAAGTGCCTCATGGGGTTCCCAAGGCTATAAATCCTTACAGAAGCCGATTGTCAAATCTTTCTCCCTTGGAGCAGCTGGTGGGTTTGAACTGCCAGTGTTTTGGCTGGCACTTAACCCCTGCACCATATGGGCTCCTTCACACTAAAACAAGCACCAAAGCCAAGGGCCCACAGAAATGCTAAGAAAGGTTTAAGGGGGATCTTGGAAAACCACCAACGCTGTCTGTTACACTTGCTGTATTACTTTTGTGTTTTATTTTTTAAATAAGTTTCCTAATGTCATGCTCTTCCTTTTCATGTTGCCTGTGGGTCATGCTTTGCGTGAGGAAGTCTGTCCGTATCTCTCATTTACTCACTTTTTGTTGTTGCTGTTTTTATCGTCTCTTTCATTTGCTTTCTTTTATTTTTTTAATTTTATTTCATTGTTGTTGAGAATATACATAGCAAAATGTACACCTAATCAACATTTCTGCATGTACAATTCAGTGACATTGGTTACATTCATCAAGTTGTGCAACCATTCTCACTTTTCTGAGTTGTTCCTTCTTCATTCATATAAACTCACTGCTCCCCAAGTTTCTTATCTAGTCCTTCAAGTTGGTGTTGTCAATTTGATCACACAGACAATTTTGAAAGTGCAAAATGCTCAAGGCAGACATTCTTTATGAGTTAATTTAAACTATTTTTGGTTTTAAGAAGAGTTTAGTAGATATTTTTGGTTTAAGGTTTTAATACTATCTCAGGGCAGTAGTATTAGGGATTCATCTAGCTTCCATGGCTCCAGAAAGCCTTGAGTCTATGAAAATTTGAAATTATGTTCTGCCTTTTCTCCCTTTTGATCAGGATTCCTCTGTAGAATCTTTGATCAACCTATTCAGTAATGGTACCTGGGCACCATCAAGTTCTTCTGACCTCATGGTACAGGAGGCGATTGTTCATGGAGGCATTCAGCCACACATTCCAGTTTCTCCTTCTCTTCCTTATTCCTCTGTTGCTCCAGGTAAATAGAGACCAGTTGTTGTGCCTTAGGTGACCTCTTATAAACTTTTAAGACCCCAGGTAGTATATAACAAAGTGGGAGGCCAATTAGCTGGGATGTTCCATGAAACAATGACTGTAAATCTCTGAACCAAGGCACCAAATCTCATAAGGTTTTTGGTTTTTACATAAGCAGCCTCAGCAGCCACTCTTTTTGTTGTTGTTGTAAGTGTATCTATGACACATCTTTTGCCAATTCAACTTTTTACGAGTGTACAACCTATTGACAATCCACTGTGTAAATTTACCCTTAATCAATGTGATTTTTCCATCACTGTTAACTCCTCATTTTCCTTCCTGCCCCTGGTAGTCACTAATAAATTTTTGTCTCTACGCATTTGCCTTTTCTTTCCTTAATCTGTATCATTAAGATTGTACAATATTTTTTCTCTTGTGAGTGACTTATTTCACTCAGCCTAACACCTTCAAGCTCCATACATCTGTATCAAGACTCGTTTCTCCTGCAGACTGAGTAGTATTCCACTGTATGTAGGTACCACATTTTGTTTATCCATTCATCTGTTGATGGGCACTAAGGCTTTTTCCATCTTACGGCATTGTGAATAGTGCTGTGACGAATGCATGCTGGTGTACAAGTCTCTGAGTCTCTGCTTTCAAGTCTTTTGGGTATATACCTAGGAGTGCAATTGATGGGTCATTCAGTTACTCTTCTATAAAGTAGACTAATTTTCCTAGATTCTATTTCTATTATATTATAAACTTTTTTCCTTTACTTCTCAAGTATATTTTGAGAAATGGGTCATGAAAGGTTGAGGTAAATAGAAGAAGAAGCGCTCCATGTCTTTGTGTGGTTGGTCTGAATTCTGCTTACTTCTAAGATTATAAGTAGATCTTATATCTGGATTTAATCCTCTCAGTCTTCCAACTTTGGGACTATATCTGCTGTCAGGATACACTTAGGCTTTATTTCAATCCTCCAATTCAGCACAGAACCCTGGAAAATGGCAGAATTTTTTTGCCTGTGCTGAATTCCTGATGATGGTAGTACAGGCACCTATTTCAAAGATTTTACCACGACTTTTCTCCTGGGATTTTGAGTCCATTTTTTTTGACCGATGCATATTTTTTTTCTGAAAATTACCTGAATACTTTTGACCTATTGCCTTCCCTCAGAATAGAAGTTTTCAGAGTCCCATAGACCTATGTCATAATCTTTCGTGTCTGTCCTTGGCTACCACTTTTCAAAATTTATATCATGAGATTTTATTATTTTATTTATAGAGTTGCTGCTGCAGAATTTCTTTTTCACTCATTTATTTAAGGAGACAGTTTCTTTGTTCTGCTGTTACACCAAGATATTTTCTGTCTGCTCAATCAGAATTTTCCCTGTCAGTTTTACTAAAAATTCTTCCTCTTCAATTTTCTTCATGTTTTCACATCTTCACCTGGATTTTATGTCTGTTGAAAATTATATAATGCTCTTCTTCGCATCAGCCATTTTGTCAACTTGTCTATAATACCTGGAATGGCAAATTTCTCATTTAGACAATAAATAGTTTCCTAAGGTGTCCAATCTTATATCAGAGGAAGGAATCTTTAAACATTCCTTAACACAGGCAAACACATGTTGGTCACAGATTTTCAGTGGTTTTATCTCAAGAAAGCTAAGGAGAAGAGCAATCAGCACTTTATACTCTTCTTGTGAGCGTTTAGTGGTGTTTAAAGCAGAGTATCAGCTACAATTCCGACTTAATTCAAATATCACAGAAATGAAATGAATGTTTCACTCCTCATGTGCTTCCTTTCATCTCCCCAGATAATGTCCCTGCTGCTTAGTGTGGTGTGTGAGTTGTATGAGTAATGGAAGAGGGAACGCTAAACTAAGAGAGTGCCATGGCGGGTTTTCAATATGCAAAAGGGGAATAGCCTAAACAAACGTTTGCAAAAGTTGACTCTTTGAAAAGGAGGTAATAGTCCCCATCGCGACTGCCAGTCAAGTTGCCCAGGCTAGTGGTGGTGCCTGGTTCGGGTCTATCCTCACTATCATTTTCCTGATGAGTCGCAGCTACTCTGAGAAGAGGCCTCCTGGCTTTAACAGTCTGGAGAGGACCTTGTTCTGTTGTGCTGTTTGAAAGGAAGGCAATTCATTAAGGTTTGAGGCTCTAGGAAAGTTAGGAAAAACGTTAGCTCTTCCTCAGACCATTTGATTCCTGTGCTTGTGCAGCAATTTTGTGAGGAAATCGTGTCCCTGTTTGCTGCTCCTCACTCAGTTTTCAATTTTAAAACTAGGGAAAATAAGAGAACTCTGGGTTGGGACAAACTGGATTACTAAAAAGAGAAACATGTTGAAGAGGCAATACAAATTTTTGCTGTAGTATTTTTTCAGACAATGTAACAACAAATATATAGTGGGATCTGGCTTTCTCATTCAAGCCAGATTCTGTTTAGATTGTTAGTAGCCGAATGGCTTTGGGATGTGTATTTGATGGTTTCTGTTTGTTTCCAGTGCACGACTGTGAATGATTCCTTTCTGTCACCTTGCCCATTCTCAGAAAACTAGATTTGTCATTCTGCTGTTGGGGTCACAGAGTCACCCAGTCATCAGCTGCTGACTGCCTATCTGCTTTGACAGGGAAGGAAATTGAGGGTGTTAGTGGAGGTTATTTAGGGTCACTCAGTGAGTGTATTGAAAAGAACCACCAGAAGTGCTTTGGCAGATTAGAATTTAGAGGAAGATAAGATCAAGTAGAAAAAACAGGCAAGTTTGATCATCAGTGCCTTTTTATGAAAAGGATCGCACTGTATCATTTCATCTCTACATCCAGGAACGCAAATTTGTCTTGCTTTTCCCATCAGTTATGGCAGGAAATATAAAAATGATCAAAGGGCAAAATGGGTATTTATGTTTTCTGTACTATATTATTCAATGAACAAATCTGCCTTGGAAGAGGTACAACCCAATCAGAATGCTCCTTAGAATCAAGAATGGTGACACTTCATCTCATAGACTTTGGGTGTGTTATCAGGAAGGACCAGTCTCTGGAGAAGGACTCCATGCTTGGCAAAGCAGAGGGTCAGTGAAAAAGAGAAAGCCCCTCAGTGAGATGGATTGACACAGTGGCTGCAACAATGGACCAACTGAACAACATGTAACAACATACTATATTACTGTACTCCTAATTACCAGCATACGTGTAGTAATCTGTGTACATACACCTGTATATGTATATCTTTTATGCTGAGCCATATGAAATTGCCTTTGTGATAGGTCAAAGGTGGTAAAATACTAGCAATTTCATATGATTTAATCTAACATATTATTAGAAACAAACAACATTCATTGCCATCTACTTGATTCTGACTTAAACCACCCTAAAGGGGTTCCAAGGAGTGGCTAGTGGATCCCAACTTCCAACTTTTCTGAATAGCAGCCCTAGTTCTTAACCACTGTGTCCCCCAGGAATCCAACGTACTACAGGTGATTAAAATGTTCCCAATTTATTTGGCAGATTAAAGAATAGAACATCTGATTCTGTGATAGCTCAATCTGTAATGTGAATAATCCACTCTGTGTGTCCTATACAGAGCTAATAAGATTTCACTGCTAAAATTGTTTCAACAAAGTGTTCCAAACAACATAAAAAATATTCACTGAAAGAGAGTTAAAAATTATTGACTGCAAAAATAAATAAGTTGGCCTAGCAGATGCCTAGCTTCACTCTCCAGCATCTATTCTGTCTTTTTCCATGCAACAGTACTCTGAATTTCTTTTAGAAATTACATTTTCCTCAGCTCTCCCATGTTTTCAGCCATGCATCTTACATCGGATTGATTCTACATTGAGCTTTAGGTGGATCATGATTGGCCTTAGGCAATTCGTATATGGCATTCACTTAATAATTCTGTCATGAGTGCATACATGATAAAATCCAGTCCACTCATAATGAACCTCAGGCTGTTTGCTAGGAATGCTAGGGCAAAGAAGCTATCTTCTTCACTGGGTTTAGTACTGTGAGGAGGCATCGTTTAGGATTCTTGTAGCTGTTTTTGACATCATAAGGAGAGCATTTGAGGATCAAGTCTGAGGGCAGAGGAGGACAGAATGAGAGACTTGCATGACAGTGTATCTGGAGCCTTGATGGTATGTTGAATTTCTGGATCAAGCTGGTCTAAAGTCAGCCATACTTTGGATATTTCTGTTCTATGAGCCAGTCAGTACTCTGTCTTGTCTATCTTCTCAGGTTTATTTCTCACTAGCAATCAAGAGCATTCTAACTTACCTAGGTGATGAATTTGAGGTTTGAAGATAAACATGGGAAACATGCTTCTCGATGGAAGTGTGATTAGAGAGAAAGCCAGGGAATTGGTCAAACAAGTCTGTGGTGCAACACTTACAGAAAACGCTAATGTGACTGCTTGAGAAGATTCCCACCATTAGTAAAATATGGTTGAAGAATTAAAATATGTGTGTTCCGGTAAACATTTTTTATGAGTACAAAAGTGCATAACCCATATGAGCAAATTAAAGTAAGCAAGTTTAAGGTAGAAAATGGCTGTCACCTATAACTCCACCATCTAGAGGCAAATGCTGCCATCATTTCGGCATATTTTCTTCTGTTCTTCCATCTATCCATTTTTACGTTATTGAGATCATACTGTATATACAATTCTTATACTTTTTTTTTTAATTCTACAGCAAATAAGCTTTTCCCCACATCATTAACAACTTTTTATGAAGAATATGTTTTACATGCTGTTTGGAGATGTGGTACAGGTACTCATGAAACAGTAAAGTATAGTAAAAGTTGTATAATGTGATAAATTTGAGAATATGACTTACTGCAGTATAATGTGACTAGAAAATCGTAGTGACATCATATTTAAGAGCTAAAGCTGCTAACCAAAAGGTTGGTGGTTCCTATCTACCAGCTGTTCCTTGGAAACTGTGGCACTTGTATTCTGTCCCATCGGATTGCTATGAGTTGGACTCAAACTCAATGGCAGTGGATTTGGTTTTTTCTAGGTATAATGTACTTCTGTGGCTTGAATTTATGGTTTTTAGTGGAATTTTGTAAAATCAGGAAATTCGTCATAGCAGAGGTAGAATTTACAGGGTGATTATAGTATGCTTTAGGAACAGGGAAGGGCTCAGGCCATCTAGACTGGGGAAATTGTATTAACATTTATTCTAAGCCAGATATGGGCATGACCTAGGAAGAAGAAACAAAAGCCAGATGAAGAGAAGTGAGAGGTAAGACTAGATATAGAAGGTGGTTTGGTTTTAGAGGATCTTGTAAATCAGGCAGTTTTTCTTTCTATAGAACAATGAGGTACGTGTCTACAGTTGGGTCAATCTAGGCCTTATTGTTTAAAGGCTATAAACAGGACTTTTTGTTGTCGGATCCAACTCGACGACACTTGGCTTGGCATGACAACCCAACCTGTCTTATGATATTCTGCTTCAGCTAAGAATTGTGCAGAGGACAGGAGTCAAATGGCCTGAATAAGACTATTCCAAGGGAATACAGTGTAAATTCTGGTGTAGCTTTTCCTGGAGAATTTGAAAGCAAGCACCCTAGCCAAGTGATGATTATTTTCTAAATTGTATTATTTTGCAAATCACTCTCCTACACACTTACATTGGCGCAATGGCTAAGTACTCAGCTGGTAACTGAAAGGTCAGCGGTTTGAACCTACCAGCCTTTCTAAGGGAGAAAGACCTGGCAATCTGCTCCCATGAAGATTACAGCCCAGGAAATCCTATGGGACAGTTGGGTTCTGTCACACGGGGTCAGTATGACTCCATGATGCATAACAACAGCAAAACTATGGTATAGATGCTGTTATTGCTGCTGTTATCTTTGCTTTATAAAAGGGGGCAGGAAACTAAGACTTAGAAAAGTTGCAGGGATAGTAATCCAGTTCAAACTAGCTTAAACTAGTTTAATATGAATGTAAAGGTAGTTTGGACCGGATAACTATTCCTTGGAGCCAGATAATATAATGATATATTTGGAAGTCCAACAGAGGTCTTTTTCCAGACAGGTCTATGCTGTTCTTGATATCAACAATAACACTGCATTGCTTATGTTGATATTAGGTCCTGAGTTCTTTTATTATGGTACCCAACACCTGTTATCGCATCTGTGTTTCTAAATCCTGAATTTTTATTCATAGTTTGGGTAGTGATCTTATATGACTAAGCATTTATTTTAAGGAATTGTATATGATAGTACAGTTCCTATGAGCCGTCTGAGCCTTTGAATACCTGAGAATGTCTTTTTCTTTACACAGGAAAGGCAATTTGGCTGAGTATATAATTCTTCAAACAAAAAAAACCTAAACCTGTTGCTGTTGATTATGATTCATGGCTACCCAAGAGGACAAAGTAGAACAGCTCCATGGTGCAGCCAGGGAACGGTTGGTGCATGCCAACTGTTGACATTTTGGTTAGCAGCTCACCACAGTTCTTAACCACTGCACCATCTTAGTTCACAATATTTCCCCTTAAAATTCTGTTGACATTGCTCTGATGTCTTTTGGAACATAGTGTATGTCTGAGATTTCTGAAGCTAGCTTAAATGTTGTAGCTTTATAGATAATCTATTTTATTCTTTTCCATGGATGCTTGTAGGAATTTTTCTTCATTCTCATAATACATTTTTTTGGGGGGGAGGGGTCAGGATATGTCTAAATGCATGTCTCTTTTAATCATTTCCCTCCCCTCGCGAAACTCAGTCATGTTTTTTATTATTGCCTCTGATATCTTCCTCAGTAACCTCCATCATTCTTAGGTTGGATTTCTAGTGCTCTTGTCTTGTTTTCATGTTTGCCTATAACAGTTTACTTGTGGGGACTGACCAACTGTTTTTGGGGAATTGAAGTTTCTGGATATATACAGAAAAATAGTAATGGTGGACAGATGGAGGGAACAGTACTCTGACTTCTCCCAAAAGAAAAGTGGATATACGAAGTGGTCAGCTCTTGCTCTGCTGATAAGACTACAAGGGAAGGAAATGGTATTTTGCTGTCTAATTGCAGACGTGTTCTCTATTTCCAGTGAGATAGCACAAGTGGTCTAGTATTTGTGTTTCTATCCTGTCCATTGACACTAGTTCAAATTCTTCCAATGTATTTTGGCAATCACCACCGCTACCACCACCACCCACTGTCGTTGAGTTGGTCTGATGCATAGTCCATAGAGTTTCCAAGGAGTGCTCAGTGGATTTGAATGGCCAACCTTTCAGTTAGCAGACGTAGCACTTAACACACTATGCCACCAGGGTCTCCACTTTGGCAATAGATTATGAAATAAAGTTTGTTTGTTTGGTTTTTCCTCTTTCTTCTGTAGATAATTTTAGTTGAACATTTGTAAAGACTGTAGTATAGCCTGGTAGCCAGAATCCATTTTAAATCAAAACTAGTACAAGAATATTTAAAAATATTTTTCTTTGTACCATATAAAATTTAAAAGAATCCCCGATGATCGTATGAGTTGGTTGTCCTCTTCACCTTTGATTCAGATTTGCAGGTTCAAGTAAATTGTCAAGTAGTGCCACAGAATTTTTAGATAATTCAGTATGTAGTACAGAGTTCGTTTTAGTAGCCAAATTTATTTTCAAAGCTTTATTAATGATTGTCTTAGAATCGTGAAGTGTCTGCAGTGGTCACTTCTGTGTTTTTCAGTTTTACTTTGTAACATTTTATAAGAAGGAGTGTGTAGTGGTGATAAATTTGGAGGATGTGAGAGTCTCTGGAGATATTCCTTGAAAGTACCAAGGCTCTTCTATCTATGCGGAAACCTTGGTGGCGCAGTAGTTAAGAGCTATGGCTGCTAACCGAAAGGTTGGCAGTCTGAATCTACCAGGTGCTCTATGGAAACTCTGTGGAGCAGTTCTGCTCTGTCCTATAGGGTTGCTATGAGTTGGAATTGACTTGATGGCAACACACTATTATATATGCAACATCCTTGGGTGGTGCAAACAGTTTGCGCTAGATTACTAACCTAAATGGTGGTGATTTGAACCCACCCAGGAGTCCCATGGAAGAAAACCCTGGCCATCTCCTTTTGTTTAAAAAAAAAAAGTCAGCCAAGAAAACCCTGTGGAGCAGTTCTAATCTGTAACACATGAGGTCGCTATAAGTCAGAGTCAATTTGAAGGCAATGTTTTTAAAATTATATACTGTTTGTTTTGATCTGTATGTGTGTGTGCAACAGTAACTAACATTTATTCAATGCTAGCTCTGAATTGTGAACTTTTATAAGTACTTAACATAGTTAAGTCATTTAATCCTCATTAAAATCCCATGAGAAAGGTACAATTAATGCCCTCACTTTACAGATAAGGAAAACAAGACACAGGGGTGTTAAGTTACTTGCCTAAGGTCACACAGCAGGGATGCCTTGTTACCTGAATTCTAACTCAGCCCATCTGGCTCCAGAGCCCCTGTGCTAAACCACTATGCAATTTTGTCTCCCATAGGTAGGTTTTGCGTGTATGTGAGATGTGAATCTGAAATGAACCTCAAAGACAGCCTCCTTTTCAGGATCACATCAAGTTTAGCAATTGGCTGGGTCCGGGTCTCTCCTGCTGCTGAGACTGCTTTTCTTCAAACCCCAGTTTTCTGCAGTCTATGATCCATATTGCTGGATCGACTTCTTGGGTCTTGGCTGATTCATTGCTCCTTATGCTTCCACTGATTACATGTGGATCTTGGCAAGTGACTTGGGTGCTCTTTTCCTTCCTCTATGAGTTGGTCTCTAAATATAAATCTAACCTACTGCAGGTTTATATTCATCCTGAAAACAACTCTATGTTTAATTGTAGAATAAACAACCATGGCCTTGTTCCCATGTGTAGATGCCATTTCCTCTCTGACCTGGTGGATTTCACATGGACTCTGGCCTAGCCTTCTACCATTTAAGCCTGAGCAATAATAACAACCCCGGGAGAGGGGCTGTGGGGATTCACTGGGAAAATGTAAGCCAAGCACCTACTGTATACAGTAACCGATACCTTGGAAGGCCTAAATTAGTGAGCACATATGGACAGCTACCTACAGTACTCCTCTTCATGGCTGACCCTGGTGCTTCTTCCACAGAAAGCTGTTCACAGGCCATTATTGCAAAGCTGTGTGAATACAGCTGTAGCTTCCCAAATACATCACAAGTCATAAATGGTGAAACTTGAGTGGTTTCAAATGTCCCTCATTTCCCGAGGTAAGTAGATGACAGATTTCTTCATGATGAGCCTTACTCTGGCCTATTGCCCTCTGTTGCTTTTCTTAAAAAGAAAGAGTAATGGCGAAGAAATTACAGACATGACATTTCTAGAACCTGAAGGCATCTTTCCAGGCATAGGTTACTGGACACTGCCACCAAGGTGCCTCTTTGTTGACTTAGGCAGGGAGCAGGGTTGGAATGCTTGTGTGAACGCAGGTGTTCTCAAATATTTTCACATCTGTCAGATTGTTTCAAGATTTCCCGTATAGTTTTTTCCCCTATCTTTCTTTTAAGTTTCTTTCTTCTGTTTCTTCACCTCATGATTGGAAGAAAGCCCTCATCAGCTCACCCAGTGTATCCAACCTCACCACACCCAAAGTGCTGAACTCTTGACTTGAAGTGCCTTCACTAGAAAGCAGGGCCGGGGAAACCCCCTTTAAGTCATTGACATCTTTTTGGCTTGATTCTGTGGTTGTTTCTACCTTTTCTTGTTCATGACCTTGACTTTGACTTGACTTGAATTTAAAAATGGACTCTACTTCTCCAGTAACTTTGGCTTTGCTTGCTGACCAAACTTGGGCAATAATCGTACTGAGTTACCCTTGTCATTCGCTCTATTTCCAATGTGATTTTTCTAAATCTAACAGTTATTTTCCTATATAAAAACTTCCAATAGATAACTACTACCTAGATGATAAAGCATGAACTCTTTCAAATAAGGGTTTACAAAGCTCTTTGCTCTCTTCCCTTCTTCCAGGTGGTCATCCCCTGTGTTTCCATTTGCTATAGTTTGCCTTAGATTCTAAAACATGCTTCCTCACTGGGAGAAAGAGGTTGTGGGGGGGGGGCGGTAAATAATAGGTAACATCTAGCTTCTTCATGTTTTTATTGCGTGCCATTGAGTCAGTTCCAACTCATAAGCAACCCATGTGACAGAGTAGAACTGCTTCATAGGGTTTCCTAACCTATCATCTTTATGGAACCACAGTGCTGCGTCTTTCTGCTGAGGGGTTTCTGGGTAGGTTCAAACCACCAACCTTTTGGTTTGCAGCCGAGCACTTAACTGTTTATACCACCAGGGTTTCTTTGAGTGTTCCTGTAGTAGATGCTTGATACACATCGAGTTATATTAAATAGTAAATGGTCATAGGCTTCAGGATGAACTCACCAAAGGGCTGATGCGAGGAGAGTACAGGGCTCAAAGAATTGCTTGGTATCTGAGGGGGGCACCTCAGAGGGACAGCAGAAGCACCCGGACTGCTGTGCCTTGATAAAAACACAAACCAAAACAGCTGCCGTCAAGTCGATTCTGACTCCTGGCAGTCATGTGCATCAGAATAGAACTGTGCTCCATAGTATTTTCGAAGGCTGTGCCTTCCAGAAGCAGATCTCCAGACCTTATTTTTGAGGTGTGTCTGAGTGGATTTAAACTGCCATAGTTAGTAGCTGAGCACTTAGCAATTTGGGCCACCGGGGGATCCCTGTGGCATGGTAGCCAGGGACTCACTAGGAATACGGGGAACCTGCAGAGCCACTTCCCCAGCTTTGCAGCTCTGCCTTGCTGAGCAGACTTCTCTGGTGTCTGCAAAGTGAAGTACATGCCTGGGAAGGAGACTGGACTAGGTCGTAATTGTTTTTGAAGATCTAATGTGTGAATCCTGCTGTGTCAGTGAATAAACGGACATTTGGCTAATCTATGCACAACTCCCTTTTACACATCCAGCCCTGAAACATTACAGTGTCCTGCTGAGGCCTTGGACAATAGGATTTGTGCATCTGTAAAGTCCGAATCAAAGACTAATCCATACTTGGTTATTCTCAGTGAACTAAAACACTGTAATTCATTTTCATTATAGATCGGCTATGCTGAGGAGAGGTACTGATCTATTTCCGAAATCCTATTTATTCTCCATGAAGCCTGCTAAGGCAAGGGTTGGCTTGATACCTCACTATAGGAAAGCCAGGGGAGGAGGATCTTCCCTAGAGTGCTTAGTTGGCCATGCCAGTTAGCATTGCATTTTTGGCTGCTGAAAGTTCTCTTTAAAAACTAGATGGCTTCTGTCAAAGCCTTCTGTGCCAAGGGATTTAGGGGAAAATGTGGGCTGATGACTTGGGAAGCCACTTGGAAGCCAAACAGACGTGGAATGCTTGTCTTTGGAGAACATAGAAACCAGCATTTAGATAGATGCATGTCTAGTCTTCCTTGTAAATGGATCCCTATGGAGTTAAAATAGATTCTGGTGACATAGAAAGAGTGGCATCCTCTGTAGCTTGGACTGGGTTTCAGTTTAGGGGGAGCTATCTTAGCAGAACTAAAAGCAAAGGTATAGTCTTCTCCCAGGTAATCATCCCTTCCTAAACTGTCTGGGATCTAAAGTTATCTTTACAATTGGTCCACTCAGCCCTCATGAACCCACTGCATGCTCCAACATTAGGCTTCTATTTCCGGTGTTCTGTCACTGTTCTTATGTTGCATGTGCGTGTTTGTGGTGGTTTGTGTGTGCTGTGCACCTGTATGTCTTTTCTGTCCCATTTCGGGGCAAACTTCTAACATTTGGCAGGTTTCTTTTCTTTTGCATACCCCTCTGTGTTTCTAAGGAGCCCTAATGGTGCAATAGTTAAGCACTAGGCTGCTAGATGAAAGGTTGGCAGTTCAAACCCCACCTAGCAGCTCTGCAGGAGAAAGAGCTGTCACTCTGCTCTCGTAAACATTACAGCCTACAAGACCTTAGTGGGCGGTTCTATTTTGTCACATAGGGTCACTGTAAGTTGGAATCAACTCAAAGGCACCTAAAAACATCTGTGCTTCTTCTGGGTTTCTGTAGCCTTGCGCTTGCTAACTCACTTTCCCACCAGACTATATTGGGAAAGCTAAAGCAGAAAAGCTGTTCTGGAAACACTATCACAGAAGCAATATGGAATAAGAGAAAGAGGGGCATAATGAGTCCTGTGTTTTAACTCTGGATTTTCCCAGTCTCCTAAAATGACATGAGGCAAGTCTGTTTCTTTCTTTGTGCCTCAAGATCCTAATAAGAAAATGAGAGGATGAGACAGCATGATTTCCAAACCCCCTTCCAGTCCAATATTCTGGGGGCCTATTGTGACTGTTCTTTATTATAGAACATATAGAATTGGGCTTGGAAAAAAAAAGCCTGCTTGTAGTAAATTAGGTTCTTTATCCTTGAATAGCTTAGTTCAACTATCATGGGTTTAGAACCTACTATAGATGAGGTGCTATTTCAGATTCCTTCTATGGTGTATACATTATTTAATCACTGAACAAATTCTGTGAGTCATGTACTATGATTTCCTGCATTTTTAGAATTTTAGCCACTTATGGTTACATGGTTAGGAAATTCTAGAAGCCAGAATGTAAATCTGCATCTGTCTGAGTCTAAAGGCCGTGTTCTTTTCTATAGTGTGAGACCACAGCACTATGCTCTTTTCAGCTGAGGAAACAGGACAGACTCAAGCATACAAATGGACAGACATACAGATACAGATGAAGGAACAGCAAGAGGTCAGGTGTGAACTATAGGGATGGTGGTTATCTGTGAGGGGTTGAACATGTTTCTTCAGGGTAGGCCTGTGATCCCAGCCTGCACGGGTCAGAAGTCCAAGCTGGCCTGACCCGCAAAGTCGCAGCGAAGGGCTGCTGTGCAACAGTGTGCAAGAAGAAGAGAGTCAACCAAGGGTACACGGGCAGCACTACCAGAGGCCTGGCATCTGTTGAATGGAAAAAAGATCCAAGAAGCAGGCAGTGGCCTGAGGAAAACGAGGAGAGAGGTGAAAGAAAGGAACCCCACACAGTTTCCTTCTGACTCCCTGTCAACATTGGCACCGAGCACCCTTGTACTACTTGTACCTCCCAGCCCTGAGCTCCAATTAATTCTGCTAGAGCATAAATAGGAATTTCAAATCTTCTTAATCAGCTAATGATGTGTCTGATCTGTGGGACTGTAATGGAGGGAGCTTCTAAAAGAGAAAACCTCAACTTTTTCCAACTTCCCATCGCCCTGCTAGGACTGGGGCAGGAATTACCCAACAAGTAGTCAAAGGGATAGCCCATGCCTGGCATCAGGGACATAGACTAGAGAGCTGCCTCCTTCAGACACAACTCCACGTGGGCAGAACGGGCCTTTTATTAGGACATCAGATTTCACAGAGAGAGAGAAACCTTGTATTCCACATGGTTTGGGAAGAGAAAGGGGCTAGGTTGCTGGCACATAGTTCAGAAGAAAAGATAAAAATGTGTGGTCCATTTAAACTATGCTTTAAGGAATGTGTTTAGGAAAGCTGAATTGTACTTAGTTGAAGTAGCTTCTGGGGTGAAAGGCAATGACCTGGGTAAGATCAAGTGTTACGTCTTTGATCTGGGTCCTGTAAGAGAGTGACTTGGGGGCATGGTGGGTGGCTTTGGAAGGAATTGTAGATTAGAATGAGAAAGGGACTGAAATTTCTTCTGTACAAGGGTCTCTACCAAGAGGCTTTTTCTCTGGCTGGAGTACTGCCATTGTATGAAGCTTAGCCGTTAAGTCCTCACTTCATATGGCTTCAGGTCTTCCATGTCCTATATTATTCTCTCAATGAAGCACAGCACACTTCTGGAGGTCATTTGTCTCACTTGGTAGGGCCAGCTGGACTGGGCTATTAAGGGGATGGAGTGAAACAGAAAGAGAAGCTTTCAGGAAGCAAAGGGAAGAGCAGAGAGCCTTAGTAAATGCTCCCTGGTACCAGAAAAAGCAGTGCCAGAAAGAGGACAAAAGGGAACAAGTATCCTTCTGGAAGATAAATGGGGTCAAAATGAAGAATCCTTTGGAGATCTCCAAGATGAGGGATAGGAGAGTATTTGCAGAAGGTAAGAGGCTTGCTTATCATCTTTCACAAGTCCTCTTGTGGGTGATGTCACCTTTCAATGGCTTCCATGCATATTGCTCACTCTGTAGTTCTTGCTTGTTGCATCTTGTTGGGTGCTATTGAGTCAGTTCTGATTCATAGCTGTTCTATGTGAAAAAGAAGGAAACGCTGCTCAGTCCTGCGCCATCCTCACAATCTTTGCTCTGTGTCAACCCACTGTTGTAGCCATTGTGTCAGTCCGTCTTGTTGAGGGGTTTCCTTGTTTTTTTTTTCCCACTCGATCCTGTACTTTACCAAGCATGATGTCCTTCCCCAGGGCATGGCACTTCCTGATGACGTTGATTATACACTGCCATCCAGTTCGGTCCAACTCATAGCAACCCTAAAGGTCAGGGTAGAACTATCCCATAGAGTTTCCAAGGAGCACCTGGCAGATTGGAACTGCAGACCTTTTGGTTAGCAGACATAAGACTTAACCCACTATGCCACCAGGGTTTCCATAAGGTGGACTAGCTGTTGCCAGTGTAGAATGTCCCTAGACTGACATTCTGAGTCTCATAACCCTATGCTTCTCATTAGCAACTGTGCTAATTTTTATCATTAACCTAAGGAAACTCTCAGAAGGAAAAATTGGAAAGAAAAAAAAATAAAGTAAGCTGATTTCATACATCCCAAATCCAAATAAGAATGAATTTATATAATCGTCTCTTTTAGAATTCTTGTGACTCTCTTTCAATATCATGAAAATTCCAGGGTGGTTTGGCATGGAGGATCGGCCTCATCAGATAAAGAAAAGAAAACTTTGAACTGCATTGCCGAAAGGGGAGGCTTTGACTAACGTGATGATGTTTGTTGCAAACAAGCTATCCTGTTCCATCAGCCTCTGAAGGGCGTTGAAATGCCCGATTCCTACGGCTGCATCTTCTCTCTTGGACCCATCAGAATAGGAGTTTCCTGGTGTCTTTCGGAAGAACGGACTTTAGACCTTGTGGTCCTATAAGCAACCCGAGGAACATGTATGGGGAAGCACAATTTTTATGTTCGAGGTGCAAGGTACATGTTTTATATTTAAGATACAGGAGTGATTGTATAACAGCAAGCCTCCAGGTGCCACCTACTTGAAGCAGAAATGTGAAATCGGATCTGATTTTTGTTTCTTCCTGTGGAGGCAAGGTGGAGACCTGCAGCTTTTCTTTCTCTGCTCCATTAGCGAAGCCTGCTGTGGGTATGACCTCAGGATGAGTTGGGGATCTCTGGGATACTAAAATCATCTCCTTCTGGAAAATCCCAGGGGCAAGGCAGAATCTCTTTCCAGTCCAGGCCAAAGTTCAATCCCGGGATCATAGGCACTACCTGTCAATTTGAGGTAGGCTTTGCAGCCCGTGTCCTTTGCCTCGATTTAGAACTGGACTTGGGGTTAGGTCAGCTCAGCTTGATGTTATTAATGCCTTTTCTGGGCTCTATGCTGCTTTTGCCATCGTTACCTAGACACTCACAAGAATTCTGAGATAGGGGGAATGATGATCACCAACATTTTCTTGTGCCTGACAGCTTTCAGATCATTCTCATTTGCCCTTCTTTCTTGTCTAGCAGTTATCAGGATCCTACTGTGGGCCAGGCACCCTGCTTTTGCATATATTATGGGGTTGAATCCTCATGACCATCCTGAGTATTCTCATTTTACAGCTGTGTTAGCTAACACTCAAAACGTGAAAATAACTTGCCTGTGGTCCTCAGGCTGGTAAATTGTGAAATCTGGATT
Organism: Heterohyrax brucei; assembly: GCA_028571685.1. Taxonomy (NCBI): domain Eukaryota; kingdom Metazoa; phylum Chordata; class Mammalia; order Hyracoidea; family Procaviidae; genus Heterohyrax; species Heterohyrax brucei. Next base: position 172,806,183 of record CM053166.1, on the reverse strand, counting down.
TCTTTCTACATCTGCATGATTCTAAAATGTGTGCCCAGAATTCACACGTGGAATGAGAGTTTCTGTGGCGGGCAAGGGGATTAGAGGGTAAGAGTCAAAAGAGTCACAAGAGTGAAAAGAGACACAGGCTAACACACATATATTCCTTTCCTCTCTGGCTTAACCTGCTTGCCTCATGTGCCCCACCTTTGTAGACCTCAGTTGGGTTCATGGACCTCTCCACTTAGAGAATTTAGCCATGACCCTCTTACCAGAGGTGATACAGGAAGTACGTAAGCTGGAATTGACAAATGATTTTCCTCCCATTCGAAAATGGATAGATTGGTAGTAACCACCTGAACCAAATGAAACCCACTGCTGTCGAGTCAATCCAACTCCTAGTGACCCTGCAGGACAGAGTAGAACTGTGCTATGGGGTGTAAATCTTTGCAGAGGCAGACTGCCACATCTTTCTCCCATGGAGCAGCTGGAGGGTTTGAACTGCTCACTTTTGGGTTAGCAACCAAGCACTTGAAACACTGCACCAGCAGGGCCTCTGGAACACTTTTCGAGAAGGCTTGTGTGGTGGCAGTCGGGACAGGTGCCATGCTGTGGTCAATTAGTGACCACTGTAATGGCCAGGGGAGGAGCAACCACACGTGCCGTGTATTTGTCATCCCTGACTTAACCTACCTAGCTCTGTCCCTAGTGAGGGGAGACATGTACGTGTGTGTCACTAATGTATACTTGCAGCTTCTAACAGACTTCCTGAAATGTAGTGCTGCAGCCATATGTGACATAACCCATGTGACCCTTATTGACTCCTCTGACGTGAGACATGATCTTATTGTGACCGGTGAATCCTTAGGTAGTTCCATAAGTTGACACTCACTGCTTCTCTCACTGTGCACTGCACCCCCCTACTTCTACGCAGACCCTTGTTCTGAGAAGGCAATTCCTTTACCCCACTGCCCAAGGCTAACTTCTCAAAGTTTATGTGTATCCGTAGGACTAGCACTAAGCTTTGATCCCCAAACCAGGGTTGTCTTCTAGTCCTTTTTCCTAGGGCTGGAATCTTGCCTTGCTTTTCCAGTTACCTTCTTCCTGTTCTGTGGGTAGGGTGCTGCACCCTGATGACCAGTGTTTGCCTGCATAGATATTATACACATGACAATTTACCTACTGTGTTCATACCCCTTTCTCAAATGTTTTGCTTGTACCTAAGGCCTTTCCGAGGGGTCAACAGGCCATGTGACATTGGCTGCAGCTGATTGACCAAGGAGAATATACCCGACTCTGAACCAGTCCATCCATTGGCATGGTAGAAATCAAAGTTTCTTTCTTGAGGTTATTTGAAGTAAAACAGATAAAGAGTAATCAGAGGAGTATGGGGTCCATGTAGGTTGGCCATAAGTTGCAACCAAATCATAGGAGTCATGTGGCAACTGGGTTATGAGATAGCAGATGCTATGAGAAAGCAGAGTAAGCCAGTCAACGGATAGAAGAATGGAGCATATGAACTGGTGGAAGAGACCCTATAGAGTCTAAAAGAAAGAGAGACGGCAGCCCTCATTCCTGGATTTGCAGATCCTGGCTCCAGTCTTTATGAATCTCCTTAATCCAGTTAGGTTCTGTGAAATTCTCACGTGTTCATTCACTATCACTCCCACCCTGGTTTATACTTAAGCTAGCGTGCATGACTTTCTGGTCCTGGCTACTAAATGAAACATGAGTAAAACACTAACCATAAAAATTGCCCACTTAGAGTCTGCATCTCCACATTTTACCACCTGCTGGAAATGTCATTCTCTTTTGAATGCTGTGTGGTTCTGTTTTCCTACACCCCAACTGGAAATTGCTTTACATTGAAATAACATAACTTCAAATCACAGACCAAATCTCTTACTGTCATCTCGGCCTCCTGAATATCTGCTTCACCCTACTGGGCAGGTATAGTGCCAGATTCTATTCTTTCTGGCTCCTTTTGAATTTTGATTCCTGGATGTTTCTGTGACATGGGGATTTGAATCTCGAATATGTCACGATGTACTCATTAAGTTACTATGATTCACAAGTCATATTATTCTTGGTATATATAATCTTGGAGTTTGATAAAAATGGGCCAAAATCTACAAAACAGCCAAACATTCAAGCTGAGCCCAACTTCTGCCACCGTTTTGGCAGTGAGCACTTACCACGCTCTGGCTCAGCCCTCCTGATTCTGGCTAAAAAGAATCAAAGTAACCCCAAGCACATAACATTAACAAATCAAATGATAGTAAAGCCAAACAAACAAACCAACCCATTGCCGTTGAGTCCCTTCTGACTGATAGTGACCCTATAAGACAGAGTAGAACTGCCCCATAGAGTTTCCAAGGAGTGTCCGGTGGATTCAAACTGCCAGCCTTTCAGTCAGCAGCTGTAACACTTAACTACTAAGATCACTAGTGTTTCCAGTGATACTAAAATACCTATCAAAAACAACTCCCTCTAGCCTGTTTTCTACTCTCTAGAATGGGGATTATGCCTATCTCGTGAGGCCATAGAAACTCTAGTGACATGGTGGTTGAGTGCTATAGCTGTTAACCAGAAGGTCGGCAGTTCAAATCTGCTAGGCTGTCCTTGGAAACTCTGTGAGGCAATTCTATTCTGTCTATAGGGTCGTTATGAGTCAGAATTGACTCAGTGGCAGCGGGTTTGGTTTGGTTTCATTTAGTTTGTAGGGCTACTGAGCCAATATACTAGCGCATATGCCATGTGTCTAATAAGCAGGTATTCAGTTATGTCTCCAACCATCATCATTAACATTAAGCTATGAGCTCTGTGTGCTGGAGACTGGAGTGCCAGATAACTTGTTGCCACATTTAGCAGGACTCTGCAAAGAAATTACTTTTTCCTCAGCTGAAAAGCCTTGAAAGCACTGGGAAATGAACCAACAGGTTTCTTTAATCAAATAGAGAAAAACTGATTAAAAATTGATGCTTTTCGCCCATTCTCTCCCCCCCTTCTGTGTCTGAAGAACCAGCCCTATTTGTAAATATGAAGTTGTCAAGTGTAAGGCAAGGACTATGACGATTTTACCACTGGAGAGAGGTTTACATAGCAAAGGATTATCCTAAATATAAAGGAAAAAAAAAATCCCTTTCTGATTAATATTCTTCTTGCTTAAAAGACATCAAATGCTTCGGAGACTGGGGAAGTCACCCACTTTTGCAATTGAATCTTACCTTTAGATTATCTGGTGATAAATTTGTTATAAGGAATGATAAAAATTGTGCTTTTTCCCACCCACACAAATACGTAAAAGCAATTTCCGTGTTCAGATTCCTGAGAAATAAACATGCCAACATGGAAAGGTTATTTATCATGACTGTCATAATTAGGTCCAATTGTGAAGCCAGGTCCCTTCCATAAGTGACAGACTTCCAGTTCCGACCCACGAGCACCATTTTGCAGGACTCATCTCCTAACCTCTGGTCATTTATCACTATTCCCAAATGCCAGCATCATTAGAGGCGAGGCAGGTGTTCCTCATTCCAGTTCACTAACCTAAAATTATTGCCATCATTTTACCCGTGTGAAGACACAGCCTGGCTTCTGATAGAAGAACATATCTAAAAGGGTTTTTTATGCTTGGGAAGTACAGTTTATAAAAATTGTTTATATTCTTTTGCTGACTTTTGACTTACTTGGTAACAGTCAGCTGCTAACTTGAGCCAGAGCTTGCATATGTGTGCAACAGACATCAGGAGACAAGGAGATCGAAGATACCTCAGTTGTGTCCTATGGTACGCCTGCTGGCATAGCAAAAGACAACGAACAATGAATGACTTGCTGTAATTGACTGCCAAACCACCGGCCAACAGGTTTAGTGCACTACCTAGACTTACAAAGATGGAACAGAAAAAGTGTGCTTAAAATTCACAGATCATGTTATATATATATCAGTACTTCAATTAACAGTGATGATCTAGAATTTCTTGTGCAGTGGGAGAGGGTGATCGATGACGGCAGTTCTATTTAATGAGATAGTCTCATAAACTGGGACATTCCGTGTGTTTCAGCTCACAGGGTTAAAAATGGTGACTGCTTTCCTTATACGAAGTGCAGTTTAGTGACCTTTATGGGCTAGAAGAAAAATGCGGGATGTTGGAGCCCATGTATATTGCAGATGGTTAAGTGCTAGACTACTAACCGAAGGGTTAGTGGTTCAAGCCCACACAGAGGCACCTCTGAAGTAAGGCCTGGTGCTGTGTTTCTGAAAAGTCACAGCCTTGAAAACTCAATGGATAGCAATTCTACTCTATACTCACAGGGTCGGCATGAGTAGCAATTGACTCAACAGCACCAACAATACTGACGTCCGCCAACTTCCCACAGACTAGCTGAATATAGTTAGGCAAGTCACTCGCTTTGTCTGGGCTGTGATTTCTTCCTGTGTAAAATGGGGATAAATACTACTAAGAAACTGGGAAGCCAAGGCATCTTAGTATTAATGAGTTTCTTACTGAAGAAGAAATCAAAGCTCAGAGACAGTGAGTGACTGTCAGAAATGAGGAGTGATAGTTTGCACAGCCAGAACGTACCAGAGTTAGACTGTGAACCCAGGCAAAATTCCCAGAGCTTGCTCTTTCTTTCCCCTCTGACACGCTAGTCTAATGGAGCGGAATGCATAAATAATTCAGTTAGGCAAAATGGTGGCACTTAATTCTCACACTGTGATTGTCTGTTTGCCTAGTGGTGTAGTGGTTCAGCGCTATGTCTGCTAGCTAGAAGGCTGGCAGTTCAAATTCACATCCACCAGGCACTCCTTGGAAACTCCATGGGGCAGCTCTACTCTGTCCTATAGGGTCACTAAGAGTTGGCATCGACTCGACAGCAGTGTTTTTGTTTTTGTTTTTTGCCTGTTAGTCTCTTCATTAGGGTCATCTCTGGCTGTGCAAAAGGTTAATGCCCTCAGCTGCTAATTGAAAGGTTAGGGGTTCCAGTCCACTCAGAGGTGCCCCCCAAGAAAGCCCTGGTGATCTACTTCAACGATCAAGACCCCAAGAAGCACAATTCTGCTCTGACACACATAGGTTACCCATTTGTTGAAGTTTGTGAGACAGAAAGTGGTTTTCTCCTCATTAGACTGTGGGCTTTTTAGTGGCAGCTGTAAGAGAACGTACTATGAGGGTTCCTATGAGATGCAATAGACTCAGTGAACGGAGGGCCCCCTGGGAGTGTGGCCCCTGGACTCTCTAACTGCAAACTGCATTTAGCATGGGCACCAGCTCCCCCAAAATTGATCTGGACCATACAAAACATAGAGTGATACCGGAGGCAAACAAACCTCTAAAAATGTACATGGGGTTGTCTGAGGGACACTTCGCTGGAGCTAAGTTGATTGGGTGAGGAGGGCCAGAACTTTATCAAAAGGTCACAAGAAGTTCTAGACAAAAGGGGAAACGTGCTGTCACGGGGTGGGGTTGTAACGTGGGGGGGGGCGGGATCAGGTAGAATAAAACAGAGGTGAAAGTTCTAGGTGTTATACGGCAACACAATGCAGACTATAAAATTGTTCTTAATTCACAATAAAAAGAAAAAAAAAGAAATGGACTCAACTGTACACAACAACAACATAAGATAAGAGAAGAAGGATGGGAAGAAGGAAGGGGAGGAATAGATTCAGAAGGCACTTTAGACTCCTGTGTTGCTGTTCTTTTATACAACACCTGGAAATAATACTGACTCTGAACTTTCTGGAGGTTTGAATTCTGGATAAATGGAAGTTTACCATGAGGCCTAACTAATCCAAACTTCTTGAATGCATTAGTGATAAAGCAGTCAGTCTAGCCAACTCTCGGCTGTGTATCAACTAATCAATAAAAATGTTTCAGCTACACCAAGATTTTCTAACACCTGTCAAGGCTGACTAATCAGTGATTGTTCAGAAATAACCCGGAAGAGCAAACCTTTCTCTTCTCCTGGGGATTTGCAATGAGAAAAGCCCTGGTTAGGAATTGGAAGATCCAATTTGATAATGATCAAATTATTATCTTGAAGACTATGTAAAATGAAGTAGGGAGGAGGAAGGATGAAGTGAGGGACTTCATCACACTCATCGTCTCATCCATAAGAAGAAATGTAAAAATACACCTGACCCTTGACTTGCTAGACTCTCTGAAGGGACTGCAGGAGGTTGGAGAAGAGAGGATGAGGATATAAGGCTTAGAAAATTCAAATGAAGGAGAGGGAAGCTAGGGAGAAAACAGTGGTGTGTGCACCTACTCCTCCCACAGCACTTGAAAACATTATTTTTCTCCACCTGCTTTCTCCTCTTCACAACATCCTATCACAGGATTAATGAATCTGAATGACTGCACACCCTCCCGCTCCCATCCTTCGACTGCACACAGACTCACAAAATCTTAGCCCTTCCCGTGGCCCCTGCTCTTTTCACACCCCAGAGCTCCATCCTATTGGTCCTGTCATTGTTTCCATCATAAATGGTGTTTACCTTAGATTTACTAGTTCAACTTTTTTGGATCCCATAAGGCTCAAGCTTGGCACCAAACATCAGAGGGACAGATGATTTTTATAATGTTGTTGGTTTTTTTTTTTTAACCCCAAATCATCAAAATCTGTTGTGACACTGTTAGAGGTGAGAATGTATGCTCTTACTTCTGATTCAGATGTTGTTTTAAGCCCTTCGTTTAAAATATGTTTTAAAAATAACACTAGAGACGTGGAGAGGTGGGGAAGGCAAGAGTGCTTTGGGTTGCCTAGCCACAGTCTGTCACACAGTGGGGAAGGGGAAAGTAGGAAGAGATGTTTTTAAGATTTATTCTTGGTGATGCTTTGGCTACAATTTTTCTCCTCACGATTCAGGGAAGGTGTGGGTACTCTCTGCTCCTTTCTAAGGTGGCTGATGGGACTGATGGGACCCTCATTTCTGCAGGATACATTTAGCCAGCATTGGTATGACTCAAGTTGCAGACTGTTTCCAGATTTCATCTATTTCCCAAGAGTAGGTGTTCTTGCCTCAAATGGCAAGTTCCACACTGTGCCGAGAGTATTATTATGCTCAAGCTACAGTGTATAAATAATCAGTTCGTGAAACCAGACTCAGGCCCACAGTCTTACAAGTGGCTGGATGAGGGAGTAGATGGCCTACGGCTTTTAAAACGTCCATTTGGTGCTTGTATTGCTGTGGGGCTTGCCTATGTGATCTCCTTCCATCTTCACAGAAAGTGTGTGAGGTAGATAAGGTACCATTTGCCAGATGAAGAAATCAGGGACTGGAGTTTAGACCCATTAAGAAATTTGGCATCGCCAAAGTGACTTCTGAGTCTGTCTCTAAGAAAGTGTAGGGAGAGGACCTGCAGAGATAGTGATTAAATTTATAGGCTGAATAGACAGACTAGCAAAGCCAGCTACTCTTAATTTTCAGTGTGTTTATGTTGAGTGTCAGGGGAGGAAGTGAACCGCTGACTTAGATTACAGTGTCTCTCCCTCTGGTGAAGCTTGGGTGCTGATGAGTTCTCTACCACCTGTGGAGCACTAATTCAGGGTCATCAATTCACATTGTGTCCCATTTTCCCCTGTCTAGGAGTTCCTTCAGCAAGAGGAGAAAAGAATGAAATAAATGAAACACCGCCCCCCCCACCCACCCCCACACCCACACACACCAAAAAACCAAAATCAAAACCACCACTAGAATAGACCTCCCTGGCAGCTATTTTCTAGAATAGCTGATTGCTGGGCCAAAAATTTCATTGCCAGCTCTCTTCACCAACAAGACTCACCTCACTCACCTTACCCCAACATGCATGGCCTGTCAGTACTCTCACGGACTTTACTGTTCAATCAAGAGAATAATCTCTGGCCTTACCAGTATGTGAAAAAATATGCCAGGTAGCCTGGGGACAAGTAATAACTTGGCATGCTGGCAACAGCAGCCCACGGGAGACTGCTGCATCGGAGACCAGCACGTGAGGACTACCAAGTGGTGTCACTCGTTTCTCTCAGGCCTGCTCTCATAGGTCGGAGACACTGAACACATTCTCTGGAACTGGCTCGCACAGGGCCAAGCATTTATTTTATCCCTTTCTGGTTCTTTGTAGCTTTTCTTTAGTCTACTCTTCAGGATAAGATCGCCCACTTTAGTCTAGCATCTCTGGGCAAACTGAGACATAATCATCCATCCGTTTAGAACAACTCATCCCACAGAAGCCAAAACAAGTCTCCAGCAACCAGCCTCCTCTGAGGGCCTGAAGACAGTGCTGCTCCAGTAGTGTCCTGCTCCCCTGTCTCTCCTGTCCCATGAAGAGGCTGCATGGTAGCAGTAAACGCTTCACAAACACAAAGACCCTTTTAGAAAAGATGTGTTCTCCATAAATGTAAAGTTACTTTCAAAAGTTGGCTCCTTAGGATAGCCAACACAAAGATAAAGCTGAGTTTATTGCTTACATGAGTGAGTGAGTATCTCTGCAAACGACAACAGTGTCTGGCAGAGAGCTTGAAAGGAGGAGAGGTCACAGTTAACCAAGATTTGGAATCATGTTTTAAAGTGAGTCCTCTCACGTGGGAACTTGATTAGGATTGGCTAGGGATTCACCATCAGGAACTAGACCAGTCCAAAGGGCTGTCCAGTACTCCATTGAGTTTGTTTTGCCAAAACACAAAGTGTGTGGTGACGATGTGGCAGTAGTATGTATTGAAAGAGTACTGAATTTGAGGGAGTCAGAAATACTGTGTTGTCGCCTCAGCCATCACTCCCAGATGCCGCAGTACTTCCAGCAGTGTAGGCCACCCAATCCAGTCTTGGTTTCAATACACGCAAAACTGTCTAAGTAGTATGGCAAAATCTCTATGGGCCACAAAAAGCAAGTCTCTTCTGTAAAAAGTTGAAAATTGAAAAGCCACAGGATCAAACAATATAAAAGGGGTCATACACAGATCAGTATATCTCTTAGATGTGGTAGTTTGAGGGGCCAATTAAGCCAATTTGTTGTGAGAGGGACACAGTAAAGAAAAATGTGAAAACTATTGAAACTCACGCTGTTAAAAATTGTCAATCTTCAGAAAAAAAGAGATTATAAAGCAATATATGCTCTGTGTTTGTAGTTCGGTATAAAAATATTTATGTATGCACGTATGTTGTTGTTCTTGTTACGTGCCATCCAATCAGTTCTGATTCGTAGTGACTGTGTATGACAGAACAATACACTGCTGCCTGGTCCTGTGTGACCCGCACAATCATTACGCTTAGCCCATTGCTGCAGCCACTGTGTCAGTCCATGTCATTGTCTCCTTTTTCACTGGTTTACCAAACATGATGTTCTTCTCGAGGGACTTGTCCCTCCTGATAACATGTTCAAAGTATGTGAGATGAAGTCCTGCCATCCTCGCTTCTAAGGAGCTTTCTGGCTGTATGTCTTCCAAGATAGATTTGTTCATTCTTCTAGATTCATACTCCGTATACTACAATTATTAATGTATGTTCATAGCGTTTTCTACTCATTTTGAGTTGTGCCACATCAGCAAATGGAAGTATGACAACTTGCCTCCCTCCGTGTCATTAAAGTCTACTGTACTTTGGGGAGGCAGCTCTTCCCCAGTCATATTTTGAGTGCCTTCCAACCTCACTGTATCAGACAGTGTTCCACTGCTATTCATAAGATTTTTACTGACCAATTTTCTTTTTCCACAGGTAGACCAGCAGTTCCTTCTTCCTAGTCTGTCTTAGTCTGGAAGCTCAGCTGAAATCTGTCCACCTTGGGTGAACCTGCTATTGTACCCTATAATATTAAATATTGAGATGATGAAAAACCAAATTCATTGCCCTCAAGTTGATTCCAACTCACAGTGACCTTTGGCTTTTATGCATTTTCCAAGTTTTCTATAGTGAACATGAATTATATTTGTATTCATATACAATCAAGGTATGCTGTTTAAAAAAGGAGAAGAAGCCAAAGCCAAATGCCTGGAGGAGAAGAAGCCAAGCCAAGAGGAAAAGAAAGGAGATGAAAAACAGGCTAACCTTTTTTCAGTTTTTGTATTTGACTTAATTGAACACATGGAAATCTGAGTGGCATAGTGATGAAGTGCTATGGCTGGTAACCAAAAGGTCAGGAGTTGGAATACACCAGGTGCTCCTCGGAAACTCTATGGGGCAGTTCTCTGTTCTCTAGGACTGCTTTGAGGCAGCATCAACTCGATAGCAATAGGTTTGGTTTTTTGGTTTAATGGAATATATCATCTGCCATGATGCTTTAATTTCCTATTACATTCTCCTGGAGTGGGATAAAACACTCTCTCCAAGAAGTTACTGCTTAAAGGCAAATAGCTTACTTAGGGTAGGACAACCCAGGAACTCATAAGCATCTATTCATTGCTATTAGAGTCCTAAAAGAATGGGACACAGAGGAGATGCAGTACTTCGGTGGTAGGGACGGTGGATTCACTTACTGCCCAAGGAGGGTATGGTGGTTGCTGATCAGACACTGTGGGTATATTTAATTGTTGAAGTTCACCAGTGTTAGTTTTGCAGGGCCAGTTGAATTCTTACCTTATCCTATGTTCAAATTTCACTGTGATGTCTGCTTATGTTTATGGGTTTTCAAATGCATGAAATTTTCTTCTATGAAAGTGCCATTACATAATCACATTTCATTTTTCATCCTTACATATTTCATACATTTATCAAAGAGGGGAAAATCATTTGACTTAGAAAATCACAAGTTGGAAAGATGGTAGCTAACTTCTTCGCTTAAGTTGAAGTGGGGAGGGCGGAGGTGATGTGTATAAGACAAGTGTAATTTTCCTTTCTTTTCTGTAGACCTAGGGCAACGCTACCATTGGCCGTTTCATTTGATGTGGGAGCCTTTCTGTGCTTTCCTTTTGTTCCATTCTAGTCAAGAAAATGTGACAGTGATGACACATGAAGCACCCAAGTATTTCCAGATGTAATTTTTCTTCAAGGCGTGTTTTCCCCTTTCTCATGTCAAATAGTTCTTTGTTGCTGGAATTTAATGCTCAGAAAATGAAATACAAAATAGAAATCCCCCTCAGCCTTTCCTTACTAAATAATTAGCGCCAAACCTCAATCAGCAGCACTAGTGGAGAGGAGCAGCCATCTGGGCAAAACTCAGATTGCACTGTTTGGCTTTGGAATAAATCATACCAGGTTTTGTTTTTGGTTCCCCCCCATCAAATGTATTTATGTTTCTGAAAATACCTAACTGTATAGATAATAAATTGACTTTATATTGCCTGATTATATAAAAACTGATGGTAAAGCTGATCATTCAAGCACAAAATTCTACAAAGTACAGGTTTAGGAGAGACACCTGTATTTTAGTCTTGGTTTTGCCGTTTAAGGAAACTCTGGTGGTGTACTTGTTAAGAGCTATGGCTGCTGACCAAAAGTTGGCAGCTCAGATCCACCAGGTGCTCTTTGAAACCCCATGAGGCTGTTCTACTCTGTCCTATTAGGTTGCTATGAGTTAGCATCAACTTAATAGTTTGTTTTTGGAGGTTTTTGTTACTTATTAGCTAGTGTGTTTGAACAATTTTTGCACCTCTCTGAGCCTCAGTTTCCTTGTCTCTGAGCAGAAATAAAGACAACTCTAGGATCAGATCCAACTCGACGGTGCTTGGCTTGGCTAGTATCTACCTCTTGGGAGTATTGACTACTAAATGCTTTAGTGAAGGGAAAATGATTAGCATTGTGAATGACACTTACGAAGCAGTCAAATAATAGTAGCAGTTATTGTTCTAAACACTGGAATGGGAACATTGATTTGGATTATCTGTGAATTGAGGGATTCACACAACAAAGTAGCAATGGTTAGCTTGCAGTGAACCATGAGCTTAGCCCTGCTGGATCACTGAAATCCCGTAAAACATCTTGGCTCTTCTCTAAAAGTGAAAAAGACTTGAAGCACTTATTGATGAAAATCAAAGACCACAGCCTTCAATGTGAATTTCACCTCAACATACAGAAAAAAATACCCACTCAACTGGTCCAGTAAGCAACATTATTATAAACAGAGAAAAGATTGAAACTGTCATGGATTTCATTTTATTTGGGTCCACCATTAATGCCCATGGAAGTAGCAGTCAAGAAATCAAATGATGTCACGCATTTAGACAGATTTGCAAAAGACCTCTTTGAAGTGTTAAAAAGCAAAGGTGTCACTTTAAGGACTGTGGTGCTCCTGACCTCTGCCATGGTGTTTTCAGTCTCTTTGTATGTGCGCAGAAGCTGGACAATGACTATGGAAGACCAAGGAAGAATTGACACCTTTGAACTGTGATGTTGACCAAGAATATTGGCTATATGATGGGCTGCCAGGACAATGAACAGATCTGTCTCTCAAGCATTACGACCAGAATGGTCCCTAGAAGCAAGAATGGGGATACTTAATGTGACATACTTTGGACATGTTATCAGGAAGAGCCAGTCTCTATCAAAGGCCGTTATACTTGGTAGACAGTTAAAAAGAAGAAAAGCCTTAGTGAGACAGATTGACATATGAGCAACTGATGGTCTATCTGTCGGTTGCTTCCCCCTCCTTGTTCTGACTGGTGATACTGAGCTTCTTCATTGTTGATTTCTGCAACTGTAGTCCATGTGATTCCTGTGTATTACATCCAGTGACGTTCATGTGTATAGTTGCCGTTTATGTTGTTGAAAAAAGGTATTTGTAATGAAGAAGTCATTGGCCTTGCAAAATTCTGTCGTGTTCTCTCTGGCATCATTCCTGTCACCAAGGCCATATTTTCCAGCTACTGTTACTTCTTTGTTTTCACCTTTTGCATTCTAATCATGAGTATTTATCAATGCATCTTGATTGCATGTTTGATCAATTTCAGGCTACAGAAATTGTTAAAAATCTTCAATTTCTTCATTTTCGCCTTAGTGGTTGGTGTGTCATTTTGAGTAACAGTTGTATTAACTGGTTGTCCTTGTAGGTGTATGGACATTATCCTGGCACTGACAGCGCTATACTTCAGGATGGATCTTGACGTGTTCTTTGTCACAGTGAATGCAATACCATTACCCTTCAACTTGTCATTCCTGGTATAGTAGATGGTATGATTGACCAATTCAAACTGGCCAATACCAGTCCATTTCAGCTCACTGATGCCTAGAATATCAATGCTCATGTGTTCTGTTTCATTCTTGATGATAATCTGGTTTTCCTAGATTCATACTTCGTACATTCTATGTTCCTATTGTGAATGGATGTTTGTAGATATTTCTTTCCGTTTTGAGTTATGCTTCTTTAGACAGTGAGAGTCCCTAATGCTTGACTCCTTCCACAGTCATAATTTGAGTGCCTTCCAACCCGAGGGACTCATCTCTGGTGCTATATCCGTCAGTGGCCAGCTGTTATTCATAAGATTTTCAGTGTCTAATTTTTTTCAGTGGACTGCCATGTCCTTCTTCCTAGTCAGTCTTAGTTTGGAAGTTCAGCTGAAACCTCTCAACCATAGGTAAACCTGCTGTTATTTGAAATACTGACAACATAGCTTCACACATCACAGCAACACATAAGCCACCACAGTATGACTGACAGACATGCTGGGAAATATCTGTTTAATCACATTGAATTATCTATTCATAACTTTTCATTTGTTTCATTTTGTTCTATATGTCTCATGTAAATAACAAATAATTCCTTCTATTTTTATAACATATAAAAATCACTGTCATTTCATAAGGAATTTAGCCATTTGGGCTCCACTGTGGTAAGTCCTGCATTTGGCTTAACTTCTGCCTTTTTATTTAATACAATCTGATTTCTTTAAATCTGTATTTTCCTTGATTTTACTAAGCTTACCATGTTTTCCTGAGTCTATTATATTTAAGGACTTAGAAGTTACATATATCCTATATTTATTGTGATAATTGACTTTTAAAAGATCAAAATAAAAATTAGCAAATGACTGAAACCATGAATCCACAGACTAACACAGCAACGTTAATTGGATAATAAGTGTAATGTTAGTATAATGGATATGGACATTTAAAATTTATACATTTTTTTGCTCATCAGCTTGGTAAAGAATAAAAAACTGGAAATTGTCATAGATTGAATTGTATTTCTCCCAAAACATACGTCAACTCGTCTGGGCCCTGCTTCCCAGTGTTGTGTGGTTGTCCTCCGTTTTGTGATTGATGTAACTGTTCTGTTTGTTATAAATCTTAATCTCTGCTTGCAGCTAATGAGGTAAGATTTAAAAAAACAAAAAGACAAGAACAGAATCCACACTGATTGCTATCAAGTTGGTTCTCACTCATAGCGACCCTTATAGGGCAGAGTAGTACCACCCCACAGAGTTTCCAAAGAGCATTTGATGGATACAAACTGCTGGCCTTTTGGTTAGCAGTCATGGCACTTAGCCACTATGCCACCAGGGTTTCCAAAGTAAGATTAGGTTAAGTTAAAGAGGATTAGGGTAGGATGCAATATCCTTTCTCAGATCACAACCCGCATCATCCTTTATCTTACAAGAGATAAAAGGGAGAGAGAAGGGAACAGAGAAAGATGGACATTTTACCGCTAAAAAAGAAGAGCCAGGAGTGGCGCATGTCTTTTGGACCTGGAGTTCCTGTCCTGAAAAACTCCTAGACCAGGGGAACACTGATGACAAGGACCTATCCCCAAAGCCAAAAAGAAGAGTTTCCCCTAGAGCTAGTGGCCTGAATTTGAACTTTTAACATCCTAAACTGTGAGAGAATAAATTTGTGTTTGTTAAAGCCATCCAATTATGGTAATTCTGTTATAGTAACACTAGATAAATAAAACAGAAATATATTGTCACTTGCATTTATAGTTGGGGGACTGTATATGGTTGTAGTATTTGAAAGATGATTTAACAATATCTGTCAACGATATTCCTGTGTAATGCAAATGATTTGTACTTGGCTGACTGAGTGATTGGCAGTTTGAATCCACTCAGTTGTTCTGTGGTAGAGAGATCTAAAGATCCCTTCAAATTCATCAGCCACTGAGAACTGTTCAGAACACAGTTCTACTCTGACCTACGTGGGCTAATCATTAAGTCATAATTGACTCAGCAGCAATGGACTTGGTTGTTTGTTGCCAACAATAAAATATGCATACTCTTTGACTCAACAATTCCACTTTAAGAATTACTTGCATGAGTAGAAAAGAAGTATGTAAATAGATATTTACTGTAGTAGCATTTGTGATAGAAAAAAAGGGGCTAGGTAGGGAACAACCAATATGTGCTTCAAAGGGTATTTGTGGTGCAGTCTTACAATGTTTTACTATACAGCTGTTCAAAATAATGAGGTGAGACCTTGTGAAATAATAATACTTAATCACCAGGGCTTTTAAGGGGTTAAATGACATATTGTGTGTAATATGCTTAGAATGATGCAGGGCACTTGGTAACTGTTCAGTAGATGCTAGCTATTATTATAATTATTAAATGTGTGAACATAAAAAGTCTAAACATATTGTTCAATTAAAACAAATGTAAGTTTTATAATAATATTTATGTGATACTGTTTCTTCACGATATATATTTCATACACATATTAAAAAACCAAGTGATTAACAGTATTTTTACTGGGCCATTTGGGGAGACTGCAGGAGACTTTTACTCTGGGAAACTTTTAAATATATGTTAAACTTAAGGTATGAAGATTTAACAACTAAGCTCTAATCAGCAGGGACAGATCTTTATTTTATGGGACCTAAAGTTTAATGATTTGGGAGACTCATTATGAAACAGTATGAGATCATAAATACAAATTAGAGGCAAATGTGATTATTTACTGGAACCGAGAAAAGAAACATAAACACTAAACAGGTAACGAATATCAAAGTCTGAAGAAAAATAAAAACTAAATAAAAAAATTACCTAGCATACCTCAGTATTCTGTTTTTTTCCTCCAAATATTTTTGCTTGAATACTTTGACATATGAAGAAATGATGAATGATTTTTAAATAATTTTCATTAGAGAAAATATAAAGTCATTTTCATCTTTCTTCTAGCACAGTTTATGGAATTTTAATAAAATGATAGTTTAGGAAAGTTTTTTTTAAAAAAAAAAAACCTCACAACTGGTAGTTTTTAATATTATACAAATTTTTAGGTTTGAAGTCAAAGTTTGCTTTGTGCTGGGTTTATTAAGTTGTTCTGGTTCACTTTGTGATAATTTTGGTAGGTGATATGAATCAAGGAATTTGTCCATTTCCTCTAGGTTTTCAAATTTGTTAGAATACAGTCTTTCATAGTATTCAGCTATGATATTTTTGATTTCTGCTGTATCTGTTGTGACAACTCCCCTCTCATTTCTTATTTGGATTGTTTCCTTTCCTGTTTTTCTTTAGTAAGTTTAGCCAACGGTTTGTCAATTTTGTTGATCTTTTCAAAAAACCAGCTTTTGGTCTTTTCAATTTTTTCAATTGTTCTTCTATTCTCTAGTTCATTTAGTTCTGCTCTAATCTTTATGATCTCGTTTCTTCTGGTGCCTGAGGGGTTCTTCTGTTGTTCTCTCTCTGCTTGTTCTAGCTGTAGGGTCAGTTCTTTGATTTGGTTTCTTTCTTCCTTCCAGATGTGTGTGTTTATGGTGAAGTCAAATTTCGGAAAACTTCTCTCATGTTTCCTTCATATGTGACCTCTAAGATTTAGCACAGTTTTCCATAGGCTAGCTTCTGGGTCCATACGTTGTGAAACTTGTTTCTCCTCCATCGCTTACACACTTCTGATGCCAGGTACCAGAGGGCATGCTTACTCTGTGATGCAACTTCTGTATTTTCTTGCCATGACAGTGAGTAAGTTGGTACTGTGGGCACCACCAAGTATTTCTGATTGACGTTTCTATGCTGGAATGGCTACTATCTCAAAACTATACATGAGAAATGATTGAGAAGAATGCATTGTTAAGGCCTTTTGCTTTCAGTCTCGGAGATCTTAAACTCAAGTTTCATGAGACATGTAAATCTGCCTCTGCTAAAGAGAAAAAGATATTGATGTATAAACATTTAATTACTTATACTCTTCATTTTCCTCTGCTTTGTGCTCACTGTTATTTACAGCACATCCTCACTACTCTCAAATTCATGATTTTTGACTCAGATATTGCTCAAACCCTGGTGGTGTAGTGGTTAAGTGCTATGATGCTATGACTTCTAAGTGAAAGGTGAGCAGTTCAAATCTACCAGGCACTCGTTGGAAACTATGAAGTGGTTCTACTCCACTCTATAAGGTTGGAATTGACTTGACAGCAGTGAGGTTTTTTGTTTGTTTGTTTGTTTGTTTCTGGTGTTGATCAACGATAGTATTTTTTCTAGATAGAATAATTACGCAGCATACTTTCTCATCCTTGAATATCTGAAAATACAGTTGTATTACTCTTGTAAATGAATAATAGTCTGGCTAGGTATAGAATTCTCTTGTCATTTTCTTCTTCTTAAAGATATCATAGACGTTGTTTGATTGTTTCCCAAATTTTAATTTAAAAGAAGAAATGACAAGTAACAGCACTATTTGTTTTAGGTAACCTGTTTTGGATTTTCTTGTTTTGTTGTTGAATTATTGGTATGGATATTTGTAAGAGTTTTCTTTGTTGCTTGATATTAGAAAGTTATTAATTTTTAATAACTCAATTACTGTTATTTAATTATTAACTAATTGTCATTAACAATTGAATTATTAAGTTTTTATTAATTTTACCTTATATTCTGAAAATCCTTTCTCTCTAAAAATATTTTGTTTGGTTATTTCTTCTAAATCTGCTGTATCTTTTTCTTGTGGATATATATATTTATAAGCTTGGTTATTAAAATATAAAATCACATGATTTAGCTTCAAGACTTTGAATGAAGAAATCCTGGTTTTAATCCAGCTCTACTGTTTATTAGCTATGAATGAGACTTTGGGGAAGTTCCTTAAGCTCCATGTGTCTCTATTTCCTAAGCAATAACGTAATAGTAATAATATCTATTTCATAGGGTTGTTTAGAAGAGTAAATGAACTACAACATGTAACAGATTTAGAGCAGTTCCTGTGTAATAAGCACTCAATAAAATTAGATACTTTATATCATTTTCTTACATTGTGTTTTTTTATTTAGTGATTATGTTACCACCAAGACATCTTCCCTGATTTAATTTTGTTCTCTTTCATCACTCTCTGATATTATTTTATTTACTTTAGAGATACATTATTCTATAAATTATCATTGAAAGTATGTAATCATATGTTAGAAATTTTTTACATTTTTCTCGTGTTTTTGCTTCTGGTTTATTTGTTTTCTTGTGTTTTGTTTCTGGTTTATTTGTTTTTAAATGACTCGATTTCATAGATCATTTAAATTCCAGAGGAAAATTTCTCAGGGGAAGGAAATTGATGAACTCATGGCAGACACCCTGTTGCTGCTTCATTCACTTTTATTCTCTCTGATTATTAGAATCTACCATGAGACCTTTATTTAAATTCAGTCTCTGGTGATGGTATGAATGAATACCCTTTGACAGGTACATGGGAGAACTTATTGTAACAAATAGTCCTCCTTGGTCAATCAAGTCTTTCTAAGTGATGGTTAGTTTCAGGAGATGATGGAAAGCTTCCAGTATGGGGTGACAGCATCTCTTCTTTGAGCCAGAAGAGTGGTCACAAACTTTTGATCCGCTGACTGTATTTCATTTGGCCAGTACAGTATTTTCTTTTTTTTTTTTTAACTTAAGTGCCAGATTCACAATTCTCTCTGTTGATTTTACACCAGGCTCACTTGATGCATTTTTCACTACCTACCCTGCAGGCACTTAGGATGGTGATTCTTGAGCCATCTCAATGTTTGTGCAAGTGAACCTCAGGGATAAAGATCACAACTGGAGAGAGAATGTGAAGATATGTCTAAACCTGCCACCTGGAACTTTAATTGATCGATTCTTTCACGAAATATTCATTGAGGACTCTGTATGCGCCAGGAAGTGAGATAAAGCTAATGACAGAGAAAAAAAAAAAAGATTCTGATTCATGGCAACCCCATGCGTTAGAGTAGAGCTGCTCCATGGGGTTTTCTTCGCTGTAATCTTTATGGAAACAGATTGCTACAGCTTTCTTCCACAGGATTGCTGAGTAGGTTGGAGCCACCAATCTACAGGTTCGCAGATGAGAGCAAACCATTTGTACCCCTCCAGGGACCTAATAGAGTAGAGAAAAACAGTGGCAGTCATTTCTCCTCTTGGAACTTACAATGTAGTAGCAAACAGAAAAGTAACAGGTCACCCACCTAGATGAAAAACTGTAGTGAAAATTTACCATTTTGAAAGAAGGCAAACAAGGTTAAGAAAAAGAGAACAAGATAAGAAAGACAGAGAGAAAATTGAAAGAGGAGTGAAGGGGAGGTGAAGGGAGGGAAGAAGTAACATTAAATCAGAGTCTTCAAATAGAAGGCCAAAGAAATCCTGTGCATTTGTGAGGACTGTTAATAGTCAGAGAATGCTTACTGATTTGGGTCCACTTAGATATTTAAATGCAAAAGTTACGTAAGTCCTTACGTAGCAGGTTAACCAATTATTGACAACCTAGCTGAGGGTCTCTTCTCAACTACTGTCTTTCTACACCTACTATATATGTATAGGTTTATTTGTTTAAAACCAGAACGTTTTTGCTAAAGATAAGGTGGCTTCTAACATGGTCACCATCTAAACTTCCGGAAGGAGTAAGAGGCTTAAGTCACACATGGATTATGCAACATTTGCATAAATGTTAAAACTTTACAGCCTACAGAAGTTTTATTTTGACAGCCTCCTTTGCATTAGCGTATGTACAGGATTAGAATGAAAATGTCTATTAATTTTGGTTTACCTGGCATCTGTGAATCAAATATAATAGAACCATCCTCTCTAATTCAGATTCCCCCCAAAAGAAAACAGTGATTTTTTCCCCCCGTGACTCAGTACTTTCTAATGAAAACAATTTATTGCTGATATTTGTTATGTTGATTTCTGAAGATGTATCATGACCTTTGCAAACATGAAAACTATGTGAAAAAAGTTATTTTTGCACCATGAACACACTGCAGTAAAATTACTGTTGTTGGTATTTTTTCTTTCTTTATTTTTTAACCACTAGAAATGTATATTTTCAGTTTGGCAAACCAATCCTTTTTTTATATTTTATTGCACTTCAAGTGCAAGTTTACAATGCAAATCTCTTTGCCGTATAACCCCCAACCTCCTGCTATGAAACTCTATCTGATCTCCCTACTCCTCTTTTCTACCTTGTATTTTTTGTATCTATTTAACCAACCCCTGTCCCCCTCCGCTCTCTCATCTGGCTTCTGCACAAGAGCTGCTCAGACAGCCTCAAGTATGTATTTAAGCCAAAAGCATACTCTTCACCAGCATCACTCTGCTCCATGTCATACAATACGGTCCAATTTTGGTCTGAAGAGTTGGCTTCAGTAATGGTTTCAGCTCTGGGTTAACAGAGAATTAGGGGCCATCTCCTTTGGTCTTTTAATAGAGTTCTAGTTATGCACACCCATTTTTCTCCTGCTACATCAGGGATTTTAAATTCTATTTCTTGTCAGGGCAGACATTGGTTGTGACTGGGAACCACCTAGTTCTTCTGGTCTCATGCTGATGAAGTCTCTGGATCGTATGGTGTCTTCTGTCTCCTGCGCTCATATTTTCCTCGTGTTTTGATGTCCTTCATTCTCCTCTGCTCCAAGTGGATTGGAACCTATTGTTGCTACTTAGATGGCCATTGGCAAGCCAATACTTCCAGCTCCACTGCAGTGTTTTGCAAAGTATAATTTTCTTTCCTTTTCTTGAGTCTTCATTTGATGGTACCTACCTAGCTACCTACTCACCTACACACCCACCCACCCACTTACCTACCTACTGAAACTGTTATGTAGTTTCAGGTGAATAATTGAATTATTCACCTGAAGACTGGTGGATCACACCTAAGTATGGAGAAAAATTTGAATCATGGCTAAAATATGAAACTTTTTGACAAAATTTGGATTTTTTTTTCTAAGTGTAGTGGTTAAGAAATAGGAGTCTGTAGTTAAACCAGGCTTTAAACCAAGCTGAATGATTTGGACTAGCTCATTTAACTCTCTGAGCTTCAGTTTTCTAGTCTATAAAATGGGAACAAAAAGAGTACCTACCTTATAGGATTGTGTGAACATTTAAATGAGATAATGCATGAAATATGCCTAATAAACTTCCTAACCCATAGTAACTGTTCAAAAAGTACTTTTAATATTAGTATTAAAATATTCTTCAGATCCCTTAGCACAGTCATTTGAAGTATTATTTTTAAATTTTTGGAATGGTTGGTCCATCTACAAATGAAATGCTTTCTGTGCATCACCAGTGATATGGCTCAATGACAAACTAATGTGATGGCAACCTAGTTAACCCTCTCTGCTAAGCTTTCGACCATCTGGCTTATCCTAGGGTGTCTCAGTCATGAATTTATTGGAGGTGCCTATTATAAAATTGCTCTCTCATTTCCTGTCTGACCCTAACTGCGTCTCAGAGCTTGTGGCTTCCAGCCCCACTGGGCTGAGCTATCAAACAGGTCAAGGATGTGAACCTTCGCTTATTTCTGAAGGTGAACTAGTTGGTATTCAACCCAATGGTAATCTGATTAGAATTCAAGGCTGCCAAGAGGAGTTCTGCTAGGAATCTCTCTGAGCTCCCACAGGCACTCCTGCGATGCCAGCTCCCGGTGCTCTCTCACAAACTCTACCTATGGACACAATTTTTGTGCATACTCAAAGTGGATAAAATGCCTCCTAGGCCTCTGTCTCTTCCCAGCAATGCTGCATCTGTAATTTAAACTTTGCCTGTGATAGCATAGCCTCCATAGGTCAGCACTTCTATGTATCTGGAATTTAGATAGCTAATGTTTATGGGTACCTATTATGCACTAAGAGGTCCCTGTGTGGCGCAAATCATTTGTGCTCTCCTGCTAATCTAAATGTTGGTGGTTCAAACCCACCAGGCAGCACTAGGTGATTAAGCAAATATCACAAGATCTGTACTGTTCATTGGTGGAAACGGGATTTGAACTCAGACCCTTATGGACCTGAGGTCTTCACAATACCACTATCTCTATAGTTGCAGTCATTAATATACCCTGTAATTCAGAAACACTGAAAGATACTAAACTTGTTGCCATCAAGTCGTTTTTGACTTATAGTGACTCTGTAGGGAAAAGTCTACTTGCCTCCTAGGATTTCCAAGGCTGTAATCTTTCTGGAAGCAGACATCCACATCTTTCCCCCACAGGGCTGCTGGTGGGTTGGAGCCACTGACTTTTTGGTTCACAGCTGAGCATTTAACCATGGCTCCATTGGGGCTGTGACAGATACTAAAGTGCGTTATAAATCATCAAAGCAATATTGCCAGTTGGTACAGCTTAGTGGTATACGAGGACTGCCAATTACGTTCGTGAACTCATCCTAGAAAAAGTACCATCAGAGCTGTCGTATTACCCTTGATGTCCTGAATGTCATCAAAATGCCTTCCTTTCAATATTTCCTTTATCTTCAGGTAAAAAGAAGTCACTGGGGGCCAGATCAGGTGAGTAGGGTGTTGCAATGCAGTTATTTGTTTACTGGCTTAAAAACCCCTTCACAGACAACTAGACAATTAAGTTTGCAAACTGGCCACCTTGCCACCGTGTGCAACGGCCGTTCCAGAGAGTTCCAAAATTGCTTTGAGGGGTGGACTAAGTGCCAGCATTGGTACCTAGCTTCCCAAGGGGAGTATGTTGAAGGTGACCATAGTGATATTCAGCAGTGAGGTATGTAGCAGTTAGAACAATTAAGTTCACTTACTTAACTGTCAGACCTCGTGTATACCATACATAACGTTGTTTACTAGACATACAAATATAAATGGTGCACTCTCCATACTTTCAAGAACCTAACAATATATTGGCAGAGATAGTCAATATACTTGGTCATGTATATTCTAATGTGATGAGGGTCTTAGTATCAGTCTGGGCCAAGAGATTTCAGAGCACTGCATAGGTGGCAATGATGTAACTGGATCTAATAATGCCGGGGACAATGTGGAGCAAAGAACAGGGAGAAGGGAGTTCCATCCAGAGGGAATATCGTACACAAAAGGTCAGAGAGATGTATCTAAATGCATGGCGTGTCTCAGGAAAAGGACAAGGCATTTGTTGTGGCCAGGGCAAAATGTGCATGGAAGGCTAACTTTTGTAGGGTCTCAGATAGTCTCCATCCTGCTAGCAATGGTGTGTGTGTAAGGGCCACTGGCAGAGGAAAGTGATGATGGCAGTGAGAGACAGAGAGATAAAGGGAAAAATTATGAGTCATGATGTTAGACACACAGTCTGAACCCGGATTTACTGTTTATGCCCATGATCTTGGACAAGTTGCTTAATGTCAAAGCCTCAATTTCCTAAAAATTAATGGGGAAAAGAATCCCTTTTTCACACAGTTGTTGAAAGGACTACGCGAAATTAAATAAACAACAACAAAAATAGCCACAATGCCTAGGCTACAGTAGGTACAGAGAAAATGTGAGTGTGCTTTCCATTCTCTGCTGAATGGAACTGATTACTTGCTGGATTTGAACACCATGTTACTCATTCATATTGGACAGGTAGTAATTTACTGCCTTGGACTACCAAACCTGGAATCAAATTCTCCTAAACTGAGTGACATCTATCTTTTTCTATCATCATATAAGCCCTGCATGTGTACTGGTGTGACAGAATCTAAAGAGGAAGGTGTTCTCTTAAAATAACCACTCAGAAGTGAAGAGATGAACCTAACAGACAATTACCAGGAACATCATGTTTATGAATATAGATGTTGATTTGTCATTCATTCATTTGCACATTTGTACACTCATCCAAAAAACGTTTATCATGTACTTGCCATGTGCCAGGTGCTGTGCTAGGTCATGGTGATTCTGAGATGGCTCAGTGCAGCTGCTTGCCTTATCATAGTATGTGGGCTGCTGTGATTCATTTCAGTCACTTATAAATTACTGCTAAACCCATTGCTGTCGAGTCAATTCTGACTCATAGTGACCCTATCGGACAGAGAAGAACTGCCCCATGGGGTTTCCAAGGGGAAGCTGGAGGATTAAAACTGCTGACTTTTTCGTTAGCAACCTGAGCTCTTAACCACCAGGGCCCCTACTTACAAATTAAAGCATTCTTATACAACATCTTTCTTTTCCTTCCTAGGAAACACATGCACCCAAACATGTATATAAACAACCTATACATTTTAAGATCTTTATCAAAGCCTATACTTAATATCAACCACCAGTGAGCCCATTATATGTGTCCAGGACTTTTTGTTCAAATTCATTCCGTAGACTCATCCCCAAACCTCTCAGTAATCTCTTTTGAGAACAATTTTACCTCTTTGTCCCTTGGAGGGAGGTCATTCTAAGTGCATTTTAATGCGTGCTGCAAAAAGGGCAGCACCGCTAAAGGCTGATTGAAAATTTGATCTTCTCTCTAATGTCACAAGGACATCCTGAGACAGTGACTGAGGAGCTATGCTCTAGTACCCAGCTGGATCCTGGATACTCACATTGACAGATGCATTATGAACAGTGACATTGATTTAGAGTGAATTAAGTAACCAATTTCCATTTTCAAGCCTCCCGTTCCATTTTAGCACTAGGAGATGTTAACCAGTATTCTTGTAGGTGAGATCTGATTGTGTTAAGGAGTGTACCTGGATGCTTGGAAGAAGCCACGGTTGGAAATCAGAGTACTGAGTTTTGTGCCAACCTTTCACCTGCTGGATCACCTTGAGAAACTCACATCATGACTGTGTCAGTTTCTAAAAATCAGATATTGTTTGCTATAATCCTGAAAGAGAAGTTTTGGATTACTGGCTTCCTCTATGTAACTATCCCAAGGTGAGTTCAGGCAAGGAATTTCTGTAGGTGCAGGATTTTGCATGTTACTGGAATGAAGTGCAGGGCTGGCCTTGAAATATGCTTTTTTTCATCTGTATAACAAGCAAACTAAAGAGAAAAATGAAGTACTGAAATGTTCTCATTTCCAGCATGATGCCAGCTTATTGATCCAGCATGGCAGAGGTAAAGAGATGAAATCTGATGAACAAAGTCATTGCAAGCCATACAAAAATCTTAATACTCGGCAATAACTCTCCTAGATACAGTTGTGCCACTTTAAATAGTTCACAGATATATTGGTGCTATTTGTTAAGCCAACAAATATTTTAAACAAACTTGGTTGATCCAAATTGAGAATGCTCTTATCCTAGGATATTATCTTTCTCTTCTCTTTTGTTCTTTTTCTTTCTCATATACATACTTATACTAATAATGTAATTATATAGCACTTTACAGGTTTATGGAAGTCAACTCATTTGAGCTAGTATTATTTTCCTGATGTCACTGAAGAAATTGAAGCTGAGGGAGACTGTTACTAAGGTTTTCTAGCCAGGACTCAAACACTGGCTTTCTGCGTTCACTGCCAGTGATCTTTCCACCACATTCTGCTGTCTGTACTAAACTGTGGTTCAGCTAAAAGAGCTGTGCCACCTGAGAGATTCAAAAGATTAATTTGGGCCAAGGGCCTCAGTAAAAGAAGATTTTATTACAAAGATGGCATACTTGTAGTATGTAATTTATTTATATTAGAGACCACTCAACACACGTGTTATTTCACCTTATTTGGCATCTCATGATGGTATCCAAAGTTTCTGAAAATAAATGGATTCTGATATTTTATTAGTCATGTCTATTTTACAGACTCTGTTTGGGGGAGTTCCATAAAAACCAGGACAAATACCTTTCAAAAATAGTATCCTTTTCTTGGAAACCTGCAGTGCTATTAGAAGCTAAAGGGCTTGGAGAATGTGGTCTATCCATATGATGGAGCCATAAAAGACATTACATTCTGATACTTGCCACCACATGAACGAGGCTTGAAAATATTGTGAAAAAGGTGAAGACACAAACATTGTGAAAGAAGTCAGGACACAAAAAGAAGAAATGTTGTATAACCCCACCTACATGAAGGAAACACAGTGGCTGCAACAATGGGCTGCAGCCTTGCAACCATCTCTAGGGTAGCTCAGGATCAGGTGATGTTTCAGGTGATGTTTTGTTCTGTTGTACACAGCATTGCTTTGAGTCAGAACTGACTTGCTGGCACCTAACCACCACAACATATGAATGAAACATCTAGAATAAGCAAATCCATCAGGACAAAGCATTACTGGCTACTGGGGAGTGGAGGAATCGGGAACTGGAGAGTTGGGGAACAAAAAAGGCTCTGAGAAATCCTGTAAAAAAGAAATTTGATCGATTTTGTTAAACTCAGGTTTTCTTTTTTAATCTAACACCTCTTAAACATCTCTTGGAACACTAGTATTTGTATGAAAGTCAATGTGAAAAATGTAAAGCAATCTTCTCACTTCTCCTACCAACTCCTTTATGGAAGGTCTTTCTTTCCATAACAATCCTATAAGTGAAAACTAAAAGAACTCATATTTAGTATCATTAGAACAGAAGTTTATAGAGGCCAAGACATGTTTTTTTCTAAGTTTAATAAAGAGCATTACATGTCATAGATGCTCAGAATATTCTAATGGTATTTCCATCCAGCTGATGTACAAATCTTGTTGGAACATTTTTAACCATGAGAAGAGTAAAATATCCCTAGGATTTTTCAGAAAGAGACATCTTATTTAGAGATGGTAGACATACATTTTTCAAATAATTGAGGACTGGAACAGTTATTCCTTTGAAATTTCTTTTAATTTCGTTAACAGGGACCATTATTATTATGACTTCTGTCCGTTGTTCTTATTCAAGCCTTTAAAAGCATAGTCAATATTAGTTGTGAAGTAGTTACTTCCAGTTACTTGCTTGTTGTCTGGATATAATTTTGTTTTCCTTTTTTGATACTGTGTAAGGTTGAACGTTGGTTATACTGATATGCCTAACAGAGTGAAGGGACATATCCATGTGGCTTATGTCAATGTCTCTCTTGAAATACAAAGTTATACTTGATATCTAGCACCCTACAAAAAAGGTGGGAACCTTGATGGTTCAGTGCTTAAATGCTATGTCTGTGCACCAAAAGGTTAGCAGTCTGAATCCACCATGTGCTCTCTGTAAACTCTATGGGGCAGTTCTACTCTGTTCTATAGGGTCCCTATGAGTTGGGATCATCTTGATGGTAACGGTTTTTTTTTTAAATTAAAAAGGGCCTATCTTTCAAACTAAAAACAAAAACTGAGAGAATCCTATGTGTATTGCAGACTACGAATCTCCTTTCATCTTAAACAAAACACCTGAGTGTATTCTTAGATGATGAGTTGTGAGATTTTTGCCTTTTATACAAAAGAATTTTGGAAGATAGAAAACAAGAAACCTAGGCAAGATGCTGTTGATGGTGTGAAGGACTTTGGTGTGTGTCTTGGGTACTAATATTGTTGAATGAATGGAATTAATGCCTAGGGCCCTCAAACCCTGAAAACAAGTTAGATATGATAGAATTTAAGAACTGAATATTTACCATTCCAGTTTCAACCTTCATCTCTCATTGTTTCCCTAGCCTTTGGGATGAAGGTTTATTGAACACATCTTACATTCTTGAATAGATTCTCGCTCTCCTGTTTGGTACTTTTCACATACTATTTATTCCCTCTCTCTGGGACTACTCCTCTTAGACCTTACTTAAACTCTAATTAAGTCCTATTCAGGATTCAAGTCTTTATTTGAGATGTTATTTCTTCTGGGAAGGGCTTCTTGATCCCTGCCCACCCATCTTCTATCATTTAGGTTATGAGTCGGGTGCCCCTCCTGTGTGATCTCATGGCATCTACTGTTTTTCCCATCATGTACCCACAACACTGTACAGCAAATGTCTGTTGAGATCTCTGTCTCCCTTATTGGCTTTTGA
Organism: Heterohyrax brucei; assembly: GCA_028571685.1. NCBI lineage: Eukaryota > Metazoa > Chordata > Mammalia > Hyracoidea > Procaviidae > Heterohyrax > Heterohyrax brucei. The sequence goes on along the minus strand of CM053166.1, from coordinate 172,778,270 downwards.
GCTTTCTTTAGGTAATGACCATGCCTCTCTTGTTTACCATTTTTATTTATGACTGTCTTAGCAGATACTAAGTTCTCAATAAATATCTGCTGAATGAATACATATGACTTTTTATTATTTTCCTATATGTTCTATGGAAACCCTGGTGATGTAGTGGTTAAGTGCTGTGGCTGCTAAACTGAAGGTCAGCAGTTCAGATCCACCAGGTGGTCCTTGGAAACTCTACGGAGCAGTTCTATTCTGTCCTATAGGGTTGCTATGAGTTGAAATTGACTGGACAGCAGTGAGTTGGTTGGATTGTACATGTTGTGCTATAGTTCTTGCTATAATTTCCTTCTCATTCTATATTGCCAGAAGGAAAGGAGAAATGTACAGAACAATCTCAGAATTATAAGCAACAGAAACCCCAAACTCATTGCCACTGAGTCGATTCTGACTCATGGTGACCCCCTGTGTTAAAGAACAGAAATGCTTCACGGGGCTTTCTTGGCTGTAATCTTTATAGAAGCAGACCACCAGGCCTTTCTTCCATGACACCAATGGGTGGGTTTGATCCACCAACCTTTACGATAGTAGTTGAGTACACACCACTTGTAGCATCATGGAAAGTCCTGAGCAGAATCCAGTTTGACAAGGAGAAAAGAATGAGGAGATGCCATTGTGTCTAATGATGAAAGGCTGAAAACACCTCTAATTGACTCCTGATGAAATGAGCACAAGTTGGATCTTCTCTTTGTGACACTGTCTCTTTCATTCTAGATTTCTGAATTGTTGAACTTCAAGATTAAAAAAAGAAACAATCTATTTGTTGATCTCTAAAATAATGAAAATAAAGCATCTGAAAATGATCAGTAACGCATAATACGTAATTCATTTATCTTAGATATTTTAAAATATAGTTTTTCAGATGCATGCAGTTAAAAGCCTCACACCAACCACTCCTCCATGAAGATGATATGCTTTCTGAACATAGGGCTTGTTGTTTGTGAAGAAACCCCATTGTTACCTTTTGCTTTGTTGTCAGCTTCCCACAGCAGTCTCAGCTGTTTGTGAATCTAACCACAGACCCTGAAAACAAGTGATGCCAGGGAAGAATCATCCAGGTTAAGGAGTTGACACAGTGCCAAGATGGACTGGGAGACAGAACACATTTTCTGTAAGTGGTTATCTGGCTGAAGCAAGGAGATGGCCTTTGCTTTCTTTTTTATTCCTAGTACACTTAGCTTTTCTAGATTCCCTAAATTGGCCCAAACAATGGCTGGTTCCAGTGTTTTCCCAGGTACAAAATGATAGTATCTCTATTGTTTCCAATATGTTTTCTGCCAAAATCTCTATACTGATTTCATTGATGAAGGAAATAGTACGGTTCTCTGAAAAATGACATTTCAGTAATCTAACGATTTGGTTAGGAAAAGAAGGACATAAAAGAATCTCAGAAGGTTGACAGGTAGTATTTTCCCAGGATGATGACACCACGCTGATTTTTTTTTTCCCAGAACTTCAATTTTTAGGCTCAAATAAGAGAAACACGCTAATGCCAGATTGTTTGTTGAGTTGGAGAAAATCAATCATCAGTCAGTCATTCATTAAGCAAGACCTGGGAAGCTCCAATTATCATTCCTAGCCCTGTGCTAGACATTAGAGAAGGCACAGCTGAAGATAACCTCTATTCCAGATCTAGAAGAGGTCATGGTCTTGTTGAAGGGAAAAAAAAAGCAAGTCTTACAATCAAAATCATGGGAGAATTTCACCAACTGGGAGTGCTAAGAGTGTGTTACAAAATGCACTATTCTAGAAAATTAGGAAAAGTAGAGGTCACAGTGGCCTAGGGCTATCAGGGAAAGTTTCCTAGTGGAATAGGTGTCCTATCTGGGCCTTGAGGGACAGAAGTATGCTTTCACTTATTAGAAGTTGAGTGATCAAGGTCCCAATAGATTTATTTTGATGGAAAGGGAGAAAAATGTGGAACAGAACTTCAAATTCTTAAAGAACTCACACTCAGTGGACCCGGTGAGGCTGAGGAATTCCTAAAACTACTGTCCTGAGACACTCTCTAAATCTTAATGTGCAACTATCCCCTGAAGTCAGCTTTTAACTAAGTAGCAGGTTAGCTCAAAAAGTAAAGAATACCACCCTTGAGTACCACGGTGTCAGAATACAGGTGTTCAAGGTCAGGAATGCAGGTGTTCAAGGTCAGGAATGCAGGTTCAAGATTTGGGAAAACTCAGTAATGACAGGCTCAGCTGGTGTTGTCACGGCAGGTTTATTGGAGCGAAGGCACAGCAAAGCAATATAACATCTCAGGCAGCAGCAAGTGGCTGAAGGCAGGGGGCAAGAAACTGAGCCTTGTGATGCAGTGGCCTTATATACTAGTTTTATACAAAGGTGGCTAGCTGCCAGATTTGAGCCCTCAAGGCCAAGCTGAGCATAAACAGTGTAAGTCATACTGCTGAATCACTTCTCTGCAGAAGGCCTGTACAGGGAGTCAGAAGGCCTGAGCGAAACACCTTCCATTTTGTGTCCCAACATACCGTCTTTTAAAAAATTTTCTGGATAGGACCAAATGGACAATTACTCTAAAGCATAGACAAGAAGTTTGGGGGACACTGAGACTATGAAATGACTAGAACAGAAATGAGAGTATTGTCACAATGTGAAGAATGTAACCGATGGCATTGAACATTATATGTAGAAACTTGGAAGGAAGTGTGCTTTGCTTTGTGTATTTCCACCAAAAATGCAGTAAAATAATAATTAAAAGAAAATTGAAAGGACACCTTCCACTGTGTGTAACAAACTGTATGTTTAGTCAGATCTTGAATGACTAGAAAGAAAGGAGATGTGCAGAGATGAAGAGAAGATAATTAGTATTCTCTGAAATAAAGGACTAGGTTGATAAAGGGACGGGCTGTCTTTTTTTTTTAATGCGAATAATGGCAACAGCCTACATTAAGGTACAGGCTCATCTATCCATACTTTGTTATCTTCTCCTATTTGTGCCGATTGGCATAGGAAGACTGGATAGGTTTAGGACTTTAAGTTACCATAATAGCAAATATATAGCTCTTACTGCATGCCAGGAGCTGTTCTGACCACTATACAACAGTTCATTTATTTCAGCTTCATAACCTTATGGTATTTTACAGGTGAGGAAACTAAGGCACAGAGAGATAAAGTAACTTGCCCAAAGTTACGTATCTAGTAAGTAGAAGAGCCAAGATTTGAATCCAGGCAGCTTGGATTGAGACTCTGCTTTTAAACACTGTGCATCATGACCTTGACTGCCCTTCGTTATTTGCAAGGCCTCAGTTGATTTCTAGGTGTCCTTAGTGCCTCTTTCTTTGATGTGCTCTGACCTCTCAGTTTGGTTAGCTGTATGTCATGTAGATTCCAAAGAAATATGGTAGGAGCGTGGGTACAGGGCTCATGGAAGTGATTAGGTAAGTATGAAGAGTAGAGCTTTGTCAGTAACTGCAATTACAACATGAATTGCTGAATGCCCAGCTGATCTTGATTAGGCTGTTCCGTAGCAGTGGGTTGAGGACTGTAGTGAATCCAGCAGCTGACTGTAAGCCAATAATACACAGCTAGCACAGCTTGATTAGGACAGGGCAGGCTTCCAGGACACATAACTGTCCAGATCTCCCACAGTGAGCAGACGTCTTGAGAAGGTGCAGGTATGTTGCTAGCTGCCTCCATCTTCCTGTATTTTTGGTCACAACATGTCATGGTGTCTTTCTAACAAGGCTTATATTTATGAGTAACAGTAGCATCTTAGATTTGGCCTTCCAAAAATCTAAACAACTACCCCAAGAGTAGCTTGGTAGATAATTATGGATATAAAAGTTATACCTAGTAGAGCTTTAAGTTGGCTCCGTCTCAGTGTATTTAGTTTTTGAGCATCTATGCCCAAAGCATAAATGTTCCTGGCAAGCTCTTACTCAAAATGTGTTCCGAGTTCACATCTGAAAAGAAGAGCCATGCACACCTAGAGGCATTTCTACCTAGCAAATTGCTTAAGGTCCTTGCCCATTCACCTTCCCCACTGGCCCAGAATAATGTACACCCTCATGCCGTCCTCACCACTGACTCGATTGAGGGTTACCATTGCAGCTCCCACACTCCCCACTCTGAGAGCAGATCTCAAGGCGTTTAGGAAATGGAAAATAGTTCACCGTCACTAAAATGCTGGGGTTTGCATGAAAATATCATTTTGTTTATATGACTTTTGTTTGGGAAGGCAAAGGAAGAAGAGAGTTTCACAATGTCTGTCACAGTGATTGACAGAAATGAAGCTTGAAAGAGAGCAATCGTGTTTATGAGCCAGGGAGGTGAAAACCAGACAAGACCTGGATCATATATTTTTAACAACTCAATAAATTTCGTTCACCCATTCCCCAAATCTTCGCATTCCAGCTAGAAAAGAATGACATCAAGTTTCAGCTAGAAATGAATTTTTGTTTGTGAAGGTTAGAAAGTTATAAGACTATAAAACATTTTTTTTTTTAAATGAAATCACAATATCCTCCAGAGTCTCACTCAGACCTAGTCCTTGGAGCCATGCTATTCTTAAAGAAAAAAAAATAACCTTATAGCAAAGTCTTTGTGCTATATCAGTGACTAGATTCTCCTGGATGGATGGGACACAGTCACTTTTTATGCTGAGTTCCATATGTTCTCTCATTGTTATCAGAGCAAAACTCTTAGCTCATTGTCTCACACCTGTGACATTCAGAGTGGAGTCAAGAGGGAACTGGTTATGGTAAAGGTGATTTGTGGAGAAAGTTTGACAAGAGCCAAACAATGGACAGACTGTGTCAGGATATACACCCATGTCTCGCTTCTGAAAAATTTGGAGGAAAGAGATTTGTCTTCCAAAGTTAAAAACCACTTATTCTTTTAAATATATATTCCTCAACCTCAGAGGTACTCCACTATGCTTTGTTGAAGCAGTATAGCACAGTTGAAAGAACACAGACTTGCAGCAAAACACAGATTGGAAACACGGTGCTGCAAATTACTGGATGTGAAGGTTTGGAAAAATAATTAACAGCTCTGACTCAGTTTCCTCCTCTGTGAGTAGCAGATAATAGTGTTCACTCTGCGGGACTGTTGAGACTAAATGAGATATGAATCAATCTGTCTGTCTGTGTGGAGCTCTTGTTGGCACAGTGGTTAAGATCTTGGCTGCTAACCAAATGGTCTGCAGTTCGAATCCACCACGCTCTCCTTGGAGACTCTATGGAGCAGTTCCATTCTGTCCTATAGGGTCTCTACATGCTGTAATCAACTCAATGACAATTAAAAAAAAAATCTCTCTATCTGTCTATCATCTACCTATTTGTCTAATTGCAGAGAAGTCATTATAACAAATACTTAGGTCTCTACTGCGTACATTTCCTGTGGCAGTGTTTACATTTATCCTCAAGTGTAAATGATGTGTCTTAAAATCTAAGTAATGAGTTGTCAGTCTCATCCTCCCAGGTTTTCTCTGTCCCTTCTTTTTACTGAGATAAATTTATTTTGGAATTCTAAGAATACCCTGAATTAATTCAACTGAAAGAATACTCACAAGAGACTCTTTTCCCAACCAGGTTGGCTAATCCCTGTAAAATTAACAGCAATTGAAAGAAAAGTGGGGACCCAAACTATGGTGTAGAGGTGCACTGCACGTTGTAGGTACAATCATCTACACGATGCAGTTTGAGAACAGTTGGCAGAATGTCCACCCAACCCTGCCATAAGCCCCTCCTAAATACCCCTTCGGCCTACACACCTGACTATGTGGTAACTAATCTGTTAGGAGAGCCTCCACTTGATGTGAATTGTTAACATGCTCAGCTGCTAGCCAAAAGGTTGAAGATTTGAGTTCATCCAGAGATGCCTTGGACGAAAGGCCTGGAGATCTGCCAATGAAATCAGCCATTGAAAACCCAATGGAATACAGCTCTACTCTGATATAAATGGGGTCACCATGAGAAGGTATCTTAGGCTGGGTTCTCTAGAGAAGAAAAACCAGTAAAATTTATAAATATGGAGAGTGACATTTGTATCAGGAAAACAGCTCACACAGTTGCAGAGGCTGGAACATTCCAAGTTGGATGAATAGGAGCTTGCAGCAGGATCTAGAACTAACAAAAGCCCACAGACTTTACCAGAATGTTCTTTCATATTCAATGCAGATCCCACACTCAAAGAAATTCTCTTTCAACTGGTTGGCTGTTCAGAGCAGATCCCATCATGAAAGTGAGCACGTTACATCAAATCTCATCACAAAAGTGATCACATCATCATATGACTGCCAAACAACATCATAACTGTCAAATCACTGAGAATCATGGCCCAGCCAGTGGGAAGAGTAGTAGTTTCAATGCTAACAGGCAGTATATGCTTCCAGTGACTTATCTCTTATATTGGCTTCATTTCAACCCAGAGAGGTTAAGAGAGGATAGAGATGATTTATGAGCTATAGCTTTTACTGTTATTAAAGGGACAAAAAAGGTGGACTGAACTGGGGACACTTCAACAATATTGAGACACCTTATCAGGACCCTGGGTACCAAACAGATAGAGAAGAAAACTTGTTATACCAGGGAAAAAATAAAGGGGGGCACTGAGAAAAACCTTAGTTATTTCATACTGATGAGGTCACGTTTATCTTGTTTCTCTTCCTTCTTTACATTTATTACCTGTATTTATATTGCAATCCAGCAGGAGGCTTTTCCTTCTGCTTAGAAACTTTTTATAGCAACATTTCAGTCTAGTTGACAAGACATGTTTCCTGTGCACTTGCTCTGAAGGGAGCACAGGGGGTAAGGTTACTTAGGTTGAGTAGGGCGGTCCTTGGCCTAACTTAGTGCAGAGACCAAAACCGAAGTGCTAGCTCCCTTGAAACAGCCCTGAAAGAGAAAGGGAAGGGTCTAGAATTAGATCTACTCAATTGCCTAGGCAGGTGGTGGAAACGCAATGCTCAGGCTAAGCTTCAGTACAGGAGAACAGAATACAAGGGGATACAAGGTTTCCCAGCTTCTCAAAGAGGTGAAGAACATTTTCATACCCGTTGTGGGTTGAATTGTATCCCCACTAAAAGTGTGTGTATCAATTTGGCTGGGCCATGATTCCCAGTACTATATGATTGTCCACCATTTTGGCATTAGATGGGATTTTCTGATGTGTTGTAAATTCTGTCACTATGATTTCATAAGATGGATCACTGGCAGTGATATTGACGAGGTCTACACGATTGGGTAGTGTCTTTTTTTTTAGTTGTGAATTAAGAACAACTTTGCAGTCTATATCATGTTGCCATATAACACCCAGAACTTTCACTTCTATTCTATTCTAGCTGTCCTGCCCCCACTGCAAAGTGACAGCATGCTTCCTTTTTTGTTTGGAACTTCCCGTGACCTTTTGACCAAGGTCTGGCTCTCCTCGCCCAATCAACTCAGCTCCAGCAAAGTGTCCCTCAGATAACCCCATGTAAATTTTTAAAGGTTTGTTTGTCTCCATTATCACTCTGTGTTTTGTATAGTCCATGTCAGTCTTTCTCTGGGGAACTGGCCCCAGTGCTGGATGTAGTTTGGGGTTAGAGAGTCAAGGGGCCACACTCCCAAGGTACCTTCCATTCAGGAGGACCATCGAGTGTGGTCTTTTGGTAGAGTTCTAGCTCTGCCCCCTACTCCATCACCTGCTGTGTCCAGAGCTCCATTTGGTGTACCTCATCCAGGGTATCATTGGTGGTGGACGGGCACCATCTAGTTCCTCTGATCTCATGCTAAAGCAGGCTATGGCTCATAGGACCCCTTCCATCTGGTGTGATCATATTTTTCTTTTGTCCTCAATTTCCTCCATTTGCCCAGGTCTGAGTGGATTGGGTGCTATTTAGATAGTAGCTTGCTAACTTTTAAGACCTCAGTCACCACTCACCCAGGTGGTACATGGAGAGAGATTTCGAGAGAAGGAGAGACAAAAACCTTGGGTTTGCCATCCCTAATCCTAACTACTATCTAATTTTTAAAAATCCCTCTCCCTCCCTGCCCCCCACCATTGTAAGCATTAAATATTGATTTCTACTGCACTTAAAGTTGCATCCTTATAATGGTCTCATACAAAATTTGCCCCTTTGTGTCTTGCTAATTTCACTCAGCATAGTTTCCTCTAGGTGGTCCCAAGTTGACAGATATTTGCCTAAGCCATCATTGTTTCTTATCATTGTGTAGTATTCCATTGTATGAATATACCACAGTTTGTGTAAACAATCATCTGGTAATGGGCATCTAGGTTGTTTCCAACTTCTTGCTGTTGTGGAAAGAGCTGTAATAAACACTGGCATGCAAGTATCTGTTTGGGTGGTGTTCATTATTTCTTTGGGATATATTCCAAGGAGTAGGATTGCTGGATCATATGGTATTTCTATTTCTAGTTTTTTAAGAAAGCACGAAATCGATTTCCACAGTGGTTGAACCATTTTACAGTCCCACCAACAATGTAGAAGAGTTCCAATCTCTCCACATCCTTTCTAGCATTTACTATTCTGTGGTTTTTGGATTACTGCCAGCTTTGTTGGGGTGAGATGGTGTCTCATTGTGGTTTTGACTTGGATTTCTGTGATGGCTGGATAGTGTCTTAAGCCAATCTTTTTGAGATGTGACGGAGAGAAGCAAGCAGCCAAGCCAAGTGCAAGCAGAGAGACACAGAAACCTTATACAACAAGAAAACAATGCCAGGAGCAGAGCACATCCTTTGGACTTGAGGTTCCTGTGCTGAGATGCTCCCAGACTAAGAGAAGACTGATGACAAGAACCTTCCTCCAGAGCCAACAGAGAGAGAAAGACTTCTCCTGGAGGTGATGCCACGACTTTGGACTTGTAGCCTACTAAACTGTGAGGAAATAAATTTGTCTTTGTTAAAACCACCAACTTGTGATATTTCTGTTATAGTAGCACTATATAACTAAGACAATACCTGTCATGGACATAACATTATATGGCACCAACTATGTAAATTCTGACCTGCCATGTTGTTCTTTGTTCCAAACAGTACAGAAATTGCGAAGTGTCTGCAATTTTGACAAAGTAAAAGACACAACTGTGAAGAGTTTGGGGTCTATCAACCGATGACACAATTTACAGACTCTCTACCCAGCAGTTGTTCTTCCCTCCAGCCCAGTCCTTACGTATCACATTTATTATTATTTTTAATTTTTTCCATATTCTTATTCAGTATGTTGTTAATGGACACTTTTTATATATGAGATACTCTTTTAAGTGCTGGGAGTAGAACAGAGGACTAGGTGAATAAAGTCTTTGCTTGGGTGGACCTTATATTCTATTGGAGGAACAGACAGTAAAAAGATAAAAACGTAAGTAAAGATTTTCATAAGCGTAGGATCCGACTCGACGGCACTTGGCTTGGCTACACCAAGATAAGCTGGGGGATGAGATATATTGATGGGGGGACCGTAATTTATGTATCATGACTAAGGACCTCTCAGACAAGGTGATATTTAAATTCAGGCCTGAATGGTGAAAATAAACCATCTATGCAGAGAAATGGAAAAACCATATTTTTATGTAAATATCATGTATCTTCTATGTTTGTTTGCCACCTGCATTCTCCACCCACAAGGTTTTTTGTAAGCACACTATGCTTTTTTTTTTTTAAACAACAACGTGTTAAAAAAAAAGGCATAGTGACACTTATAAAGACACCTCACAGGTGTAGGGGTGGTGCAGTTGGCAAACAAATGTAGAAGGCATGCATTATTTGTGTAAAAATACAGTAGAGATAGAAGAAACAGCAAGTGAGACCCTCTGATGTAAGAAAGAATTAAACCAAAAAATAAATAAATAAATCCCACTGCCCTGGAGATGATTCGAACTCATAGTGACCCTGTTGGACAGAGCAGAACTGCCCCAAAGAGTTTCCAAGGCTATAAATTTTTACAATATTAAACTGCCACATCTTACTCCTTCAGGGTGGCTGGTGGTTTGAATACCCAAACTTTTGGTTAGTAGCCACGGGCTTTAACCACTGTGCCACCAGAACTAGTCATGCTTAGATAGAATTGAAGAAATCAGTGTGACTGGCTTGTGCTAAATAAGGAGGAAAGGGTAAAGCTGACTATTCCATCACCTTTGCCATATTCTGTTATGCCAACATAGCCAGGCCAAGCCAAGCGCCATTGAGTCGGATCCGACTCATGGCGACCCTAGGGGCCAGGGTATTCAAGGAGCGCCAACATAAGGAATCTGCATTATATTCTGATGTTAATAAAGCCATTGGAGAGTTTTAAGTCAGAGATGGAGTCCCTGGGTGGTACAAATGGTTATGCACTTAGGCATTGACTAAAAGATTGTATGTTCAGATCTGCCCAGAGGTTCCTTGGAAAAAAGGCCTCATAATCTACTTCTTCTTTTTTTTTTTAATGATTGAATGAAAATGTACATTCCCATATAAACTGCATGCCCACCTATATGAAGCTCCCACTGCTCTCGCTTACCAGTGACAGCACACTCTTCCTCTCTACTCCATACATGTTTTATCCTCCTAACAATCTCCTATCCTCTCCTCTCCACCCACTCCCCTTCCTCCAGTAAGAGATCAGCAGAACAATATTCCATAGATGCATAGAACCATAAAGTGCACACATGATACGGTCACTCTGTGTTGTCAAGTCCAATCTATTCCTGTCTGAGAGATCACCTCCATTATGATTTATGGACAGGGGCATCATTCATGATCTACTTCTGAAAAATCAATAAAACCCTACAGAGCACAGTTTTACTCTGACACGCAAGAGGTACCATGAGTTGGAGTCTGTGAAGTGGCAACTGGTTAAGTCAGAGAATGATGTCCAATTTACACATTAGATAGTCACTCTAGCCTTCATCTAGGAGCCTGGTTGGCACGAACAGTGTGACTGGCTGCTAACCAAAAGGCTGGCAGTTCGAGCCACTCAGTGGCTCCACAGAAGAAAAGACCTGGTGTATGGCTTCCTTAGATTACAATCACAAAAACCCTGTGGAGCAGTTCCACCATGCCCACATGGGTGGCTGTGAATTGGGGGGCCAGCTTGACCATGGCTAACAATAATAGCAACAACCTTTGTGTGGCTAATGGACTCTAGTGAACCAGAATGGAAATTGGAAGTCTTGTTAAGAGGAAAGATGACAGTAACTTGGAATAAAATTTTAACAGTGGAGAGGCTAAACATGTTCAGATTCAAGATCTGTTTAGGAGATGGGGCTGCTAGGAATCACATAGAAATGGATGTGGGAGATGAGAAATGATTCCTAGGTTTGGAATGATTGTTATATTTGCTGTGAATGATTGTTATATTTGTTGTAATGGGGAAGCTGGGAGATGAGGGAATGACATATTGTTTCTGACATATTATCCTTGAGATGTCTATTACACACTTGAATAGAGACATGAAGGGAGCAATTGGACATACAAGTCAAAGTTCTGGGGAGAGTTCATTGGGCTGGAGACACAGATGGTATGCAGAGCCATGTGCCTAGATGAGATCACCAGGAAAGACTCGAGACAGAGATGATGTCCAAGGATAGAGCACAGTGGCACATCACAATTTTTATGTCCACCTTTGTGTGACTTTTTGTCTTTCCCTCTCATCCTACTTACCACCGTGACTACTTCTGTCACCAGGTTCAGATCAGAACTCCTGGGAGAATTGAGATAGGAATTATCAGTACTCTGATGATTAAGGATCCTAGAGAGTGAAACAGGGAGTGTCACTGTCCTCTGTCCTCTAGGAATTTTAGTTGGCCTATGTCCAGTGAATGTGATAAGAAGCTGAAGGTATAAATATAAAAGCATAGCTGGCGTTGGCAAAATCCAGTCAGTAATAATGGAATATCCCCTCAATGAGCCACGTGTGCATTTAGCAACTGGATTGCAGTTTCCAAATACCATTCATTACAAGAAGGCAGTGATGCTTGGAGAAAGATCCAGTTCTCAGCCAGGTAGAAGATGAGGCCAGGACATCTTTTGCCAGAAGGTAAGGAAATGCTCAAATACTGAGGGGACCTGGCAAAAGAACATAGAAGCTACACTAATGAGGCTCTAAGTGGCTAAATTTGAGAAAATTTGATCATAAAAAAATGCCAATAACACATTGAATGAACAAAATAGCAGCTTCACAAGAATATTCACATTCACACAGAAAGAGGTAAGGTGAAGGAGAAGGGGAAGATTATATTTATCAACTAACAATAATAAATCAAACCCACTGCCACAGAGTAATTCTGACTCATAGCAATGCTACAGAACAGGGTAGAGCTGACCCACAGGGTTTCAAAGGCTATAAATTGGCCACATCCTTCTCCTGAAGAGTGACTGGAAGGTGAGGGGGGGGCAGGTGTTCAAACCAGAGACCTTTCGGTTAGAAGATGAGTGCTTTAACCACTGCACAACCAAGGCTGTATTTGTGATGAATGCTGACTAATAAATGTAGAAGAAAAGATATAGTTAGAAACTCTCCATTTTATAACAGCCAACCTAATAACTGCTTCTGGAAAGGATCATCAGTGATGCTAAAATCCTAACCTGAAAACTTATTTTTTTTCTTTATTTTTTTATTTTTAATTTTTTAATTTTTATTTAACATGACTGAGTGAAAATGTACATTCACGTATAAATTTACATGCCCATCTATATGCAGCTTCCACTGCTCTCTCTGTCCGGTGACTGCACACTATTCCTCTCTGCTTCATACATGTCACATCCTCCCAACAGCCTCCTTTCCCCTCCTCTCCATCCACTCCCCTTCCTCCAGCCAGAGGTCAACAAGATGATATCCTATAGATGTATAGAACCATAAAGTGCTTCCAATATATGGTCACTCTGCATTGCCAAGTCCAATCCATTCCTGTCCAGAGTGGACCTTTGTTATAATTTATGGGAAAGGGCAGCATCAGGGCCAGGGGCCATGCTCTCAGAGGAACCCCAAAACCGCTGGACCATCAATTGAGGTCTTTTAGTGGAGATCTCACGATGCACCCCTTTTTATTCTTGTGTTGCCAGTGAGACTCAACCTAGTGAGCTCCATTGTGGCTATCGCTGGTGGTGGCCGGGCACCATCCGGTTCTTACGGTCCCAAGTCGATGTAGGCACCCACTCTTGTGGGTCTCTCTGTCTTCTCAGTTGTCTTTACCGCATGTCATTTTGGTCCTCAGTGAGCATCTTTTCCTGCTGAGTTGGGACCATTTGCTGTGTCCTCGGATGGCAGCTTGGTAGCTTGGCAGCTTTTAAGACCCCAGACACCACTCACCAATGTGGGGTGCAGAGAGCTCTCTTAGCAAAACGCTAGTTGTGCCAATTGGCATGGAATTCCTAAGAGCATGGTCCCCCGCCCCCCGCCCCAGCTACTCTATCCTTGCAGTATTGAGTTAAGATGGAAGGAGTACTCAAGTTATGCTGAAGTCCACTTAATGTTGTTCTTGTTTCTAATGTGTGCTATCACCGCTTTCTCCCAACTAGATTTCTAGTAACTGTCTAAACTAAACCCTCCCCCCTTCACCCTCCCTCCCATCCATTGAAGCTGTCAAAGAGTCTTTTCTTCTATACACAAGTCTGTTTTTGAGATCTTATCATAGAGGTCTCATACAGTATTTGTCCTTTTGTCGCTGACTACTTTCACTCAACATAATGTCTTCCAGTTGAAGCCAGGTTAGGAGATGTTTCCTGGAATCATCGTTATTCTTTATCATTGCGTAGTGCTCCATTGAGTATATGTACCATAGTTTACCTATCCACTCTTCTATTGTTGGGCATCTGGGTTGATTCCATCTTTTTGCTATCGTGGGCTGTGCTGCGGTAAACATTCTGGTGCATGTGTCCGTTGGTGTGAAAGGCCTTGATTCTGTAGGATATATTCCAAGTAGTGGAATTACTGGGTCAAATGGTATATCGATATCCATTTTTTAAGGAAGTGCCAGATTGCCTTCCAAAGAGGCTGGACCATTTTGCAACCCCACCAACAGTGTAGGAGGGTTCCACTTTCTCCACAGCCTCTCCAGCATTTGTTGTTTTGTGTTTTCTGGATCATGGCCAATCTTGTTGGGGTGAGATGGTATCTCATTGTTCTCTTGATTTGAATTTCTTTAATAACTAAAGATCATGAACATGTCTGCATGTGTTTTTTGGCTGCCTGGATCTCCTCTTTAGTGAAGTGTCTGTCCATCTCCTTTGCCCATCGCTTAATTGGATGATTTACCTTCTTCTTATTGATATTTTGTAGTATCTTATAGATTATGGAGATCAGGCATCGGTCTGACATAGAGTTGCCAAATATTTTTTCCCATTCTGTGGGTGTTCTTTTAATTCTATTAATAAAGTCTTTGGATGAGCAAAAGTGTTTGATTCTTAATAGTTCCCATTTATCTATTTTCTCTTCTGTTGATTGAGGTTTCTTTGACAGATTTTGGAGTCTGTCCATATTGTGTATTAAAACTTCCATTGTTGTTCCTACCTTTTCTTGTATGAGCTTTATTGTTTTAGGTTTGATATTTAGGTCTTTTATCCAGTTGAAGTTGGTTTTTGTATAAGGTGTAAGATATGGTTCTTGATTCAGTTTATTGCAGATTGATAACCAATTTTGCCAGCACCATTTGTTGAAGAGACTGTTTTTACCCCAGTTTAATGTCTTAGGGCCTTTGTTGAATATCAACTGATCATAGGCAGATGGTGTCATCTCTGGGGTCTCAATTCTGTTCCATTGATCGATCCGTCTGTTCTTGTACCAGTACCAGGCTGTTTTGACCACTGTGGCAGTGTAGTATGTTCTAAGGTCAGGTAATGAGAGGCCTGCCAGTGTGTTCTTCTTCTTTAGTAGTACCTTACTTACCTGGGGCTTCTTCCTTTTCCAAACAAAATTGGTGATTTGTTTCTCCATCTCATTAAAAAATGATGCTGGAACTTGTATTGGGATTGCATTATATAAATAAATTGTGAAAACTTATTGAGGAACAGAATATTACATTGTCTTAGAGATTACTCTCAACAGAAGAATGATGCTGTTACATTGGAGGAAATGGCAGAAACCATTATTAACGAAGTGAACCAAGTTAACATCACCAGTATGAAACACACTAACATTATGTGCATCCTAATAAGATGGACTGAGATGAGTACAATCACCTGTGTGACGTGCTTGCCAGAATGTTTAAGCGGAATCTGCTCAGGAAGGAACAGTGAAACTTATTGTGGGACATTCTGCAAAAAAGGCTGGCCTGGGACCCTCAGACACATCAGTGGCATCTTTGGACAGACACACAAGTCTGAACAAAAGTTCTAGATTAAAAGATACTAAAGAAACACAAACGTTAAAAGTAATATGTGGTCTTAAATTGGATCCTAGGGGAAAAGAATTATGAAGGCCATTATTGGGATAATTGGGAAATTTGAATGTAGCCATTATATTACCTAGTATGATTGCATCAGTGTTAACTTTCTTAAATGGGATAACAGTATTAAGGTTGTGTAGAAGAAAATTCTTGTTCTTAGTGTATGCATGCTAAAATATTTAGGGGTGACATGTAGTGACGTCTATCTTATTAAAAATGTGTGTATATGTGTCCCCACACGTGTGAGTGTGTGTAGAGGGAGAACTAAGCTGATATGGCAAAATGGTAAAAACTGAAGTACTTCAGTGAAAGGTAAAAGGATCCATCATAGTATTCTTACAATTTATGTGTGGGTTTGAATGTTTTCAAATTAAAAGTTTGGGAAAATTTATAATGGGATATCCCAGTGGGCAGACAAGTGGAATTCAGGAAATCCAGGGCCACACAAATATGCCAAAATCCACCTGGGGAAGTGGACTGAATCAGGGCGGTCTGTCAAACTAAGGTGCTCAGCTCCTTAGGCTATACTTGTGGCCCACAGACTCTGAGGTGACTCCCCAATGATATCCTGTCTCCTCATATCCACATTTTCATGTAATCCCTTCCTCTTTTTGTGGGACAAGAATCTTCCCCCAGGTGTGACAGAGAGTTTTCCGTTGGAACCGTGACCCTGAATTTAGACTACTAGTCTCATAAAGCATGAGAAAATAAATTTGTTTAAAGCCACCTTCTTTTGGTGCTTCTGTTACAGCAGCACTAAGAAACAAAGATAGTTACTAATTGTTCCATAATTTGTTCACTAATCTCAGTATCACTAGACATGTATTTTTAATTTGCACTATTATACCTAACTCCAAAATATCCATCCTCACACAAATATCTGTGTCCCTATTTTTAAAAACTTCGTCAGGATACGTTTTTAGTAGCCTTACTTGACCAAAGTTCTTTATCATTATAGAGATACTACTACAGGGAAATTCTAAGAGTGCTTATTTAGTAAAGGGAGCCCTGGAGGCACAGTGGTTAAGCTCTGTGGCTGTTAGCCAAGATGTTGGCAGTTAGAATCCACCAGGTACTCCCTGGAAACTCTACTCTGTCCTATAGGGTTGTTATGAGTCTGAGTCAACTTGACGGCAATGGGTTTGGTGTTTAGTAAATAAGGAGTCCTGGTTGCATAGTGGTTAAAGCGCTGGGCTGGTAACCCAAAGGTCAGTAGTCAGAACCCACCAGCCTCTTGGCAGGAGAAAGCTGTGTCAGTCTGCTTCCTTAAAGATTAAAAAAAAAAACAAATTCGACCTGTGTTGAGTCGATTCTGACTGATAGCCACCCTATAGACAGAGTAGAACTGCCTATAGAGTTTCTAAAGAACACCTGGCGGATTTGAACTGAGGTGAAAGACTGTCCAAGGGGTGTGCTTTCAGGGTTTCTAGAGTCTTTGTCAGGCCAGCAAGTCTGATCTTCCTTTTTGAGTCACAGTTTTGCTCTGTATTTTTCTCCAGCTCTGTCCGGAAACCTCTGTTGTGATCTCTGTCATAGTAGTCAATGGTAGCAGCTGGGCACCATCTAGTTGTACTGGGCTCACTCTGGTGGAGGCGGTGGTAGCTGTGGTCCATTAGTTCTCTGGACTAATCTTACCCTTGTGCCTGTAGTCCTCTTCATTCTCCCTTGCTCCCCAAAGCGAGAGACCAGTGGAGTAGCTTAGATGGCTGCTCACAGGCTTTGAAGACTCCAGATGCTACTCACTGAAGTAGAATGCGGAACATTTTCTTCATAATCTGTATTATGCCAACTGAGCTAGATGTTCCCTGAGGCCATGGTCCCCATAGCCCTGACCCCAGTAATTTGGTCTCTCATGGAGTCTAAATGGGCCTGTGGAGCTTCCATGACCTTGCACAAGGCTGCGATTTTTACGGAAGCAGACCATCACATCTTTCTCCCAAGGAGCAGCTGATGGGTTCAAACTGCTGACCTTTTGGTTAGCAGCCAAATGCTTAATCACTGCACCAATGGGGCTCCTTGGCTAAGGTGATAGCAGTGGAAAATGAGAGGCAAGAAAAAATAAATAAATACCACGCCTTGCAAATGATATACGAAATTTTCGAGTTGAATGTATTTCCCATGTTTGGAGATTTTAGAGTCTAAATATACATTTCTGATATTTGAAGCATGGCTGATAGGAAGAACAGTGATGATGTAGCAGAAAAGAGGACATTATCATTAGGTTTTCTCGGTTTGACTTTAGACAACCTTCAATGGGTACACTCTGGACAGACAAAAGTGACTTTAACAGTGAGTGCTAAGTTATTTGCCTGCAATGCAGTGTGGTCCTCAGCAACTGTCCTAATAGTTAAAGCAAAGCATCACGATGCTTGTATTCTGCACTGAGGTAAGCAGGAGGGGGAGGCGTCAGTGGGAAGTGTGTAATCCAATTAAGCATGAAAGAAAAAAGATGCAAGGCTCCTGTGAAAATGAAAGGACTGTAGAAGTTAATTTTAGACACAGGCACATGTGGCTGGTATGATAGCGTGAGTCAAGGAGATGACTGTATTAATAAAAGCAGTATTATAGCAAATGGAAGCAATGACACATTGCAGTGTTAACTGGGCTACATCAGAAGCTCTGCTTCTTTTAGATGCTTGCCTTTCAACCTTATTGGAAATTAAAAACGAAGTCTCTTGTGAGGAGAAATCTGTTCCACCTGACACATTATCAAACACCTTCATCTCAGCCAAATTAATTGCCCTGGTATTTGCTGTGGCTGAGGAAAACACCAGGAGTTAATGATAAACCCATCTTATGAGCCGAGTTTTTGAGGACTTTCCTTTGATCAACTAACTAAACTAACAAGAACAACTTATTTAGAAAACACTTGGCACTTTCCAATGCACTTTAACACCCATTATCTTAATTGAGACTGATAACCTGGTGAATCAGGAAGGAACGTGTTAATTAAAATAAAAAAAAATTGTGCTTTAAGGGAAAGTTTACAATCATACAAAAACTTGCACACACACTGCTATATGACTCTAGCTACTGTCTTCACCCTGTGACAGCACACTATTCCTTTTCACCCTGCATTTCCTGTGTCCCTTTACCCAACTGCTGTCCCCTTCTGCCCTCTCAGTGAGCCTCTGGACAAGAGTTGCCTAGTTAGCTTCATGTATCTACTTAAGCCCAGAAGCAGATTCTTTGCTAATATCATTTTGTCTTACAGACCAGTCCAATCTTTGTTGAAAGAATTGGCTTCAGGAATGGTTTCAGCTCTGGGCTATCAAAGAGTCCAGGGACCATCTCTTCTGGGGATCCTCCAATCTGTCAGATCATCAAGTCTGGTCTTTCGATAGAATTTTAGTTTTGCACACTCATTTTTCTCCTGCTACATCAGGGACTTTACGTTGTGTTCTCTGTCAGCGCAGTCATTGGTGGTGGCTGTGCACCATCTACTTCTTCTAGCCTCGTGCTGGTGTAGTCTCTGGAGTGTATGGCCCTTTCTGTTTCTTGAGTTCATATTTTCCTTACATCTTTGATATCTTACATCTTTGATATCTTTCATTTTCCTCTGCTTCAGATGGGTTGGGACCGACTGATAATACCTAGATGGCAGCTTGCTAGCTTTTAAAGACTTTATATGCCACTCGTCAAAGCGGGATGCAGAACATTTTCTTAAAAAAAAACTCTGTTATGCCAATTGACCTAGATGTTGCTGAAAACACAGTCCCTAGACCCCTGTCCCTGCTACTGTGTCAGGAAGGTGTTAACTTTTCATTCCTATTTTATGTCAGGTAGGGGTCTCTAATGTCATAGAGGTCTCTAATGACAAAGGCCTTGTTTTTTTTAGTTCAACTCATCTCTTTAGGACAAATTTGTCCTGTGTAACTTCCTCTTCCCTTAAAAATGAGTTCTGTTTAAGGGAATTCTTTATATACTTCTAGTGAGTTGACCCCACAGTTTGTCAAATGAGACTAAATATACCTGAATTATAGAAGAACACAAGGTTTTCATTCCAGCTGTGTTCCCTCAGTACTTTTTTTCACTTAATATTGTGAATATCATCTCATGTCCTTCAAGTATTCGTTTAAAACATAACTGTTTTCAGTTTTTCACTGTTATTAATAACATTTATATGAATATCCTTTTGCATAAATCTCTATACATGTCTCTCAGTTTTTCAAGACAAAATCCTAGCTGTAGAATTACCACTCCCAAGGGTTATGATCATTTCCAGAGTCTTTAGTACATATTTTCACGATATCTCTATGAAAGACCTTACCCACTTATACCACTTGCTTGGTATTGGAGAGCACTTCTTTCTTTGGACCTTCTCCAATACTGCCAGTTTGATAACTGAACTTGGTGTCTTGTTTTTACGATTTTAATTATTTGATGACTAGTAGAAATCTTGGTGGCATAATGGTTAAGTGCTATGGTTGCTAGCCAAAAGGTTGGCAGTTCAAATCCACCAGGTACTCCTTGAAAACTTTATGGGGCATTTTGACTCTGACCTATAGGGTCACTATGAGTCAAAATTGACTCAGTGACGATAGGTGTGGCTTTGAAGTTGAGACAGAATGATTTGTATATTAAATGGATTGGCCACTTGGAATTCCTCTTTTGTGACTTCTCTACTCATCTTTTTAGTTCAGGGATCAGAAAATTTTTTCTGTAAAGGGCCAAATAGTAAACATTTTAGGCTTTACAGTCAATATGGTCTTTGTTGCTAGTCACCTCTGCCCTTGTAGTGCAAAAGCAGCCATAAACAATATGTAAATGAATAGATACGTCTGTGCTCCAATAAAACTTTACTGACAAAAGCAGATGATGAGCCAGATTTGGTCCATGTGTTGTATTTTGTCAACCTGGGTGGTGTAAATAGTTCAGCACTGGGCCACTAACCAAAAGGTTGGCAATTCAAACCCACCCAGAGATATCCTGGAAGAAAGGTCTAATGGTCTGATTTTAAAAGGTCACAGCCATGAAATTCTTATGGAGGGCTGTTCTACTCAGACACACATGAGGCCACTACTATGAGTCAGAATAAACTTGATGACAACTGGTACTGATGGCTTTAGGTCATCATGCTACCAAAGATATTTATCCCTTTGTTACTGAATTTTAAAAGTTGTGCATGTATTTGGGACATTATCCTTTGTATTCTGTGTTGGAAATGTTTCCCAGTTAGTAGTTTGCCTTTTATTTGTTCTAAAATGTTACATATTCAAACCTATGAATCTTTTACTTTTCATTTCTGTTTCTGTTTTTATGTTTAGTGAGATTTCCCGCACTACAGAGATATAAGTGTTGGGTGGCTCCTCTTTTTCTTAATCATTATGATTCCCTCTTTAATATGTCTAGGAGCAATTTTGAAATGAGGCTTGAAGTAGAGAGCTGACTTCATATTTTCCTACAAATTGTCCACCAATGGTATTGTCATGGATTGAATTGTGTCACCCAAAATATGTGTGTAGTAATTTGAGGAGGCTGTGATTCCGGGTATTTTGTGATATTCCTCCATGCTGCAAACCTTGCCTCTATGATGTTAATAAGGGAGGATGGGCCACTGTTGTGTTTGTGAGACGGGACTCAGTGTGTAAGACTGTACTGTGCTTTGAGGCAATCTCTTAGGGTATAAAGGAAAGGGAGGAAAGCAGAGAATTGGGGACCTCATACTACCAAGAAGCGGAGCCAAGAACAGAGTGTGTCCTTTGGAAAAGACCCCGGATTCCAGTGCCTCAGAAGCTCCCAGTCCAGGGGTATATTGACTATGAGGACCTTCCTCCGGAGCCAACAGAGAAAGACTTCTCCTGGAGCTGATGCCCTGAATTTGAATTTTAGCCTACTGGACTGTGACAGAATAAAAATTCTCTTTTTAAAGCTCTTGACTTGTGGTATTTCTTTCTTTCTTTTTTATTGTGCTTAAGTGAAAGTATACAATCCAAATCAATATTGTGTGCCCACTTATCTGCAGCTCCATCTGCTCTCTTCACCCAGTGACATCACTTTCCTCCTTTTCACTCTATACTTCTAGTATCCTCTTGCTGAGCACCTGTCCCCTCCTCTTCACCGTCTTCTCACCCATTTGAAAGAAATCAGTAGGACAGCCTCCTATAAATGTATAAAACCATGAAGCACACACCATTTGCTCGCACTGTGTCACTGAGCCTGGCCCCTTCTTGTCTGAAGACTTGACCTCAGTACTGGTTTCTGGTCAGGGTCAGCAGCAGGTCTAGGGGCCATGTTCTAAGGGGACCCTCCAGGCTGTCGGACTACCACTTCTGATCTTTTAACAGTGCTCTTGAACTGCACACTTCTTTTTCTCATGTTGCCTCAGGGAATCCACAATGTGTCTCCCATCACAGCTGCCTTTGGTAGTGGCAGGGCGCCATCTGGTTCTTCTCGACTTGTGGTATTTCTGTTAAGCCAGTACTAGACTATGAAGACAGGTGTCAACACCTTTTATTGAATAACTTTTTTTGGCTCAGCAGGGTTTCTTTTAAAACTAAGAGCTACTAAGCTAGAAGCAGCTCTGCTAATTTTAGTGGTGTTGTCTTGTGAGACTAGCATCTGAAAGTAATGGCTCTAGAGGTTTATTCACTGTAGGGGCCTCTCAAGCTCCCTCTGTACACTGCAGTCCAGTTCGTAATGTATCAAGAATTCTGCTGTATGTACAGTTATTGCTATTGTTGTAGCTGCTGCTGTCTTTATACTTTTATGTTTCATCCATCTCTGTCTTTTTGCATTTGTATATGGTCTTGTACAGCTCAGTGGGAGACATGCCTTTCTAGAAAGTCAGAAAAACTGACTCTTCTTCCTGTTGGAATTTAGCCTTGGTACACTGTTCCCAGTGTTGGTGGGCTTAGTTTCTTCGTGGTATGCTACTGGCCTATACTGTGCTATAACCCCTTCCTATACTTCTCTTTTTATCTTTGCTTAAGAATCGTATTTTCTCTTTTATTGCCTGATTATACGGGTAACTTAAAGACTCTGGAATCTAAAGGAAACCTACTCTTGACTACCGATAAGAGTGATGACCTTTCTTTTTCTAATTCCACTGACCATGACAACATCTTCCAGTACAGTATTCTGCTCAGCTGGACCATTTACTCTTATGGTGTCCTCTAACAATGTATCTTAGTAGACTCTTCTAGTCTTCCTAGACCCTCTATCCTAACTGTCACTCTCTGGTCTATGCTCTTGTCCTGCTGGAAGTGTGCTGAGAGCCTGGATACACTTTCACCATGTGTCTTATTCATCCTGTGCTGCTATAACAGAAATATGACAAGTAGATGGCTTTAAAAAGAGAAATTTATTTCCTCACAGAAAAGTAGACTAAAAGTCCAAATATATGGCACCAGGTCTAAGGAAATGCTTCCTTTGTTAGCTTTGGAGGAAGGTCCTTGTCATCAATTTTTCCCTGGACGGGGGCTTCTGAGATGCAAGACCCAGGGTGCAAAGGATGTGGTCTGCTTCTGGCACTGCTTCTTTCCTGATGGTATGAGGTCTCCAATCTCTGCTTTCCTCCCTTTCCTTTCTATTCCAGGAGATTGCCTCAAGGTGCAATACACTTACAGGTTGAGTCTTGGCTCACTAACACAACAATGCCCGTGCTCTCTCACATTAACATCATAGAGGCAGGGTTTAGAACATATAGGACATCACACAATAGTGGGAATCACGGCCTATCCAAATTGCTGAGCACATTTTTAGGGGGACACAATTTAAACCTTGACACCATGGTTTGGGAAAAGAAATAACTATTTCCACATGAAGGATGGTAGGAAGACTAATCTTCCCCACACCCAGGAAATAACAAAACTAGAAAAACCTGTTGTCAGGGGCGTGATTCCAGCTGATAGCTGTCCTGTGTGCCAGAGTAGAAGTGCCCCAAAGGTTCTCCAAGAAGTGACTGGCAGATTTGAACTGTCAGATTTTGGTTAGCAACCTGAACTCTCAACCCTCTCAACCAAATAATATCCATTGCCGTTGAATGGATTGTGATTTATAGTGACCCTATAAACTAGAGCAGAACTGCCCCAAAGGGTTTCTAAGAAGCAGCTGGTTGATTTGAACAGCTGACCTTTTGGTTAGCAGTCCTAGTGCTTAATCATCACACCACCAATGTTCCAAATAATAGTTCTTCTCAATTTCTTGCTTGTTTCTGTTTTAAAATTGCTCTTCAGGGCATTGAACAAAATGGTTGTGATTCAAATACACAATTTGTGACTTGTATTTAAATTTCTGGTTTCTAAGCAAAGTCCTTTTCAAGTCTTCAACTTTGCTCTGATCCTGCTGTGTGTATACATAAAATTCATACACAGAATTAGGAATTATATAGTAATCAAGACTCTGCAGCTCCCCAAAGACATTACAAAGCATAAGGTCTATTTTAAGTGAAAATTGTGTGTTATGGGAAACCCTAGTGGTGCAACAGTTAAGTTCTATGGCTGCTAACCGAAAGGGCAGCAGTTCAAATCTACCAGGCACTCCTTGAAAACTCTATGGGGGCAGATCTACTCTGTCCTCTAGGGCCACTATGAGTCAGAATCAACTCGATAGAAGTGGGTTTGGTGGTTTGGTTTTATATGTTATAGACTGAATCATACCCCTTCTAAAATATGAGTTGAAATTCTAAGCCCCATATCTGTAAATGGAGTCCCTGGGTTGCACAGTTCAGTGCTGGGCTACTAATTGAAAGCTTGGCAGTGTGAACAGCTCAGAGACATCTCAGAAAAAGGGGCTGGCAATCTGCTTCCTAAAGATCACACTGTAAAATCCTATGGAGTAGAATTCTACTTTGCAGCACATGGGGTCGCCATGAGTTGGAATCGACTTGCTGGCAACTGATGTGAGCTTGATTTTGGTATCTGTAAATATGACCCTGTTTGGAAATAGAGGTTTTTCTATTGCTGTGTTAACGGGGCCATACCAGTGTAGGATGGTTTGTAAATTGATGTAATCACTTTGGAGCTATGAAAAGACCTAAAGAGAAAGAGAGATACATGTAGAGCAGAAGGCTCTAGAGCAGAAGACACCACGAGAGGACCCACCTGCAAGGAAAGGAACACCAAAGCCTGCTAGCAGACAACAGAAACTAGGAGAGAGGACACAGGAGAAATTGACATGGCTGAGATCCTGATTTGGATTTTTAGCTTTCAGAACTGGGAGAAACTAAACTTCTCTTCTTTAAAGCCTCCCACTTTTAGAATTTCTGATATGGCAGTATTAGATAACTAAGAGAGCATGTAAACTTTTTAAAACAGAATCAGTGAATATACTTTATTAAACTTTGCAGTTGAAAAAAGTATGACATTAATATTCAGCAGTGGTGTTTTAAAATAAAAGAAGAAATAGATTAATCAAACCTTTTCAAAAAGCAGTTACTTTCATGTAATTATAGGGTTCTGCACATTGAATCCAACTTTGGTTCTTGCCGTTCCAAGTATCCTGTAAACATTTGCTTGTAATCCTTGTAGTGTCCTTGTAAGGTCCATTAAGCAAGATGAATTTGTTATACACTGCAAACAAAGAAACCAAGCCATGGAGGTAAGATGATTTATTCTAGGAGGTGTAGCCTGTTAATAAGTTGTTACTGTTGAGTTAGCTGCTGTAGAGTTGTCCCTTGACTCAAGGTGGCTCCATGCACAACAGAACAAAATGCCGCCCAGTCCTGTACTGTCCCCATGATCAGTTGCAAATCGGGCTGGGTATTGGTGGTTTATTGGTAGAATGCCTGCCTTGTATGTAGGAGACTTGGGTTCACTTCCCAGCCTGTGCACTTCACACACAGCCACTGCCCATCTGTCAATGGAGGCTTGTGTGTGGTATGATGCTGAACAGGTTTCAGTGGAACTTCCAGACTAAGATGTACTAAGAAGAAAAGCCTGGCAATCCACTTCTGAAATTAGCCAATGAGGAAGCGGTAACCTCCAAATCTAACCAACATCCTTATGTCTAGCCTCACACACATGGTGGTAACCACAGGTGTGGGAAAGTCTTCCATGAGGCCTCAAGTGAAGATAGTGAAGCTGCCTCTTCTAGGAAGCATTGCTTCTTCCCCTTTGGCTCTGATCACAGTGGTCCTCCATTTTCTTTCTGAACTCATGAAACTGATTTATGCTTTTTGGACTTGACTTATGTAGGAGTTGCTCCAAAATAACCCAAACCTGAGAGTTTGATTTCTTCCAAGTTCTTTTAAAAGATCCCTGATGCTGGAAACAGTATAATTTTTGTTTTCTCTGCCTCCAGTTGTAACTAGTGTAGGGTTGCAGAGTTTTATACATTGAAGCCCTAGCACTGAATCATTTCTAAAAAATATACATTTGAATGAGAATGATGTAGTAGAAGGAACAATCGACTAGGGCTTACATGACTTCGGTAAGATCATCCTATCACTTTGAACACCAGTTCCGTTCTATTAAAAGGGGGAGAAGAATAAAGTGTTTTATATCTAAAGTTCTTTCCAGGAGCCTGTTGGTGCAGTGGTTAAAGCACCTGGCTGTTAACCAAATAGTCTGTGGTTATAACCTATCAACTGGTCTATGGAAGAAAGATGTGGCAGTCTGCTTCTGTGAAGATTACAGTCTTCGGAAAACCAATGGGAGCAGTTCTACTGTGTCCTGCAGGTCAACATGAGTCAGAATAGACTTGATGGCAATAGGTTTAAGGTTCCTTTCAGTTTCAGAATTCCATGATTCCCAGTCTTTTGTTACTAATTTTTTCCTTTTAGAGTATCGATATTGTATAGTGGTTAGGCAGATGGATTTTGCAATCAGACAGATTTACCTTGGAGGACTAATTTTGTCTTTCTATGGTCTTATGCTCTTGGGCAAGTCATTGGGCCTCTTCAAGTCTGGTTCCTTCATTTGTAAAATGAATATGTGGATACTATAGTGATTATGTGTTACGTCTGCTAACCAAAAGGTCAGCAGTTTGAGTCTACCAGGCTCTCCTTGGAAACTCTACGGAGCAGTTCAGCTCTGTCCTATTAGGGTCACTATGAGTCGGACTTGACTCAGCAGCACTCCATTTTTTTCTCACAAAGTCGTTGTAATGGAATGAATGTAAAGTGCTTAGCACAGTTGAATGCACATAGAAACAGCTCAGTAACTATTAACTGTTACTGTAAGCCATATTTAAAGACCAGCCCTTAGCAAAAGTGTGATAAGCAAAGTTGACATTTATTGCCTCTGTTTCCCCTTTGCTGAGTTCCTCAGTTTTATTATTGTCTCTGTGGTCAATCTCTCTTCACCCACCAAACTTGAGCGAATGGTACTGAGGTGTTAAGGGAGTGTTCTTTGTTTTTGTTAAATTATTGTACTGTAGATGAAGGTTTACAGAACAAACAAGTTTCTCATTAAACAATGAATACCTATATCATCTGAGGACATTGGATGCCAATCCCGTGACATGTTGACACTCTGAGGGAGGGTTTTGATGGGAGGTCCATGATCACACAATACTTCAGTGACCCTATGCCTACCTAAGCTCACTGTGTATACCCTCCGTGAATATTTTGCAACCTTTGAGTCTGTGATTTTTCATTTCCCGCTAAAGAAAACTTCTCTGGTAATTCATACTGAGTATCTGATTCCAGGAACCATGCCCCAAGAGAGTTTTCCTGCATGCAGTGTGCATTAGTTATTAGGAACTGCCTGACACTCATTTATAAAGCTGATTACAGGCCTGTTTTCTATCACTTACAGAATATTCATCATAACTGCACGAGTTCAGGCAGACTTCGTCTCTCCATGAAGCTGTATGTTTTCGGAGACAAAAAAAAACTTTATTACATGACAGCTCACGTGTTGACATCCGTCGCCTTTTCTAGTGTGGCTTGTTTGCAGCCTGGTGGGAGTTAAATAATCTGCTGCTATTTCCACAGAGAAATGAGAGGGAATTAAGAAAGAGGTACATACCTCACTTCTCCACAAATTCTGCTGTGTTAATAGAAGTGAGATCTTAGATCAGTGGCAGATTCTCCTGACCATTCCAAGTACAATTTTTTTGTGGTTTTAGTGAAATCATTAATAATCTCTCCCTCTTACACACACACCCCTCGCAATCACGAAAAATGGGCTATTATATAATGAACATTAGATGTACCCCGACGGTCAAGACAATGAGGTCCATTTGGACTTGAGTTTGGTCATTCTGGCTAGGCCAGTCTACTTTGCCTAGTCTTTATGTAGACACAGTTCAGCAAATCCACGGGCAGATTTTATGTAAATGAGTGGCAACTGACAAAGCCCTCTCTGTCCTGAGATGGCTGTCTCTCTAAGTCACAGCCCAGACATCTGTAAGTACAGCAGAATTAGACTAACAGAGCATTCTGGCTGAGAACTTGAGTACAGAGCAGATAGATTTGTTGTACACTTATAGGAATCAAAGTAAATGAGAGGCAACAAGTCAGTATTTCACCATTGGCTTAGAGCTCTGCTTTGTCCATGCCACAAGCAATCATTTCTGCTGAACTCAAAGAGACTAGATAGTTGTAGAATGTCTCTAGCTTCTCTGAACAGCCCATTATTGGTAAATCTGTCATTCTCTGTATTTGGCTAAATTCATCTTGGACTAATTTTTTTTCCCCCAGCTAGTCTCCTCTCTTGGTAATAATGATTTAACATCTGTATTCTTTTTCATTTATCCTAAAAGTACTTACTAGAATTATGAAATCGGGAGTTGAAAGAGAGCCTAAAACCTGGTGATATAGTGGTAAGAGCTACAGCTGTGAACCAAAGGTCGGCACTTTGAGTCTACCAGGCACTCCTTGGAAACCCTATGGGGCAGTTCTACTCTGTTCCATACAGTCACTAGAAGTCAGAATCAAGTAGACAGCATCAGGTTTGGTTTTTTGATAGACCAGGGATTGCCAAACTTTAACATCCATGTGACTCACCTGGGATCTTGTTAAATGCTACTCAGAGATGTAGTCCTGGACAATTAGGAGCTGGGTAGAACTGCAAAATTGCAGGCCCTACCCCAGAATGGGATGGGAAGTTGCATTTTCTAACAGGATCCCCAGGGATTGTGCATGAGTGGCGACTGGCAAAGGCCTCTCTGTCCTGAAATGGCTGTCTCCACAGATCACAGCCCAGACACCAGTAAGCACAGGGAAATTAGGCTGAGAGAGTATTCCGGCTGAACACTTGATGGGCGCAGAGAAGATAGCTGTGTTGTACACTTACAGGAATCAAAGTAGATGGGAGGCGAGAAGCCAATATTTCACCATCGGGTTGTGGAGAAGCACATAGCTAGGCCAACTGCTTTTAAGACTGAAAGTGAAGTCACAGTTTCCCAAGGCCTTATATTTTAGTCTGGTGAACAGTTGTATATTCATCCTATTCAGCCTTGTTCAATGTAGCTCAGTTCTCCGGACTATCACCGAACATCTGCTGTGGCAGGTGCCGGGAATACAGAATCAATAAAATATTCCTTGTCTCTCCTCCA
The DNA here is from genome assembly GCA_028571685.1 of Heterohyrax brucei. Taxonomy (NCBI): domain Eukaryota; kingdom Metazoa; phylum Chordata; class Mammalia; order Hyracoidea; family Procaviidae; genus Heterohyrax; species Heterohyrax brucei. The sequence goes on along the minus strand of CM053166.1, from coordinate 172,749,462 downwards.
AGCTCAGGATCACTTCGTTCGTGGTTGCTGGTGAATCTGAATCTGACTCATAGCAAACCCACAGACATTAGAACAAACATTGCCCAGTCCTGTGCCATCTTCATGATAGTAGGTTATGATTTGGGCCATCTTTTTGTGGGTTCTTCTTCCCGCACAATATTGGGCAATATTCTCTTGTGATCCATAAAGTTTTCATTGGCTGATATTTGGAGACAGATTGTTAGACCTTTCTTCCTAGTTTATTTTAGCCTGATAGCTCCGTGGAAACCACACTGTGGCAAACGGAGAGATGGGGTGTGGTCACATTTACTAACTGGCCTCTGTTTTGAACATCTGCCAATGCTGGATATGAGCAAACAAGATCTATGTCTGGCTTTAAATGAGAGCAAGAGACATTCCCAGCCAGATTACAGGAATATGTTTTTAGATGAGTCTCACTACTTGTGATCTTGCTCCTTCCAATCCTTTATCCACACGGCAACCACATGAGTTGGCAACACCTCTCATTATTCCCCTTTTGCTTTCTATGACCCAGTCATACTGATCTTCCTTGGAAGCAGCAAGTTCCATAATACCACAGTGACTTCAGACTTGTTCTTCCCTTACTGTGGAGTGGTCTTGCTCTCTTCCTCATCTAGTTAACTTCCCTGGGAAATTACTTCAGGACTTAGCTGAAGCAGAACTTCTTCAGAGATGTTTTCCCTGACTACCTTCTCTCAATCTGAGTCAGGTCTCCTCGTTTGCATCTGTTATGGATTGAATTGCCCCATCCTTCCAATATATGTTGGGATCTAATCCCTCTGCCTGTGGATGTAATCCTATTTGGGAATAGGATTTTCTTTGTTATGCTATTGGGGCCATGCCAGTGTAGAGTGTGTTCTAAACCTAATCACTTCTGAGGTATAAGGAGCAGCACAGACAGACAAGCAAGTACAAATGAGGAAAGATGGATGCCATGTCAACATTACCAAGGAACTGAGAAACATCAGGGCTTCTACAGGTGCTGAAAGAGACAAGGATCTTCCTACAGCCAACGGAAGAGAGAGAGAGAGAGAGAGCCTTCTCCTATATCTGACCAAACCCACTACCATCAAGTCAATTCCAACTCATAGGAACCCTTTAGGCCAGAGCAGAACTGCTTCATAGAGTTTCCAAGGAATGCCTGGCAGATTTGAACTGCTGACCTTTTGTCTAGCAGAGGTAGCACGTAACAGGTATTCCACCAGCGTTTCCTCTCATAGCCGGTGCCCTGAATCTAGACTTCGAATCTCCTGAACTAGAGAATGTAACTTTCTGTTCGTGAAAGCCATTGACTTGTGATATTTCTGTCACAGCAGCACTAGGAAACTAAGATTTCATCACTCATCTCACTCCTTTTGTGTTTCTTTTTGAAATATAGGACCGCTATGAGTTGGGATAAACTTAATGGCTATGGGCTTGGTTCCTTTTCTTTTTTGTATAACATATTATTGTAATAATTTATAGTTATATGATTATTTTCATGATTATTAATTCACTGTCTCCCCGTCACAATCCAAGCTTTATGAGGGTAGGAACATTATCTGGTTCCTTACCATGGGTCTGTAAGGCTTCACACACTACACATGGACAACAAATATTTTCCCTCACCTCTCTAATATTGCTTCCCCCAGCCACTCTTTATTCCATTTTCTTGTTTAGAACAATTATCACTAACTGAAGTTATCTTGTTGATAATGCATTAATATAGGTGCTATTATCTGTTTCCTCCAGTCAGGATATTGAGTCCCATGAGAGTATAGACTTGGAAGTAGACACCTAGGTTTGAATCTCAGCTTCACCAGGTGGCACAGTTGACAGTCGCTTGTTAACCTAAATGTTGTTGATTTGAACACACTCAGTGATGCTGTGAAAGAAAGTCTTGCTGATCTGAAGGTCAGTCCTACTCTATAACACGTGGGATCACTGTGAGTCAGAATCAGCCCGATGGCAATGAGTTTGTTCTTTGTTATCCATTGATGCGGCATTACATCTGGCTTACATCTGGTTGTTGAGAAACGGTGTCCATTCATCAAGTTTCATAGACTAGAAGTTATTTGTCCATCTACTAAAAGCCAAGCCAGCCAAGTGCCGTCGAGTCAGATCCGACTCTACTGCAAAGTCTTATAAAATTTTCTATGATGACTATTGGTGGAAAGAAAGCAAATCAGTCTTTGCCACGTGCTTCTGATTTTGGAGAAAACAAGCAGTACATCCACAGTGTGACCTCTGGTTACCCTGTTCTTACTACAGCTCCTCAGTTCAGTTCTTGAGTACATGTCCCTCCATATACCCCACTTGGCTCGTAGGGAACCTACATTTAAGCTGATTTTAGTTCTGTTCCAACAATAACTTCTGCCAAAGCAAGAAGTGTCTTCTAGAGGTAGAATTGGATGCTAATTTAATTCTTTCTTTCCTTTTCTACAAATGCTGGAACACTGAGACAAGTTTGGGCATGGAGATTCATGTGCTTAATTCATCTGTCTCTCTACATACATGAAATAGAGAAGCTTAGTGATTTATCATACTCTGTATTTTATTGTACTTTTTTATTTTTTGTATGTTTAAGCTTTGTTAACACAATCTTGACAGCAGGGTGGAATGTAACTTAAATTTTAATTTTTTCAGTTACAGCAATGGTACTATATTTTTTCTGCATGTGGAACGATACTAGTTCTCTGACTGACTTATATAGTAGAGGGGACACAATACATCCTCAGATGACTTTTTTAAAATAGAAATGAAAAATCACATTGCCATGACACCCATTGGTGTCATGGTGTCATGGTTCCCAAGGGAACCCCCAGGTCTTTGGACCATCAATCGCAGTCTTTTATTGAGGTGCACCCCTCTTTTTCTCATGTCGCCACTGGGACTTTACACTGTGTGCCACATTATGGCAGTCATTGGTGGTGTCCAGGTGTATTTTAATCATTTAAGAAGAATCTTAAAGAGAATTACTTAATTTTTAGAACTGGTCTTTCAGTGCTGGGACCTGCATTATAAGAGAATCACTCAAGAGTGCTTGAGTAGGTTAAATCATGCCTTTCCAAATGTAAAATCCTGAGTGTAAATAGTCTGTCAGGCTGATATCTGTACTGTTTCATGATGCCACTACTCTAAAGGTGCCCTACAGTATTGGTTTTACACTACAGAGATGAAAAATTTAATAGCATCTATTCAAGTTAAGTCAAAATTAAAAACCTGAAACTGTTTGACCTAGAAGTAAGTATAAATAAGGTCCAGTCCAGGGCATAGGGCAATATTTGACCTGCTTCCAAGGCCAACGAGTCAGACACTTAGTCATCCAAGCCCCTTAGAAGCAAGGGACGACTAGATTAGTATAGTTGTATGACCTGATGGAAAGAGAATCTCCTTTTTTTCCAGGACTCTGCAGAATTGAGCAGTATTTTGATCAGTGTTCAGTAATTACCGTGGATTGATGAACTAGATTCTTGTTGGTCTTGTGTAATATGATTTCTACAATTGTGCCTGGTGCACAGTAGGTACACAATATGCATTTATAGTGGGAATAAACAAATTTTAATTTTTTAAAATTAAAGCCACAGAGTCCTTTTCCAAGTATTCCTTGGAACTCTAAGGCTGTCTGCAAGACCTGAGATCTCTTTGGAACGAATTTTGAAAATCACAGGTGCAGGTATCAGTAAGAGATGAGGTGAAACAAAGAGCATCTGGATAGTTCTGGTTCCCACCAACTACTCTGAATCCTCTAGTGTCATCCTGTCATCTCACTTCTACTCTCCATCTTGCTTGTTCTCTAGCTCTATGAGGGAAGCCCCGGTGGCATAGTGGTTAAGTATTATGGCCATTAACCACAAGTTCAGTAGTTCAAATTCACCAGGTGCTCCTTGGAAACTCTATGGAACAGTTCTATTCTGTTCTATAGGGTTCCTATGAGTTGTAACTGGCTCGATGGCAGTAGGTTTGGTTTATCTCTAGGAAGTAATACAGCCAAGCCAAGTGCCATCGAGTCGGATCCGACTCATGGTGACCCTAGAAGCCAGAGTAGAACTGCTCTCGAGAGTATTCAAGGAGCGTACTAAAAAAGGAGACAAGATGGTGTGAAAGGTGGAAAAAAATGTGGGAAGTGTGCTGAATTGAGTTTCATGCTCACAGAAAAAGTGAAATGAGATGAAACCTCATCAAAAGAAAAATAAAGTCATTTTCTTTTCATTTTCTAGTACCTCAGTCCATGACTAAGTCTAACTGCTAGAATATTCTCTGGCATCCTTCTTAAATAAGACTAAGCAGTACATCTGATTGAAAGGAGAAAAAGAATGCTGTGGAATCAGTCCCAGAGTGTAGCAAACACGGTCTCCTATCTACCTGAAATGGCATTTCGGAGAACTAAGAGAACTAGCATGCATTTTGAACTCTTTTTCTGAATGCAGGTGTGGATCTAATATCCAAATTGTTAGGATAGCCGGAGGCTAGTGTCTGACAGCGTTGTACTACAGAGCCTCTTATACAATCTGAATTGAATGAAGTATGTAGCTCTTCTTGGGAAAACAATCGGACGTGACAGTTTCCCATCATGTAGTTTAAACCCAGGTAAGTGGATGCACTATTTAGTTAAGGCACAGTTTTAGTTGATTTCCCCAAAGACCAGCTGGAAGCACATTTTAGAATAAGTGTAGTTTTTTTCCTAATGATCAAATTTTCTGCATCCCAGATATTCCAGCATTGTTGAGCCCACAGTCCCTGATCTGGAATTCTAATTCTGACTACAATGAGACAGTCCTCCAGGATGTTGTGCTAAAACGCTATGCTCAGCATGTGCTGTGTGTACCCTAAATATAGAAAAGTACATTCAGAGTGTTCAAAGAAAAGATGATCTTATTCCATTTCATGCAACCAGAGGAGGGACTCAACAGAGAGAAGAAACTCTTGAAAATGTTGTTATGGATATAAAATTTGCTCAAATGAAGAATAAAAAGATAAATAGCCAAGAACGATTATGTAAGAGTGGCATGAGGGTATAACAATAGTAGCAGAAAGACTAAGATTCAGAGTGAACGTAGACTTTCACAATGGGCTGAGATTAATAAAAGAGCTTTGAAAAGATTCACTCCACGGCACTGGGTTTGGGTTTGGTTGAAAAGCATACTTCAAGTAAGAGGACGAGCAACGAGGGTCTGATGCTTGACACCAACAGGAAAGTAGAAATGCCTTTACCCCTACTATTATGCTTCTGTCTTCTCTGTCCCTAAGAAAGGACCTCACATTAGAATGAGTAGAAGGCATAAGATTGAGAGAGTTAAATTTTGAATGAAATTAAGGAAAGTACTCATCTTTAAATAATTATGTGAACATTTATTAGAAAACTGGCATAGTACAGTGCTAACCTTTTCCTAGTTGTCTTTGATTTGTTTTTTTTTTTTGAAAACTAAATGCAATACAGATGTTCTACATGGGATCGAAGTGACAACAGCACCTCAAAAGATTAGACTGGAACCTTGAGGACGAGTGAGTTTGTGTTAATAGGAAAGAATAACTTAGAAAAGGAGGATGAGAATGGTTGCACAACTCAAAGAATATAATCAGTGTCACTAGATTGTACATGTAGAAATGGTTGATTTGGCATATGTTTTGCTGTGTTACATTCTCAGCAGCAACAACAAAATAATCAGAAAAAAAGAAATGTTTATTGCAGCACTGTCCACAATAGCAAAAAGATACAATCAACCCGAGTGCCCATCAACAGGTGAAATGGATAAACAAACAATGGAATACTAAGCAATGATACAGGACAACCATGATCTTAGGAACTATCTTATAACATGAGACATTATGCAGGGTAAAGTTAATCAGTTGCAAAAAGACAAATATTGTACGAGAACACTATTAAAAGGACTTAAGAAAAGGTTTAAGCACAGAAGAAAATAACCTTTGATGGTTACAAGGGAGGAAGGGGAGGCAAAACGGTATTCAGAGATTAGATAGTAGACAAGAATTCAGTTAGATTAAGGCTGTGACAGCCTACAGAAGAAAGGAGATTAGCACAGCTGGACTATATCAAAAGTTAAAAGGTTTCCTAAATACAACCCGACATTTTGAAGAACAGAGTAGCAAGGATAGGGGTCTGAGGACCATAGTTTCAGGGGACATATGGGCTCATTGGTGTGAGGTTTTATTTTTTAAGAAAATATTCGCATACAACTTTGGTGAGTGGTATCTGGGGTCTTAAAAGGTAGTAAGCAGCCCTCTAAGTAGCATCAGTAATCTCAGTCCACCTGGAGCAGAGAAGAATAAAGAGCACCATAGACAAGAGGAAAATATGAGCCCAGAAGACAGAAGGGACTATACCATCCAGAGACTACATTAGCATGGGACCAGAAGAAGTAGATGGTGCCAGCCATCACCAATGACTGCCCTGATAGGGAATACAGTGTACAGTCCTTGATGTAGCAGGAGGAAAATGGGTGTGAAGACCTAGAAATCTATTAAAATACCATATGTGATAGTCCATCGGACCAGAGGGCCCCCTGAGAGCATGTCCACTGGACTTTCTGTTAGCCCAGAACTTAAAACAGTACCAAAGCCAACTCTTCAGACAAAGACTGGACTGGACAATAAATAGATTGATGCTGGCAAAGACTGTGCTTCTTGGCTTAAATATATACATGAGGCTATCTGAGCAGCTCTTGTATAGAGGTGAGATAAGAGGGTAGAGGAGAATAGCAGTTGTTTGACTGATTACAGGAAGTACAGAGTGGAAAGTAACAGTGTGCTGTCACAGGGTGGGGAAAGCAGCTAGAGTTGCATAGTGGTGTGGGTGCAGGTTTTTATATGGCAAACTGACTTGGATTGTAAACTGTCACTTAAAGCACAACATAATAATTTTTTAAAAAAGACAGATCCAAGGCACACAGATAGAACCTTAAAGTACAACATCAAAGACTTGTGGGTTGATATAAATCTGGGTAAAATTCTAAACTGAAAAAAAAAAGATGATTTGTAGGTCCTCAGCAAGTTAATCAACCATGCTTTGACAAACATAAACGGAGAGTAAAACTATGTTCTTGGACAGGAAAATTCAATGTTGTAAACACGTCAGGTCTCAAAACTCATTTATCCACTCAATGGCATTCCAGTAAAAATTCTCAACAGTGTTTTCAGGAACTTGAGAGATTCTAAAACATATATGGAAGAACAAAATGACAAGAGTAATCATGATGCTTCTAAAGAAGAAAAAATGTAGAAGGGACCAAGATATCAAGATGTGATATAAAAATATATTTATTTAGATGGTGTGATATTCTCTCTGTGATATATGTATAAAATAGTAGAACTGAATAGACAAAGATTTGTAACAGAGCTGATGCTGTAGATCAGTAAGTGAAGGAGATTTGGTTATCCACGTGGTAGGAAAAAATGCAAATCAATTCCTATCTCTCACTATACCCATAAAAACTAATTCCAGCTGGCTTTAAATTTTAAATATGAAAGGTAAAATTAAGAAATATTTAAAGAAAAATAGAAAAGGATAATTTGATGATTTTGTAGAGGAATTTATTATAAGAAGTCCACTCTATAACAGAATAGATTGATAACTGATTACAATAGAATTAAGAACATCTTTTCATGAAATACAAGACAAAGAATGCAAAAAAAAAAAAAAAAGAAAACAAAAAAAAAAAGAAAGTCTGGGAAATGAGTTCTCAAATGACAAACTAGAAAAGGAATGATGTCTGGAATACATAAGGAATTGCTAAAAATTATTCAGAAAAGTGGAATTAAACTTTCTTTTAACTGAGCAAAGGAAGCCCCAGTGGTACAGTGGTTAACCGAAAGGTTTGAACTCACTAGCTGCTCCATGGGAGAAAGATGTGGCAGTCTGCTTCCGTAAAGATTTATAGACCTGGAAATCCCATAGGGCAGTTCTCCTCTATCCCATAGAGTTGCCATGAGTCAGAGTTGACTAGGAGACAGTGGGTTTGGTTTAACTGAGCAAAGCACAAAGACATTTCAGAACAGAAACACAAATGACTTGTAGAAATACAAAAACATTTTCAACCTCACTGGTAATCAGAGAATTGCCAATTAAAATACAAGACACCATTTCACACTCTCCAAAACCAAAAAGGCATGTAATTCCAAATGTTGGCCAGAATAAGGATATGGGGAACACTAATCCAAGATTTGGCTGTGGGATGCAGGTGGGGTGAAAGGGTAAAACAGTTTTAGAAACCAGCTTTCCATTTCCTGGTCAGCTAGTATACATGTCTGAGGCATTTACTGCTGTCCAAATAGATACATGTTCTCTCCTACTCCCCAGATATCTTCTTGTGAAGGTATTAAAATGAAACAGTTTTCATGACTGAAAGGCAGCCCTTTGAACAGAAGGGGCTACTGTGTGGTTTAGTGTCAAGGAAGGTATGTATCGGGGTTGTATCCTGTCATCATACTTGTTCAATCTGTATACTGAGCAAATAATTAGAGAAGCTGGACTATATGAAGAAGAATGTGGCAGCAGGATTGAAGGAAGACTCATCAATAACCTGTGTTATGCAGATGATGCAACCCTGCTTGCTGGAAGTAAAGAGGGTTTGAAACACTGATGAAGATCAAAGACCACAACCTTCAGTATGGATTGCACCTAAAGTATGCCTGACCCAAGCCATGGTATTTTCAGTCACATCATATGCATGCAAAAGCTGGACAATGAACAAGGAAGACAGAAGAAGAATTGACACCTTTGAATTGCAGTGTTGGAGAAGAATGTCGAGTACACCAAGAACTGCCGAAATTAAAAACAGATCTGTTCTAGAAGAAGCACAACCAGAGTGGTTCGTGGAAACAAAGATGGTGAGACTGCATCTTACATACTTCGGACATGTTGTCTGGAGGGATCAGTTCCTGGGGAAGGACATCATGTTTGGTAGAACGGAGGGTCAGTGAAAAAGAGGAAGACTGTCAGTGAGATGGATTGACACAGTGACTACAACAACAGGCTTAAGCATAAAAACAATTGTAATTGTGGGCATGGAGCAAGACTGGGTAGTATTTCATTTCGTTGTTCTTAGGGTTGCTGAGTCGGAACTGACTCGCTGGCACCTAACAAAAACAACAACATAGTATGTTTTGACATTAGGGAGTGTGAGGCTATTAAGGGTTTCTTTCCTTTCCATGTGAAATTGGTCATTAGCTTTTCCACTTTGGCGGAGACTGCCTCTACTCTTTGCTAGTGTAGAAGAACCCAACTGATTTTTGTGTGTTGATCTTATACTCTGCAAAGTTCTTCTGTTAGTTACAGTGGTTTTCTTGTGGAATGGTTAAGATCTTCTGTATATAGGCTCATATCAACCACAAATAAAATAAAATAAAAATAAAATAGTTTTATGTCTTCCTTTTTGATCTGTATATGTTTTATTACTCTTTTATGTCTTATAGCTCTGGCTAGGACCTCTAATACAGTGTTGAATAAGAAGGATGATAATGGCATCCTTTGCTCATTCCTGTTCTCAGCAAGAAGGCTCTCAGACTTTCTCAGTGGAGTACAATGTTGGCTGTTGTTTTTACATATATGCAGTTAATTACATTAAGAAATTTTCCCTTGAACAGATGGTGCTGGCAAATTGGTTATCCATCTGCAATAAACTGAATCAAGATCCAAATCCTACACCTTACACAAAAACCAACTCCAACTGGATAAAAGACCTAAATATGAAACCTAAAACGATAAAGCTCGTACAAGAAAAGGTAGGAACAACAATGGAAGTTTTAATACACAATGAGGACAGACTCCAAAATCTGTCAAAGAAACCTCAATCAACAGAAGGGAAAATAGATAAATGGGAACTATTAAGAGTCAAACACTTTTGCTCATCCAAAGACTTTATTAATAAGAACACCCACAGAATGGGAAAAAAATATTTGGCAACTCTATGTCAGACCGATGCATGGCCTCCATAATCTATAAGATACTACAAAATATCAATAAGACAATAAACCATCCAATTAAGCTATGGGTAAAGGACATGGACAGACATTTCACTAAAGAAGAGATCCAGGCAGCCAAAAAACACATGTGGACATGTTCACAATCTTTAGTTATTAAAGAAATTCAAATCAAGACGACAATGAGATACCATCTCACCCCAACGAGATTGGCCATGATCTAGAAAACACAAAACAACAAATGCTGGAGAGGCTGTGGAGAAAGTGGAACCCTCCTACACTGTTGGTGGGGTTGCAAAATGGTCCAGCCTCTTTGGAAAGCAATCTGGCGCTTCCTTAAAAAAATGGATATCGATATAACATTTGACCCAGTAATTCCACTACTTGGAATATATCCTACAGAATCAAGGCCTTTCACACCAACGGACACATGCACCAGAATGTTTACCGCAGCACAGTCCACGATAGCAAAAAGATGGAATCAACCCAGATGCCCAACAACAGAAGAATGGATAGGTCAACTATGGTACATATACTTAATGGAGCACTACACAATGATAAAGAATAACGATGATTCCAGGAAACATCTCCTAACCTGGTTTCAACTGGAAGACATTATGTTAAGTGAAAGTAGTCAGCGACAAAGGGACAAATACTGTATGAGACCTCTACGATAAGATCTCAAAAACAGACTTGTGTATAGAAGAAAAGACTGTTTGACAGCTGCGAGGGAGGGGAAGGAGGGAGGGTGACAGGGTGAGGGCTTAGTTTAGATAGTTACTAGGAATCTGGTTGGGAGAAAGCGGTGATAGCACACATTAGAAACAAGAACAACATTAAGTGGACTTCAGCATAACTTGAACACTCCTTCCATCTTAACCCAATATTGCAAGGATAGAGTAGCTGGGGCGGGGGGCAGGGGACCATGCTCTTAGGTGAAATCAAGGCCAATTGGCACAACTAGCATTTTGCTAGAGAGCTCTCTGCGCCCCACATTGGTGAGTGGTATCTAGGGTCTTAAAAGTTGCCAAGCTGCCATCCGAGGACAAAGCAAATGGTCCCAACTCAGCAGGAATGGATGCTCATTGAGGAACAAAATGACATGCGGTAAAGACAACCTAGAAGACAGAGAGACCTGCAAGAGTGGGTGCCTTCATTGACTTGGGACCGGAAGAACCAGATGGTGCCTGGCCACCACCAGTAGCCACGATGGAGCTCACTAGGTTGAGTCTCACTGCTAACACAAGAATAAAAAGGGGTGCATCCTGAGATCTCCACTAAAAGACATCAATTGATGGTCCACCGGTTTTGGGGTTCCTCTGAGTCAGATCCGACTCAATGGCACTTGACTTGGCTGGCTGAGAGCATGGCCCCCAGTCCTGATGCTGCCCTCATCCATAAATTATAACACTCTTTGGACAGGAATGGATTGGACTTGGCAATGCAGAGTGACCATATATTGGTTGCACTTTATGGTTCTATATATCTATAGGCATATCTATAGGATATCATCCTGGTGACCTCTGGCTGGAGAAAGGAGAGTGGGTGGAGAGGAGCGGAAAGGAGGCTGTTGGGAGGATGAGACATGTATGGAGCAGAGAAGAATAGTGTGCTGTCACTGGACAGAGAGAGCAGTGGAAGCTGCATATAGGTGGACATGTAAATTTATACAGGAGTGTACATTTTCACTCAGCCATGTTAAATAAGAAAGAAAAAGAAAAGAAATTTCCCTGCTATTCCTATTTTGTTGAAAGTTTTTGTCAAGAAAGAGTATTAAATTTCATTGAATGCCTTTTCTGCATCAATTGATATGGTCATAGATTTCTTTTCCTTTGTTTTGCTTGTGTGGTGGGTTACACTGATTTTCTAATGCTGAACCACACTTGTAATCCTGTTTTCAATCTCACTTGCTCATAGTGTATGATTGTTTTAATATGTTGCTGAAGTTGTTTGGCTAGAATTTTGTTGAAAACTTTGCTTCTATGCTCGTAAAGGATATTGGTCTGTAATTTTCTTTCTTTGGTATTTTTTTTTGTGGTTTAGGTTTCAGGGTTATGTTGACTTCATAGAAAGAACTCAGTAGTGTTCCTTCCTTTTTTTTGTATTTTTGAATAGATTGGGTAGGATTAGTGTTAACTCTGAATATCTGGTAGAATTCTCCAGTATAGCCATTTGGTCCTGGACTATGTTGTCGGCCTCCCCCCGCCACCCCCCAGCAGTTTTCTGGTGGTATCTTTTACCTCTTCTTTTGCAATGGGTAAGCCAAAATACCCAAACCCAGTGTCATCGAGTTGATTCTGACTCATAGTGACACTAGGAGACAGAGTAAAACTGCCCCATAGAGTTTCCAAGGAGCACCTGGCAGATTTGAATTGCTGACTTATTGGTTAGCTACCACAGCACTTAGCCACTATGTCACCAGGGTGTTATTCCTTATAATAACACAAAACCACTGCTGGCAGGTCAATTCTGACTCATAGTGACTTGATAGGGCAGAATAGATCTGTTCCATACAGTTTCTGAGGAGTGCCTGGCAAATTGAAACTGCCAACCCTTTAGTTAGCAGATGCAGTGCTTAACCATTAGGCCACCAGGGTTTCCTTCCTTATAGTGGGCATGTTTAAGTTTTCCAGCTCTGCGTCAGTTTGGGTATACGGAGTGTGTTTCCAGAAATTTGTCCATTTAGTCTAGGTTTTCAAATTTGTTGCAGTACAGTTTTTCTTAGCAATCAGTTATAATCTTTATTTTTGTTGGACCAGTTGTAATGTCAACAATTTCGTTTCTTAATTTGGTCATTTGCCTGTTTTGTTTTTTCTTTTGTCATTCTAACCAGTAGTCTGTGTATTTTATTGATCCTTTCAAAGACCCAACTTCTGATTTTGTTGATTGTTTCTACTGTTTTTCTGTTTCATTTATTTCTGCCCCGATCTTCATTTTTTCCATTTTTTCTGGTAGCTTTTGACTTATTTTGCTTTTCTGTTTCTAGTTGTTTATCGGTTTAAGTTAATGATTTTAGATCTTCTTTTTTAACGTAGATATTTATGAGTTTCCTTTTGAGTACTACTCTTCCTATGTCCCAAAGATTTTAATATGTTGTGCTTTTGTTTTTATTTGATTCTAGGAATATTTTAATTTCACTTTTGATTTATTCTATGATCCAGCAGTTTTTAGTAGTGTATTATTTAGTTTCCATGTATTTATTTATTTTTCCTGTTGTTGATTTCTAGCTTCATACTGTTATGGTTAAAAAAGATGCTTTGCATGCTCTCAATCTTTTTAAATTTGTTGAAACTTGTTTTGTGTCCTAGCATATGCTCTGTTCTGGAAAATGACCCATATATCCTGAAGAAAGTGAATTATTCTAATTCTGGCTGGAGTGTTCCATATATATCTGTGACGTTCATTTGGCTTACGGTTTTATTTAAGCTTTCAATGTCCTTAGTGATCTTCTTTTTAGATATTCTGTCTGTAATCAAAAGTGGTGTGTTGAAGACTCTACTATTATCTATATTTCTGTATTTATAATCATAGCTATTTCTCATTTCATATTAGTTAGTATTTGTTCCATGTATTTTGGAAATTATCGGCTAGGTGCATACATATGTATAATTTTTACGTGTTCTTCTGTTAAGAGCTAGGGCTGCTATCCAAACATCAGCAGTTTGAATCCACCAGGCACTACTTTGAAATCCTATGGCACAGTTCTACTAGGTCGTCTAGGATTGTAGTGAGTTGGAATCAGCTCAACAACTGTAGGTTTGCTTTGGCCTTTGGTATGTGTTCTTGATGAATGAATCATTTTATGACTATGTAGTGTCCTTTAATCTCTTTTAATAGGTTTTCATTTAGAGTCTATTTTATCTGACATCAGTGTGGCTACCTTTGCTCTTTTTTTGTTTACTGGTTGCATGGAATTTTTTAATCCATCTTTTTATTTTCAGTCTGCTTGTATCCTTATGCCTAAGATGTGTTCTTGTAGACAGTGAAAGGATCAATTACGATTTTTTAAAATCAAGTCTGGCAGTCTCTGCCTTTTGCATGGGGCATTTAGACAATTTACATTTAAGCTTATTATTGAAAACAAAGTGTCTACATCACTCACATTACTACTTGTTTTTTGGGTATTTCCTATATTTTTTGTGTTTTTACTCTGATTTTTCTTTTTGTTTTTATTTGACTGCTTTCTTGGGATGAGCCCTTTTGCTGTCTTCCTTCTAAATGTTTTTTCTTGGGATGTTTTACTAGTTACCACATATATTGCACAATGTACAGTTGTGACAATGTTTAACATATAAACAACAGTTAGCAGGTAAACTTAACATAATAAATCTGCTCCTGATATGCTCCTCCCTCTGCCATTTCTGTTGGTGTATTTCCATTTACATCAGTATACAATCTATATTTGATAATTTTCTTTGTACTTATTTCTTACAAACTTGATGTTGTATTGTTTGCAGGATATAATTATTGAGTTTTACTTCCTGAAAATACTTGGTACTTATTATTGCCCATGTTTTCTTATGTTTTTGAAATCTCTCTCTCATTATTTATTTATCCCCATGTGTAGATACAATATCAGTATGGATTGCACCTCAACATCAAGAAAACAAAAATCCTCACAACTGCACCAGTAAGCAACATCATCATAAATGGATAAAGGATTGAGGTTGTCAAGGATTTCATTTGACTTGGGTCCACAATCAGTGCCCATGGAAACAGCAGTCAGGAAATCCAAAGATGCATTGCATGGGGAAAATCTTCTGCAAAGGATCTCTTTAAAATATTGAAAAGTAAAGACGTCACCTTGAAGACTAAAATGCGCCTGACCCAAGCCATGGTATTTTTAATGGCATCACATACATGCTAAGCCTGTACAATGCACAAAGAATACAGGAGAAGAATTGATGCCTTCGAATTGTGGTGTTTGAGAAGAATATTGAATGTACCATGGACCTCCAAAAGAATAAGCAGTTCTGTTCTAGAAGAAGTACAACCAGAGTGCTCCTTGGAAGCAAAGATCGCAAGACTGTTTCTTACATAGTTTGGATGTGTTGTTAGGAGATGTCAGTCCCTGGAGAAGGACATCATGCTCAGTAGAGTGGAGGGTCAATGAAAAAGAGGAAGACCCTTAACAAGATGGATTGACACAGTGGCTACAACAATGGGCTTAACCATGAAAATGATTGTGAACATGGCACAAGACCAGGAAGTGTTTTATTCTGTTGTTCATAGGGCCGCTATGAGTCGATACAGACTCAACAGCACCTAAAAACAACAACATAGATATAAGAATTTATATGATATTTTTATCTCTCCATTTGGGGTCCTCCCTTAAGTATTATTTGCAATGCTAGTCTGTAGTGACAAATTCCCAGAGCTTCTGTTTGTTTGGAAATGTCTTGATTTCTTCCTCAATTTTGAATGATAGCTGGGTTAAGAATTCTTGGTTTGGTAGTTGTTTTCATTGAGTATTTTATATGTGTCATTCCATTGTCTTCTGACTTCTAGAGTTTCTTGGGAAAAATCCAAAATGATTCTTGTTAAAGACCCTTGGTATGTTATATTGTGTTTTTCTCTTGCCGCTTCAGAATTCTGTCTTTCTCTTCGGTTTTCAAGAATTTTATTAAGATATGGTGCTGAGGTAATCTTTTGGGTCTCTTCTAATCCAGTTTGTGTAGCTTCTTGTATTTGTTGGTTTAGGTCTCTGTTCAAGTCCAGGAAATTCTTTCTGATTATTTCTTGGAAAGTTGTTTCTATATGTTTATTACTGTCATGGTGCCCTGGGATTCTGTTAATTCTAATGTTAGATTTTTTAATTGAATCTCATATTTCCATTTGGGTTTGTTTGCTCTTCTTCGTTCTTTTGTTTCTCTAGAGACTTGACAAGTACAGTTATTTAGTCTTCTAGTTCATTTGTTCTTCTTTGAGTATTTCTCTTGGTTGTTTCTTTTCTAATTCAGTTGCTTTATTCTTCAGTTCTAGTAGTTTGCTTTGTCTCTGTCTCTCCTTCTCTTTTTGATGTTTTCAGCTTCTTTGTTGAGTCTCTCATTTTGCTCTTTCCTAATCTCTGCTAATTTGTATTTTGTGTGCCTTTTGCTTCCATTAAACATATTTAGTACCACAGTTAGGAGATTAGCAATTCTTGCCAATCTGGCCTCAGTAGGAGAAATTTCCTCTTCTTCATGTTTGCATTTAGTTGGTCCTTTTTCCCTGTGATTTTTGTGTGCTTTAGTATTTTTTGTTGAATTTGGGCCACTTTGTTAACTTATTCATCTTACTTTAAATTTTATATTCTGTTTTATGTGAGAAAATTTTCTGATTTGGTGCCTTGGTGACAGAGTGGTCAGGCATCTAGCTGATAAATGAAAGGCTTGGACCTGCACCCACCAGCCCCTCCACAGGAGAAAGATGTAACAGCCTGACTCTGCAAAGACAGCCCTTGGAACCCTATGGGGCAGTTCTACTCTGTCCCACAGGGTGTCTGTGAGTCAGAATCCAACAGTCAACTTGGTATCTTCTCCTGAGAACCACTAGAGGACACTCTTATCCTTGTTTTTTTTTTTTTTTTTCTTTTTTCCTCAGTGCTGATTCTGGGGTTCTGGCTGCTTGATCTCTGGAATTCAATACACACACTAGTTGAGCGGGAGGATTAGCTGAACACAGGTGCTGATGTAAGTGGTTGGATTCATTTTCACGTAGTGAAGGTGGTGGCTCTCTATGTCTTTTCCTCATGGATGCTCCTGCACAGGCTCTCCCATGGTGACCCACTATGGGCAGGAAGCCAACCATTTTCCTTGTGTGTTGCTCATCTGTTCAAATATTTACTCTTGCCCTGCTGCCCTTGCAGTTCCTCCTGGTTCCTAGTGCTTGTCTGTCTCTGGCCTCGGCTAGATTCAACAACACTCTCTCACAGCACCACAATCTCCTTTTGCCCCTTCCCTATTGCATAGTCTGAAAACTTCCATGGCCAATCTGCATCACCTTAAAAAATCAGGCTACCACTTTCGCAGATTAACTTCCTTTCCGTGTTCCCTGTGTGGATAATTGACAGTCTCATCTCAAAATGGTTAGGATGAACATGTTCTCCAGATGTTAGCAGCTAAGTTCCCAGCTTCTGTATCCTCCCTGCTCCTTCTCTCCCCCACTTCTGACCTCCTCTGACTCTCCAAAACAGCTGCTGTCTGAAGTTCTGAGAACTCAGTCTCTGCTTGTTTTCATTTATTGGTCAGTGAGTTAGCTGCTGGGGGAGTAATTGGGAGCATCTTGCCCCACCTTCCTGTAATGTGATATTTTAACATTTATGAAAAAAATACAGTAAGTGACTAATCGCATTTGATTCCTGAAAAAGATATGAATTGATGGAGCTGTGGGTTTCTTTCATAGATAAACCACAGAAGTGAAGAATAAGCATGGTTTAGAGCTATTAACATAGAACTTATAAGAAACCCTTGGGGAGACAAAGGTTGTCAAGAACATGTATGTGTGTGTGTGCATATATGTGTGAACACTCCTGTGCTGATGACTTTCGCCTGGGACAGAGATTAACCACTTACAAAAGTGGGAGTTCAAGTGAGAGCTTTCATGTTCTACTCTTATCTGTCTGCCACATTGCTTGGAATGATCATTGTTTATTCTGCTGCTATAGAAATTGGCAGTAACAGCCCAGGTCTTCTGGTGCTGGTGGATTACTATTAGGGCAGTGCAAAAACCTGTTAGTCTGTGAGAAGCTGATGTAAATAGGTGCAGCTTAGACCATCCATTCTAGGTCATTGCCTTATGCATCCTTATTCCCACCAAATTTCAGAACCAATAGATAATAAACTAAAGAGATTGCCTCCTTTTAGGGCTGCTTCTTTCCAAAACTAGATTGCTCGTGTGGTGAATTGAAGCAAATAGGTATGTTTAATTGTGGTTCTGTGGCACATGGTGTATTCTCTCTGTGGCCATACCTCTACTCTCTAATGTATCAGATGGGAAACAAACTATCCTAGGATTTGGCACTTTCCCATTAATAACAAACAGGTGCTGATGTAAGTGGCTGGATTCATTTGGTAGCTAATAACTCTATGGGACCAAAAAAGTTAAAGATGAAAGTCATTAGACACTTGAGGAGCAAAGTACCGTAAAAGAAAAGCAAGATACTGAATCACAAGAAGAACTGCTACTGGAACAAATGGACCAAGAATTTGGAAGAATCATAGTAAATATCCCCAAAGAAATCAGGAAGAACATAAATATAATAAAGCAGATACAAGAAGACTATTAAAAAAGACCAAGAGGAAATACAAGGAATCGTAACAATGGTAGTTAAAGCAATAATGAAGTAGAAATAAAGAAAAAAATTTCAGCACTGTGAAGGGGAAATGTAAAATACAATGAGAAAAGTTCTAATATAATAGTAATTAAAATAAACATAAATGGGCTAACCCCACCCCCCAGTTGAAAGGCAGATTCTCCAACTGATTCAAAACGCCAAAAAATTGTCTACAAGAGACACACTTAAAAAACAGAGAAAGGTCAAAAACAAGAGCTGAAAGACAGTGGAGGTAGCAAACTTACATGTCAGTCAAAATAAAATTCAAGGTATGAAATATCACAAGGAAAAAAGATGGATGTTATACACAGTGAATGAAATAATAAAGCCAGAAAATATAGCCATCATGGACATATCTATACCAAAAAATGTAGCAGCAAAATAGAACAAGTGTCAGAACTGTTGAGAGAAATCAATAAATTAACAATTGTAGTTAGAGATTTAAACACACTTCTCTCAAAAACCGATATATCCAGCAGGGAAAAGATAAATGGAAACAACAATAAAGATATCTGAAAAAATATAATTTATAGGCTCAAATTTTACATGAAGAATTTATATTCTTCTTGAGTACCCACATGCATCGTTTATAAAAATTGGCCATGTGATGAACTATGAAGGGAACTTCATTAATTCAAGGAATTAATATCACTTACGACTATATTTTTCAATCAGAATGCAATAAAATGAGGAACCAATAACAAAATGATGTCTACAAATTTTCATTTAGCTATAATCTGCATAATATGCCACTATACAGATGAATCTTGAAGGCAGAGCAAGCAAATTATGTTGTAGCAATGGAAAGAAAATTGTTGTAGCTGGAGCCCATGAGGAGGGGTACAAAATGAGGCCAGAGAGGTACCTTGCATAGCTGTATAACACAGTTTAATACAAAGAGACTTGGACTTTGCTCTCCTGCTACTGATGATGCACAGCACTGTAGAATACCTCACCTTACTCTCTTTTATTTGCTGTTTCAGCATTTCTCCTTGTTTTTCTCTTCCTTCTCCTACATGGTCCACCTTCTCCCCCGTTCTGTCTTCTTCACTTTCTTCCCTTTTCTTTCTCTCTCATCTCATCTTCCCAGTTTCTCTCCTACCACCCTTCTTGCTTTCTTGGCCCTTCTTACTTATTACCACTCCTCTTCCATAGTTCAGTATGACAGATGTGTGAGGGTGCTCTTCTCTTGGTCAAGTGGGGATTGTTGGGTCTGAGAGTGAGAAATGTTCAAGTTCCCACCCCTGCCTTTGCCTTAAGCCGTGTTTTGGACACTGTTGCTTCTCCCAGCAGAGTTAGATATTATGAAGCTTCACTTTTTATGTCTCATTTAGAAGTCTGGGGATAACTCATCTGATCCTGTGTTTCTCCCACTTCCTACTCTACTTCCTCATTTTTGCTCTCCTTTCAATACAAACTCTGTTCATGGGCATCACGTGTAAACACTCAGCTCATCTTAGCTCTTCTGAATGGCAGTTGAGGACCTGGAATGTTTTTCCCTGTGGTACTATTCCACTGAGCCAAGAAGACCTACAGTCAAAGCTCTGGCTTCTGTTTTCTGTGTAAACACAACATGGCTTTCAGGAGTCTGATTAGCAGTTTAAAGTAAAAGGAAAAGGAAAGGCATTTCTCATTTTTCTTGGCTGTTTCATTTGCTCGAGCATCTTCTGCAAAATTGATATTAGAGATAAACAGAGAGAATGGGGTATACAGAAAGAATGAGAGAGGGAGAGAACAGCACTAAACGTGGTCTCATGGTTCTTTGACATATTTCTAAAAGGATGAGGTTAAATTAGGACCATGAGCCCTGCTTAGAAACAGGTTTACCTCATTGGCTTACAGTGGTTCAACATAGCTAAGCATGACTTTTTCTAACTCCACTCAACTATTCAGATTTGTTGTCAGGGCCTTTTAACCTCTTTCCCTGCTGCATTTCCCAAGTTTCACTCACTGGAACTCTAGGAGTCATCCTTCTTTGCCTGCTGGGATATAATCATTACTTCTGTGGCTCCTAGAGCTTGACTTGAGAAACTATTAATTATTTTTAATTGTTTTCTTTAAGGCAGTGTCTTCTACCTTATCATAACTTATTGTCTTCAAATCTTGACTTCCTCCCTGGAAAGCAAAGAAAGTGAGTCAAGCAGATGTTTTCTTATCAAGAATTCATAGCAGACCTATTTAATCCCAAATTAGCATATCATTAAGTGTGTTCAAGGACACAGACTGAATTGCCTGATGAAGGGGTCTCAAAAACCTTATGTTTTGGAGCAGAAAAGTTTTCCCAAGCACCAAATTTCTTAACTCTCTCCCGTCTAGGTGGAAAGTGAACAAAAACTCAACATGACTTGTCACTGTCTATTGCAGTCCCTTGCTTAGTCTGAGTTTCTGCAGTGATTATTCATATGAAGAAGCATGGCAGCCTGGGCCCAGGTAAGGAGGGTGATAGGGACAGGGAGAAGCTCTGTCCTAGTTGATCTAGCTCTGACACTTAGAAAACACCGAAACACTCAACTGCTAACCTGAAGCTTGGCAGTTTGAGCTCACTGAGGGTTCTGCCGGAGAAAGACCTGGTGATCTGCTTCTGTAAAGATTGCAGCCAAGGAAACCCTGTGGGACAGTTCTGCTCTGTCACATGGTGTGGCTGTGAGTTGGAATCTACTCAAGGGCACCAGACAACAACAACACTATCAGTCACTTCCCAGGATGAATGCTTTATGCACATTTTCTCACTTATTAATCACAATAAAGAGTATGTACAGTTGTTACCCCTTCCCATTTTGCAGAGGTGAAATTTGATGCTTAGCCAAGCCAAGCCAAGTGCCGTCGAGTCGGATGGAGGTTAAAAACATCGCCTAAGTGTCATAGCTAGCAAGCCATGGTGATAATATTAGAGCTCAGTCCTGTGTGACTTCGAGGCCATTTTCTTCCACCTGGTTATGCTGTGTGATTGATCCAGAGACTAACACCCTGTTTGGCACATAATAAGCACTGAATAAACAGGCAGAGTAATGATTACAGCTGACACTGGCTGTATTGCCAGTTAGGTCAGGACTGTGAGCCAGCACTGCATTATTCTTAAGCATCTGAAATTTAGGTCATGCCTCCCACACCTTCCTAAAAGTGCCAAATGGCAGGTGTTGTTGTTTTAAATTAAAGGAAATTAAAATAAATTTTGAGTCTTTTTTTTTTCTTTTTTAAATGAGAATTTCATGACATCTCTGAAAATAGCAAGAAGATCTTGGGAAGTTTCCATCTTCCTAAAATAACACCTTTTTTCACGTTTCTCTCATTCAGTCCCCACATCCCCCCTTATTAGATTAAACTTAAACTTCTTGTTCTTGAATTCAAGGCCACCATCGTTTTACCCCTGCCTTGCTCCCTTCTCCTTACAATGCACCATCTCTTGTGCTCAGGCATTTTGGGGCTACACTGCTGCTATTGGGAACCCTGGTGTCGTAGTGGTTAAGTGCTATATGTCTGCTGAGCAAAAAGTTGGCAGTTCACATCTGCCAGGTGCTCCTTGGGACCTCTATGGGGCAGTTCTACTTTGTCTTATAGGGTCATTATGAGTCGGAATTGACTTGACGGCACTGGGTTTGGTTTTGATTTTTGGTTTACCACCACCATTGGCCTCTCGCACGCACGCACGCACGCACGCACGCACGCACGCACGCACGCACGCACGCACGCACGCACGCACGCACGCACGCACGCACGCACGCACGCACGCACGCACGCACGCACGCACGCACGCACGCACGCACGCACGCACGCACGCACGCACGCACGCACGCACGCACGCACGCACGCACGCACGCACGCACGCACGCACGCACGCACGCACGCACGCACGCACGCACGCACGCACGCACGCACGCACGCACGCACGCACGCACGCACGCACGCACGCACGCACGCACGCACGCACGCACGCACGCACGCACGCACGCACGCACGCACGCACGCACGCACGCACGCACGCACGCACGCACGCACGCACGCACGCACGCACGCACGCACGCACGCACGCACGCACGCACGCACGCACGCACGCACGCACGCACGCACGCACGCACGCACGCACGCACGCACGCACGCACGCACGCACGCACGCACGCACGCACGCACGCACGCACGCACGCACGCACGCACGCACGCACGCACGCACGCACGCACGCACGCACGCACGCACGCACGCACCGGATGAATTCTACTTTCCTCCTGGTCCTCTTCACTGGCATTAATCCTGCTTGGAATAACCTTCTTTAGCATAGTGATTTCTACTTGTAGCTATCTTTTTAAAATTATTATATATTTTTTACCATTGTACTTAGAATGCAAGAGAAATGACATTTATTTATTTATATTTTCTAAATCCACTTTAAGAAACTCCTCGTCAAGGTTGAAGAAATATTCAGTCGTTTTGAATTTTGCGTGGGACAGCCTTCTCCCTCCTCAGGGTTGTAGCAGAGTCCCAGGAGCCCTTGGTTGTTCCTTTAATGAGCCATTATTCCCTAAATTGCTTCTCCTTCTAGTCACCGGATGCTGCTCCAATTCTGGTTGTCCACCATCTACCTTATACCTAAAATAATTTTTTATTTCCAAGCTTCATGTCCTGCCTAACACGGTCCCTTGAAGGCTGGCTGCTCTGATGACATTTTTTTTTTTTTGTCCATCCAACTTGGTCGTAAGAAACCATCAAGCCCCAGAAGATACAGGCAGGCAGCAACTTTCGCAGCATCCCATCCACTCATCTTCATTGAAGTGATTTTCACATTCAAATCACCATACTCCAGGAGACTCAGATCTCTTCTACTCCTCACCCAACCTTTGTTCTAGCCTCCATAGAACCTGAATTGTTCCTCGTTTTAGTCAGCTATTGCTGCTCTAACAGAAATACCACAAAGTGGATGGTTTCAGCAAAAAAAATGTTTGTGTTCTTACACAGTCCAGTAGGCTAAAAGTCCAAATTCAGGATGTCTACTCCAGGGGAAGGCTTTCCCCTGTGTCAACTCTGGAGAAAAGCCCTTGTGTTTCATCTGTCTTTGTTCAGGGAGCGTCTTGGCATGCTGCTTTCTTGATGGAGTGAGGTTCCCAATTCTCTGCTTGCTTCTATCTCTTTTTAACTCCTGTAGGATGAAAGGATAAAGAGTGGCACAAGCTGCACTCCAGGGAAACTCCCTTAGCAAGGGTGTTGCAGTCCCACCCTAATCCTCTTTTAACATAATCATCCTATCTATTAGCCACAGGCAGAGGTTAGGATTTACAGCATCAGAAAATCACAAAATAGAGGTCAATAAAAAATACAGTGCATCCTGGCCCAGCCAAATTATGACACATATTTTCTTGGGGGACACAATTCAGTCCATGACATTCTTAATCCTTAAAATCGTTTTCCTTTAAACTTCGGAACCACCAAAGAGCTATTATCTTTTCGGTAAATTGCAAAATTGATCACTAATGATTTTCATCCTTTTACATATGTCTCTTTACAAGGTGATTTTGATGTTCTATTGAAAAGGTAAGTCCTTTTATCAACGACTTAAAGCTGGGCTTGGTCATGTGACCTCTGTTGGCCAATGCAATGTTAGTAAAAGTGACATGAGATCTTTCTTTTTTTTTTTTAATTTAACATAACTGAGTGAAAATGTACATTCACATGTAAATTTACATGCCCCCCTATATGCAGCTTCCGCTGCTCTCCCTGTCCGGTGACTGCACACTATTCCTCTCTGCTCCATACATGTTCATCCTCCCAACAGTCTCCTTTCCCCTCCTCTCCATCCACTCCCCTTCCTCCAGCCAGAGGTCAGCAAGATGATATCCTATAGATGTATAGAACCATAAAGTGCTTCCAACATGTGGTTACTCTGCATTGCCAAGTCCATTCCATTCCTGTCCAAAGAGTGGACCTTTGTTATAATTTATGGGAATGGGCAGCATCAGGGCCGGGGGCCATGCTCTCAGAGGAACCCCCAAACCGCTGGACCATCAATTGAGGTCTTTTAGTGGAGATCTCATGATGCACCTCTTTTTATTCTTGTGTTGCCAGTGAGGCTCCTCTCTGTGAGCTCCGTCATGGCTATCACTGGTGGTGGCCGGGCACCATCCAGTTCTTCCAGTCCCAGGTCGATGTAGGCACCCACTCTTGTGGGTCTCTCTGTCTTCTCAGTTGTCTTTACCGCATGCCATCTTGGCCCTCGGTGAGCATCCGTTCCTGCTGAGTTGGGACCATTTGCTGTGTCCTCGGATGGCAGCTTGGCAGCTTTTAAGACCCCAGACGCCACTCACCAATGTGGGGTGCAGAGAGCTCTCTTAGCAAAACGCTAGTTGTGCCAATTGGCCTGGAATTCGACATGCGATCTTTCTTGCTGCTCTGGGCAATGCAGCAGTTACTAGGTAATGGAACCCAGGTAAGCCCACTGGAGAATAAGAGACAACATTGAGGAGAATTATGATGTCACAGTCAAAAGATGGTCAATCTCCAGATTAGCAAGTGAGGTTATCACTGGATGAGCCTGCCTCCAGCTGATGAGCAACTGCAGATATATGAGTGAGGCCAACCAACATCAGCTGAGCCAGTTCAACACGAAAGAGACGCTCAGCAGAAATGTGAGCTAAATGTTAAGTACTCTTCACTTATCTGGTGGTGTAGTGGTTAAGTACCATGACTGCTATCCAAAAGGTTGCCAGGTTGAATCCACCAGATACTCCTTAGAAACTCTACAGGGCAGTTCTTCTCTGTCCTATAAGGTTGTTATGAGTCGGAATCAACTCTACGGGAGTGGATTTTTGGTGAGTTCACTTGGTCTAAAATATAAAATGGTATTTATTCCCCTGCTGGAGTTAGGGGAACCCAAATCTCTGAAATCGTCCTCTGTTTAGGCAGAGGGGAAACAAGCATCGGGGAAATTACCTTATGAGACTACAAAATTAGTAAATTACCAGGCAACACACCAACACTTCAGTGCCCTCTGCCATGGGCCAGCCAGCTAGGCAAGTGCCGTTGAATGGGACTTTCCTGAATTATAACTTGAATTAATCTTTCACTTCTCTGAATTTCTGTAGTGTTGGCACATCCATACACACCATCTGGTACTTGAATACATATACCATTCTGTATTGTAATCGTGGTGTATGGATGTTTCATCAAAACAAACAGTGCAAACTCTTAGAGGCTAGAGCTCTGGCAGATAATTTATACTTGCAATATAAGGGCTGGCTGTGCAATTGGTACTGTGGATCCAATTAGCTTAGTGATATTACATCTTACAATCAATGACCCTAATAGCACTTGTTTTCCTCTTAATTTGTGGGTGGTCTCCTTACTCTCCACAACTAAATGAGAAGACATTGGATTTGCTCCTTTTGTCTTCCTAGACATGACCTCCAATTTTTAGTGTTTGCAACGTGCTTCAGAAAGGAGATACCTAGAACACTAACAGTGTTGAATGTTTTATGCTTTGAACTTGGTCAAAATAGCTGTGGTACCAATATTTAATTATTTAAATTCAGACTCTTAAACACATTGCACATAACTTCTGAAGCTAAACTAGCAACCTCCCCGCCTCCCCACAACTTATGAGTGCAAGAGAAAAAGTAAAGCAATCTCCAACCTCAGAGGCTTTATGGCAGTTATTTGTTGCACTCCAGGGAGGTTCCAATAAACATATCAGATAGAAAAATGATGTTTTTTATATCCTAGTTAAAAAGAAAACAGGTGATATTATAGCCATTGACTGTAAGATGCAACATCGCTAAGCTAATTGAAACTGAAATCTTGAGTACCTGGCAAGCTGCTGCAAATAGATCTGCTTGGAGTTCTGCACAAGTCTGGCACATCCAAAGGGACTTGCCTCTAAAGAGCCTGGACTGTCTGTCCTCATATTTAATGGCACCCCTGACTTTAGACACTCAGATTATCCCTGCCTTGCTCAATCTGGCCTCCATGCGTCCCTTGATCCTAGAATAGCTCCCTTCTCTTTTCTTCCAACAATCTCTGCCTGTGTCTTTCCTCAAGTGCTAGCACAGAAATTATCTTCTCTAATAAATAGTAATAACAATTAGCACTTGCTCGGCAGGAGGCCTTGTTCTAAATATTTTCATATATTAAGTCATTTAATCCTTTCAATAATTTTAACAGTGCTATTGTTATTCTAACTTTTCATAGAGGAAGTCACTAGACACAGGGAAACTAAATTAATTGCCCATGTTGCATGGCTAGTAGGTGGAAGAACGAGGCTATGAACTCATAGAACTCTGTGTCTAGACCTCATGTCCTAGACCACTGTATCATGGTGCTATGATGAATTTGCCCTGCACTTTATTCATATTCATATATGCACTTTAGATATTTAAATTTGTTTTATTGTGGTTAAGTGAAAATTTACAATCCAAGTCAACTTTCCACACCCACCTCTCTGCAACTCTATATGCTCTCCTCACCCTGTGACAGCACACTCCTCCTTTTCATTCTTTACTTCTAGCATCCTCTTAATGAACACCTGTCCCCTCCTCTCCACTCTCTCCTTTCTAGAAAGAACCCAGTTTTCTATATACCAGGCTTATGGCGATCTTAAAAAAAAAAAGTTGCCATACAGTCAATTCTGACTAATAATGATCCTCTAGGACACACAAGAGTGGCCCCATGGGGTTTCCAGGTTGGAGCTGGTAGATTCGAACTGCTGACTTTTTGGTAATCAGCTACTGCTCTTAACCACTATATTATCAGACCTTCTCTTTGGTTTTACGGTATATACCAGGCACTATGTTATACACTCATAAATGTTATATCAAGGTTCAAAATATCTCTGAGGTAGGTAGAGTGCTATTGTGTGCTAAAAGTTGGTACATAGGTGTAGATTGTATACAGTTAAATTTATCCACCAGAATCCCTTATATTGCCCATAAAGAACAGTACACATGGCTTTGTACGTGTGTCACTGTAAGACAGTTCTTGAGCACATTAAAGTTTGCAAATCCCTGAGCTGAACTAAAGGAAGGAACAAAAGGAAACTATATGCTTATGCCAAAAAACTCAAACCATACTACCTTTAAGCTATTGCATCCATAGCAGATGGAAGAGAATTCTGAAATATTCCTTGTAGGCTCAAGTTTATTCCACAGTACTTTAATGTTAGGGCTCTATAACTTTAATACATGCTATCAGATTTATTTGATGTGAAGATTAAACAAGACAGTGTAACTACACCTCAGGAGTCATTGTTGTGTTAGGTTATTGTCATGGATTGAATTGTGCCCCCCCCCCCCGCCCAAATATGTGTAGTAATTTGGCTGGGCCAGGATTCCCTGTATCCTGTGATTGCTCTCTATTTTGTTGTTTTCTGATGCTGTAAATCCTAATCTCTTGTCTGTGGCTAGTAGATAGGATGATTATATTAAAAGAGGATTAGAGTGAGACTGTCACACCCTTGCTAAGGAAGTTTCCCTGGAGTGTGGCTTGTACCACCCTTTATCCTTTCATTTTATGAGAGATAACAAGAGAAAGAAGCAAGCAGAGAACTGGGAGCCTCACATCGCCAAGCAAGCAGCGCCAGGAGAAGAGTGCGTCCTTCAGACCTGAGGTTCCTGTGCCGAGATGCTCCCTGAACAAGGACTGATGCAACATAGGGACTTTCCTCCAGAGCTGACAAGGGGATCAGTCTTCCCCTGAAGTGGACATCCTGAATTTGGACCCGTAGCCTTACTAGACTATGTAAGAATAAACTTTCCTTAGTTAAAGCCATCCACTTTGTGGTATTTTTGTTAGAGCAGTGCTAACTGGCTAAAACAGTTATTAAAGTCAGCTTCCGGTGGAGTTGTTATGAGTCAGAATTAACTTGAAGACAATGGGTTTAGTTTTTTTTTTTTTTCCAAGTTAACTGTACAAGTGTAATATGACTCTACTACTCTGCTATTTAAGAGTCCTGCTAACTGAAAATTTGGTGGTTTGAATCCATCAGCAGGACCTCAGAAAAAAGATCCGGTGATCTGTTTCTATAAAGACTACAGCTGAGAACATCCTTTGAGGCTCAGGTCTACCCATTCTACCCTGTTAACATGTGGAGTTGCCATGTGTTCGAATAGACTTGACAGCAGTGAGTATGGTTTCACCCAGGGTAGCAGAAAGTCAGTTCCTTGCTTTCTTTGTGCTTTCATTTCCTCTTTTATAGAAAGTGGATGATGTGAATGATAATGGTAACCCTCTATCCACTTCGTAATGTAACAAGGGCTGCAAGTATAGCAATGATTGTAAGGATGGTTCCAGACCAGGCAACTTTTTGTTCTGTAACACATGGGGTTGTTATGAGTCGGAACCCACTTGACGGCATCAATAACAACATAATGTTGTGAGAATGAAATGAAAAAAATACATAAAACACTTCAGAAATGCATGGCTCAATACATTTCACCTCCTGTTGCTAACTCTCTAGCCCGTGTCCGCGTGCTCCATTTCAGTAGATAGCGTAGCAGCGCTATGCTGACTGCACATTGTGAACTTATTCTTCTCTGTGTCACCCATGCTCCACTTTGAAAACAAGGACAGGAAAACAGAGCTCTGATTACAGTACTGCAGTATCCAATAAAGGCCAAACCTGCTGTGTTCCCTGTTAAGGAGATTTGCTAGAAACATCTACGACTGCCTCCCCAAATATGATTGTATAGATAGCACACCTAACCATATCAGTCTAAGAGGCAAAATAGAGACTGTAGGTAATTGTGCTAACATTTATTTTGTCAATATACTCTCTCGAGCCATCATTACAAGATTCTTGGGGGTCTCTTCCCCCCTCTTTGAAAGGCAACAATTCCCACTAATGGTGGCGAGAATTATATATTTGTATCCGGAGATGCATAAACTTCAAACAAACTGTCAGAATGAGTATGTGTGCCTGGGCTATAGTTTGATAAACTGATGTATTGCAACATGCCCTGAGAAACCCCCTCCTCCCACCTACTCATGGGATGATCAAAACAGTTGTAAATTTTAAACAATGTAGATAGTGAAATCACACATCACTGAGCCTAGTTGTTTTTCCCTGGAGTTGTAGAGGTAGGGATGTTGCCTGGGCAGCCTAAGGCCTTGTGGAGACTTGTTAGTGGTAAAATTAGGAAGGGAAGATTTTGGATTCTCTCTGAAGAAAATATGTGCGTAAGAATGAGAAAGTGACAGGACGCTTGAGAATCAGTTTCTATTTAAAGGGCCTGTCAGACCAGAACAGCCTTCCTTAACCAGACTTGGTAACACAATTATTTCAGGAGCTATTTGCAAAACATAATCACCCAACTTTTATCATGGACCTACTGTATAGGAGTATCCGGGACTAAGCCAAACCGTAACTACTGCTGTCAAGTCAATTCCAACTCGTAGCGACCCAATAGGACAGAGTAGAACTGCCCCATAGAATTTCCCAGGAGTGCCTGGTGGGTTCAAACTGCTGACCTTTTGATTAATAGACATAGCACTTAATTCACTGTGCCACCAAGGTTTCCAGCATCCAGGACAAGAATTTTTTAACTAAAATCATTTAAAAAGCTCTCCAGATCACTCTTCTCTGCCCTCCTAATTAATAACCATGGTCTCATGCATGTCAGAGTTCTTGTTCTGTGTTGTTTTGTTGAATGTGACTCAGGAACCTCATAGGACAGAGAAGGACTGCCCCATAGGCTTTCCTAGGCTGTAACTTTATGGGAGCAGATCACCAGATCTTTTCTTCTGATGTGCCTTTGTGCAGGTTTGAACCACTGAACTTTCTGTTAACGGCTGAGTGCTTAACCGTTATACCACCAGGGATCCTGCTCTTTAGAGTAAGCCAGGATTACCAAAAACAAAAACTCACTGCCGTCAAGTCTGACTTATAGCAACTGTAGAGGTCAGAATAGAACTGTTCCATAGAATTTCCAAGGAGTGCCTAGAGGATTTGAACTGCTGACCTTTTGGTTAACAGACATAGCATTTAACCCACTATGCCACCAGGGTTTTCTAGGATTACCAAGGCAACTTGTTGAAAACGCAGAAATCAAGTTCCTTTTCCATCCTCAGACTCTAGTTTAGTAGGTTTTATGGTGGGGTCAGGAAACTGCACAAATAGGTACCATTCTGAGGGCTAGCGTTTGAGAGCCACTCGCGGCAAAGAGCCTTGGATTCCTATAGGAGACTGCTGCTTTTCCAGAGTTAAATCCTTCCATGTGCAGTTGAGTTACTTCCCACTCATGGCAACCTGGTATGTGTCAGAGTAGAAGTGTGCTCTCATGGGGTTTTCTGTGGCTGGAGTTTTGGAAGAAGAATTATCTGGCATTTCTTCTAAGGCTCTTCTGGGTGAACTCGAGCCTCTGACCTTTTGGTTAACAGCTGAGCACATTAATTATTTGCAACACCCAGGGACTCTAGTTAAGTCCTTAGGCATATGATCTGTAGCTGTGTTGTATACAGCCCCGAGCTAGACTTTGCTGAACTTGGGAGTAGGATGGAAAAGAAGTATATGATATTGGTTTTGCATGAGAGAATATTTTTATGTTCTCCAACCAACAAACCAACGAACCAACGAACCAACCAACGAACGAACCAACCAACGAACGAACCAACCAAAGAACCAACCAAAGAACCAACCAAAGAACCAATGAAACCAACCCACCAACAAAAACCAAAAAGACCCAAAAAACAAAACCTGTTGCTGTTTATTTGATTCTGACTCACAGTGACCCCATGAAAAGACATATTTTGCCCACAGGGGCCAATAAGATGTTTCTGGCCGTAGCCTCAACCCAGTTGACCTTCTCACACAGCTGTGTTTTGGTTATGGGGAACTGTGTGATGGCCATGGTGAGTTAAGTGTCAATAGTTCAATGCAACCCTTCCCCATAGCTCCTGTGGCTCCTTTCCCTTGTCCCAAATAACTTCACATTGTTGTTAATAGTGGTTCTGACTCAGCAACACTATATACAACAGCATGAAATATTGCCTGGAGCTGTGCCACACTCACAATTGTTATGTTTGAACCCATTGTTGCAGCCACTGTGTCAATCCATGTTATTCAAGGTCTTCCTCTTTTTCACTAACTCTACTTTACCAAGCATGATCTCCTCCTCTAAGGACTGGTCCTTCCTGATAACATGTCCGAAGTACTTGAGATGCAGTCTTGCCTTGCTGTCTTCCAAGGAGCCTTCTGGCGTACTAAATCCAAGACAGATTTGTTTGTTCTTCAGGTAGTCCGTGGTGTAGTCAATATTATTGTCCAGTACCACACTTAAAGGCATCAGTTCCTCAGTTTTCCTTATTCATGGTCCAGCTCATGTATATGAGGCAGTTGAAAACACCATGGCTTGGTACAGGTACACCTTAGTCCTCAAAGTGACATTTTTGTTTTTTAATACTTTAAAAAGTTCTTTTGCATTGGATTTGCTTAGTGCAATACACTGTTTGATTTCTCGACCACTGTTTCCATGGGTGTCAGTTATCGACCCAAGTATAATGAAATCCTTGACAGTTTCAGTCTTTTCTCCATTTATCTGGATACTGCTTTTTGGTCCAGTTGTAAAGATTTTTGTTTTCTTTATGTTGAGATGTCTTCCATACGGAAGGTTGTAGCTTTTGATCTCCATTAAAAAGCTTGTATCATCTGCATATGGTGTATCGTTCTCCAATCCTGATGCCTCGTTCTGCTGTATAATGCGTGTTCTTGGATTATGTGCTCAGCATACAGATTAAATGAGTATGGTGAAAGGATACAACCCTGACACACAACTTTCTAGACTTTAAACCATGCGGGCAGTATCTCCGTGTTCTGTTCAAATGACTGCCTCTTTGTCAAAGTATGTATTCCTCATGAGCACAATTAGTGTTCTAGAATTCCCATTCCTCACGATGTTATCTACAGTTTATGATCCACACAGGTGAATGCCTTTGCATAGTCAATAAAACACAGCTAAATTTCTTGTATTACATGCTTTCAGGCAAGACCCATCTGACATCAGCAATGATATCCCTGGTTCTACATCTTTTTCTGAATCTGGTTTGAATTTCTGGCAGTTTCCTGTTAATATACTGCTGAAGCCACTTTTGAATGATCTTTAGCAGAATTTTACTTGAGTGTGATATTAATGATATTGTTCAATAATTTCCACATTCCATTGGATCGCCTTTCTTAGGACTAGGCATAAACATGATCTCTTCCAGTCAGTTGACCAGGTAGCTGTTCTTCCAAATTTCTTGGTGTAGATGAGTGTGCGCTTCCAGTGGTACATCTATTCCTTGAAACATCTCAGTTGATATTCCATCAATTCCTGTAGCCTTTTTTTTTTTTCCAGTGCCGTTAGTGCAGCTTAGACCTCTTCCTTCAGTACCATTGGTTCTCGATCATGTGCTGTCTCCTGAAGTGGTTCAACACTGACCAATTCTTTTCGGTATAGTGGCACTGTGTACTCCTCCCATCTCCTTTTGATGCTCCTGCTTCATTCAATATCTTCCCTGTAGAACACATCACTAATGTGACTCAGTGCTTGAATTTCTTCTTCAGTTGTTTTACCTGGAGAAATGTTGAGTGTGTTTTCCCCTTTTCTAACTCCAGGTCTCTGAACATGTCATTATAATACTTTGTCTTCTCAAGCCACCCTTTGAAATCCTCGATTCAACTCTTTATCATTTCTTCCTTTTGTTTTAGTTCCTCTACATTTAAGAGCAACAACCTTCATAGTCTCTTCTGATATCTGTTTTTGGTCTTTATTTTTTTTTAATGATCTCTTGCTTTCTTCATGTATGATATCCTTGATATCATTCTACAGTGTGTCTGGTCTTTCATCATTACTGTTCAAAGCATTGTCATGGATTGAACTGTGTCCCCCCAAAATGTGTGTCACCATTTGGCTGGGCCATGATTTCCAATATTTTATGATTGTCCTCCATTTTGTGGATTTCTTACACTGTATGTTAAATTGTAATATAGGGCATTAATGACGTGAAGACACACTGGTGATACTCTCCCGTGTGAAAAAAAATTGAGTTACAAAACAATATGTGTAGGGCAATCCCATAAATTGTGCATATATGTTTGTGTGTATGTGTAACTAAAAAAAAAAAATACCCAAAATAAACATGAAAATATTAAAAAAATAAAAGAGGATTACAGTGGGACTGTAAATCCCTTCCTGAAGTCACCTCCCTGCTCCACTGTAAAGGGAGTTTCCCTGGAGTATGGTTTGTACCACCTCTTATCCTTTTATCCTACAAGGGATAAAAGGAAAGGGAAGCAAGCAGAGATTTGGGAACCTCATACCATCAACAAAGCAGCACTAGGAGTCAAACGTTTCCTTCAGACTTGAAGTTCCTGCACCAGGATGCTCGCTGACCAAAGACTGATGCAACACAAGAACTTTCCTCCAGAGCTGACAAAGAGGGAAAGACTTTCCCTGGACTGGACATCCTGAATTTGGACTTGTAGCCTACTACTGTGTAAGAATAAACATTTCTCTTTTTAAAGCCATCCACTTTGTGGTATTTCTGTTACAGCAGCACTAGCTGAATAAAAAAATGTTACATCCGTTCTTAAGGTGGTCTCTAAATTCAGGTGAGATATACCCAAAGGTTGTATTTTGGCTTTTGTGGACTTGCTCTAATTTTCTTTGGCTTCAATTTTAACTTTCACATGAGCAATTGATGGTCCATTCTGCCTCTGGCCCCTGGCCTTTCTCTGACTGACGATATTGAGCTTTTCTACTGTCTGCTTCCACAGAGGTGGTTGGTCTGCTTCCTGTGTATTCCGTCTAGTGAGGTCCATGTGTGTAGTTGCATATTTATGTTGTGGAAAAAAGTTATTTGCAATGAAGAAGTTGTTGGTCTTGCAAAATTCTGTCATGCCATCCCCAGAGCCATTTCTGCCACCAAGACCATATTCTCCAATTACCGTCACAATGCTTAAGAGCTATGACTGCTAACCAAAAGGTTGGCAGAAGCAGTACATCATCTGCTCCTTGGAAATCCTAGGGGGCAGTTCCACTCTGCCTTGTTGGGTCACTGTGAGTCAGAATCAACACCCACAAGTTTGGGTCTTTCTTCACTTCCAACTTTTGTGTTCCATTCATCAGTAATTATCAATGCCTCTTCATTGCATATTTGATCAATTTCAGACTGCAGGAGAGGTAAAAATCTTCCTTTTCTTCATCTTCGGCCTTAGTGGTTGGTTGGTGTATAGAACTGAATAACTCTTCCTTGTACATGCATGGCTATTGTACTACCACTGACAGTGTTGTTTCTCAGGATAGATCTTGAAATGTTCCTTTTGACAGTGCATGTGATGCCATTCCTCTTCAATTTGTCATCCAGGGCTTTACAGACCATATGATTTTCTGACTCAAAATGGCCAATACCAGTCCATTTTAGCTCACAAATGCCGAAGATACTGATTTTTATTCACTCCATTTTATTTTTGATGACTGTATTTTTTTAGATTCACACTTTGTACATTGCACATTCCAATTGTTAATGGATTTTTACAGGTGTTTCTTCTTGGTTTGAGTCATACCACATTCACAAATGAAGGTCCCCAAAATTTGATTTAATCCATGTCATTAATGTTGACTCAACTCTGATGAGGCAGCTCTTCCCCAGTAATGTTGTGAGTGCTTCTTAGAAGCTCTTTATCCAGCACTGTATTAGACAGTGTTCCACTGCTATTCACAAGCTTTTCTGTGGCTAATTTATTTCAGATGGTCTTTCATCATTACTGTTCAAAGCATTGTCATGGATTGAACTGTGTCCCCCAAAATGTGTGTAGCCATTTGGCTGGGCCATGATTTTCAATATTTTATAATTTTCCTCCATTTTGTGGATTTCTTATGCTGTATGTTAAAGAGGATTACAGTGGGACTGTAAATCCCTTCCTGAGGTCACCTCAGGTCCTTCTTCTAATCTCTCTTAGTCTGGAAGTTCTGCTGAAATCTGTCCATTGAGAATGGCTGTGCTGATATTTGAAATACTGTTAACACACCTTTCAACATCACAGCAACTCACAAGCCATCACAGTACAATAAACTGACAGAAGCGTGGTGGGCTTCTATATTAACCACCTCATTTGACAGCTGGCACCTTGGATAGTGCATGCCACCCAACCTAGTAGCCAGAGGATTTACTTTGAGAAGAATGGATTGAGTTGTTTTCAAGTCAAGCTTCCTCATTTCTTTCCTTCTTCTGCCTGTCATCCCTTTCACTTAAGTAAAGATACTACCTCCTACCTTCCCTGAAAGAGGTGTAAATTGCTCTCCTAGGATCCTTGAAAAAATATTTCAAAGAACAGAACAACAGGTTTTCCCTCCAGACGTGTAATTGCACTTTGTGGGAGGGATCATGGTTCTGTCACTTACTTTGCTAAAATATAGTGCCTATAATGCTTTTCACCTGTGGCCTGAGGCTCAGGTAGAAGCATGCTTTAGGTTTTTGGGGTAGTTTTAGTTTTGTCACATTACCTGTCACTCTGTATTCGCCTTTTTTAACCAGTGCTCCTGACCACCCATCTTAAGCTACAAAGATTATCACTACTGTAACAAGCCAATATGTTATTGTGAAATCCAGTGGCAGACTGGTCCTTTTATTCTGAGTTACAGATCTACAATGACAAGCTACCTTGTTGGCTTTTTCTCTGGCTCTAAGCTTGAGTCAGTTTTCCTAGATATTCACCCTCTCCGTCCTCCTCCCCGGATTCTATCTCTATTTCTGGACTCTGAGCTACTGGTAGTCTAAAAGGCAAAACATGTTTCCTAGAAATCATAGATTTGTTTTGTCTTTTCGGACACTTTGACCTTCAATTTTCATTGTATTATCACAACAGTTCTTGGATATAGGTCAAGTGGAGGTGGTTATTCATAGTATATAGTTAAAGGAATTACAGTAAAACAACTGGTACTTTTCTGATCACACAGTTAAATGGTAAGCTAACAAAAAACCTGTGTAAACAAAACCTCTAGGTGAATCACCAGGTCAGTTGATCTCTTTTCTGGTATAGGAGCCTTCTTAGAGTTTCAATAAGATGAACTAGGACTTTTATCTTCTCTGGAAATGAAAATTAAAATGTAAAAACTGCTATTTACCTACCCCAGAGTCATTCTAACCATCTTCTTTAGTAATAAAGTTCCTAAATTAATGGAAGCTATCACATACACAGTGTTTCGGTCATCTGGTCCTGCTCCAACAGAAAATACCACGGGTGGAAGGCCTAACAAAGGAAAGTTTATACTTACACAGCCCAGTAGGATACAAGCCCAAATTCTGGATGTCCACTCCCTCTGGCCTTCCCTCTGTCAGCTCGGCTCTGGAGGAAAGTCTTTGTGTTGCATCAGTCTTTGGTCAGGGAGCATTTTGGTGCAGGAACCTCAGGTCTGAAGGATACACTCTTCTCCCAGTGCTGCTTTCTTGATGGTATGAGGTTCCCATTTCTCTGTTTGCTTTCCTTTCCTTTGATTTCTTCTAGGATGTGAAAGGATAAAGGGTGGTGCAAGCCACACTCCAGGGAAACTCCATTTTCAGTGAATCAAGGAGGTGAACATGTGAAGGAATTCACAGCCCCACTCTAATCTTCTAAACTTACACCATAGAAAAATCACAAAATGGAGGCCAATCATGAAATATTGGGAATCATGGCCCATTCACATGGCTACACACATCTTTGGGGGGATGCAATTCAATCCATGACACTCAGCAATAAAATTATAATTCCTAATGTAGAGGAGACTTCCTTCTCTTCCTAGACAAGTAGCTGGACTACATTTCCCAGCTTCCTTTGACATTAACTGTGATCTTATCACTAGCTGTGATCAAGGAAATGTAAGTGGAAAGAATGCCTCCTAGTACTGGTGTGAGGCTTGTAAGAAAATGGTGTCCTCCTCCATATTCTTCATCTCTTTGCAACTTCTGGGAGCAATAATGGGAATGAGGCGTAACAGAATCACAAGATGAAGGAACACAGATTATAGAATTTCCATGTAGAAGAGAGCTGCCTACTAGCCAGCAGTATCTACCTTAGACTGTTAGCTGGTGAGAAATAAAGTTATACTGCATTTGAGCTATTATAACTTTTGTGTCTTTTTATTGCAATAGCTCAATCTATTATATTTGGACTTTCTGTGGATTAATGTGGCCAAGTGATAAAGTTCTGAATGATGATACGGGCATAGAATTTATTAGGGACATTTCTTAGAAGATTCCTTAAAAAAAAGTCAAATATAGAGACAGCATCCCTGTCCCTGATTTTTTAAATAATTGCTTCCTACTTCTTTGAATGTGACTGTAATACCTGGACCTCTAGCAGACATATTAGAACATAGAATGGCCTTGATGATAAAGCCATGTATTGATCTTAGCGGAGCAGAAAGATACAAGTATCCTAGGTTACTGGTCATCTCATGGGGCCACTAGCCCTAGACTGCCTGTCAGATTTCTTTTATGTGAAGAATTAACTCTGGTGTATTTAAACTATTGTTATTTAGGCTTTTCTGTAGAGATAGCTGAATCTAATCTAGGTGAGCACATAGACCATGCATTTCCTGGAATGGAATGAATTGGAAGACCAGAGTAAGTCCAAATGTATCCCCCTTTACCAAAGTTTACCTCTTTGCTTGTTAGTAATTCTTATGTTTTAGATCACAAGGCTCATTCCTTTGTTACAGCAATGGTTCAATAAATGTTTATTTTAGCACCACTTTATAAGAAATGCAGATTTGTGAGCTCCATTCTTACCTATCAAATCAGAATCTCTGTGGATGAGCCCAGGAAACTATTTTGACAAGTTCTCTGGGTGATTCTTATGCCGTGTAAGATCTGAGAACCACTGGTAGGAGAGAAGTCTTCCCTCTAGAAGGCACCTGTTGGTACTCAATTGTCATTTGTGATACATTTTCTTTAAGATACTGACAGGGATTCAGTGGCCCACCACACAAGCTGCCAAGTAAAATTACCTGAGGAGCTTTAACAGAAATACCTCTGCCTGGGCCAAATTTGTCACATAAGCTGATAAGAGTGTTATGAGCGAAGCGTCTCTGACTGGGGCCATTGGGCAGCCAGGAGGCAGAAAGCAGACAGAAGACTCAAAGTGGGGTAAAAGTACTAGCCTGAGGTAGATCTTAGCAATGAACACGAAAGTCTTTTATAAATTGCTATTTTGTTTTTGCAAGTATATTTGTGTTCTCGGTCTCATCCAGAGGCTAGAATAAATATGATTGCTAATACTCGTAGTCTTAGTAATACCAGATAACCCTTACTAAACACATCATATTATTTCACTAGAAGATTTGCTGACACTCAAGGGATTTTGAGTCTCTTTGGGTTTATCCAAATTAGTACAGGTGTGGTAAAGGAAGCAGTGACTGTTATTCTTATACACCCTTGAAGATGAAAGCCTTCAGCTCTCTTCATCCTGTAAGGAAACTGGCTTAAGTGGCCAATTACCTGTAGAAGACACACGTCTTTTAATGATTCTTTTGTTCTCCGCTAAGCTACAAAAGCACGGAATATTAAATTAGAATCCAAAGGATGGTGAATAGCTTTCTGTTTTTGGATTACATCAACTATAATAAACATATCATTAATCATCCCCAGATACTTAAGGTCTGGTAAGTTTTATGTGCACACCCTTGGAAATCATATGCTCCTTGTGTTCTTGATATCTTTAGCCACATAATGTCCTTGTTTATTTCTTCAGTTGCTAATCTTGACCAAATTTTCTATAAACAACTCAGATCATTGAACAGAAATCTTGAAACTTGGAATGCTAATGTTGTATATTCAGCTTCCTATAAATAAAAACAAGGAGAGGAGAAAGAGACAAAAAACAGAAACAACGTAGAGGGAACATTAGACTCAATAAGCTAATATTGAACTCATGAAAACAGAGAAACGTGTATCAATCATTCATACTACTAAAAGCATGCTTTGATTTGTTAGATATTTGTTTCCTTTATCCAGGTGACCTTCCACGTGCTTTCAAGTGTTTGCCTTTTCTTACATGGCAGATAGTCTCAGGGAACCAAAACCAAACTTAACGCCTCAGAGTCAATTCTGACCCATAGTGACATTGTAAGACAGAATAGAAGCACATCATAGCGTTTCCAAGGAGCAGCTGATGGCTTCAAAGTGCCAACCTTTCCGTTAGCAGCTGGGCTGTTAGCCACTGCGCTACCAGGGCTCCAGAATGAGAGAAGGACAAAACCCAGAGGTATAAACACATACTGGAAATGACTTCGTGAGGTAGTCTCTGAAGAAACGATGTGTTCAAAGGCTTCCGTTTTCCTGTGTTTGGAAATGCCTTAAGTGTTCCGAGAAAATAGAAGAGTTCACGTTCCTTTAGGACAATCTCAGGCAAGATGTTGCTTTGAAAATTCTAGGAGGGATAGGGGTTATAAAATGCAGTTTAGCTTAATCGTTTTAGAGTTAGAGATAATTAGCTATTCATTAGGGAAGAGAATTGAGAGGCGGTGGAAGGCAAAGGGAAAATAGAAGCTAACCAAGCTGCTAATATAGTCACCCAAGTAAGTCCTCATGCTAGAATAAAGGTAGTTGTGAGGGTCTGTGATTGTTAAACAGAACGGAGAGGGGAGAAAGTGTAGTCTAGTCTTTTTTACCTCTTGCACCTGCTAATTTATTTGTTTCTGAGCTAACCAATAAAACCAAAGCCAGTGCTGTTGAGTCTACTCTGACTCCTGATGACCTGATGTGTTAGCGAACAGAGCTGCCTCACAGGATTTTCTTGACTGCAATCTTTGTGGAAGCAGATCACCAGGCCTTTCTTCTATGCCATCACTGGGTGGGTTCAAACCACCAACCTTTAGTATAAAAGTTGAGTTTAAAACATTTGCACTACCCAGAGACCTTGTTTCTGAGTTCCAGAAGTAAAAACAAGAAACAAGGGCGTGGAAGAAAAGAACAGATTACAAGTTGAGGCTTTATGCTTATCTAGGGGAACTTTAGTGAGAGATGAGCAACAGCTTACAAGAGGAAACACCGTGTCACCAATGACTTGACTGGAGCCAGGCTGCGTGAAGTAACACCAAGCTTTATGCTGGTCCTAACCTAGAGATAAAAAGTGCAGAGTGGCCTTTCATAAGCGGGGCAATGCCAATGTTGGATGTAGCTGAAGCAAGAAGGAAGAAGTGTGTCAATGTGACAGGTTTTCTTGCTGTCCTGTCACTATAAGGAATTGTACAAGCAGGGCAACTAGCCCGGGAAGATCTCTGACCCTGGGAAGTGACTCAAAATCAGATGACAGCCTTAGTTTTATTAAGTGGAGAGCTGTTTATCACGTCACTGAGGACTGGGTTTGGTTATGAACACCCCAAATGGCTCAAATAAAACACAGTGGGTTTCTCTTGTATGAAAAGAAAGACGAAGGTAGTAGTCCAGGTTTGATGTGTCAAGTCTACAACGATTAAAGACATGGGTGCCTTCTGTCTTTTGTTCTGTTACCTTTGATATGAGTCACCCACCACACGATCCAAGATGACAGTTCAGCTCAATGGGATAAGATGGATAAATCTTTTTCCTTTTAAGGAAACTTCTCCAAAATTGAACATGACACTCGATTTTATACTCCAGCAGCCGGAACGTAGTCACATAGACGTATCTGACTTAAAGGAAGACTGGAAATTTTAGCTTATTGTTTTTCTAAATTTTATTCATTGAAAAATTATAATCTTAATTCCAGGAAACTGGATTCCCAGCTGAAAATCAGAGTTTTGATAATTAAGGAAGAGGAGGAGAAAAGAAATTGGGCAACCTAGAACACCAGAGTCTCTAATAACAAACAGGGTTAAGAGATTCTTTTCTACTGTAAATTGTAAAACACAAATAAGAGTAATCTTCATGGTTTCTGTGTTGGATTCAGTTTAGAAATAGCTTATTTAGCACCTAAGATGTATAAAGAAATTTTCAGTCTAGTGGGGAGGAAAGATAGAAAACATAAACTCTAAGACAGAATGCAGTGAGCATTGTCAGGAAGGCCTAAACAAACTTCCATGCATACCATAGGAAGGAAAGATGAATTCTAACCAGAGTGTTACTGCAGAGGTCATCTAAGACAGGGCTGGGCAAACTGTGGTCCCAGGACCAAATCCAGCCTAGTGCTTCTTGTGCAAACATGGGTTTGTTGGGAACAAACCATGCTCATTTATGTATGTATTGTCAAAGGCTTCTCTCATGCTACGGCAGCAGAATTGTGTAGTTACAACAGATACTGTATGACACACAAAGCTTATATTTTACTATTTTGCTTTTTACATAAAAAAAAGGGCATCTGAGTCTTACCCAAGAGAATTGTAACAAAGAGGTAACAAGGATAGGGCATTACAGTCAGGAGACAGCATGAAAAAAAGGCAGTGATGTGAGAAAGTTGTGAGTATATTTGTACATGGAAAAACAATTACAAAAAAATTTGTCATAAATGATGTGTGGGATCCCAGATACTTAAATGTATAATATGTAGTATTGGAATTGACTCAGTGGCAGTGAGTTTGGTTTGGTTTTCGTTAGGGTCATACTTTTTCTAAGTGGTTTTTTTTATTGTACTTTAGGTGAAAGTTTATGCAACAAACCAGTTTCTCATTGAACAGTTAGTACACATACTGTTTTGTGACATTGGTTAACACCCCCACAACATGTCAACACTCTTCCTTCTCAACCTTGGTTTCCCTGTTACCAGCTTTCCTGTTCTCTCTTGTGACCAACCAAACCAAACCAAACCCACTTCCATTGATTCAATTCTGACTCATAACAACCCTATAGACAGCGTAGAACTGCTCCACAGAGTTTGGAGGAGTGCCTGGTGGATTGGAACTACTGACCTTCTGGTTTGCAGTTGCAGCACTTAATCACTGTGCTACCAGAGTTTCCAAGGAAGGACCTGGATTATTCAGCTAGTCTTCTAGGGGTCTGCTTGAGCAATCCAAATCTGTCCAAGTCTCGGCCATGGTCTTTGGTGGCACCAAGTGACTAGCTAAGTTTTTTCAGGACAGGAGGCTGGATTGGTAGAACTGGGACATGGGACCCAGCTT
Organism: Heterohyrax brucei; assembly: GCA_028571685.1. Lineage (NCBI taxonomy): Eukaryota > Metazoa > Chordata > Mammalia > Hyracoidea > Procaviidae > Heterohyrax > Heterohyrax brucei. The sequence continues at coordinate 172,707,182 of CM053166.1, read as the reverse complement.
GTATCTCTGCTTCCCAAAATTGGATTGCTTGCTTATTCCACAGCTAGGCTCCCCTCCAGTCTTGCTTCTGTCTTCCTCATCCCAAGTTAAGAACATAAACTGCCCCACATTTGCAACTGGATTTTCACAGAAATAGGAGTCAGTAGCCAATCAAGTTTGGTCCAAGTTCACTTTATTGAGGGTATATTATCACAAGATTTTACAGTAGTTCATTTGGTTTGAGTGTGAGGTACTTGCAAGAATAGGCGGCAAAGGAAGGCTGAAAACACTATGGGAGGCATTTATTGACATGCTAAGGAGTCTGGTCTTCATTCTGTAAGTAGTGGAAAACCATTTCGATGAGGTCTTTAAACCCTAGTGACCTAGTGGTTTAGTGAGCTATGCCTGCTGACCAAAAGGTTTTCAGTTTGAATTCACCAGGTGCTCGCTGGAAACTCTGTGGAGCAGTTCTGTACAGCCTTATAGGGTCACTATGAGTCAGAATGAACTAAACAGCAATGAGTTTAGTTTTTGGATTTTTCTTTTTTAAACTAGAGGATGGCAACTGGATTTTCACAGAAATACCCTCTTGAAGACAAAATTAACCAAAGCTGTGGCTATTTAAAATAAAGAGCTTTGTTGTTGTGAACAATAAAAGGCATATCCATGTGTACAAGTCTGAGTTAGATGAGCCATTCGGGAAAGAAGAACCTTTTACCTAAGAATGACAAGAAGTCCAAGCAGTGTTCTGCACTTTCAAAGCTATTTCAATAACACGAAGTATCTAGGGGCTATAAATGCATTTGTTGGAGCTGATGAAAGAAATGAAACAATGAGGTCCCCGGTGTCCACTAGACTGGGAGCTACTTGAAGGCCAACACTGTCTTTCACGTCTTCATCCTCAGCACCTGGCAACTGGCATCGTGCGTAATTTCTACAGCTGCTAACTGAAAGGTCGGCAGTTCAAATCTACCAGGTGCTCCTTGGAAACTCTACGGTGTAGTTCTACTCTGACCTATAGGGTCTCTATGAGTCAGAATTGACTTGATGGCAGTGGGTTACCTAGCAACATATCCTATTAACATACAAGGACTTACAGATGACGTGGGTGATTGGTTTCATTTCAGTTGGTACAACTTGTTTGTTTTCCCCCAACAAAAGGCAGGGTATATAAGCACATCTGATTAACCAAAACTCCCTGTTTTTCTGGATCCTAATTTTCTTACCTAGAAATCATCCCATGTATGCTTAACATTGTGTGACTGTTCAGCCTGTTCGTGACAAAGGTATTTCCTGAGTGTGTATATGTATTTTGATTGGCATGACCCTGTTCTACATTAACCTTTCTCTTGGAGTTGGTCTTAGTTGTTTTTCAGTTAATACCACAACGGATGCATTGAAGAACATTTCACAAACTCTTCCCTTTAACTGAACATGGGAGAAATTGGTGCAATTCAGCTTTCTTGTCTTACCACTGTATTTGAATGGTGAAAGTGCACTCTTGCAGCATCAATGAGAGTTGATGTTGAGATTTGAAAGAGGCCTTTGGCCAACTTTTTGCTCAAGTATGTGATTTTTTTTACCACTCAAAATTCAACAAGTAAACAGCCCTGCTTCTTCTGGTCTCCTAATGCCTCTGCAGGGCAACATGGAATCTTTTCTAGACTCTACTATTTAATATACCCCTGAAAGGCAAAGCAAGGTACTACTACGAGCTTCAGATTTCTAATTCCGTTAGTACTTTTGTTAGTAAACCAGAATCTTTGCAAAATTGTAGAAAAACGAAGTTTGACTCTAGGAACCTTGAATTTCCCCTTTGTGATAGTTTTCTCCAACTGCTTTTAGTTCCTGGCATAATGATACTGATTTGCCTGGTGTGAAAATGGCATCGGGCAGCATCTGACCTCCTCTAACTTCACAAAGGGGAAGGAGAAATCTACATCAAAAGCCCAAGGCTAATTCCTATGAGGTGGTGGTCAAACATGCCTGCTTTCTGTACCATCTTTACCAATTCTTACACCAACCATCCCTTCTGTAGCACTCTCTACTTTTCTGCTGGGTTCAGTAATTCATTGTTGTGGCCACACAGAACTCACAGTTAATCCTCATGATTATGGGGTTCACTAGCAGAGTAACAGGTTACAATTCAGGTTCTGCAGTGCTCAGGATAGAGTTCTTCGACCAGGATAGCTTCTGGCAGGTCTTTCTACTGCCCTTGGCTCTTCAGCCACTCAGTCTGATCTCTGCTCTGCTCAGATTTGTTAAAAGCTCATTTTGCTCAGCCAGTAGGTGCCCCAAGGCACCCCACTCCAGCAGTAAGCCTCCACCTGAAGGCTTTCACCTCTGTATCTGTCGGTTGGCAAGCCTAGCTCCATCAAGTGCCTGGAGGCACCCTACTTCTCCAGCAAGCCTCCTGCTAGAAGACACTCAACTTTCTCACTCTGTGAACCGGGAAGCCCACCAAGCTATTATCTCCCTGTCTTTTCTGACATCATTTCTCTGCCCCCACTTCTCACTGTCTGCAATATTATAGCGCTCTCTGTTTCTCTCCGTGTGTCTTTCTCTTTCTCTCCTGGCAGGTACAGGAACCTCTCAGAGCAAGGATTCTGGGTCCAAAAGACACTCTCCACTCTTGGCTTTTCTCCCTCAATAGTTGTGAGATCCTCTCCTACCTAACTGTGGGGTGGATCATTTTAGGCCTAGATGGATGACAAAACTGACCATTAAGGTTCCACATACCTTGCTAGCACGGTCCCATCCAATCATGGCAAGAAAGTCCACACAAAAGCAATTTATCACACTGTACCAGGGGCCCTTAAAAGTGTTTTTGACACTCGAGAACTTTAACATCAGTCCTCACAGGAACCATCATATGGACCCCAAGGGAAATACCAAGAAAATTTCAAGGACAGTGTCCTTCACATCGCTGAAATGTTGAACCAACATCAGTCACCATGCTAGCAACAGCCTACTCCCAAACATTTTACCTTATGAGAAAAAGAAACTCATATTTGTTTAAGGCACTGAGCTCAGAGATTCTGTTACCTACAGATGATGGTAACGTCAGCTGATGCAAGCTTAGTGACAACAGAGAGTAGAAGGACATTAACAGCATTGTAGATGTTGTCATAGGAGACTTTAAGTCATGTAAAAGGGGCACAAAGGAGATGTTAGCCAGTTTTTCCTATGAGTTTCTACACTCAGCCTGGTGAAAATGGTAGTCATCGGAGCTGGTGACATAACAGCTGCAATATAATCAAAAGGGCACAGGTAGTGGCATAGTATGATCCCTGGGTGGTGTAAACACTTTGCATTTGCCTACTGAGAAACTGGCTGGTTGAATCCACCCAGCTGCATCGCAGAAGAAAGTCCTGATGATCTACTTCTGCAAGATTACAGCCCCTGCAAACCCTTGGGAGTACACTTTTACTCTGACACACATGGGGACACTGTGACTCAGAATGAACTCAACGGTAATGGGTGTAGTGACATAGGAGGAACTCTGGTTGAATCCCCGTTGTGCCACATGCTGACTATGTAATCTGACATCAACTTCAAGATGATTTTCACTAATTAAGCCTTAGTGAATAGCCCTGTTGGTAGTTGGAGTACACATTACATTTAGAGTTTCCAAGGCAGAATGCCTACATCCTCATTTTGGAGTCCTAATTATATTCTATGTTACATGTATTTCCTCTCCTCTCCAGGCCCATTTGACAGCTTCTAGTCTAAGATTCATTTCTCCCACATCTTGACACCAGCTGTCAATCACAGACAGGAAACACCGAATTATTTCTGGGGACAAACGTTATAGGTTTCTCTGGGTCAGGAGAGTTAATTTATAAAGGCTCTAATAAAATTCAGGTTTTATTTGAACTGCCATTCTGTGACTAGTAAGCAGCAGCTTGAAACAGAGTACAGCTTGGGACTGAAAGACATAGCCACCTTCCACAAATCAAGCACACTTAAAAATGAACAAATGGCAACTGATGGCTGATTACTGATTTTGCCTTGTCAGTAATTGTCACTAATCTCCAGCAGCTTGTATATGCTTTCTTCATACGATTCCCACACCCCTTACTGTCATAAATATTTCATAAGATAGTCAAAGCCAGTCCACAGCCAAGTAATAACAAATGTCAGATGACACATTAGGAAGATGCATAGAGATTTTAAACATAAATTCTATAGCGAAGTTTGATTCACATCTTGCAGTTAACTCTAAAGAAATACCATTCACAGAGAAGTGTGAGGCCACAATTTACATGTACCTCTTTGCCTTCCAGTTGATTCTGACTCATGGCATCCCTATCAGAGTGGAACTGTCCCATAGGGTTTCCAAGGTTGTAAATCTTTCCGGAAGCAAACTGCTACATCTTCCTCCTGTGGCTTGGCTGGTAAGTTCGAACCACTGACCTTTTTGTTAAGGATGAACACTTTCACCACTGTACCAAGAGGGTTCCTGACACCTTTACTTAAAAAAAACAAAAAACAAAAAAATCCGTTGCAGTTGAGTCAATTCTGACTTGTAGCAGCCCTATAGGACAGAATAGAACTGCCCCAATGAGTTTCCAAGCAGTGCCTGGTAGATTCAAACTGTCAACCTTTTGATTAGCAGCTGTAGCTTGAAATCACTATGTCACCAGGGTGTCCAAAACCTTTATTCCAAAAAGAAACCAAACCCGTTGCTGTCAAGTCAATTCCTACTCATGGCAACCCCCATAGAGCTTCCGAAGAGCACCTGGTGGATTCAAACTGCTGACCTTTTGGTTAGCAGCTGTAGCACACAACCACTACACCACCAGGGTTTCCATCTTTATTAGCAGCCCCTTATTACTGGAAAAAGAATTGAGTGCAGCTGTAGTTCTTTTCAGGTTACTTGCATATTCTCCACTCTGTTAAACATCGAGAGACTTTCATTACAAATGTTCAAAAAGAACCAAACTTTAAGCACTGTGGGGATTTAATCACCCTCCTTTGGGTAACATACAGTCAGCCCTTGGGCTGGTCCTTGGGAGAAATTTCAAGATGCACAATTAGCTGAACTCCCCCTTTTCTCTTGGTTTCCTTCTCTCACCTTTGACCCACTCCTAAGCATACTCATAGAGGGCACACAGATGTCTCCAGTGGAGAATCTGACATAAGTGCCTGTCCTTCACTTTTCCTCAATCCATCTGTACTCTACTTATCAGAGCCCCATTGACCTGGGCTTGTCTCCAAATTACTGAGTTATAACTTATTGGGAAACTAAACGATGTTTAAGTGTCAGTGACTAACAAAAGCCTCATTGTTTACTTTCCTACACATCATGTGTATACTTCAGCTGAGTGGTGCAAACAGTTCAATGTTCAGCTACTATCCAAAGGCTGGAGTTTCAAACCCAGAGGTGCCTTGAAAGAAAGGCCTGTGGAACTACTTCTGAAAGATCGCAGCCATGAAAACCCGATGGAGTGCAGTTCTGCTTTGCAACACCTGAGGTCATTAAGAGTAAGAGTCAACTTGGTGGCAACTGATTTGTTTGTTGTTTTGCAAAGCCTTAATGATAACGTAATGATAATGGTGATAATGGTGCAAATTCTGAATTCTAAACACTATGAAATCTGTCTTGGAGGAAGTGTGCCCAGAGTGTTCCTTGGAAGCAAGGATGGCAAGACTACATCTCACATAATTTTTTTCCCAAACCCACTCCTCCTTTCCCTGGGAACCATTTCTCTATGTGTAAACCTTTTCATGAGTTTTCATAGTTGGGATTTCACACAACACCAGTCACTCTGTCACTGACTCATTTCACTCAGCATAAGGCCTTCCTGTTTGCACCATCTACTAAGAAGGCTATCCTTTTCCCATTTGATGGACTTTTGGCTCTTGTTGAAGATCAGATGATCTTATGTGGATGAATTTACATCTGAGTTCTCAATTCTCTTCCTTTGGTCAGTATATCTGTCACCGTACTAGTACCAGGAGTCTCTGTTTCTAAGGTTGTGTCTCTTATAAACAGCATATTGTTATTGCTGTCATTCTGTAGTGCTTTTTATTTTTGGTGCTGGCATTCTCTTTTTTCCTCATTCTCCTGTATTGAATGTGTTTGGTTTGTGGATTTCTTTTTCATTCATTTTGTTTTTATTTAGACTTTATGTTTTCCTTCTTTGGTGAGTAAGTAGGTTTATTAACTTTCTGTGGCCACCTTGATATTTACCCTTGTCTTCCTTGGTTTGAACCAGTCTGTTATTACTCAGTAGTGACTTACTTTTGACTCTATTATAAAGTTCTGTATCTACACCATTTATTCCCTTTTCTATTGTTCTGATGCTGTTGCCGTTTACAGATTAACCTCTCTGATTCCCTGTTGTAATTCTTTCAGTTTTGGACAGTCTATGAGAATTCATTTTCTAAATTGGTATCTGCTGGTACACTCTTACATCCTAAATTCAGGCTGTGGTTTGATATTGTGTGTTCTTAGACTGAAGGACTCCCTTTAACAATTTTTGTAAGTTTGGTTTGATTTTTACAAATTCCCTTGATTTCTGTTTATCTGGAATGTCCTAATTTTACCATTATATTTGAATGAGAGTTTTGTAGGATATATTATTCTTGATTTTCAATGTTTTTCTTTCAAGGTTTTTTATATATGTCCTCCTGTTGCCTTCTTTCCTGTGTGGTTTTTGTTGAATACTCAGGGCTTAATCTTAATGTTTCTTCTCTGTATGACTTTTTGTTTCTCTTGAGCTGTTCTCAGAATGTTTTCCTCTTTGGTTTTAATGAGTGTTATTGTGATGTGCTTTGGTGATTTTCTTTTACAGGGTCTATCCTATATGGGGTTTGTTGAACTCCGTGGATGGTCACCTTTTCATCCTTTATGATATCAGGGAAGTTTTATGTCAGCAATTCTTCAATGATCCTTTCTATATTTTCTGTTTTCTGCCCCCATTGTGGAACTCGAGATCACTCACAGATTTTTACTTTTGATTGTATCCCACATCATTCTCAGGGTTTCTTCACTTTTCTTTGTCCTTTTCTTCTGATTTTACCTCAGAGATGTATCCAAGTGTTTGTGTTCCATTTCACTGATCCTGGATTTCATCATTTCAAACCTTATCCTCAGCCCTCCTACTACCCTGTACATTTCTGAAATCTTGTTTATCTCTTGGATTTCTAATCTTTGTTTTTATATGGTTTCTAGTTGAGAATTTATTTTGACAATTTTATTCCTGTATTATTTTCATGAATTCTCCCATGAATTTGTTTGCCTTTTCTATAAGTTTGTCTATTTTTTCCTCACTTTTGTCTGCTTTTTGCTTCAACTCTTGGACAGTTCTGAGTATTAAAGATTTGAATTCCCTATCAGGTAATTCTAGTATCTTTTCTTTCACTGGAAACTCATCTGGTATTTTATTTTGGACAACTACTGGAAGCTTGGAAAACATGCTGATGTAGTGGGTTAAGTGCTACATCTGCTAACCAAAAGGTTGGTGGTTCAGATCTGTCAGGCACTCCTTGAAAACTCTATAGGGCAATTCTATGCTGTCCAATAGGGTCACTGTGAGTTGGAGTCAACTTGATGGTAGTGGATACTGGAAGCTTCTTGTCTTTTTTTTTTTTTAATGTGTTTTGATGTTTTCTGCTGTCTTTGAACCTTTCAGTAGTTATCTTCTTGGTTTAGTGATTATAGATCTGTTTGTTTTGTCCTGCCTTTTGTTTGGTTATGTCAGAGCAGGTAAGCTGTACATTCCTTGTTATTTGTTCATCTCTGGTCACAATATTTTTCACTTCCTTGTCCAATAGGCAGAGTCAGTTACTCAGCTACGGTACAGCAGGGAAGGTCCAGTGGGTGATCTGTGCCCTGCTAAAACAAACAAAAAAAAAAACAAACCACCTGATGTCACATCAGTGCTTTTGTGTACTACTTTTGTGACAATCTCAGATATTGGTATGGCAAATCCAAGCAGCACAGATGCTGCATTATGCAGTTGGCTGAGCCACAGCAGCTAGCCAGGAAGCATCAGAGATAGAGCAGAGGGGAGAACATGGGAGTGAGAAAGCTGCATAGCTTGCCACTAGGTACTTTGTTCTCTGTGGAGACCTCTGTGAATCTGCTCTCCTGTGCTCCCTTTCTGCTGATCTCTGACAGATATCCAAGATGGTGAATCCATGAGGAAAACCCTCAGTGAGATGGATTGACACAGTTGCTGCAACAATGGGCTTTTAAGTGTAACAATGATTGTGAGGATGGCACAGGACCAGGTAGTGTTACATTCTGTTGTACATAGGGTTGCTATGAGTTGGAATTGACTCAAAGGCACCTAACAGCAAATACTATGAGAGTTAAGGGGAGGAGAAGTTTTCAATCATGGAGGTCTTTCCTGGTATCACTTGAATCACATCATCTAGATATTGCCTAATTTACCTCCACATAAGGCTGACCCAGCTCAACAACAATCTTTTTGAAGCAATCAAGAAGATGAGTTGATCAGAGAAAAGTGTTTTTAAGAGTTTCCCTTTCTTGACACTGTTTAATCAGAATCATTTTCATGATTGTCGCCCTTTACCCACAAAGTAAGAGATGGAAAAATGCTTTCGGCTGACTATATTTATTCTTATATTCGGTGATTTTAAAAATATAGATTGCTGCATTATATAAATTAATGGGCAAGTAAATTGACATCTAGTTTCTTTAACATTTCTTTCTTCCTCTTGAAATTGTCCAGTGCTTATTCCTTTAGTCAAAAACCATGTATTAAGCACCTCCTGCTATGTATTGGGAAACCCTGGTGGTGTAGTGCTTAAGTGCTACAGCTGCTAATTAAAAAGTTGGCAGTTCCAATCCACCAGGTGCTCCTTGGAAACTCTACGGGGTAATTCTACTCTGTCCTTAGGGTTGCTATGAGTCAGAATTGATGTCAGAAGATTTAGTTGGTATGTACTGCAAAACCCCGGTGGCAAAGTGATTAAGTGCTATAGACGCCGATCAAAAGGCTGGTGGTTCAGATTCACCAGATGCTCCTTGCAAACTCTCTGAAGCAGTTCTACTCTGCCCTGTAGGGCTGCTATGAATCAGATTAACTTGATGGCAATGAGTTTGGTTTTGGTTTGGTGTATATTGGAAACTATGCAAAATCTGGATACAAAGAAATGCCTAAGACCTAGTTACTGGCCTTGAGGAGTTCACTGTACAGTGATGGAGGCTGTCAGACAATAAATACATACTGAAATAGAGTGCAATAACTTCTCTGATAAGAGGTGCTTAAGGTATTGCCATGGGGATGCAGAGACATTTAGCTGAACTGCTGGCAGCTTCTCTTACTATAAGAGGGGCCTACAAAGTGGTGCAAAGGTAGTGCAAGTTGTTCAGAGCAGAAAGAACACAACTGGTTTGGATTTGAGACAGACCTATAATATATAAACCGCTTTGAATCTGGAGTCTCCCTCCTCTGTACATTGGAGACGGTAAAACTTGCAGGACAGTTTTATTAATGAGGATTGCAAGTGGCTATAAAAGGGTCTATTAATTTAGTGTTTTCATTCCTTTTCAAACACGCCTCAAAAGCAAGGACTGAATTTGGATCCAGAGGAAGATGGTAACAGAGAGTTGCTATAGCCACAGCTTTCTGCTCCCATTTGCTCAGATGTCTATAAATACATTGCAGAACTGACAGTTTTATACTCAGTCCAGGGGAGGTAAGAGGAAAAGAAAGATAAGGAGGGAAGGGAGTGAAAAATATCTGAAGGGGAGAGATTGAAGGAGTGTTACCCTGCTTTAACAGTAGGGCAAGTGAATATATTTTAAACTTTATTTCTTTTTCTTTCTCTGTCAGAATAAACTATGTCGCAGAGTTAGTAATTGTTTTAAATCCTTAAAGGTGTATAAAATCGATGTAACAGAGACGGATTTAAGAGACCATCTTGATTAGTTGGTGGCCTCATTGCTTACTATGTGTAATATTTGTAATGCCCCCGTCTTTATTAGGAGTTCAGAGAGTCTGACAGTTGGGAAAGGGTCCACATCCTGCCTATGTGCACATCCAGTTGAATGGATAAGAGTTTTCAGCAAACCACTTAGATGTAGCAGCTCAAGGACTGTTTTCGCTTTGGAGTTCTGCCCGTAGAGCTCCTCGGACCTTTTCTGCTCTCTGTAGATACACTTTTCTCCTCCATCAGCAATGTGCAAGTGGAGAGCTAACCTTCTCTCCTCGTCCCCCTTGTTTTCTTTCCCTAATCTTCCTGTGATTCTCTGGGCTAAATAGATGGGAAAGAAGGAGGGACAATAAGACACTTGTTTAACAAGCCACAAACCTCTGCTTTTGTAGTTTATTACTTTCTACAGCTATTACCAGCTTCAGGATAAGACTGTCTGCTTTAAACTTCGGTTGTTGTTAGGTGCCCTCGAGTCATACCTGATTCATAGTGACACTATGCACAACAGAATGAAACACTACCTGGTTTTGCACCATTCTCACAATCATTGCTATATTTCAGACCATTGTTGCAGGCACTGTGTCAATCCCTCTCAGTGAGGGTTGTCTTGGTCATCTAGCATTGCTGTAACAGAAATTCCACAAGTAGATGGTTTTAACAAAGAGAAATCTATTTTCTCACAGTCCAGTAAGCTAGAAGGCCAAATTCAAGGTGCCAGCTCCAGGGGAAAGCTTTCTCTCTATTTCAGTTCTGGAGGAAGGTCTTTGTGATGCATTAGTCTTTCCTTGGTCTGGGAACATCTCATCATAGGAACCTCAGGTCCAATGGACATACTCTGCTCTGGGCACTGCTTTCTTGGTGGTATGAGGTTCCCATGTTTCTCTGCTCGCTTCTCTCTTTTATATCTCAGAATAGATTGGCCCAAGACACTGTTTAATCTTGTAGACCTCATTGGTATAAATACCACTAATCCATCTTATTAAATAATAGTGATAGAATTCACAACACATAGGAAATCTCTTTAAATGGTGGACAATCACATGATACTGGGACTCATAGCCTAGTCAAATTGTGACGCACATTTTTAGGGACATGTAAGTTAACTCATGGCCAAGGTCCTCATCTTTTTCACTGGCCGTCTACTTTACCAAGCATGAAGTCCTTCTCCAGGGACTGATCCCTCCTGATGACATGTTCAGAATACTTGAGACAAAGTTTTGCCATCCTTGCTTCCACGAACATTCTGGCTGCACTTCCAAGATAGATTTGTTGACTCTTTGGGCAGTCCATGGTGTATTCAATATTCTTTGCAAACACCTCAGTTCAAAGATAATCAGTCCTTCCTCAGTGTTCCTTATTCATTGTCCAGCTTTTGCGTGCATGTGATGTGACTAGAAACAGCATGGCTTGGGTCAGGTCCACCTTAGTCCTCAAGGTGACGTCTTTGCTTGTCAACCACTTTAAGAAGTGTTTTGCATCGGATTTGCCCAATGAAATGCATTTTTCTTCGGTTAAGAAACCTTAATTCAGATTTTGGAATTTAATTACAGTGAAGTACTGAGCCAGTTGTGTACGTGTGTCCTGGTGGTCAGGGAAGAGGGTAACAAAGGGAGGAACTCTTCAAGTAAGTATGTTTCCCCTACAATGTGCAGTGTTGTTGTTAGGTGCCATTGAGTTGACTTCAACTCATAGTGACCCTTTGTGACAGAGTAAAACTGTCTTATAAGATTTTTCTAGGCTCTAATCTTTATGAGAGCAGATTGACAAGTCATTCTCTCTAAGAGCTGCTGGGTGGGTTTGAACTGCCAGTCATTCAGTTAGCAGCTGAGCTCAGTGAAACAGTTAACCAGTTGGGCTACCAAGGTGGTGTGCCCTGTGCAATACAATTTAAATAACGTTCTACAGAGGCAATAGGAACTAAGTCTACCTCTAACACACAGGACAAACTAGGAAAAAGCATATGGTATCTCCAAAGAATTCTGGGTATTGTTAGCCAGTTATCAAACTGAGGCTGAATTACGTGGTTCCAAACTCATTGGTGTTAGGGGTGAATTATCCAATAGGTAAGATAAGTACAGTGCTTGCTTTGTATACTAGATCATTTATAGTGAGAAATTTCACTTTTTTTTTCCCACCACATCAAAGATTCTGCTTCTAGGTATGCCTGGCTTCTGTCACTCTCCCACATGACAGCTTCTTCCTACAGAATCAAAGTCTCTTTTCAAATTGACAATAGCTGACGGGGTGGATGGCCCAGTAAACAAGGTAAGCACCGGCTTATTTGTGTTTACTAATCTGTAGTAAACAATCAGAGATGTGGTGAAACTCACATGAAACTGTTCACCAAGGATGGTCTAGTTAGCTGGGTAAGCACTGTGCTTACCTTGCTGTCGGATAATCCACCCCTGGGTGATACAGAGACCTCTTAAATGCCAAAGATGAAGAAACAACAAAGACCAGAACCCAAATCATTTTGTTGCATCAGTACCACCCCATCACTGAAATGAAATCTCAAATTTACCGTCCTGAAAGTGAAGCAGAAGAACTGTCTTTCAGGAAACATTTGGGTCCTGTCTCTTCAGAGCCACCAAAAAGTTTCTGACAACAGAGCTGCAAACACAGTTTCAGGACAGCGATTTCACACTAGAATTGCAGGGTTGAAAGCATCTTAAACTATATCATCCCAATCCCTAGTCGGGTTGAGTCCTGAAAGCATCACCAAAACAGTCAAGAAACTCCTTTTCATTTATCATGGTGGGGGAGGGGGAAGGAGTAACATTCCAATTTTTAACCCAGCCTACCATTCTTAAGGCAAGTGAATTCTGTGACTTTTTATAATTTTTGTTAAAATTTCTCATCATAAACAAACAAGACAAACCCATTGTCAATGAGTCGATTCTGACTCATAGCAACCTTAAAGGACAACATAGAACTGCCCATAGAGTTTCCAAGGAGTTCCTGGCGTATCTGAACTGCCTTTGGGTTAGCAGCCATAGCACTTAACCACTTTGCCACCTGGGTTGCTGTTAATCGGAATCAACTGTACAGTAGTAGTTTTCTTTTCTTAGCATAGACAGTGTTTATCATGTATGTGTTACTCAGGTTGGTGCCCTGGTGGCACAGGGATTAAGAGCTCAGCCGCTAACCGAAAGGTCAGAGGTTGAAAACCCCCAGCCACTACTTGGAAACCCTAGGAGCCAGTTCTCTTCTGTTCTATAGGGTTTCTACGAGTCAGAATCGACTCGATAGCAATAAGTTTGGTTTTTTGGTTCAATCAGGTTCAAATTCAGTTTTATGTTGCTCAATTTTAGGTTGCTTAAGTTAAAACTGCACACTGCCACTAACTAAACTGTCCTTGTTTGTTTTCATCAAGTTGATTCCAACACGTGGTGACATCCCGCGTATGCAGAGTAGAACAGCTCCATAGTATTTTCAAGGCTGTGACCTTTCAGAAGCAGATCACTGTGCCTATCTTCCAACACGCTTCTGAGTAGGTTCCAAACACCAAAGTTTTTGCTAGTGGTAGAGACCTTAACAGTTTGTGCCGTTTAGGGACTCCTCTGACCAGATTTACGGCACTTGGCTTGGCTGGCTGACCAGATTTAGGAAAAAAAAAACTCCAAACCTTTTGCTGTTGAATCCCTTCTGACTCATAGTAGCCCTATAGCATGGAATAGAACAGGCCCATAGAGTTTCCAAAGGGGTCCTGGTGGATTCAAACTGCTGACCGTTTGGTTAGCAGATACAGCTCTTAACCACTACACCCATACAGCTTCCCTGACCAGATAAAGGAGGGGTTGATCCATACTGCAAGGGCTGTTGACTAGGTTGTCTCAGAAAGAGCAAATTCCGGAACCAGATTTTCAAGTAGCACTTGCAACTGTTTTTCTGTTAGCACCTAAGGCTTTTTCTAATTAGCATAAAGAATGTCAAAAATAGACTTTTATTGTGAAATTTCTTGCTTGTTAATTAGTATGATGGATTGTTAGAAATGATCCCTTGCTGAAGAAATTAAAAGTATTCAAGATACAGACACAAGTATTGTCTACAGTATTTTAGAGTTTGTTTCCAAAACTGAAAAAAGGGTTCAGTGTCCAGTGAGCCATTGCTGTCAAGGTGATCCCTAACCAGTTTGACTAGCCATGGATGTTAACTATGAGGATAATAAAATTATGCCTCCAGAATAAGTGTAAGGATCTCTTATGCAGCAGTGGTTAAGCACTGACTTGCTAAATGAAAGGTCAGCGGTTTGAGCTCACCATCTGCCTCGCAGAACAAAGATGCACTAGGCCGCTTCACTGGAACATCACAGCGTTGGAAGCCCTATGGAGGCGTTGTGCTGTCCTGTAGGGTCACTGTGAGTCAGAAGTGAGTTGATGGCAGAGGGTTTGAATTCTGGGTTAGCGTAAGTGTTGGGTCAACTTTGAGTTTCTTTTCACGCAAGGTAGTTGAAGGTTCACCCGTAGGGAAACAGAGCCGAGCCTTTACTGATTTTTCAGAACAGAGTTAAGACGGGTTTAGTGCCTGGCAAATGAGAAGTGTTTAATTCATGCATATTTGGCAGAATTTGGTCATAGAATTGCTTTCCTTAGAAACTGGAAGTGAGGCTTTGGAAAAGTAGTTAATTCTCACTTAGTTCAGACTTCCTTAGTGTCAAACCTGATCTACCATAAAGAACTTAAGAGTTGTGCAAATCAAATTGGCTTAGGTCAGTTTGTAACAGAGACTATCTCGCTATACCTGGACCAGATAATAATTCTGTGAAGCAAAAGCTGTACAGAAAAGAGACAATGAGCCCTGGTTAGGTATTTTATTTATGACCCTAGTCTTTTTATGGCACTTGTTGAATTAATGCCTTTAGGGCTGGCCTGTCAGAGGAAGATCAAAGCTCAGGCTCTTTCAGGAGGTAAAAAAAAAAAAATCTGCCTTGCCCTGTGTATCTTTAATTAAAGCCTTTGAGAAAGATGACTGTAAGGATTAGCTAGAGGTATTTTCTTTCTTTTTTCTAAGTCCAGGAATGTGCTAAATATTACAGACGTTTTTGCTGCTTTGTTCTCTCTGATTTAAAACAGGACAAGAATACTCATAAAAAGTTAGAAAAATAGTAATCTGTCTTTCCTAGAAGTAAAACACAAGGTTAGGGTTTGGGTTGGGGTAGGAGGAAGGGACAGAAGGGGAACCACACCAAGAAAGGTCTGAGAAGTAAGAATTGTCCTCTACATTGAGCCACTGCAGGTCACTGCTGGGCTTGTAAACTGTGGGAATCATTGAGTCATTGAGTCCATTCTGACTGACAGAAACCTCATGTGAGTCAGAGTAAAACTGTACTCCACAGAATTTTCAGTGGCTAGTTTTCTGAAGCAGATCACTAGAACTTTCTTCCGAGATACCTCTGCGTGGACTCCCAACTTTCAACCTGACAGTTAGCAGCTGAGCACATTAACTATTCATACTACCCAGGGACTCCAATTTGATTTAATTTCACTGGAATTCCTTTAGAGGTCAGTTTGAGAAACAACTCTGTAATTAATAAGAAAGTGACCCAGGGACTGCGAGGTCAAGTTAGTTTGGAATATATCCAGACCAAAAAACTTGAGAGGCAGATGTCCAGAGACTTTAACAAAAACATCACAGGCCCAGATGGTCTGGTTAACCCAATCAAATGGAGGAAGTAAAAGCAAATATAGAATCCTTCAGGCTTGCGCATCTCTGTCTCTGATGACAAACTCTTCAGTTTGGATTCAAGTAGATTTGGACTCAGCCTCTCTACGAAGATTTCTTCATTAGCCCTGACCTATCCTACTCGACGGCACTTGGCTTGGCTACTGCTTGGCCACTACTACTGTCTTCAAATCCTTGGCTTTGCATTTCTTTCCAGCTGTATCAGTTTGCCTTTGTTAGTCAGCTGGGCACTGGGTGGAAGAGACTCTTGTGTTATACAGGATGTTCCTGGATATTCTTGACCACTCTTGGAATAAATGAAAGCTAGGTGAACATGAGATACAATTCCTATAGAACAGTTGTTCATGGAACTGCCCCATTTTAAATAGTTTGTTCAAAGATATCATCTCTGTGTAAATAGTCATGAAATGGGTTATTGATATCTGCACTATTTGTCCCACTTGGGAATCTCTAATGTTGATAAGAATTTTATCCTTCCTATCTGTCCTTTGAGGCCACTCAATATACATTCTGTGTAGTCTGTCTCTTATTTTTATATTTCAAATAACTTTCCTCTGGGCACTATCTCCACCTACTCTCTATCTTATGTTTCAGTTCCAGAATACTGATAAATCTAATGCCCTTCCCTTCCACATTAACCACTTACAGAGATAGATCTATGACCTTTCATCATTAGGAAATTCCTATCCTATAGTCTTCAGACCCCATAGTGTTCATTCACAAACAATGTTTTTGTAACATTTATAAATCCAAAGTGGGGTTGTTACATGAAGCCATGGGTTGATAGATGAGAGGTATCCCATTTTCTCTCATTTTATTCCTGATGACAAAATAACTACTTGCCACCACTATAGTATGTGCTGATTTATTATGGAAAAAGGAAAAGATTCCTGTTGGTTCCCTATTAAGCACACCTTGACTTCTACTCCTCAAATGTTGCTTCAATGACAAAACAAGGGAAATGACACTAGGCTCTATGTGCAATTCTTTGCCACTTCGTTGTACAACTTAAACTGTTGGCTATATTCTTAGGTCACAGGTTAGCATCTTGGTACAAACAAAACATTCATTTCTCTGGAAATAAACTGTACAGTCCAGTCAGGTTGTTAGGAAAGAGTTTTGACACTACTACAATGATGCCTGCAAGAGGGGATAAAATGCTAAAACAAAGAATAGTCATATTTTGTACTCAGAAGTATGCTGCTCACATACAAAACAACTGGATATTTGAGGACATAATTTATTGGAAATGTAAATGTATCAGCATTACGGTCTCAGTGCCCATTAACTCATACTTATTGCACATCTGTTTTATGCTTCCTTTAACTGCATGTTGCTCCCTTGTACATTATTATTTTATTGTTTATACATAGATAGCAGCCTGTGCTAGTAGAATATAAATCCATTTGCTTTTCGTATTTTTTTAGAACTACATTGTGCCACAATATCTTATCAAACAGTTAATTAATTTGGATCCTAGTATTTGTAATCATTTACACAGAGATTGTGTAAGAGGTTACATTTTCTTCATATTTTGGGGAAAAATGGTTTCTAGGAGATGAATAGAGTAATGAAGATTGGACAGGGACTATATAAAGTGCTTAGCAACATACATTTCTTTTGAAAAGTTTCAAAATAAGAGCAGTATATTTTATGATGAATTCTTATTTGTACCTTGAAGCAGGAATGTTTTAGGCTAATTTATATTACTGTGTTTATTTGAAATAATGGAGCTATATTTCTTTGAAAATATTTTGTTAAGTCTTTCACTTCAGTGAGCTACATTGGAAAGACTATTTCATTGTGTTTCAGGTAACCTGGGTTCTAGTCATAGCTGTACCAATTGCCAACTGTGCAACTTAGGCAAGTCACGTAACAATGTACTCATATTTCCTAATTTAGAAAATGAGGAGGTTCTCTTCTGGCTCTCAAATATAATGATTCTGTGAAAGTTGCCTGAGTTAATTAAGGTTTCTGTGTATATTGTTTTAGATTAAAAAAATCTATTAATATATTACATATGCAAATCACAGTTTCCTTGTAAAGCCTTCTCATAGAACTTGCTCCACCTGTAACCTCTAAATGAGGCAGACTTATCATTTAATACAAAACCATGGTCATAAGCTGATCGGATCAGAGAAGGGCATCAAAACCAAGGTGGACCAATCAGATGATCACAACATTTTCCCTTAGAATTCAGAACTGAAGCACTGAGAAAATAGGACAGTTAAACAGTTGGTGTTTGAAGTAAATGATCATATGGAATTTGGGCCAGAGTCAGCTCCAGGACAAGTCCAAGAAATCTCCCATTGCCGTCCAGCCAATTCTGATGCATAATGACGTTATAGGGTAGAGTAGAACTGCTCCCTTAGAGTTTACAAGACTTTAAATCTTTATGGAAGCCAATTGTCACATCTTTCTCCCACAAGTGGCTGGTAGGTTTGAACTGATGATATTTTAGTTAGCAGCCAAGTATTTAACCACTGAGCCACTAGGACTCACATCATCAAAGCCATAGCGAAGTTGAAAGTATGACGGATTAGAGAACTATGAGTAAAGTGAGAAAATAGGTCTGAAAAGAAAAGTTAGAGTATGGAGTAGATGTACATATAGAAATGCAGATGAGAATGGAATATTACTCAATGATAAAGAACAACAATGACGAGGCAGGCCAAGATGGAAGAATAGACAGCCATCTCCTAACCTGAGGACTAAGACCTGAATTAATAATTGAATGGAGCACTCTGGACACCCAAGAAGCCCTAGGATATGACATAGGATTGTCAGGTTGGACTATGCACCACTAAATGGGAAACTTCTTTCTGATGAGGCAGTGCATGCTGAGCCCATCTCTTGCTGCCTCACCAGTTAGGCAGACTGCAGGTACTGACACTGTCTTTGTTTTCTAGGAGGCGGCGGATGGGCATGAGCCAGCAAATATGCTGAACTTTAGTGCTCAAGTAAACAGCATGTAGAGCAGCAGAAAGACAGTATGTGGGCTAGCTACATCTTGAGAGTGTGGCTGCTGACTGAGGGCACCACTGTCCTTCCACCTTCTCTTTTTTGAGCTGCGCCATAGATTCTGCAGTTTCACAGCAGGAAGGGCAACTGGGCTGGGATGCCATCTTGGTCAGCTGGGGGGTGGAGTCACCTAACCAGAGACCTCAGCAGGGGTTAATTCTCCAGCTGAGAAGCAGTGCCAGTCTAGAAACCACTTCTCTAGCATAAAGACTGTGTAGGACAATGTTACCTTATGGTAGTGGCCCACCTGAGGATAACAGCAAAGCCATAACCTCTCCATAACTGAACTACATCGTAGCATGTAGGGACAGCTGAAGAGGTGCTTCCGTTGTTAGTGGGAAGGCAGGGCCTGTCAAACTTGATGGCCTGATTTTTTTTACAGCTTTTGGTCAGCTCCCAGCTTCTTTAAGTAAGATTGCTTGGTTAAATAACTGCTGAGTGACCTGGCAGCATCTCTTCTAGCCTTTACTGACCCACATCATAGGGGTGGTTGATGGCCCCCCAGCAAATTCATAAGTATGCAGCTGTCTCTGCTTGCCACCCTAGGGTGTCCCTGGGTCCAGTCATTGGAGTACACAGAGACAGCTGGTGATCGATTCCCTTCTCAGAACTATGTCTCAGCTCCTGTTGAGGTACCACCATGGAAACTAAACAGCCTCTCAATGGCCTGAAGTCAACAACCCATTCCTAACCATTTAAAGAAACAGTCCACCATGGCTCTGGAAAACTCCCAAAATAAAGAACCAAAAAACTTCCCAGATGTAGAAGCCTTTCTGAAACTATCAGATGCTGAGTACAAAAGAATTATATAGAGAGCCCACCTAGATATTAAATAAAATGCAGCAGAGCAAAATGAAAAATTAAGCAAACTATTTGAACTGATGGAACAACAGTGATCTGAAATCCAGCAGATAAATAATAAAACTACAGAATTAGACAATTCAATCCAAAGCCAAAAGAGCAGAATTGAGGAGGTAGAAGTTAGACTTAGTGACCTTGAGGATAGAGCAACTGACACCAGCATTTATGAGGAGAAATCAAAGAAAAGAAATAAGAAAAATGAAACAGCATTAAGAAACATGTGGGACTCTATTAAGAGGAGTAATGCATGATTAATTGGAGTTCCTGAACAGAGAGGGATAGCTGAAAACACAGACAGTATTGTTGTTGATGTGCTGACAGTAAACTTGCCTGAAATTATGAAAGAAGAGAACATGGATAACCAAGATGTGTATCAAATGCCAAAAAACTTGGACTCCAAAAGAAAGACACCAAGATATATTATAATCAAGTGTAATAAAAGAAAACATAAACAGATGCTCTTAAAGATAACCAGGCTCAAAGAAAAGCTAACAT
Source organism: Heterohyrax brucei (assembly GCA_028571685.1). NCBI lineage: Eukaryota > Metazoa > Chordata > Mammalia > Hyracoidea > Procaviidae > Heterohyrax > Heterohyrax brucei. The sequence goes on along the minus strand of CM053166.1, from coordinate 172,687,232 downwards.
GCAGAGGGAAGACTTATAGGCTTTGGACTTCTCAGCAGAAATGATGTTGGCAAGGAGGCAGTGGGATGATATATTCAAAACCTTGAAGGAGAAAAACTTCCAACCGAGAATTACATATCCTGCAAAATTGTCTTTCATATATGATGATGAAATTAAGACATTTGCAGATAAACAGAACCTTAGTACTTTATAAAAACCAAAACCAAACTACAAGAAATATTGAAAGAAGCTCTTTGCTTAGAAAAGCAAAACTATTAAGTGTATATTTAAGGAGACAATGCAGGACACAGAATCCAGAATTCTACTTAGTTAGGGAAGTAACAAAACTCAATCAAAGCTACAATATTAAAAGAAGGGAACCAGTGATCATATCATGAAAACTACTGTGGCACCATCACACTAAAAAGAGGGATATACTACAGTAGCTACAGTCCTTTCAGATGGAAATGAAGTTAAAAAGATATGCAGAAGTTAAGATTGGGTTTAAACTTAGAATATTAAGGGGATTATAGGGGTAGCTGCAAAGCACAATACCAAAGCAACATATCAAAACAAGAAATATAAGTCTCAACAACCACCAAACCAACCCTAAAAAGATCAAAAGTAAACCCATAAGGAAGAATGACCCAGAACAAAATATGAAGAACAACATAGAAACCAACAACACAAAGATAAATACATCAAAATGGCCACAGTAAAAACATATCTATCAATAATTACACTGAGTGTAAATAAACTGAGCACTCCAGTAAAGAGACAAGGAGTGACATCCTGGATCAAAAGATGTGACTTATGTTGCTTACAAGAAACGCACCTTAGACTTAAAGATATGAACAAACTGAAAAGTAAAGGATGGAATAATATATACCAAGCTAATAACATATGAAGAAGAGCAGGTGTGGCAATACTAACCTTAGATAAAATAGATTTTAATGTAAAATCCACCATCGTGGACAAAGATGGCCATATTTATTGCAGAAAGTTTCAATAAACAAACAGGACTTAACAATATTAAATATTTATGTACCCAATAGCAGAGCATCTAAATACATCGAACAAACACTGACTACATTGAAAAATGAGACAGATCACTTTACCATAATAATTGGAGACTTCAACACTCCACTTTCAGTAATGGACAGGTCAACCGGAATAAAGCTCAGTAAAGACACAGAAGATCTTATTGAGACAATTAAGAAACTAGACCTCATCAACATATATGGAACTTTTTATCCATCAAGAGATAAGTACACTGTCTTCTCCAATGGGCATGGAACATTCTCCTGAATAGACCACATGGTAGGACATAAAGCAAGTTTCAACAAAATCCAAACCATTGAATTATTGCAAAGCATCTTCTTGGACTATGATGCCATAAAAGTTGAAATCAATAGCAGAAAAAACATAGATAGAAGTTTGAACTCATGGAAACTGAACAACACCTTGCTCAAAAAGCCACAGGTTATAGAAAAACTCAAGGAAGAAATAAAGAAATTTATGGAATAAAATGAAAATGAAAACACATCTTACCAGAACCTATGGGATACAGCCAAAGCAGTGCTCAGAGGTCAATTTATCTCTATAGATGCACTGTTTCAGATGGGAGAAAGGTTCCACACTAAAGAATTAACATTACAGTTTGAACAAGTAGAAAGAGAGCAACAGAGGAACCCCTCAGGCACCAGAAGAAAACAGATGATAAAGATCAGAGCAGAACTAAATGAATTAGAGAATAGAAGACCAATTGAAAAGATTAACAAAACCAAAAGCTGATTTTTTTTGAAAAGGTCAACAAAACTGATAAACCACTGGCCAAAAAATTACTTACTGAAGAAAAACAGGAGAGGAAACAAATAACCCAAATAAGAAATAAGACAGGAGATGACACAACAGACCTAGCTGAAATCAAAACTATTATAACAGAATACTATGAAAGACTCTACTGTAACAATTTTGAAAACCTAGAGGAAATAGACAAACTTCTAGGTTCATATCACCACCAAAATTACCACAAGGAGAAACAGAACAACTTAATAAACCCATCACAAAGGAAGAGATTGAAAAAGTCATCAAAAAACTACCAACCAAAAAAAAAGCCCTGGCCCAAATGGCTTTCCTGGAGAATTCTACCAAGCTTTTAGAGAAGAGGTAACTCCAGTACTACGGAGACTATTTCACAGCATGGAAAGGGATGGAGTACTCCCAAATTCATTCTATGAAGCCAGCATAACCCTGATACCAAAGCCAGGGAAAGATCCCCCGAAAAAAGAAAATTACAGATCAATATCACTGATGGACCTAGATGCAAAAATACTCAACAAAACCTTTGCCAATAGAATTCAACAACATATCAAAAAATAGTTCATCATAACACAGTTGGATTGATACCAGCGATGTAAGTCTGCTTCAACATTAGAAAAACAAATTAATGTGATTAACCACATAAATAACACAAAAGATAAGAATCACTTGATTTTTGTCAACTGATGCAGAAAAGGCATTTGACAAAGTCCAACACCAATTAATGCTAAAAACTCTCAATGTAATAAGGGGCATTTATGCAAAGACAACTGCCAGCATCATCTTGAATGGAGAGAGACTGAAGGAATTCCTCTTAAGGATGCCAACTCTCACGACTTCTATTTGAAACATTGTACTAGAAGTTCTAGCCAGAGCAATTAGACAAGACCAAGAAATAAAAGGGCATCTGCACTGGCAAAGAAGAAGTGATAATCTCCCTATCTGCAGATAATATAATTACACATGCAGAGAATCCTAAAAAATCCATGAATAAACTACTTAAACTAATAGAAGATTTCAACGAATTATCAGACTATAGGATAAACATAACTAAATCAGTAGGATTCCTTTATGTCAACAAAAACATCATCAAAGAAGAAATCACCTAATCAATCCCATTTAATATCTCCCTCAGGAAGATAAAATACCTAGGAATAAATTTATCTAGAGCAACAGGAGACCTATGCAAAGAAAACTACAAGATCTTACTGCAAGAAACCAAGAGAGACTTAACAGAAATGGAGAAACCTACCCTGCTCATGGATAGGAAGACTTAACATTGTGAAAATGTCTACTTTACTCAGAGTGAATTACATAGACAATGCAATCCCAATACAAATTCCAGTGACATTTTTTAATGAGATGGATAAACAAATCAACAACTTTGTTTGGAAAGGGAAGAAATCCTGGATAAACAAAGCACTACTAAAGAAGAGGAACACAGTGGGAGGCCTCAAACTACCCGACCTTAGAACCTATTACACTGCCACAGTGGTTAAAACAGCCTGATAGTGGTTTAAAAAGAAGGATATAGACCAATGGAACAGAGGTGAGACCCCAAAGATGCCACCATCCTCCTATGAACAGCTGATATTTGAAAAAGGCCCTAAGATTGTAAACTGGGCTAAAAACAGTCTCTTTACCAAATAGTGCCGGCAAAATTGGATATCCATTTGCAAAAAATTGAAACAAGACTTGTATCTTAACACCTCACACAAACACTAACTCAGTTGGATAAAAGACATAAATATCGAACCTAAAACAGTAAAGATCATGCAAAAAAATAAAAGTAAAAAAATAAGGTCAAAAATGGAAGTTGTAATACACAACTTAGACAGACTTCAAAATCTGACCAACAAAGCACGACCAACAGAAGAGAAAATAGATAAATGGGAACTAGTAAGAATCAAACACTTTTGCTCATCCAGACTATCCAAAGGATTAAAAGACTACCTACAGGTTGGGAAAAAATATTTGGCAACTACATGTCAGGCTGATGTCTGACTTCCATAATTTACAAAGTACTGCAAAATATCTACGAAAAAAGGTGAATAACCCAATTCAGCGATGGGCAAAAGAGATGGACAGACACTGCACCAAAGAGGACATCCAGGCAGACAAAAGACATGAGGAAATGCTCGTGATCATTAGCTATTAGAGAAATCCAAATCAAAACTACAATGAAATACCACCTCACCCCAACAAGTTTGACCATGATCCAGAAAACACAAAACAACAAATGCTGGAGAGGCTGTGGAGAAATTGGAACTCTTACACTGCTAGTGGTAGTGTAAAATGATACAACCTCTATGGAAAGCAACTTGGCACTTCCTTCAAAAGCTGGAAATGGATATACCATTTGATCCAGTAATCCCACTGCTTGGAATATATTCTACAGAATCAAGGGCAGTCACACAAACAGAGACATGCACACAAATGTTTATTGCAGCACAGTCCACAACAGCAAAAAGATGGAATCAACCCAGATGCCCAAACAGATGAATGGATAAATAAACTATAGTACATACACTCAATGGGACACTATGCAATGATAAAGAACAATGATGATTTTAAGAAGAATCTCATAAGCTGGTTTCAATTGGAAGTCATTATGCTGAGTGAAATCAGTCAGCAGCAAAAGGACAAATATTGTATGAGACTCCTACTATAAGGACTTCAAAACAGACTTATGTACAGAAGAAAAGACTTTAATGGCTGCAAGGGTGGGGAGGGAGAGAGAGAGCTTGTCATAGATTAGACAGTTGACAGAAATTTGGTTGTGTGAAAGCAGTGACAGCACACAGTAGAAAGACCAACTTAACTGGACTTGAACATAACCTGAAAACTCTTCTAATCTTAACCCAATATTGCAAGGATAGAGTAGTAGGGACAGAGGTCTGAGGACCATGCTCTCAGGGGACACTAAGGCCAATTGGCATAACTAGCTTGTTACTAAGAGAGTCTTCTGCACCCCATATTGGTGAGTGGTGGCTGGGGTCTTAAAAGCTAGCAAGCTATCCTCTCAGGTACACCAAATGATCCCAACTCATCCGTAACAGATAATTACCAAGAACAACAAAGACCACAGGCAAAAAGAGCCCAGGAGATAGGAGGACCCATGTGAATGGGAGACTGTATCAAGATACAACCAGAAAAAACAGATGGTGACTGGCCACCACCAAAGACAGCCGTGATGGGACACACAATGTTGAGTCCAAGTGGCAACATGGGAAAAAGAGGGATGCATCTCAAGAACTCCACTGAAAGACCTCAGATGATGGTCGGTCAGCCCGGTGGTTCCCCTAGGAACATGGCCCCTAGACCTGCTGCTACCCCTGAGTAGAAAACATTATTGAAGTCAAGGCTTTGGACAGGAATGGACTGGATGTGGGGATGCAGTGTGACCAAAGATTCATGTACTTTATGGTCATGTGCATCTACAGGATGCTGTCCTACTGGCCTCTTACTTCAAGGGAGAGGACAGGGTGGAGAGGAGGGGACAGGAGATTTTTAAGAGGATACGACATACATAGAATGCTGGTCACTGGGCAAGGAGAGTAGAAGTTGCTGCAGGACCAGACACACAAATTTAATTGGATTGCATACTTTCACTCAATTACAATAAAATATTTTCGTTTGAAAAAGAAGAACAACAACGAATTTGGGAAACATCTCACAACATGGAGTAATCTAGAAGGCATGATGTTGAATAAAATTAGTCAGTGACAAAATGACAAATATTGTATGAGACCACTATTATTAGGACTCAAGAAAAGGTTTAAACACAGAAGAAAACATTCTTCCATGGTTACAAGGGTGGGGAGGGAGGGATAGGAGTATTTGCTTTAAAAAATGTAGATGAGAGAACATATGCCCTGTGAGAGACAGGAGATGTAGCTTCAATTTCTGATGTTCCAATGTCCATCCCAGCACGGCCAAATAGTGTCAGGATCAAGTCTATAGATTTTTACAAGATTGCTTATCATAGCCAGACAATAAATCTGCCTTTTTTTTAATGATTGAATGAAAATGTACATTCCCATATAAATTCACATGCTCACCTATATGCAGTTCCCACTGCTCTCCCTGCCTGGTGACAGCAGACTCCTCTTCTCTGCTCCATACACATCCTATCCTTCCAACAGTCTCTTATCCCCTCCTCTCTACCCACTCCCCTTCCTCCAGCAAGAGGTCAGCAGGATGACATCATATAGATGCATAGAAACATAAAATTCCCACAAGATACAGTCACTCTGCATTGCCAAATCCAATCCATTGCAGTCCAAAAAGTTGACCTTCGTTATGCTTTATGGACAGGGGCAGCATCAGGGCCAAGGGTCATACCCTTGAAGCCCCCGGACCATCAATTGCAGTCTTTTAGTGGAGATCTCAGGGTGCACCCCTCTTTATTCTCTTGTTGCCAGTGAGACTTAACTTTGTGAGCTCCATCGTGGCTACCACAGGTGGTGGCCGGGCACCATCTGGTTCTTCTGGTCATAAGTAGATGTAGAGACACACTCATGTGGTTCTCTCTGTCTTCTGGGTTCTCTTTCCCCCATGTCATTCTCGTTCTCGGTGATCATCTGTTCCTACTGAGTTGGGACCATTTGTTGTACCCTCAGATGGCAGCTTGGCAGCTTTTAAGACCCCAGATGCCACTCACAGACGTGGGGTGCAGAGTCCTCATTAGCCAAATGCTAGCTGTGCCAATTGGCCTTGATTTCCCCTGAGAGCATGGTCCCCGGCCCCCCGCCCCAGCTACTCTGTCCTTGCAATATTGGGGTAAGATGGGAGGAAACACAAGTTGTATTGAAGTCCCATTAATATTGATCTTCTTACTAATGTGTGCTGTCACCGATTTCACCCAACCACATTTCTAGCAACTATCTAATCTAAATCCTCCCTCCTTCGCCCTCCTGCCTCCCTACCCTTGAAGCCATCAGAATCTTTTCTATTATGCATTAAGTCTGATTTTACGTTCTTATCGTAGGGGTCTCATACAACATTTGTCCTTCTGTCACTGACTACTTTGACTCAACATAATGTCCTCCAGTTGAAACCAGGTTAAGAGATGTTTCTATCATCGTTGTTCTTTATCATTGCACAGTGTTCCACTGAGTATGTATACCATAGTTTACCTATCCATTCTTCTGTTGTTGGGCATCTCTTCCTCCTTTCTTAAAGCAGAAAGTTAGGTTATTGATTTGAGCTATTTCTTGTTTTTTAATGTAGGTATTTGCCCCTATAAATCACCATCTGAGCCATGTTTTCACTGCCTCTCATAGTTTTGGTGTGTTTGTGTGTTTGTTTTTGTTGATTTTGAAGTATTTTCTAATTTTTCTTGAGATTTCTTCGTCGGTCCATTGGCTATATAGGAGTTCATTGTTTTATTTCTTCATTTTTGTCAATTAAAAAAATTTCTTTTTGATAGTGATTTCTAACTTCATTTTATTAGTGTCAGAGAACATCTTTTCAAATTTACTGAAACTTGATTTATGGCCTAACGTATAACCTGTCCAGAGAGTGTCCCATGTTCACTTGTGGAGAGTGTATTTTGTGATTGTTGGGTAAAATGCTCTATAAATGTGTTAGGGTTAGTGTTTATTGTGTTGCTCAAGACTTCATTTTCTGTCTAGTGTTTGAAAGTGAGTCGTTCAATTATGGCCATTTTTGCTTAATGTATATTAGAGATCCATTTTTAGAGAATATATACTTATTATATCTTCTTGATGGAACGACCATTTAGTTGTTATAAACTTGTCCTTTTTTTGTTCCAGTAGCATTTTCAGTCTTAAGTCTGTTTTGTCTCGTATTAGTATGGTCACTCTAGCTCTCTTTCATCTCTGTACAGAATATATTTTTCCTATTTTTTTAATTTCAATGTATCTGGTTCTTTAAATCTGAAGTGTGTCTCTAGATAGCTTACAGATGGATCATGTTTACTTTTTTAAAAAAAATTCTTCCTTGTTAATCCATTCTCTACTTTCTGACTTTTAAAGAGTGTTCTGTCCATGTACATTTAACGTAGTTACTGATAGGTAGGTTTACCCCTTCCATCTTCCTATGTCTTCCCTCCCCTGCTTTTCCTCTATTTCTGCTTTCTTTTGTGTTAAATAGCTATTTTCTAGTGAACTGTTTTACTTTCCTTGTTGTTACTTTTCGTATAAAAAACCCAAAACCTGTGCGGTCGAGTCGATTCTGACTCATAGAGACCGTATAGGACAGAGTAGAATTGCCCCATAGAGTTTCCAAGGAATGCCTGGTGGATTTGAACTACCGACTTTTTAGTTACCAGCTGTAGCACTTAACCACTACACCACCAATGTTTCGTATATATAGGTTATTTTCTTAACAGTGGCCTTGGGGATTATTATTAATAATTGCTCTCATAACAACCTAGTCCAAGTTAGCACTATTTTAGTAGTATACAAAAACTTTACTGTTATATAGCTCTGATTCCCCTCACATTTATGCTATTATTGTCTCAAATTATATCTTTGTACATGTGTTCCCATCAACTTAGACTTACAATTATTGTACTATACAGTTTTATTTTACATTAAATACAGGAAAAATGGAGTTTAGAACAAGCATTTGTACTTTCATTTGTATTGATCTGTGTAATTAATTTTTCCTGCATTCTTTATTTCTTCATATCTATTCTAGTCACTGTCTAGTGTCTTTTCATTTCAGCTGGAAAGACTCCCTTAGGTATTTCTTGTAGAGCAGGTCTCCTGGAGACAGACTCTTAGTTTTTGTTTATCTGGGAGGGTCTTAATTTTTCCTTCATTTATGTCAGGTAGCTTTGCCATATATAGAGTCGTTGGCTGACAGTCTTTTTCTCTGAGCACTTTGATAATGTCATCTCCCTGTTTTCCAGCCTTTATAGCTCTTAATGTGTAATGAGTTGTTAATCTTATCAAGAGTCATTTATACGTGATGAGTCAACTTCTCTTTCACGGTGTTCAAGATTCTCTTTTTGTCTTTGTCTTTGGGTAGTGTCATGGATTGAATTGTGTCCCCCCAAAAATGTGTGTAGCAACTTGACTGGGCCATGATTCCTGGTATTGTATGATGTTCCTACATGTTATAAATCCTGACTCTGTGGTGTTAATGAGGGAGAATGGGTAGTGGTTGTGTTGGTGGGGCAGGACTGTGTGTAAGATTGTACTGTGCCTTGAAGAGATCTCATGGGATATAAAAGAGAGAAGCTAGCAGAGATATTTTGGGACTTCATACCACTAAGAAGCAGTGCTGGGGGCAGAGCACATTCTTTGGGTCTAGCATCCCTGTACCTCAGAAGCTCTCGATCCAGGGGAAGGATGATGACAAGGACCTTCCTCCAGAGCCAACAGAGAAAGGCTTCCCCTAGATGTGGTGTCCTGAATTTAGACTTGTATCAGCGGACTGTGGCAAAATAAAATTTCTCTTTTTAAAGCTAACCATTTATGGTATTTCTGCTATTGCAGCACTAAATGACTAAGTACAATTATAATGGGTCCAGGTGTGGCTGTCTTTGACTTTATTGTATTTGAATTTTAATGAACTTCTTGTATGAGTAAATTAAAGTTGTCATCAAGGTTTGGAAGTTCACGACCATTTTCTTCAGGTATTCTTCCTTCACCTTTCTGTCTTTCATATCCGTCTGGGACTGCATTACGATTACACTAATATGGTTGATTGTGTCCATAGGTCTCTGAGTCTCTGTTTGTATTCTTCTTTCTTCTTTCTGTTTTTCAGACTGGATAATCTCAGCTGTCATATCTTCAGGTTCACTGTTCTTCTGCCTACTCGCATCTGCAGTTGAGCTTCAGTAGGGTATTTTTTAAATTTCAGTTGTATTGTTCAGCCCCCAAATTTCTATTTGATTTATCTTAATAGCATTTACCTCTTTATGGATATTCTCTACATGGTGAGATATTATATTCCTTTACTTTTTTAAGCATAGTTTTCTTTAACATCTGTGCTCTTTTAGGAACAATTCCCATTTCTGATTTTGTTATTCCTGTATATGTGCCATACTTGCTTGTTTATTTCCCTGTTTGTAATTTCTGTTGTTGTTGAAAACTGGCCATTTTAAATAATATAATATTGTAGCTCCAATAATAAGATCCCCCTCAGGGTTAGTTTATTGTTATTTTTAAGTTGTCTTTTCTGACCTAATTCTGTGAAGTATTCATTGTTTATGGCTTGTGAAGCCTCTACAATGTTTGCTTAGTGATTAGCTAGTGATTGAATGAATTTCCTTAGATGCTTAGAAATAATAAGCCTCACAGTTTTTACAAAGGGCCTCTGTGTGTGGGTGTTGGGAACACCTTCAACACTCATCCAGGCAGTTTACAACTCTGTCTTAGTCTTCACTTCCTGCTTATGCAGAACCTCAGAGTCAGCCTGACTTGAGAGGTTACCATCTTCTTAATTCTTTCCTGATCATTTGCATAGCACAGAGAGTACTTGTGCCTTCTGGATTCCCAAGACTCTGCCTAAGCTTTTCATAGTCATGTCTAGACAACACAACTTTTCCTTTTCAGCTTTTTGGTTAGTCTATTGTTTGCTCCAACTCTTATCTGTTATCTCAGGCAGGTGGGATGCTAAAAAACAAACAAAAAACTCTTAATTTTTTTTCTGATAAACATCTCCAGGGTAAAAGGCTTTTCATGCTGGGCAAGTTCTGAATCTGGTCAAATTAAAACAATGAGAGACAGCCTTTGAATGGTGTCTTCTAGGTAATCACCAGGTGGATCACTTAAGAACAATTTTTGAGAAACAAGACTTTGAAGCAGCTGCTACCTTGTTTTGCCCCCTTCAGCATCTTCTAACCAGCTACTTTTCACCTTGATTATAGCCATTGTTTTAAAGGCTACTGTGTAGTTGGGTGGCATAGCGGTTAAGTGCTATGTCGGCTATCCAAAGAGGTCAGCAGTTCAAATCCACCAGACAGACTTTGGAAACTCTATGGGGCAGTTCTACTCTGACCTATAGGGTCTCTATGAGTCAAAGCCGACTTGACAGCAGTGGGTTCGGGTTTGGTATTTGGATGTAGCTGGGAAGTTTGCCTATTATGGAAATAGGCAAAGTTAAAAAAAAAAGTGCACTGCTCTGAGATTTAGCCATTTTTCTGGAATGAACAATCCTCAGATTGTTGACAGTCTACGGTTAATTTCCACAGTTCTGAGAAGTTGAGTTTGATAAGTTTTTGCCATTATCATCACTGCTTTTACAGAGGAGAAAATTTCTGGAAGTTCGTGCTCTACTGTTTTCATTGATACCACCTCCTCTCTCTTTTTTTCTCTCAGAAAGTCTTTCCCTGCTTTGTCCTGCGTGTAACCAAACTTGGCCAGCCCCACTATTTCCAAGTTTATTTCACCTTAGTTAAAGTGGCAAGTCTAGTTGAAAGCACTGTCTTGCATTTCCCATTTGAAATTACAGAAGGAGATAATCTAATTGGTGAAACTTTTGTATAGTATTCACCCCTGGTCCAACTAACTGACATTGAGCAAACAGTGTCATGTAATATAAACATGGAATGGGCAGGTATTTCTCAAAGAATAAGGACTTATTCAGGTTTATGGTAAATGTCATGTTGTATCTTTTACATGATTACATTCCCTGATCTAACTGAGAATGAAGAAGCTATATTTTGTAAAATGAGTGAATGAATCATAACAGCAAATATTAGAATTTTTCAAAAGTTTATCATAGTATAAAATCACTGTTACGAGTTTGAGATAAAGAAAATATTATAAAGAGAAGAAATCATTTTTATTTTCCAGAAGTAATGATTATTAACATGTTGATATATATCCTTCTAGTTGCATACAAGTATGTTTTGGGAACAGTACTAAATCATTAAATAGCCTTCGAAAATGTGAAAGTTTCAAGTTTTATAGCATTCTCTTTCTAATCCCCAAATTTCCTACACTTCACCAGTCTGGGAATACTTATGGGTTCACTTGAACTGTTACAATTCAAATTTTACTGGTTCTTTTTCTTACATAATAAGCGTAGAACTTTAAATATCCACAAAATCCTTTCTAACTCTCTGAGAATTGGCCGTCTATGATCATGAGCATTATTTTACATTAGTCATTGAGTGCATATGTATATTCCTGGAATTAATTAATAGGAAAAGTGTTTTTTTTAATTACTTGGTAAAAAGAGTATGAATATGTTTGATGCTGTTGATACAGCATGCCTAATTGCTCCTCAGACTTGATTTTTTATAGATTCATTACGATTGGATTTTCTAATGTCTGATAGAAGGAACTCTTCCACACATCTAACTCAAATCTTCTGTGCACAAGCCTAAGTCAATTATTTTTCTGCATATGATTTTATGCTTCTTGTAAAATATAGATTTGCTATGACAAATTGGATAGCTCCCTCCATACTTTGTTTAAGTAAATTGATAAGTTTTCAATTGTTTTCAGATAATATGTTGCCACATCCATTTATTATAAAATTTCAACTTTTTTGTTTCATTTTTAGTGATGATTTTATAATCCATTTAAAGGAACATTGGGCAAAGATACCCCTTGTGGTAACTGTAGCTACTGAAAAATTGTTATTGAAGTTACTGAAAGTCTAGAGATGGCTATTTACTACCTCTTGATGATAGCATCTTCTCTGAGTGTAAGCTCCTAGGAAACGCTTTTAGTCCAATTGTAATCTTCAATTTTCAAGGCAATGTTCATTCAATTTATGCTGCTGCACATTCAGAAAGTCAATTTATCAAGAATCTCTGATCTTGGGCAATAATTATGCTATGCTCCCCAGAGTTACATGTCTTTCATTTGGCTGCTTGTGTAAACTGGCAAGTCTGTGTTTTCCTTTCTCAGATCTTCTTGTTTTATTTCATGAGTTTAAAATGACAACAGATCAAAGAGTTTTCATGCATAGTAATATGAGTCGGCATTGACTCAACACACTGGTTTATTCTTTTTTAATACCAATGTTAAGTGCAAAACTTAAAACGAAGGTATATAGATTTTGACTGCAAAGCTGGACTTAACCAGATGGCATTGAATTATAGTTTGTTTCAATAGGGTTGAGAGGAAATGACCAGTCTGTGACTGGGTAGCTAGTTGGTTAGAACATTATGCCAAGTGCTACGAATGCAAGCAATATTTCTAGTTCTGTCTTTTCAAGATTTCATTATTTACATGTCACAAGAAATTGTTCTAGTCTCTGAAATTTCAAAGAATCTATATTCTGTCTCCTTAAGATGCTCACTTTTTCATCAGTGTACACATACTAGTCTACTGGTAGCCTTTACATAAATTGAATATCAGCTATGTTAATAATTTATTAAATTAAGTAGTACGAATAGTTATGCTGCTTTCATTTTCTCAGTATTCTCCAGCCCCCTAGACAGAAGGAGCAATAATATTCAAATTTCATTCACTCTCATTTTCTCTCCCATCAGTCTTTTATATGGGCCTCTGAGCATGAAGAAATATACTTTTACGTATTGTTATTGTTACAATGGGCTCTCCTATCTCTTGCTGGATGCTGGGCTACTCAGTTGGAGACTTATATACTGGCAAAATTGAAGCACTAAACATGCCACAGTGTGCTGTTGAAAATCTATACTTCTTTTTATGTTACCTTCCACTTTGCAACAGAATAACGTGCAGATTACCATCACAAAATTCCAAACACAGGAGATAATGTTCTCTTTCTCCCGGACCACTAGGAAGCAGTGACTTGGATAAATTTTTATGTCTTAGCATTCAAATATTCCTTCAGGTGGACTGTTACAAGTTTTAGACTAGGGGAGGGGAAAAGCTCTCAAGGTCATTGTTGCTCTCAGATAGTTGTATCTTCTCACAGAAGCTTTTCAGTTACAAAGAAGATTATTTTCAGTTTTTTTTCCTTTGTTCAGAATTTGGGTGGAACAGCCACAGAGACTCCAAAACCAAACGTGGGGTGACGCTACTGCCACTCAGGTGCCTTATGAAGCTTTGTATGATCCAGTGCTCCTGGTTTTCTATGTGCATCTCCTCTGCTCTCCACAGCACTAAGGCATGAGGCCAGGAGACACATCTGAGAGAAAGACAGCTGTGGTGCATGGTGACTGTCCCCCTCTATTCTGATGACAAGGGCTTTCTCAGTGGGTCAAGCTCTCCCCACTCCCAGCTGACTCCTTCTTCCTTGGTGAACAGTTCTTCCCACAGAAGGACCCTCACTGTGACATGCTCCATCAAGTCACCAGCTGTGTCCAACAAATCTTAATCCCATTTTATGCGCAGGCTGAAACCAATGGATCAGTCAGTCTCAGGGTGTGGAGATGTCGTCTACTAGTGCCAAGTGCTGGGAACCAGAGAATAAAGTCTGAAATCAGAAGACCAGAGAGGCAGCAGCAATCTAGTAGTTTTCAGGTGCAGTCTGAGTCAAACCAAGGCAACTCCTGATTTCACAACACTGAGGGAAAGGTTCAAGTGCACAAGTCAGAGGCTGAGGCTGAGATATCAGTAAGATAAAAAGTTACAGGAACTTCCTGGCCAGCCCAGATCGGAGGATGGTTGTTGAACCTATGAATCTTGAAATCACAGACTCTTTGGAAATCATCAGAGAGTTTAATTCCAGTATTTTTCAATTTTTAATCCTTGTCATTATATGATGGTGTAGTGGGTAAGAACTTGACTGTTGACTAAAGGACTGCTGATTCCAATCCACCAGCTGCTTTTCAGGAACACTATGGGGGCAGTTCTAGTCTGTCCTATGTGTCAGAATTCACTCGATGGCAACATTTTTTTTTTTTTTTTTGGTTTGGTTGCCCTTTATTCATATGAATGATTTTAAAGCAATTCAGTATTTTTGATGAAATTGAGGTCTGGCTTTTGCTTAAGGAACTTGAGTGCCAATGGCAGACCAGAAGGGTTCAAATATGAACTCCACCACTTACCCCATGTTTGTGACCTTGAACTCATTTCTTTACTTCCCAATACCTTGGTTTTCTTTTGCCATCTGTAAAATGAGTACAATAACACCTACCTCACAGTGATGTTCTGAAGGTTAAATGAGTGAATGCATGTAAATCTTTTGAAACAGTTTCTAGTACATCATAAATGCTCAGTAATTCCAGTCCTGAGATGAAAACAGGATGACTCTAGTTGGAGAAAAGATGAGCGTGAGCAACCCAGAGCCCAGGCTTTCACTTAATGAGACTTCATGGTAGTTTATAGAATTTGTGTGACTTTTCAGAGCATATTTTTAAATTCACTGCTCTAGTTCAAGAGCTTCTTCCTCAGCACTCATGCCAGATATAGCCATCAGACTACCTCTTGATACGTTCGGTAGTGGTGAGTTCATTCTTTGAAAAGGCCATCTCATCAGACAGGTCTAAGTACTCCCAATATTCAAGAACTCCTACCCAGTGAGGTTAGAGGTGCTATGGCTCCAAGAGGCAACTGGATGCAATAGCAGGAGCAGCTGTTCTTGACTCTGACACACCTACGATGCCGTTTTCTACCACCTCTTAGCTGTGTGATCTTGGACAAACTGAGCTTCTCCGAATCTTCGTTTTCTCATTTGGAAAATAGGGATAATACTACTTGTAACTCATAGTTTCACTGCGGTGATTAAAGGTGGTGACACATATGAAATGCTTTGCACACAGTAGGCACTCAGAAAGTTGCTTGTTATGATTGTACCCACGGATCTTTTTTGTTCTTTGAAGAACTATGGAGGCAAACCATATTTACACACGTAGCCTATCAGATTTCATACTTAAACAGATAATTAAATAGCTGACGTAAACTCACTTGCTCTCCCTTTCTTTCCCTATTTTAGGTTTCCTCACATGTTCATTTGACATTTTTTCCAGACCCCTTACTGTTGTGATTGCCCTCTTTGGACTATTCTTTGTTCTGTCAATTTTCTTCTAAAATGCTGGCAGTCAGACCTGTTTACCAGTTGTCTACATTTGAGGAACAGACTTTGCTTAGATAGGATGCTGTAAGTCTACTAAAACAGCTTAATTTTGGGAGCCTTCATTTAGTTTCTAGATCTTATTGAATCCGTAATTCAACTAAATCCCAGAACAGCAGTAGAGGGGAGAGATTTTTACCTAAGTTGCTGTCAAATCATTTCCTTACTCTTGTCTTCTTGAAGGGACTACATAACTGAAAACTCAGTCTTTTCTTTGTGATTAGTCTAGGAAATAGTGTTTGTATCACCAACAACCCTCTGATGACAGGATGCTGCTTGTTATAGTCTATTGTTCTCAAACTTTAAGATGGCTGATTCAGAAGGATAAATCATGAAAGTAGTTACAAAGACTAAGGAGAGTCTCAAACCTATTTCTCATCCTTTCTACCCAAATAATATATACCTTGTGTGGAATCAAGTGAGTTGGTTGGGACAATGCATGTGTTTTTGCTCTTTTTGAACACATAAAGTTAGCTCTTATTACCTTCTGTCTTTACCAATTTAGTCTAATAATTCAAACAATGACTGTGGAAGTTTAGATTTATGCTGATTATCTACTAAATGTCAGTTACAATGCTAGACCCTAGAGGAGGAATGCTAAGAAAAATGTACATGCTAACGTCTTTGCCCATATGGAGATTACAGCCACTTGTGACTAAATGATTCCAATATAATGCCATAAGTGCTCTTTCACAGGCATTTTTTAGTGCTATGGATCATAGAAGAGTAAGCAACCAACTCTGCCTGCATGATGGGATTGAAATAGAGAACTCCATAAGAGAGGTGCCTTTCTTCTGAGGCCTACAAGGACAAATACGTATATAAATAAGCAACCAAATGTGTGTGTATATATATATATACATATATGTACACATATATATATACATATATATATATACCAAACCCACTGCTTTGAGTTGATTCTGACTCCTAGCTACCCTATAGATGGAGTAGAACTGCCCCATAGAGTTTTCAAGGAGCATCTGGCAGATTTGAACTGCTGACTTTATGGTTAGCAGCTGTACCGCTTAACCACCCCACCAGAGTTTCCATATATATGTATATAAAAGCCATTGCCATTGAGTTGATTCCAACTCACAGCAACCCTATAGGTCTGTGTGTATCTATATACACATACATATGTATGTATGGATGTATGTATACAGAAACCCTGGTGGCGTAATGGTTAAGAGCTATGGCTGCTATCCAAAGGGTTGGCAGTTTGAACCTACCAGGTCCTTCTTGGACTCCACATGGAGCAGTTCTACTCTGTCCTACAGGTTCAGTACGAGTCAGAATCAACTCGATGGCAGCAAGTTTGTTTTTTAATACATATATATACTCACATATATATGCTATTACGAAAAATACTGTGTGTGTATGTGTGTGTGTATGTGTGCATTTGAAAGGATCTCTGGTGGCAAAGCAATGAAAGTGCTTGGCTGCTAACTGAAAGGTTGGTAGTTTGAAGCCACCAGCTGCTTCACAGGAGAACGATGTGGCGATCTTTTTCAATAAAGATTATAGCCTGGGAAACCCTATGGAGCAATTTCTTTAGGGTCACTTTTTGTCAAAATGAATTGAAGAGCACACAACAACATAGTTTTCATCTTTTGAATCAACTTTTTATTTAACACAAAAAGTGTTTATCGTGCTCACCCTATTCATTTAAAACTGTCTGTAATTGCCTTTACTTGGCAAAACACCTTAACTACATCTCTTTAGTGTTGTTTTAACATGACTTAAAGTAAAACCAGGATATTGAAACTGTTATTTTATCCAGGCTGCACCAATATAGACTTACCTCCCTTGAATTAATTTGAATCTGAAAGGCAGAATACATCTAGATATATGAGTAACAAATACAACTAAGCTAATGGATTTTAGTCAATTCTTGGGTGTGAAGAAAACCAATTTTAACTTAGGAAATTGATTGAAAATGTGGGAAATTCAGATGGCAGGAAACCAGTGACCAAGACCACTTAAATTGGGTTAGAAATGAAATTTCAGACTACAGAATGCTTGAAATTTTGAAGTAACTAAGCAATCTAGTGAGTCTGCTTTGCTAGGAAGAAGTGTTAAACTTCCTAACTGTTGAAGAATAGCATATCCTAAGGGAAATTATAATTAAAGCACAACAGATTGTATTTTTCTTTTTCAGAAGAATTGTAAAGAGCAAGACGAATTCAGTGCAGGCTCCCAAAGGACTGCTCAAAGATCTCCAGGTAAAGAAAAATCTGTTCTGGAAAGAGGAAAAAAAAGGAAAAGGAATAAAGTAAGGGTGTACTGCATCAGTTAAGAATTTTAGGAGTGAGGTAAAGGCAGTGGGAAAGTGAAATGAATTCATGCTCACAAAAGCAGTCAGATAAAAAGGGGGAACAGATAATGGGAAGCCTTTATGATTATGTTAGAAGGAGATCAGAAACAAAATGGATTGGCTAATAAATTGATGAAACTACAATTAAAAATGACTATTAAGTGTATCCTTTCTCAAGTCTATATTTAACAATAAAAGTACATTTCTTTTCTAAGAGCTATTTGGACAAGACTAAATGGAAAATAGGCAAAAAAAAAAAAAAAAAAAGAGCAGCCAGGAGTCAGTAATTAAATGAGAAAAGAAATACATTAGGGAATAGGAAACTTCTAGGTTGGATTTCTCTCTCTCTCAAACTCAGTTCTGGTTCTAGGTAGCTAAGCAAAGTAGGAGAGTATCAGTGGAAATCAGGTATAAGTATATTTAGAATCACAGCCAGCAGAGAATAATTATGCCACAGCATGGGCGTTTTGCACATTTTTGACAATTTAGTGGTCATATATAAGAGAAATTTTAAAAATATATCAAAAGTTACATTTGATGGCATGATCAGTGGCTGGTCTCCAATAGATTTTTAAGAAATGCTTTTGGTGGAACAGAATCTATTACCTCCTCCTATTACAGCACTGCAAGGAAATCCAGTGGCGTTAGACACACGTGTTTCTCTCATGTATTTGGGAATAACCCAAGACATATCAGTGAAAAAGTTAAAAATGCACATTTTTTAGTTTCATGACCCCTGAACTTAGAATATTGTCATCTGAGCTTGTCATCCGAATTTTCTTAAGCCTCTTCCTTATCCATGTGTGTTGTATTTCTGCCATATTCTCTCAGAGATACCAAACTAATTAATTAAACCTGCTGTGCTCATTTGAAACCCGCAGGTAGCACAAATGGTTAAGATTTCAGCTATAAATGGAAAGATTGGCAGCTTAAATCTACCAAGTGGTACCTTGGAAGAAAGACCTGGCAATTTACTTGTGAAAGGCCACAACTATGAAAACCCTATGCAGCTCAGTTCTCCTCTGAAACACATGGGGTCACCATGAGCTGAAATTGACTCAAAGGTAATTGGTTTGTTTTTAGTTTTCAACTGAGTTCATGTGATTCCCTGTACTTCTGGATGTCTTTTTCAAGAGGTGTGCACTTGGAAAAGAGTCTTTTTGGAGATTCACTGCCTTAACAGTTAAAAAATTATTCTAATAGTAAGAATTTTAGAGAAAACATGGCTGAGTATCAGTACAGATTACCATCATGCATCATATAATGTCTGCATTAGCAATGTCAAGACACATGTACCATGGTCCCGTAAAGTTGTAATAGAGTTCAGAAATCCCAATCAGAGAGTGGGATGTAGCAGATTTAGGCATGTAGCACTTGACAATCAAGATGATCCTCTAAAACAAAGAGAAAATTCTCCAAGCTGTTAAACGATCTGCTTCATCAAAAGCTACAAGGCTAAAGACAACGTGAGAGGGACCCATGACAGATACGGAGAAAATGCTGATAATGTGGATTGAGGACCAACCCCCAAAGCAAATTCCTTTCAGCACATTGAAGATCATTGCTAAGGCACAAGTCTTGTTCAAGTTTCTCAAAGAAAAAGCATCTTGTGTGGATTCAGCTGAGTATGTGGTGCAGGCTCTTATCTACAGTCCTAGATCGCCAGGGCTACCATAGGGGTGACTGGAGCAGGCACAGGTGGGGGCAGCAGTAGCAGGCTATGCGCTGGGCAAGGTAAGGAACTGATGGCTGCCCCTGAGTCCGTAGGTGGAAGGCATGTCCTTGTCCCCTAGAACTCCTAAGTGGGTGGGTTTTGCAGCTGGAATTTGGACATCCAGTGCTGCTGGCTGTAAGCACTGGGAGGTACCACTTATTCTCAGGTCCCTGTCATAGGTGGCTAGATAAAGTGGATGGAGCCACCAGTCTTTAGGCCCCTGAAGTGGGTAGGTGAAGACCTTGCTTAACAGGTAGGGAGGTGTCAAATGTCATGAATCTTCCACTTCCCCTTAGTTGATACAGTTAAAATAGATTTCAGGTATATACCCTGTTCTATCTTCCACTTCCCCTTAGCTGTTGCAGTTTAAAATAGATTTCAGGTATATACCCTATTGTATCATACTAAAGAGGGCTTATGCTGCCCAGTGGGCCCACACAGGCTTGGTCAGGTATGAAAAGCATTCAGAATTCTGGGCACCTTCTACCTGTGCCTTATACCTTTGCCTGTGTAGGCAAAAGGGCAGTGCTTTCTTTGAGTTTCTGATTTAAGTGAGGTAAGGATTTCTTTTCCTCTGTTTGTTTATTTGTTCCCTCCCCAAGGCTGAAAGACTGGGTTGGGCGTGACAGAGCAATAGCTCAAAACTGCCAGACCAGGACTGAAGCAGAGTGGGGAGGGCGGGTGAGGGGAAGAGACGCACTTTCCAAGGTGGGTAGGGTTCTTTTGATCCTACACAGCAGTTTAGCTGCTTGCACTGGACTTTTGAAGATCTGGCACCATCTCAACATGGCTCTGGAGGCTTGTGCAGACTCTCCGTCAATCCCTTTTCTCCCAGTGTGAAAACTGCATCCCTAGTGCTACTACTTGCCTCAGCCCACTTGCCTGAAATATTCCAGCATGCAGGGTGATGGCCAGGTCAGGTCTGGTGCTTCCTTGTTGCATCTGAACTGTCTCTCCTTCCATCTGCTGCTCAGTATAACCCCTCAACTTTGTATTTGATGGCAGGACTCCTAGTCATATATAATCAATTCACTCATCTTTTCAGGTCTTTGCTGTAAGTTGAACCACTGGAAGCATCTGACTATTCTGCTGTCTTGGCTCCACCTTGCCCTGACAAATGTTTAATGTGGATGAAGCTTCCTTATTTTGGAAACGAATGCTTGTTAAGCAACTTCATCCGTAATATGGTATCTGCACAGCATGCAAGGTGTGTAACATCCTAATTCACAGAACATATTGTGGATGTTAAGTAACCCATAACTGTATTAGGAGAGATGAAACTTTCCTCTAATCATACTACATACGTTTATTATTTTTCTTTCAAGTGAATGTTTTCTTGTATATGATGCCAAGTGTTTTACATGGATGAACCAATTTAATTTCTCACAAAATCACTGCCTGACCAGGACTGGAGCAGAGCGGGGGGAGACGGGTGAGGGGAAGAAAGGCACTTCCCAGATGGGATGGGGTTATTTTGATCCTGCACAGCAGGTTAGAGGCTTGCACTTGACTTTCGAAGATCCAGCACCAGGTACTATGGTTATACCTTGACGTGTTGTTAGATACTGTTGAGTTGGTTCCGACTCACTGTGACTCTACACATAACAGTACTGCCTGGTCCTACCCCATCACCACAATCATGCTTGATCCCACTGTCCAAAGTATACGAGACAAAGCCACTCTGGAACAGGCAGAGTAAACTAAGTGGCCTCATCTTCAGCATTAACTGCACCATTTTATTGCTTAATTCTGTTTCTAAGAGTACGTTCCCAAACATGAGTCCATTGTTTCATTTAGCTTCTCTCAAGTTAAGGAATAGTCTGTGCTCTCTTTAGGACTGTGGAAAAACAAATGATAATAATCTAAAAAGGATAAAAGAAAAACAAAAGAATCTACTGAGAGCTTATACAATGGCCAGACCACATCTGGGCCCAAAGCACCAGTTAAGATATCAACACATCTGAGATGTGACCACTGTGACCATTTAAAGAAGCTAAACATTCTATCAATTCCCAAGACTCATAAAACATTATTCCTTTCTCCTATAAAAACTCCAATTCAGGGAGATGGACTTTGCAGGAATCTATCCCCTTCATCTCTTTGTCTCTCAATTCACCCCTTTCTCAAAGGTAGGCTGTTAGCAGCAGGAGATGTGAACTCTGCTTAAGTTTGTGGTAGCAATGCCACCCTTGCTTCCAAGGAGTGCTCTGGCTGCAGTTCTTCCAAGACAGAATTGTTCATTCTTCTGGCCATCCATGGTACATTCAATATTCTTTGCCAATACCGCAATTCAAAGGCATCAATTCTTCTTCAGTCTTCCTTATTCATTGTTCAGCTTTTACATGCATATGAGGTGATTGAAAATATCAGCTTAGTTCAGTTGTACCTTAGTCCTCAGAGTGACATCTTTGCTTTTCAGCACTTCAAAGAGGTCTTCTGCAGTGGATTTGCCCATTGCAATGCACTGTTTGATTTCATGACTGTTGCTTCCAAGGGCATTGATCGTGAATCCGAATAAAAATGAAATCCTTGACAACTTCAGTATTTTCTGTTTATCATGATGTTGATTATTGGTCTGGTTGTGAGGATTTTTTTCTTTATGTTTTCTTTACGTTGATCTGACATACTTTTAATAACCCAATCTGTATCAAAGGCTGTAGTCTTTGATCCTCATGAGTAAGCTGCTTCAAGTCTTCATTTTCCACAGACAAGATTGTGTTACCTGCATTTACAGATGGAGAAATGGAAACTCTAAGACTAACTTGCCTCCTGTAACACAACTAGTAAGTTGCATAGTTGGTACTCATATGCACCTCTCTCAGTTTGCAGGACCTGAGTTTTTAGCCACTACTCATAAACAGTATTACCTTTCATGAAATAAGGTTTTCTTGGATATTTATTAGTAGAGGTGGAGTGAAAACCTTGGTGGTCTAGTGGTTAAGTGCTATAGCTGCTAACCAAAGGTCAGCAGTACAAATACACCGTGTGGTCCTTGGAATCAACTCAAGGGCAATGGGTTTGTTTGTTTTTTAGGGGCAGAGTGCTACAGGAAACATCTGTGTCATGGATTGAATCGTGTCGACCCAAAATATGTGTCAACTTGTTAGGCCATGATTCCCAGTAATGTAAAGTTGCCCTCCATTTTGTGATTTTCCTGTGTGTTATAAATCGCAGCCTCTTCCTTTGGTTAAAGGGGTTAGGGTGAGATGTCACAGCCTGGTTCAAGTCACATCCCTGATCCAATGTACAGAGAGATTCCTTGAGGCATAGCCTCACCCCCTTTTACCTTACAAGAGATAAAAGGAAAGGGAAGCAAGAAGAGAGTAGGAACTTGCTACCAGCAAGACAGAAGCACTAGTTGCAAAATGCTTCCTTTGGGCCCAGGGTTCCTGTAAGGAGAAGCTCCTAGTCCAGGGAAAATGGACAAAAACAGCCTTCTTCCAGAGTAGGCAGAGAGAGAAAGACTCCCCTGGAGCTGATGCCTTGAATTTGGATTTATAACTTACTGGATTGTAAGAAAATAAATTTCTCTTTGTTAAAGTCACCCACTTATGGTATTTCTGTTATGGCAATACTAAATGACTAAGACAATCTGGAAAATCTCATTTTACCTGAATGTGACTCTACAGGAGCCCTGGTGGTACAGCAATTAAGAGCTCAACTGCTAACTGAAAGGCCTACGGATTGAATCCTTGGGAACCCTATGGGGCAGTTCTACTCTGTCTTGTAGGATCGCTATAAATTAATTGGAATTGACTTAACAGCAATTTTGTTTTCTTAATGACTCTGGGTAAGGACACCAATTAGGAAACTCCTGGCTTCTCTGTGTCTCCCTAGTCCACCCCACCCTCAGTGGAAGAAGAATAAATTATGGAATTACCACATTTGAGAGAAAAGACTGGGCATGTAGAACTCATCACCCTTTTACCTTTATCTTTGAGCTCAAGCTCTTTGCAGAGACCTTCCATTTTGCTCAGCTACTTTTTGCCATAAGTCTTTGAAAGTCAGAGTATTCCACTGAGGGAGGGGCCAGCCATTTGCTTCACACTGTGACTGGAATTTGGCATTAATTTGGTCTCGCTTTAGGCACACACCTGATCCAAGCTCTTCAGTGGCTCCATCAGTAATAATGCTGACCTTTTTTTCTCCAGCTGCATTATGGCTTCTTTAGCCCTCAGTTGGTTCAGAAATTAATAGTGGAAAATGGGTGCCAATTATTGATCACATCAAACCAGTAGAATTGTTTATGGGCAAGAGTTAGAAAATAACATTTTGTGATTGTGGCAAAGATAGAAAACAATTTGTTGGCATGATGATAGACATCTGGGCAGTTAGGTATATTTAGATTATGCTGTGTTTTTCTACCTCTCCACTAATGTATCTGACATTATTTATATGTAATCCAAGTACTTGCCCTGGAATAATTATCTTCTAATTGTTTTAAGGTGTTTCTTGATGAGCTACTCCAAGCATGATTGGGAATTAGTGCTAAATTAAGCATCTTCTTTTTTGAGATCTCAATAAAGATAAAACTAGCTTAAAACACAAAACAAACAAACAAAGAAAAAACCAAACTGCTGCTGCTGAGTTGATTTTGACTCACAATGACCTTACAGGATGGGGTAGAAATGCCCCACAGAGTTGCTGAGGAGCGCCTGTCGAATTTGAACTGCTGACCTTTTGGTTAGCAGATGTAGTACTTAACTACTGTCCCACCAAACCAAATCAAACCGAAACCAAACCCACTGCCATCGAGTTGATTGTGACTCATAGCAACCCTCTGAGGTCAGAGTAGAACTGCCTCACAGAGTTTCCCAGGAAGGTTTGGCAAATTTGAACTGCCGACCTTTTGGTTAGCACATGTAGCACTTAACTCACTTATGTCACCAGGGTTCCCCTACACCACTAGGGCTTCCTAAATTAGCTTTTTTAAGGAGAAATTCTTGCCTTGTGTAATTGCAAGGTTTAGGTAACCACAGAAAATGGGTTTATGATGCCTGGAAGTGCCGATGGTTAATTACCTAATTACCTAATTACCTAATTACCTAATTACCAATCTAATACTTGCATCCACGCTGTCTTATTTTCTATTTGTTTCATATGCCTCAGTGTTATCTCCCAAATGAGACTAGAATCTCTTCTGAAGCAAGAGTATTTTCTGTTTTTCTTAAATCTCTGATTCTAATTCTTTCCACTTACATAGGTAAGACAAGATTTTGTTAATTTGTAAAAAAGGGAGAATCAAGTCATTTATCCATAAATCACCAAGATTTCCGAATCATCTAATTTTCTGCCAGTTTGAATTTTGGAGAGATATCATATATGCCTCTTTTTATACTCTTGCTCTTTTGGGGGAACTTACTGGAAGTATTTTTTTTTTTTTTGGTCATTAATAGGAGTCATAAAAGTAGGATGGTATTTCCATGATGCTCCTGAAACTTTACTAGGACTAAGTAAGGTGGTAAAGATGTCATGGGAGAGGCTGCTTTGATATTGGAAACACTCTCTGTCACTGTCAGAGACAGTACATAAATCATCTGCCAGTGTCCCTGGAGAAGTAATGCCATTCATGTCAAAATCATATCTTAAGGTTTTCAGTGCCTTTCAAAGGCGAATGATGAATAGAGGAGGGCTGTGTGACTGATGTCCACTAGTGGGTTTTGGATGATAGCAGACATGCAACTTATGCAAGGAAGAACATGCGTGTGCTTGCAAAACTTCATTGCTGCCTGAACAGTGATGTTCTAGGTGAATGTTTACTCTCTGATAGTGCCGGCTGAATAACAAGTGCATAAACACTTCATTTGGGGGGAATATATTCTCTTAAGAAAAAAAGTCCATTTTTATACAATATGAATGCAAGTACCAGGTATCAGGTTTACACCCCAGTCCTTATTTTCTCATTGTAAGGGGAACATAGGAAAGATCACTATGAGAGTCTTGCAAAATCAGAAAGCCCTAGATTATCAGACTGAGGGGACTTTGGCTAATGTCTACCATTTCCCAGCTGATATCAGGCCTTTTTCATGTTTTCAAATGTGGGTTAAGTTTGCGAATTTCTCCAAGTCTGCTAAACACTGTATAACACTATTGTCTTATTTGAATATAATGATGATCTCTGAAATTCACCACCTTGCATAGAACCATGGGCAGCACTCAGCAGAGGTTCAATATGTACATTTTCTACAGTGTTATTAAGGATAATAAAGGCTGTGTTGGAAATTTGGGTGAAGTAGTCATTTAGTGGGATTCCTGGGTAGTGCACATGATTAAATACTGGCTGCTAACCATGATGCTGACCATTCCAGGCTACTCAGAGGTGTGTTGGAAAAAAGCCTCAACAATCTACTTCTGAAAAGTCTATCGTTGAAAATCCTATGGATTTTCTGACACCCAGGGGGTCACCATGAATAAGAGGCAAGTGCACTGTATCTTTTTATTTTTTTAATTTAGCAAAAGTATCTAAAAAGTATCTAATTGACACATATCAATTAGAGTAGGAAAATTGCCACACATAAATATGAAGTGACATTGTTATTTACCAATTCTTAACAGAAGGTCTCTTAATTCAAAACATTAATTACTCAAGAAAACTGCCCTTTATTTTGTACTGTTCAAGCTGTTATAAAACAAAACAAAAAATGTATAACTAGTGTACAATCTACTGGGATATATTTTTTAACTTCTCATAGGTGTTCAAAAATACTGTTCACATTTAACATCCATTTTGAAGTGAAAAATGATTAAATGGCATCTCACATCAAAATCATTACTGTCTTAAAGCTCTGTGGAGCAAATAGGAGTTTTTAAGTTATGCAACATCTATAAAAACACTTCATTTTTCTTAATAAGATTGATGTAACAGAAAACTTTAGATCTCTGAAAGACCACATAAGGGAAGGAAGGGTAAGTGAAGAGGGAAATAAACATCCTTCAAAAACCAGCAGTTTTACTCTGTTGTGAATTATGAGAGCGTTCTCTACCAAGTAGAACTAGTCACATTACAACATGGTTGGATCATTTAAGACAAAAAAGAACTAAAACCAAATCCATTTACATGGAGATGATTCTGACTCATAGTGACGGTGTAGGACAGGGCTTAACTGCCCAAAGAGTTGCCAAGCCTGTAATTTATGGAAGCAGACTACCACGTCTTTCTTGCACAGAGAAATTGATGAGATTGAACACTGACCTTTTGGTTAGCAGATGAGTACTTTAATTACTGCAGTGCCAAGGATCCTTAGTTAAAACCAACTGTGCCCTGAAAATGTGTGGAAACAGAGAAGAGAGATTGGAGTGAAGGAAGAAGCATGCATTTCTTTAATACATCCTCTGTCCTTCATATGTGCTTCATGCTCATCATCGCTAAGAAAAAAGGCAGAGAACTGCAACTGTAAAGACTTCAAGATCTTCAAAAAGGCAGACACAAGTGTCTGAGATCTGCATATAATTTGATGGATGACTCCAACCTGGGTTTCTGGGTATCTACAGAGAGAGACCAGTTTGGCTTTATCAGGGAGGTTTTGGGGCTAGGAGATCTGTAGTGCTTTCTCTTTTCCAAAGATTTCTGTATAACTTGCTATCATTATTTGTCTTCTTCCAACTACCAATGTGGCTTGCTGGGCTTCCCAAAGGAAAAAGCACAGTTGTCTTGCTGTCTGGTATGACTCATTACACTCCCTGAATCTATTCACGGAGCATGCTGTATCAACCTTTTTTGTTCCTCCACCTGATCCTAGCTATCTCACAGTTAAGTACACTTTGGTTTCTAAATGCCTATGTTCTAAACAATAGAGTGAAAATTCAAATCCATGCAAGTCATGTGTTTAGAAAGTTGTCTAATCGAAACGGAGCTTGAAAAATATTTTAGTCATGCTTGATGAATAGAGATGATTCAGGTACAGTTTGTGGGTGGCCTCTGAGGTTGGTATGTTTGCTTCCGATGAGAATCATCCTAAAGAAGGGATTTTCAAAGGTTCATTTAGACTCTTCATTACTTTAGTCTTATGTGCATAAGATACAATCCTATAGAAAAGACATATTTGTGTGTGTACCTAGAGCTAAGAGACGTGAAAGAGTGATAACTGAATCAGGTGGGCTGGAGGTGGAGGGAATAATTAAAAAAAAAAAAAAAAAGAAAAAGACTTTCAGGAGGACAAGCTGAGGTTACAGCCAAGTACTAATGGCTAAAAGCAGAGTTTGGAGGGGGGATTTCCAGAGAGAGAGGATGGTGTTACATAAAGCATCAAAATCTGGCGTCATCATAGTGCTCACAGGGATACACAGGGAAACTAATAATGCTGAAGAATAAAGTGGAAATGACAAAAAACAGGATCAGAAAATTAAGCAATCATTCTTCCTGTTGTTTGGGTCAAAGATTTTATTCCTGACAGAGCACTGCAAAGAAAAGCCCTGCCTTGCTTTTCTGTAGTGAGGTTGGGTTTGAGTCTACCTCCCAGACTTTATTACCAACATATTTTGGCAACTGTAGCACCTCTGGGGTGAGTATGTATACAGGTGTCACTTGCAGAATATGATTAGAAAATAAAAGACACCCCAAAATTCTAGAACCTGAGTCAGCTTGCTATGCCTGGAGTTCAGATTACAAGAGCTTGAATCAACCAAAGAAAAACCACTGTTGTTGAGTCAGGTTCAACTCATAGCAACCCTAGAGGTCAGACTAGAACTGCCTCATAGAGTTTCTAAGAAGTGCCTGGTGGATTTGAACTGCCTACCTTTTGGTTAGCAGATGTAGCACTTAACCCACTACACCACTGGGGTTTCCTAAATCAATCAATAAAGGGAAAATTAAGCCTAGAGGAGAGCAAAGATTGTTTATGCACTTTTGAAAATTGATGTCTTATATATCATATTAAAAACTATTATGCTTTAAGTGAAAGTTTACAATTTGAATCAGTTTCTCATACAAAAAGTTACATATACTGTTATGTGACCCTAGCTGTTCTCCCCACACTGAGACAACACACTCCTCATGTCCACCTTGCATTTCCCATGTCCACTCAACCAGCTCCTGTTCTCCTGTACCTTTTCATCTTGCCTCTGTACAGGAGCTGCCTAGTTAGTCTCCTGTATCTACTTAAGTCAAGAAGCATGCTCTTCCTCAGTATCACTTTATGTCTTACATACCAGTTCAATCCTTGTCTGGAGAGTTGGCTTTGGAATAGTTTCAGTTTGGGGCTAATGGAGAGTCCAGGAGCCATATCTTCTGTGGACCCTCTAGTCTGTTGGACCATCAAGTCTGGTATTTTTGCATTCTGCTTCTCACGTTTCTTCCACTCTGTCAGTGACTTGGTATTTTGTTTCCTGTCAGGGCAGTCATTGGTGGTAGCCAGGTACCATCTAGTTCTTCTAGGCTTGGCCTGATGTTGTCTCTGCTTTATACGGACTGTTCCATCTCTTGGGCTCATATTTTCCTTATTTCTTTGGTGTTCTTTACTCTCTTTTGCTCCAGGTGAGTTGAGGCCAGTTGATGCTTTTTAAATGGCTGCTTGCTAGCTTTTAAGACCCTAGATATCACTCACCAAAGTGAGCTGCAAAACATTATCTTAATAAACTTTGTTATGCCATTTGACCTAGATGTCCCCTGAAACCATGGGCTCCAGATCCCTGCCCCTGCTACTCTGTCCCTCAAAGCATTTGGTTCTATTTGGGAATCTCCTTAGTCAGTGGTTTAGTCCAGCTGTGCCAAGTTCTTCATTGTGTGTCATCTTTCCCATCAGCTAAAATAATTCTTGTCTAATATGAAATTAGTGAATAACCCTCTCTTTCCCTCCCCACCCTTGTAACCATCAAAGACTGTTTTCCTCTGTATTTAAACTCCTTCTTGAGTCCTTATAATAGTGGGCTCATACTATATTTGCCATTTTGCAACTAATTTCACTTAGCACAATGCTATGAGATATTTCCCAAATTCGTAATTATTCAAATTCATTGCATAATAATCTGTTGTGTGAAAATGTCATAATTTGTTTATTCATTCATCCGTTCATGGGCACCTAGGTAGATTCTATCTTTTTTGTTCTTGTGGACCAATGAAACCAAACCCATTGCCATTCAGTCAACTCTACCTCATCGTAACCCTACTGGACTGAGTAGAGTTGCCTCAGAGAGTTTCCAAAGAGCACCTGGTAGATTCGAACTGCCGACCTTTTGGTTAACAGCTGTAGCACTTAGCCATTATGCCACTAGGGTTTCAGTGCTGTAGTGTATCTGTTCATGTGATAATCCCTGTTTCTCTAGGATATATTCCAAGAAGTGGGATTGCTGGATTTTATGGTATTTCTAGCTTTTTAAGAAAGTGTGAAATCAGTTTCCAAAGAGGTTGTACCATTTTATGTTCTCACCAGCAGTATTTAAGTGTTCCAGTCTCTCTACAACCTCTGCAACATTTATTGATTTACGCTTTTTGTATTAACACCAGCTTTGTTGGGGTGAGATGGTGTCTCCTTATAGTTTTGATTTAGACTTCTCTAAACGGCTAATGATTGTAAGCATTTCCTCATGTGTCTGTTAACTGAATGAATGTTTTCTTTGGTGAAGTACTTGTTCATATCCTTTGCCCGTTTTTTGACTGGGTTGTTTGTCTTTTGTAGTTGAGGTTTTGCAGTATCTAGTAGATTTTAGAAATTAGACCTTGATCAAATTTGTCATAACTAAAAATTTTTTCCCAGTCTGTAGATGGTGTTTTTACTCTTTTGGTGAAGTGTTTGGATGAACATAAGTGTTTGCTTTTTAGGACTCCCAGTTGTTTATTTTCTCTTCTGGTGTTTGTGCATTGTTAGAAATGTTTTGTATTCAGTTTATGCCATGTGTTAGGGCTCTCAGAGTTGTCCTCATTTTTTCTTCCATGATATTTATCATTTTGGATTTTATATTTAGGGTCTTTGATTAATTTGGAGTTAGTTTTTTGTGCATGGATCTTGTGAAATCTGGGCCGTTTCATTTTTCTTTTTTTTTGTTTCTGCAGATGGATATCCAGTTATGCCAACACCACTTGTTAAAGTGACTGTCTTTTCCCTAATTAATAGACTTTGGGCCTTTGTCAAATATCAGCAGCTCATAGATGGATGACTTCATGTCTGGATTCTCTATTTTCCCGTTGTTGTATGTATCTGTGGTTGTACCAGTACCAGGCTGTTGTGACTACCATGGCAGTGTAATAGTTTCCAAAGTCAGGTGGTGTGAAGCCTAAAAGGAAGGAATATATATTAATGGCGTGACTTAACAAAACTCTGCTAAAGTTATAGCTTTCCCTAAAAGGAAAAAAAAAAAAGGAAATTTTTTATTTTGATTGCATAGTGTGTCAGAAACCTGATAATCTTTTGGTGATCCCTGCTTAAAATTTTTTGTTAAAATAGTGTGTTTTCATTCATGGAAGCATGCTGAATTTGAGTGTGTCTGAATTTTGGGTAGGCACCATGGATTTTTTTTTTTAGCCCTCTTAAAGGTTACTGTAAGTGTGTAACGGTACATATAAAGTTCAAGCATACCTTGTTTTATTGCAATTTGCATTGCTATGTATGCTTTGCAGATAACTGCAATTTTTACAAGTTGAAGGGTTGTGACAACCCAACATCAAGCTAGGCTATTTTTCCAACAGCTCACTTCATGTCTGTCACAGTTTGGGAATTCTCACAATATTTCATACTTTTTCATTATTTTTATATCTGTTACAGTCATCTGTGATCAGTGATCTTCAGTGCTACTATTACAGTTGTTTAGGGGCACCGTGAGCCCTGCCCACATGACATGGGAAATTTAATCAATATATGTATGTGTTCTGACTGTTCCACTGACTAGCCACTCCCCGATCTCTTTCACTCTCCTTGGGCCTGCCTATTCTCTGAGATACGACAATGTGGAAATTAGACCAAATAACTTTACAATGGCCTCTGAGTGTCCAAGTGAAAGGAAGAGTTGCAGATCTCTCATTTTAGGTCAAAAAGCTAGAAATAGTTAACTTAGTGAGAAAGGTATGTCTAAAGCTGAGACAGGCTGAAAGCTAGGCCTCTTGGGCTGAACAGCCAGGTTGTGCATGCAAAGGAAAAGTTCTTGAAGGAAATTAAAAGTGCTGCTCCAGTGAGCACGTGAATGATAAGAAAGCAAAACAGCCGTATTGCTGATATGGAGAAAGTTTCAGTGGTCTGGAAAGAAGATCAAAGCAGTCACAGCATTCTGTTAATCCAAAACCTAATCCAGAGTAAGGCCCTAACTGTCTTCAATCCCATGAAGGCGGAGAGGGGTGAAGAAGCTGAAAAAGAAAAGTTTGAAGTTAGCTGAGGTTGGCTCATGAGGTTGCAGGAAAGACGCCATCTCCATAGCATAAAAGTACAAGGTGAAGCAGCAAGTGCTTATGTGGAAGCTGCAGTAAGTTATCCAGAAGATCTAGCCTAGCTAATTGAGGAAGGTGGCTAAACTAAGCTGATTTTCAGTGTAGACAAAACAGCCTTATATTGGAAGAAGATGAGACCAGGGACTTCTAGAGATAAATCAATGCCTGGCTTCAAAGCTTCGAAGGACAGGCTGACTCTCTTGGCAGGGACTAATGGGACTAGTGCCATTAGGTTGAAGCCAATGCTCATTTACTGTTTTGAAAATGCTAGGGCTCCTATAAATTATGCTATATCTGCTCTGCTGGTACTCTATAAATGGAACAACAAAGACTGGATGACAGCATATCTGTTTACAAGACTGTCTAGTAAATATTTTAAGCCCACTGTTGAGACCTACTGCTCAGAAAAAAGATTTCTTCCAAACTATTATTTCTCATTGACAGTGCACCAGGTCATCCAAGAGCTCTGATGGAGATGCACAAGATTAATGTTGTTTTCATGCTTGTTAACACAACATTCATTTTGCAGCCCAAACAGTAATTTCAGTTTTCAAGTCTTTATTATTTAAGAAAAGCATTACATAAGGCTATAGCTGCTATAGACAGTGATTCTTCCGCTGGATCTGGACAAAGTAAATTGAAAACCTTCTGGAAGGAATTTGCCTCATGCTAGTTGCTATTCATGATTCATGAGAGAGAGTCTAAGTATCAATATTAACAGGAGTTTGGAAGACATTGATTCTAACCCTCATAACTGACTTTAAGGGGTTCCAGATGTTAGTGGGGGAAGTAACCACAGATAGCAGAGGACAAGAATTAGAGGTGGACCCTGAAGATGTGACTGAATTGCTGCAACCTCATGATAAAACTTTAATGAGTTAAGAGTTGCATCTCATGGATGAGCAAAGAAAGTGGTTTCTTGAGATGGATTCTACTCCTGATGAAGATGCTGTGAATGCTGCTGAAATGACAACAAAGGATTTTGAATATTACATAAACTTAGTTCTTAAAGCAGTGGCAGGGTTTGAGAAGATTGATTCCAGTATTGAAAGAAGTTCTACTGTGGATACAATGCTATCAAAGAGCATCACATGCTATAGAGAAATCTTCTGTGAAAGGAAGAGTCAATCTATGCAACAAACTTCATTGTTGTCTTAGTTTAGGAAAATGCCACAGCTACCCCACCTTTCAATAACCATCACCCTCATCAGTCAGCAGCGTCCCACACCCAGGCAAGACCCGCTCCCAGCAAAAAGATTATGACTTGCTGAAGGTTCAGACGATGGTTCACACTTTTTAGCAATATTATTTAAATTATGGCTGTGTGTTTTTTTAAACATAATGCTATTGCATACTTAATATACTACGGTATAGTACATAATGTTATAACATACTTAATAGACAACAGTATCGTACAGATATAACTTATATGTACTGGGAAACCAAAAAATTCGTTGGTTTGCTTTATTGTGATACTTTATTGTGGTGATCTGGAACCAGATGCTCAATATCTCTGACGTATGCCTGTACCAGTAATTATACTCCAGAGTCCTCACCAGGATTTATTGGTACATGTGTAACAAGTAAAAATCTTCTAAGTTTCTATTTTTCCTACCAAAAATTCAGACATCTTCACGTAATATCCTGTAAAAACAGTAATTTATGGTACACACCCAATTTTTCAGTTTCAAAGAGTCAGAAAGGCCTCTGTCTTGCAGGAGCATGTACTGTCAGTGATACAACAGCTTCCCAATAAACCCCAGAGGCTGAAAATTTCATGGTTGCTGTATGTACTGCAAGGCATGAAATTAATAAGGATTTATCAAGGGAATCTCTTGTGTTCTCAGACTTGCAATCATACAATAGGTGGAATTGAATTTTAATAGCAAGGCATCTTGTTAAATATCAGCAGAATATATTTTCAACACTGAAGTATTGGTTATGTTGCCTGTGTTAAAAGAGAAGGCACAGTGAATGTTCTTAACTGGCTGGTACTTTTTGACAGCTGTTTGTTGATCATAGTAAATAAGCCTATCTATCGAAACTTCTCAGACATTTATATTTTATATTCGAATTCTGGTATGTATCCCCCCAAAAGTCATCAAACTGTCAGGTAAGTAGGTTCTCTCATCATAACTGCAATGTTATTGAATTTTGAAGGGCTTTTGATTCACTCACTCTTTCTTGTACATGGTCTATGTTGTTCTTATGTGCCGTGGAGTTCATTCTAACTCATAATAACCTTAGAGGACAGAGAACTGCCCCTTTAGAAATTCCTGGGCTGACATCTTTGGGGAGAAGATCACTAGGTCCTTTCTCCCTGGGTGCCACTGGTGGTTTCAGACCACTGACCTTTCACTTTAACCATTATGTCCCCAGGGCTCTTAGTCTCCATCTCTATGACTCAACAATAGAGTGAAACTTTAAGTGCAAGCAAATGATCGATTTTGCAAATTGTTAAATTGAATCTAATTTGATGATCTTTCTCATGTCTGAGGAACAGATGAAGATAAGGTACAGCTTGTGTAAGGTTCCTGGAATTCAGACCACATTCCTTAAGACTGTATTAAGCCAAAAAGAGCCCCTGAGTCGGTTCACTGTGAAAGTCCCCTCCGTGGAGGTGGGTCTTGGTTAAACCTCCAGTTTCTAAGGGTAGCATTATTTACACATGAAAGTCTCTTTAAATTGCTACATTCTCTTTCCTCCAGGCTTGATATTTTAAGGCTTACTTTTTCTTTTACAAGAAAAAGTTTTTCCCTTATATTATCAAACTGCAATGAACAGCTGAAGAATTATTTAGTCTGTACAGCAGATATTTCCTGAAGTCACATTTTTCCCTACAAACAAGGCTATCTTATATAAATAAATAATGTATGGCTGAAAATACATTATTAGCAACCTATTACTTCAGTGAAAAAGGTGGAACGGGCTGTGGGCCAGACTAACCAATCCATTTCAGTGGAAATGTCAAATTGCACATTTGGCATCATCTAGACAAAAAGGTCTAATTATGTAATTGGATTTTCGGCTTTTTAATTGGCTTTTTTGGTATCTTCTCAAAGCAGCCAAATTAAAAGCCTGTACTCTTTTCAAGGCCTGGAGTATGACTCACCTCCTCCAATGTGTTACTGAATAGCTTGCATGTACTTCTCTTTCTCCTACACACACACAAACACATACCCCCAATTCTCCATCGCATATTTTCTAACACACGGACTTATTTTTTTCCTTCTAATTATCTAATGCAATGTTTTGCCAAATAGCTTGCTAATGTGGTCCTGAAGGACTGTGTTCTTTTACATATTCGGATGTAATTGTGTGCTTCATAACAAAGCTGGTAACAAAATAGGTGGCTGCCCGCTGAATAAATGAATGAGTGAAATAACACAAAACAGCTAGCTATTTCCATAAGACGAAGTAGATATTATTAGATAAAGTAGATTTGCGCATTTTGAAAAGTACTTGCTTGTGCTTGTGTTGAAAGTATGGTCTTCATATACTTTTTCAGAAATTCAGTGGAGTTTCAGGAAAAGTATACCAAAGTAGTGTGGCTAGCGGTGATTATTTCTTTGTTGGGAATTAATCTTGGAGGACGTTTATTCAAATACTCATCAGCATTGATTCATCCTCTTCTCAGCACCGTGGTGAAGTCCCTCTTGAGTGAAGTCACTGTTTTGTTTGTGTATCCATTCTACAAAGGAAAGGAGGCTCCAGG
The DNA here is from genome assembly GCA_028571685.1 of Heterohyrax brucei. NCBI lineage: Eukaryota > Metazoa > Chordata > Mammalia > Hyracoidea > Procaviidae > Heterohyrax > Heterohyrax brucei. Next base: position 172,651,402 of record CM053166.1, on the reverse strand, counting down.
TGATACGCCTAATTGCCTTTTTCACGACCAAACTGCTGCACACTTCTCAATGGCTTTATCTTTAAAGGGAGTACCTCAGTCTGTTTCTCTAATTGAGAATGAATCCCATCTTCTAATTAAGAGATTTGTCAATGCAAGCAATGGGTTCCTGGTGTGTACTTTGGGGCAGGCAGAAATTCAATTTAAGTATGTGGTACTTTCATCCCTCTGGAATTGGGTCAAGCAGTTATGTGGGGTGATTTTTCTTTCTTTTTCTCCCCCCCCTCCTTTTTTGCCTGTGATTCATGTGTGAGAGACTATGGTATTGAAAAATGAAGGACAATTTGTGTTAAGTCAGTCCTTGTATTACCACAGCAGGATAGAACTTGTTTCTGAAAACTTCTCCAAAAGAGGTGAGTTAATCCTGGGCACATGGGCCCAAAGAGGCCAGAGCTAAGGTAGAACCTTGAGAAAATTCACATGTGCTATTTTCCCTATTGTCCATTCCATCCAATCTAAATGTTTTACCTACCAAGGAAGAGCTTCCTGCGACATAGATTTGACTGAAAGCCATGTCTGCTGTTTAACGCGGGAAAGAAATGAACGGGTGGCTCCCACAGCTCCCATACATCTTTATATGTCTCAGCTCTGAGCAAATTATTCTAAAATATACAATTTTTGTGGTTGAATCCCAGGTTATTTCTGCATTTGACATTTGCATGTTTAATTATGCATCATCACCCTAAGATTAAAATTGTCTTTCAACTTTGTTCAGCAAAGAATATTGCTGATCTAGATTTGGGAAAAAATCACTTGTTTTAGCTTATTTTTAGCCATGTAGAATTCCACTTTGGGAAAGCATGACACAAATAGGCTAAAATTTAGCTTTGGTCCCTTTTCTGTCTTCTTTTTCTTGCCCTTCAAGCTCCTTAGAATTGTACCTGAAAAAAACCGTGGATAGATTTGTTGTCATTTAAAATAAAAGTCTTTACAATGCCTTGAAACACATAAAATGAGAAAAATCTTCAATTTGAGTTTTGTCAGGGACAATAAAAAGACTTCATTTCCTGTATCAGCTGCAATCAGTTTGTCTGGAGTGCTAGGCTGAGGATTGTAACTAATCAGCCAAGATTACAAAGGGCTTGAGAGAGAGGGGTAGAAGCATGCATACCTGCCAGGTGTTCTCCAGTTCTAGTTCAGGATACAGTGTCAAGAGAGAACGCATAGGCTTTCAAGTAAGAGAGATGCTGGTCAAATGCTTTTTGAGCCTCGGTTTCCACATTGACAAAGTGAAAATACAATGTCTGTCACAGTATTGTTGTTAGTGGCCATCAGGTTGATACAGACCCATGGTGTTCACCCCATGTGTGCAGAGAAGAACTGTTCTATTGGGTTTTCAAGGCTGTGGCCCTTTGGAAAAAAATTGACAGGCCTTCCTTCCAAGGCATCTGTGGATGGCTTTGAATCACCAGCCTTTAATAGTTGAGCGCTTATCCATTTGCACCCCCCAGGGACTCACACAGTGTTTTAGTTGGCATGAAATGGAATGACGCAGGGACAGTAATTTGTAAAGTGCCTGAATTCTACCCAGAGCCTCTGACAAGAGCAGCTATTATTAGATCAGACTTAGCAAATACTCAGTTAAACATATCTGCTGTCTAATCCTTCAAGGACGGCACTTGGCTTTGGCTTAATCCTTCAAGGATTATCAAGTGTTTGCAAACCGGTCACTTTCCAGGCCCATTAGATAGGTGTAGTTTGAGTGCAGCAGAGAAAAAGTCCAGGCTTCTGATCTAGAATGATAGAACAGGAAAGAGTGGAGAAATGAAAAATTCTAGGACACAGGTGAGTAACTTGAGAACACTGCTCGTTCAAAACGCAAACAAGGAGAGTGCTATAGCAAATGGTCCCCTCCTGCCCAACTTTGCAAGGGTCACACAGGAAGTAAGTGGGGACGTTAGTGAACTGCTCTGTGCTTTGGGTTTCCCTTTTTTAAACTGAAGATTATAGTACCTATACTTGGAGTTGTGAGGATTAAATTATTCAGATGCATTAGTATTAGAAAAACAGTTAAAACAATGCCTGACAGTAAGAGCTAAGTATTTGCTAACTAAATAATAATGAAAATAGCAGCCTCAGTCAATAATACTACGTAAATACCTAATTTAACTGCATAAAGGCTAGGAACATTATGTACTCATCTTTCTTGATACCTCCCCTTTCTCCTCACCACCGTGAAGCAAAAAACCTAGCAACACGTCTCTGATTCCCCCCCTAATGTTTGGAAAAGGTGGTTTGGGAAATCAAAAAGAAAGTCAAACAAGATCTCAAAACTTTGAACTGCCTTTCAGGTAGATTTCTTTGTAATTAATCAGCAAGTTGGGTACTGGTAAGCTGGTCTACCATAGCAGCTATTTAAACTGGGGCTCTTAGCTTTTTCTGCACTAGTTGTTGGCTGGTGAAGTTATTTATCTTCCCTAATAGCTTTCAACTTTTTGAGGGAAGGGATTATGTTTTGTTTTGTTATCTCTTGCAGCACCCTGTGCACAATAGGTACTCCAGTATAAATAGGCTTAATTTGATGAGACATGTTCCTTGCTTCTGAATGACTAACCACTACCTACACTAAAGATGGTAAAATAATTTCAAGTATTGACTCATTTGACCACAAGATGTCTTAAGGACCAACTCAGTATGGTTTCACATTGTTATGAAATTTTCAAGGTTGGTGGTTGGACACATTCTGAAGGCAGTTCTCCAGACTAAAGTACAATGAAACCTGTGAAAGCCAGAGCTTGAGGGGATTGCCTTGTTTTTCCGGGTCTTGCAACTTTTCTGCCATCGACAGGGGGAAGTCTTAACACTTTTCGATTATTTTAGTGGAAAAGATTTGAGTTTTCCTTCTTTGATGGGTTCCTGCCTTATACAGGTCCTGTCTTTCCACAGGTTTCACTGTGTTTTCATTGGTTGTCACTACGTCTGTTGATCTCAAGCTATTTGGCCTACTGGGCCTTAACCCAGCTCCTATGACTTTGTTAAGCTTTACAAGATCAGAATGAATGGCTTGATCTGAAGTAACATATTATTTTATGTGTCAATTTGGTTATTGTTATTTAACTGATTCTACTGTTGCATTTTCAACTTTCATCTCCCAAATCACTCAAAGTCCAGGTGTTGACATCACAAAGCAGGATCCATCAAGTGAACCAAACAAAACCGAACCCACTGCCAACAAGCTGATTCCAACTCATAGTTACCCTATAGGACAGAGCAGAACTGCTCCATAGAGTTTCGAAGGAGCACCTGGTGGATTTATATTGCCAACCACTTGGTTAGCAGACATGGCACTTAATGACTACACCACCAGGGTTTCCCTATCAGGAGAAGTAAGGTTATATTTCTGGCCTCTGAGTAGATTGTATTTCCAGAAATTTTCTTGACATGGAAACTTCTTTTCTGTCTTCTTAAGATCTATGGGGGCTGCTTGAGCATTAGGTAGGTCTACATGCTACATACTTTTTAGATGCCCATGATGCTTTTTGAAGTGGTAACCTAAGATCTTTTTTCTCCTTTTCTTAAAATCATCAGTGCCCTGCATTTTTCATTAATATATTCACAGTCATCTCATGTTTCTCTGCTCTCCGAAGTTGGACATTAGCCAAGCTCAAACTGAGCCTTGCTTGGCTTTGGGAAAACATAAAGCAAGCCTATGCATTCATTAAGACTGAACTGTCTTTCCTGAGGGACTCTTGGAATTGCACCATGTAGAGTTACTAGTGTCTGACCTGAGTAGATATAAATGTCAAGTCTACTTCACTTTCACCTCAAGTCTAAAGAGTAATAAAAAGTGATGCCATTTATAGATTAAAAAAACCAGAATAGTTACTATGTATAGCTATCATTATGTACATATGTAGTATATCCTTGATCTGACATACTTTTAATAACCCAGTTTATATGTCTGAGGGGAGTCCTCCAAGTTTTAAATGTTCTATTTCTCTTCATTTTAGATGTTCCCAGTGTAAAGTCAGTCACTTAGTCAATACTGACTCTCCATGAGTGGTAAAGCCACCAAACTGAACATTGTGCAATTTTTTTTTCTAAGTGACGTGGTAATAATAAAAACAAAAAGGTTTTCAGAAATAAACATTTGAGACAGTAGATCATGTTATACTCTAAGAATGGCTTGTTGAATGGCCCCTTGCTGTATTCTGGGTATGATGCATAGTCTGTAGGCAGATAATTTCAAGTACAGTATCTATGTATATTTTTGCATTTTGGTTAAAATTTTCAGGAGAGATAGAACTTGATTATAGCTATGACTGTATTATTCCATAAACCATATTCTCCTTCCTAAAAAAATGTAAAAATCTGGAGCTAGGAAACAAAAAGGGAAGAACACATTCAGCATTTCTCAAACTGAAAAAATTGAAAAAAATTTTAAGCCTTGAGTTGCGATATTGAGGGATTCTGTTGGGGAAAATATTGAATGATGCAGGAAACATCAAATGAAGATGGAAGAATGACAGAGTTACTGTACCTAAAAGAATTAGTCAATGTTCAATCATTTCAGGAGACAGCAAGGACCAAGTGCTCATGATACAGAAGGAAGATGTCCAGGTTTCAGGTGCCGATGCAAAACAAGGTTCTATAAATTGATAGAATACCAACTGGGATGTTTTGAGAAATGGATACAGCACCGGAAGTGCTCGCTGGTCTATGTCAACAAATTTGTAAGACAGCTTCCTGGCTGACTGGAAAAGATCCATATTTCTGCGCACTCCAAAGAAAGGTAATCCTACAAAATGCAGCAATTATCAAAATATATCATAATGTTACAAGTAAGTAACATTGTGCTGAAGATTATTCAGGAGCAGTTGTGACAGTACATCAACAGAGAGCTGCCAGAAGTTCAAGCTGGCTTCAGAAGAGGGCATGAAGTGAGGAGTATCATTGCTGATGTCAGATGGGTGTTAGTTGAAAACAGAGAATACCAGAAAGATGTTTACCTGTGTTTTATTGACCCTGCAAAGACATTCAACTATGAGAATCATAGCTAATTATGGATACTGCTTCAAAGAATGGGAATTCCAGAACACTTCATTGTGGAACCTACAATCAGCATCCGTGCAAGCAGCAGCCAAAAAACAAAAGGTACAATTGCATTTGGGCAAATTGGCTGTGAAAGACCTTTTTAAAGTATTGGAAAGCAAAATACAAGGTATGACAGTTAAGTTCATGGACTCATCCTAGAAACAGTGCTACATACCTCATTGCTGTATATCACTATAGTCACCTTCCAAGCACTCCCCTTGGGAAGCTGTACATTGATGCCGGCCCCTAGCCCACCCTTCAAAGTAATTTTGGAACTCTTTTTCTGGAATGGCCCCCAGAGCTGTCATCTTACCCTTGATGTCCTGAATGTCATCAAAATGTCTTCCTATCAGTATTTCCTTTGTCTTTGGATAATGAAAAAAGTCACTGGGGGCCAGATCAGGTGATCAGGGAGGGTGTTCCAGTACAGTTATTTGTTTACTGGCTAAAAACTCCCCGACAGACAACTATACAATTAAATTCGTGAACTTGTCAGCTTGTCATCGTGTGCAATGGCCATTCCAGAAAGAGTTCCAAAATGGCTTTGAAGGGTGGACTAGCACTGGCATTGGTGCATAGCTTCTCAAGGGGCATACTTCAAAGCTTACTGTAGTGATATTCAGCAATGAGGTACATAGCACTGAACACAGTTTGTGGACTTAGTTGTCATACCTCATATGTCACCTTGAGGACTACGGTTTGCCTAACCCAAGCCATAGTGTTTTTTAATAGACTCATATGCACCCCCAAACTGGACAATGAATTAGGAAGACCAAAAAAGAATTGATGCCTTTGAATTGTGGTGCTGGTGAAGAGCATACCATGGACTACTAGAAGAATGAACTAATCTGTCTTGGGAACAGTACAGCCAGAATGCCTCTTATAAGTGAGGATGGAGAGACTTCATCTCACATACTTAGGACATCTTATCAGAAAGGATCAGTCCTGGGATAAGGCCATCATGCTTGGTAAAGTAGAGGGTCTGCAAAATAGATTAAGACCCTTGGTGAGATGGATTGGCGCAGTGGCTGCAGCAATGGGCTCAAGCACATCAAACATTCTGAGGATGGTGCAGGACCAGACACTGTTTCATTCTGTTGTACATAAGGTTGCTATGAGTCTGAACCAACTCAACGGCTCCCAACATCAACAAAGTCTGCAAAACAAATCTCCCCCCAATCCACAAATTAACGTCAAGGGAAAAATATACACAGCCAGATTTACAAGCCAATAGTAGTCGTGTATTTATTACAATTTAACATGTCTTCTAAGACTGTATTTACAAGTCAGTTTTCCTTATAAAGGCTACCAAGTTGGTGTAGCAAAATATTAGCTTTTGCACTGCCACTCTCGTCTATCAGTGCTGTTCTTTCTATATTCCCAAGTCTTGTGTAGAAGCCTAAACTAAAGAAGGTAAAAGAAAATTAGTTTTTATCTTTGAGTGAGCTGTCACTCATGTCACGCTTTTAAACATGAAACAAGTATTTCAGGGTGACTAAGCTAAGTATCATAGTGTTTTCCGTGCCCTTCAAGTTGGCAGCTTTGTTATTCATACCATCTTGATTTATAAGCCGAAACTTCATTTTCTTTTTTCCAGGTTGTGTGGTTACCCAAATAAATTCCCAGATGTATCTGTTAGTCAGTCTTGTGAGATTAACTATTAGTTATATTAGGTGTATTCCTTCAGTTGTATTAGCTAAGAGATAAGTGGGAATATTCAGGCATGATGTTTCATGTTGATATATACTCATAAACTTACTTCATTAAAAACTCAGAACAAAGTAAACCAGCAATGACAGCAAAAATTCTTAAGTTTACCAGTCATACAAATCAAGTGAACCTTATACATGGACAAATGTTTTTAGTTTTTCAAAGCTTAAATCTTAGCTTGTCCTATTAAGATAAGTGAAAACATATCGTTGGTTTGATTTTAATTGACTTACAACAGAAGACTTTTGCTGTGTAAAAAATGTCAATTTTTTGTCATTTGGGTAGATTAAGTACTTTTGAGAGTGGTGTACATCTTTGAAAGAATTCTGAAAATTACAAAATACTCAAAAGATCGGTGAAATCTGCCACTATTAAACTTTTGATGGGCAGACTTCCTGTGGTAGCAGTTAAACCAATCCCAGAACAAAACCGAACTAAAGAGTAAAGGTGACTTTACACAGGAAAGATGTATTCATGTCTCCTCAAGCCCTTGCTTTAGCTGTATAAGCAGCTATTGACCTTTGAGGGAGCATTGCTTCCCAAGAGTGTCTAATAAATGACAAGGGTTAACTTTATTTTCATCATGTACCTCCTGCCTTTACCATAAATTTCTGTGTTAAACCTACCTAGATTCGTGCTTTAAGAATCTCATCCCTCAACATTTATTGAAGGCCCTTTTTGTAGAAAATCCCAAAATAAATGCTTTGAAGGAAGAGCTAAATATAGACTTAAAATACCACTACTGTTCTAGTTACCAGTTTCCATTAAATTTCATGATGGTAGAATAAAAATAGGGATAACATCAGAATAATATTTCTTATTGTTATTTGGCTTCTAATGTACTGTATAACATGTCAGAGTCCCAAAACAGAACAGCTTGTTGTAAAAGTACTTTGCCTATAACCTTAAAGGTATTGTAGCCCCCATTTTTTTTTTTGCAACTAAATATCACCATAGAAGATACTGTCACTTTCCTTGAAGCTCTTGAGATCTGCTTGTCAGATAGCTATCTCATTGATGTAAAAGAAACATAAATTTTTGGAAATAATAGAGCATTTGTCTTGCTAGCTGTATTTTTTTCTTAAAAGGTGATAGCCAAAACTATGGTGCTTTTTTTCACTTCTATAATATTATAGGAATGTGGATGTGTAAAGGACAAGATTATATGTCACAGTAACCTGTCTGACTAGGTGATGTAAGAAAGAGTACAAGTCACTCTGAGTGACAGAATCTATTGAACTAAAATTATAGAACAAAGGCACAACCCAAACTGAAATGAGCTACAGTCACCAGTTTGCGTTAACATTTTGACAAATAGTGAACCAAGTACATACAGCACAGCCATACGCATATAGAGGCAATATTTGGACTTTTGTTTTGTGTTGGTTTCCTTCCTTGGGTTTGCTAGCAGATTGATCTAATTCTTGTTTATGATCCAGGCAGTCATTCTTTTGCACATAAGGCTGTATTTTTTTCTACCATGGACATTTAGAGAGTTTTAAGGCTGGTATTTCACTGTGAACTTCCTATAATTATTCACCAGTGGAAAATAGTCGGCATCATGAGTTATCCCAGGATACCTAGTTAGTCCTCAGGCAATGGATAGTTCATGTGGAGGAAATAGCATGCTGATTTGCAGTTATAATTGAAGAAAATTGCTTGAGAGGATTCTGACAGCACAGAAAATAGGCCAATTAGTTACCCAACTCCCACCCTCCTGTGATTCATGATTGTCTCCATTTAATTTTGCTGTCATTTATGGAGTGAGGTTAAGAATAGATTAGCTTCTTTTAGCCACATCTTACAATTAGCTTACTCTTTTACTTCTTCCTTTTTTTTTTTAAATTTTACAGTATGATTGGGTTTGGAAACCAGTTGTCCTCAAAACTGTATTTAACAGTTATTCATCATAAAGTCCTTGCTAATGTTGAAAACCACCTCAATCAGCATCACAACCTAAGAATCAATCATGCTCAGGGTAGGTTTTATTTTTTTCCCCCTCCAAAGATCATCAAATGGTACTTTGCAATAGTTAAAATCAAAACCAAGAAGATATGATGAGCTTTAGCCTAGTAAATAGTTACTAATATTTTAAATCAATTTTAGAAAATGACAAGTTCATTAATTACATGGAACTAGGACTAAATATAACCATAACATGGACCAAAAAAATCTACCTGTGATATAAAGTAGTTTCTGGGTAGTGCAAATGGTTAAAGCACTCAGCTGCTAATTGAAAGATTAGAGTTTTAGGTTCACCCGGAGGCACCTTGGAAGAAAGGCCTGGTGGTCTACTTCTGAAAAAAAATCAGCCACTGAAAACTCTGTGGAGCACAGCTCTAGTCTGACACACATGGGGTCATCATTAGTTGGAATTTACTTGACTGGCAATTGGTTTTACTAGTTTATCATGAATACATAACATATGACATGTATATGTTTGTGATTATACAATTTTAGGTATAAAAAGATAGATATGTTGGTCAAAATCCTGAAACTATTGACAGAACTGGTTTATAATATACCCGTTGTAAATGAGTAGATTTGAACCCATTGTGATCCTAGAGGACAGAGTAGAACTGCCCCATAAGGTTTCCAAGGAGCAGCTGGTGGATTTGAACTGCTGACCTTTCGGTTAGCAGCCATATTACTTAACCACTGAGCAACCAGGGCTCTGGTTTATAATATAAAACCTAGGAAATAAAAATTTACCATCATATTGCTGTAATTTTTAATTATGCGAAAGTGTTGCTTGTATTTGCTTGAAGAAGAAAAACCAATAAAGATCACGAAAATATTTCAAGTGATGGGGACATCAGGGAGTCTCTGAGTGGCACAAAGTTAAGTACTCAACAACTAACCAGAAGGTGTTAGTTGGAACCCACCTAGAGGTGCCTTGGAAGACAGGCCTGGTGATCTGCTTCCTTGAAAACCACATGGAACAGTTCTGCTCTGTCCACATGGTGTCACCATTAGCCAGAACTGACGGAACAACAACTAACAACAATAACAGAGACATTACCCACTGCTGTTGAGTTAATTCCGACTCACAGTGACCGTATATGACAGTAGAACCGCCTCATAGAGTTTCCAAGGAACACCTGGTGGATTTGAACTGCCAACCTTTCAGTTAGCAGCTGTAGCACTTAACCATTTTGCCACCAAAATTTCCAATGGAGACATTAGAAGGTGATCATATTTTCTCACATTTGTATAGAATGCCAAGCCAAAAAAGCCAAGTGCCGTCAAGTCGGATAAAATTTCTCTAGCTCAGGTAAAAGTGTATGTGTGTTTGTATTTAGTGTTGTTTTACCCACTAATGAAGTACAACCAGTGTTCCTTAGAAGCAAGAATGACAAGATTACACTTTACATACCTTGTTCATGTTATCAGGAGGGATCAGTCGCTGGAGAACGACATCATGCTTGGCAAAGTAGAAATCAAAACCAAACCCACTGCCGTTGAGGTGACTCTAATTCATAGTGACCCTGTAGGTCAGAGTAGAACTGTCCCACAGAGTTTCCAAGGAGCACCTAGCAGATTTGAACTGCCAGCCTTTTGGTTAGCAGTCGTAGCACTTACACCACCAGGGTTTCCTGGTAAAGTAGAGGGTCAGCGAAGAGAAGAAAGACCCTTAGCGAGATGGATTGGCACAGTGGCTGGAACAATGGTCTCAGTTATAACGATTGTGGGCATGGCACAGGATCAGGTAGTGTTTCATTCTATTGCACACAGAGGGTCATTATGAGTCAGAACTGCCTGGATGGCACCTAATAACAACTACCACTACCAACTAATGAAGGAACCTTAACTACCAGAATAGTGTTAGCTTATATCATGTCTCACTCAAATAACATAGCATGTCTCTGAGCTACAGCAGGAATTAAGTATTTATGTGTGCACATAAGGAATTACCAAATGAACTTGATTTACCTGTGCTAAGAAGTCACTCTATTACAATCCAGAGGCTAAAATGTTATTTCTGTCACTAATTTGCATTGTCTCTGAAGCAATGTAGTGTGGATTATTTAATCAGGTCCCTCAAAAGACTTCAGTGTGGAATTGTAGGACTCTGTAGCTTTTATCCGGCATAACAATGATTACAAGGACTACTTAGGTCCAGGCAGCATTTTCATCTGTTGTTTATGGGCTTGCTGTGAGTAAGAATTGACTCCTGGCGCCCAGCAACAAAAACAACATACCTTTTATATTTCATGACACTACTTTTTCTTAATTATAAAACATCTCTCTCTTTCTCTGTCTCTGTTACCTACTATATTCAAATTAACTTGTTTTGAGTATTTTGAGATATTCTAGAACCAGGATGGGTCACAAAATCAAGGACTTTGATTTGTATTTGTGTTACCTGTTTAACTGTGATGATTATTTGTACAATCCCTTGAATTTTCTGGGCCAATAATTATAAAAGAGGAGGGAAGATCTTCAAATCATAAGGGCTTCTTTCCTGGAGAGCAGCAGCCCAGGTATCTGCAGGGCAGATGTGGAAACATTACGTGATCGAACTAAACTGAATTATCATTTAATGCCTGTATGTCCCTCTTAGAAATCTTTGAAACCAAAGCTGTTTGTTATTTGAGGAAGCTTTTTGTTTTTTGTGGTTCAGAAAATACTTGGAGATTTCATCCACATTTCTGGGGATTGAATAAAACATTGGATTATAACTGAAGTCATGTGAATCACTTCTAAAATGTCCATTTGTGTTTCATTTATTCAAGCTGGAGAAAAAATGTATATCAACATCATCTTGCTTCTCAAGACTCTAATTATTTCTTATAAGACACCAAACATAATACCATGGACTCAAACAGCTTAGAGAAAAACATTTTAAATACCATCTGCAAACTCTTGTTTGAATTTTAACATTCTACAGGAAGACAGCATAAAAATCAGAACAGAAGCACTCAATAAAAAGAGAAACCAATTATGCATCTTTATCAATTTCACTTTTCATCTCCCTCAATTATAAAAACACATTATGGAACAGATTACTCAACAAGCCAAAGAAACAAAATGGAAACGTGGTAAATTGGAATATCCTCAAAACATCTTCCTGTTATCTTCTGATAGAGAATTTCAAAGAATATATTATAATCTGACTTAGATTTCACCTTTATTTATTTTGTATCTTATTTTTAATGATGGGTTGCTATAAGGAAGCAACAGTTTATAAAATGGAAAGGAAAAATTGCTTTGATTTATTTCCCTGGTGGCTATACACTTTTTTTTTTTTTTTGCTTTTCACACATCAATATCCATTTACGTGATGGTTGTTATAGAGTTAAGCTCAGAATCTACAGCAAAGGAATAGAGTTTTTCTTTGGACTTAACAAAATTATAACTTAAAAAAATCCTTTTTTTAAAAAAAATTTTTTTTATTTAATATAACTGAGTGAAAATGTACATTACCATATAAATTTACATACCCATCTATATGCAGCTTCCACTGCTCTCCCTGTCCGGTGACAGCACACTATTCCTCTCTGCTCCATACATGTCTCATCCTCCCAACAGTCTCCTTTCCCCTCCTCTCCAACCACTCTCCTTCCTCCAACCAGAGGTCAGCAGGCTGATATCCTATAGATGCATAGAACCGTAAAGTGCATCCAATATATGGTCACTGCATCGCCAAGTCCAATCCATTCCTGTCTGAAGCGTGGACCTTCGTTATGATTTATGGTCAAGGGCAGCATCAGGGCGAGGGGCCATGCTCCCCGGGGAACCCCGAAACCACTGGACCATCAATTGAGGTCTTTTAGTGGGGATCTCAAGGTGCACCCCTTTTTATTCTTGTGTTGCCATTGAGACTCAACTTAGTGAGCTCCGTCGCGGCTATCACTGGTGGTGGCTGGACACCATCCTGTTCTTTCGGTCCCAAGTCGATGTAGGCACCCACTGATGTGGGTCTCTGTCTTCTGGGTTGTCTTCCCCCATGTCATTTTGGTCCTTAGTGAGCATCCGTTCCTACTGAGTTGGGACCATTTGCTGTGCCCTCAGATGGCAGCTTGGCAGCTTTTAAGACCCCAGACACCACTCACCAATGTAGGGTCCAGAGAGCCCTCTTAGAAAAACGCTAGTTGTGCCAATTGGCCTCTATTTCACCTAAGAGCATGGTGCCCTGCCCCCTGCCCCAGCTACTCTATCCTTGCAATATTGGGTTAAGATGGAAGGAGTACTCATGTTATGTTTAAGTCCACTTAATATTGTTCTTGTTTCTAATGTTTGCTATCACCGATTTCACCCAACCAGATACCTAGCAACTATCTAATCTAAACCCTCCCCCCTCCCTCCCTCCCTTCCTCCCCTCCATTGCAGCTGTCAAAGAGTCTTTTCTTCTATACACAAGTCTGTTTTCGAGATCTTATCGTAGAGGTCTCATACAATAATTCTCCTTTTGTCACTGACTACTTTCACTCAACGTAATCTCTTCCAGTTGAAACCAGGTCATGAGATGTTTCCTGAAGTCATCGTTGTTCTTTATCATTGCGTAGTGCTCCGATGAGTATATATACCATAGTTTCCCTATCCATTCTTCTGTTGTTGGGCATCTGGGTTGATTCTATCTTTTTGCTATTGTGGACTGTGCTGCGATAAACATTCTGATGCATGTGTCCGTTGGTGTGAAAGGCTTTGATTCTGTAGGATATATTCCAAGTAGTGGAATTACTGGGTCAAATGGTATATCCATATCCATTTTTTTAAGGAAGCACCAGATTGCTTTCCAAAGAGGCTGGACCATTTTGCAACCCCACCAACAATGTAAGAGGGTTCCACTTTCTCCACAGCCTCTCCAGCATTTGTTGTTTTGTGTTTTCTGGATCATGGCCAATCTCATTGGGGTGAGATGGTATCTCATTGTCGTCTTGATTTGAATTTCTCTAATAACTAAAGATCGTGAACATGTCCGCATGTGTTTTTTGGCTGCCTGGATCTCTTCTTTAGTGAAATGTCTGTCCATCTCCTCTGCCCATCACTTAATTGGATGATTTATCTTCTTGTTCATATTTTGTAATATCTTGTAGATTATGGAAGTCAGGCGTCGTTCTGACATAGAGTTGCCAAATATTTTTTCCCGTTCTGTGGGTGTTCTTTTAATTCTATTAATAAAGTCTTCAGATGAGCAAAAGTGTTTAATTCTTAATAGATCCCATTCATCTATTTTCTCTTCCAATGATTGTGGTTTGTTTGACAGATTTTGGAGTCTGTCCACATTGTGTATTAAAACTTCCATTGTTGTTCCTGCCTTTTCTTGGATGAACGTTATCATTTTAGGTTTGATATTTAGGTCTTTTATCCAGTTGGAGTTGGTTTTTGTATAAGGTGTAAGATATGGATCTTGTTCCAGTTTCTTGCAGATGGATATCCAATTTTGCCAGCAACATTTGTTGAAGATACTGTTTTTGCCCCAGTTTAATGTTTTAGGGCCTTCGTTGAATATCAATTGTTCATAGGCAGATGGTGTCATCTCTGGGGTCTCAGTTTTGTTCCACTGATGGATCTGTCTGTTCTTATACCAGTACCAGGCTGTTTTGACCACAAAAAAATCCTTTCTTTAAACCTCAGTAGGGAATCATAATATTGTTGAGGAAGCAACGCTTCTACCTTAAAACAATCAGAAGAAAATTATATAGAGATTGATGTTATGCAATTGCCTGTACTTTGAATTTAAGTGAAAAGAAAACAATGAAGGGAAGGTAAGCATAGGCTAGACTTGTCATAAAAACTGGGTAACGTTAAATTGGAATCTTTAGGAGTCATTCCTATCATCAGTTATAATAAGGTGAGACGTTACTGTTATTTACTGCTAAGTGAGCTAAATGTAGTCATTTGCCTCTTTCCAAGTAACTTTGAAAAGATGAAAATGAAGAAATTTTTAATACAATTCTTCTTGACTCCTGGACAATTTTGATTCTTTTTGACACAAAACTTTCAAGTAAAACATTGAGTCAATCTAATTATTTGATGTTTTTGAACCAAAATTATCTCATTCAAATTTAATTTTATGAAAGGAAGTTAATGTATTAAAATGAATATATAAAATGAATATATAGATTTATTTGATGCTATATTCAAAGAATAATCTATTAATGGATACTTGAACTTTATATCAAGAGTAAAATGAAAATGTGAAGCTGAATTAGTAGGAAGATCTGTTAGGATGATTACATCCATATACCATATATCACTTAGTGAAACTTTATTGACTGTTTCCATTTATGAAACTGGAACTCAGTTGACTGTTTCATACTTATTTGAGCAGGACAGTAGCATAGGTCAAAATAATAGATATGTTTGCTTTTTAAAGGAGATTTAAACAAATTGTGGTGGTAGCATCCTGATACATTCACTATGAAATGTCCCATCTAACTTTCATCTAATGGTAACAGCTAGCATTACCACATGATTTATCATAAAAATTGAGACACTTTTGAGGGTAAAAGAGGATACTAAAATTTATTAAAATAATATATTTTAAAGATACTTATTGCCCACACGATTTTTATTTTATTGACAGATTTATCCAATTTTTCTGCTTAAATTTTTTTTAAATGAGATGATTTCTAGAAAACTGAAACAATTATATGTACATAAATTAAAATAAATTTATTTATATTGATCATGTATGTATGAAAACTGGACTATATGAAGACATGGTATCAGGATTGGAAGAAGACTCATTAACAACCTGTAATACGCAGATGATACAACCTCGCTTGCTGAAAGTGAAGAGGACTTGATATATTTACTGATGAAGAACGAAGATCACAGTCTTCAGTATGAATTATATCGCAACATAAAGAAAACAAAAATCCTCACAACTGGGCCAATAAGCAGCATCATGATAAGCAGGGAAACTATTATAGTTGTAAGGATTCCATTTTACTTGGATCCACAAGCAGAACCCATGGAAACAGCAGATAAGAAATTAAATGATGCACTGCATTTGGAAAATTGGCTGCAAAAAAACCTCTTTAAAGTGTTGTAGAGATGTCCCTTTGAAGAATAATATGTGCCTGACCTATGCCATGGTATTTTCAATTACATCGTATGTGTGTCAAATTTGGACAACAAGTAAGGAGCCAAGCCAGCCAAGTTCCATCGAGTCAGATCCGACTCATGGCGATGAGTAAGGAAGACTGAAGAAAAATTAACACCTTTAAACTAATGATGTTGATTAAGAATATTGAATATATCACAGACCGCGAGCAGAATGACCAAATCTGGCTTGGGACAAGTATAGCCAGAGTGTTCCTTAGAAGCTAGGCTAGTGAGGTTTTGTCTCGTACACTTTGGACACGTTGTCAGAAGGTACCAGTGTTTGGAAAAGGACATCATGCTTGGTAGAGAGTCAGCAAAAAAGAGGAAGCCTCTCAGTGAGATGAAATGACACAGTGGCTGCAACAATGGGCTCAAGCATAACCACGATTGTGGGTATGGCACAGGACTGGGCAGTGTTTCGTTCTGTTGTACTCAGAGTCGCTATGAGTTGGAACCAGTGTGAAGGCACCCAACAACAAGGGTGAAAAGTGTCATAAGCATAGCGATTATTACTGGCACATAATCATGCATCTTATTTCCTTGAATGACATTTTTTTCTTATAGTCATATTGTTTTTAGTCAATTTCACTCCTTAGACAAGAACCATACCCACAAATGTTTCAGGAGAAGCTTTTCTCTACCTTGGTGTTCTGCTCATTGAAACTGAAGTGTTTTGGGTGCTATATACATTGAATATTTAAGGATTCCTAAGTGACTTTGAACAAGATACAACCAACATTTAGAGAACTCATTAACAAAGAGTAACAGAATACTGTTGTAGGACATTTTTTGTTGTTAGTTGTCATGAGTCAGTTCAGACTAATAGTGACCACAGGTGTTACAGAGTAGAACTGCTCCATTGGGTTTTCTTGGCTCTAATCTTAGCAGAAGCAGATAGATCTCCAGGATTTTCTTCTGTGGTACCACTGGGTGGGTTTAAACTGCCAACTTTGTGGTTAGCATTTTAGTAAAAACCATATGTGCAACCCAGGGGTCTTTACCAATAAGTACAAAGACATCAATACTGTAGAATCTTGGACACACAAGGATTTAAAAAGCAGTTCCTTTGAAGACTCAAACAGTTCTAAAATCCAACTGATGATGGAAATATAGGAAGTTCATACTGCCATGTGAGAATTGGTTTTGCATTTACCATCAGGTTTAGCATGAAATGATATAGGGTACTTTATTTGAAAAAGAGGTGTACAGATCACAGACTCTACTGAAAGACCAGAACTGATGGTCTGATAACCTGGAGTGTCCCCTGGGAATATGATCCTTAGACTTGCTGCTGCCTCAGACCTGAAACCAGTACTGAGGTCAACACTGCAGACTAAGAATGAACTAGACTTGGGGCACAAAGTGAGCATGTTGTGTGTGTACTTTATGGTTTTATACATTTATACAAGGCTGTCCTACTGGTTTCTTTCTAGAGGGGAGAGGAGAGGGTAGAGAGAAAGGGACAGGTATTCATTAGGAAGATACTAGCCAAGTCAAGTGCCGTCAAGTCAGATCCGATACCAGAAGAGTGAAAAGGAGGAATGTGCTGTCACAGTGCGGGGAGAGCAGATAGAGTTGTAGAGAGATGGGCATGCAAAATCGACTTGGATTGTATACTTTTACTTAATTAAAAAAATGCAGGGAAAAAACTATATAGTTTATCTTGTATGTGTTAAAATATTGGTAAATTTTTATAATTACAACTTCTGTTTCAATAGAGAGTTAAACCTTGTTTCAATGAAATAATGTTGCATCGAAAGCAAATCCAAGTACATTTCGGCTACATAGGTTTTCTAAACTAATAAACTACCATTTTTTCACATGCTATGCTCCAGTAAAATTGGCATTATATTATTTATACAAAGAAGAAATGATGTTCCTCATTGAGTTTAAATGGATTTTGCAAATTGCTATACAGTTAGGCTAATTTGTTTCAGTTTTTTTTTTAATAATGATTGTTTTTATCCTTTTGATTAGTTATTTAAATTATATACAATATTTACTTGGTTCCATAATGAAAACCCTAAAATAAGGAACACTGAAAATTTTCCATCCCTTGTGCCTACCTCCTTATCCCATGTCTTCCCTCCCCTGTAGTTAACCATTTTTATTATTTTTAATTTATCATTCCATTAGTTCTCTTGGGAAAAAAAATGTGTGTACATCCCATATTACTCCTAGAAAAATGTTGCATAATTTAAAAAGCCTTTTCAGCCTTGCTTTCTTCAGTCAATATAATCTAGAGATCATTCTAA
Organism: Heterohyrax brucei; assembly: GCA_028571685.1. Classification (NCBI taxonomy): domain Eukaryota; kingdom Metazoa; phylum Chordata; class Mammalia; order Hyracoidea; family Procaviidae; genus Heterohyrax; species Heterohyrax brucei. The sequence continues at coordinate 172,633,307 of CM053166.1, read as the reverse complement.
GTAGCATATAAAGATCTTTGTCATTCTTAACTTTTCATTTGGAAATATTTCTGTGAGTGTTAAAACTGTATGTCAACTTGGCTGAGCCATGATTCTCAGTGTTTGTATGTGATCACTCCCACGCATGGACTTTTGTTTGCTCTGAATCCTGCAGCTATGTCCTATTCATCTGACTTCTGATTCTCAGAACTGGAACTTTCACAAATGATTTTCCAGTCTTGGGATTTGTCCATCTTCACAGCCTAGGAGTGGAGCCCTTCTTTCTGACCTGCTGATCTTGGGTTTGCCATCCCCTACAGCTACATGAATCAGGTGAAGCCTTGTGGTCTTGCTTGCCAAATCTCTGGATTCATTGATCTTCACAGCCTGTGAGCAAATGCCCTGTTTTCTGACCTGCCAATTTTGGGTTCTTCAACTCTTGCAGCTATATGAGTTGGTAGAAGCCTCTCTCCTAATCCATAGACTTGGGATATTACAGCCTGTATAATCATGTCAGTCATTTCTTTGATATAAACCTCTCTCTCTCTTTCTCTCTCTATGTATTTATATGCTTGATTGATTTTGCTTCTCTACACTTGCTAGACAACCTAGCCTAAGACAATTTCCAAACTTAAATAAAAAGTTGCAAAATTAGTGAAGAAATCAGCTTGTATCCTTAACTCACAGTCACTTCTTTTTAATATTTTTCCTGGTTTATTGTATTATTTGATCTTCCTTTCTCATTCTTCATACACATAAACATATGCATATGCACATTTATGCATGTACATGTGTCTGTGTATTTGAATATATACTTAATTTTTGAAAAATGTTTTATTTTTATTTTGCAGATAACACTTATAATTTTTAGCAAGCTTTTTTAAAGATAGTTGTAGATTTACATGCAGTTGTAAGAAATAATACAGAGAGTTCCTGTAAACCTTTCATCTCATTTCACCAGTGGTAACATCTTGCACTGGTACAGCCAGGATATCGACAATGATATAATCCACCAATCTTACTCATATTTCTCCAGTTGTCCTTGGATTTACTGTGTGTGTGTTTACCTCTGTGCAATTTTATAACACATTTAAGTCCTTGTATTGAACATCACATTCAAGATACTAAAGAGTTCCATCACCGAAAGATCTTTTGTATTGCTCTTTTACAACCATACCCACCTGCTTACAGTCACCCCTTATTTCTTAACCTTGTCAAACTACTTATCTGCATTCCATTTCTATGAGGTTGTCCTTCCAAAACAGTAACATAAATGAAATCATACGGCAAGTACATAACCTTTAGTGTTTGCTTTTCTCAACAGCAGAATTTCCTGGTGATTCATCAAATTCATTAACATGTATCAATAGTGCGTTCCTTTTTATTTACTCAGTAATATTCTCTGGCATGGATTATTGCAGTTTGTTTAACCATTCATCTATTGATGGACTTCTTGGCTGATTCCAGTTTTGGGGTTATTATGAATAAAGCACTTGTGAACATTAATAGACTGTGTGTGTGTGTGTGTGTGTGTGTGTGTGTGTGTGTGTGTGTGTGTGTGTGTGTGTGTAAGTATAAGCTTTGATTTCTGTATAGTGGAAGCCCAGAAATGGTTTGCTCATTTTTATGTGTATAGTTAGTTGCATGTTTATTTTTGTGAGAAACAGTCAGTTTTGTAGAAGGGCTGTGCCATTTTGATATTCCAACCAGCAATATATAAGTGATCTAGTTTCTCTATATTCTCATCAGTATTTTAGCCATTTTGATAGGTTTGTAGTGTTATCTCATTGTGGTTTTGCTCTGGTTGTGGTGTTGAATGTCTTTTCAAGTGCTCGTTTGCAGATGGCATATCCTCTTCCATGAACTGTATGTTCATTTTTTATTGTGGTAAAATGTAGGAATAATGTAAAATTGACCATTTAAACCATTCCAAGTGCACATTTCAATGGCATTAAGAATATTTATAATGTGCAAACATCACTACTGTATCTAGAGATCATATCAAGCATAAACTCTGTATCCCTTAAGAAAAAACTCCCTACTCCTCTCTACTCCTGTCTCCTCATAGTATCTAACATACTTTCAGTCTCTGTGAATCTGCCTGTTCTAAATACTTTGTATAAGTGGAATCATAGCTATTTTGGCCTTTTATATCTGGATTATGTTACTTAGCATGTTTTCAAAATTCCTACATATTGTAGCATATATTAGAATTTTATTCCTTGATATTGTTGTTGCTAGTTGCTGTTGAGTCAAATCTAATCCATGGCAACCTTGTGTGTATAAGAGTAGAACTGTGCTCTATAGGGTTTTCAAGGCTGTGACTTTTCAGCAGCAGATCTTCAGACTTCTCTTCCAAGGTGTTTCAGGGTAGGTTTGAAGCATCAGCCTTTTGGCTGGTTGTCAGTCACTTAACTGTGCCACTCAGGGAAGTTATTTCCATATATAAGTAATATTGCATTTTATGTAGTTATCACATTTTGCTTACTTGTTAGTTGACTCACTTTTGGATTCTTTCTGCCTTTTAGTATTGTGAATAATGCTCTATGTACATTGATACACAAGTATCTGTTGTTTCAATTTTCCACATTATCACAAACATTGGTTTCCTTTTTTCTCCAACAATTGCCATACTACAAAAACTAAAACCAAACCCATTGCCATCAAGTCAGTGCTGGTTCATAGGTATCAATGCAGAGTAAAACTGTCCCAGAGGGTTTCCGAAGAGTGGCTGGTGGATTCCAATTGCTGATCTTTTGGTAACTAGGAGAGCTGTTAACCACAGCGCCACCAGGTCTCTGTCCCCATCCTGATGGGGGTGAAATGGTATTTCATTGTAGTTTTGATCTGTATTTCCCTAATTGATTGTGCTGAGCATTTTTCCATGTGCTTGGTTTGTTTTTGATGCTGTTTTTGTCAAGGTGTCGTCGAGTTGGTTCCGACTCATAGTAACCCTGTAGGACAGGGTAGAACTGCCCCACAGAGTTTCCAAGGTGTATCTGGTGGATTTGAATTGCTGAATATTTGGTTAGCAGCCAAACTCTTAACTACTACATCATCAGGGCTGCATTATTTGTTTTAAACAACTGATAATCAATTTTTTAAAATAATTGATTTAAGCACATGTAATGGTGACTTCAACCTCTATTCTTTGCTCTGTACTGATGAAAGTGATCTGGGTAAAAGTCTCAGAAGGACTTTGTGAGTCAATGGGTTACCTGTGGATTCTCATCTGGAAATGATCCCAGGTATTAGAACCTTCCTCACGAGGAGTTTTCCTTGTAGTAATTCTCAGAGTCTTAGTAGACAACCAAACTGGTTCCTTCACTTTGGGGTTTTTCTTCTTTATGCCCTCAATCAAATTAGCACATACCTTGCCCGAGTAATTTATGTTGTGGCTAGTTAGAGTAATTCAAATACAGTGAATGGCCACCTCTGGTTCCATGAGTGTCTTTCTGGTGTCCTTAAAAGCCATGGTTGCAGAGTGTCTTCCTGACTGACTTGTTTCACAGTGACAGTGAAAAGCAGTGAGTTGGAAACTGGAGCAGGTAGACTGGGCACCCTCTGCAGTGGCGACTGCATCTTCCTCAAAGAGTCAAAGGCTTTTAGTTTTTATGAAGTCCAATTTTGTGTGTGTGTGTGTGTTTTTCCTTTTCATTTTGTAACTTACATTTTTGATGTCATATCTAAGAATCCATTGGCAAAACCCAAATCATGGAGTTTCTTCTAGTTGTTCTTCTAAGGGTCTTACAGATTCAGGTCTTGAATTTAGGTCTTCGATCCATTTTCAGTTAATTTTTTTATATGATATAAAGCAAGGATCCAACTACATTCTACCACATATGAAATTAAAGGAGACTTAAAGAAGTGGAGACACATTCTATGTTCATGGCTTGGAGGATATTGTTAGAATAACAACACTGCCTAAGGCAATCTTCAGATTCAATACAATCTGTATCAAAATCTCAAAGGCATTTTTTGGAAGAAATAGGAAAAAAAATCTTAGAAATCATATGGCATTTCAAGGAATCCCAAATAGCCAAAATAATCTAAAAAGAACAAATTTCTCAATCTCGAAAATTATTATAACCCCAAACAAACTAAACCCACCGCCATGGAGTCAGTTGTAACTCATAGCGATTCTGTAGGACAGACTAGAACTGCACCAAAGTTGTCAAGACTGTAATTCCTTACAGAAGCAGACTGCCACGTCTTTCTCCCATAGATTGGCTGGTAGGTTTGAACTGCTGATCATTCAGTTAGCAGCCAAGTGCTTAGCAATTGGACCACCAGAGTTCCTTCAAAAGTTACTATAAATCTGTGATAATCAAAAGAGTATGGTATTGGCATAAGGACAGACATATAGACCAATGAAATGAAATAGAGAACCCACAAGTAAACCCTCACATATGTCATCAACTGATTTTCAACAAATGTGCCAAGACCATTCACTGGGGAAATGGCAGTCTTTTCAGCAGATGGTGCCAAGAAATTGGATGTTGTTGGATGCTATTGAATTCGCTCCAACTCATAGTCACTCCATGTATAACAGAACAAAATTTTGCCTCCTGTGCATAATCATTGCTATGTTTGAACCCACTGTTGCAGCCATTGTGTCAGCCCATCTTACTGAGGGTCTTCTTTTTTACTAACCTTCTACCTTACCAAGCATGATGTCATTCTTCAACAATTGGTCTTTTCCGATGATATGTCCAAAGTCAGTTCTACCCTGGCCCCTAGGGTCGCCGTGAGTCGGATCCGACTAGACGGCCCTTGGCTTCTTGGCATCCTCACTTCTAAGGGTATTCCAGCCGTACTTCTTCCACGATTGATTTGTTCATTCTCCTACTGATCTCTTGTATATTCAGTATTCTTCACTAACATTACAATTCTAATTCCACAATTCTTCTTTCATCTTCCTATTTCGTTGTCCAGCTTTCACATAAGCATATGTGGCAATTCTGCTGTTACTGGATAAAGTGTTCTGTATATACCTGTTAGGTCTAATCACTTTGTAGTATTGTTCAAATCTTCTATTTCCTTGCTAATCTTCTGCATAGATATTCTGTCTGTATTCAAAAATGAGGGATTGATGTCTCTAAGAGTATTTGTCTACAAGGAGATTGTATATTTTTCCCCTCAATTCTGTCAATTTTCATTTCATATGTTTTCCAGCTCTACTATTAGTTGCTTATAATTTTATATTTTTATATCTTCTTGCTACATTGTGGATTTTATTGATATATTATATCCTGCTTTTTCTCTTGTAAACTTTTTTAACTTAAGGTCTATTTTTGTCTGTCAATAATATAAATATACCAGCTCTCTTTTGGTTACAATTTGCATACAGTATCTCTTTCCATCCTTTTTACTCTAAATCTTTGTGCCTGTTTATCTTAAGTAAGTCTATTGTATGTAACATAGAGATGTATCATGTTTAGACATCCAATCTGCCTGTCTCTACATTTTAATAGCACAGCTTAATCTATTTGCATTTGGTTACTCATAGCAAAAGATTTTTGTAGTGTACTATTTTGATTTCTTTTTTTTTCTTTCGCTGTATATTTTTTAGTTATTTTCTCAGTGGTTACCTTGAGGCTTACAATTAGTGTCTTAACTTCATAGCAACCTAGCTTGAATAACACCTACTTGGTTTTTAAATAGTATATGAACACTATACTCTTACATGTTTCCATCCTACCCCCTTTATACTGTTATTCTTATAGATGGCATCTTTCTATATTATGTTTCCATTACGTAATGGCTGTGTAAGAGGATTTAGGGAAACTTTTGCTGAGTACTGTATTTTAATATTGGTAACAGACTGTGTTGTTTTCAGTCATTTCTGCACAGTATGTTTAGTATTGTTGTTGTTAGGTGCTGTCAAGTTGGATCTGACTCTAGTGATGCTATGCCCCACAGAACAAAACATTGTCCAGTCCTGCACCATGCTCACAATTCTTGTTATACTTGAGCCGAATGTTGCAGCCACTGTGTCAACCCATCTTGCTGAGGGTCTTCCTCTTTTCCGCTGACCCTCTACTTCACTGTTTCTCCAGGAAATGATCCCTCCTGAGACCTCCTGACACCTCCTGAGAACATTTCTAAAGCATTTAAGATGTAGTCTTAAAAATCTTTCCTTCTAAGGAGCGTTCTGCTTGTAGTATTAGTATTAGTTATGAGTGAAGGCAAGAGAATGACTCAGTTGGAGGGGTCACTCGTATCCTATCCAAAGGAACTGATCAATTTTAGTGACTCAAGGGGAACAGGCCAGATAAATGGGGTCTACTCTAAAGTATGACCTATACATTAAGTTGCTTGGAGAATAATTTCTAGGTCTTAGAAGAGGTAGGATAGATTTAGCTGCTTGACATATATAGTTTGGATGAATTTATGCCATAGCAAGACATTTTACAATAGGATTTATGACACTATACCTACATCATAGAATGACATGAGGCTATCAGACTTTTTAGGTTGCTATGAAGGCTTCTGAACGAAATTTCTAAAGTATATAACAAGAAGTGAAATCCACCTAGATTATAGTTTGTGATATACATACACTTTAAAAAGTATAATTCTTCTACCTTCCAAGATTCTTGTGGTTAAAGTGAGAAATGAAATTTTCCATTCTCAAATGTAAAAACAAAAGATTTGTGTTAGCATTTGAATAACAACCCATTAAAAACCAAAACCAAAACCAAAGTAAAGCAATCCACAGCTTTGTTTCCAGATTACATGTACTTCTCCATTTTACTTATTATCTGGTGATTTTTTAAAAAAATTACTGCAGTAAATATATATACATAGCAAAACATTTGCCATTTCAACTCTTCTTGTCCATAAAATTCAGTGACAGTAATTACATTCATCATTTTGTGTGCCCATAACCATTCTCTGTTTCCAAATTTTTCTGTCACCCGCTTTCATTTTATACTGTGAAAAAACTTTAAATGATTAACATAGCGCCTAGGGTCGCCATGAGTCGGATCCGACTCGATGGCACTTGGCTGGCATATATCATATAAATGGACAAATACACAAGTTGAGTATTTTTGTTAATTCTTCACTTGCATCTAAAAACTAAAGCAAAACTAACTGAATAAGTAAAACATCACAACTGTGATTTATATCACATGGCTACAGTAATTTCTGTCTGAAGATAAACACAAAGTGAGAACAGATTCTGCACAAACTAATAGTGTTCAATGAGAAAATATATATGATTTTCCTCTTCCACATATGAGTGTCTCTTCTTCCTTTTTACTACCTAACGACATCACGTGACAAACAGAGAAACTTCACAAATACCCACGCAGCTATTTTATATTCCTAAGGTGAATCAGCCCTTCTCTATATCAATGCAAATCATTCATTCTTGGTATCAATCACTGTTTGCAGCTCCTGTAATTCTTTCCAACAGTCACAGGGGAAATGTAGACTAAAGTACCTCTGTTTAATAAATTACCCTTCAGTTATTCATAATGTAAACACAGGTAAAGCAAGTTTTTCAAATGTATATCTGTCTACTCAAAGTGTTGAATTAATTGAATTATTGAACAAGGCATCTGGCTTTGGGGGGTCTTTTGACATTCTCTTTGAGCACTGACACAGCACATTAGGGACTGTGCTTTCCATTTGTCTGTAGTTTATGGAGTAGGTGGCTTCCTTGAAAGGTCAGAACATTCCCAAATGCTGCTGCCTGTTGAGTGAGTGGGAACATAACTAACCTCAGAGGATGAATTAATCAGCCACTTTGGCAATCAGCTCCTTTTCCTCATCTTTAGTACCTTCAGGGGTTCATTTGAGGATCCCCAGTTTTCAACCAAGAGGCAGAAAGATCAATCAAAAGGGTTAATTGAAAAGTTCAGAGTACAGAGGAGTCAAAACACAGCTGAAGTGAGAGAGAGTCAAAGTTATCTGGCTTAGTTGTTGCGGCTGAAACCTGGAGCACACAAGACCGTACTGCGCTATGAAAAGTATGAGGCAAAGAAAGGTCTATGTCTTGTCCAGAGTCTACACTTTGAATTCTGAAACAGGCTGAATTTAACAAAGTATCATGTGCTTTGTAGAAAGACCACTAGTAAAAGCATAGTTCATCCAAATTGTAGTGAGTTATTCTTTGTACCATACAATAAAAGTTAAAGAGGAGAACAAAAAACAACTTTTGATTTGAAAGAAGTTAATGGTATTTCATTAACAAACTGTGAATAGTAACAGCATAAGCTGGATGGGAAGCTGCTTTCACAGGCCATAAATGCTTAATGTTTATTACTAATAAAAGTCAAAGGAGCATTTAGTAAAGCAGTTTACCAAACAAACATTAAATACCTTAATGCATTATCTTCAGTGGATGGAATCAGGCTATTTAATTAGCAATGAGTAATCGGTTAAGCTTTGATTCACCACAAATGATCTGCAGCTTAATACAGAATGATAGTCTTTGAAAGCAAGGGGTGAAGGTAAAGACCAGCTTTGGGGTAACTGAGCCTCACACAAAACTAAAAGTAGAGGAATACTTTCTTCATGCTGCATGGTGTGATGAAAAGAATAGAACATTTACTCAATTTTACAATTTTAAGGCACTTTATTTAACCACCTAAGGTCCAGTTTCTTAGTCTGCAAAATGAACCTTACCTCACTAGGTTGCTGTGAAGATTAACAATAGCAGATCCATTGTTGTGGGACATAATGATTGCTCATTTGTAATATTGACTTCACATTGCTTTGATTCTTCTATCTATCTCCTTCATTTCTTCTGCTGTATATTCATGCTTCCTAATAATAATAGCACTGTTTAATAAGAATACATGAATTAAGTGTTAAAATTCCTTTGGGTTTCAAGGAAAATATAATCATAGATTACCTTTAGTGGTAGACTTGTATGAAAAAGACAGAGTAAATTGCCCCATTTCCCACACATCAACACAAATTCCCAAAGTCCTGACATTGGAATGTATACTGGACTTCATAGATAATAGGAAAAGTAGTCATTACCGCTTAAAACAGTAACCTGAGCTGAATGATATACCTTTTCTTTATTGATCTAACGTTTTTACTTTTCAAGAGACTGTGGTCAGAGTCAATACCAAGTCACTGCAGCAGTGATTGGCTATCCTTGTGCCCTCCTTATACGTGGTGTATCCTGCTTGTACACTGTGCCCCAAACCAATCAGCTGTGTCTAAGTTTGTAAGGTAGTTAACTTTTTATCCTTTTTTTAATTGAGAAAGCTGAGGCTCTCAAAATTTTAGCTAATGGTCAATAACCTTGGTAAGATTCAAAACCAAGCTTGACTACTGCTCACTCTATCCCTTGATTTTCACATGCTGGCTACACCTCTGCTATTAACTCATTCACTTTGTGTAAGTCACTCTCCCACTTCTAGGCCTTTATTTACTTATGTGAAAATAAATGAATTTCGAAAAATTGTACAGAAACCCTTCTTCAGTCAAAATCTTATACTAACTTGTATATATAACATAAACAAAAAATAGCCAACCTTCCTATGTTGAAGGAGGCCTCTGAGCCTCATCTAACATTTTTCTCTATTCTTAAGTGCCCCTCCTTTATATCCATATTTCCAAATTCCACTCATTCCTCAAGGTCAAGTTTGAATGTCACCTTTTACATTTAGTCTTTTCTTATCTACTGAGCGATACATAATCTCCCATTCATCTGAAAGTCTGTACAATTTAGCTTCTAACTTCTTACAACTGTGTCATTTTCTAACTAACAGTTATTTGTGTAAATGTCTTAACATCTGTGGAGACTGGACGTTCTTGGGAGAGCAGAATCCTTCATTCTTCTCTGTGTTGTTCACACTGTTTGACAGAATATAGGGTTCAACGGCTATACTCCAGACCAGATATATATATATATATATATAAAATTTTGTTGCGTTTTTTTATGCTAACTCCAATCAATGGCTATTTATACTATGGTGAGAAAGATTCTAACACTGTGCAAGAGTTCATAAGTACTAGTGACAATATGAACTAACTGTTGGTTTGGCTTCTTTACATTACAAATCATAAACCCCATCTCAAGCTGTCTTAAATTAAAAAGGAAGTTTGTTGTCTGATGTAAGCTAATATTCTGGGCCCTAGGGCTATATATAGATTTAGGCTGTGCAACAATATCAAGACTCCTTTTCAGATTGTCTTGCGAGCATCTTGAATCTTTCCTAATCTGTGTGTCAGCCTCATCTGCAGTCAAGTTCCCTTCATGTTATCAGAAATGCTTGTAACCATACCAGAAAGTCACTTTCTTAAGCTGCAACATTCAGAATGGAAAGGACCCCTTAACAATATCTCTTTCTGTCTTATTTTTCCACATTGGCTGAGCTGTCCATCCCGCAGTCATCCACTGTGTCCAGTGGATAGGATAATGGAATTGATTTTTTATCAATTAGGTACCAATTCCTGGAGCCTGTGAACTACGTGGAGGGGAAACTTTGATTTTAGGAATGGAGTTACAAAAGGAAATGTGAAAGGATTAGGTCATTCAGGTAAAGACACATACTACAATCCCTCAGCCTAAAGACAAACGGTTCTAAAATGGACTGATTTCTTCCCTGGGGCAAAAGTGAACAGAGATTGAAAAAAAACTGTTGTGGATCATTTTTATTAACTTTGTTTAATGAATTTTAGAGTTACAGAACAGTTCAAGAAATACTGCAATCTTTCCTTGCATCCCTCATGCTTCCCTTAATGTAAATCTCTTACATAGCTGTGTATAATTATAAAACAATATTAGTACAATATTGTTAACTAAACAACAGAATTCTAATTTCACAAATCTTCCCCCAATGTCCTTTTCCTGTTACAGAATTTTCTTGTTAGTTTCGTTCAGCTCATAACAGTTCTGCAGTCTCTCCCTTTCTTTTATGGCTTTTGTCACTTTTGAAAAGCATCAATCAGTTAGTTTGTTAAATGTTCCTCGATTTGGATTTTTCCAAGTTGTCTTAATGACTGAAGAGAGACTATGTATTTTTGGCAAGGCTACCAGGGAAATGATATTGTTTCCTCTCAGTGCATCTTAACCAAAGAGTTTACAACGTCAGTATTTTTATTACTAATGATGTTAACTTCGATCGTTTGATTAAGTTGGTGTCTGCTGTGTTTCACCGATGTAAAGTTATTATTTTTCTCATTGAAGTTGAGAAGTATCTTGGGGGAGATACTTGGAGATTATACAAATCTTATTTCTCTTCTAACTTTTTCAGTATTTTAAATATCTTCAAACTTTTAACCAGTAACTTGAGTATCCATTGGTGGATCTTTTCTACAGCATTTATTGCTGCATTGTTTGCCTAATGGCAACTCTCTACTTTCTGTTTCCTTTAAATTTATTAATTTGAAGACTATTAAGAAGAAGTGATCTCTTTTCTCCCACCTGAATTTTTTTATTTAATGAGGTATTCTACATTATTTTAATGCATGAATGCTTATTTTATTCTATAGGTTAGGATCTGGCAGCGTAATTATTTATTTTGTTTTTCAAATTGTTCTAACTTTAGGTATTAGCTCCTTCTGGTTGGTGCCTGTGGGTTTTTTGTTTGTTTTTTTCATTATCACATCTTTATTTTTTTAGTGTTCTATTTTTCTGTTCTCAGTTTTTTGAAGTCAGTGTTATTTGAAAGTTGTAGATTCATATGCAATTGTGAGAGATAATACAGAGAAATCCTATGTCCACTTGACCCAGCATCCCTCGATGGTAACATCTTGTAGAAGTATGGTGCTATACTTCAACCAGGATATTAATATTGATAGAATTCACTGTCTCGTTCAGATTTCCTCATCCTTATGTATGTGAATGTGTGTGTGTATGAATTGTCTGTGTCCTTCATCCATTTTTCCTATTTGGGATTCAATCCATTGTTCCTCAATCTTTTAAGAGTTCTTATATTAGGGATATTAGTTCTTTGTGATATATGTGGATATTTTCTCCCAGTTTGTTTTTTTTTTTTTTGTCTTTGTTAATAGTATTTTTTCCCAGGCACTTTCTTTTCAGATGCAGTTAAGATGATCAATATTTTCTGTAAGTGCTTCTTGATTTTCAATCATGGTTAAAAAACCTTTCCCCCATAAAGATTAAAGGAGAATTTGCTCATGTTTTATTATAGTACTTGTTTGGTTTCATTTTTTTAAAACTCTTAAATCCTTAACACCTTTGGAGCTTATTCGTATGTATCATGTAAAATATGGATTTAGTTTTCTCTTTTTCCAAAGGCTACCCTCTTGTTCCTGCACCATTTATTCAAAATTAGATCTTTATCGCAGTGATATGAAATGTAGTAGCTTGTTATGAAGGGTTCGTTGAGAGTCAGTGAACTGCACTGTGACAGAACAAGGCAGAGTATATACTTAGCACACAGACGGTACAGTCAGTAAGTATCCAGCACAGATGAGGTAGGAAGTTAAACTTATCTCAGGAATTATGGTGTAATTAAGTTTAAAAGTTAGAGGGATAAGGAATGGACATACAACGATTTGGTTGTAAGAAGGCGGTCTATGGAGAAGAAACAGAGGAATGGGTCTGGCACTGGCTTTTTTAACTTCAGTATTTGAAAGCCTCCGTGAAATCCAGGGAAATGCTGGTGGTGTGATGGTTAAGAGCAATGGCTGCTAACCAAAATGTTAGCAGTCTGAATCCGCCAGGCACTCCTTGGAAACTCCATGGGATAGTTCTACTACATCCTATAGGGTTGCTATGAGTTGGCATCAATTCGACAGCAGTGGGTTTTTGGTTTTGAAATACAACAATGAAGAGTTTCAATGGACACTTTTTTCATGCAGTTTAGTAGTCTCTGTTGTACGCTTTGTGAGGTGGAGGACATAAAGAAGGGAGCAAAAGACATGGTATAATACTGCTTTGTAAACTCTCTTTCTGGGATTTTATTTTATGGACTTTCATTTTATGGCAGTTTATAATTATAATAACCATGTAGCTAATGTTCTGTAATTCAATTACTGTACTTTGTGAAGAGTAACAATCATGTAGCAGATCTGAAGAGCAGTGGGACAAATGGCAATGTTCGTATTTCATTTAGTAGACAGCCTATTGCATAATTACTGGAAGTTGCCATTTGTACAAAAAGCAATGTTGGCATTGAATTGCAATGAATTCTGTCAGTACTACATCCCCTTTAAGATGGTAGGATGTGCTAAAGGGAATTTATAGAACAAATGAAGATACGTATCTTAACTTACCAACAGTCACCATGATTAAAAAATGTTAGTACACCTAAAGTTTTAGGGTGAAATGGTACATCTTCCTTGACTGCAGTTGTAATTATACTGCAATTTTTATATTAATTGTACTTCACTGGTGGTTTGTTGTAGCTTACAGTAATATATGCTCTATCCTGGTATGTAGTTATCATGACAGTCCTAGAAGATATTCCTTTTTCTGCTTAATTCATTTTACTTTCAACTAGAAAAGATCAAACTCATTTGAAATGACTTTCTGAAGGAAGCATTAGCTGTTTAAAGCATCTGGTTGTTCCACTAAGACTCCAAATAGTTTAAAATTAAAATATTTCACAAATTATTTGATTTTAATGGTATTCATTTGAAAAAATGATGGGCAGTAAATGTCTAAAGCATTAAGACCCTGAGTAAACAAAATGCCTAGAATTTCTATATGTTAGTGACATGCTTTTTAATGGAGTTTTATGTATGTTTAATTACAGAAAAAAATGATATTTTTCATTCTTGATAAATACTAGGAAAATATAAAAAAACTTGCATTGAACCATTATTTTTGTATTTTATATGTTATTTTTCTTTTGTGTATGTATAAATATATTGAATTATACTAGAAGTATCATTATAATTTTATCCTCAAAAGTATGTAGTATATAGACTTCCATGAAAGATGGTTTGCTCTTGTTAGTCCAGAATCAAAAGTGGTCCCAAATGAGTCATAATTAAACCTAGGTGTAATAGAAAATGGGCTAATGGTTAAAAAACATCACTTAAATGACTATCTCATATTATTATGGATTGTGGAACTATATTTATGCTTCTTTATAACACCCAGAGCACCTAGCACAATGCTGCATAGGCAGCAGATACTCATTAAGTTCTTATTGATTATGGGATACATGTACATTAGATTGCTTATGGGACGACTATAAGGAAGCTGGAAATACATAAAAGCACTCTGAAAGAGGTGTAAGGGCAACTCAATAAAAGGTAGCATTACAGTAATAATACTCCTGGAAGGATGTTACAGAAAAGAAAAGGCCGCTCTTTATCTTTTCTCTTCGTGTAATTTGATGCCTTAATGTTTTTTATATTAGGCCACTGATAATTCGAAGGAACCAATGTCTCACATGACAAAATTTGGAGTTACCACCATAACAGCTCCATTAGTGATCTTAGCTGACCTCCTGTGCTGATTGAAGTTAACCATAAGTTATTGTTAACATTGCCTACATTTTGTCTCAAAGGGTAATATTATATAATGCTTCAGTGATGTTTTAATGGGATCTTATGACACCACTTCAGGGAAAGTTACTTAACTTCATAGGTGACCATGGTTCATTACTCTGTGAGTCATATGCATCTCAGTCATATGAATTCATAGTCCTCTGGACATCAGAGTAATTGAAAGATGGATGTACTGGCTTGCTCATAAATAAATGTACATGAATAAAAAATTGAAATCAATATTCAGACTAAAAAATAAGCTATGAATTGTGTAAAGGCTGAGGAAGAAATTGCTGAGGTAATAAAATTACAGTAATAAGAGTAAAATTGAGAAATAGATGCTGCATTATGCTACAATCCAAGCTAAACTCTATTAAAGAGGAAAATTTGTTTAAGTAGTGGCTCTGTGTTGCTTATTCTCGTAGGAAAAAACATCTTAAAAAAACCCACCTTACTTTCACAACTCAGGTGGTGATTCCAATTCTACCTGCTTGTAATTCTAATCTGGACTTCTCCCTGAAATCTGTAGTCAACTGTGCTCACTACTTAATGACTATGTGGAAATGTTAATTATATCATTAAATGCTGCTTTCTTTTTTTTATGTGTACAAAAACTTTCATGATTTAAATATACTAGCTCCTGGCCTAAGAGTCACTCATTGTGTTCATACAGCATTATGACAAAAGGGATAAAGATGACATGAAATGAAAATTTCGTATAGGACTTAAAAAATATTTCACAAATAGTTCTTAGGATACATATGTTTTTCTCTGTAATTGCAGCTGAATATACAGAAATAGAAGCTATATTCTTTGTCTTTGAAAGGTACACAGTTAACCAGGGGAGACAGATAAAACTCAACAGAAAGCAAGATGTTTAAAGAAGTGGAGGAAATATTGGAGGTGGTGATGCTGAAGTTTCTGTGTAAAAAATTGAACATTCTTCATGATAAAGAATCTTCAAAATGCCTTTAACACCATCATGAATCAAAATGTCTTTTCTTAGAAGATATTTTATGTCAGAGATTCAGTCGTACCTTCCTAAACCCTAAGTGTCCTCTTTGTCTGCATTCCTTCCTGCCTCCTGGATATACCACATTTATTATTTGTACTTTAGATGAAGGCTTACAGAACAAAATAGTTTCTCATTAAACAGGTAGTACACATATCATTTTATGGCATTGATTAACAACCTCACGACACGTCACTACTCTCTCAACCATGGGTTCCCTGTCACCAGCTTTCCTGTTCCCTCCTACTTTCTAGGCCTTGTCTCTGTGCTGTTGTGACCTTTGAGATTCCTTTTGTTGTGTGAGCCTGTCTAAATCTTTGGCTGAATGGTGAACCTCAGGAATGACCTCAATACTGAGCTAAAGGGATATCCAGAGGGCATTCTCTGAGGGTTTCTCCACTCTAGATAGATTATATATAAATATTGGATTTGTTGAACTAAAGCTTACATTCACAGAAAAGTGAGTTGTTATAGCCACCTGCCTCCCACACACTGTCCATCCACCCTAGCGATAGTCCAGAAAGTAACACTCGTTGAAGAAAAATAATGTGTAATAGCCAACAGAAGAGTTGGCCTTCATCTGATTATTCAGCTGGAAGTCAAGTGAAAGAAAATCACTTCTGAAATGTGAATGTATAATGATGTGGAGGCCAGTATTCAATCTCCATTTGAATATTTACCCAGACACTAGACTTAGTGAAACAAACAGTATTATGAGAAGGGCAAAAAGCATTAAAAAAAGGTCATGGGGGGCAGAAATGTGGAAAAAGGGCAAGGAGACTATCTTAGTCATCTAGTGCTGCTATGACACAAATACCACAGTAGATGGCTTTAATAAAGAGAATTCATTGTCTCACAGTAGGTTTCACAGCTTGTCTATGGAAACTTCATGTTGTATGTAGAAGTGAGAGGCATTCAAGGTCCTTGGGCCCCTTATGCCTGCACCTAGGCAAAGGAGCTGTTCCTTTTCTGAGTTCCCAGCTCAGGGAAACCATCAGATTATTATTATTTTTACCCTCTTTGTTAAATTATTCCCTCTCCAATGCTAGGAGAATGCCTCGGGGTACGCATACAGGTTCCTTCTTCTGGCCCAGGGTATGTGTTAATATAAGGAGCCAATGCCCTGCAGAAAAGGAAGGGGAAAGCACTGGGAGAAGGGAGAGAGGTTTATTCCAAAGGAAAGTTTTAGATCCACCCAGTAGGTTAAACATAATCTACCTAGGTTTTGCTGATCAAAAGCCATTTTTCACTGATCCTGGAGGCATGAGTGGGCTCTCCACCATGTGATCTCTCTTGTTACATAACATGCTTTCCAAATGCCACTGCTCCCCTCTCCAGTCTGGCCAATCCTAGGTACTTCTGGGCTTACTCTCCCTTTACTCTCATTTAGTCCAGTTTCTCAACTTTCCCTTTGATGTTCAGTGCTCTTAGAATTTCACATATTATTGATTCATTAGCTTTTTTTTTTTTTTTTTTTTTTGGCTTTTGTTGTTAGAGGATCACAGGAAGCTCCGGACTACGCCATCTTAGCCCCTTGTTCCTTTTATATCTTGAGAGATAAAAGGTGGTGCAGACCACACCCTAGGGAGATGCCCTTTACATTGGATCAGGGATATGATCTGGGTAAGGATTTTACATCTCACCCTAATCCTCTTTAACATAATCTGATCTTGCCTTATTAATCACAGGCAGAGATTACGATTTATAACACACAGGAAAATAGCATCAGAAGACAAAATGGTGGACAGTCATTCAATATTAAGAATCATGGCCTAGCCAAAGTGATAGTCATTTTGGGGGATATAATTCAGTCTGTGATAGGCACTGTCTCCAAATTCCCCCTTTCTGAAAGGTATGGTAGACAAAACATAAACTTGCTGGATATCTTTTAAGGATCACTCAAGATAAGTTTGGAAACTAAGTTTATTGTAGTATGAGACCAGAAAAACCCAGTGCCATCATATCAATGCCGACTCATAGCCACCCTATAGGGCAGAGTAGAACTGCCCCATAGAGTTTCCAAGGAGCAGCTGGCAAAGATATATACATATATATGTGTGTATATAATATATATATATATCAGAGAAATATAGAACAATGCTTCCAGATAGAGCTGAAACTCACAAGAGAACAGTTCTCAGCGTCAGATGCTAGTTCCTGTCCACATCAAAACTTAGAGAAGAAACTAGAGTGACATTTTGATTGAGTTATAGTATGACAGCAATCTTGCCACAGAAAACATCTCAAAGGATAATTTTTGTACCCCTAAAACAGAAGAACAATTTCAGGAAGAAGGAGGGGGATTTAGAAGATACCATACTTCCCCACCCCTCCTGGCATTATCAATTATCTGAGCAGGAGGAGGGCAGCAATAGTTAAAAAAGAAGAGACCTTTGAAATGAATAAGAGATCAAAATTAAATATGGACAGGATAAGAGATAAGAACTCAAATGAGATGGCTTTTGAATCTTAAAATGAGTGACAAGTTATGAAACTCAACCAAATTGCTAAAGGATACCAGTACCTAGTGAGAAAGTGGGGGTTGAACTGAAAAGCATTGATAACACTTCCTGGAAAAGAAAACCCTCATGGTTATAAAATGAATTTATAGCCTAAGAAGTTAAGAACTGGTCTGTTTGCAAACATTTCAGGAGGTAGCATATGAACACAAAGCAAGGAAGTTGAAGCTGCATTGAAGGCAATGGTGAAAAGCAAGACCCCAGGAATTGATGGATATCACTTGAGAAACTTGAACAAATGGATGCAACTTCAATATTCACTGCTGCATTGTCCACAGTAGCAAAAAGATGGAGTCAACCTAGATGCCCTTCAATAGAAGAATGGATAAACAAACCATGGTATATTCACACAATGGGATATCATCCAATGTTAAAGAACAATGGTGATCTTTAGAAATGCCTGACAATATGGAGTCATCTGGAAGATAGGCTGAGTGAAATCAATTAGTCACAAAAGGGCCATTAATTGAGACCATTATTCTGATGCTTCAGGAAACGGACTAAGCAAAGAAGAAAATAATTTTTGTTGGTTCAGAGGGGTCAGGGAGATGGATATTCGGAGATTAGATGTTAGGCACTGGTTTAAGTGAAGGAAGTGACAGCACACACTAGACGGGAGATCAACACTGTGGGACTATACCAAGAGCTAAAAGATTTCCTATATACAACCTATATATTTCCCATATATGACTTCAAAGTTTACAGTAGCAGGGACAGGGACATGGGCACCATACTTTCAGGGGACATCTTGGTCAACTGACACAACTAAGCTTTTTTTGAGCAAATGATCTGTGTCCCAGCTTGGTGAGTGCCATCTGGGGTCTTAAAACCGAGTAAGCTGCCATGTAAGGAGCATGAACTGATCTCATTCCAACTGGGACAGAGGAGCATGAAGGACATCAAAGACAGGTGGAAATGTGAGCCAAGCAAACAGGAGAAGGCAAATGATCCAGAGTCAGCACCAGATGATAAGAGAAGAACTAGATGCTGCCTGGCCACCTCCCAGGTCTGTCTTGAGAGGCGAGACAATGTCAAACTCCCTGATGTAGCAGCAGAAAAACAGGGTTGCAGATAAGAATTTTGTTAAAAGACCAGACTTGATGGTCCCACAACCTGGAAGATCTCCCAGGAGCATGGCCCATGGTCTCAATTCTATCCCAGAGCTGAAACTAGCACCGAAGACAACTCTTTAGACAAGAATTGGACTGGACTGTAAGACATGAGGCTGTTGGAGCAGCTCCCCTATAGTAATGGAAGGGGAAATAAAAGGAGGGGACAGGACTAGGTTGAATGAATACGGGAAGTACAGAGCAGAAGGGACAGGTGTGCTGTCACAGGGTTGGGATAGCAGATGTTGTCACATAGAAGTTGCTGTATAGGGTTTGATATGACAAATTAACTTTGTAAATTTTTGCTTAACTCCATAAAACACTATTAAAAATCCAAAACCAAGTGGAAGCAGCATCAGAAGTGCTCACTCATCTATACCAGGAAATTTGGAAGACAGCTACCTGGCCAACTGACTGGAAGAGATCCATATCCATGACTGTTCTCAAGGAAGGTAATCCAACGGAATGAGGAAAATATCAAACAATATCATTAACATCACGCACAAGTAAAATTTTTCTAAAGGTCATTCAAAAGTGGATTTTGCAGTATTTTGAAAGGCAACTAACAGAAATTTAGGCTGGATTCAGGAGAGGACATGGAACCAGGGATGTCACTGCTGGTATCAGGTGGAACTTGGCTGTAAGCAGAGAATGCCAGAAAGATGTTTGTTCTCTTATGTTTTACTGATTATGCAAAAGCATTCAACTGTGTGGATTATAAAAAATTACAAATAACATTACAGAGAATAGGAATTCCAGAACACTTAATTGTGCTCATGTGAAATCTGTATATACTTTGGACCTGTTGTCAAGATGGATCAATCCCTGGAGAGTGACATCATGCTTGGTCAAGTCCCACCCCACTGCCATCAAGTCGATTCTGACTCATAGTGACCCTATAGGACAGAATAGAACTTTCCCATAGAGTTTCCAAAGACTGCCTGGTGGATTTGAACTGCAGACGTTTTTGTTAGCAGATGTAGCACTTAACCACTACACCACCAGGGTTTCTGCTTGGTAAAGTGGAAAGTCAAAAAAGAGGAAGACCTTTGATGAGGTGGATTGACACAGTGGCTGCAACAATGGGCTAAAGCATTGTAATCCCTTCTGAGTGGTGCCTTCTACAAAAGGAAAAAAGAAATGGAGAGATAGTCACACAGGAGAGAGATACATGCTGTGTGAAAATGCATCTAAAATATAAGGAACACTAAGAAATGCTGAGGACTGCTAGAAAGTAGAAGAAACAAGGAAGGATTGTCTTCTAGAGTAGACAGACAGAATGTGGGACAAATGACACCCTGACTTTAGATGCATAGCCTCCAAAACAAGAGACAGTATATTTCTGTTCTTTAAAGCCACACACTTTTCAATATATTGATATGACAGCCCTAAGAAACTAAGGCAGAATTTGGTGGTGGGAAAAAGGATGTTTCTCTTACAAATACCTACAGATGTAGAAGTGCCTTAGGAATTAGGTAGTGCATAGAGACTGAAATTGCTTTAAAATGTTTGATAGAAAAAGCTTGGTTGCCCTCAACAGACTGCCAGTAGAATCAAAGACTTAATAAGTGATTTGGTGAGAGGCTCAGGAAAAAGTTAGAAGAGCTGTAGAGAAAGTTTGTACATTACTAACAGAATATTGCTAGAAATAGATGTTAAATGTGCTTCTGGGAAAGGAAATGATGAACATATTATTGGATGCTGGAAGCAAGGTGATCTTTGTTATAAAGTGCCAAGTTACTTTTCATTTTGTTTGAATATTTTTTGGAAAGTAGAACTTGTTGGTGATGAACTTAAGTATGTAGCTGAGGAGATGTCTAAGCAAAATCTTGAAAATGTTGCCTTGTTTCTCTTTACTGCTTGCAGTAAAAAGTAGAAGGAAAATTAAAGAATGAACTATGCAAAAAGAAACAAGAATAGAATATTTGGAAAATTCCATTGTAAAAATTAAGAAGAGTATGTTCTAGAGGGAACAGCAAGGATGTGACTGAATAACTGTTTGCTAAAGATTTTATGCATGTGACCTCTGGATGCAACTGACCATTTCAGCAGAAATGTTATTTTTGACTGAAGGGAGAGATGGGATAATATAAAAGAAAGATGTATTTTGCCTGGAATTCTATAGGCAGGAAATGAGTCTATGGAGGTGCTTGACTGTAAACTTCTATCATTCTTCAAAAGAAAATCCTGCCAGAAGTTCAGAGATCAGCAGGACTGTCCACTTGAGTATGGTGGCCAAGGCCACTGCTTATTCAAATTCAAATGGTGGGACCACTGCCTATGTTTCAAAGGATTGGCCTGCTGATGTTTCCTCAGTTTCAAAAGATGGTTCCACAGCTTAGGTTTGAAGAATGAGTTACATCCGCAGCTGCAGGGTGTAGGGTCATTACCCTGATGTGCTAGGAGAATGGAGCCACAACCCAAGGTTGAAGTCATGAAGACCATGATCCAATGGCCTGGGAAAACAGGGCTACTGCTTAAAGTACAGAGGGTGAGTTAGCTGCACAGATAGGCCTGAAACATAATTATCTTCAAGTCTTGTGATCTAATGAGATTTGCCATGCTGGTACCAATCATGTCAGACTTGCTAGGTATCCATGACTTGCTAGGTATCCTTGTTTCACCCTATCTTTTCCGTTTTGGAATGGCAGTGGCTCCTTTAGGCCTGTCTCACCATTGAGCTTTGGAAAGAAGATAATTTATACCCTAAATGTCACAGGTCCACGGGTGGAAAAGAATTTTGCCACAGGATGGAGCATGCCTGGAGTCTCACCCCTATTTGATTTAGACGATTTATAAGAGCAGACTTTAGATATGAGTGAATGCTGAAATGGGTTATGACTTTTGGGAATGCTGGGGGTAGAATGAATACATTTTGCATATGGGAAGGACATGGATGGGGGCAGAAGGTAGAGTATTATGAACTGGATTGTGTCACCAAAAGGATTTGTTAAAGTTCTAACCCCTTGTACCTTGTTCCTGTGAATATGACTTTGTTTGGAAGTCAGTTTTTGTTGTTGTTATCAGTTAAGTTATGGAAGTCATACTGGTGTAGGGTGTGTCCTAATTATTTCTGAGTGTTTTCTGAGTGCTATCTGAGTTCTAATAGGGGAGAACAGACAGTGAGGTAGGGCCACAAAGGGAAAAGAAATCATATGAAGTAACATCGTCAAGTCAAGGAATGTCAAGAGACACCTGAGGATACTGTAAACTGAAAGAGAAAAGGAAGGATCTTTCCCTAAGGCAGAAAGAGATGGAGAGAGAACATGATCTTCCTCATACTTGAATGTAAACTTTTAGCCTCCAGAACTATGTTGTTGTTGTTGGTAGGTGCTGTTGAGTCAGTTCTGACTCATAGTGAGCCTATGCACAACAGAATGAAACACTGCTGGGTTTGGTGCCATGTCCACAATTGTTATGTTTAAGACCATTATTACAGTCCCTGTGTCAATTAATCTTTCTGAGTGTCTTCTACTTTACCAATCGTGATATCCTTCTCCAGGGATTGATCCATCCTAATAATCTTTGCAGAGTATATAAGACACAATCTCACCATCCTTGCTACCAAAGAGCACTCTGGTTGTACTTCTTTCGGGACAGATCAGTTTGCTCTTTGGACAGTCCATGGTATAGTTAATATTCTTCTCCAGCTCCACAATTCAAAGGCATCAATTCTTTTGTCTTCCTTATTCATTGCCCAGCTTGCACTTGAATGTGATGTGATTGGGTCAGGCTTAGCTCAGTTTTCAAGGTGACATCTTTGCTTGTCAACATTTTAAAGAGATCTTTTGCAGCAGATTTTCCCAATGTAATGTGTCTTGATTTCTTGACTGATGCTTTGATGGGTGTTGATTGCATAACCAAGTAAAATGAAATCCTTGACAACTTCAATCCTTTCTCCATTTATCATGACATTACTTACTGGTCCAGTTGTGAGGATTTTTGTTTCTTTGATATTGAGGTGCAATCTATGCTGAAGGTTGTGGTCTTTGATCTTCATAAGTAAGTGTTACAAATTCTCTTTCAGCAAGCAAAATTGTGTCGTCTGCAAAACATTGACCAATTCTTTTTGGTATAATGATTGTATGTATTTCTTTCGTCTTCTTTTGATGCTTCTTGAGTAGTTTAATATCTTGCCTGTAGAATCCTTCACCACTGAAAATTGAGGCTTGAATTTTCTTCTTCAGTTACTTCAGCTTGAAAAATACAGAACATGTTCTTCCCTTTTGTTTTTCTATCTCCAGCTCTTTGCACATGTCATTATAATACCTTATTTCTCAAGCTGCCCTTTGAAAACATCTGTGTAGTTTTTTTATTTCATCATTTCTTTCTTTTGCTTTAGCTACTTAGCATTCAAGAGCAAGTTTCAGGGCAGAGTCAAGGTGGTGGACTAAACGCACATCTCCCCAAATTCCTCTGGAAACCAAGACCTGAAATGATAATTAAATGGAGCCTCTGGACACCTAGTGAGCCCTGGGGTGCAGCATAGGGCTGTTAATTTGGACTTCATACCACTAAACACAAGACCTCCTTTCTTTCACTGACCCCACTCTCAGCAAGAACAGGCTTGCACAGACCAAAGGTAACTCACCATTTTGATTTTTTTTTTCTTCTGTCTTGACTAGCCTCAAGTCTCAGAAGCACTGCTTGTGGGACTGGCAAGCATAATTGCAGTGTTCGGAGAGCCTGGCTTTGGCCTCTATGAATCTCGGCTGTCCACCTTATCTCTCTGACTCTGCCATGTGGTAGCTATACAGACACGCTTATGTGGGACGCCATCTTGATCCACTGGGAAATGGAGAAGCCCAGGCAGAGGCCTCTGCCGGACTTGGTTCCTAGGCTGGGTGGTGGCACCTGCCAGGGGGAGAGCGCTTTCCCAGCAGGGAGTTGGTGTTTTGCACAGTGTTATCTGGGGCTGGGGCCCAGTGACAGAGGCTGTGGACTCTGGGCATTTCAGCACTCTTGGCCTCTCTTTCCACTGACAGCCTGGTCCTGGTCAGCTGGTGAGCTTGTGCGGGATGCCACCTTGTTTCACTGGGAGGTGGAGTCATCCATATGGAAGCCTCAGCTTGACCTAATTCCTGGGCTGGGAAGGCAGTGCCTACCCAGAAGAGACTGCTTTTCCAGCAGAAAAGCAGAATTCTACACAGTATCACCTATAGCTGGGGCCCAACAGCAGATGACAGCAGGCCAGTAGCCTTTCTGTATTTTGAGCTCATTTATAACATCTTGGGTTCAATGTAGAGGTGCTTACTTTGCCAGCTGGGAAGAGGGATGTATACACCTGAAAACCTGACTGACTTTGGAAGTTGCCAAATACTTTTTACTTCTCATTTTAAGATGGCCTAGAGAAACAACTGTGGTCCATCTTCATAGCATCACTCCCAGCCTCTATTGACCCACATGAAGCCCCAAAAGCAACAAATTTCAGAGAAGATGGTAACCCAGAAATCATCTATGGCATGAGAAGGCCCCCAAAAGAAACCACCTCAGAACTTCCCAGACGCAGAAGCTTTTCTGAAACTATCAGAAGGTGAATACAAAAGGATTATATAGAGAGCCCTCTAGACCTTATACAAAATGCAGCAGAGCAAAACAAAAAAATAAGCAAGCTGTTTGATCTGATGGAGCATCAGTACTCTGAAATCCAGCAGATCAAGAGCAAAATCAAAGACATAGAAACTTTCATTCAAAGACAAGAAAACAGAAAGGAACAAATGGAAAAGAGAATTTCCAGTATGGAAGACAGAGCAACTGACTCCAGCATCTATGACGAGAAATCAGGAAAAAGAAACAAGAAAAATGAAGAGGAATTAAGAAGCATGTGGGACTCTATTAAGAAGAACAGTCTACAATTAACTGGAGTTCTTGAACAGGGCAAGACATGTGAGAACACAGAGAGTGTTGTTGAGCTGCTGACAGAAAACTTCCCACAAATTATGAAAGAAGAGAATATAGATATCTAAGGTATGTATTGAACACCACTCAATATAGATCTCAAAACAAAGACTCTAAGACATATTATAATCAAGCTCAACAAAATGAAAAAGACAGAAACTCTTAAAGGCAGCAAGACTCAAAGAAAAGCTAGCATTCATAGGGAAAACCTATAGGTTTTCGTTAGGTTTCTCAGCAGAAGCAATGCTGGCATGGAGACAGTAGCATGACACATTCAAAGGCTTGAAGGAGAAGAACTTCCAAGCAAGAATTATATATCCTGCAAAACTATCTTTCAAATATGAAAATTAAATTAAGACCGTTGCAGATAAACAGAAACTCAGAGACTTTGCAAAAAACAAACCAAAGCTACAAGAAATACTGAAAGAATGTCTTGGCTTGGAAGAACAAAACCGATAACTTTATATTTTAGAAGGACACATTATCCAGAATCCTACTCAGTTAGGGAAGGCTCCAAACACAACCAAAGCTGTAATAGTGAAAGAAACAATCGAGTGATCGTATCATGTACACTATGATATCATGGTATTAAAAAGAGGAGTGTACTACAGTCGTTATAGTCCTTCCAGATGGAGAGAAAGCTGACAGACTGGTAGCAATCAAAAATGGGTTTATATATAGTTTATTAAGCAGGATCACAGGGGCAGCCATAAAGCAAAATAAAGAAGCAACACACCATATCAAGAAATATAATACAGGAGTCTCGACAACCACAAAACTAACTCTGAAAAAGGTGAAAAATCAACTCACAAAGAAGAAGGTTGCAGAACAGATTAATAAGAATAACAGAGAAAACATCAATGCTGAAGGAAAACACTCTTGACATAAGTGAAGCCATCTTGAATGCTGAACCGTTACTTCAACTCTGTGTAACCCTCTATGACGTTTGTGTACTGAAACCTAGCAACGGTCTGGGAATGCTTCCATGCCATTGTCTTGAGCAGTACTGAAACCTTAGTCACAGTGATACATTGTAGGATCGAAACTATGAAATCATCCTTAGTTACTGTATATTGTACTTCCTTGTACCCTGGTTACCAAAAGGGTATAAATACTCCAATAAAACTGTGCTCTTGGCACTTGACTGACGATTGCCATGAGCCCCTAATCCCAAACTGTTTCATGTCTGCCGTTTCTCAGTTGTCGGCGCAAATCTCCTCCTCCCACCATGTTCATCAGAGAACTCTCTGATCTCCGACATCTGGCGCCCAAACATGGGGCAGGAGGAAGGCTTCCTACTTATTTTTTGCAGATTCCAGCTGACCAGCCCCGCAGTAGAATGCCATGACTCCCCGAGCTTCAATCCGGAGAATTCCTGAATACTCACCTTACTGTGCTGGTAAAGGGTCTGTAAGCCCAGTATAAGCATCAGAGTCACAATGGGTAATGATTTATAAGTTTATGTGCCAGAGGAACAAAAGTTAGGCTCTCTTGTCTTATTCCAATAGAGCTGTATTTTGCCTGCAGCAGGTATAATTATGGAGAGTCTATCAGGATAATTATGGGAGGTAATTTATCTTTTTACCTCTCTTTGAAACTTGTATTCTTTCAGATTTCTGTAATTCTGGAGCCTCTACAATCAGAGGAAATGTTAAAAAATGGAAGGGAAGGAAAGGGCGAGGAGAGTGAAGGGGGCGACTGGCCCCTCCTCCGCCTTCTCCAGCTCCCTCTAAGAATTTAAAGCTAGAGGAGAACGACGGGGGCAACCGGCCATCGCCACCTTCGTCCTCTCCGCCTTCTCCTAGGAGTTTAAAGCTAAGCGCTCCGTCACCCTCCCATATTCTTTCTGAAGGCTCGAAGCCAAGTTCACAATGTTTTTCTGCGGTCATAGAAGGTATTAGAAGAGCCAGAAAGGCAGGAGATGTAGATGCTTATTTGTTTCCAGTGACTATTACAGAGGTGAGTGCGCCTGGTCAGGATGAGGAAAATCCTGATGACAGTCATCACCCTGTCCATTTCACTATCCTGAAAGAAATAAAGAAAGCTGTCAGTCAGTATGGCCCTACTGCTCCTTTTACTATGAGAATACTGAGAGGGCTAGCAAAAGGAGAGCATCTCATTCCCTGCGATTGGGAGACGCTAGCGCGGACTTGTTTACCCTCAGAAGCATATTTACAGTTTCGAACGTGGTGGTCTGATGCTGCCTAGCAGCAAGCTCAAAGAAATATTCAAGCTCAGATTGATGTATCCGCTGAACAATTGTTAGGAGTAGGCACCTGGACTGACATCAGAGCTCAGTCAATGATGAACGATCAAGCTATATCCCAAGTTAGATCTGTGTGTTTAAAAGCTTGGGAGAAAATCTGTCAACCAGGACAAGAAACTCCCCCATTCCACTCTGTAAGACAAGGAGCTAAAGAGCCGTATGTTGATTTCATTGCTAGACTCAGAGATGTTTTGCAGAAAACTATTGAAAATCCAGGTGCCCAAAATATGATCCTATGAGTTCTGGCATTCAATAATGCTAACCCAGACTGTAAGAAGGTTCTTCGCCCCCTTAAGGGACAAGGAAGTATAGAAGATTATATTAAAGCTTGTCAAGTACTTGGGTCTATAACTTTTAAGGCTGCCGCCTTGGCAGAAGCAATGGCAAAGCTACATATGAGAAACAAACGCTGTTTCGGCTGTGGCAGGTCAGGCCACATAGTAAGAAATTGTAAAACAATTAGTATAAAATCTAACTCATGTGCCGGAAAAGCGGCACCGAAACTGTGTCCCGGGTGCAAGTGTGAAAATCATTGGGTACCTTACTGCAGAATTAAACATTCAATGGTGTCAACTCAGACTGTGAGAAGCCCTTCACCCTTTTAAAAAATCTTTCTTTAAGAAACTTTGTTAAAATCTGTCAAGAAGTGAAGTTTAAAACGTTTAAGGTTGCCACTCTAGATGAAGCGGTGGTAGCACTACAAGTAAAAAATAGTTTCTATGAAAACAATAAGTGTAAAAAATCTCATAATTTTTGTACACCTGAAGCTGGAAGACGAGAAGAACACGGGGACCCCAAGCTTGTTCTTCCGTCTTCCCTTGCTCCTCTTAAAAGCTAACTCTTTTTAAAATTTTTAGTATAGCTGTGTCATGTTTCTGTAACTTTAGAACCTATGCTATAAGAGGACAATGGAGAGCGAGAAGGATCCCTCGTCTACTCGTCCCTCCTCAACACCATTTAAGAGGAGTTAGAAAATAGAAAGAAGCTGGGAGGTGAAAGGAGCGACTGGTCATCGCTACTTTCACCTATTCCCAAAGAGAACGAGACAGGAGACTGACCACCGCCGCTCCCGTCTACTCTTTTATTTTTAATATAACACCAAGTACTCCTCTCAAACATTTGATACAGTAAGAGGCTTGTGGTATAAACTAGTAACAAACTACAGAACCTGAGTAACAGAATTATAAAAGTCCTCCTAAACAAAAGTTAACTTATTCAAATTAAATTAGAGCTATTCGAATTAAGAAAAATTGTCAGCTTTACAAGCTTTAATATTTAAACAACTAGAACAAAAATATATAAAGTTTTTCCTTAGTCCTTAAAGATTCTTTTATACTTAATAATTAGAAAATGTTATCAGATCCAGAAAAACGTTTTTTTCAAAAACTGTCGAAAAGTGTTGATTGGTTACAACCCACTAATTTAGTTTATTAAATAAAAATTGTTATTAAATAAAAAAAGAGGAAGAGACTTCCCCCTGCAAGCAATTTTTAGTATTCTCAATTTAAAGTGATGAAGCTCTGTGGTCTCATAATTCCTCAGAAATTCAAAATTTAATTAATGCAGGAAAAGATCATTACACGGGGAAGGTTTTGCTTACGTTTCCTCAGGTTCTAAGATTGGCCTAAGGTGGAGCCCATCACGAAGAAATCCCAAAATATGAAGCACTTGGAAGAACAGACAGCGAAAATGAAGATAATGAAGCCAGACGAGAAACAGAAGAAAGGAACGATGAAAGAAATGAAGACCCTACTTCCCATGTTTCTTCTTCCTGTGACATTATTTGACTCTGATGTATGGGTGTTGGGCTTCTACTTATTATTACCTCTTGTAACGAACATTTATATGAAGGTTACTGATTGTGTTAGACAAGTGTAGGTTACACATACAGGCCCTGCCTGCACGCCTGGAGACAGAAGAAAGAACTGTTGCGGCAGTTGTGTATTCCATCCCTATTCGTGACAGTTTGTTGTCTTTTACCTTTTTTGTTTGTTTGTTTGCTTTTGTGGTACGAGTTGATTTATTGGTTGATGTATAAGCTTGTCCCCTTGAATTAGTTTTCTGGCCTTGTGGAGGCTGTTATCTCTAGGTAACTGATGTCATGTATTCAAATAAGAAAAATTGGATCTCTCAGAAACCCAGTTTGGGTCAGAAAAGAAGCATAACATCTCTGTAACATCTCTATCTATAGCCTCGTGATCCCCAGAGCTCGGCTGGACAGTCGTATGGGTAAGACCCCTCAAGGAGGGGCGACCTAAGTTAGGCGCAGTCGCCAGGGATCACAGAGCAAGGGGCTGGTGAACCAAAGACGGGTAAGATCTCCCGAGGGAGGTGACATAAGACAGGCCCAGTCACCAAGAGACTACTTTTGCATAATAATTGCAATTCGAAAAACAAATAACAGAAACATGACGAATAGTTGCTCTGGCCATGATTTCATCGAACACTTCAGCTTCATTTTTTATTAAATAAGAAAGGGGGAGATGAAGGAAAACACTCTTGACATAAGTGAAGCCATCTTGAATGCTGAGCCATTACTTCAACTCTGTGTAACCCTCTATGATGTTTGTGTACTGAAACCTAGCAACGGTCTGGGAATGCTTCCAGGCCATTGTCTTGAGCAGTACTGAAACCTTAGTCATCATGATACATCATAGGATCGAAACTATGAAATCATCCTTAGTTACTGTGTGTTGTACTTCCTTGTACCCTGGTTACCAAAAGGGTATAAATACTCCAATAAAACTGTGCTCTTGGCACTTGACTGACGATTGCCATGAGCCCCTACTTCCAAACTGTTTCATGTCTGCCGTTTCTCAGTTGTCGGCGCAAGCCTCCGCCTCCCACCATGTTCATCGGAGAACGACCTGTTCTCCAACACAATGCAAATATAAACATATCACAATGGCAGCATCGAACACATACCTACCAATAATTAAATGGGATGTGAATGGACTGAATGCTCCAGTAAAGAGACATCAAGTAACGTCTTGGATCAAAAGACATGACCCATCCATATGTAGCCTACAAGAAACTGACCTTAGACTTAAGAACAAACTGAAAATTAAAGGATGAAAGAATATATATCAAGCTAACAATGAACAAAGAAGAGTAGCTGTGGCAATTCTAATCTCAGATAAAATTGATTTTAATGTAAAAACCACCATCAGGACAAGGACAGACACTATTGCTGAAAAGTTTAATACACAAGCTGGATTTAACAATATTAAATATTTATGCACCTAATATTAGAGCACCTAAATACATCAAGGAAACACTGATTACTCAAAAGGAGATAAATCACTCCACAATAATATTCGGAGACTTCAACACTCCACTCTGAATATTGGATGACAGATCATCTAGAGAAAAGCTCAGTAAAGACACAGAAGACCTTATTGCCACAATTAAACAACTAGACCTCATTGACATATGTAGAACTTTCTACATATGGGCAGATGGGCAACTATATCTTCTTCTCCAGTGCACATGGAACATTCTACAGAATAGACCATGTGTTTGGTCATAAAGCAATTCTCCACAAAAACCATACCTTTGAATTAATGCAAAGCATCTTCTCAGATCATAAAGCCATAAAAGTCAAAATCAATAGCAGAAAAAACATACATAAGAAAGTGGAACTCATGGAAACTGTACAATACCTAGCTCAAAAAACCGTGGGTTATACAAGAAACTAAGGATGAAATAAATAAGTTTATGGTTTCCAATGGGAACAAAAATACTTCCTACCAGAACCTATGGGATACAGCCAAAGCAGTGCTCAGAGGTCAGTTTATCTACATAAATGCAAACATCTGGAAGGAAGAAACAAAGGAAATCAAAGAACTGACCGTATAGCTTGAACAAGTAGAGAGAAAACAACAGAGAAACCCCTCAGGCAACAGAAGAAAACAGATCCTAAAGATTAGAGCAGAATTAAATGAATTAGAGAGTACAAGAACAATTGAAAAAATGGAAAAGACCAAAAGCTGGGTTTTTGAAAAGATCAACAAAATTGACAAACCATTGGCTAAACTTACTAAAGAAAAACAGAAAAGGAAACAAATAACCCAAATAAGAAATGAGAGGGGCGTTGTCACAATATATCCAACAGAAATCAAAATTATCATAGCTGAATACCAGGAAAGACTGTATTCTATCAAATTTGAAAACCTAGAGGAAATGAACAAATTCCTTGGTTCGTATCAGCTACCAAAATTATCACATGGTGAAGCAGAACAACTTAATAAACCCATCACAAAGGAAGAGATTGAAAAAGTCATCAAAATACTGCCAACTAAAAAAAGCCGGGGCCCAGATGGCTTCGTTGCAGAATTCTACCAAGCTTTTAGAGAAGAATTATCTCCAATACTACTGAGACTGTTTCACAGTATAGAAAGGGGTGGAATACTCCCAAATTCATTCTATGAAGCCAGAATAACCCTGATACCAAAGCCAGGGAAGGAACAAACCAAAAAGGAGAACTACAGACTGATATCACTCATGAATCTAGATGTAAAAATCTTCAACAAAATTCTTGCCAATAGAATACAACAACATATCCAAAAAATAATCCATCATGACCAGGTTGAATTCATACCCAGGATACAAGACTTGTTCAACATCAGAAACAAAATTAATGTGATCAACCACATAACTACCACAAAAGACAAGAATTGCCTGATTTTGTCTGTCGATGCAGAAAAGGCATTTGATAAATTCTAACACCCATTCATGCTAAAAACTCTCAGCAAAATAGGAATAGACAGTAAATTCCTCAATGCAATAAGGGCCATTTATACAGAGCCAACTGCCTATGTCATCCTGAGTGGAGAGAGACAGTTTCCCTTGCAAACAGGAAGTAGACAAGGATACCCACTCTCACCTCTCCTACTCAACACTGTACTAGTAGTTCTAGCCAGAGCAATTAGACAAGACCAAGGAATAAAGGGCATCTGCATCAGCAAAGAACTAAAAATCTCCCTATTTGCAGATGATATGATGTATATGCAGAGAATCCCAAAGAATCCA
The DNA here is from genome assembly GCA_028571685.1 of Heterohyrax brucei. NCBI lineage: Eukaryota > Metazoa > Chordata > Mammalia > Hyracoidea > Procaviidae > Heterohyrax > Heterohyrax brucei. The sequence continues at coordinate 172,601,057 of CM053166.1, read as the reverse complement.
TAAGGAAACTACTCAAACTGGTAGAAGAGTTCAGCAAAGTCTCAGAATACAAGATAAACATAGGTAAATCAGTAGGATTCCTTTATACTAACAACGAGAGTATTAAGAAAGAAATCACCAAGTCAATATCATTTACTATATAGCCCCTAAGAAGATAAAGTGTCTAGGAACAAATTTAACCAGAGAAATTACAGACCTTTACAAAGAGAACTATGAACCCATACTACAAGAAACTATGAGAGAGTTACATAAATGGAGAAACCTAACCTGCTCATGGATAGGAAAACTTAACATTGTGAAAACATCTGTTTTACCCAAAGCAATCTACTTAAATAATGCAATCCCAATACAAGTTCCAGTGACATTTTTTAATGAGATGGAGGAACAAATTACCAACTTTGTCTAGAAATGGAAGAATCCCCAGATAGGTAAAGCATTACTAAAGAAGAAGAACACACCGGGAGGCCTCTCACTACCCGACTTTAGAGCCTGTCATACTGCCGCAGTAGTCAAAACAGCCTGGTACTGGTACCAAAAGAGACAGATAGATCAGTGGAAGAGAATCTAGACACCAGAGTTGACATCATCTGCCTATGAACAGTTTATATTCGACAAAGGCCCTAGGACATTAAACTTGGGTAAAAACAATCTCTTCAACAAATGGTCTTGACAAAATTGAATATCCATCTGCAAGAAATTGAAACAAGACCCACATCTTACACCTTATACAAAAAATAACTAAAACTGGATAAAAGACCTAAATTTCAAATCTAATATGAGAAAGCTCATCCAAGAAAAAGTAGGAACAACCATGGAGTGTTTAATACACAACCTAGGGAGACTTCAAAATCTGTTAAACAAACCACAATCATGGGCAGGGAAAATAGATAAATGGGAATTACTAAGAATCAAACACTTTTGCTCATCCAAAGACTTTATTAATAGAATTAAAAGACCACCTACAGAATGGGAAAAAATATTTGGCAACTCTATGTCAGATTGATGCCTGATCTCCATAATCTATAAGGTACTACAAAATATCAATAAGAAGATAAGTAATCCAATTAAGTGATGGGGAAAGGAGGTAGACACACACTTCTCTAAAGAGGAGATCCAGGCAGCCAAAAAACACATGCGACATGCTCACGATCATTAGTTATTAAAGAAATTCAAATCAAAACAATAATGAGATACCATCTCACCCCAACAAGGTTGGCCATGATCCAAAAAATGCAAAACAACAAATGCTGGAGAGGCTGTGGGGAGATTGGAAGTCTCCTACACTGTTGGTGGGTTTGCAGAATGGTCCAGTCTCTTTGGAAAGCAATCTGGTGCTTCCTTAGAAAACTGGATCTAGATATACCATTTGATCCAGTAATTCCACTGCTTGGAATATATCCTACAGAATCAAGGACATTCACACCAACCGATACATGCACACGAATGTTCATTGCGGCACAGTCCACAACAGTAAAAAGAAGGAATCAACCCGGATGCCCAACAGCAGAGAAATGGACAGGTAAACTATGGTATATATACTCAATGAAACACTATGTGATGATAAAAAACAATGATGATTCCAGGAAACCTCTCATAACCTGGTTTCAACTGGAAGACATTATGTTGAGTCAAAATAGTCAGTGACAAAAGCTCAAATAATGTATGAGACCCTATGATAAGAACTTTCAAACAGACTTATGCATAGAAGAAAAGACACTTTGACGGCTGAAAGGGTGGGGAGGGAGGGAGCATGGCAGGGAGGGTTTAGATTAGATAGTTAATAGAAATTTGGTTCAGTGAAATCAGTGACAGCACACGTTAGAAAAGGTCAATAATAACTGGACTTCAACACAATTTGAGTACTTCTCCCATCCTAACCCAATATTGCAAGGACAGAGTAGCTGGGGCTGTGGGGCAGGGACTATGCTCTCAGGTGAATTCGAGGCCAACTGGGACAGCTAGTGTTTCGCAAATGACTCTCTGCACCCCACATCAGTGGGTGTTGTCTGAGGTCTTAAAAGCTTGCCAAGCTGCCATCTGAGGGTACAGCAAATGGTCCCAACTCAACATTAAAGGATGATCACCGAGGACAAGAATGACACAGGAAAAAGAGAACCCAGAAGACAGAGAAAACCATGTGAGTGGATCTCTGCATCGACTCGAGACCAGAAAAGCCGGATGGTGCCCGACCACCACCAGTGGTAGCCTGATCCAGCTCACAAAGTTGAGTCTCACTGGCAACAAGAGAACAAAGAGGGGTGCGGCCTGAGATCTCCAATAAAAGACCATAGTTGATGGTTCGTGGTCTTTGAGTTTCCCTTGGGAGCATGGCCCCTGGCCCTGATGCTGCACCTGTCCATAAAGCATAATGAAGGTCAACTTTTCGGAAGCAAGGGTTTGGACCTGGCGACGCAGAGTGATCGTATCTTGTGGGAATTTTACGGTTCTATGCATCTATAGGATGTCATACTGTTGACCTATTGCTGGAGGAAGTGGAGTGGGTAGAGAGGAGGCGATAGGAGACTGTTGGGAAGATAGGACATGTATAAAACGGAGAAGAGGGGTCTGCTGTCACCAGGCAGGGAGAGCAGTGGGAGCTGCATATCGGTGAGCATGCAAATTTATATGGGAATGCATATCTTCATTCAATCATAATAATAAACGAAAAATAAATTAAAATAATAAAAGAAAAAGTTTCAGTACCTCTTTTGACATTCGTTTTGGTCTTCTCTTTCTTTCCCGTTTTTTAAATGATCTCCTACTTTCTTCATGTGTGTTGTCCTTGATGTCGTTCCACAAATAGTTTGGTCTTTGGTCATTGGTATTCAACGTGTCACATCTATTCTTGAGATGGTCTCTAAACTCAGGTGCAACATACTCAAGATCGTACTTTGACTCTCAGGGACTTGTTCTAATTTTCTTTCACTTCAGTTTGAACTTGCATGTGAGCAACTGGTGGTCTGCTCCGCAGCCAGCACCTTATCTTGTTCTGACTCAGGATATTAAGCTTTTCCATCATTTCTTTCCGTAGATGCAATTGATTTGATTTCTGGTGAGGTTCATGTGTATAGTCACCATTTGTGTTATTATGGTATTGCATTCATCACCAAAAGTAACATTTCAAGATCTGTCCTAAAGTGTAATGCTGTCAGTAATAGGATAATGTGTATACATCTACAAGGAAGGCCAGTTAATACGATTCTTGTTCAAATTTATGCACTAACCACTAAGGCTAAAGAAGAAGAAGCCTGAGATTTGTCCCAGCTTCTGCAGTCTGAAATAGATTGAAAATGCAGTCAGGCTACATTTATAATTACTGGTGATTGGAAATCAAGGTTTGAAATGAACAAGGATTGGTAGCTGGAAAATATGTTCTTGGTGATAGAAATGATGCGAGAGATCACATGATAGACTTTTGCAAGATTAAAGACTTCATAGCAAACACTTTTTTCACCAGAACTATGAAACAATAAATATCTGATCTTTAAAGGCACTGACTCAAAGGCAACACATAAGACAGGGGAAGTCAGCACAACTGGAGTAAACTCAAAACTAAGAAGTTTCCTGAATACAGTCAAACACTTTGAGTGAACAGTATGTTGGGCCGGGGTCTGGATACCATGGTTTCAGGGGACACCTAGGTCAATTGGCACAACCAAGTTTATTAAGAAAATGCTTTGCACTTCACTTCAGTAAGTGGCATCTGGGGTCTTAAAAGCTAGTGAGCAGCTATCTAATATGCATCAATTGGTCCCAACCCACCTGATGCAAAGGAGAATTAAGAACACCAAAGACACAACAAAGTTATTATCCCAAAAGACAGAAATGGCCACCTAAACCAGAGACTCCATCAACTTGAGATCAGAAGAATGAGGCCACCCGTCTACCACCAAAGACCACCACCCTGACACGGAACACAACAGACAGTCCCTGACAGAGCAGAAGAAAATTGGGCTGCAGAACTCAAATTATAGTAAAAAGATCAGACTTAATGGTCTGACAGAGACTGGAGGGACCCTGGAAGACTTGATGCCTAGACTCTCTGTTAGCCCAGAACTAAAAGCATTCTTGAAACTAACTCTTCAGACAAAAATTAGACTAGACTGCAAGACATAAAATGATACCTGTAAAGAGCGTGTTTCTTCGCTCAAGTAGATACATGCGACTAGATGAGCAGCTCCTATCTGGAAATGAGATTTGAGGGCAGAAACAGATGGGAGCTGCTTGAATGGACATGGGAAATATAGAGTGGAAAGGAGGAGTGTGCTGTCACAAGGTGGGGAGAGCAACTAGGATCACATTACAATGTGTATAAATTTTTGTATGAGAAACTAACGAACTGTAAACTTCCACTCAAAGCACAATAAAAATAAAAGCCACTCACTTGGTTATATTTTATTATTACTGCTGTAAGAAATGAGGCCCAAAAGTTATAATATTATGGATATAGAGTTATAGTTACAGTAAAATCAGGATACTTGAAGTTAAAATGTAGAGCCTTAGTTATAATGTTAGAGTTATGAAGCTATGGAGCTATAGTTAGAAGCCCCAGTGGTCTAGTTGTTTAGGGCTTGCCCACTAACAAAAAGATCAGCAGTCTGAATCCACCACACACTCCTTGGAAACCCTATGTGGCAGTTCTACTCTATCTGATACAGTCACTATGAGTCAGAATCAAGTTGGTAGCAATGGGTTTGATTTTGGTTTTTTGGAGCTCTAGTTATAGTGTTGAAATATAGTTGGAATTACACATTTATATTTATAGTATTACAGTAATAGTGTTATACTGTAGTAGTTATATTGTTATTTTGTAGTGATGTAGTTACAGATATAGTGCTATAACTATAGTTATATTATTACACTTATATTTAAAATGAAAAATTTTAGGTATATTTATAGTTAGGATGTTTTATTAGTTTTGTTATTAATCTTATTAGCTTTGTAGCTGTAGACCTATACTGTTATTTAGATACTACTGAAGTTACAGTATAGTGCTATAGTTAAATGTACAGTGATAAGGAAGAAAGGCTTGGCAATTTACTTGGAAAGCATCAGCCAGTGAAAATCCTGTGGGTCACAGTGGCCCAATCTTGTTGTGTATGATGGGGTAGCCATGAATCAGAAGCTGACTCAACAGCAGTTAACAGCAGCAACAGTGACACCCTTACAACGATAAACTTATAATTACAGTGTTAGTTTTATAGTTACAGTACTAGTATTATAGTTACACTATAGTGTTATAGTGATAATGTTACAGAGTTGTAGTTATGGTGGTAGTGTTACTGTGTCAGCGTTACAGATACGGTGTTAGTATTATAGTTACAGGGGTACTGTTACAGTGATAGTTTTGCTGTCCCAGTGGTAACGGTATGGTGTTGTAAACCCAAAATAAGTAAATAAATAAATGAATAGAAGACCTAAACCCATTATTGTTGAATAGATTTTGGTTCATAGTGACCCTATAGGACAGAGTAGAATTGTCCCTTAGTGTTTCTGAGGAGTACCTGATGGATTTAAACTGCAGAAGTTTTGGTTAGCAGCCATAGCACTTAAGCACTATGCCACCAGGGTTTCTGGTTAGTGTTATAGTCATAGTTAAATTGTTACAGTTTCACTACTGTAGATATCATTTTATGACATATTTAGAGTTGTAGTTATAGTTATATGCTAATAGTTATAGAGTCATAGTTATGTTCAAGTTTAGTAGTTTTATAGTTACTGGTATAGATATATAGTTATCATTACAGTGTTATAATGCTATGTTTATATAGTTACGCTATAGTTTTATTTATAATGTTACTTGAGTAGCTACAATGTCAGTGTTCTAGTTGTGGTATGCTAGTTATGGTGTTATAGTTATAGCATAGTTATCCTGTTATAGTTTTATGGTTGTAGTAATGATGGTTTGGTTACAGTAGTAGTGTTATGATTATAGCTATACTTTTATAGTTATACTGTTAGTGTTATAGTTTCTTATTAAAGTTATAGGGTTATACTTATGGAGTTATACTTACAAAGTTTTAGTTGTAAGGTTATGGTTTAATTAAAGTGTTAAAGAGTTATAGTTATAGGGTTATAGTTATATTCGGAGTATTAAAGTACTATAGCGCTATCAGTTTAGGAATAGTGCTATCATTATACTTATGCCATCCTTACAGTGTTAAAGTTATAAATAAACAGTGCTGTTATCATAGCTATCACATGATAATTATTATGATAGCATTATAGTCAATGTTACAGCATTAAAAATATAGCTATGTCACTCTTGTAAACATAGTTATAGAGTTGTACAGATAATTAGAGTTATTATAGTTATCATTGCTATATTTTCAGTGATAATGTTTAGTTACAGTGATAATATTACAAGTGTAGTTATGGCTATAATAGGGAGTGTTGGTGGTGCAGCTTGGCTGCTAACTGAAAGATTAGTTATTTGAACCCGCCAGCTGCCCAACTGGAGAAAGATGTGGCAGTCTGTTACTGTGAAAATCACCGCCTTGGAAACCACATAAAGCACTTTTATTTTCTCCTACAGGGTCGTTATGAGTCTGTATTGACAGCAATGGATTTGGTTTGGTTATAGCTATCGTTATAATGGTAACTAACTATAGCATCTTGAATACTCTATGGGGCAGTTCTACTCTGGCCTCTAGGGTTGCCATGAATCGGATTTGACTCGATGGCACTGTTTTTTTTAACTATTGTATTATATGGTAAACTTAGCACTGTAAGTATAGAATTTTAAGTATAATTTTATAACCACAAAACTAAAACTATGTTTTAGGTAGAAAGTCCTGGTGATCTTCTTCCAAAAATCTGCCAGTGAAAACCTTAAGAATCGCGGTGGCCCAATCCACAACTTATCTAAGGATGGTGCAGGACTGAGCAGAATTTTGCACCACTGTGTATGGAGTTGCCGTGAGACAGGGACTGATTTGATGGGAACTAACAATAGCAAAATTACATGTTAGTGATAAAGTTGCAGTTTGGTGTTAAAGTACTAATCACAGAGGTATGGTTGTACTGATGGTTTATATTTATATTCATAGAGTTATAATTATGTCTATGAGGTTGTATTTATTAATTTGTAGGTGTATTTTATAGTACAGGTTATAATTCCATAATTACAGCAAGAAAGTAATAATTATACTGAGAAGCAATAGTTACATTGATATATAGTTATAGTGTTAGTGATATGATTATAATGCTAGTGTTAGCTGAAGTTTAATGTTATAATTTTATACTAGTAGTTATGCACATTGTGTTATAGTTTTAGTGGTAGTTTAATAGTTAACAGTGCTATGTTGTTAAACATATTGTTATAGTGGTAATGTTATTGTTATAGAAGTATGTTTTGGCTGTAGTAATAGTCTTATACAGTTCCAGTTCTAGTTCCAGTACCAAAGTTAGAATTAAAAGTGGCATAGTTATAATTATAGACTACAGTTTTAGGTATAGTGCTATAGTTATTGTTACAGCATTGTACTTATTCTTATGGAATTATAATCGTGCATTACAACATACATCACACACTCTGTGAAAGAGGACCTTATATAACCTGAACATTGTGTGGACAATGCCAAATCAGGCTCCTGGAGGTCACCGTCCAGCTGCACAGGATGCCTGGAAGATGTTGTTGTTAGGTGCCGTCGGGTCAGTTCCCACTCACAGTTACACTATGAACAACAGAACGAAACACTGCCTGGTCTTGCACAGTGTCCACAATCGTTTTTATGGTTAAACCCATTGTTGCGGCCCCTGTGTCAATCCATCTTGTTGAGAGTCTTCTCCTTTTTTGCTGATCCTCCACTCTGGAGGATGGAGCTCGTGAAATACCAGGACCTGGAGACCCCTAGGGTCCAGGGGAGTCCTATGTCTTCAGCATATGTTATCCCCAAACTCTTCGACTTTCTGAAAGAACTAGGAAAATTTCCTTTTTGAGATATGTTTGGTACTGTTCTCTGTCATACATCCCATTCTCTGATCACATTTTTGAGCTCTGTTATAACATTATGGGACTTCAGAGATAGGTGCATTTGAAGGACGTTATTGCTCTAAGGGATGTTATGTGGCACACAATTATATAGCTATAAAGCTACAGTTACATTGTGCTTACAGTGCTGTACCTATGGTATAGCACTGTAGTTATGCTGCACTAATTATATATATATAATCATTTTGTCATATTTTGGTGCTATGTAATAGTGCTATAATTATAGTTATCATTTATAGTTAATGTTTCTATATATAGTCATTGTATATAGTTACAAAATTATAGTTAAATAATTTATACTTGTAGTTAAACAGTTATATCTGTAGTTATATTTGTAATGATAGTTCTAGAGGTGTATTATAATTATAAATTATTTGTTATATTTACAAAGTTATAGGTAGAATTTAAGTGTTAGGGTTTATAGTTATACAACTGTACAGTAAGCTTTTGTTAAAGATCACTCAGAAGTGGTTGCAGTGGTACATTGACTGAGAGATGGCAAGAAATTCAAGTCCAAATCAAGAGGATGTGGAATGAGGTCTATTATTATTGATGTCAGATGGATCTTGGATGAAAGCAGAGTATCAGAAAAATGTTAACCTGTATTTCATTGACGATACAAAGGCATTTGACTGTGTGGATCATAGAAGATTATGAATAACACTGTGACGAATGGCAATTCCAGAGCACTTAATTGTGCTCGTGAGGAACACAGTCCAAGAGGCGGTCATTCAGAGAGAGCAAGGGGATACTGCACAGTTTAAAATCAGGAAAGATATACATCAAGTTTGTATCTTTTTCACTAATTCAATTTGTATGCTGAACAAATAATCTAGGAAGTCTATGAAGAAGAAGGTGGCATCAGGATTGGAGGAAGACTCATTAAAAACCTACAATGGGCAGATGTCACAACCTTGCTTGCTGAAAGTGAAGAGGACTTGAAATATGTATGGATGAAGACCAAAGACCACAGCCTTTAGTATGTATTGCACCTCAACATAAAGAAAACAAAATTTTTTTCAATAGACCAGTAAGTTAGTACCACGATAAACAGAAAGAAATAATGAAGTTGTCAAAGATTTCATTTTACTTTTATTCATAATCAATGCCCAAGAAAACAGAAGGCAAGAAATCAGATGTTTTGTTCTGTTTTACATACAATCACTATGAGTAAGAACTGATTCAGTGGCACCCAACAAAAGCAATGACATACATCTATCATAATTATAGTGCTGGCATTATAGTTACAGTGCTAACAGTTGCATTTGTAGTTGTAGTGTTAGTAATTTTATATATATATATATATATATATATGTATTATGAATCCCCGGTGACATGATGGTTAAGAATTTGGCAGCTTACCAAAAGGTTAGCAGTTCAAATCCACCAGCTGCTCCTTGGAAGCCCTATGCCACAGCTTTACTCTGCCCTGTAGAGTTGTTGTGAATCAGAGTAGACTCAGTGGCAACAGATGCAGAGTGTTGTTTTTGTTAGGTTTTATCAAGTTAATTCCAACTCATAGTGATCCCATGTACAATAGAACGAAACACTGTCCAATCCTGCACCATCCTCATGATCCTTCCTATACTTGAGCCCTTTGTTGCTGCAACTGTGTCAATCCATCTTGTTGAAGATCTTCTTTTTCACTGACGCTTTATTTTACTAAGCATGATGTCCTTCTCCAAGGACTGATCCCTCCTGACAACACGTCTGAAGTATGTGAGACATAGTCTCACCAACATTGCTTCTAAGGAACATTCTGGTTGCACTTCTTTTCAGATGGATTTGTTCATTTTGGGGGCAGTCTGTGATGTTTTCAATATTTTCCATCAACATCACAGTTCAAAGCCATCAGGTTATTTTGGTTTTCCTTATTTGTTGTCTAGCTTTTAAACTCATGTGAGGTGATTGAAAACACTGTGGCTTGGGTAACATCTTTGCTTTTCAACATTTTAAAGAGGTCTTTTGCAGTATATTTGCCCAAGGCAATGTGTCTTTTAATTTTTTGACTGTTGCTTCCATGGGTGTTTGCAGAGGATCCAAGAAAAATGAAATCCTTTATAACTTCAATCTCTTTTCCATTTATCATGATGTTACTTATTGATCCAGTTGTGAAGATTTTGTTTTCTTCATATTGAATTGTAATCCATTGCTGAAGGCTATGATCTTTGATCTTCATCAGTAAATGCTTCAAGTCCTCTTTGCTTGTGTCATCTGTATAACGCAGGTTGTTAATGAGTCTTTCTCCAATCCCGATGCTACTTACTTCTTCACAGAATCCAGTCTCAAAAACTGTTTGACCATCAGACAGATTGAATAAGTATGGTGAGAAGATATAACCCTGATGCTCACCCTTCGTGACTTTAAAGCTACACAGTATCTCCTTGTTCTGTTTGATTGATAGCTGCTTAGTCTGTGTACAGGCTCCTCATGAGGACAATTAAAGTGCTCTAGAATTCCTATTCTTTACAATGTTATCCATAATTTGTTACGATTCACACAGTTAAATGCCTTTGCATAGGCAATAAAACATGAGTAAACATCTTCCATATAGTCTGCTATGCTGAGAACAAAAATACCAGCTTCTGAAGTCTGAAAGTGATCAAACATACAATCAGGATACATTGATAATTACTGGTGACTGGAATGCAAATGTTGGGAACAAAGAAGAAGGATCAGTAGTTGGAAAATATAGCCTTGGCGATAGAAATAATGCTGGAGATTGCATGATGGAATTTTGTAAGACTAATGACTTTTTCATTGCAAATACCCTTTTTAACCAACACAAACAGTGACTGTACACATGAGCCTCACCAGATGGAATACACAGGAACCAAATTAACTACATCTGTGGAAAAAGACAATGGAAAAGCTCCATATCAGTAGTTAGAACAAGACCAGTTGCTGACTGTGGCACAGATCATCAATTGCTTGTATACAAATTCAAAGTGAAACTGAAGAAAATTAGAATAAGTTTACGAGAACAAAAGCATGACCGTGAGTATATCCCTCCTGAGTTTAAAGACCATCTCAAGAACAGATTTGGTATGTTGATCATTAATGACCCTTAAAGACCAGACGAAGTATGGAGTGACATCAAAGACATCATCCACGAAGAGAGCAAGAGGTCATTAAAAAGGCAGGAAAGAAAGAAAAGACCAAATTGGATGTCAGAAGAGACTCTGAAACTTGCTCTTGAACATCGAGCAGCTAAAGCAAAAGGAAAGAATGGTAAAGTAAAAGACCTAAACAGTAGATTTCAGAGTGCAGCTCTAGAAGATAAAAGAAGGTATTATAATGACATGTGCAAGAGCTGGAAATGGAAAACCAGAAGGGAAGAACACGTTCTGCATTTCTCAAGCTGAAAGAACTGAAAAGAAAACCTCAAGCCTCGAGTTGCAATACTGAAGGATTCTACAGGGAAATTATTAAATGACTCAGAGAGCATCAAAAGAAGATGGAAGGAATACACAGAATCATTATACCAGAAAAAACTGGTCAGTGTTCAGCCATTTGAAGAGGTAGCATATGATCAGGAACCAATGGTACTGAAGGAAGAAGGTGAAGCTGCATTGAAGGCATTGGCAAAAGACAAGGCTCCAGGAATTGATGGAATATCAATTGAGATACTTCAACAAACAGATGCAGTGCTGGAAGTGCTCACTCACCTATGCCAAGAAATTTGGAGGGCAGCCACCTGGCTGACTGACTGGAAGAGATCTATATTTATGCCCATTCCAAAAAAAGGTGATCTAACCGAATGTGGAAATTACCGAACAGTATCACCGGTACCACACACAAGTAAAATTTTGCTCAAGATCATTAAAAAGCAACTGACACAGTATATTGACAAGGAACTGCCAGAAATTCAAGCTGGATTCAGATGAGGATGTGGAACTAGGGACATCACCGCTGATATCAGTTGGATCTTGGCTGAAAGCAAAGAACACCAGAAAGACGTTTACTTGTGTTTCATTGACTATGCAAAAGCATTTGACTGTGTGGATCATTGCTAAATTATGGTTAATGTTGCAGAGAACAGGAATTCCAGAACACTTAATTGTGCTCTTAAGGAATCTGTGTATGGATCAAGAGGCAGTCGTGCGAACAGAACAAGGGGCCACTGCATGGTTTAAAGTCAGGAAAGGTGTGCGTCAGGGTTGTATTCTTTTACCATACCTTTTTAATCTGTATGCCGAGCAACTAATCTGAGAAGCTGGATTACACAAAGAAGAACAAGGTGTCAGGATTGGAGGACAACTCATTAACAACCTTCATTATGCACATGACATCACCTTACTTGCTGAAAATGAAGAAGATTTGAGACACTTACTGATGAAGAGTAAGGACCACAGTCCTCAGTATGGATTGCACCTCAACATCAGGAAAACTAAAATCCTCACAACTGTACCAGTAAGCAACATTGTCATAAACTGAGAAAGGATTGAGGCTGTCAAGGATTTCATTTTAATTGGGTCCACAATCAACACGCTGCATGCAGCAATCAAGAAATCATAAGACACATTGGATTTGGAAAATCTGCTGCCAAGGACCTCTTCAAAGTATTTAAAAGAAAGAATATCACCTTGAAGAGTAAAACGCGCCTGACCCAAGCCATGATATTTTCAACCATATCATGTGCATGCAAAAGCTAAGCCATGAACAAAGAAGTCAGAAGAAGAATTGATGCCTTTGAATTGTGGTGTTGGAGAAGAATGTGGAAGGTACCATGGGCCACCAAAACAACAAACGGATCTGTTCTGAAAGAAGTACAACTAGAATATTCCTTGGAAGCAAAGATGGTAAGACTGCATCGTACATACTTCAGACATGTTGTCAGGAAAGATCAGTCCCTGGAGAAGGATATCACGCTTAGTAGAGAGGAGGGTCAGCAGAAAAGAGGAAGACCCTCAATGAGATGGATTGACGCAGTGGCAGCAACAATTGGCTTAAGCATAAAAACAATTGTGGACATGGCACAAGACAGAGCAGTGTTTCGTTCTGTTGTTCATAGGGTCACTATGAGGTGGAACAGACGCGACGGCACCTAACAACAAACATCTTCCTGATACTCTCTGTTTTCAGCTGGGATCATATGTCATCATCAATGATAGTAGGTCTGACAGTTGTGTTCTCAAACTCATTGTAGAAAAAGTGCTACATTCCCCATTGCTGAATGTCACTATGGTCACCTGCAAAGTACTCCTCTTAAGGCAGGGGGCAGGAGACCATGCTTTTAGATGAAATCGAAGCCAATTGGCACAACTCGCATTTTGCTAAGAGGGCTCTCTGCACCCCACATCGGTGAGTGACATCTGGACTCTTAAGAGCTGCCAAGCTGCCATCCGAGGGCACAGCAAATGGTCCCAACTCAGCAGGAATGGATGCTCACCGAGGAACAAAGTGACATGGGTAAAGACAACCCAGAAGACAGAGAGACCCACATGAGTGGGTGACTACATCGACTTGGGACCTGAAGAACTGTATGGTGCCCGGCCACCACCAGTGATAGCCGCGATGGAGCTCGCTAAGTTGAGTCTCACCGGCAACACAAGAATAAAAAGGGATGCACCCTAAGATCTCCACTAAAAGACTGCAATTGATGGTCCAGTGGCTTCGGGGATCCCCTGGGAGCATGGCCCCTGGCCCTGATGCTGTCCCTGTCCATAAATCATAATGAAGGTTCACTCTTCAGACATGAAAGGATTGTACTTGGTGGTGCAGGGTGACCATATGTTAGATGCACTTTATGGCTCTATGCATCTATAGGATATCATCCTGCTGACCTCTGGCTGGAGGAAGGAGAGTGGGTGAAGAGGAGGAGAAAGGAGACTGTTGGGAGGATGAGACATGTATGGAGCAGACAGGAATAGTGTGCTGTCACCGGGCAGGGAGAGCTGTGGAAGCTGCATATAGGTGGGCATGTAAATTTATATGGAAATGTACATTTTCACTCAGTCGTAATAATAATAAAAAAAAAACCCAAAAAACAAAGTACTCCCCTTAAGAAACTATGCACTGACACCAGCACCTAGTCCACCTTTCAAAGTAGTTTTGGACCTCTTTTTCTGGAATGGCCATCAGAGCTGTCATTATTATCCTTGATGTCCTGAATGTTATCAGAATGTCTTCCTTTCAGTATTTTCTTTATGTTTGGGTAAAGAAAAAAGTCATTAGAGGCCAGTTCAGGTGAACAGGGAAGTGTTCCAATACCATTATTTGTTTACTGACTAAAAGCTCCCTCACGGACAGTGCTGTGTGAGCTGGTGCATTGTCATGATGCAAGAGCCATGAGTTGTTGGCAAGAAATTCAAATCATTTTTGTCTAACTTTTTCACACAGCCTTTTCAGCACTTCCAAATAGTAACTTTGGTTAACTGTGCACTTGGTACAAATTCATAATCAGCAATCCCTCTGATATCAAAAAAGTTTAGCAACATTGTTTTGACTTTTGATTTCTACTAATGGAAATTTTGGGTTGAGAAGAATTGGCTGACTCCTGCTGTGCATTTTGATACTTTGTATCAGGGTTGTATTGGGACACCCATATTTCATCACCAATGATAACATGGCCCAAAACATCTTCTTGCCTCTCCAAAAGGTCTTGGCAAACTTCAACTCACGGTTGCTTTTGTTCATCAGTGAGCTCCTTGGGGACCTTTTTTGCACACAACTTTCTCATGCCGAGATTTTCGGTTAAGATTTTCCTAACTGTTTATTGAAGTTTACTTGGTCTACTATGCTTCCCACAGTTAGCTGATGATTTTGATGCATAATTTGATGAAATCTTGCAATGTTTTTGTCAGTTCTTCTTTTTACTGGCTGCCCTGACCTCTTTTCATAGTGACGCTTTCTCTCTTCGCAATATAATGTTTAATTCATTTGTACACTGCCATAAACTTGGACTAACATGTCCCTGATTTCCCTTCCACACTTGCTTAGTTTCACAAGAAGTTTAATGTTTGTTCGTTGTCCTAATTCAAGCTCTGACATTCTTGCAATGGCACACAAAAACACACAGCTACAATAATGAACATCACTCAGGAAGACACCGCCACACATCAACACAAACACAGCTGTGAGACACTGATATACCAAAGTTATGAAACCTTACCAACTTTGTAAAGTGCTGCCAATATAAGCACATGGTAGAAGGTTCGTGTCCTCTTCTGCATCTGCCTTGAATTTCTGGTAGCTCCCTAACAGCATATTCAATCTGCAGTCTCTTTTGAATCATATTCAGAAAGATATTCCTTGTACATGATATTAATGATACTGTTTGATAGTTTCCAGGTTCAGTTGGATCACCTTTCTTTTTTTTAAAAAAATTATTTATTTATTTAATATGACTGAGTGAAAATGTACGTTCCCGTATAAATTTACACGCCTACTTCTATGCAGCTTCCACTGCTGTCCCTGTCCGGTGACAGCACACTATTCCTGTCTGCTCCATACATGTCTCATCCTCCCAACAGCCTCCTTTCCGCTCCTCTCCACCAGCTCTCCTTCCTCCAGCCAGAGGTCAGCAGAATGATATCCTATAGATGCATAGAGCCATAAAGTGCATCTAATATATGGTCATTCTGCACCACCAAGTACAATCTGTTCGTGTCTGAAGAGTGGACCTTCATTATGATTTATGGGCAAGGACAGCATCAGGGCCAGGGGCCATGCTTCCAGGGGAACCCTGAAGCCACTGGACCATCAATTGCAGTCTTTTAGTAGAGATCTCAGGGTGCACCCCTTTTAATTCTTGTGTTGCCAGTGAGACTCAACTTAGTGAGCTCCATCACGGCTATCACTGCTGGTGGCTGGGCACCATCTGGTTCTTCCGGTCCCAAGTCGATGTAGGCACCCATTCATGTGGGTCTATCTATCTTCTGGGTTGTCTTTACTCCACGTCATTTTGTTCCTCGGTGAGCATCCATTCCTGCTGAGTTGGGACCATTTGCTGTGCCCAAGATCCATATCTTACACCTTATGCAAAAATCAACTCCAACTGGATAAAAGACCTAAATATCAAACCTAAAACGATAAAGCTCATCCAAGAAAAGGTAAGAACAACAATGGAAGTTTTAATACACAATGAGGACAGACTCCAAAATCTGTCAAACAAACCACAATCAACAGAAAAGAAAATAGATAAATGGAAACTATTAAGAATCAAACACTTTTGCTCATCCAAAGACTTTATTAATAGAATTAAAAGAACACCTACAGAATGGGAAAAAATATTTGGTAACTCTATGTCAGACTGAGGCCTGATCTCCATAATCTATAAGATACTACAAAATATGAGTAAGAAGAAGATAAACCATCCAATTAAGCGGTGGGCAAAGGAGATGGACAGGCATTTCACTAAAGAGGAGATCCAGGCAGCCAAAAAACACATGCGGACATGTTCACGATCTTTAGTTATTAAAGAAATTCAAATCAAAAGTACGCTGAGATACCCTCTCACCCCAACAAGGTTGGATCACCTTTCTTGACAACTGGCACAGTTAGCCAAGTAGCTGTCTTTCAAATATCTTGACATAGATGAATCCGTTTGCCAAAACATCTTGGTTGGTATTCCATCAATTTCTAGAGCCTTGTTTTTGACCAGTGCTTTTACTGCAGCCTGGGCTTCTTCCTTCAGCGCCATTTGTTCCTGACTGTATGTTACCTCTCGAAATGGTTGGATACTTAACAATTATTTTAGGCATAATGACTATGCGTAGTCCTTCGATCCTCTTTTGATGCATCCTGCATCATTTAATATTTTCCCCAAAGAATCCTTCACTATTGCAACACGAGCTCGAATTTTTACTTCGGTTCTTTCAACCTGATACACCTTGGTACCGTACAGATATTATATATGATAGTGTTACAGTTTTAGCAATACAGTATTAACATTATAGTGTTATATTTCAATATCAAGTCTAGTGTCATTAGTCTAGTGTTATACTGTTATGCTGTAGTCATATTATTGTCATATTTAAAGTGACAGTTACAATTTTCATATTATAGTGGTATAGTTATCACTGTGTTATAGTTTTAGGGTTATTTTTAGTTTAAACTAAGTTTCTTTTTTATAGAAAGATAGGTCTAGTTATAAGCCAAAAACCCAAACCCACTACCACTGAGTTGATTCTCATTCACAGTGGCACTATAGGACAGAATAGAACTGCTCCGTAGAGTTTCCAAGGAGTGCCTGGTGGTATCAAACTGCCAATCTTCTGTTTAGCAGATGTAAGCAACCACTACACCACCAGGTCTATTTATAGTGTGCATATTCTATCTATTAAATCTCCATTCTAGTTATGGAATTGTAGGTGTAGTTAGACTTTTATAATCATTGTTATAGAGTTAAAGTCATTTTATAGAGTTATAGCTACAGTGATACAGTTTTTGTTATAGTGTTAAAATTATAGATTTGTAATTATAGTTATCATACTGTAGTTATACTGCTATAGTTATAGTACTAGTATTATAATGTTAGATTTATGGTGTTAGTGTTATAGTTTTATGATTATAGTGATTTGATTATTTTACAGTGCTGTGGTTATAGTTACAGCGTTATAGAGATGTATTTATAATTATAGTTTTAGTTTTAAAGTGACGGTTCTATTTATATATTCACAGTCCTAGTTACAAATTCGTGTTATAATTATAGAATTATAGCTATGAAGTTTTAGTTGCAGTTATACTGTTCTAGCTTTAGTTAAAGATTTATTGTTTTTTTCTAGTTATAGTGTGACTATCAGCCTAGTGTTATGATTATCACTATAATGACATAGTCTTAGTTTCAGCTTCATAAGTTTATATTTTCTTTATAATTTCTTATATATCATATTTTATATTGTTATTTTCAATTCACAAAACTAAAAAATATTGTCTTTCTAGCCTAATGTTTAGTATATTTCTCTCTTCTTTACTCCATACTGTGAATATTGATTGTTAAGTATTATGGACTCAGGGGATGATAGAAGGGTACACCTCACATTAT
Source organism: Heterohyrax brucei (assembly GCA_028571685.1). Classification (NCBI taxonomy): domain Eukaryota; kingdom Metazoa; phylum Chordata; class Mammalia; order Hyracoidea; family Procaviidae; genus Heterohyrax; species Heterohyrax brucei. The sequence continues at coordinate 172,583,076 of CM053166.1, read as the reverse complement.
TCATTTATTTATCACACACCCAAAAGTCTTAGAATGAAAAAAATTAGACTAGAACCACCAGCATATATATTCTTAACTTCTCTCATCTTGATTGTCATTTGGTACTTTTATACTTTGTTATTTTTTTAATTTTGATGAATATTAAGTCTTTGGCTAACATTTTCTTATCTTGATTATCTTAAATACATTATTCCATTTACAACTGACATTAATAATCGTTTTTCAAACCCTGACAATAATATATAAGTTATATGATTTTTTTCACCCCTGAGGATCCAAGTTATTTGTTTTTTATTTCTTAAAGTCTAGTAACTCCATAAGAATGTGCCATAGTGGTGGTCATAGGTTTGTGTCCTCAGGTGCATAGTGAAATCTTTCAATACATAGTTTTAAAACTAATTAAAAAATTTTTTTGTTTATTGTGACTAAGTGAAGGATTACAATCTAAGTCAATTTTCTATATAAAAACACAAGCACCCACCTTCTTTCAAAAGAACTTTTTGTTTAGTATGAGTTCTAGTATTTGTTCTGCTCTCTCACCTTGAGTTTCTTCTTCAGTGAATCCTATTGTCCATATATTGGATCTTCTTTACCAACATTCACTATTCGTATCTTTTCTTGAGTCATATATTTTTTTTTTTATTTCTTCCTAGGGTTGCCATGAGTTGGATCCAACTCGACAGCACTTGGCTTGGCTTGGCTTCATAATGTTTCTTTTCCACCTTTGCTTTCTCTTAAAGAATTTAAAAAATAGATTTACTGTTGTGATCTCTTATTTAGACATCATTTCTGAGGTGTATTTTTTAAATTTATAATTGTATTTGAGTTTTATAATTTCATAATTCAGGTTTTATAATTCTGAGGCTTTGTTTTATCTTATGCCTTTTATTATTGTCTGGATGATTTTTAGCTCATTTTTTAAACTGAAGGATTTAATAATTATCTGTTTTGTAAATGTACATTTCTGGTATGTTTTCATTGCCTGTAAGGATTTCATTTTGCTTCTTGTTCTTTGTTTCTTATAAAAACCATTTCTTAGAATTTGATCTTGATAGTTCTGGCAGCTCATTTGTATGTGAAATCAAATTTCGTGAACTTTTAGGAGACAAAGTTCAAGGTGGATTTTACTTTTAATTTCGGACAGACTCTGTTTTCAGGTTCTATGTATCTGCATGATATTCAAATATCTTGAAATAGACTGATTTTATGTCCTTCTCCCTCTTTTATTAGAACTCTCTCTTTAGCTTTTTATTTCTCTGGAAATAAAATTTGGCTGTGATTTTGACTTCACTCCCAGTAATTTTTCCTCAGTGTGGGTCCCTGTCTAAGAAACGATTAAAAAGTTCATAGGGATTAGACTTTCTTCTTTGTGTAAATGTGCTAGAGCTCCTTGCCCTCATTGGTTTTTGGGCCAAACAAAACCCTGAGCACCTTCAGCTATAATTGGAAACCCCTAATTTTCCACAGCCTATCTGTTGGTTCTTTTGAGATTCTGCTGTACACAGATCAATTAGATGCCCACTCTTTTTCTTCTGTTTTTGCTATACATTTCCTGAAACAATACAGATCTGATGATAGATGTTGGGTTGTTCATATGTTCTTTTATTTTAGGGTTTTAGGGGATAACATGTGACCTCACTTTTTTCAAATATCGTTCATGGGATTTTATTTTGCTATCTATTTGATCTGACTCTTTTCAGTGGGTTCTCAGAGACATACAAAATTTGTGCTGTCAGCTGCTATTATCTCACCACAGATATTACTGCATGTATCAATATCTATATCTATCATTCATATCAAGGAAAACTGCTGGCACAGTGGTTAAAGTGCTCTGTTGCTAACCAAATTTGGTGATTTGAACCTACCATCTGCTCTGTGGGGGAAAGATGTGGCAACCTGCTTCCATAAAAATGTATGGTGTTGGAAACCCTATGGGGCAGTTCTACTCTGTTCCACAAAATTGCTGTGAGTTGGTATTGACTCAATGGCAATGGATTTGGTTTTATTTTTTTATATCTGTATCTCTTATCTATACCTACATCTAATCTGCCTATAGGTAAAAATAATCCCAATGTATTCATATGTAGTGTCTTATAGATTATGGAGATCAGGCATTGATCTGACATAGACTTGCCAAATATTTTTTCCCATTCTATAGGTGGCCTTTTAATTCTATTAATAAAGTCTTTGGATGAGCAAAAGTGTTTGATTCTTAGTAGTTCCCATTTATCTATTTTCTCTTCTGTTGTTTATGGTTTGTTGGACAGATTTGGAAGTCTTTCTAAGTTCCATTGTTGTTCCTACTTTTTCTTGGGTGAGCTTTATTGTTTTAGATTTGGTATTTATGTCTTTTATCCATTTTGAGTTGGTTTTTGTATAAAATGTAAGATATGGGTCTTATTTCAATTAATTGCAGATGAATATCCAATTTTGTCAGGACCATTTGTTGAAGAGATTGTTTTTACCCAAGTTTAATGTCTTAGGGCCTTTGTTGAATAGTAATGGCTCATAGGAAGATTCATAGGAAGATGGTGTCATCTCTGGGGCCTCAATTCTGTTTCATGGATCTATCTGTCTGTTTTTGTGCCAGTAGCAGGCTGTTGTGACTACTGCAGCCATGTAGTAGATTCTAAAGCTGGGTAGTGAGAGGCCTCCCAGTGTGTTGTTCTTCTTCAGTAGTGGTTTACTTATCTGGGGCTTCTTCCCATTGCAAACAAAGTTGGCAATTTGTTTCTCCATCTTGTTAAAAAAATGTCACTGGAATTTGTACTGGGATTGTATTATATAAGTAGATTGCTTTGGGCAAAATAGACATTTTCACAATGTTAAGTCTTCCTATACATGAGCAGGGTAGGTTTCTCCATTTATGTAAGTCTCTCTTAGTTTCTTGTAGTAAGGACTTGTAGTTTTCTTGTAAAGGTCTATTCTTTCTGTGGTTATATTTATTCCTAGGTACTTTATCTTCTTAGGGGCTATAGTAAATGGTATTGATTTGGTGATTTCTTTGTTAATAATCTCATTGTTGGTATAAAGGAATCCTACTGATTTACTTGTGTTTATCTTCTATCCTGAGATGGTGCTGAACTTTTCTATCAGTTTGAGTAGTTTTCTAATGGATTCTTTAGGATTCTGTGCATATACAATCATATCATTTGCAAATAGAGGGATTTTTGCTTCTTTTTGCCAGTGCTGATACCCTTTATTTCATGGTCTTGTCTAATTGCTCTGGCTAGAGTTTCTAATATGATGTTTAATAGGAGAGGTGACAGTGGGCATTCTTGTCTAGTTTCTGTTCTCAAAGGAAACTGTTTCAGTCTCTTTCCATTCGGGATGATGTAGGCTGTTGGCTTTGTATAAATGGCCCTTATTGCATTGAAGAATCTCTCGTTTATTCCTATTTTCCTGAGAATTTTTAGGATGAATGGGTGTTGGACTTTACCGAATGACTTTTCTGCATCCATAGACAAAATGAGATTATTGTCTTCTGTGTGATTTATGTGGTTGATCACATTAATTATTTTTCTGATGCTGAACCAGCCTTGCATCAATCCAACATGATCATGATGGATTATTTTTTGGATATGTGGTTGTATTCTATTGGTAAGAATTTTGTTGAAGATTTTTGCTTCTAGACTCATGAGTGATATTGGTCTGTAGTTCTCTGTTTTGGTTGGGTCTTTTCCTGGCTTTGGTATCAGGGTTATGCTGGCTTCATAGAATGAATTTGGGAGTATTCCATCCCTTTCTATACTGTGAAATAGCCTCAATAGTATTAGAGTTAACTCTTCTCTAAAGCTTCGTAGAATTCTGCAGTGAAGCCATCTGGGCATGAGTTTTTTTTGTTGGTAGTTTTTTGATGACCTTTTAATCTCTTCCTTTGTGATGGGTTTATTAAGTTGTCCTGCCTTGCCTTGTCATAACATTGGTAGGTGATATGAATGAAGGAATTTGTCCATTTCCTCTAGGTTTTCAAATTTGTTAGAGTATAGTCTTTCATAGTGTTCTGTTATGATATTTTTTATTTCTGTTGGATCTGTTGTGACAACTTCTCTCTCATTTCTCATTTGGGTTATTTGTTTCCTTTCCTGTTTTTCTTGAGTAAGTTTAGCCAACAGTTTGTCAATTTTGTTGATCATTTCAAGAAACCAGCTTTTGGTCTTTTTGATGTTTTCAATTGTTCTTCTATTTTCTAATTCATTTAGTTCTGCTCTAATCTTTAGGATCTGTTTTCTTCTGGTACCTGAGGGATTCCTCTGTTGTTCTCTCTCTACCTGTTCAAGCTATAGGGTCAGTTCTTTGATTTCCTTTGTTACTTCCTTCCAGATGTTTGCATTTATGGAGATAAACTGACCACTGAGCACTGCTTTGGCTGTATCCCATAGGTTCTTGTAGGAAGTGTTTTCATTCTCATTGGAATCCATAAATTTCTTTATTTCATCCTTGATTTCTTCTATAACCCATGGCTTTTTGAGCAAGATGTTGTTTAATTTCCATGAGTTCCACTTTCTATGTATGTTTTTTCTACTATTGATTTTGACTTTTATGGCTTTATGATCTGAGAAGATGCTTTGCAGTAATTCAATGGTATGAATTTTGTTGAGAATTGCTTTGTGTCTTAAGATGTAGTCTATTCTGTAGAATGTTCCATGTGCACTGGATAAGAAGGTATAGTTGTCTGCTCATGGATAGAAAGTTCTGCATATGTTGATGAGGTCTAGTTGGTTAATTGTGTCAATAAGGTCTTCTGTGTCTTTAGTGAGCTTTTTTCTGGACGATCTGTCCAATATTCAGAGTGGAGTGTTGAAGTGTTCCATTATTATTGTGGAGGAGTCATCTATCTCTTTTGGAGTGTAGTCATTGTTTCTTTGATGTATAGATGCTCTAGTATTGGGTGCATAAATATTTAATATTGTTAGGTCCTGTTTGTGTATTGCACCTTTGAGCAATAAATAGTGTCCATCCTAGTCCACGATGGCGGATTTTACATTAAAATCTATTTTATCTGAGATTAGAATTGCCACTACTGCTCTTCTTTGTTCATTGTTAGCTTGATATATATTCTTCCATCCTTTAATTTTCAGTTTGTTCATATCTTTAAGTCTAAGGTGAGTTTCTTGTAGGCAACATATGGTTGGGTCATGTCTTTAGATCCAAGATGTCACTTGATGTCTCTTTACTGGAGCGTTTAGTCCATTCACATTCAATATGATTATTGATAGATATGTGTTCAGTGCTGCCATTGTGATATGTTTATTTTTGTGTTGCTGTTTTCTCTGTTGTTCTTATTAATCTCTTCTGGGACATTCTTCTTTGTGAGTTGATTTTTCACCTTTTCCAGGGTTGGTTTTGTGGTTGTTGAGATGCCTGTATTACATTTCTTTTTTTTATTATGATTGGATGAAATTGTACATTCCCATATAAATTCGCATGCTCACCTATATGCTGCTCCCTCTGCTCTCCCTGCCCACTGACAGCACATCCCTCTTCTCTGCTTCATACATGTCCTATCCTCCCAACAGTCTCCTATCTGTTTCTCTCCACCCACTCCTCTTCCTCCAGCAAGAGGTCAGCAGGATGACATCCTACAGATGCATAGAACCATAAAATTCCCACAAGATATGGTCACTCTTCATCACCAAGTTCAATCCATTGCTGTCCGAAAAGTTGACCATCATCATGATTTATGGACAGCAGTAGCATCAGGGCCAGGGGCCATGCTCGCAGGGTAATCCCAAAGCCCCTGGACCATCAATTGCAGTCTTTTATTGGAAATCTCCAGGTGTACCCCTCTTTATTCTCTTGTTGCCAGTGAGACTTAACTTTGTAAGCTCCATTGTGGCTATCACAGGTGGTGGCCGGGCACCATCCAGTTCTTCTGGTCATAAGTCAATGTAGGCATCCACTCATGAGGTTCTCTCTGTCTTCTGGGATCTCTTTTCCCCATGTCGTTCTTGTCCTTGGTGATCATCTGTTCCTGTTGAGTTGGGACCATTTGCTGTACCCTCAGATGGCAGCTTGGCAGCTTTTAAGACCCTAGACACCGCTCACCGTGTATTATATTTCTTGGTGTGATAATGTTGCATCCTTATTGTGCTTCAGAACTGCCCTTATGATCCCACTTAATAAACTATGTATAAACCCAATTTTAATTACTAGCAGTCTTGTCAACTTCCTCTCTGTCTGGAAGGACTATAACTAGTGTAGTACATCCCTCTTTTTAATATGATGACATCACAGTTTTCATGACACGATCAGTGGATCATTTCTTTCACTATTATAGCTTTGATTGAGTTTGGAGCCTTCCCTAACTGAGTAGGATTCTGGATGATGTGTCCTTCTAAAATATAAAGCTAGTGGGTTTTGTTCTTCTAAGCCAAGAGATTCTTTCAATATTTCTCGTAGCTTTGGTTTGGTTTTTGCAAAGTCTCTGAGTTTCTGTTTCTCTGTGAATGTCTTAATTTCATTTTCATATTTGTAAGATAGTTTTGCAGGATATATAATTCTTGATTGGAAGTTCTTCTCCAAGGCTTTGAATGTGTCATGCCACTGTCGCCGTGCCTTCATCATTTCTGCTGCAAAATCTGACAAAAGCCTACAGGATTTCCCTCTGAATGTTAGCTTTGCTTTGAGTCTTGCTGCCTTTAAGAGTTTTTGCTTGTTTCATTTTGTTAAGCTTAATTATAATATGTCTTTGAGTCTTTGTTTTGAGATCTATATTGAGTGGTGTTCGGTATGTATCTTGGGTATCTATATTCTCTTCTTTCATAATTTGTAGGATATTTTCCATCAGCAGCTTGGCAACAATACTGTCTGTGTTCTCAAGTGTCTCTCCCTGTTAGGAACTCCAATTAATCGTAGACTGTTCTTCTTAATAGTGTCCCATATGCTTCTCAATGCTTCTTCATTATTCTTGTTTCTTTTTTCTGGTTTCTCCTCATAGATGCTGGAGTCAGTAGCTCTGTCTTCTATATCAGAAATTCTCTTTTACATTTGTTCCATTCTGTTTTCTTGGCTTTGAATGGAAGTTTCTGTGTCTTTGATTTTGTTCTTCATCTGTTGGATTTCCGAGTACTGGTGTTCCATCAGATCAAACAGCTTGCTTAATTTTTCATTTTGCTCTGCTTCATTTTGTATAAGGTCTAGAGGGCTCTCTATATCATCCTTTTGTATTCACCTTCTGATAGTTTCAGAAAAGCTTCTTCATCTGGGAAGTTCTGAGGTGGCTTCTTTTGGGGGCCTTCTGGTGCTATGGGTGATTTCCTGGCCATGGTTTTCCCCAGAGTTTGTTGCTTTTTGGCTTTCATGTGGGTCACCAGAGGCTGAGAGAGATGCTCTGAGGATGGACCACAGTTGTTTCTCTAGACCGTCTTAAAAGGAGAAGACAAAAGTGTTTGACAACTTCCAAAGTCAGTCAGGTTTTCAGGTGTATATATACCTCTTCCCAGCTGGCAAACTAAGCACCTCTATATTCAACCCCAGATGTTATAAATGAGCTCAAAATACAGAAAGGCTACTGGCCTGCTGCCCTCTGGTGTCAGACCACAGCTGTAGGCAGTACTGTGTAGAATTCTGTTTTTCTTCCAGAAAAGCACTCTCTTCTGTGCAGGCACTGCCTCCCAGCCCAGGACTTAAGTCCAGCTGAGGCTTCTGTATGGGTATACCTGCCTCCCAGTGGGACAAGATGGCATCCTGCATAAGCTCACCTCCCAGCTGGAACCAGGCTACTGGCAGAAAGAGAGGCCAAAAGTGCCAAGATACCCAGAATCCACAGCCTCTGTTGCCAGGCCCCAGCCTCAGGTGACACTGCCAAATACCCACCCCCCCCGCTGGAAAACACTCTCCCCCTGGCAGGTGCCGCCTCCCGCCCTAGAAACCAAGTGCGGGCAGAGCCTCCACCTGGGCATCTCCATCTCCCAATAGATCAACATGACGTCATGCACAAGCTTGCCGCCACATCCATATGGCTACCACACAGCAGAGGTAGAAAAATAGGCCAAAGGAGACAAGATGCACAGAGTCCAAAGCTGGGCTCTCAGAACATGGCAATTGTTCATGCCAATCCCACTAGCAGTGCGTCCGAGACCAGGGGCTAGTCAAGTCCCATCTCTGCCTGCCGGTCAATACAGGGAAAAAAAAATCAACATGGTGAGTTACCTTCAGTCTGTGCAAGCCCACACTTGCTGAGAGTGGGGTCAGCAAAAGAGAGGAGGTTTTTCGTTTAGTGGTATAAAGTCCAAATTAACAGCCATATGCTGTGTCCTGGGGCTCACTAGGTGTCTAGAAGGCCTCATTTAACTATCAATTCAGGTCTTGGTTTCCAGAGGGATTTAGGGAGATGTGTGTTTAGTCCACCATCTTGACTACACCCATCAAGATTTGCTGTTTTTTAACAACGTTTCAGGGAACTATTTATGACAAATCTTTAAAGTGTTAATCCCCAAAGATGTATTGCATCAGGCAAATCTTCTGCAAGGATCTCTTTAAAATGTTAAAAGGCAAAGATGCCACTTTGAGGGCTAAGATATGCCTGACCCAAGACAAAGTATTTTCAATTACCTTACATGCATGTGAAAGCTGGGTAATGACAAATGAAGACTGAAACATTGATGCCTTTGAATGATGGTACTGGAAAAGAATCTTGAAAATACTAAGGACTGTCAGAAGAACAAACAAATCTGTCTTGTAAGAAGTACAACCATAATGCTTCATTTCACATATTTTGGACATCTTATCAGGAGGGGCCAGCACCTGGAAGAGAATATCATGGTCGGTAAAGTAGCAGGCCAACCAAAAAAAGAAAGAAAAAAGATCCTCAACGAGATGAGTTGACACAGTGGCTGTAAACATGCACTCAAACATAGGAACAACTATGAGGATGGTGCAGGACCAAGAAGTGTTTCATTCTGTTGTACAATGGGTCCCTGTGGCAGCTAACAACAACAGTACAGAAAGTTTATGTCAGAGAAGACTCAACCGTAGATAGAAAGTCAGGTGAATAAACACATGCCATGTGATATTCTCTCAAGTATTCTAGGAGGAAAGAAAGGGTGGCATAATTGTTTGGGGTTAAGTATGGCTATGTAACTAATAAATGTTAGTCAAATGCCTACCACAAGATAGTGTATTAGACATGTTATATGCACATTGTATCATTGACTTCTCACAATATGATTAAGAGATGTACTTAATTTTTTCAGAATGTTTATTTCACAAATGGTGTCACAAAGTCAGAAAGAAGTAATGTGCCAAGGCTGCACAGTCAGTGATAAATTCAGGATTTGAAACAAAGTCTGGTCAACCCCCAAACTTCTGTCATTTCCACTAAGTCCCTTTTTCATCTGTTGTATTAAACGGTACTCTAGTATTGTCAATTTATTTAAGCTATTGATTGTTTCTATTAAAAGATGTGAACTTTTATCAATTATTTGATTTGAATGTGTACGAGGAAAAGAGTAAATGAAGGGAAGAATAGAGGGAAGAAAGGAGAAAGAGAGAGAGATTGAAAAAGATAAAATGTATACTATACAAATTAAAATCCTGTAACAGACAGAAAGGATTGGGACCAGAATGCGCAGGTAAAGAAACTAGCAATGGAATGTAGGGGTGTGTCATTTGCTGAAATAAGCAGGAAAGAGAAGTTGCTGGGTAAGGATAGCTGAGATATTACAGATGCAAGGTATGAGAATATTGCATAGACATTAACTTAGGAAAATACATGTTAGGTGCTTGAGTAAACATACGGTTTGTGGAGTTTTAAAAAGTTTGGAGTTATCTAGTACTCAAAGTGGTGACACAAAATCAAATTCACTGTATAATTCATTTGGAACTTTTCCGAACGAGATGTATATAATTTTGTTTATATGTATGGAGCCGTGGTGGCATAGTGGAAACCCTGGTGGTATAGTGGTTAAGTGCTACAGCTGCTAACCAGAAGGTCAGTGATTTGAATCTACCAGGTGATACTTGGAAACTCTGTGGAGCAGTTCTACTCTGCCCTATAGGGTTGCTATGAGTTGGAACTGACTCAACAGCAGTAGGTTAAGTTTTGGGTTTGGGTGGTATAGTGATTAAGAGCGTGGCTGCCAACTGAAAGGTTGGCTGTTTGAATCCACCAGCCACTCCTTGAAAACCCTTTGTGGCAGTCCTACTCTGTCCTATAGGGTGACTATGAGTCAGAATTGACAGCAATGAGTTTATAGATAGATAGATATATTTTCATATATATATATATCTCCCACGTTTACACAGTTTTTCACAAACAAATAAGTGCAGTAGGAGATAAGGAATCAATTGCAATAAATCTTAGCATTAGTGTCCATTTATGTTAACTCACACTAATAATTTTGTAAATACCTTTTAAATAATTTTAAGAAGTATTTCACCCTACTTGCCTTTTGATTTCCAAAACACATTGTCTCTTATCCAGTGTTCTTTTTCTTTTTCTTTTTTTTATGACTGAGTGAAAATGTACATTCCCATATAAATTTACATGTCCACCTATATGCAGCTTCTACTGCTCTCCCTGCCCGGTGACAGCACACTATTCCTCTCTGTTCCATGCATGTCTCATCCTCCCAACAGTCTCCTTTCCCCGCTTCTCCATCCACTCTCCTTCCTCCAGCCAGAGGTCAGCAGGATGATATCCTACAGATGCATAGAAACATAGAATGCCTCCAATATATGGTCACTCTGCATTGCCAAGTCCAATCCATTCATGTCCGAGGAGTGGACCTTCGTTATGATTTATGGGCAAGGGCAGCATCAGGGCCAGGTGTCATGCTCCCAGGGCAACCCAGAAACCACTGGACCATCAATTGCGGTCTTTTAGTGGAGATCTCAGGGTGCACCTCTTTTTATTCTTGTGTTGCCAGTGAGACTCAACTTAGTGAGTTCCGTCGTGGCTATCACTGGTGGTGGTCAGGTGCAATCCAGTTCTTCTGGTCCCAAGTCGATGTAGGCACCAACGCATGTGGGTCTCTCTGTCTTCTGGGTTGTCTTTACCCCATGTCATTTTGGTCCTTGGTGATCATCTGTTTCTGCTGAGTTGAGACCATTTGCTGTGTTCTTAATTACTTACCTAGTTACTCTCTCCAGTTTTATAATGACCATGAATATTATGTCACAGATGTTATGCACCAGCAATTATTTTACTAAATATTTGTGTTCATATAGATTGATATGTCTGTGGTTTCCTAGACTAAAAATATACGGCAGACCAGGTAAACCATGGAGACGATTCTTTGATACTTGAGAGGGGAAATGAATTTAGGCTGGACTGAATTAGTTATACTGCAGTTGCTGTCTTTTTATTTTGTATTGGCATCTTCAGTGCCTCAGTCTCAACAATGATAAGTGTCATGTTCTGAGAAGGGACATCTGAGCAATAGAAATACCACAAAACAAATGATGCTATAAAAACAAACAAAATTGTCCAGCCTGACAGCCAAAAGAAGACACATGCAGAATTTCTCACAATCGTTAGCTATTAAAGAAATTCAAGTCAAAACTACAATGAGATATCATGTCACCCTCATCAAGGTTGGCTATGATCCAAAAAACACAAAACAACAAATACTGGAGAGGATGTAGAAAAATTGGAAGTTTCCTATGCTGCTGGTGGGATTGCAAAATGGTACAACTTCTTTGGAAAGCAATCTGGTTCTTCCTTGAAAATCTGGAAATAGATATAGCATTTGACCCAGTAATCCCACTGCTTGGAATCTATGCTACAGAAGCAAGGTCAGTCACACGAACAAATACATGCACGAAAGTTTATTGCAGCACAGTCCACAGTAGCAAAAAGATGGAATCAACCTGGATGCCCAGCAACAGATGAATGGATAAATAAACTATGGTATATATACTTGATGGAACACTATGCAATGATAAAGAACAGTGATGATTATAGGAAGCGTCTCATAAGTTGATTTCAATTGAAAGACATTATGTTGAGTGAAATTAGTTAGCGGCACAAGGACAAATACTGTATAAGACCCCTACCACAAAGACTTAAAAACAGACTGATGTATAGAAGAAAAGACTCTTTGATGGCTGCAAGGGAGGGGAGGGGGGAAAGGGCTGGTTATAGATTAGATAGTTGATTGAAATTTGGTTGGGTGAAATCAGTGACAGCACACATTAGAAAGGAGATCAACACTAACTGGACTTCAGCATAACCTGAATACTCTTCCAACCTTAACCCAATATTACAAGGACAGAGTAGCTTGGGTGGGGGTCCGGGGACCATGCTGTCAGGGGACATCAAGGCCAATCGGCATAACCAGCCTATTGCTAAGAGAGTCGTCTCCACCCCACATTGATGAGTGGTGTCTGGGATCTTAAAAGCTAGCAAGCTGCCATCTGAGGTACACCAAATAGTCCCAATTCAGGAGGAACAGATGATCACCAAGGAACAAAACAACATGGTGGAAAGAGAACCCAAAAGACAGAAAGACCCACTTGAATGGGTGACTACCTCAACATGTGACCAGAAGAACCAGGTGGTGCCCGGCCACCACCAGTGGCAGCTGCGATGGGGCTCACAAAGTTGGGTCTCAGTGGCAACATGAGAATAAAAGGGGTGCACTCTGAGAACTCCACTAAAAGACCGCAATTGATGGTCTGAAGATTTTGGGGTTCCCCTCGGAGCATGGCCCCTAGACCTGATGCTACCCCTGTCCATAAATTGTTACTGAGGTCAACTCCTTGGATAGGAGTAGATTTGACTTGGCGACACAGAGTGACCATATAGTATGTGCACTTTATGGTTGTATGCATCTATAGGATGTCATCCTACTAGCATCTGACTGGAGGGGAGTGGTGGGGGTGGAGGAGAGGGGACAGGAGATTGTTAAGAGGATATGACATGTATAGAATGGAAAGGTGGAGTGTGTTGTCACCAGACAAGGAAAGCAGTTAAGAGCTGCACAAAGGCAGACATGCAGATTTAAACAGGATTGTACACTTTCACTCAATAGCAATAAAAAAATAATGTCTTGCCTGACAAAAATAAAGATAGTTTGTCAAATGCTTGGATAGAGCCCAAGAGGGGTAATGTTTCTTTCTTTCTTTCTTTTAAATTATTCCTTGGAGTTTCTAATGATTTCTGATCTCTGATATATTGAGCTGAATTATTTTTAATATGGTATAAGATTCCAAGAGTAAACTAGGTGATGCTGAGGATATCTTTTAAATACTTTGGAAATAAATATCTGTTTTTACAGTAACACAAAAAGTTGTTTTCACTGGAATTCAGAGAATATCAAAAGAGGTATAGCAGTAGAATACATTAGGTAGCTTCCATATATAAAACAATTATGAGCCAATATGGATGTTTAACTATATTTTTCTTTGTGGTACAAATATATAAAACATTTGCCAATTCAAAAATTTCTATGTATGTACATCAGTGGCGTTAATTATGTAATTAATGTTGTACGACCATCATCACTATCGTTTTCTGATTTATTCTATCCCCATAAACGAAAACTCCTTACCAACTAACCAATAACTCCTCCTTTCTCCCTTTTCTTTCCTTCTACCCCTGATAACGACTCAGAAGCTTTGGTTTCATATATTTGCCTTTTTCATGTAAGTGAGATCATGCAGTATTTATCCTTTTGTGACTGACTTATTTCACTCAGCATAGTGTTTACAGGGTTCATCCGTACTGTGGCATGTATAAATACTATATACTTGAATGAGTGTTCCTTCTATTTGAGGACATTGAGGTTCCTTAATGAGTCATCAGGTTAGTGGATGGCAACATTTGTCAATTATATCAGGAATGCTGCTGGATTGGGATAGCACTTGGATTTTTCATATGTGGCTGCTTTTCCGTTTATAAATTAGCTATTCTAAAAAGCTTTGAAAAAGGGAGAAAGCTTCCAGTATGTCCCTTCACAGAAAGGAAATAATATAGTGTTGCTGTATGAAACAAAAGAAAAAATGTAAAGTATGCTGTTCTTGTTTTCGATATTACTGTATCTATTAGTAGTAGGGATTTGTAGAGTTTAGTGTTATCACATAACTCTATCATTTTCTTCATGATTCAACGTTAATTAAAGTAGGCTTTAAAAATAACTTCATATATACATATTTACAAGAATTTAAAAAATGAATAGTATGCTTATTTGAAAATGTATTGGCTCTTAATATCTTAGATAAGTCAATCACAAATGCACTTTTTAAATATTGTACATTCTTTTATGTTGTTTTTAAAGTCAATAAATTCTTTTAAGAGTCTAGTGATCACAAATATACAGAAAGGTGTAAATTTCCAGTAGATTCAGTTGAAACAGGAATTTAATACATAAATATAAAAATAAAGCATTAGAAGTGACATTAAATTTATCATGTGCTAAACTATATATGTAGGTCCAAATAGAATTATAAAGTATGTTTTTTTCATTTTATTCTCTGGAATGGTTTTAAATATACTGGCAAAACACACATACATAATTGAGCATTTAAATACTCAGAATATTTAAGAAAACAGCATACCTGATCGTATTATTATTTCCAGCAGGAGATTTCCGTGTACTACAGTGGACCAGTGGGACTAATTAAGAAACCTAGATGAATTCAGTATGAACATAAAATAAGCATGCTGTTTATTATTTGCTCCAGTTTTTAACTAGATTTGTTTCATAATCCAAGCTTATGTCTGTATTCAATTATAATGACTTACTTTTCCTGACTGTACAGTTTGTAGCAAGAGATACATTACGATGGTAGACAAATTCTATTCTTAATTTTTGCATATTTTATATTGGTTGAATGTTGCCCTTGTCAGTCAGGAATTATTTTCCCGAAGTTTATTAAGAAAATGTTCGGCATCCTGCTTTAGTAAGTGGCCTCTGGGGTCTTAAAAGCTAGCAAGTGGCCATCTAAGATGTGTCAGTGTGCCCCAATCCACATAGAGCAATGGAAAATGAAGAACACCAAAGATAGAAGGAAAATATGCACCCCAAACACAGAAAGGGCCACATAAACCACAGACTCCATCAACCCGAGACTGGAAGAACTACCACCAATGACTACCCTGTCAAGGAACAAAATAGACAACCCCAGACCCAGCAGGCAAAAAGTGGGCTGTGGAACTGCAGTTTACATAAGAAGATCAGAACTGGGGGCCTTAGAATGGAGTGACTCTGGAAGAGAGGGCCCCCAAACTTTCAGTTAGTACAAAACTAAAACCAATCCCTAAGCCAACTGTTTAGCTGTTTGGCCAAGTGCTGTCGAGTCGGAGCTGTTTAGACAAAGATTAAACTGGACTATAAAACACAAAATGATACTGGTGAAGAGTGTGCTTCTTGGCTTAGGTAGATGTATGAGACTAAATGGGCAGCTCCTGTCTGGAGGTGAGATGGGACAGCAGAAAGGGATAGGAGCTGGTTGAACGGACATGGAAAATACAGAATAGAGAAGAGGAGTGCACTGTCATGTTGTAGAGAGAACAACCATTAACAACCATTAACAATGGTGCATAAGTTTTTGTATGAGAAGCTGACTTGAATTGTAAACTTCCACTTACAGCATGCACGTGCGCGCGCGCACACACACGCACACACCTTGTTTCCCATTATGTCTTAAGTCAGCTATATCTTTCCTTTCTTTTTTCAAGAACCTCAACATTGACTAGCCAACTAGTCCAGTGGGATTTCTAGCTAATTGGTATCATGTAACTCCATGATTATAAGATTTTTTACCTTTGTAACTAGTGACCATATTATGCAGTACATTGAAAGGTGTGCAAATCAAGCCAACATATCTTCAGAAAACACATTTGAGGAATTTTTTACAGATACTTTCATTTGAATTAGTTTTTCAAGTAGATACTTTGTTATTGTTCAGTGGATCATTATGAGAATAAATACTTACTACTTATGAACAGTAACCATGAACAGGAACCAGAGGCTTCCCATGGGTATTATGTTTCTTGAATAGACTACTTTGATTACTTTGGTGACCATACTATTAAATATCTTTTAATGTGAATCCCTAGTGTCTTTTATTCTCGTGGAAAATTTTTATAAGAGAAGTGTTTTACATTCTATGTTCAAATAAACATAAAAGTTTTAATAGTCTTTGCCATGACTGACTAGCAGGGTTTATTTAACTCTGTTATTCATTAAAGATTTGGAGTTAAATAAAAGTTTGGCTCTGATGTTATATCTATAGGGATCTCCAGGTTATAAATATAATGTGCTAACAGGGAAAATTTTCCATAGAAGATGAATAAAAAATATTAGTTTAAGGCTTTATTGGAGTTAAAATTTAAAGCCACTTACAAATGCCTCCGTATTGTTTGTGGGTTTTTTTCCCCTGAAAATCAGGCAAAAATGAACCTCTTTCTGATGGGTATCCTACAGATCTATATCAGCTGCAGTAACTCTGGTTTTGCTATCCTTCAAAGATATACTTAAACAAGGTTCCTTAAAAAGCTACCTGTGATCCACAAAGTTTGCCTTAAAAATGGTGAAATGTTCTGGAATTCTTTTAGATTTCAATTTATAAGAATATTTAGTGCTTCACTTCAGAATGAATATGGAATGTATAAAACTACTGAGGAAATATTAAAATGGAACAAAATATTATATCTCAGAGATAATAAATTCTCCAGAAAAGATACTATATTGGTTAGATTGAGAAAGGGGAACTGACACACAGCCAAAAGCATGCATGATTAAGATAAGAAAACATGGAGACATAGTCTCATATTTTATTTTACAGATGAAAAACCAGAAGACTAAAGGAAGAAAGAGGCTTGACTGGTAACAATGATCTGGCTGCAGACTTCATGGAAAGCTGGTATGTTCTACTCCATGGAGGTTAATGTGAGTATCCATCAAATCATGATTTATCTTGGTTTATTTATTCTCACTCATTGTCATCAACTTGGCTATTGCACAAGGACTTGTAGCAGAGATTCTGGGAGGCACATTTAGAATAAGATGATGGCAAAGACCATGTCTTAGTTCTTCAAGGTTGTTGTAACAGAACACAACAAATAGATGGCTTTAAAGAACAGAAATGTATTTTATCAAAGCCCAGATGGCCAGAAGTCTGAATTCAGGATACCAGCTATAGAGGAAGTTTCTTTCTCTCTTGGCTCTGGAGGAAGATCTTTGCTTCTTTTCACTTCTATAGCTCCAATGTTTCTTGCTTTTTTGGAAATCTTCAAGTCACATCAACCACCATTCTTCCCACCCCTTGGTTTGTGCTTGTGACATATCAAATCTGCTCTTTTTATAACTTGGAAATGATTAGGTTTAAGGCACATCCTACACTGATATGAGCTCATTACCATAATAAAAAACCCTATTCCCAGATGAGATTACATTAATAGGTATGAAAGTTGGGATTCCAACACATATTTTGAGTGGGACACAATCCAATCACTAACAGACCGTGAATCAGTTTTACAGATGACAGATCTTTTTATTTTTAACAGCTTTGTTGACCTAATGCATACATTATTTTAAAGTGTACAGTTCAGTGGATTTGGGTATCTTCACAGAGTTATATAACCATCCCCACAATAGATTTTAGAATGTTTAAAGAAATCCCATATTCTTTAACCTTTACACTCTAACTCCCCATTCTCCCCAGATCTAGGTGACCGCATTCGGTACAATGAATCACTTTTATATGGCCTTTCAAGCCATGGTCTTGTAACTCACAGAACATGATGGACTGGGACTATGTAAATTGAGTGACTTATGGTTTCCCAAGGGGACTGGTCCTGCTGGGAAGACCACGGCTTGAATTTGACAAGGAGCAGGTTTCTGTAGAGTCCAATCCCACAGAGGTTCCTGGGGAATTCACTATCTCAGGAGTCTCAAGTGAAGTGTGTCATCTGAACCTGGGGTCACTATGTGAAGAACCTCCTTGACCCGAAAGAAAGAGCTGTAACATGGGAGAGGACACAAGATATAAAGAGACAGTGGAAGTGCGCTTCACAGAGTGAAATAGCTGCATTGATCTTCCCAAACCAAAGTAAGAGATGAGCACCTTCACACAGGAGGCTTACTGGCAGAGCTAAAAGAGTTATAACACTTGTCTATACATGGCAGAGATCTGCGTGTACCCTGTATAGGGTTTCCTCAGGGGATCCTATGTAGGAATCTTCCTGTAACAGAGTTGAGTTGGATGCCTCTGGGAAGAAGCCTGACCAGAGGAATGAAACCAATTGTGATACTTTCTTGTGCAGGGCAAAAGAAACCTGAACGTGCTCTGTGCAGGGACTGCATGCGTCTCCCCACAGAGCAGTAAGGGCCTGGGTAACGTGGTGGCAAGTTATCCCCATAGGCCTGGGTAGAATGACGGGAGCCAGCAGCAGAGGCTTAGAAGTGCCTGGAGACAGATGTATGGGAGATCCCGTTCAAGAGTCTTTGCACATGCAAGGCAAGGCATGATGAGGCCCAGTGGCAGAGCAGAAGTCTCAGTAAGTGTGGTGATAGTCAGAGACAACGGTGATGTGAATGTAACATCTGACCTGAACCGGCTTGTCCGCCCAGCAACGTAAGAATGGATGTGGGGAATTTATGAAAGGGTAAGCTTTTCCTCTTTGAGAATCTGTGGTTGCTGTTTACTGCTTGCTTTCTATAAATAATAATGATGACTTTCACTTTGCTAACACTGTGTGTCTGGCCTGATCACAGGTAAATGTAGCACCCACAGAAAGGCTGATGCCAGTATGTGTAAGTGCCTCATTCCCAGCAGTCTCTTACGATTGCCTGGAAGTTTAAGGCATAACCTGTCTACCTGGGCAATGCAGATAGAGTGTACGCCAAGAATCTACTTTCTGTCTCTGTGGTTTCAGGACATTTCATAGAAATAAAGTCATACAATATGCAATCCATTGTGACTAGCTTCTTTCACTTAGCATAGCATTTTCAACATTTATTTATGTTTTGCCAAGTATTGATACTTCATTACTTTATTGTTGTCAAAAATATATAATAAAACATTTGTCAGTTTAACATGTTTCACATATGCAAATTTAGTAATATCAATTACTTCATTTTTAGGTACATAACACGTGCCTTTTGTGCTTGTTTGCTGGCCGTACCCTCACTCCGTGAAATGCCCTCACCCCATGAGGCGCCCTCACAAGCACTGCTGTGCCAGTCCTCTTTCACATGTTGCTGTAAAAAAAATAGCATAATGTGTTTACAGCAATATCTCACACAGGAAGTGCACAGCTGGCAAAATGCTGAAGGTGCACGTTATTTGTGTAACAATACTATAATCATGTGGTGCAACTATAACCAACATCCACTGCCAAATTTCCGTCACTATAAACAGACACTCAGTACTCCCTAAACAGTAACAGGATTTTAGGACTGTTAACCTTTACAAGTTCTATGCCACCTTTGGTAGCTCTTGGTTTGCATAGAACATTATGTAAATAAGTATTGCAATATAATTTTCTAGACAATATATATGGGAGTAGTTTCTCATGTTAATATAAATCCTCCCTCCTCCACAATGTCATTTGATTATGTAAAACCGAAAGACACAAGTGAGTGTCTACTATGTGTAATTGTTGGTGTTAGGTAATAGATGGCAGCCATATAAATTGTCATTTCTGCTGTTGAGGAGCTTTCAGTTTAGTGTTGGAGAAAGACATGCGCTGTCTGAGATGGGAAGCTTCATCCCGACTCCTGATGGTTTCTTTCATATATCCTGATGATTACAGCTATTATCATTATGTTCAAGAAGTTTTGCTTTCTACTGACTCAGGAGAGGAGGCAGATGGAAATGATTGAAATATATATTGGATGCACTTTATGGTTCTATGCATCTATAGGATATCATCCTGCTGCCCCAGGGCTGGAGGAAGGGGATCAAGTGGAGAGGAGGGGGAAGGAGGCTGTTGGGAGGATGAGACATGTATGGAGCAGAGAGGAATAGTGTGCAGTCACCAGACAGGGAGAGCAGTGGAAGCTGCATATAGGTGGGCCTGTAAATTTGTATGGAAATGTACATTTTTACTCAGTCATCATAAAAAAAAAAAAGTCAAAAAAGAAATATTTCATAAAAGTAACCCAGGCATGCTTGCCTGACTTCCTTCCTCTCTCCCCTCATTCCTTATACCCCATACTGCTTTGGAATTAGATTTTTCACAAGGATCATTTGTTCTAATCTCTTTTCTCTATGATGAAATTTTCTAGAGTCAGGCCTTCTTCCTTTGGAGCAGGCAGTAGGGTAGAATCTGGTTACAAATGCACAAGTCCAGTTCTACAGAGATCATGCCTGTTGGCTGTGGGGTAGAGACTCCAGTGGCACATTGTTGAGCTCCTGGTAGGAGAACAAGTAATGGTGGTGAATGTCCAGTGGGAATGATCCCATCAGCAGTATTCTGAGCAGATTTGTCCACTTTTAGTATCTTGAGTACACATTTATTTCCTCTATCCTCCCAATGTCAAGTTTATTTTTAGAGCATCTGACATCTTTCTAATAAATTCCGTTTATACTTAAAGGTGATTTCTGTTGTCTGCAGCAAAGAACCAAGTACACTTTCCTTGTCATTTTTAAGTTAATGATCCCAACAGTAGACATCTCATAGAGGTATTATGAGGATTTAATAAGATAACACATAAAAAGCTCTTAGAGTAGTGTGTGTCTCCAGATAAACGTTATTTGAAATATGTGTTACGTTACCAGATTCGAAAACCTTTGTGATATCCTAACAGACCCTAATCTGGATAGTAAAAATCATTTAAATGAATTATGTCATTTAGAATAGACTTGGCAATGCAGGCAAAGTATATCCGTGTGCTAATTCTTGTTCTACATTAGGTGATTAATGTTTTGGCTATTGAAGTCAAATTAAACTGTGATGGATGTTGAAATTACATTTAAACATCACATAGGTTAACTTTTTTTGTTTTTAAAAAAGGATGATGACATTATGGACCTATTTGAAGCTATAGTGTGAAAAATAAAAATGCTCTAGCTTAAGATCCTAAAAATAATAATTGTGATAAATATTGAGTGGCTCTAGGTCCTTGCTGGAAATACAGTATATATGTGTATGTGTATAGTACACATGTATATAAATGATATACTTAGGAAATTCTTGTTTATTAAATTCAAATTTATTTTTGAGATGAATTAATTTAAAAACAGGCTGTTAGGTTCAAAGAGATAAACCCTATTGATAAGACAAATACACCAGTGACCAGAATTAATTATATAATGGGTTTTTGCTTTTCAAAGAAGTGCTGTAATTTTTCTTGCTATCCCTAAACAAAGTTCTTCATTGTTTCTGTAAAATCTGAAAGTAGCTATCTAGGGTCAGGGCTGCGTGTTGCGCATTAAAGGATAGAGCTGTAAACCATCTTACTAATTAGGGTTACACAGAACCAAAGAAAAAAACTTTGATTAAAAAAATTACACTTCATTTTGAGCTCTGAAGCATCCAGCTAATCCATTTACATGGCCCATGTTAATAGAATAATTACCTCTTCCTCATTTCATGCCAAGTGTACAATTATTATTATTTTTTTTTGCATTTCCTGCCTACTAAATCATAGTGAAAACTGGGCTCACATGTAAAACATGATGATGCAACTGTACTTTTCATTGTGTAGTAAAGCACATTTATTTAGCAGTCATTTTCATGTATCACATCTGCCACATGCTGTACTTTACAGACTAAGCAGTAGTTCCTAATGAATCTTTTAGGAGAAAATGTAAAAGAAGCTACTGTGAGAGTGAACCCACTGTCTATGATAACAGTTAGATGTGTTTACAGTACTTTAATATTTTGAGAGGTAAAATTGCTTGGGGTAGTTTGCAGGGCCCCAGATCTCCAGTGCCTGAAATGTTTAGTAGCTATAGTTGATTATTAACATATGTTACAATGTTTGACACTATCAGGTAGGAAGTCAAGGCCTTCCATCTCTGTCTCAACAGCCACAAAATCTAAGACCCTGCCACTGTAGCTGAGACAATCACTTGATCGGCTTCATATATTTCTAATTTCAAACCCTAAGATTTTGCTTATACTAGTATACCCATTACAAATTCCCTCTTTTTAGCCTAGAAGACAGACGGACCCATGTAAAAGGGTACACTGTATCAACGTGTGACCAGAAGAACCAGATGGTGCCCAGCTACCACCAAAGACAGCCGTGATAGGGCACACAAAATTGCATCCCTGTGGCAACATGAGAAAAAGAGGGGTGCAGCTCAAGAACTCTACTAAAAGACCACAACTGGTGGTCTAACAGCCCCGGGGTTCCCCTGGGAGTGTGGCCCCTAGACCTGCTGCTGCCCCTGTCTAGAAAACATTACTGAGGTCAACTCTTCAGACAAAAATGGACTAGACTTGGGGACACAATGTGACCAGGTGGTGTGTGTACTTTATGGTTCTATGCGTTTATAGGATGCTGTCCTACTGGTCTTTTTCTAGATGGGAGAAAAGAAGGTGGAGAGGAGTGGGCATGAGCTTCTTAAGACGATACAACAAGTATAAAATGAAAAGGAGGAGCGTGCTGTCAGGGGGCAAGGAGAGCAGAGGAGCTGCAGGTAGGCGGGCATGCAAAATTTATTTGGATTGTATACTTTCACTTAATCACAATAAAAATAAAGAAAAAATAAACTGCCAAAAAAAAAAATTTCCCGTTTTTCTGGTACTCTGATTCTATCACTTTCCCCAACCTCTACTGGAAAATTCAGAGCATCACCACTTTCAGAAAAGCTGACAAACTTCATTCTGCATCATTCAATGGGTCTTCACAGAGCTTCAGTACATAATTTACACTAAATATATGTACATACATGTCACTGTATAATCATTCTTTATTTGCTCAAATGATAGCCTTCTAATCTGAACATTATCTGCTCCTAGGTATAGGCCTGGTAACCGTCTCTCAGATATAACTAATTACATAAGGACCTAAATTACTAATTCCATAAATTCTTATCAAAGACTAATGGTAGGTATGGACTAATCCTGGAAACATAGAACTACAACATTGCTTTACTTACTAAAGTAAGTTCAGAGATGTCATGAACTATTTTACCTTTCCAAATAACCTATTGAAAACCACAAAGATGGTTGACAGCCACACTATTAAATCTAAAAAAGAAAAAAAAAGGACAAACTGTGCTTCTACTCCATATTGTAGAAATTCTGAGAGGCCTGTTCTCTTTAAAGAAAAATGATAAAAGCAAGCGATTTTTCATTTTTTTAACCATCAAAGTGAAATATTGCCTTCAAAGAGTAGTCAAAATTTAACATATCTATTTTATAGGAAGAAAGCATTGTCATTATAGAATGACCTACTTGCTTGAAAAAATTCACAGGTGAAAAAATTTTCAGTGAGGCTTTGGAATTTTGTTTTATATTCACATTGCACTAGCCAGTGTTTCTGTACAAAGGTCTACAGGTTTGTAGAAAGCAAACGGAATCAAAACTATTTTTTAGGCTGTTAAATCCAACATACTTTAGATACTCTTCAAACGTTAACTTTGTGGCTCAGTATTGTACAACCAATGAGGAAGTGTTGTTACGATAGTGATACTCTTTTAAAGAATCACATTAGATTCAACATACTTATATTCACTGCTGAATTTTATGTAACTAGAAATTAATAGACTGATAACCCTACAGTGTGCTCTTTTTATAATCTAGATGATAAATAATGAAAATATTTTAGTGATTCCTAAACTTTGGAGAGAGAAGCATGCCATGTATTCTCAAATAAAATTTTATTAAATTTGAGATTTGAAACAACTAGAAAATTGAAAGCTTCAAGCAATAGCGAATTCTTTTTATGTTTACAGCAACAATAATAATGAGCACAAGTGAAGCAGTTTACTTAAACATCTCTGAATGTAACTTCTGTATGTGACTCAGATAAGCTTTTTCTTTTTTAAAATTGTATAGTCATAATTATTTGGGTCAATCAGTAAACCTTTAAGAAAACCAATGTAATAGGGGAAGAGCTGTTTCTGGGTGGGGTATAATTTATGTAAATAATTGAGAAATCAACAATATCAAGGAGAAATAAATAGATATATAGATGTTGAACAAGAGTCAAAGTGGGTCAGGAATGATCTAGTAGCTATACAATATCATTTGAACCCATTTTCTCAAAGATATTTCGAACTGGCTTGAGATACTCCCGTTAAAAGAAACAACAAAAAGTGACTAGTTAAAAATATAAGAGAAAATGTGTAGATCAGCCCTTTGGCAGCCTCCTTATATTAAGAAATATGAGGCAAGTTGATTGACAACTTAAAGCGAGCAAAGAAGACAAAGAATGAATATTCAAGCACTCTCGTACTGTTGTGAACGAACAGAGACATTTGGGCAATGAATGAGGCAGAAATCTTAAATTGTTAAATTGGGTAAAAGATTAGATGACTTCTTTATTTTTATAGAAGACAACACAATGAATTTGTTTTTTCTGGTGCTATTGATTTGTACTAATTTACTCTTAAAATTGGGTCTGTACAATTTTATTCTTGTTTCTCCTAGGACTTTCCATGTATTACTTTGTATTGTGAAACTCAATATGTTAACTTCACTGGGAAACATGTTTCCCTTTCATCTTCTAACTGTCCTGTACAGATTACTAACTGTCTCTGATTACACACAGTTTGAATTCTACCAGAGATTCACTTGCTTGAGAGAAAAGAATGAATAACAGCCTGATTGTTCTTTTAGCACAACAGGTCTGAAATGTACAGACCACTCCAGGCACACCTCCTGTCCTCTTTTGCCTTCCTCAACTTCCTTGTATATTTCATATGTTTTTCCAAGGATGGATGGTGAGAATACTGCAAAAAATCAAGAAACAGGAAGAGACATTCGCAGTCCTTCCAACTCTATTTTAACCTTTGATTTTTATTAGCATTATTCTCTTTTACAACAGTAAAGCTTGTGGAGAACAAAAGTGATATCTAAAACTTCTCTGATAGCTCTTAACTTACCAAACACATGATGTTGAAACTAAAGTAGATACTTAGGAAATGGCCTTTATGTGAATGAAGGAAGGATTATTAAATCAGTAATACCAGAGAGCTAAGGTGTCGTACAACAGAATTCTAGTACTTATTAAACTGTTTTGAAAAGTAAAATATCCCTTTGTCCATGCACTTTACTGAAATCTCATTCCAAAGTTAATGCTGGTTATTTAACATAAATGAAACACAATTTTATAATCCTTGTCAAGTGTTCTGTCAGAAAATTCACATAAAGCAGAGCTTATTAAAGAGAATAAGAAGAGGATTATATGATTCACATTGACAAGGGAAAAAATCAAATTAAAAAAAGAAGTACTTTACTCTGTCACTTAGAAGGCATTGCAAATATATCACCAATGAAAATATGCCTATAAATCAAGTCTGTAATCAGATTGGTCTCAAAAAATGAGACAGAAAAAGAATTTTACAAACTAAGTTATTATAATGCTAATTTAACATCAAGTTTACGGATATTGATAGTCTTAATGAAGCAGTTAGAACAGCATAGTGGACAATACAAGAACCATTAAGAAGCAACCTGGGGACTATATTACGGTGTCTGTTATTGTGTGGATTTAGGTCAGTACTTTACATGGCTGGCTGTGAACTAGAATCACCTGAGGAACTTTAAAAGGACGAAACAAAAAGTGTCCTGACCACACCTAAGAAAAGTTAATCTAAAATCTCTAGTTTGATTGTGATACTAAGACACTGTTTTAAAGCTCCTCACATGATTCAACAGGTTTCAATGAATGACTTTAATCCCATGCCTCAATCTCACTTTTGATCTAATGTGTTAGAATCCCTGACTGTCCCTATAGGGGTTCTGTAATGAATAAACATGAAAAAAGATGAGTAACTTCAAAACCACGGAACTATACTTACTATATTTTGAATTTATAATACAGAGATGTAGACATTTTGGTATTACACTTGAAATACATTTTAGTCAAACAAGTAGTAAAGGAGTCACTAAAAATATCTCTGCATGTTCCATATTTTTTAAGTGATGCATATTTACTTTCTTACAATGAATGACTACATTAAAAAAACCCCACAGCTGTGAGGTCAATTCTGACTCATAGTGACCCTACAGAAACTCTATAGGACAGAGTAGAACTTATCATGTTGGGCTTCCAAGGAATGACTGGTGGATTCACACTGTTGATCTTTTGGTTAGGAGCTGTAGCCCTTAACCACTATACTACCAGGGTTTCCAGTGACTACATAGGGAGTTCTAAAACTGAATATACACAAAGAAAATCATAGAGGATAAAACAAGACATAAATATGTTTGATTCTACTCTGGCAAATAAACATTTCTTAATCATTCCATAGAAAAACTTGGTTCACCTCAAACTGACTCATGTTGCTGTGTAAGGACTGGTTCAAGGTTAAAACGAACTTTAAGCTGTGCTGCTAGTGGATATCCACCATGCATCTTTCAGTATGTCATACTGTGGTAGCCTGCACGTTTTTGTGATGCTGCAGTTATACCACTGGCATTTCAGACACCAACAGGGTCACCCATGGTGGAGAAGTTTCAGGGAAGCTTTCAGACTAAGACTAAGAAGGAACTGGTGATCTACCGAAAAAATTGGCCAGTGAAACCCTTACGGATAGCAGCAGAGTTTGTCTGATACAGTGCCAGAAGATGAGGCCCTCAGGTTGGAAGGCACTCAAAATATGCATGCTTGTTAAGGACTAACACCAAAAATCAAACCCACTGCCAGCAAGTTGATTCCTACTCACAGCGACACTAAAAGACAGAATAGAACTGCCCCACAGAGTTTCCAAGCAGCACCTGGTAGATTCGAACTGCCACCCTTTTGGTTAGCAGCCAGTAGCACTTAAACACTACACCACCAGGGTTTCCTGGTAAGACAAAAGGGTCAGTATTCCAGAAGGACATAACCATATTAAATATTATTGTTGCCATCCAGTTGATTCTGATTCGTAGCGACCCCATAGGGTTTCCAAGGAGCACTTGGTGGATTTGAAATCTGGACCTTTTGGTTAGCAGCCTAGCTCTTAACCACTGTACTATCAGGGTTCCTAGTATGGTAGAGGATCACAGAAGAAAAGGAATACCCTCGATAACATTATGAATTAGCATAGTGGCTGCAACAGTGGGCTCAAACATAGCAGGAATTGTAAGTATGGTGCAGACTGGGCAGTGTTTTTTTCTGGCCTGTGTAGGGTTGCTATGAGTTGGAACTGACTTGACCGCACCTAACAAGAAAAATACCTAGCACATATGAAAATTTCAAATGTCAAGATCACAATGAGACAAAATCCTTTTTTATTTCACCAAAGCATTGTTTAAAAATGTAAATGTGACAGTATATGTTTTAGTCAGCTAGGGCTGCTCTACCAGAAATAACACAGAGTGGATGGCTTTAACAAAGAAAGATTTATTCTTACACAGTCCGGTAGGTTGCAAGTCCATATTCAGGGTGTCCACTCCAGGGAAAGACTTTCCCCTTGTCGGCTCAGGAGGAAAGTCCGGTATTGCATCAGTCTTTGTCCAGGGAACCTCTGGTCTGAAGGATGCGCTCTGCTACCGGTGCTGCTTGCTTGATGGTAGCGAGGTTCTCAAATTGTCCTTTGTTTCTTTTTCCTTTTATTCCTTGCAAGCTAAAAGCATTAAGGGTGGGGCAAGCCATACACTAGGGAAACTTCCCCCACAGCAGGAATTCACAGCCCCACCCTAATCCTTTAACATATGGGTTAGCAAAACCACACAATGGAGGACAGTCCCAAGATACTGGGAACCATATCCCAGCCACGTAGCTGCACACATTTTTGGGGGGACACAATTCCAACCATGACACAGTGGAATTCCTGAGTCAAATGGTATATCTGTATCTAATTTTTTAAGGGAGTGCTAGATTGCTTTCCAAAGAGGTTGCACCATTTTGCAATAGCACCAACAGTGTAGGAGAGTGCCAATTTCTTCACAGCCTCTCCAGCATTGGTTGTTTTCTGTTTTTTGGATCATGGCCAACCTCGTTGGGGTGAGATGGTATCTCATTGTCATTTTGATTTGAATTTCTTTGGTAGCTAATGATCATGAGCATGTCCCCATGTGTTTTTAGCTGCCTGGATCTCCTCTTTAGAGAAGTGTCTGTGAATCTCCTTTGCCCATCACTTAATTGGATGGTTTATATTTTTCTTATTGATATTTCGTAGTACCTTATACCAGGCGTCAGTCTGATGTATAGTTTCCCAATATTTTTTCCCATTCTATAGGTGGCCTTTTAATTCTATTAATGAAGTCTTTGGATGCGCAAAAGTGTTTGATTCTTAATAGTTCCCATTTATCTATTTTCTGTTGATTATGGTTTGTTGGACAGATTTTGAAGCCTGTCTAGGTTGTATATTAAACCTTCCATTGTTGTTTCTACTTTTTCTTGGATGAGCTTTATCTTTTAGATTTGGTATTTACATCTTTTATTCAGTTTGAGTTGGTTTTTGTATAAGGTGTAAGATATGGGTCTTGTTTCAATTTATTACAGATAGGTATCCAATCTTGTGAGCACCATTTGTTGAAGAGATTGTTTTTACCCCAATTTAATGTCTTAGGGCCTTTGTCAAATATCAACTGTTTGTAGGAAGATGGTGTCATCTCTGGGGTCTCAATTCTGTTCCATTGATCTATCTGTCTGTTTTTGTACCAGTACCAGGCTGTTTTGACTACTGTGGCAGTGTAATAGGTTCTAAAGTCGGTTAGTCAGAGGCCTCCCAGTGGGTTCTTCTTCTTCATCTGGGGCTTCTTCCCTTTCCAGACAAAGTTGGTAATTTGTTTCTCCATCTTATTAAAAAATGTCACTGGAAATTGTTGTCATGGGTTGAATTGTGTCCCCCCAAAAATATGTGTAGCCATGTGGCTGAGACATGATTCCCAGTATCTTGTGACTGTCCTCCATTTTGTGGTTTCCCTAAACTATACGTTAAAGGATTAGAGTGGGGTTGTAATTCCTTCATAGAATTACTTCCCTGCCCTGCTGTAAAGGGAGTTTCCCTGGAGTATGGCTTGCCCCATCCTTAATCCTTTCAGCCTGCAAGAGATAAAAGGAAAGAGAAGCAAGCAGAGAATTGGGAACCTCGTTACCATCAAGAAAGTAGCACCAGAAGAAGAGCGCGTCCTTCAGACCTGAGGTTCCTGCACCAAGATGCTCCCTAGACAAAGACTGATGCAATACCGGACTTTCCTCCAGAGCCAAAAAGGGGAAAGGCTTCCCCTGGAGCGGACACCCTGAATATGGACTTGCAACCTACTGGACTGTGTAAGAATAAACCTTCCTTTGTTAAAGCTATCCACTTGGTGGTATTTCTGTTAGAGCAGCCCTAGCTGACTAGAACAATTGTATTGGGATTGCATTATATAAGTAGAATGCTTTGGGTAAAATAGACATTTTCACAATATTAAGTCTTCCTATCCATGAGCAGGGTAGGTTTCTCCATTTATGTAAGTCTGTCTTAGTTTCTTGTAGGAAGGGCTTGTAGTTTTCTTTGTAAAGGTCTGTTCTTTCTGTGGCTAGATTTATTCCTGGATACTTTATCTTCTCAGGGGCTCTAGTAAATGGTATTGACTTGTTGATTTCTTCCTTAATACTCTCGTCATTGGTATAAAGGAATCCAACTGTTTTACTTATGTTTATCTTGTATCCTGAGACTTTACTGAACTCTTCTATCAGTTTGAGTAGTTTACTTACAGATTCTTTGGGATTCTCTGCATGTACAATCATGTCATCTGCAAATCGGGAGATTTTTACTTTTTCTTTGCTGATGCAGATGCCCTTTATTTCTTGGTCTTGTCCAATTTCTCTGGCTAGAACTTCTAGTACAATGTTGAATAGGAGCAGTGAGAGTGGGCATCTTTGTCTAGTTCCTGTACCCAGTGGTTTTTAAACAAGATGTTTTTCATTTTCCATGTATTTGTTTTTAATCTTGTTTTCTGATTTTATACTGTTGTGATCAGAGAACATGCTTTCTATTATTTCATTGCATTTCAATTTATTGAAGCTGCTTAGTGGCCTAAAATATAGTTTATTTTGTAGAAGAATCCAAGTGAGTTGGAGAAGAATGTGTTTTGTGCTTCTGTTGAGTGTTCTGTATATGTCTATGAGGTCAAACTGTTTGATTGTGCTGTTTAGGTCTTCTGTATCTAACTGATTTTTTTTATAGTTGTTCTCTCTTTCATGCCAATGGTGACTAAAAGTGTTCTACTATTATTGTGGAATTATCTATTTCTCTTTTCAACTCTGTTAGGGTTTGTTTTTATGTATCTTGGAACTCTGTTCTTAGAAGTGCAAATATTTATTATGGCTATGTCCTCTCGGTGGATTGACCCTTAATCGTTATGCAGTCCCCTTCCTTATATCTTATGCTGTCTTTTGCCTTAAAGTCTATTTTATCAGAGGTTAATGCTACCATTCCTGCTCTTGTTTCAGTTTCTGTTTGCTTGATATATTTTTTCCACCTTTTGGTTTTTAGCTTATTTTATCTTTATATCTAAGTTGTGTCTTTTGTAAGCAACATATTGATGTCTTTTTTTAAAATCCATTCTGCCACTCTCTCTCTTGACTGGTAGATTTAAACCATTTACATTCAGTGTGATTATCAATAAGAATGAATTTACTACTGCCATTTTTTGTGTGTGTGTGTGTGTGTGATGTTAACAGTCTCTTTGTTCTACTTTTCTGTACTGAGTTTTCTTTATTCATTTTCTTTTAACTTTCTTCATTGTTGTTGATTTTGTGTTTATTGAGTCTTTATGAGTTTTTTCTTTTTTTTTTGGTGAGTCAGTTCATCAGTTTTGTTTATGGTTACCCTGTAATTTACCTTTATTTTTCTAAGTTTAAAACAGCTTGTTATAGCGTGATATTACCTTGGCTTCCCCTCCCTATGTAAGTTCTATAATTACACAATTTATTCTGAAGTTGTTGTCATTTACACATTGACATCTCTTGTTCCCTGTTTTGAATCTTGAGGTGTTATTTTGTTTTTGAAAATTCTTTATCTGGGTTAATATCTTGGTGATGCTGTCATGTGTCTTAATCTTGGGCTGTTGTCTAATGTTGTTGGCTCACTGAAGGAGTCCCTTTAATATTTCTTCTACAACTACTCTCATTTTTATGAGTTCTCTTAGCCAAGCCAAGTGCCGTCTTTTCGTTTTATTTGGGAAGTCCTCATTTTGCCATCATATTTGGAGACAATTTTGCCAGCTATATTCTATTTGGTTGGTAAATTTTTTTCTTTCAGAGCTTTATATATGTCATCTCATTGATTTGTTGCCAGCATAATTTCTGCTGAGAAGTCAGAGCTTAGTTTTACTAGGACCCCTTGTAGGTCAGAGTTCATTTTTCATGAGCTGCTTTCAGAATTCTATTTTTGTCTTTAGTTTTGGAAAGTTTGATTATGATATATATATATCTTGGTGAATTTCTTTTGGGATTTATCTATTAACTTCTTGGATCAATTTATTTTCATCATTCATGATATTAGGTAAGTATCCTGCCTGCAAATATTCAAGAATTCTCTCTGTGCTTCTCATTTGTCTCCTCCTGGTCTGGAATTTTACTCATGTGTAAATTATTCCTTTTAATATTGTCCTACATAACTCTCAGGCTTTCTTCATTCTTTATTCTGATCATTCCTCAAACAAATTAGTGTCAAAGATTTGTCTTCTATTTTGCTAATTCTGTCCTCCGTTGATTCAGTTCTACACCTACATTATTCCATTGTGTTATCTATTTCTGAAATTTTATAGTTAATTTTCTGGAATTATAGTTGCTGTTTTTCTATGGTTTCCAACTTTCTATTTATTTTATTGTGTTTTTGTATGTTTTCCTGAATTATTCTAGAATCCTCCCAGAGGATTGCATATATAAATCTACAGAATTCCTTATCTGGTATTTCCTTTACCATTTCTTCCTCAGGAAGATTTTCTGACCCTTTCTTTGGTCACTGGCTTGAGTCTTCTTGTCCTATTTCTTTGTCATTTGATATTGACTGTTGTGTCTGAGGTATTGAGATGTTATTATGTTTATGACTGATTGCATGTTTGTTGGCTGTGTTTTGATGTTTTGTTTTGTTTCGATTCATCCAGACAGGTGGGGCAGGTATATTATGTTGGCTACTAGTCTGACAGCACTGGAATGTTCACCACCTGGCTTTGCATGGGCAGGCTGCAGGTGTAGTGTATATCTCTGTTTTGAAGATGATTCTTAAGGAGAATGGAACACTGTTTAAAAAAGGTTATTTTTCCCCTCCCCCTGAGGAATGCACAAGGAGATTTTTCTCTTAGCTTCACAGTGAGAATATGGTGAGGCCTCAGGTGTTAAAATTCAAAAAAGTTTAAGCCTTGACCCTAAAATGTGCCTCTAGTATTTTTTAATTTCTCAAAGCACTTCAGCAATTAGTCAATTACTATTTAAGTATTCCTACCCGATGGTTCAGTAACCAACATCTAAGTGTGCTCTTAAGGAATCTGTATACGGAGCAAGAGACAGTCATGTGAACAGAACAAGGGGACATTGCATGGTTTAAAGCCAGGAAAGGTGTGTGTCAGGGTTGTATCCTTTCACCATACCTTTTCAATCTGTATGCCAAGCAAATAATCTGAGAAGATGGATTAAACAAAGAATAACAAGGCATAAGGATGCAGAATGACTAACTAACAACCTGTGTTATGTAGATGACACCACCTTACTTGCTGGAAGTGAAGAGGATTTGAAACACTTACTGATAAAGATCAAAGACCACAAACTTTAGTATGGATTACACCTCAGCATCAAGAAAACAAAAATTCTCACAAATGGACAGGTAAAGAACATCATCATAAATGAAGAAAGGATTGAGGTTATCAAAGATTTCATTTTACTTGGGTCCACAATCAATGCCCATGGAAGTGGCAGTTAAGAAAGCAAAAGATGTATTGCACTGGGAAAATCTTCTGCCAAGGACCTCTTTAAAGTTTTGAAAAGTAAGGATGTCACCTTGAAGACTAAGGTGCACCTGACCCAAGCCATGGTATTTTCAGCCACATCATACGCATGTGAAAGCTGGACCATGAACAAAGAAGACAGAAGAAAAATTGATGCCTTTGAATTGTGGTGTTGGAGAAGAATGTTGAACATACCATGGACTGCCAAAAAGAACCAATGGATCTGTTCTGGAAGAAGTACAACCAGAGTATTCCTTGGAAGCAAAGATGGCAAGACTGTGTCTTATGTACTTTGGACATGTCAGGAAGGGTCAGTCCCTGGAGAAGAACATTATGCTGTGGTAGAGTGGAGGGTCAGCTGAAAAAAAAATGGAAGATTTTTGATGAGATGGATTGACACAATGGACGCAACAGTGGGCTTAAGCATAAAAATGATTGTGGACATGGCACAAGACTGGGCAGTGTTTTGTTCTGTTGTTCATATGAGTCAGAACTGACTCAACGGCACATAACAACAACAAAAACCTGATGGTTACTTCTGTGGTGATGATTTCTTCTCCTGGTACATTCTTTATATCATCTTGTCTCTCCAGTTTGGGGGGCAGTGGTTTGCCTCTGAGTGATGTCCGTTCCTTGATGAATTTAAGGAGAATGATCGATTTTCACTTTTTTTCTTGTGAAGAATGGAACAAAGACTTCCAAGGTCTTTATATAACAAAGCCAAAAAACAAAACCCATTGCCATTGAGTCCATTTGACTCATAGAAACTCTGTGGGACAGAGTAGAACTGTGTCGTAGAATTTCCCAGAAGTACTTGTTGGATTTGAACCTCTGACCTTTTGGTTAGCAGCTGTAGCTCTTAATCACTATACCACCAGGGTATTCAAGGTCTTTATATGCTGAACCAGAGATCAGAACTCCTATTCTCTATCTGTACTCACTCTCCAAATTGTTCTATCAAGTGTTGAAGACTGTTGCATTTATACCTCCTCTCTGAACCTTTATCCAAAGTTTAAAACTCCTAGTTCTGTTTAGATATGTAATAGATATGTCAAACTGATATGTACTCAGAATCAAATTTTTGATCTTTCCCTTCAAACCAGCTCTACTTCAGTCTTTCTCATCTCAGCTGATGACAATTACATCTTCCCAATAGCTCAGGCCAAACACCTTAAGTATTGTATTTCTCTCACAGCTCTCATCTAATTCATCAGGAAATTATTTACCTATAGCTGTAAAATGAATTCAGTAGCCGACTAACTCTCATCATCTTTGCTGCTACCATCTTTGTCCAAGTCATCTTTTTCTCTCACATAGATTAGTGCACATAGATCTCCCTGGTTCCACCTTTAGTCCCTATAGGCTATTCTCATCACAGCAGCCACAATGATTACATTTCTCCTCTGCTCAAGACCTGGCAGTGGTTCTTAATTTTTATTCAGAGTAGTAGATCTTATCCTTCCTTACCTGTCTAACCTCATTTATTCCTCTTCCCTTTCTCATTTCACACAGCCACACTGGCATTTTTACTACCCTATACTTGAGAGGGAAACCCTGGTAGCACAGTTGTTAAGTACTGTAGCTGCTAACCAAATGGTTCGGTGTTCAAATCCACTAGGTGTTCCTTGGAAACTCAATGGGGCAGTTCTACCCCATCCTACAGGGTCCCTATGAGATGGAATGAACTCAACAGTGAGGGCTTTGTGGGAGACATACTACAGCTCAAGGTTCTTGTTTTAAATCTTCAGTGCTTTGAATTCTCTTCCCTAGATAATACTTAGCTGTTTCTCTCATCTCCAATTATTTGCTCAAATATTATCTCCTCAATGGGGCCTACTCTCACTATCCTGTTTAAAATGCAACTTCTTACCCTCCTCTTTCCTAGTCCTCCCAATACTGTTTATTCTGCTCTATTTTTTCTAATAAAACTCATTTCCTTCTAGAATAACATGATTTACCAATTATATATATACATACTGTATTTTTACACAATTAACATGCACCTTCTATATGTGCTTGCCAAACTGTACCCTCCCCTGTGAGGCATTTTCATAAGTGCCACTATGCCAATTTGTTTTACATGTTGCTGGGGAAAAATTAGCATAACACACTTAACAAAAATACCTCATGAGGGGAAGGTGTGGTTGGCAAACAAACATAGAATATATGCCTTATTTGTGTAAAGATATGGAGCGTGTGTGTGTGTGTGTGTGTGTGTGTGTGTAGAGAGAGAGAGAGAGATAAAAGACCCACACCTATTGCTGTCAAGTTGATTTTGACTGATGGTACCAAAACAAAACAAAACAAAAACCTATTTCTGTCCAGTCAATTCTGACTCATAATGACAATGTAGGACATAGTAGAACTGTTCCCATGGGTTCTCAGTGTGGTAAATCTTTATAGAAGCCAACTGACATATTTTTCTCCCACAACATGGCTGGTGGGTCCAAACTGCCAACCATCTTGTTAGCAGTTAAGCTCTTTAAGCATTGTGCCACCGGGTTTACTTAAAGGACACAGACACACAGACGCACACACACACATACACACACACACATACTTAGAATATGTGTATATATGTATATTCTAGTGTGGTCCACATAAGAGTATAAGTATCTTAAGTATGTCAGGCATTGTTTGTATTTCCTTATACGCCTGTATAACAGTTTCTTTCATACAGACATCTCTTAATAAATACATCTTTTAAATAGTGAATGAACAGAAGATGCCACAAAATCTTGTAAGTAGTTAGAGGAAAAAGTAACTTTCTCTAGGAAAGAGTGGTCAAACTTCAAGAATGATAGGATCATCAAAGCCCAAAACCCACTGCTGTCAAGTCGGGTCTGACTCATAGCAACCCTAGAGGTCAGAGTAGAACTGCCCCATAGAGTTTCCAAAGAGTGCCTGGTGGATTTGAACTGTCGACCCTTTTGTTAGTAGATGTAGCACTTAACCCACTGCACCACCAGTGTTTCTGTTATTAAAGCCATTAGTGATCAAATGGGGCTGGGGAAGAAGTTTAGAAGTATGAAAGAGGACAGACACGTCAGGTAGAATGACATCTGAGAAACAACAGCAGGATTTTTGTTGTTAGTTTTTCCCAAAATTTTATTACGAAAATGTCTAAACCTATGGCAAAATTGACTGAATTTTACAAGAGATGCCTGTATACTACAACCTATCATGTGCCATTAATAGATTAACATTTTGTTATCACCTATTGTTCTGTCCACAGGCGTCCTGGTGGCACAGTGGCTAAGAGTTTGGGCAGTGTCTAAAAGGTGTCCACCAGCTTCTCCTTGGAAGCCCTATGAGTCAGGTCTACAGTGTCCTATTGGAGTCCTCTATCCTCCACTTATTATCTTTTTCTGTTATTGTTGCATTTCAAAGTAAATCACAAGCATTAGCATAATGGGTATAATCTTAATTTTAATTCCTTCAAATTTATTAAGACCAGTTTTATGACCCAGTGTAAGACCTGTCTTGGTCACCTTACTATGTGCCCTTGTCAACTTACTATGTGCCCTTGATAGAAATGTATATTATTCAGTTGTTGGGTGGTATGCCCTATAAATGTCAGTTAAGTCAGAGTTAGCTGATGTCATTCAGATTATCCGTGACTTTACTGATGTCTTAGTTAATGTTTTTATCAGTTGCTGAAATAGTGGTGTTATAATCTCCTCTATTTCTGTAAATTTCCACCTCATACGATTTGAAGGTCTATTTTAGTTGCATACACCTTTATGAATGTTTTGTCTTCCTGATGAATTATCCTTTTATTTTATTATGAACTCTTTCTGCTTATCTCTAATCATATTTTTCTTCTTGAAGTCTGTTTTGTTTACGAACATAGCTACTCCAAACTTGTTGTGATTGCTGTTTCATTGGTATATCTTTTTTTTAACTCATTTATTTTCAGTCTCTCCTTTGGCCTTTTGACTTTTCAACCTCTCTGTGCCTTTGCACTTCAAGTGTATTTCTTGTAGATGGCATATACATTTTTTAAATCCATTCTTACAGTTTCTGCCTGCTAACTGGAGTATTTAACCTATTATTTCATTTAGTTATTGGAGTTGTAGATGTTAGGATTATTAATTTATCATTTCATCATTTTTTCTCTTTGTTACCTACATGTTTCTCTGTTCTACATTTCTGGCTTTATTTTTTCGTTATTTGAGTAATTTTAGATATATTTTAATTTATTTAATTTTTAGAGGTATGTCTTTGAACTCATTTTTAAGAGATTGTTCCATAAGTTCTTGTATCTATATATGCATATATAGATATGTGTACATATGTGAGTATGTGTGTATATATATGTTTTCATAGTCTACATAGATTAAGATTGTACTGTTTCACACAAAATGTAAAAATCTTACAACTCCATAGATCCACTTAACTGTCTGCCTCTTTTTTCTTCATGACAGAATACTCATTTGTGTTATGTATACAGATATTGTAATTTGTATTATATCTTTTCTTATAAATGGCACTGGAGAATAAGATGAGTTTTGCATTATACTTTGCAATTTATTTTTAAAATATTAATAGAAATTATAGTTTCTTACATTTACCCAGATATTTACTATTTCTGTTGCCCTTTTGTTCTAGATCATTAGAGTTTTTATCTGGCATTGTTCTATGTCACCCTAAAGAAGTTTCTTTGCGATTTTTTATCACGCGGGTCAGCTGCCACCTTCTAGTCTTATTTTATGTGAAAATGTCTTTATTTCACCTTTATTTTTAAAGGATATTTCACTGGATATAGAATTCTGTGTTGACAGTGTTGTTTTTTCCTGTGTTTTAAAGCTATCATTCTCCTCTTTTCTGGCCCACATTGTTTCTGATGAGATGTCAGTGTTCATTAGAATCATTGTTTCCCTGAATATAATGTGCCATTTTTCTTTGCTTTCAAGATTTTCTTGTTACCTTTTTACCCTCAGTTTGAGTATGATGTGCTAGACAGTTTTTACAGTGTTTATCCTACTTAGCTCGTATGACCTCCTTTATCTCTTGATTTCTGTTTTGCATCAAAGTTCGGAAAAATTCAGCCATTATCTCTTCAAATAATTATTCTGTTCATTTTTCTCACCTTTCATTCTGGGACGTATATGTAGATATTTTCGTATTGTCCTCCAGAATCCTGAGCTCTGTTTACTTTCTTTTTCATTCTATTTCTGTCTCTCCTTCAGCCTATATCATTTCTATTTGCTTTCAAATTCGCAGTCGTTTTCCTCTGTCAATCTCATTCCGCTGTTAGTATATGTAATAAATTTTAAATTTCAGATGTTTTTAAATTTTCAGTTTTTCTTTTTATAGTTCTATTATATCATACCATTTTTTCTCTTTTATGGTATTTTCATTTCCCCAGGAATAGTTGCACTCTTTCCTCTGATGAAAAATATTCTCCTAAGGTAACTAGGATTTCTAAACATACAGGACCCAGAGATACTGGAATGGAAAGTGCCCTACCCATCACTGGTAACACATCATTGGAATGATAATTAAGAGAGGCTACCCCTCTTTCTACCTCTTGGTTCCCAGACCCATGTATACCAACTACTTGGTATCTAGCAATGTATCATTATTGCTTATTGTCTGCCATTCCCTGAAGGGTATGATTTCTAAGCTTTCACCTTGGCTTCACTTTTAGCAGGTCACAGTATAGTTCTTTTTTTTTTTTTACTTTTTATTTTTTTTATTTAATATGACTGAGTGAAATTGTACATTCCCTTATAAATTTACATGCCCACCTATATGCAGCTTCCATTGCTCTCCGTGCCCGGTGACAGCACACTATTCCTCTCTGCTCCATACATGTCTCGTCCTCCCAACAGTCTCCCTTCCCCTCCTCTCCACCCACTCTCTTTCCTCCAACCAGAGGTCAGCTAATTCTATGGCAGCTTCTGAGATAGGCTGTATGACATACTACCATGATCTCATGGTCATTGGTCCACTTCCAAATTCCCTTTGTTGTGCAGAAAGTCCTGTGATCCAATCTGATGTTATGAGGGTGTCCCATTTCAGGATAGTGAACATCGTGTAAGCCCTCAGATGATAACAACTGTGGCTGAGAACTTACAAGCAGGAAAGTCAAACTTGTACCCAGAATACATGTTGATTACAATCAAGATGGATCACATACCCTTCCAGGGCAGAAAGGGTCAAACAATCAACTTGGCTTAGCACTAGTTTCTGTCACTTGCAGTTTGATCACTTGGAAAGAGCATTGGTTAGATTATCTTTAAAGAGTAGATACAGGTGTTGTGGAACCCATGTTTAACTTCCATCACTCCACCATGCTGCTTCATTTCAAGTGCCTCTGGTTTCAGCACTGAGGTGACTGATCATATGGGCTAGCTTACGTTATCTAGCCTAGTCTTTTGTCTGCATGGTTATTTAGTGACTCTTTCATGATGCATGTTGTGTATGAACTTCCCAATTTGTCTCAGCTTCATAGGTTTACCCACACGACACTTCCCACAGCTTCACCACAGAAATTTCCATTTTACCCTTTCCAGGACCTGCTTTACTACCCAAGCCATTTGTCACTGTCCAAGAGTATGCACATCATCTGATCTCAGGCTGCATTTCTTTCTAATAAAAATAGATGACTAAGAATATTTATTTGAAATTCTCCCCTTTGAGATGAACTAGGCTTATGCCTAGTACTAAAGACCTGAATTGGGTTGTAGTGCAGAAGCGTTATTTTAGGAGGTTTTAGCCACACATCGAGCCTTTGGATCCATGAAGTAAGCCTGGCCTTTCGCCTCTTTTGTCAGTTGAACATAGAGGATTCCTACCAATGTGGTCACAGTGGTGAGGTAAAGGAGAGGTGGCAAGGTAATAGTGGTCTATAATATCAGTGTTTAGGCTATCAGCTGCGTACTCTTGCCCTGCTCATGTATAATCCAAGATGTATTGCTTTTATCTTACAATGAGTTCTTCTGAGTCCTCCTGATGCTATAACTCGATGAGTCTGAAAGAAATCATATCCTATTGGTCGATTTTGACAGCATGGTCAATTTGTGCTCCAGGCCCAGGTGTTCTGTCTCTGCCAATGCCCAGTAGCATTCCAGAAGTACTTTCTCAGTGGCATAAAATCTCTAGCATACATATCATGTCCTTCTTAAAGACTTCTAAGGGTTTTCATTGTTATATTCCAATTGGAACTTTCCATAAACTCTGTATAATGTTTTTTCCCACTGCAGATGACTCAGTACCTTAGTCAGTTGGGTCATGTGAGACAAGTGGCGGCATGTCTCGTACTGCAATATTGCCCCAATGTAGAACATTTTCCTAATTTGAGTTTTACTTAACGCTGTCAGTATTTTATATTGCTTGGTGAATGGGTTGGTGCCATAACCCCAGGTGTGCAATATGCTGCTTCCAGAACCCAAAGAGCACTGCCAGATGTTGTCTTTCTTTTGTAGTGGTTGTGTTACTAGATGCAAGAATTTGTCCTTTGTTTTGAAGGGGATGCTTTGGCATGCTCCGGACCACTGAACATCTGAGACTTTTGTTGATGTAGCAGGCCTCTGAATATTTATAGGGTTTATTTCTCACCCCATAATGTTCATGTATCTTATCAAGGCTTCCAGCATGTCTGCCACATTTTGATCATCTATTATGATTAACATGATGTATGAATATGATAAATATTATATCACTGATGTAACATGATGTATCAATATAGCAAATATAGTAAATCAGTGTGATTTATTATAAAATGTCCAGGCAGTGTAAGTCCCTTCAGACTATATTACACAGAGGCTGGAGGCGTAACAAAGTCCTATGATACAACCATAAATGGACACTGTTTTCTGCCCTGTATGAAGGAAAACTACTTCTAACGGTCCTTGCTACTTGAGATGGAAAAGACCACACTGCCAGATGATTGGCTGAATGTAATGACATGCTAATCTGCTCTAGAAAAG
This sequence comes from Heterohyrax brucei, assembly GCA_028571685.1. Lineage (NCBI taxonomy): Eukaryota > Metazoa > Chordata > Mammalia > Hyracoidea > Procaviidae > Heterohyrax > Heterohyrax brucei. Next base: position 172,542,201 of record CM053166.1, on the reverse strand, counting down.
ATACTATGTCAGACACAGCAGGTGTATTTGTGACTATGACTTTACTGAATATGTGGTAGTCACTGTCATTCTCTTGGTTCCATTTGTAAGGGTCAGACTGGTGAAATAAATGGGCCCATGCTGAGGACTAGCACTCTTGTATTTTTGTATCCTTAAATGTGCAATTCATCTGTCATTCTACCACTCTCCCAAGTATATCTACCAACATACATTTGGAGCCTGGGTAACAGCAAATGTGTGGTTCTGGAGACTGAATGGACTCACTATCAGATGGACTTGGGCCAGGACTCCCTGCATGCTCATTTTAAAAAGAAGCCCCTGGCTATCATTTTTGGTTCAGATCCTATGTCTTTTAATCTTGAAAATGTCTTCATCTTTCACGACACTTGGGGAAGTGCTAGAGGAATTATTCTGATTTACACGTATGGTTAAAAGCCGTAGCCAGCTGTGGCAAAAGGTCACCAGTCTGAATCCACGAACTGCTCCCTGAAAACCACAGAGAACAGTTCTGCCCCATCCTATAGGGTTACTATGAGTCACAACCTACTCAACAGCAATGGATTTTTGGACACTTTCTATGGACTGTCAGGATTCTTGCCCTGATAAGCCAGCCTTTCCTCTAATCTATGAAGCTGAGGCTAAAAATAGAAGCTGAGCAATGAATTGAGATGTTTTGGGGAGGCACACTACCACCAGCTTTCTGGTCACCCATTCTTGATGTGTCTAGACTGTATAAATACAGCAATACCTTTTTTTTAATTGCCTAGCAAACTTGCCTCTGGGACTTTAGGTTGGACTAACCATTTTCATACTCAGGACATGGTTCCCTGGCTTCCAGTGTTAACTTGCTATTCATTATGATAATTACACTTACTTTGCTTTTTATATATAAATGCCATCAAATCCCAGAAAAAAAAAATTCATTGTAGTTAAGTCAATTTCAACTCATAGTAACCATACTGGGTAGAGTAGAACAGCCCCATAGGGTTTCAGCCAAAAACGCCATCATAAGTCCTTTATTACTTCAGGATTTTTCCTTGCCCTTGCTATCAGAGAAACACATTCTATAATAATATTTCCTACTATCAGACCTGCCCTATGGGGCAGAGACACTAGAGAATTTTTCAACGATGCTGGTAACCCTCTCACAAGTACATTCACTATTGTGATAAATAGGGCCATCCCACAGAACATAGATGGCTGGTAGCTTATCCATCCTTAAGTAGTATATATATTCTAATATTTCTAAAACTTACGGTCCCTTCTCTTACTGTCTTCCATGGTAATTCATTCATTTCTACCTTGCCTAGTGTGGGCCGTAACTCTCTCCAAGCCTCAAGAGGTTTCCTAGAAGTGCATTAGCACCACCTTCCAGAAATACTACCATGCTGTTAAAACCTGTGTTACTAAGTCCAATTTCTTTGTGACTCAACTATAGTTATTAGTCTGGTGGCCTGAGGCACTGGTATAGATAAATTCTTCCAAAGCAAAGTCCCTCTGCACTGGAGGGTACTAGCCTTTCTCAGGCAGTACTGGGCCACCTCTGCAGAATCAGAAGGTTTAGTGGAATCTGGGGATTCAAGATTTTTAAGTGCCTCCCATTGGATTTGTCCATCTTGTATCTCAGAGTACAATTATTTGCAAATCAAGGCTCTGACTTTGGCATCACTGCTTTGAAATGACTGAGAATTCAATTATATTTGAAGCTCCACTAATCTTATACTTAAATTCTTAACCAGACCCTCACTTTTTTCTGTTCTCTGGGTATAAGAGATGAGAGTGTCTTTATAAACTACTAAAGAGACCCTGACTTTTTCACTTTATCTTATATGGTTGATTAATCATTTTTCATTGACTTTCTCCAATGCAATAATGTCACTCAGCCACCAAACCTAGTGCTACTGAGTCAATTCCAACTCATAGTGACCCTGTAGGACAGAGTAGAACTGCCCCATAATTTCCAACGAGCACCTGATGGGTTTGAACTGCTAATGTTTACGATTAGCAGCTGTAACTCTTAACAAATATGCTGCTAGGATTTCCATGTCACTCAGCAGGGACCATCAATTTCCATCGTTCTTATAATTACTACTTCACCAAATTTCTCAAAACTCTGAGATATACAGGATCCACCAGTGTATTCCCTTCAACTAGTGCATCTAACTCCTGCTCGACACTGGTGAGATTTTTGTTTGTTTGTTTACAGTTGCATTTCTAGAACACGCCAGTTGTTATCTATAAGGTCGTCATTGCCACTGGACCAGTGAATGATTCAGATCTAGAATCTCACTTCAGATTCTTCTTCCTGAGACCAGCCCTATTATGCTATGTTCCATGAAACACAGATTTTAAGACAGAGATTTGCATGCAAGAAGTATGTCAGTGGGTTCTACTGGCAGCAATACCTAGAAGAGGTAAGGGAAACAGAACTGGAGAGAGGAAGAAGTTTCAAAGTGATGCATCACCAAAAAAAAAAAAAAAAAAACCAGTTGCTGTGGAATCAATTCTGATTCATGGTGACCCCATGTATTGTAGAGTACAACTGCATTCCATAGAGTTTGTTTTCAAGGCTGTAACCTTTTTGAAGCAGATCACAAGGCCCTTTCCTTTGAGCTGCCTGTAGATGGGTTTGAAGCATCAACCTATCAGTTAGTAGGTAGGCACCTTACCAATTGTACTACCCAAAGACTCCCTGGTGTATTACAGGACTTAGCTACCAAAGTGGAGAGTTAGATCTGGGACAGCCCTTCAGAATTGTTGCAAATTGAATCAAGGGGGGTAGGCCAGTGTACTCTCTCAATAACTAGTCATTAGATGCTGGCTGCCTCTAGGGGGAGATCTTTAGCAGTGAGTCATCCCGAAGAGTGGCACCTGAGCATCTATCTACTACAGCCAACCCAAACCCAAGCAGATTCTGCCTCATAGCGGCACTGTAGGACAGAGTGGAAGATAAAACAAAAATGTTCACAACTGGACCAAGCAGCAGCATAATGATAAACAAAAAGTGTTGATGTTGTAACAAAATTCATTTTTCTAGGATCGACTGGAAACACCAGTCAAGAAATCAAATGAGATATTACACTGGGCAAATTATACTGCAAAAGACCTCTTTAAAGTGTTAAAAAGCGAAGATGTCACTTTGAGGACTAAAGTGTACCTGATCTAAACCATAGAATTTTTAGTCACTTCATATTCTCGTGAAAGCTGTACAATGAATAAGGAAGACTGAAGAAAAATTGATGCCTTTGATTTGTGGTGTTGGTGAACAACATTGAATTTATACTATGGACCTCCCAAACTAAAAGCAAATCTGTCTTGGAAGAAGTACAGCCAGAATGCTGCTTAAAAGTGAGGATGGCAAGACTTCATCTCAACGTAATTTGGTCATTTCATCAGAAAGGACCAGTCCCTGTAGAAGAATCTCATACTCGGTAAAGTAGAGGGTCAGTGAAAAAGAGGAAGACTTTCAAAGAGATGGATTGTTACAGTGGCTGTAACAATGTGCTCAAACTGAGAGGATAACTAGGAGTGGGGAGTGTTTTAGTCTGTTTTACATATGGTTGCAAAGGGTCGAACCAACCTGATGGCACCTACCAAGAACAACAATCTTTATGGGAGCAGACTGTCTCATCTTTCTCCCGGTGGCTGGTGCCTTTGAACTGTCAACCTTACAGTTAGCAGTCTCACACTTAACCACTTTGCCACTAGCATCCTTGAGCATCTACCATGATATTCTAAATAGCTACAATACTATCTGCCACAATGCCTCGCTTTACGCCCTTTTCTCTTTCAGTGGAAAGCATTTATATTCATGATTATAAATCTATTTCATGATTGAGACAGTAGTGAGTCCCAGAGAACATAAGTTCATGTTTATCTTTCCGATTTTTTGAGTTCTAGCCCTTAAATCAGTACTCACCATATTAGGGAGCTTGTTAAATTACAGGTTCACAGATTCTGTTCTCTCACAGATTGTAATCCAGCAGGTCTCATGGCTTGTATTTTTATTTTTTACTTCTTGCCTTTAAAATGTGGCACAGGAGACTCTGATGCAGCCACCCATGTCCTTGTGTTTACAGATTACTCGATTAAATTAATCTCTTGGGAAGCATTTACAAAACGACTATCCATCTGACGCCGTTAAAAAAGAACACCCATTTTCCCTATTGCACACATCTTAGGTGTATAGGTTTGTAATGATTATTGCACATTAATTTTGTAACTCTTTGTGGCATAGTGGGTTAAGTGCTACATCTGCTAACCAAAAAGTTAGCGTTCAAATCCGCCAGGCACTCCTTGGAAACTCTGTGAGGCAGTTCTACAATGACCTCCAAGGTCACCAAGAATCTGACCTGACTCGACAGCAGTGAGTTTGGTTTTATATGTAATTGGGGTCAGGTATATAGTGTGTAGCCATGAAATAAAATAAACTAAATTCATTCAGGTTTAGGATTCATGATTCTATTATCTTCCTGCAATAGTTCAAAGAAAAGTCTATATCAAAGACAAGTGGTTTTCTATCTCACTTTCCATTCCAAATCTTCATTTAGGATAAGATACATTCTTATTACCAATAGAGATTTATTATGGCCCTGACTCTAGAGTGAAAGACAGAACAAAATGGGAAGAGGAAGAAGTGATCCCAGTTTTTCAAAAGGTATACTCTGACAACTTGCATTTGGCATCAACATTCTCTTAATAGTAAAGAAAACTAAGGAAAGTCTAAAAGTCATCCTATCTCCAACTTATCCCAGAAAAAAAAAAAGAAAAAAAGATAGAAAAGCAATTCAGCCCATTATTAACCTTTTCTGACTTATTGTTTGACTGCTTGAAAACTAGTCACTGACTTCAATTTCATTGTCTGTGCTGAGGGCAACAGTAGCCCTGGGGTAAAGAGAGACATACCTTTGGCCTTAGGTTTTCATATATGATCACATTTTATAGTAGTACACACACTTGAAAGCAAAGACATTCAATTTTTAACATTCAGACTTGAGTGACAGATTTAAAAAGCCAATAGTGGAGCCTTAACATCATTATGCTTCCTTCAAAATTACTTTGTAACAGACAGAACAATGACAACAAAAAAGACTGTTAAGCACTTGGACATTTATTGGAACAGACATCTGTTATGCTGACTGGACCTTATAACTGGGGGTTCTGGCACCCTAATAAGGTAGAATTCAGGTCCTTTAGGTATGATACAATTTTAAAAGGGAAACAAAGCATTGTAAATGTAGTCATAAATTGGAGGAAAGATACGAATTTGAGCAATAAAACCTACATGCATCCTGGAGGTGAACTAGGCTTGGAATTTTGTCTAACTGTGCCGGTCTGCAATGGTGAAGACCTTATCTATCATTTTTGTGTGTTTCTCTTGGAGTCTGTAACAGTTATGAAGATTGTTTGAAAGAATTTTAAAACCCAAACCAAACCAGTTGCCATCCAAATGGTTCTGATTCATGATTAATCGATGTGTCCCGAGTAGAGCTGTGCTGCACAGGATTTTTAAGGCTGTGACTTTTCAAGGAAGCAGATCCCCAGGCCTTTCTTCTGAAGTGCTTCTGGGTGGGTTCAAGTGATCACCCTTCCATGGAGCAGTGAAATGCTGTTTTTCATTAACTGAAAATTTACAACTACAATGGACATATCCAGAGGATTTTCTAATGCTGAGATTACTTGAGTTAAGGCCTCAAGTGCTTAGAAGAGGTATGATAATGCTTACTCTACTCCTCTTCATTACTTTTCTTCCTAATAATGATAATATTATTTAATAAATGATTATATGTGTCATGTGCTATGCTAAGTTCTACATGTGAATATTCTCATTTGTGATTCAATGTACATAAATTATCTACATTTTTAAAGAGAGGGGGTGATGCTTAGAGAGGTAAAGAGGATGGCTTGCTTAAGATTACATAGCAAGGTAGAGGTCTACTTGGATTGGATCTTTGATCTGTTTAACTGGTGAGTTTATTTCTTAGCTGTATGCTAGACTCATAGAAGATAGCATTTGTGTATATATCGCATTCTCATGCTTTGTTATACTGGCCAAAAGCTTGAAGGAAGACACAGGTAATGTGAAGGGGAAAAATGAAGAATCTCTGTCTACTGAAATGAGAAGTCATGGAGAAAGGTTCAAAAGATAGCTGGCATACCCCATGAAGAGTAGTACAATATCAGCAATTATTTCCAGTTATTTACCAGCATGTTTCATGGAGAAGATATTCTGTGATATCTCTCTTGACATTTCTTTTTTAGGCATTTTTGTGAGAGTTGGCTTAAGGAAAATCATAATTTTACAGGAATTTTGACTAGAGGTAAATTGTCTTTATCTATGCCTTTATCACACTATTTCCTTACCCATCAAGGTCTAACCAGTTTTGGAAGGGTGTTTTTTGAGGTGATGACACTTTTCTAAAATTGACATTGGTGACGATTGTGCACATCTCTGACTATAATAAAGTACATATAATTGTGACATTTGAATGGGTGAATTTTACGGCATGTGAATTATATCTCTGTGTAGCTGTCCAACAACAACAATAAAAATACACAGAGAAAATAAAGAATAACATGAGTGTCTGTGAGCCTAGTACTTAGTACCTTCCCTTAGGAAGAAGAAATACATTTTGTCATCCTCCAAATAGCAGCTGAGCTGAGGAGACAAGCCAGCTCCCTGGGGCCAGCCCACAGCTGGGCTGCTTCCCTTGGTTCTGAGGCTGGGCTTCTATTTTGGATTCACAGGCTTAGGAAACCCACCTGTAGGTATATATGGTGTTTTTTTCTGCTGTGTGTCTCACTTGACAGGATGTGCTGGTGAGTCAGAGCCCCGCCCCTATAAGGTCTCTATGATGCTTACTGAGGGACAATTGTTGCTTGGTTATTCTGTGACATATGGGACAGCCAGCCTTGAAAAGGCCGCAGCAGGCCTTGGGCCATGTGAAAGGACAGATTCATGGCCTGAGGACGGGGGTTTTCTTGAAGATTTGGCCCAGGCCGCTAGCTCTACCTGGAAAACAACCTGAGAACTGTGTCATCTTGTGACTAGAGCTTCTAGAGGTGAGTCTTGTGTCACAGAAGTCACCCAAGTGGTCTATATTTTGGTGAAGCTCAGAAAAAACTGCTGCAGACATGAATGGCCGACATGTATTAGACATGCCAGCTGCGATTTTTGACACCGGTTCTGGAATGTGCAAAGTAGGCTTGTCCGGAGAGTTTAGACCCCGTCACGTCATCAGCACTGTTGTCGGCTATCCAAAATTCAAGTTGTCTTTAGAAGAACCTAACCGGAAGCTGCACTTCGTGGGAGAAGAAGCCCTGGACAGGTATAATGAGGTATGCCTGCGCCACCCCATTCAGCGTGGCCTGATCATGGGCTGGGATGAGATGGAGGACCTCTGGCGGCACCTTTATGAGTACGAGCTGGGTTTGAAACCCGGCACCCAACCTGTGCTCATCACTGAACCCACCTTGAACCCCAGGGAGATTCGCGAGAAAACGGCAGAGGTAATGTTTGAGACCTTCCACGTGCCTGCCTTTTACATGTCCAACCAAGCGGCATTAGCACTCCATGCCTCTGCCTGCGTCACCGGCCTAGTCGTGGACAGCGGGCACGGGGTCACTTGCACTGTTCCTGTCTTTGAAGGTAACGCGCTGCCTCATGCCGCCACCATGCTCTTTGTGGCAGGAAAGGATCTCACAGAGCACCTCACCAACCTCCTGAGGCCTAGCAAGCGTACCTACCCTTACATACTCAACCAGAGCTTGGTGGGTGACATCAAAGAGAGCTTGTGCTATGTGGCTTTTGATCCAGAAAAGGAGCTAAGCAAGAAGCCAGAGGAGGTTTTGAAAGAATATAAACTACCAGACGGGACTCCCATCCGCATCGATGCACAGCTGTACCAGGTGCCTGAGGCCCTCTTTGCACCTGACCTGGTGGGCATCCAGAGCCCTGGGCTCTCAAAAATGGTCACCAGCAGCATCAAGAAGTGCAACCCTGACATCCAGAATACACTTTTTGCTGAGATTGCGCTGGCTGGGGGCTCCACTCTGTTTCCCGGCTTTGAGCAACGCCTCTTGAAAGAACTGCAACTGTCTTCCAAAGCAACTCCCATCAAGATCAGGGCTAATCACACCAGGTATTTGTCTTCGTGGATTGGTGCATCCATTGTGACTTCTCACAGCAGTTTCAGGGACAAGTGGATCAGTTTTATTGACTTCTATGAATATGGGACATCAGTGATCGACCGATGCTTTTAAGCGACCCTGAACACAAGGGCACCAAGGGCACCAAGGGCACCAAGGGCACCAAGGGCAAATGAGGTCATCCCTCAGGTTTCAGCATGATCTTCAATAAAGTGTTTTGCCCTTTCTGACATTATTTATTTGTGGTGGTTTTCTATTTAAGGACAATCGTTCATTGGTCACGTGCATTTAAAACCAAAAACCCCAGTGCTGATGCATCAATTTCAACTCATAGTGACCCTATAGAACTGAGTAGAACTGCCCCACAGACCTTCCAGGGAGCACCTGGTGGATTTGAACCGCCTACCTTTTGGCTGGCAGCCTTAGCTCTTCACCACTGTTCCCCCAGGGTTTCCTTGAATTGATTTGGCTTTTTTAACTAAATTTATTTAGCATAAAAAAACACTGCTTTAGAGTTGATTCTGATGCACAATGACCTTATAGGACAGAGTAGTACTGCCCCATAGCCTTCCAGGGAATGTCTGGTGGATTTGAACTGCTGACTTTTTGGTTAGCAACCATGGTTCTTAACCACTACACCACCAGGGTTTCCATAATGAAGTGAACTAATACATGTAAAAATCATTACCACATTGCCTGGCCATTTTGTAAGCATTCAATAAATGTTAGCTTTTTTCAAAAAATGATGATTATTAGCTATTATTGTTAGTGTAAAAGCACAAAGCTTAAAGACTCAGTTCTTCTGTAGTGAATTAAGAAAAGTCTGTCACTGCAGGAAGTTATTTAGCTTGGGTAAGACTTGATGGCTATGGTTCTGTAGTCTCTGAAGGGATTTGCCAAGAACAATGTTGCAAAGTTATTCTCATAAGAAATGAAACACTGACCAAAGAGAAATGGGGAAAATTCAAGTAAGAGAGACACAATTAGACCTAAGAAAGAACTTCTTCATTTGCTTGGAAATGGAAGCTGCTTCTGAGAAAGCCAGTGGCAGGACTACATAAGACATGGAGTGATGCTAGCGACGATCAATCTTTTAGGCTGAAATGTATACATGGGGCTGTCCAAGAAGATCCTCGCTGGTGGTGAGATGATGGGGGGGGCAGGATTTGGTCGAATGGACATGAGAAGTTCAGGGTGAAAAGGGAGAGTATGCTGTAACAGGGTGGGGGTGGGGAGAGAACTTCAAGTAGACTAATGGTGTGAGTTCTGGGTGTTATATGGGAAAGGGATATGGACTGTAAACTTTCACTTAAAACATAATACAATTTATTTAAAAAATAAATAAAAAGAATGCCAGTGATTTCCCCATCCCTAGATGTCATGTAAAAGCTGTAAGCAATCATGTATCCAGCAGAAAGCAATTTCCTGGGCTCAAAAACTCTATTCATGAATATCCAATACTTCATAAGACCACTGGCTGTAATGGGAAATTTCCATTATCAGTCTACTGGAACTATGGTTTCTGCCCAATAACCAAAGTCAACTAATATGTGACCACAAAGGCGGCTATCTGCCTGAGGACCTTAAAGGCTGTGATCCCCAGGTACAACTTCCCAGCATAATTATCACTCTTACCTTTAAATGTTATCCTCTGAAGAAATTAACAGGCATGCGGTATTTTGCACCTGCAAATGAGCAAATCCAATATTTTCACATGATTCAAACTGAAAACAAATCTAAATTTTCCATTCAGTATTGAACTCAGAAAAGCTAACACCACCCTCACAGTAGTTTTGTTGTTTTTCCTTACCCCAAGTAAATCTGAAAAGTTCACTGCTTTCTGAAAAAAAAAAAAAAAAAAGCTCTATTAGAGAATTGTTATACAGTTATAGACGGACTTGTGAGTTGCTAGATAAATGAAAGTCGTGTCGATGAACATAACATTGGATTTGGCTTTAGATTTTAAGTTCTGTAAAGCTCTTTTTTCTGTCGTCCAATGCTTTTCCATATTCTGACAGTTAGACAAGCCTGTGCAATGATTCTACTTGTACATTTCAAATAGTCAAACCTGACATTTATTGGGATCCTGCCCATCTTCACAGTACATTTTTCTTCATTTTCAAAAGAAAAAGGAGTTTGTATGTTTTCCCAACTTGTAGGGGTTGAGCTCTTTGCTAAAAATAGCTTGGAAGAAGGACCTAAGAGGTAATTTTTTTTTGAGGAGGTTTATTTTCAAGGTGCAAAATGTGACCTTACCTTGTGAAGAACACAATCAGCAAGCTGGCCACCTCATTTCACTTGTTTGGAAAAGGTGGTCCTTCTGGCTCTCATTACACACACTAGATAGTCCTGCTTCTAACTGAAATATCTAGGTTATCGCCAGGGATGTGGCAACTTCTCCATGGCTAATCTCTCCATTCATATCATAGGCTTCACACTTTTGACTTTACCCTCATTTCTCTATCAGGGTTATCTAGAAGGGGTTTATGAAAGCCCTTTAAGATGTTATGGATAGGGATGATTCAGAAAGCCACATTTTTGGTTCATTCTTTTCTTTTTTCTTTTTTTTTTATTACGACTGAGTGAAAATGTACATCCATTCCCATATAAATTTACATGCCCATCTATATGCAGCTTCCACTGCTCTGCCTGCCCGGTGACAGCACACTATTCCTCTCTGCTCCATACATGTCTCATCCTCCCAACAGTTTCCTTTCCCCTCTTCTCCACCCACTCCCCTTCCTCCAGCCAGAGGTCAGCAGGATGATATCCTATAGATACATAGAACCATAAAGTGCATCCAATATATGGTCACTCTGCATCGCCAAGTCCAATCCATTCGTGTCCAAACAGTGGACCTCCGTTATGATTTATGGGCAAGGGCAGCATCAGGGCCAGGGGCCGTGCTCCCAGGGGAATCCTGAAACCGTTGGACCATCAATTGAGGTCTTTTAGTAGAGATCTCAGGGTTCACCCCTTTTTATTCTTGTTTTGCCAGTGAGACTCAATTTAGTGAGCTCCATCGCGGCTATCACTGGTGTTGGCCAGGCACCATCTGGTTCTTTCGGTCCCAAGTCTTTGTGGGCACCCGCTCATGTGGGTCTCTCTATCTTCTGAGTTGCCTTTATCCATGTCATTTTGGTTCTCAGTGAGCATCCGTTCCTGCTGAGCTGTGCCCTCGGATGGGAACTTGGCACCTTTTAAGACCCCAGACGCCACTCACCAATGTGGAGTACAGAGAGCCCTCTTACCAAAATGCTAGTTGTGCCAACTTGCCTCAATTTCACCTAAGACCATGGTCTCCCACCCACTACCCCAGCCACTCTGTCCTTGCAATATTGGGTTAAGATGGAAGATGTATTCAAGTTACGCTGAAGTCCACTTAATATTATTCTTGTTTCTAATGTGTGTTATCACCGATGTGACCCAACCAAATTTCTATCAACTATTTAATCTAAACACTCCCCACCTCACCCTCCTTCCCTCTCCTCCCTTGCAGCCATCAAAGAGTCTTTTCTTCTATACATAGGTCTGTTTTTGAGATTTTGCTTATTTTTGTGTTGACGTTTTCTCTGTGGTTCTTATTAGCCTGTTCTGGGACATTCTTTTTTGTGAGCTGATTTTTCACCTTTTTCAGAGCTGATTTGTAATTGTTGAGACTCCTGTGCTACATTTCTTGATGTGGTATGTTACATCTTTGTTGTGCTTTATGGCTGCCCCTATAATTCCCCAAAATAAACTATATATAAACCTAATTTTAATTACTACCACTCTTGTCATCTTCCTCTCCATCTGGAAGGACTATAACGACTGTAGTACATCCCTCTTTTTAATATGATGGCACCATAGTTCTCATGATAATCACTGGATTGTTTCTTTCAGTATTAATGCTGTGATTGAATTTGGAGCCTTCCCTAACTGAGTAGAGTTTTGAATAATGTGTCGTTCTAAAATATAAAGTTAGTGGTTTTGTTCTTCTAAGCCAAAGCCAAGAATGTCTTTCAGTATTTCTTATAGTTTTGGTTTGGTTTTTACAAAGTCTCTGAGTTTCTGTTTATCTGGGAAATGTCTTGATTTCATTTTCATATTTGAAAGATAGTTTTGCAGGATATATAATTCTTGGTTGGAAGTTCTTCTCCTTCAAGCCTTTGAATGTGTCACGCCACTGTCTCTGTGCCAGCATGGTTTCTGCTGAGAAATCTGATGAAAGCCTACAGGGTATCCCTCTGAATGTTAGCTTTGCTTTGAGTCTTGCTGCCTTCAAGAGTTGCTGCTTATGTTTCATTTTATTAAGTTTGATTATAATATGTCTTGGAGTCTTTCTTTGAGACCTATATTGGCTGGTGTATGATATGCATCTGGGATATCTATATTCTCTTCCTTCATGATTTCTGGGAAGTTTTCTGTCAGCAGCTCAGAAAAGATACTCTCTGTGTTCTCATGTGTCTCATCCTGTTCAGGGATTCCAATTAATCAAAGGTTGTTCCTCTTAATAGAGTCCCATGTGCTTCTTAATGCTTCTTCATTTTTCTTGTTTCTTTTTTCTGGTTTTTGCTCATAGACACTGGCATCAGTATTTCTGTCTTCCAAGTCAGAAATTCTTTTTTCCGTTTGTTCCATTCTGTTTTCTTGGCTTTGAATGGAAGTTTCTATGTCTTTGATTTTGTTCTTGATCTGTTGGATTTCAGAGTACTGGTGTTCCATCAGATCGAACAGCTTGCTTAATTTTTACTTTTGTTGTGCTGCATTTTGTATAAGGTCTAGAAGGGCTCTGTATATAATCATTTTGTATTCACCTTTTGATGGTTTCAGAAAAGTTTCTTCATCTGAAAAACTCCTTGGTTGTTTTGTTTGGGAGCCTTCTGAAGCCATGGGTGATTGCTTGCATGACACAAGTGTCTGTTGCTTTTTGTGAGTAAGTAGAGGCTGGGAGAGATACTGTGTGGATGGACTGCAGATGTTTCTCTAGGCTGTCTTAAAATGTAAAACAAAAGGTGTCTGACCACTTCCCAAGTCAGTCAGGTTTTCAGGTGTAGAGGTCCCTCTCCCCAACTGGCAAAGTAAGCACCTCTATGTCTAACCCCAGATGATACAAACTGGTTCAAAATACAGCAATGCTACTGCCCTGTTGGCCTCTGCTGACAGAGCCCAGCCTTAGGTGACACTGTGTAAACTACTGCTTTTGTGGTAGAAAAGCACTCTCCTGTGGGCAGGCTCTGGCTCCCAGACTACGAATTAGATCCCGCTAAAATCTCTGTATCCAACACAGCATTCCGCACACAGGCACTGTGGTGCTGTACAAACCACTCTGTGGTAGTAATAAAAAGACAGGCCCAAAGTCGCTAGATGAACAGAGTCCTAAGCCTGGCTCTCAAAATATGGCAATTTCACCTGCTTATCCCACCAGCAGTGCGTCTGAGTCTAGCCACCAGGCAAGGCCCAGCTTCGCCCACCAGCCAAGACAGAGAAAAAAAAGTCAAAGTGGTGCATTTACCTTCAGTCCATGAGAGCCAGGGCTAGCCAGGAACAGGAGTCAGTGAAAGAGAGGTGGTTTTTCATTCAGTGGTATGAAGTCCAAATTAACAGCTCTGTGCAGTGTCCTGGGGGCTTACTAGGTGACCAGAAGGCTCCTTTTGATTATCAGTTCAGGTCTTGGTTTCCAGAGGGATATAAGGACATGTGTGCTGAGTCCGCCATCTCAGCTCCACCCCCCATTCTTTCTTTTTTATTTTTTTTATTGTGATTAAATGAAAATTTACAATCCAAGTCAATTTGCCTTACAAAAACCCCGAGCATCTGCTTCTCTATGCAATTCTACCTGCTTGCCTCACCCTGTGACAGCAACTTTTCTTTCCACTCTTTGTTTCCAGTATCCACTCAACTGACTCATGTCTCCTCCTCTGCAATTTCCCCTTTGTCCTCTAAAAAGGGACCAGTTGGGCAGCTTCATATATATGTTAAACCATAAAGTACACACACCATCTGTAGCACTCTGTGTCCTTTAGTCTAGTCCAACTGTGTCTGAAGTGTTGGCTTTAGTATCGGTCTCAGCTCTGGGCTAGCAGCAAGTCCAGGGACCATGTTTTCAGGGGACCCTCCAGGCTGTCAGACCATCATTTCCAGTCTTTTAATAGAGTTATTAATCTGTAAACCCTTTTTTTCTCATGCTATGTGAGGAACTATATGTTGTGTTCCCTGACAAGGCTGTCTTTGCTGATGACCAGTCACCATCTAGTTCTTCTTGATTCATGCTGATGTAGTCTCTCTTGGTTGATTTTTAATAAATGTCTGCAGTCAACCTATAAACTGATACTAAGGAAGTCTGCCAGCTTGGAAAGTAGACCCTTGCAGGCAGCCAACATACAGCCAATGAGCTGGAATACGAGGTCCAACAATTACGTTTGCAAACTCATCCTAGAAAAAGTGCTACATACCTGATTGCTCAACATCACTACAGTCACCTTTGAAGTACTCCCCCTGGGAAGCTAAGCACTGGTACCAGCACCTGGTTCACCTATCAAAGCAATTTTGGAACTCTTTTTCTGGAATGGCCATCAGAGCTGTTGGCCTATTACCCTTGATGTCCTGAATATCATCAAAATGTCTTCCTTCCAATATTTCCACTGGGGGCCAGATCAGGAAAGGAAGTAAGGTCTCCCAGTACAGTTATTTATTTACCAGCTAAAAACTCCCTTACAGACAGTGTCGTGTGAGCTAGTGCATTGTTGTGATGCAAGAGCCACAAGTTGGTGAAAAGTCTAGGTTGTTTCCATCTTACTTTTTCACACAGCCTTTTCAGCACTTCTAAATAGTAAATTTGGTTAACTATTTGTCCAGTTGGTGCAAATTCGTGATGAACAATCCCTCTGATATCAATAAAGGTTAGCAACATAATTTTCGACTGTTGATTTGGACTGATGGAATTTTTTGGGTCATGGAGAATTGGCTGACTTCCATTGTGCACTTTGTCACTTTGTTTCAGGGTCATGTTGGTATACTCATGTTTTATCACCAGTGATAACATAGTCTCAAACATCATCTTGGCTCTCCAAAAGTTCCTGGCAAACTTTGACTTTCCTTTGCTTTTGTTCATCAGTGAGCTCCTTTTGGATCATTTTTGCAAATACCTTTCTCACCAAGATTTTCTGTTAAGATTTTCCTGTTTCTCTATTGATGCTTACTTGGTCTGCTATGCTTCTTACAGTCAGCCGATGATTCTGATGCATAAGTCAATGTATTTTTGCCATATTTTCATCAGTCTTGCTCCTTACTAGCTGCCCTGACCTCTCTTCATCAGTGAAAATTTCTCTCTCCTCGGAAAAATATTTAATTCATTTTTACACTGCCATTTTCTTCATGGCATTTTCCCCATGAACTTGGAATAACATGTCCTTGAGTTCACTTCCACTCTGCTAAGTTTAACAAGAAATTTAATGTTTGTTCATTGCTCTAATTCAAGCACTGACATTCTTAGGATAGCACACAAAAACATACAGCAACAATAATGGATGCCACTCAGAAAGACAGTGCCACACATCGACATGAACAGTGCTGTGAGACACTGATATATCAAAGTTATGAAACCTTACCGACCAGTTTGTATAGTGCTGTCAACATAAGTGCTCAGTGGCAAGTTCGCAAACTTAATTGTCAGACTTTGTATGTGTGCGTGCACTAAATAATACCATTCTAATCTGTATAGGGCCAGAGTTTTGCAACAGCACAAATTCCAACATGTACACACACAAACACAGCCATACTTACCCTATTCCATGAGTTCTACTCTGCTCTCCAGTTTTGCAAGTTAGATAAACTGCTCCACGTGAAAGCACTGATAGCTGTTTCCAGTTTAATGGGTTGATGTTCCTCCCCATCCAGCTTTTTGTGTTTTAAATAATGTACAAGACACATTTTATTTTTAAATAGTTTGACTCACAGAAAAGTAAAGCAAAAAGACCATACAGCTTCTGTGTAGCCTGTGCCAAGTTTTCTCTAGTAATATCCCTGTCTTAGCCATCTAGTGCTGTTATGACAGAAACACCACGAGTGTATGGCTTTAAAAAGAGAAATTTATTTTCTTACAGTCCAGTAGGCTACAAGTCCAAATTCAGGGCAACTGCTCCAGGGGAAGATTTTCTCTATTGGCTCTGGAGGAAGGTCATTGTCGTCGATCTTTCCCTGGACTGGGAACTTCTGAGGTGTGGGAACAGCAGTTCTTTCCAAAGGATGCACTCTGTTTCTTGGTGATATGAGGTCCCCAAATCTTTGCTTGCCTCTCTTTCTTTTATATCACAAGAGGCTGACCCAAGACACAGTACAATCCCACACATTGAGTGCTGCCACACCAACAGGACTCCTGCCCATCCTCCCTCATTAACATTACAGAGGCAGAGATTACAACATTAAAGGAACATTGCACAATACCAGGAATCATGGCCTAGCCAAACCAAGACACACATATTTTTGAGGGTTAGGGGAGGGGGACACAATTCAATCTATGACAATCCCACATTGTCTAAACTTGAGATTTGATGTTAATACAATACTAATTAGTCAGATACACATCTTATTCATATTTTACTTGTCTCCACTGCATGTAATTGTCAGTAAATAGTTCTAGCAAACTTCATTTCATATCTAGACATATGTAACCATCACCACAATTGGAATAGAGAACTGTTCATATCACCACAGATTACTCCACCATGTTATCACTTAATAGTTATAACCCTTACCTGGCTGAAACCCCTTAGTAACCACTGATTTCTTCTCTATCAGTGTTGGTTTCACACTTCAAAACGTTTATATATAAGAATCCTAGTGTGTACAACCAGAATACTCCTGGGAAGCAAAGGTGGCAAGGTTGCATCTTACATACGTTGAACATATTGTCAGGAAAGATCAGTCCCCGGAGAAGTATATCATGCTTGGTAGAATGGAGGGTCAGCGAAAAAGAGGAAGACCCTTGATGAGATGGACTGACACAGTGGTTGCAACAACGGGTTTAAGCATAAAAACGATTGTGGACGTGGCACAAGACTGGGCAGTGTTTCATTCTGTTGTTTTATAGGGTCACTATGAGTCGGAACTGACTCGATGGCACCTAACAACAACAACAGGTCTTTGTTTGCATAGGATATATACACTAAGTGTATGATTCCTGGGTCATCGGCTAAGAGTATGTTTAGTTTTATAAGAAAATGCCTAATTGCTTTCCAGAGTAGCTGTAACATTTCACATTCTCACCTGCAATCCATGAAATAGTTTCTCAGCTCCTGCCAGTACTTGACATTTATTAACAACATGTTTTATTTTAGTTATTTTAAGAGGTGTGCTTCCACTTGTTTGTCAGTTTGTTGTACTGTGAGGATCTGTGTGTTGCTGTGATGCTTGAAGCTATGTCACCAGTATTCATATACTAGCAGGGTCACCCAAGGTATATAGGCTTCAACTGAGCTTCCAGACTAAGATAGATTAGGAAGAATGATCCAGCAGTCTACTTCTGAAATGAATGAGCCAGTGAAAACCTTATGAAGAGCAGTGGAACATTGTCAGATACAGCACCAGAAAATGAGCCCCCCAGATTGAAAAAGCACTCAAAAGATGACTGGGGAAGAGCTGCCTCCTAAAAGTAGGATGAGGATGGAGTAAAGCCTTCAGGATCTTCATTCACTGATCTGGCACAACTCACAATGAGAAGAAACAGCTGAAAGCATCTATTAATAATCAGAGTGTGGAATGGACGAAGTACAAAATCTAGGAAAATTGGTAACCACCAAAAATGAAATGGAATGCACGAACAGTGATGTCCTAGGCATCAATGAGGTGAAATGGACCAGTATTGGCCATTCTCAATCAGACAAGAATATGGTCTCCTATGCTGGGAATGACAACTTGAAGAGGAATGGTACTGCTTTCATGGTCAAAAAGAACATTTCAAGGTCTGTTCTGAAGTGCAGTGCTGTCAGTGATAGGATAATATTCATATGCCTACAAAGAAAGCCAGTTAATATGACTATTATTCAAATTTGAACACCAACCATTAAGGCCAATGATAAAAAAAAAAAAGGAAGATTTCATTGAATCTGCAGTCTGAAACTCAATGGAACATGAAATCAGCATGTACTGATAATTACTGGTAATTGGAATGCAAAAGTTGGAAACAAAGAAGGACCAGTAGTTGGAAAATGTGGCCTTGGTGGTAGAAATTATGCCAGAAATCATGTCATGGATTCAATTGTGGCCCCCCAAAAATGTATGTATTGGTTTGACTTGGTTTGGAGTTCTAATATGGTGCGCTTCCTCCCATGTGTTGTGAATCCTGCCTCTGTGATATCATGATGGAGAATGGTTTGCAGTTGTGTTAGTGAGGCGGGAGTCAACCTTGTGGAATATAACGGGGAGAAGTGAGCTGAGGAAGTTCGGGACCTCAAACCACCAAGAGACAAGCACTGAGAGCAGAGCACGTCCTTTGGACCCGAGGTTCCTGTGCCAAGATACTCTAACTGGATTTGGACTGAGCCTACTGGACTATGATAAATTCTCTTACTGAATGAACTTACAATTTGTAGATGGATTTGGAGCTTACCAGACTGTCTCAATAAAGCTTCTCTACATGAAAACTTCCACTCGTGGTATTTTCTGTTACAGTAGTACCTGGTGACTAGGACAGACCATATAATAGAATTTTGTAAGGCTAACAACTTTGTCCTTGCAAATACCTTTTTTTCACTGGCATAAATGGCAACTATACACTTGGACCTCTCCAGGTGGAACACTCAGGAATCAAATCAACTTCATCTGTAGAAAGAGCCAATTGAAAAGCTCAATATAATCAGTCAAACAAGAACAGGTGCATAAAGAACAACAATGATAGCAGGAAACATCTCTTAACCTGGTTTCAACTGGAGGACATCATGTTGAGTGAAAGTAGTCAGTGACAGAAGGACAAATATTGTATGAGACCCCTACGATAAGAACTCAAAAACAGACTTATGCATAGAAGAAAAGACTCTTTGATACCCGAAAGGGTGGGGATGGCAGGAGGGCCGGGGGGGAGGGATTAGATTAGATAGTTGTTAGAAATTTCGTTGGGTGAAATTGGTGACAGCACACATTAGTAAGAAGATCAATATTAACGGGACTTCAACACAACTTGTGTACTCCTCCCATCTTAACCCAATATTCCAAGGACAGAGTAGTTGGGGCAGGGAGCAGGGGGCCAGGGACAGTGCTCTCTGGGGAAATCGAGGCCAACTGACACAACTAGCATTTTGCTAATGAGGACTCTCTGCACCCCTCATTGGTGAGTGGCGTCTGGGGATTTAAAAGCTGCCAAGCTGCCATCTCAGGGTACAGCAAATGGTCCCAACTTAGCAGGAACGGATGATCACCAAGGTCCATAATGACACGGGGGAAAGAGAATCCAGAAGACAGAGAGACCCACGTGAGTGGATGTCTACACTGACTTGGGACCAGAAGAACCAGATGGTGCCAGGCTACCGCCAGTGATAGCCACGATGGAGCTCACAAAGCTGAGTCTCACTGGCAACACAAGCTATAAATAGGGGTGCACCCTGAGATCTCCACTAAAAGACTGCAATTGGTGGTCCAGGGGCCTTGGAGTTCTCCTGGGAGCAGGGCCCCTGGCCCTGATGCTGCCCCTGTCTGTAAATCATGATGAAGGTCAACTTTTCAGACAGCAATTGATTGGACTTGGTGATGCAGAGTGATCATATTGTGTGGGCACTTTATGGTTCTAGGTGTCTATAGGAGGTCATCCTGTTGACCTCATAGTGGAGGAAGGGGAATGGGTGGAGAGGAGAAGATAGGAGACTGTTGGGAAGATAAGACATGCATGGAGCAGAGAGGAAGAGTGTGCTGTCACCGTGCAGGGACAGCAATAGAAGCTGCATGTAGGTCAGTAAGCAAATTTATATGGGAATGTACATTCTCATTCAATCATCATCATCACCATCATCATAAAACAAGACCAGATGCTGACTGGAAGACACCGTTAATTGCTCATATGAAAGTTCAAATTAAACTGAAGAAAATTAAAGCAAAGTACAACCTTCAGTATATCTTACATGAGTTTAAAGACAATCTCAATAATGGATTTGATACATTGAAACTCTAATGACGGAAGACCAGACAAGATGTGGAATGATGACAAAGACATCACACATGAAGAAAGTAACAGGTTTTCAAAAAGGCAGGGAAAAAAAAAACCAAGTTGGATGTCAGAAAAGACTCTGAAATTTGCTCTAGCATATTGAGCAGCTAAAGCAAGAGGAAGAAAGGATGAAATAAAAGAACTAAACAGAAGATTTCACAAGGCAGCTTGAGAAGACAAAGTATGACATGTGCAAAGAACTGGAGATAGAAAACCAAAAGGGAAGAACTCACACTGTATTTCTCAAGATGAAAGAACTGTAGAAAAAAATTAGGCCTTGAGTTGCAGTAGTGAAGCACTCTATAGGGCAAATATTAAATGACTCCAGAAGCATCAAAAATGGATGAAAGGAATATACAAAGTTATTGTACCAAAAAGAGTTGGTTGACATTCATACATTTCAAGAGGTAGCATATGATCAGGACCTAACGCTGTTGAAGGAAAAAGTCAAAGCTGCATTGAAGGCATTGGTGAAAAATAAGGCTTCAGGAACTTACGGAATATCAATTGAGATATGTCAACAAATGGACACAGCACTGAAGTGCTCACTAATCTATGCTAAGAAATTTGGAAGACAGTGAACTGATCAACTGACTGGAAGATTTTTATATTTGTGCCTATTTCCAAGAAATATGAGACAACCAAATATGGAAATTATTGAACAACATCATTAATATCACATGTAAGTAAAATTTTGCTAACAATCATTTAAAAGTGACCACAGCAGTACATTGACAGGGAACTGCCAGAATTCCAAGCCAGATTCAGAAAAGGATGTGGAACTAGGGATATCATTTTTGATGTCAGATAGATTTTGGCTGAAAGCAGAGTACACCAGAAAAATGTTTACTTATGTTTTATTGGCTATACAAAGGTACTGACTGTGTGGATTATAATACATTATGGATAACATTGAGGAGAATGGAAATTCCAAAACATTTAATCGTGCTCATGAGGAATCTGTACATGGATCAAAAGGCAATTATGTGAATGGAACAAAGGGACACTGCATGGTTTAAAGAAAGGAGAGGTATGCTTCAAGGTAGTATCCTCTCACCATACCTTTTCAGCCTTTACCTCAGTGAAACAATTTCAGAAGCTGGCTGTAAGGAGAAGAACGAGGCAATAGGATTGGAAGAAGACTTATGAACAGCTTTTGTTATGCAAACGACGCAGCCATGCTTGCTGGAAGTGAAGAGGATTTGAAAAACCCATAAAGATCAAAGACCACAGCCTTCACTATGGATTCCACCTCTAAATCAAGAAAAGAAAAGAAAAAAAAATCCTCACAACTGGACCAGTAAGCAACATCATGATAAATGGAGAATAAATTGAGGTTGTCAAGGATTTCCTTTTCCTTAGTTCCACAAGCAATCCCCATGGAGGCAGTGGTCAAGAAATCAACAGATTTGGGGAAAAATCTGCTGCAAGGAACCTCTTTAAAGTGTTGAAAAGCTGTCACCTTGAAAACTAAGGTGCGCCTGACCCAAGCCGTGGAATTTTCAATCACATCATCTGCGTGTAAAAGCTGGCCAAAGAATAAGGAAGACACAGGAAGAATTGACACCTTTGAATTGTGGTGTTATAGAAGAATATCGAGTATAACATGGACTTCCAGAAGAGCAAACAAGTCGGTCCTGGAAGAAGTACAACCAGAGTGCTTCCTTGAAGCAAGGATGGAGATACTACGTCTTACACGCTTTGGACATGTCAGGAAGGATCAGTATCTTGAGAAGATTATCATGCTTGGTAAAATAGAGGGTCAGCAAAAAGAGGAATAAACAATGAGATAGATTAATGACAGGGTTTTGGGTGGGCTTAAGCATAAAAACACTTGCAGACATGGTTACAGGACCAGGCAGTGTTTCGTTCTATTGTGCTCAGGGTTGCTGTGAGTTGGAACCAATTCAGTGGTACTTAACAACAACAAGAGGTGTGTGATGCTATTTCATTACAAGGTGGTGCAGTGGTTAAATGTTTAACTGCTAATCAAAAGTTAGGCAGTTTAAATCCAACAGCTGCTCCTTGGGAACCCTATGAAACAGATCTATTCTGTCCTAGAGGGTGGATATAAGTCAGATTTGACTCAACGGCAATACGTTTTGTTTTTTTCTAAATGCTAAATACATTGAAAATATTTTCAAGTATTTACCATCCATATATCTTCAGTGAAATGTCTGTTGAAGCCTTTTGCCATTTTCTAATTGATGGTATGTTTTCTAAATGATGAGTTTAGAGAATTTTTTATATATCTTAGACCCAAGTATTTTTCAGAATGTGATTTGTTAAAAATTTCTCCAGTATGTGTCTTTTTTTTTATTCCTGAATAGGTTCTTTTGCAGAATAAAAGTTTTTCATTTTGATAGTGTTCCATTGTATAATACCTAAGAATTTTTCACTGACTCTCTGGCTCAGTCACAATGGATATCTCTGATATTTTCTTCTGAAGTTTTCAGCATTATGTCTTTTGAGTATCTTAATAATCCATTTTGAATTAATTTGTGCATAAAGTGAGACATTTAGGCTGAGGTAATTTTGTGCACATGAATGTCTGGTTTTCAATATGTTTGTTGTAAAGACACTCCTTACTCTGTTGAATTACTTTTGTACCTTTGTCAAAAATAGATAAGCTGCCCTTGTGTGGTTCTATTTCTGGGATCTCTGTTGTGTTCCACTGATCTATTTTTCTACATCTCAACACCACACAGTTTTGTAATTCTTAAAAACACAAAGTGTGGTCTCTCCAACAATATACATCTTTTCCAAAATGATTTTTGCTATTCTAGGTCACATATCATTCCATACAAAATCTAAACTGAGCTTACCTGTATCTACAGAGTGTCATTTATACTGTATTTCTTTAGTGTAATTTATTTCAGTTTTTCCTTCCCTCTCCATGTCTTCTTTATCCCCACATTACCTGTCATCCCCAGTTCCCCCACCAACCTTTGGACAACCCCCCCTAGTGTGTAGCCTTCTGTACTTTTCTTAATGTGCTTATAACCACAAAAGACATCTTATGTATACACACAAATATATGTAAATATGCATACATGTGGAAAAGAGCAACTGTTTTCTTTAACGCCTGCAAAGAAAATATAAAGACATGTTTGTATTTTACATATCTTTCCTGACACCATTACAAGGGTATTCCATAAATGAATGTGGGAAAATTCCCACTGTGTATAATTTATCCAAACAATGTTTCTATTATTTTATGCCCAAACCATTGCCATAAACACCCTTGAAAAAAACCCTGTAATTATTAGTAGATAGAGTGATGCTTCGTGCAGTTCCCCTCTAAAGAGCAGGGACCCCGAGGTTAGAGAATCTTAAACAGCGATTTCTGTGCCCACTCATTAAGATGCCCAGTCTCATCAAAGAAAAGCAAGAGTCCAAGTGTGTTAAAGATTCACCCAGCTAAAGGACTTGTTGAGTCCTATGAACAAGGGAGCATTCCTGCTTGTATTCCTTTCTCCACATCCCCATTTTCTGCCCTTGATAACTGTATCAGCTGAACACTGGGTCTGTTTGAAGCCACCCAACACACTTGTTTATGATGGAAATCACAGGGCCTTGGCTGGATCAAGCCACTGGGTATGAGGCCCAGGCAAGTGCTATGAAGAAAAACTGAAGGTGACTGGCTGTACTTACCACTCAAGGATTTCCAAGGAGAATATAACTTCTGAGGTGCATGGAAAGGGAAGGGTAGAAGAGAACCACTTAAAGATACATTACCAGGATCAGAAATTAGTCTGGTGCCACTAAGAATGAACCAATGCTAGAAAGGACAAAACATTTTATTGAAGATCACGCTGAAACCTGAGAGATGACCTCCTTTGCCCTTTGTGCACTTGTGCTCTAAGCCTTCTAGCTACCTCTTTTCTGGACCACTGATGCCCCAGATTCTTGGAAATCATCAGAGGTGACCCACATATGCCTGAACGTACCAAGAGAGGTCACAGTGGATGGGCCAATTCACCCAAACATATGTGTCAGAGCAGGAAGAGTTTCAGTCTATTGTACACAGGGTGGCTATGAGTCAGAAATACTTCATTTTCCATTAGACTAGAAGAACTGAATGGTTCCTGGGTAGCACTATTACAATTTTTGATTAAAGATTCTGTAGAGGGTGTGCAGTCAGGATGGTAGACTAGACACATGTCTCCCTCTGAAAACTAAGGCCTGGTTTGATAATTGAATGGAGCTTTCTAGACACCCAGTGAGCCCTAGGACATGGCATAGGGCTGTTGGTTTGGACTGCATGCCACTGAATGGGAAACTGCTTGTCTTTGGTTCAGCCCTTCTCTGATTGAATTGGCCAGCTACTGCACACTGAAAGTAACTGGTGTTTTAACTTTTTTTCTTTTTGATGGCTGGCGGGTGGAGGAGTGGCTCAAAGAGCAGCTATGCAGACCTGTAGCGCTAAAGTGATGAGTGGGTGGAATTGCCACATTTTGAGAGCCAGGTCTGGACTCAGAGCACCACAAGCCCCTTCACCCTCCCTTTTCAGACCTCTGCCATAGTTTCTGCTGTTTTGTGGGGGCAAGACAGATTGACCAAGATGCCATCTTGTTTGAGTAGGAGACAGAAATACCCAACTGGAGGCCTCACCAGGGACTAAATGCCAGGCTGGGAGGCAGTTGCAGTCTGGGGAGCACGTTGCAAACAGAAAAGCTGTGTTTAGCACAGTGCAGCTTTAAGGGAGGGGCCTCAAAGGGGATGACAGCAGACCAGTAGCCTGTCCTACTTTGAACTATATCACAGCATCATGGAACATCTGATGAGGTCCCTCTGTTGTCAGCTGGAAGGAGGGTCTTACCACACCTGACAGCCCTACTAATTTTGAAAGTGGTCAGATAGCTTTTACCTTTTTAAAACAAGACTTCGTAGAAAAATAACTGTGGTTCAGCCCTATGGCATCTCTTCTAGCCTTCACTGAACCACATTATAAGGTTGGCTAATGGGCCCCCAGTGACTCCATAAGTAGGGCTGGGTTTTTGTCAGCTTGGAGACGGAGCCCTCACCCAGGGATTCCATGGGGTC
The DNA here is from genome assembly GCA_028571685.1 of Heterohyrax brucei. Taxonomy (NCBI): domain Eukaryota; kingdom Metazoa; phylum Chordata; class Mammalia; order Hyracoidea; family Procaviidae; genus Heterohyrax; species Heterohyrax brucei. The sequence goes on along the minus strand of CM053166.1, from coordinate 172,516,832 downwards.
CACTCACTGGAGTATATAGAGGTGGCTGGTAATCAACTTCCTTCTCAGAATGGCACCTCAGCTCCTGTTAAGGCAATACCAGACAAAATAAGCAGCCTCTAGACATGCAAAAAACAACAGACCCTAACAAAACATTTAAAAAAACATTCGTCCATGGCTCCAGACAACTCCCAAAATAATCAAAGAACTTCAAAGATGAAGAAGTCTTTCTGAAACTATCAGAGGTCAAGTACAAAAGAATTTTATACACAGCTCTCCTAGACATTATACAAAATGCAGCAGAGCAAAACGAAAAATTAAGGAAGCTGTTCAATCTAATGGAACATTAGCATTCCAGAATCTGACAGATCACTAGCAAAATTAAAGAATTAGACAATTCAATTCAATGCCGAAAGAGCAGAGTTGAACAACTGAAAACTGTACTTTCTGAATTGGAAGATAGAGGTACTGACACCAGCATTTATTAGGAGAAATCAGAGAAAAGAGACAAGAAAAATGAAGAAGTATTAAGAAAAATGTGGGACTCTATCAAGAGGAACAGTCTAAGATTAATTGGAGTTCCTGAACAGGAAGGGATAACTGAAAACACAGAGAGCATTGTTGTTGAGTTGCTGACAGAAAACTTCCGTGAAATTACAAAAGAAGAGAAAATAGATATCCGAGATGTATATCGAATTTCACATAAAAATTACACCAAAAGAAAGACACCAAGACATATTATAATCAAGCTTAACAAAATGAAACATAAGCAGAACTCTTAAAGGAAGCAAGACTCAAAGCAAAACTAACATTCAGAGGGAAGCCCTGTAAGCTTTTATATGACCTCTCAGCAGAAACAATGTTTTCATGGAGGCAGTGGGATGATACATTCAAAGACTTGAAGGAGAAAACCTTCCAACCAAGAATAATATATCCTGCAAAACTGTATTTCAAATATGAAGACAAAAATAAGACATTCACAGATAAACAGAAACCTAGAGACTTTGTAATAACCAAAGCTACAAGGAATACTGAAAGAAGTTCTTTGCTTAGAAAAACTAAACCATTATCTCTATACTTAAGGATACAATGCAAGACACAACATCCAGAAACCTACTCAGTTAGGGAAGGCAGAAAAACAATCAAAGCTACAATATTAAAAGAATGGATCCAGTGATCACATCATGAAAACTGTGATACCATTGCATTAAAAAGAGGGATATGCTACAGCAGTTATAGTACTTCCAGATAGAGAAAAAGTTAATAAGATATGTGGAAGTGAAAATTGGGTTTAAACTTAGATAATTAAGGGGATCATAACGGTAGCAGCAAAGCACAATAAAGACGCAGCATATCAAAACAAGAAACATAACATAAGAGTCTCAACAAACACAAAATCAACACTGAAAAGGATGAAAAATCAACCCATAAAGAATGATCCAGAACAGAATATTAAGAGCAACAGAGAAAACACCAACACACACAAAAAATCCATCAAAATGACAGCATTAAACATATATCTATTAATAATTACACTGAATGTAAATGGACTGAACGCTACAGTAAATAGACAACAAGTGACATCTCGGATCAAAAGACATGACCTGACTATATGTTGCTTTCTAGAAACTCACCTTAGATTTAAAGATATGAACAAACTGAAAATTAAAGAATGGAATAATATATGTCAAGCTAACAATATACAAGGAAGAACAGGTTTGGCAATACTAATTTCAGGTAAAATAGATTTTAATGTAAAACCTGCCATCATAGACAAGGATGGTCACTATTTACTGTTGAAAGGTTCAATACACAAGCAGGACTTAACAATATTAAATATTTATATACCCAACACCAGAGCATCTAAATACATCAAAGAAACACTGACTACATTGAAAAATGAAATAGATCACTCCACATTTATAGTGGGATACTTCAACACTCCACTTTCAGTATTGGACAGATCTTCTAGAAAAAAGCTCAGTAAAGACATATAAGATCTTATTGCCACAATTAACCAATTAGACCTGATCGACACATACAGAATTTTATATCTATCAATAGATAACCACACCTTCTTTTCCAGTGCACATGGAACATTTTCCAGAATAGAACACGTGTTAAGACATAAAGCAAGTCTCAACAAAATCCAAACCATTGAACTATTGCAAAGCATCTTCTCAGATGACAAAGCCATAAAAGTTGAAATCAATAGCAGAAAAAATATAGATGGAAATGTGAACTCATAGAAACTGAACAACACCTTACTCATAAAGCCATGGGTTATAGAAGAAATCAAGGATGAAATAAGAGAATGTATCGATTCAAATGAGAATGAAAACACTTCCTACCAGAAGTAGTGGGATACAGCCAAAGCAGTGCTCAGAGGTCATTTTATCTCTATACATGCATATATCCAGAAGGAAGAAAAGATCCAAACCAAAGAATTAATCCTACAGCTTGAACAAGTAGAAAGAGAGCAACAGAGGAACCCCTCAGGCACCAAAAGAAAACAGATCAAAAGATTAACAAAATTGACAAGCCATTGGCTAAACTTACTAAAGAAAAACAGGAAACAAATAACCTGAATAAGAAATGAGATGCGAGATGTCACAACAGATCCAACAGAAATTAAAAGTATCATAAGAGAATACTATGAAAGACTGTACTCTAACAGCTTTAAAAATCTAGAGGAAAGGGACAAATTCCTAGATTCATATCACCTACCAAATTATCACAAGGAGAAGTAGAACAATTTAATAAACCCATGACAAAGGAAGAGATTGAAAATGTCATCAAAAAACTGCCAACCAAAAAAAGCCCGGGCCCAGATGCCTTCACTGTAGAATTCTACCAAGCTTTTAGAGAAGAGTTAACTCCTATACTAGTTGAGACTGTTTCACATCATAGAAAGAGATAGATTACTCCCAAACTCATTCTATGATGTCGGCATAATCCTGATATTAAAGCCAGGGAAGGATCTAACAGAAAAGGAGAATTACAGACCAGTATCACTCATGAACCTACAAGCAAAAGTCTTCAACAAAATCCTTGCCTATAGAATTCAACAACATATCAAAAAAAAAAGAAAAATTCATCACAACCAAGTTGGATTCATACCAGGGATGCAAGGCTGGTTCAACATCAGGAAAACAATTGATGTGATGAACCACATAAGTAACACAAAAGATAAGAATCACCTGATCTTATCAATTGATGCAGAAAAGGCATTTGAAAAAGTCCAACACACCCATTCGTGCTAAAAATCTCAGAAAAATAGAAATAGAAGGCAAATTTCTGAATGCAATAAGGGGCACCTAGGCAGTGCCAATTGCCTACATCATCCTGAATAGAGACTGAAAGAATTGACCTTGAGAATGGAAACTAGATAAGGATGCCCACTCTCACCTCTCCCGTTCAACATTATACTAGAAGTTCTGGCCAGAGCAATTAGACAAGACAAAGAAATAAAGGGCATCCTCCGCATCGGCAAAGAAGAAGTAAAAATCTCCTATTTGCAGATAATATGGTTGTATATGTAAAGAGTCCATAAGTAAACTACTCAAACTAATAGAAAATTTCAGCAAAGTATCAGGATACAAGATGCCAAGCCATGTAAGTAAATCAGTAAGATTCCTTTATACCAACACTGAGATTATTTTTTTTTTATTATGATTGAATGAAAAGGTACATTCCTATGTAAATTTGCATGCTGACCTACATGCAGATTCCACTGCTCTCCCTGCACGGTGACAGCACACTCTTCCTCTCTGCTCCATACATGTCTTATATTCCCAGCAGTCTCCAATCTTCTCTCCACCTATTCCCCTTCCTCCGCTATGAGGTCAATAGGACGACCTCCTATAGATGCCCAGAACAATAAAGTGCCCACACAGCTTCACGAAGTCCAATCCATTGCTGTGTGAAAAGTTGACCTTCATTATGATTTACGGACAGGGTAGCATCAGGACCAGGGGCCCTGCTCCCAGGAGAACTCCGAGGCCCCTGGACCATCAATTGTAGTCTTTTAATGGAGATCTCAGGGTGCACCCCTATTTATAACTTGTGTTGCCAGTGAGACTCAGCTTTGTGAGCTCCATTGTAGCTATCACTGGTGATAGCCAGGCACCATCTGGTTCTTCCAGTCCCAAGTTGGTGTAGACATCCACTCACGTGGGTCTCTCTGTCTTCTGGATTCTCTTTCCCCCATGTCATTATGGACCTTGGTGATCATCCGTTCCTGCTAAGTTGGGACCATTTGCTGAACCCTCAGATGGCAGCTTGGCAGCTTTTAAGATCCCAGTCACCATTCACCAATATGGGGTGCGGAGAGACCTCATTAGCAAAATGCTAGTTGTGCCAATTGGTCTTGATTTCCCCTGAGAGCATGGTCCCAGACCCACCACCCCAGCTATTCTGTCCTTGCAATGTTGGGTTAAGATGGGAGGAGTACACAGATTGTGTTGAAGTCCTGTTAATATTGATCTCCTTACTAATGTGTGCTGTCACTAATTTCACCCAACGAAATTTCTAAAGACTATCTAATCTAATCCCTCCCCCCTCACCCTTCTGCCCTCCCCATCCTTTCAGGTATCAAAGAATCTTTTCTGTTATGCATGAGTCTGCTTTTAAGTTCTTATCATAGGGGTCTCATACAATATTTATCTTTCTGTTGCTGACTACTTTGACTCTGCTTAATGTCCTCCAGTTGAAACCAGGTTAAGAGATGTTTCCTGCTATTGTCGTTGTTCTTTATCATTGTATAGTGTTCCATTGAGTATATATGCAATAGTTTACCTATCCATTCTTCTGTTATAGGGCATCTGAGTTGATTCCATCTTTTTGCTATTGTGGACTGTGCTGCAATGAACATTCGCATGCATGTATCAGCTGGTATGAATGGTCTTGATTCTGTAGGATATATTTCAAGCAGTGGAATTACTGGGTCAAATGGTATATCTATATCTATTATTTTAAGGTAGTGCCAGATTGCTTTCCAAAGAGGTTGCACCATTTTGCATTCCCACCAAAACTGTAGGAGAGTTCCAATCTCTTCACAGCCTCTCCAGCATTTAGTGTTTTGTGTTTTTTGGATCATAGCCAACCTTGTTGGGGTGAGATGGTATCTCATTGTCATTTTGATTTGAATTTCTTTAATAGCTAATGATCGTGAGCATGTCTGCATGTGTTTTTTGGCTGCCTGGATCTCCTCTTTAGAGAAGTGTCTGTCCACCTCCTTTGTCCATCGCTTAATTAGATGGTTTATCTTTTTCTTTTTGGTACTTTGTCGGATCCGACTCGATGGCACTTGGCTGCATTGGCTGTTGGTATTTTGTAGTACCTTATAGATTATGGAGATCAGGTGTCGGTCTGACATACAGTTGCCAAATATTTTTTCCCATTGTGTAGTTGGCCTTTTAATTCTATTAATAAAGTCTTTGGATGAGCAAAAGTGATTGAATTCTTAGGAGTTCCCATTTATCTATTTTCTCTTCTGTTTGTGGTTTGTTTGACAGATTTTGAAGTCTGCCCACGTTGTGTATTAAACCTTCCATTGTTGTTCCTAATTTCTCTTGGATGAGCTGTATCATTTTAGATTTGGTATTTAGCTCTTTTATCCAGTTTGAGTTGGTTTTTGTATAAGATGTAAGATATGGGTCTTGTTTTAATTTAGTGCAGCTGGACATCCAATTTTGCCAGCACCATATGCTGAAGAGATTGTTTTTACTCCAGTTTAATGTCTTAGGGCCTTTGTCGAATATCAACTGTTCATAGACAGATGATGTCATCTCTGGGATCTCAATTCTGTTCCACTGATCTATCAGTCTGTTTTTGTACCAGTACCAGGCTGTTTTGACTACTGCATCAGTGTGATAGCTTCTAAGGTCGGGTAATGACAGGCCTCCTGGTGTGTTCTTCTTCTTTAGTAATGCTTTACTTATCCAGAGCTTCTTCCCTTTCTAGACAAAGTTGGTAATTTGTTCCTCCATCTCATTAAAAATGTCACTGAAACTTGTAATGGGATTGCATTATATAAGTAGATTTCTTTGGGTAAACTAGACATACAGTGAGATTATTAAAAAAGAAATCACCAAATCAATATCATTTACTGTAGCTCCCAAGAAGATAAAACACCTAGGAATAAATCTAACTAGAGAAATAAGAGACCTATGCAAGGAGAACTGCAAGACCCTACTGTAAGAAACTAAGAGAGACTTACATAAATGGAGAAACCTACCCTGCTTGTGAATAGGAAGACTTAACATTGCAAAAATGTCTATTTTACCCAAAGCAATCTACATACACAATACAATCTCAATACAAATTCCAGTGAAATTTTTTTAATGAGATGGAGAAACAAATCACCCACTTTGTCTAGATGGGGAATAAACTCCAGATAAGTAAAACACTTCTGAAGAACAACATGCTAGAAGGCCTCTTACCACCTGATTTGAAAACATATTACACTTTCACAACAGTCAAAACTGCCTGCTATTGGTACAAAAAGAGACATATAGGTCAAAGGAATAGAGTTGAGACCCCAGATATGCCACCATCCACCTATGAACAGGCTCTAAGATTGTAAAGTCGGGTAGAATCACTCTATTTAACAAATGATGCTGGCAGATTTGGATATCCATCTGCAAAAAAACAGAATCAAGACCCATATCTCACACCTTACACAAAAAACAACTCAAACTGGATAAGAGACCTAAACATAAAACCTAAAACAATAAAAATCATCCAAGAAAACATAGGATCAACAATGCAAGTTTCAATACACAATGTAGACAGACTTCAAAATCTGACAATCAAAGCACTATCAGCAGAAGAAAAAATAGATAAGTGGGAACTACTAAGAATCAAACACTTCCGCTCATCCAAAGAGTTTATCAAAAGAATTAAAAAACCACTTACAGAATAGGAAAAAACATTTGGCAACAATATGTCAGACCGACATCTGATCTCCACTGTCTACAAGGTACTGCAAAATATCATCAAGAAAAAGACAAATAACCCAATTAAGCAATGGGCAAAGGAGATGGATAGACACTTCTCTAAAGAGAATATCCAGCAACCAAAAGACACATGTGGAAATGCTCATGATCATTACCTATTAAAGAAATCCAAACCAAAACGATGATGAGATACCATTTCACCCCAACAAGGTTGATCATGATCCAACAAACACAAAACAGCAAATGCTGGAGAGGCTGTGGAGAAATTGGAACACTCCTACACTGCTGGTGGGCTTGCAAAATGGTACCAACTCTTTGGGAGGTAACCTGGCTTTTCCTTAAAATGCTGGAAATCGGTATACCATTTGACCCAGTAATCCCACTGCTTGAAATCTATCCTACAGAAGCAAGGCAGTCACAGGAACAGATACATGCATACGACTGTTTATTGCAGCACAGTCTACAATAGCAAAAAGATGAAGTCAACCCAGATGCCCAACAACAGGTGAATGAATAAATAAACTATGGTATATATACTCAATGGAACAGCAGACAATGACAAAGAACAATGATGATTTTAGGAAGCATCTTACAACCTGGTTTGAAGTGGATGACATTGTGTTGAGTGAAATTAGTCAGCGACACAAGGACAAATATTATATGAGACCCCTACTATAAGGACTGAAAAATAGACTCATGTACAGAAGAAAAGACTCTGATGGCTGCAGTGAAGGTGAGGGAGGGAGAGGGTTAATTATAGATTAGATAGTTGATAGAAATTTGTTGTTGTTAGGTACCATCAGGTCAGTTCCGACTCATAGCAACCCTATGAACAACAGAACGAAACACTGCCCAGTCTTGTGTCATGTCGATAGTTGTTTTTATGCTTAAGCCCATTATTGCGGCCACTGTGTCAATTGATCTCCTTGAGGGCCCTCCTCTTTTTCGCTGACCCTCCACTCTGCCAAGCATGATGTCCTCCAGAGACTGACCTTTCCCGACAACGTGTCCAAAGTATGTAAGTCACAGTCTTGCCATCTTTGCTTCCAAGGAGCACTCTGGTTGTACTTCTTACAGAACAGATCTGTTGGTTCTTTTGGTGGTCTATGGTGCAGTCAACATTGGTCTCCAACACCACAATTCAAAGGCATCTATTCTTCTTATGCTTTCTGTATTGATGGTACAGGTTTCATATGCATATGATACTATTGAAAATACCATGGCTTGGGTCAGACACATTTTACTCTTCAAGGTGGCATCCTTTCTTTTGAATACTTTAAAGAGGTCCTCGGCAGCAGATTTTCCCAATCCAATGCGTCTTTTGATTTCTTGACTGCTGCATCCATGGGTGTTGATTGTGCACTCAAGTAAAATGAAATCCTTGACAACCTCTGTCTTAGGCTGGGTTTTCTAGGGAAGCAAAACCAGTAACACGTGTAGGTACAAGGAAAGATTTATAATATATATATATAGACAGATAGATAGATACAAATATAGGAAACAGCTCACGTAATCACAGAAGCTGAATGTCCCAAGCTCTGGCACAAGCCTCACGTGCCCACGGAAGCTGAGGAACCCAAGGTCAGCAAGTCAGAGACCAGAGTTGCAGATCACCGTTGTGTAGGTCAGTGGATCCCAAGCTGGTGGCAAGACGAAGCGACAGAGGCTGGAGGTCGGTGGATCCCAAGCTGGTGACCAGAAAAACCAGATGGTGCCCTGCCGCCACCAATGATAGCTACAATGGGGCTCACAATGTTGAGTCCCCAGTGGCAACATGAGAAAACAAAGGTGTACACCCTGAGAACTCCACTGAAAGACTGCAAATGATGGTCTGTATACCTAGGGGTTACTCTGGGAGCATAGTCTCTAGACTTGATGTTGTCCCTGATCATAAATCATTACTGAGGTCAACTCTTCAGATAGGAATGGGCTGGACTCAGGGACACAGAGTGACCATATTGTGTGTACACTTTATGGTTCTCTGCATCTACAGGATGTCGTCCTACTGGCCTCTTAGTAGAGGGGAGTGGAAAGGGTGGAGAGAGGACTGGAGATCGTTAAGAGAATATGACATGTATAGAATGGAAAGGAGGAATGTACTGTCACCGTGCAAGGAGAGCAGAAGGAGCTGTAGATAGGCGGGCAGGCAAATTTAAATTGGATTGTACACTTTCACTCAATCACAATAAAAAATATGTAGATATATATGATTCAAAATGTAAAAAAAAAAAAAGATTCTATAGAAAAATTCTAATCCAAAACATGAAAATGCAAAACAGATTTTCATGTTCTCATGGATTCCAGGCTTCTTAGAGATAAGAAGATTGGATGAATGCCTGAAACTACTGCCCTGAGATAATCCTTACACCTTAAACCAAAAAATAGTCTCTCAAGTCTTCTTAAAACCAAATAATAGTTCATCTTAAAAATGTCTGCCTTGAACATTTCACTATTTTAAGAACTATTGATATGAGATAAAAGTGCTAACAGTAATTCTAAAGATTAGATTGAAACCTTAGGGGCTAGTGAATCTATGTCAATGAGGGAGACAACTCAGAAAAGATAGATGAGATAGTTGCACAAGTTGAAGAATGTAATCTCTGTCACTAGGTGGTACACGTAGAAACTGCTGAATCAGTATATGTTTTGCTGTGTATATTCTCAACAACACTAAAATAAATTTAATAAAATAATAAAATGCTTATATGCCCATTGTTTTACAAGAATCTCAAGTTCAGAGTGCATTATAACATTTCGCAATATATTCTGACTACTTTTCACTCTTCAAATTATCGTGATTTAGTTCTCACAATTTAGTCCATTGACACATTACCCCACACATCTGTTAATTTGTTGTACTGTGGAGACATGTATGTTGCTGTGATGCTGGAAGCTATGCCACTAGTATTCAAATATCCACACAGGACATGGATAAGAAACTCTCAGTAATTCCAGGCAAATTCAGAAGAGGATGTAGAAAAAGGGACCATTGCTGATATCACATGGATCTTGGCTGAAAGCAGAAAATACTAGAAAAATGTTTATCTATGTTTCATTGACTATACAGAGGCATTCTACTATGTTAACCAATTATAGATAACACTGCAAAGAATAGGAATGCTAAGACACTTAACTGTGCTCATGATTAATCTATATATAGATCAAAAGGCAGTTGTTCTAACAGAACAGGAGGATACTGCATGGTTTAAAGTAAAAAACAATGTGCATCAGTGTTGTATCTTTTCACTGTACATATTCATTCTGTATGCTGAGCAAATATTCCAAGAAGCTGGACTATCTGAAGAAGAATGTGGCATCAGAATTGGAGGAAGGTTGATTAGCAAACTGTGATGATAGGATGACACAACCTTGTCTACTGAAAGTGAAGACTTCAGGCACTTACTGGATGAAGATCAAAGCCTTCAGTGTGGATTGCACCTTATCAAGAAAACAAAATCCTTCATGACTGGACCAGTAAGCATCATCATAATAAATGGAAGAAATATTGAAATTGTCAAGAATTTCACTTTATGTGGATCCACAATCAATGCCCATGGAAGCAGCAATCAAGAAATCAAACAGTGCATTGTACTGGGCAAATCTGCTGCAGAAGACCTCTTTGAAGGGTTAAATAGCAAAAATATCATTTTAAGAACCAGGATGCACCTCAGTCAAGCTATAGAGTTTTCAATCACCTTATTATGCATGTGAAAGCTGGACAGTGAAAAAAGAAGACCAAAGAACAATTGACACCTCTGAATTAAGGTGTTTGTGAAGAATACTGACTATACTACTGTTTTAGTCATCTAGTGCTACTATAAAAGAAACGTCCCAAAGTGGACAGCTTTGAAAAGAGAAATTTTGTTCTGTCACAGTTCAGGAAGCTACAAGTCCAAATTCAGGGCATCAGGTCCAGAGGAAGGCTTTCTCTGTTTGCTCTGGAGGAAGGTCCTTGTTGTCAATCTTCCCGCGCACTGGAAACTGCTGAGACATAGGACGCCAGGTCTTTTCCGAAGGATGAACTCTGCTCCTGGCACTGCTTTTTGGTGGTATAAAGTCCCCACATCTCTCTGCTAGCTTCTTTCTTTTATATCTCAATAGATGGCATTAAGGCACAGCACAGTCTTGCAGACTGAGTCCTAGCCCACCAACACAACTGCTATCTATCCTCCCTTGTTAACATCATAGAGGCAAGGTTTACAGCATATAGCAATACCACACAATACCAAGAACCATGACTTAGCTAAGTGGCTCCACACATTCTTGGGGGAACACAATTCAATCCATGGTAACCACAGACTGACAGAAGAAAGAAAAAAATCCTTCTTAGGAAAAACAGCCAAAATGTTCTTCAGAAGCAAGAATGCTAAGATTTCATCTCTCATAGTTTTGACATATTATCAGAAGTGTTCAGCCCCTGGAGGAAGATGTCCTGCTTGGTAAAGCAGAGCAGCAGCAAAGACAGGAAAATCTGCAATGAGAGTGACTGAGAAGGTGGCTGCAGGAGCGAGCTCAAGCATAGCAATGATCATGAGGATGGTGCATGACTGGGTAGTGTTTTGTAATATTGTACATAGGGTCACTATGTGTCAGAACTGACTCAGCAGCAACTAACAACAATAGCAACAGCACATGCCATGCTCTAAACCAGCTTGTTCTCTAGAAAAACAAAACTAATAAAGCATATAAAAATATATATAAGGAGAGATTTATATTACAGAAATGGCCCACATGGCTGTAGATGCAGGAATGCCTCAAGGCCATGGATCAGTATAGAGACTTCTCTTTATTCACATAGCTGCAGGGGCTGGTGAATCCAAGATCAGAAGGTCAGAGAGCAGGGTTCTTGTTCACAGATTGGAAAATCAACAAATGCTAAGATTGGCAAGCAAAACTGCTGAGATTCTCCTGATTTACATAGTTGCATGGGGTGACAAACCCAAGATCTGTAGGTCAGAGAGCAGGGCTCTTGCTCATAGGCTGGGAAAATCAATTAATTGAAAGACTGGCTGGCAGGCTGCTAGCTCAAGTCCTGAGTACCAGAGGTTAGACAAACAAGAGCAAACTGCAAGATCCAGAGCAGGCAAAAGCCAGAACATCTGCTTATATTTGGATGAGAGCCATACACCCAAGGAAACTGCATTTCAACTGATTGGCTACTAACATCAGATCCCATCGTGGGTATGATCACAAGTAAACATTGAGAATCATAGCCCAGGCATGGTGACACACAATCTTAATCATCACAGCATGCATTTTGTGGTGTACTTGTCTTCCCTCATATGTGGATCGGAACCCTGCTTTCTGAATGCATGTAAATGTACAGTTACAGGATTTCAGAGATAAAAGCGGAATATAAACCTCCAAGTATTCATTCCTCCTTAAAAGCAATGAGAACAGTGGCAAAAATTGGCTGAATCAATCATTAAGAAATCTGGCAGACAAGGCCAAGATGATGGAGTAGTCAGGTGCTTCTTGTGGTCCCTCTTGCAACAAAGACTTGAAAAAAACAGTGAGTAGATTATGCAAGCATCAAAGACAAAGTTGAGGAATTGAACTGAGCAGCAGGTAGAGGGAGAGATAGTTCAGAAGCAAGAAAGAGTTGCTAATCTTGACCTGACTGTTATTGGTACTCTGTAGGCTGGATTGGTTGGCATGTGGTTAGGCAAGCAGTGGTGCTTGGGACATGTTTTCCAATTTAGAAAAAATTAAGAGACAAAGAGTCAGTTCAAACATCCAGAACCAACAAGAAACAGTGCTGAATGGGCAGAAAATAAGTACAGGCATCTAACTTACGTCATGGATAAAACAAACAAAAAACACATTTGTGAAGTACCTCTTTCCCATTACCTGTCCTCTCTGCTCTCTGCTCCAGGTCTTGGTCCAGATTCAGTGATTGCTGTACTCCATGGGCTGGAAGTAGGACTAATCATGAACCCTGAGCCAGTGTCCCAGCTTCAGTGAAAGAACAAATTAACAAACAGGATAAAATAATTTACCAGTTCCCCTAAGCTGGGAATTTAGGGCAAGCAAAGCCCTTTTGCTTAGGTACAGGCATAAGGGGTCCACACACTTTGAATGCCTTTTATGACTTCATAGACCTGTGTGGGCTCGTTGAAACAGCATAGGCGCTCTTTAGCACAGTATAACAGGATATGTATCTGAAGCCTGTTTTGAACTGTATTGGCTGTAATGGAGAATGGCAGATTTGTGACATTTAACATTTGACACCACCCTGCCCATTAATAAGGTCCTCACCTATGCACATCAGAGGGCTGAGGGCTGGTAACTCCATACACTCCAGCAAGCCACCTGTGACAGTGTCCAATAATAAATGTTGCCTCCAAGTCCTCAGTGCCAACAGCACTGGGTACCCATAATCTGTCTGGAAAACCCACCTACCTGCATGCTTTAGGGAATAGGAACACACATTCTACCCAGACATGCAAGGGTAGCAATTAGCACTCTATGTTTATTAGCACATGACTCCTTATTGCAGCCGAATACCTGTATCTACTTAAGTCACCTCTGCCTGTCTAGGACTACAGGTAAGAGCCTACACCACACACTCAAAGACCTATGACGTGGACACTTGAGCTGAATCCCCACAAGAAAAGTAAACAAACTCCTGGGCTCACATACTTAGTAAGAGCTCTAGCCACCTAGAGACAGAAGTGAGAGCTTCAAAGACTCCAATAATCAAACTAGCTCACATGACCAACATATTTGGTCCTAGCAAAACAAAACAGATAAGAAGCTAGGACACAGTAAGCAAACATATAATAAATATGTTAGTGGTTGCTCAGAGACAAAAGTCAATATAAAATCACATAAAGATGTATAGATGATGATGGCTCTAGTGAAGCACCAAACAAGAATCAAGAAACCTTCAGGAGAAAGAGATGATCTTGAAATTACCAGAGGTAGAATCCAAAGGACTTATCAGGACTGCCAATCAAGTGTGCAAACTCACCCTACATACCACATTGCTGAATACTGCTACGGTCACCTTTGAAGTACTTTCCTTGGGAAGCTACACACTAATGCTAGTGCCTAGTCCACCCTTGAAAGCAATTTTGAAACTCGTTTTCTGGAATGGCCATCAGAGCTATTGTCATATTACCCTTGATGTCCTGAATGTCTTCAAAATGTTTTTCATTCAATATTTCCTTTATCTGAGGGTAAAGAAAAAAAGTCACTGAGGGCCAGATCAGGTGAGTAGGGATGGTGTTCCAATACAGTTATTTGTTTAGTGATATTCAGCAATGAACACTTTTTCTAGGATGAGTTCATGAACATAATAGTCAGACTGTGTAAAGACTAGCAAATATAAAATCAAAAGCAATGAAAAAGATGAAAAGAAAACATATGAAGAAAAACAACTCAACACAGAAAATTAAGGGGAACAAAGAAACTGTCAACAAAATACATAAAAACATCAGTATGACAGCATTAAACTCATACTTGTCAATAATTATGCTGAATGCAAATGGACTAAATGCACCAAGAAAAAGACAGTGGCAAAATGAATTTAAAAAAACATGATCTGTCTATATGCTGCCGAAAGACTTAACAAGACCAAAAGATCAACAACAACAACAAAAACCTTAGCCAAATTGACAAAAGAAAATCTTTAGAGGAAATAAATAACCCAAATGAGAAATGAGATGGCGAGATCACAAGAGACCTAACTGAAATTAAAAATATCGTAACTGACAACTATGAAAAATTGACTACTGAAAGCAAAGAACTCTTGAAGCACATACTGATGAAGACAGAAGACCACAGCTGTCAATACTGATTAAAGCTTAGTGTAAAGTAAACAATTTTTCTCACCACTCAACCAATAAGCAATATCATGATAAAAAGGAAAAAGATTTGAGTTGTATGGACTTCATTTTACTTGGATCCACAGTCAACATCTATGGAAGCAAAAACTCACTACCACTGAGTCAATTCCAACTTACGGTGACCCTATAGGGCAGAGTAGAACTGCCCCATAGAGCTTCAAAGGAGCAGCTGATGGATTCGAACTGCCACCCTTTTGGTTAGCATCTGTAACTCTTAACCACTATGTTACCAGGGTTTCCTCCATGGAAGTAGCAGTTAAGAAATCAAAAGATGCAGATTAACCATCTTGGAACCTTGTTGAAGATCAGCAGAGAAGGAACATAGGAAAGCAAATTCATGGATATCTCAGCAAAAGACAAAGCATCTGGTAACTACCAAGATATGCTTTCCCACCCCCAACTTCTCCTTGCTTCTCTACCTCCAATGCCTCCTGGCTAGTGTCTGTGTCTCAGCTACCCAGGAAGTGCAGCATCTGTGCTGCTTGGATTTGTCACATCCACATCAGAAATCAGCAGAAAGCACATTTAGGAGCTCTCAGCAGGACACAGACCACCCAGTAAGCAGTGTGATACACACTTTCCTAACCTCACCCTTCCCCTACCAACCCCTTCTGCTTCCTGCCTGCTGCAGTCTCTTGGCTGGGAGGAAAAGCCTTCAAGCTCTCCCACTCCTTTCCACTATGGCTGGCTCTCTAACTGCATTTGTCTCTAGCTGGTGTTGCTTTTTTTTTCCTGAATATTTGACAGAAACCATGCAGGCAAGAAGGCAGTGGGATGATATATAAAAAACCTTGAAAGAAAAAAATTGCCAACCTAGAATAACGTATCCTGTGAAACTCTCCTTCAAATATAATGGTGAAATTAGGACATTTCAAGGTAAATCAAAATTAAGGGATCTTGTAAAAACTAAACCCAATGTACAAGAATTATTAAAGGAAGTCTTCAGGTCTGGGAACAAGCAATATCAGACCGTAGCCTGAATCTAGGATGCAAGATTTTGCCAATCCAGATACTAGCCTAGAAAGTGAACTTTCAAAGACTATCCAAAAGCAAAAGAATTAAAACAGGGAACAATAAAGGGTTATCTATAAATGACAGCAATGTTAAAACATTGGAAGAGGGAATAAACAGTGTAGATATAGAACTTTATAGTGGGGTGGAAAGCAAGGTGGCACCAAGTGATAATAGACTGGTTCAAATCTAAGAAGATAAGGATAAATTTCAAGATAATCACAAAGAAAGTTCACAAATCTATTTATCAAAATAAAGAAGGAAAACATAAAGCCTCAAGAACAAAACCTACAAAATCAGAAGTAAAAAAATCCACAGACTGAGGGAATTCAGCATAAGAAAAACAAATAAAATGTCAGCACTGGGAAAAAAACCCCAAAAAACAGCAAAACTACCAAGTGACAGCAATGAAATCACTCCTATCAATAATTATGTTGAATGTAAGTGGCTCAAATGCCCCCATAAAGAGGCAAAGAGTCACAAAATGGATTAAAAAAACAAAAAACAGCATCCATCAATATGTTCTTTATAAGAGACACACTTTAGAACCCGAAGTCTGTGGTACTAGCACAATGACAGATACATTGACCAGTGGAACACAACTGAGAACCCAGATGTAAATCCGTCTACCTGTGGTCACATGATTTTTTTACAAGGGCTCAAAGTCCATCAAATGGCAAAAGGACAGTCTTTTTAGCAGGTGGTGCTGGCAAAACTGTATGTCATCTCATAACATGGAGCAAACTCTAGGGCACTATGGTGAGTGAAGTGAGTCAGTCACAGAGGGACTGGTGTTGTGTGAAACCACTACTACGAAAACTCATGAAAATGTTGATGCAGAGAGAAACAATCTTTGATGGTTTCTAGAGAGGGGAGGAATGCAGATGGAAAACCACAAAATAGGCAAGAGATAAGTAGTAATTTTGACGAAGGTTAAGACAGTACATACTACTGGGGAAGACAGCAGAATTTGCACAAGTCAATTTCATAGAAGCTTCATAGACATACCTGAACTTTCTGAGGAACTGAGTTCCTGGGCTGTGGGTTTTGGAGACCATGGTCTCAGGGAACATCTAGCTCAATTGGCATAACATAGTTTATAAAGAAAACATTCTATCTTCTACTTTGATGAGTAGTGTCAAGGGCCTTGAAAGCCTGTGAATGGCCATCTAGGATACTCCACTATTCTCACCCCTTTGAGAGGAAGGAAGCATAAAGAAAACTGAAGAATCAAGAGAAATATTAGTTGAAAGGACTAATGGGCTGCATCTACAAGACACTGCATCTCCAGCAGACTGAATCCAGTACAACTAGACAGTGCCTGGATGCTGCCACTGATTGTTCTTACAGGGATCACAACAGAGGGACCCAGACAGACCTGAGAAAAGTTTAGAACAAATTTTTTTTTTTAATTTTTATTTAACATAACTGAGTGAAAATGTACATTCCCATATAAATTTACATGCCCCCCCTATATGCTGCTTCCACTGCTCTGCCTGTCCGGTGACTGCACACTATTCCTCTCTGCTCCATACATGTCTCATCCTCCCAACAGCCTCCTTTCCCCTCCCCTCCATCCACTCCCTTTCCTCCAGCCAGAGGTCAGCAAGATGATATCCTATAGATGTATAGAACCATAAAGTGCTTCCAATATATGGTTACTCTGCATTGCCAAGTCCAATCCATTCCTGTCCAAAGAGTGGACCTTTGTTATAATTTATGGGAAAGGGTAGCATCAGGGCCGGGGGCCATGCTGTCAGAGGAACCCCAAAACCGCTGGACCATCAATTGAGGTCTTTTAGTGGAGATCTCATGATGCACCTCTTTTTATTCTTGTGTTGCCAGTGAGGCTCCTCTCTGTGAGCTTCGTCGTGGCTATCACTGGTGGTGGCCGGGCACCATCCGGTTCTTCCGGTCCCAAGTCGATGTAGGCACCCACTCTTGTGGGTCTCTCTGTCTTCTCGGTTGTCTTTATCGCATGCCATTTTGGCCCTCGGTGAGCATCCGTTCCTGCTGAGTTGGGACCATTTGCTGTGTCCTCGGATGGCAGCTTGGCAGCTTGTAAGACCCCAGACGCCACTCACCAATATGGGGTGCAGAGAGCTCTCTTAGCAAAACGCTAGTTGTGCCAATTAGCCTGGAATTCGCCTAAGAGCATGGTCCCCCGCCCCCCACCCCAGCTACTCTATCCTTGCAGTATTGAGTTAAGATGGAAGGAGTACTCAGGTTATGCTGAAGTCCACTTAATGTTGTTCTTGTTCCTAATGTGTGCTGTCACCGCTTTCTCCCAACTAGATTTCCAGTAACTATCTAAACTAAACCCTCCCCCCCCTCACTCTCCCTCCCTCCCCTCCCTTGCAGCTTTGCCTTGAGTCTTGCTGCCTTTAAGAGTTGCTGCTTATGTTTCATTTTGTTAAGCTTGATTATAATATGTCTTGGGGTCTTTCTTTTGAGATCTATATTGGGTGGTGTACAATATGCATCTGAGATGTCTATATTCTCTTCCTTCATGATGTCTCACCCTGTTCAGGGACTCCAATTAATCGAAGGTTGTTCCTTTTAATAGAGTCCCACATGTTACTTAATGTTTCTTCATTTTTCTTGTTTCTTTTTTCTGATTTCTGCTCATAGACACTGGCATCAGTAGCTCTGTCTTCCAAGTCAGAAATTCTTTTTTCCATTTGTTCCATTCTGTCTTCTTGGCTTTGCATGGAAATTTCTATGTCTTTGATTTTGTTCTTGATCTGTTGGATTTCAGAGTACTGGTGTTCCATCAGATCGAAGAACTTGCTTAATTTTTCATTTTGTTCTGCTGCATTTTGTATAAGGTCTAGAAGGGCTCTGTATATAATCAATTTGTATTCACTTCCTGATGCTTTCATAAAAGTTTCTTCATCTGGAAAACTCCTTGGTTGCTTTGTTTGGGAGCCTTCTGAAGCCATGAGTGACTGCTTGTATGCCACAATTGTCTGTTGCTTTTTGGGTCCCATGTGAGTATATAGAGGCTGGAAGAGGTACTGTGAGGATGGATTGCAAATGTTTCTCTAGGCTGTCTTCAAATGTAAAGCAAAAGGTATCTGACCGGTTCACAAGTCAGTTAAGTTTTGAGGTGTAGAGGTCCCTCTTCTCATGTGACAAAGTAAGTGCCACTATATCCAACCCCAGATGATAACAAACTAGTTTAGAATACAGCAATGCTACTGCCCTGTTGGCCTCTGCTGACAGGGTCTAGCCTTAGCCAACACTGCGTCAAGTACTGGTTTTGTGATAGAAAAGCGCTCTCCTGTGGGCAGGCTCTGGCTCCCAAGCTAAGAATTAGGTCCAGCTGCGGCCACCGTATCCAAGATGGCGCCCTCCACACAGGCAGCAGACAGAGGGGCTAAAGGTGCCAAGAGGCAGCGATTCATCTGCTTCTGTTGCAGGGACCCCAATGCAGGCAGCACTGTGAAAAATCACTACTTTTCTGACGGAGAAGCGCTGTCCCGTTTGCAGGCGCTGGCTCCCAGGCTAAGAACGAGGTCCCGCTAAAATCTCGGTACCAACATGGCGTCCCGCACCCTGACCACGGAGCTCAGCGCAAACCCCACTGAGGCAGCTACAAAACGAAAGGCTCAAAGTGTCTAGATTAACAGAGTCCCGAGCCTGGCTCTCAGAACATGGGAATTTCGCTTATCTATCCCCCGAGCAGCGCGTCTGAGTCCAGCTACCAGGCAAGTCCTGGCTCCGCCCGCCAGCCGAGACAGAGGAAAAAAAGTCAAAATGGTGTGTTTACCTTCCGTCCGTGAGAGCCAGGGCTAGCCAGGAGCGGGAGTCAGCAAAAGAGAGGAGATTTTTCGCTGAGTGGTATGAAGTCCCAGTTAACAGCTCTGTGCCGTGTCCTGAGGCTGATTAGGTGCTCAGAAGGCTCTGTTTGATTGTCAATTCAGGTCTTGGTTTCCAGAGGGATAAAAGGAGATGTGGGCTTAGTCTGCCATCTTGATTCTGCCCCCCTAGAACAAAATTTTAACTCAGAAACAGTAGACTTTCTGGCCTGACAGTGATTGCAGAAACCCTGAGAGAATGGTTCCTGGATACCTTTTCAGCTCCATAATGGAGTCACTCCTAAGGTTTACCCTTCAGCCAAAGATTGAACAGTCTCACGAAGCAAAACAAGACTAAATGGACATGCCAACACAGGGGCAAGGACTAGAAGGTATGAGGTAATAGGAAAGCTGGTAATAAAGAGCTCAAGGTTGAGAAGGGAGACTGCTGTCCTGTTGTGGGGTTGTTAACTAATGTCATTAAACAATATGTGTACTGACTGTTTAATGAAAAACTAGATTGCTCAGTAAAACTTCATCTTAAGTACAGTGAAAAAACGTAAATAAATCAAAAGATGTTTTGCAATGAGCAAATGTGTCACAAAAGACCACTTTAAAGCGTTGAAAAGCCAAGATGTCACCTTGAAGACTAAGGTGCACGTGACCCAAGCCATGTTGTTTTCAATTGCATCCTATGAATGTGAACCCTGGATGATGGATAAAGAAGACTGAAGAAGAATTGACACTTTTGAATTGTGGTATTGAGGAAAAACATTGAATATACCATAAACTGCTAAAAGAATGAACAATTCTGTCTTGGAAAAAGTACAACCAGAATGTTCCTTAGGAACAAGGATGGTAAGACTACGTCTCACATACTTTGGACGTGACAGGAGGGATCAGTCCCTGGAGAAGGACACCATGCTTTATAAAGTTCAAAGGTTTGAAAAAAAGATGACACAACGATTGACACAGTGTTTGCAAAATTGGGCTTACATATGACAAGCATCGTGAGGACGGCAAAGGCGCAGATAGTGTTTTGTTCTGTAATACATAGGGTGGGTATGAATTGGAACTGACTTGATGGCACCTAACAACAAGAGCAACATGAACAATTGTACTCTAACAAATTTGGAAACCTAGAAGAAATGAACAAATTTACTGGAAACACACCTCCCACCTAAATAAGCACAAACAGGGGCAGAAAAACTAAATAAACCTGTAAGAAAAGAAAAGATTGAAAAGGTAATTTAAAAACTCCCAACAACAACAAAATTCCTGGCCCTGATGGCTTCACTGGAGAATTCTACAAAGCTTTCAGAGAAGTGTTGGCACCACTGCTACCAAAGGTACTTTAGAACATAGAAAAGGATAGAATACTCCCTGACTCATTTTATGAACCCAGCATAACCCTAATACCAAAGCAGATAACCAAACAAAAAAAACCAATCCCACTGCCATTGAATCCATCCCGACTCTTAGTATCCTTATAGAACAGAGTAGAGCTGCTCCGTGGAGTTCCTGAGGAGTGCTTGGCAGATTCAAACTGTCGACCTTTTGGTGAGCAGCCACAGCACTTAACCACTACGCTACCAGGATTTCCAAACCAGATAAAGACACCACAAAAAAGAAAATTACAGACCATATCTCTCATGTACATAGATAAAATAAATCCTCAACAAAATCCTAGACAATAGAATTTAACAACATATCAAAAAACTAATTCATCATTACCAAGTGTGATTCCTATCAGGTATGCAGGAATTGCTCAACATTAGAAAAATAATCAGTGGAATGCATTACATAAATAAAATGAAAGACTAGAATTATTATTTCACCAACTGATACAGAACCGGCATTTGACAAAGCCCAACAGCATTCATGATAAAAATTCTCAGCAAATTAGAAACAAAAGGAATATTCCTCAACATGTTAAGGGGCATTTTACAAAGCCAACAGCCAACACCAACCTAAATGGAGAGAGTTTGAAAGCATTCTCCTTGAGAGCACTGGGTAACCCTAGTGACATAGTGGCTAAGTGTTAGTCTGCTAACCAAAAGTTCAGTAGTTTGAATCCACCAGATGCTTCTTGAAAACTCTATAGGGCAGTTCTGCTCTGTCCTATAGGGTCGCTATGAGTTAGAATTGACTCAACAACATTGGGTTTGGTTTTGGTTTGGGAACATTAACAAAGATGTGCTTTATCACCACTCTTATTCATCACTGTTCTGGAGGTCCTAGTCAGAAAAATTATGTGAGAAAAAACATGGGGCATTCAAACTGGTAATGAAGAAGTGAAGATAACCCTATTTGCAGATGATATGATCTTATACACAGAAACCCAACAAAGAATCCACAAGAAGACCCCAAGAACTAATATAAGATTTCATCGAAGCATCAGAATACAAGACAAACATACCAGAATCAGCTGGATTCCTCTTCACCAACCAAGAGAACTTCAAAGTAGAAATCACCAAGTCACTACCATTTACAATAACCCCAAGTAGATAAAATCCTTAGAAATAAATCTAATTCAAGACATAAAAAAAGTACACAAAGAAAACTGCAAGATGTTACTGCAAGAAACCAAAAAAGGTATGCGTAAGTGGGAAAACATACCTTGCTCATGGATAGGAAGACTCCACATTGTGAAAAATGTAAATTCTACCCAAAACAATCTACCAAGACAGTGGAGTCCTGACTCAAGTACCAACAGAATTCTTTGAGGAGATGGAAAAACTGATCATTAACTTTACATGGAAAAGAAAGAAGCCCCAGATAAAGAAAGCACTACTGAAAAAGGATATATAGTAGGAGGCCTCTTACTGCCTGATCTCAGAACTTCTTATACAGCTATGGTAGTCAAAATAGCCTGGTACTGGTACAAGAGACACTAATCAAAGGAATAAAATCAAAAATCTAGATATAAATTTATCTACCTACGGTCACCTGATCTTTTACAAAGGCCCAAAGTCCATCAAATGGGGAAAAGACAGGCTTTTAAACAAATGGTGCTGCCAAAATTGGATGTCCATCTGCAAAAAAAGAAAGAAAAAGAAAAGAAATAGGATCCATAACTTACCCTATACACAAAAGCTAATTCAACATGGATCAAAGACCTAAATAGAAAATCAAAAACTCTAAAGATCATAGAGGAAAACCGAAGTTAACGTATCAGGCCATAATGCACACTATAAATAGGATAGAAATCTTAACTAACAACACACAAATGACACATTATAAACTAGATAATTCTTATCTTTTAAAAATTAAGCATTAAGCTCATTAAAAGACTTAACCAAAAGAGTACAAACAGAACCTTGAGTCTGGGGGAAAAAATTAGACTATCACATGTATGACAAAGATCTAATCTCCAAAATCTATAGAAAGATCCAAGACCTCTACAACAAAAAGACAAATAATCCAATTAAAAATGGACCAAGATATGAACTGACACTTTAACAAAGACAATATTCAGATGGCTTATAGACACATGAGGAAATGCTCGCAGTCAGCAGCCACTGGAGAAATGCAAATCAAAACTACAGTGAAATAGCATCTCATCTCAACATTACTGGTGCAAATTAAATATATATATATATATATATATATAACAAGTATTTGAGAGGCTAGAGGGAGATTAAAATGCTTACACTTGCTGGTAGGAATGCGATATGCTGCAACCATTTTGGAAAATATTGTGTGCTTCCTTAGAAAGCTAGAAGTAGAAATACCATATACTCTGGCAACCCCACTCGTAAGAACAAATCTGAGGATAAGAGAACCACCATACAAATAGACTCATACACACCCATGTGCATTGCAGCATTATTCACAACAGCAAAAAGGTAGAACTAATAACCAAGCCAAGCACCCATCAACAGACAAATGGATAATCAAATTATGGTACTTATGCACAATGGAATACTATACCATGATATGAATAATGATGAATCTGTGAAACATCTCACAACATGGATGAATCTGGAGGGCACTATGCTGAGTGAAATATGAAGGTCTGACAATTAGGTTTGTGAACTCATCCTAGAAAAAGTGCTACATACCTCACTGCCGAATGGCACTATGGTCATCTTTGAAGTATTCCCACTGGTAAGCTATGCATCAACACCAGCGCCTAATCCATCTGAAACTCTTTTTCTGGAATGGCCATCAGAGCTGTCATTGTATTACCCTTGAAGTCCTGAGTATCATCAAAATGTCTTCCTTCCAGTATTTCCTTTATCTTTGGGTAAAGAAACAAGTTGTTGGGGGCCAGATTAGGCGAGTAGGGAAGGTGTTCCAATGCAGTTATTTGTTTCCTGGCTAAAAACTCCCTCACAGACAACTATACAGTTACATTTCTGAACTTGCCACAATGCCACTCAGAAAGAGTTCCAAAATTTCTTTAAAGGGTGGACTAGGTGCTAGCACTGGTGCATAGTTTCCCAAGGGGAGTATTTCAAAGGTGGCCGTAGTGATATTCAGCAACGAAGTATGTAGCACTTAAAACAATTAAGTTGGTGGACTCAATTGTTGGACCTTGTAAGTCAATCACAAAAGGACAAAATACTATGAGATCACAATTATAAAAATTAATGAAAAGGTTTACACACAGAAAGAAACAATCTTTGATGGTTACAGAGGTAGGTAGAATTGGGGAAGAAGAAACACTAACCAGACAATAGCCAAGTAACTTTGGTAAAGGGAGAGACAATATATAATACTAGGGAAGTCAGCACAACTTGACCAAGGCAAAGTCATAGAAGCTTCACAGACACATCTAAACTCCCTCAGGAACTGAATTACTGGGTTGTGGGCTGGGGACCATGGTCTCAGGCAACATCTAGCTCAAGTGACATGATATAGTTTATAAAGAAAATATTCTGCATCCCACTTTGATGAGTAGTGTTTAGGGTCTTCCAAGCTTGTAAGTGGCCATCTAAGGTATTTAACTGGTCCTGTCTTGTCTAGAGCAAGGGTGAATGAAGAAAACCAAAGACTTAAGGGAAAAATTAGTTGAAAGGATCAGCGGACTACAACTACCATAGCCTCCACCAGCTTGAGTCTAGTACAACTAGATGGTGCTGGCTACCACCACCACCATTCTGACAAGACTCACAATAGAGGGTCTTGAACAGAGCTGGAGAAAATGTAGAACAAAACTTAAACTCACAAAAAAAGGACCGGACTTACTGGTCTGACAAAGACTGGAGAAACCCTGAAAGTATGGTCCCTGGGCACCTTTTTAATTCAGTACTGAAGTCACTGCTGAGGCTCACCCTCCAGCCAGAGGATAGACAGACCCGTAAATCACACAATAATACGCACATCTCAACTACATATACAAGAATAAATGAGCACACCAGTCCACGTGCAAGGACGAGAGGGCAGGAGTGGACAGGAAAGCAGGTCATGGGGAACTGAAGAGCAGGAAGGGAAGAAAGCCGACAGATTGCGGGGTTGGCAACCAATGACACAAAACAGTACAGACATTAATTGTTTGATGGGAAACCAGTTTGTTCTGTAAATCTTCATATAAAGCACCATGGAAAATATGTAAGTTGGATTTCTAATTTTTTTTTCTGATTCTCATTGAATTGTGGTAAGGACATATGACTGCTACACAATGGTTTCTCAGATATGATAAAATATGGTTTATGTTTTAGTCATTTGTCAGTTTTCATAAGTGATGAATGTGCTGAAAAATAAATTGTATTTGAAATTATGAGCTGAAGTACTCTACATATTCCATTGTATGTGTGTATACTGTTGGTAGTGTTTAGGCACTGTCCAGTCAGTTGCCACTGTGTCAGTCCATCTCTTTGGGGGTCTTCCTCTTTTTCACCAACCCTCTAATATATGTGTGTATATATACTATATGTGTATGTATACACTGTGTGTGTATATATAGTTTTAATTATAGGTATGTCACAATTTTCTACAATAAATGAGATGACATGCCATGAAAGAGTATTAGTAATAATAACTGATTTATACTGATGGAGAAACAACTTAAAATAGCTTAGGTAAGCTTAAGAAATTGAGGAATTTGTTGTCTTATATACCTAAGAATGGAACAACCTTTGAGTTTACTCCAGGGACTGAAGAGTTTCAAGCTATGGCATCTATTTTCTCTTTCTTCTGCTCTATCTCACTTTATTTTTCTCTCTTGTTTGCTTTTTCCTTTTGTCTCTGCTTCTCTTTATGTTTTGATTTTAGCTTCTTCTGCCAAGAGGGGCTTCTTTTCTGTGGCTAAATTGTGGGCACAAAATCATGTTTTATAGGTACTTGCTTGCTTAAATGACTCATTCAACATTTTTTTTGTAGTATTTATTTTTGTGTAAGGGATTGGTTTAGGTTTTGAGGATGCAAAACTAGAAATCAAAGAGAGAAATGAGAGAGGAAAAAAGAAAGAAGGCAGGCAGGGAGGCAGGCAGGCAGGGGGATGGAGGCAGGTTAAGATTCGTACCCTCAGAAAGCATCACAGAAATAAACAAATAACAGAAACATGTCAATAGTTAAAGTACTTACTACTGAGAAATATAGTTAATAGATTTCCAGGAAAGAGAAGTTGAAATTTTTGAAGAAGACGGTCACCAAAAGCATTATTGAAACAGTAACATTTGAGTAAAGACCTGAAGTTCAGGAAGCTAGTCATGTGGATAGCTCAGGAAAGATGATTCCAGGTGGAGGGAACAGGTTACGCAGAAGCCTCGAGGTAGAAGTATGTGTCTATATGTCAATTATTATGTCAGAATTTATTGTCGGTTTAGACCAGGGTGGTAGCGTGGAAGTAACAAGAAGTCATTGAATTCGGGATTAATTTGTAGTTAGAGCTAATTCTAATTCTACAGCAAAGGTCAGAAAAATTTTCTTAGAAGGCATACAGTAAATAATTTAGGTTTGTCTGGCATACCTTCTATGTCACGCTGCTCAACTCTGCTATTTTAGTGCAAAAGTAGCCCAAATCAAACCCATTGCCATAGAGTTGATTCTGATTCACAGCGAACCTATAGGGCAGAGTAGAACTACTTCATAGATTTTCCAAGGAGCACCTGGCAGATTTGAACTTCATTTTGGTTAGCAGCCATAGCACTTAACCACTATGTAACCGGGATTTCCAAAAGAAGCCACAGACAATATTTAGTGTACCTGGCTGTGTTCCAGTGACTCAGGCTGGAGTTACTATGTAAGCGGTTGTTCTCGTTGTTAGGTACCATCAAGTCAGGTCCAACTCATGGTGACCCTGTGCACAACAGAAGGAAATACTGCCAGATATTGCACCATCGTCACAGTTGTTGCTATGTTTAAGCCCCAGGTAGCTACTGTGTCGATCCATGTCAATGGAGAGTTTTCCCTTCCTTTGCTGACCCTCTATTTTACCAAGCGTGACATCCTCCTCCAGGGATTCATCACTCATAATAGCATGCACAAAGTATGCAACTTAGTCTTGTCATCCTTGCTTCTAAGGAGCATTCTGGTTGTACTTCTTCCAAGACAGTCACATAATCAGGTCTGTCAGCAGAGAGCTAATAGGATAAATTAGAGCGCTCAGTGCTTCACTTGGCCTCAGGGCCTAACTAACGCTCAGCATCTCTCTCCTCTACTACTCTTTCTAGGTTTTCCTTCCTTTGTCCCTAGCAATTCTGCCGGTCTGGGTGATTTGCTTAGTGGTTTGACCCAAATCCTCTATACTTATCAGAACTTGGTTGCTATTTCTTTTCCATTTACAGATAAATGTTGGTATCAAAGTAACAAACGATGTCGTACTGGGTTACGTGTTAAACACATTTCTTCCTGCCCTATTTGTGTATTAGTAGCCCTACCTACTCATATTGAGCAAGTCCATTGGCCCTTGACAGCATAGTTGTCAGTTGGCACTGGGACCCAGAAGTGAACTGGTGACACTCATATATTTAATAGGCTTAGACAAGCCAAGTGCCGACGAGTCGGATCCGACTCAAGTGTTTGTAAAAATATATGACTTCAATGCGGCAGTTCTATTAAGAGTTAACACTGTTGACCTGAGCCTTTTTCAAGCACCATCCACCAAGTATTATTTCCCAGTTAGTAAGAGCCTTAGGGGATGCCATTGACATCTATTGAAATCCCTTTTATTGGCTGGTGTACCCATCCTCCATCTGCTGTGAACTTTGGTTTATAACAACACACACCTGCCATCTAATCACAGTAATGTAAATGAGAGCCTCCTCACTGTTTAGGCCGTACCACATCCTCTCTGGCATGAAAGGTTGACCTTGACCAATGACTGACAGACAGATGAACAAAAAGCTAACCATTTGCTTCCAGTTGGGACCAACTGGGGTACAATATTTTGCTGTGGAACATCCTTGTGGAATCATACTTAAGCTAGTATCCAGCTGAGATCCAAATTCCTGCTTTGCTATTTTCCTCTGTCCTCTGTTACTCCCCTCCTGAGAGAAACTGAATTAAACAACCAAGCACCGTTGAGTCGATTCCAACTCATAATGACCCTGTGAAACACAGTAGAGCTACCCCATAGAGTTTCCAAGGACCACCTGGTAGATTTGAACCAGGGTTTCCTCTTGAGAGAAATCCTCAATAAATTATGTGGATAAAAGTACTTCTTTCAGGCCCTGCTTTGGGACAACTTAACTAAGGCATCCTTTATATGCCACTTGAAGATCTTGTCATACTCTATCAATCTATATATAACCACTATTCTGAAAAATAAGGAGTCTTAGTCCTAGGCACAGCGGGTAATTGCTCAATTGCTAACTGAAAAGTCAGCAATTGGAACCCACCAGCTACTCAGTCAGAATTCCACTCAGGGGCATTGGGTTTTATTCTGAAAATTGTCAAGATTTTTAGGTTTCTTTGTAATTTTTAGCCCACATATATAGAGAGACATTCAATAATATACTGTTGAGTTTTGCGTCTTTCTGAAATTTATGTAAATACAATCTCTCCTGACATTTCTGTTTTTTTTTTTTTTTTTTTTGCTCAAGATTCTATATTAAAGATCTGTTGGGCTTGGCCCAGTCCTCAAGAAAGTCCCATCCTCAGCCTATCAGTCTGTCCTCCTTTCATGTGGCCCAGGGCCTGCTGTGGTCTTTTCACAGGTGGTTGTCCTCTATGTCATAGTGTAACCAAGCAACAGTTGTCCTCAGTGAGCTTCAGAGGACCTTAAAGGGGCAGAGTTCTGACCTACCAGACACCATGCTCAGTGAGACACAGAGCAGAAAAAACAACCATACTTACCTACAGTTGGCTTTCCTGAGCCTGTAGACTCAAAGTAGAGACCTTGCTTTTGAACCAAGAGAAGCAGCCTAGCTGTGGGCTGGTCCCAGAGAACTGGCTTCTTTACTCAGCTGAGCTGCTATCTGGAGGATGACAAGAGACACTTTACTTTGCTCAGGGAAGGCACTAAGCACCAGACTCACATCTGGGTTAGAGTGGCGATGCCAGAAACTCAGTTCCAGCGGACTCTCAGGTTAGTCTTTATTTTCCCCATATATTTATCATCATTGTTGTTGGATAGTTACATGGAACTATAATTCACATATAGTAAAATTCACTCATTCAAACTGTACAGTTTGGTGGTGCAGTGGTTGGGAGCTGTGGTTGCTAACCCAAAGATCAGCAGTTCTGGTCCACCAGCTGTTTATTGGAAACCCTGTGGGGAAGTTCTACTCTGTCTGCAGACTCACTGTGAGTCAGAATTGACTGAATGTCAACAAGTTTGGTTTTTGGTTTAGTATATTCACGGATATGTACTGTCATCACCAAAGTCAATTTTAGAACAGTTTCATTACCTTAGAAGGAAATTCCGTATCTGTTGTTATCACTCCAGTATCTCTGTATTCCCTCAGTCCAGAGGAACCACTAACCTGCTTTCTGACTCTGTAGATTTACCTCTTCAGGATATTTCCTATAAATGGAATCATATAACATGTGGCCTTTTATGTCTGGCTTTGCTCACTTAGCATATTGTTCTCAAGTCTTGTCCACGTTTTAGCATATGTAATTTCGCTGTTTCAATGACAGCATTTTTTGGCATGGTTCTATTTGACTATACCTGGCACTTGGCTTGGCATACCTCCCTTTTTTTAGCTATACTAATTGCTGGCTGATTATTAAGTTTAACCATGGGTGTAAAGGCCCCCATAGTCTACGTAAACTTGGACTTCTGTGAAGGGACTGTTTTCAAGTTCAAAACCCACTGCTATAGAGTCTATTCAGACTCGTAGTGACCCTATAAGACAGAGTACAAGTGCCCCCATAGACTCTCCACTCTAGTGGATTTGAACTACTGATCTTTTGGTTATCAGCCATAGCACTTAACCACTACGCCACCAGGGTTTCCAAGGTCAGTGTCGGAAATTTATTATCATCCCATGAGATCTCCTTCCAGATATATCTGTTCTGCTTCTCTCTGGCAAAATAATTGACCTATTGTTTATCCTAATCTCCATTGTCTCCACCAATGTCCCCTCAATGGCCCTTCACCGTAGTCTTCCCTAATTTTTGAAGGTGTTCTTAGAATTGTACTTGTATATATTGTGTTTCAACTGAATTTAGTTCCTTTTGGAAGCTATTAGAAGTTATCTGTTTTTCTAGTTTCTACCACCCCAGATCCCTACTTCCTCCAGGAGAAGCACTGAGCCATGGCTCTGGAGCTGGGAGTGAGGGCAGTGGCACACTTTTCTCTGAGTCCACTCTACCGTATTAGGAGGTCTGTGTTCTTTGCAGGGGGGAAGTAATTCAGGTCTTTTCAGTTTCCCTTTCCTGGCACAGAGCCACTGCATTATGAGCCCAGGTAAGTGTGATGGGGATACCAGGGACCAATACCTAAGGTAGTGCCTTTATCCCACTTGTGGGGGCTGAGCAGAATGAGGGAGTCTACACCTCTAAATCACACACACCAAGAACTTAGTCTCTATAAAACATAGTTGAATGTAGTATGAGAGATACTGATATCCTACCTCTGCCAGGAAGATTACTTTCCAGTTGGGAGCTGGGAGAGCGGGGAATCCTGTATGAAGTTTCCATTTTAAGGTGTTGGGAGAAAGAGGGAGGGAATGAATCCTTGTGTAAGTAATAAAAGACCTCACAGTTATTACCAAATTTTAGTACATTTTCATGAATAAATGTTTCACCATTTGTTGTGTCCTCAGACCATCCCCTCCCCCACAGAAACAAACTCACTGCTGCTGAGCCAATTCCAACTCATAGGAACCCCGTAAAACAGAGTGGAACTACGCAATAAAGTTTCCAAAGAGTGCCCAGTGGATTCAAACTGTCAAAATTTTGGTTAACAGAGGTAACACTTTACCGTTACGCCACCAGGGTTTCCAGACCATTTCCAAGTAATTTAAATGATTGTTTTAACAATACCTTTCTCCAGTTTCACTGGGAAAGAGCTTCACAGGGTTGAGCATGCTGCTGTGTTAGAAGTCTACACATGCTACCAGGTCTTGTGAGGGGGTATCAGTTGGTTCCAACACACCACTGCCTTTATTCCTTGGTTTGGTAATATAGCTTTCCTTTTCTTGTCATTTAGTGTTCTACCATTTTACTGTGATTTGTGCAGACATTTTCCTATAATTTGTTGTACAAATGTATTTATTTATTTTTGCTGTAATCAAAGACGACATTTACTGAATTAGAGAAGAGATATTTTCCATGATAGATTGGAAAACAGACTAATATTTCTAATATTGCTTGATAAAATAGAGGTCAGCAGAAAAGAGAAAGGCCCTCAAACAGTTGGTTTGACACAGAAGCAGCAACAATGGGCTGAAATGTGGCAACAGTTTTGAGGATGGCACATAACCAGGTGATATTTAGTTCTGTTGTGCAAAGTGTCACTTTGAGTTGGAACAAATTTGACAGCACCTCATAACAACAGAAACAACATGATTTCTGTCAAAATCTTCAGTATCATTAGAAAAGTGCAAGTGAAAATGAGATTAAAAATGGGAAATGCAAAAGGAGTAAGCCCAAGAGAGTAGACAGAGGTTCTTCTGGGTTCACATAGCCACATGGGCTGGTGAACTCCAGATCAGCAGGTCAGGGAGCAGGGCTTCTGCACACAGGGTGCGAAGATTGAAGCATCCCAAGTTTGGTAGGTAAGCTAACACCTCAAGGTCTACATACTGGAGGTCAGATGAAAAGGAGTTAGTTGCAAGATTCAGAGCAGGCAAAAACTGGAACATTTGCTTATATTCAGATGCAGGTCACACCCCTAAGAAACTCCATTTCAACTGATTGACTACTCACAACAGATCTCACTATGACAGTGATCACATGTAAACACTGCCAGTCATTGCCCAGCGAAGTTGACACACAATCCTAACCATCACAGAATCTATTTTGTGGGGTACTTGTATTCTCCATATTAATCTTTGTCTTAAACATGAAGGAGTGGATCTGAGCACACTTTTTCCTAAATGCATGTAAATATAGTTAGAGGATATCAGAGATAAAGGTGGAGTATAAACCTTGACAAGTTCACTCCTCCTTAAAAGCAGTGATGCCACTGGCAAATACTGACTGAATCATTCATTAAGAACTCTGGACATTTACCAAAGGCTTGCATCAATAGCGGGAATCTAGTTCATAAGAGGGCACTGGTTGTATAATGGATAAGAGGTCAGCTGCTAACCAAAAGGTCAGCAGTTCAAATTCATTGGCCACTCTTTAGAAACCCTGTAAGGCAGCTCCACTCTATCCTACAGGGTCATGTCTGAATTTTGATAACAATAGCAACTTTGAGGAGTTTTACCTTGCCCTAACCCTATTCTCATTCTCCATTCCATGGTATTCTAAGAAAGCAACAGTCCATAATTACAGTGTGGAGACAGTAGAAGAGGGCTGCAGGTCCTTCAAATCCTTATGCTCTGATGATAGTCATTATTAAATTATTCTGGTGGGATCTCTTAAGGAGCTTACATGGTACAGTGGTTAAAGTGCAGTGGTTGAAGTTTAAACCCACTATCCACTCCACAGAAGAAAGATATGGCAGTCTACTTCTATAAAAAAGATTTACAGCCTTGGAAACCCTGTGGGGCAATTTGGCTCTGTGCTATAGGATCACTGAAAGTCTGAATCTACTCAACACCAGTAGGTTTGGATTTAGATTTTTATGAATTAAGATGATAATTTTGATCCTCATAAAAATCACTAACAACTAAAAATACTGTAAATTAAATTGCAAAGGGATGTATAAAAAATCTGGGTGTCTCCTTTAGCTGCTTTCACCAATAGAATAAGGCAGAAGTCATACTTTAGCTATATTGGGAGTAGTGGTTAATTTGCCTGGAAATTTTCACTTCCTGCTTTTTGGAGATATAAACTGACAGGATGCTGTTTTAGGGAAAGGCCACATGGATAAGATTTTAAGAATTAGATATCCGAGTAAAAGCCATATTACTAATCTAGCACTGTAATTCATTAATGTTACACCAGTCCCATTTACTGATTAACTGCTACCACCAGACAACAACTGAGCACACCCCAACACAGAGTTATGAGGGAGAGCTATGTGTTTTTTAAACCATGAAACTTTGGGGGCTGTTTGACATACTCAAAACCTGAAAATGAAAGAAGACAATTCTAAATGTGCATGAATTTAATGAAAAACTTTCAAAATACATGAATCAAAAACTGGCAGATAGCACAAATGGAAAATGTTCAAAGCCATCATTGGAACATTGAACATCCCAGCTAGGTATAAGAAATAACAATTAAACAAAGAATTACCTTGAACTGACAGATAAACCAGACTGAATCGGTTGCCATCAAGTGCCTTCAGACTCCTGGCAATCTCCTATGCGTGCCAGAGTAGAGCAGTGCTCTTAAGGGTGTTCAGTAACTGAAGTAAATCACCAGTTCTGTCCTCTGAGGTACCTCTGGGGGAACTCAAACCTCCAACCTTTTGGTTAGCAGCAGAACACTTAACCATTTGCATCACTCATTGACTCCAGACTACAGGTACATGAGTAGAACATTATATTCAACAGATAAAGGCCACACATTCATCAAAAATTAACATGAACAGGTTCCCTAAGATAGATACTGTATTACAGTATTCAATAAATCTTAAGTAATTATAAAAGTTATAACCCAGAGGATATTCCCTGACTAAAATAAATAAACCATAAATAAGTATAAAAGACACGTAAAAATATCTACATGGTTAGAGATTAAACAACACACATATAGACAAAGCAAATATTTAAAAACAAATTGAAGGAATACAAAATTATTTCCAAATGAATAATGAAGATAACACCATATAAATACTACTGAAGTATCTAAAGCATTTCCTAGGCAGAATCTTTAGATATTAAATGGCTATTTTACAAATATGAAACTGTTAAATATGAAACTGTTAAGAGGCTGGAAAAGAAAGAGGAACTTAACCCAAAGTAGGTAGTCAAAGAGAAATACTGAAGGAATAATAGAGACAGATGAAAAAAAGGAGTGTTTATCTTCTCAAATAACTTAAGGAAACCCTAGTGGCCAAGTAATTAAGTGTTATGGCTGCTGATAAAAAGGCTGGCAGTTCAAATACACCAGACGCTCCTTGGAAATTCTATGAGACACTTCTACCCTGTCCTATATGGTCACCATGAGTTAGAATCAACTAGACAGCAGTGGGTTTGGGTTTGTTTTGGTTAGCAAAATTCTTTTAAAAGAAAAAAGACACAAATTACCAACAGGAAGAATGAAAAAGTTTGTTACCACAAACATTAAATGTAACAATAAAGGAATATCATACACAATTTTATACACATTAACCTGACAATTTAGTTTCAATGAAGAATTCTTTGTGGAATAAAAAATTACCAAAAGTATCTAAAAAAATACATAGCATAAAAACTCTAGCAAAATAGCTTGAATTCATATTCCAATTCCTTCCCTAAAACAAAGCTGTAGATTCAAATGTTTTCCCCGGTGAATTGTATCAAACAATTCAAAAAGAAACAATATCTGTTTTATACATATTTTTATGAATAAAGAGAGAAAGAAGGAGCATGTCTCAACCTACTTTAGAAAGCAAACATGACACTGCTACCGAAAACTGAGGAAGAAACTATAAGAAATGAAAAACACAACATGGTATCTATCGGGAATTTACAGACAAAGTTTAACTTAAAATATGCAAATTAAATAAGTAGTACATAAAAATGATGATACGACAAAATCATCTGGCATTTATTGCCAGGGTGCAAAGGTGTCATCGTTATGTGCTATCGAGTCAGTTCTGATTCATAGTGATCCTATGAACAACAGAATGAAATACTGCCCATTCCTGAGCTATATCCACAATCTTTTTTATGTTTAAGCCCATTGTGTCAGCCACTGTGTCAGTCTGTCTCCTTCAGGGTCTTAATCTTTTTCACTGACCCTGAAAAGTTAGTATTCAAAAATCATTTGATGCAATTCACCACATAAACAAACAAACCAACCCACTGCCATTGAGTCAGGTCCAATTCATAGAGACCCTAGAGGTCAGAGTGGAACTGCCCCACAGAGTTTCCAAGGAGCACCACGCGGATTTGAACTGCTAACCTTTTCGATAGCAGAAGTAGCACTTAACCCACTACATTACCAGGGTTTCTACATTAACAAAAGGAAATACGATTCTTATGAACATGTCAATGGATGCAGAAAATAGACTTGTCAAAATTCAACATCCTTTTAGAATAAAAACTTATGAAGCTGAAAAATCAATGAAACCAAATCCACTGCTGTCTAGTCAATTCCAACTCACAGTGAACCTATAAGACAGAGTACAAATGCCCCATAGAGCTTCCAAGAAATGCCTGGTAGATTTGAGCTTCCACCTGTTGATTAATAGCCATAGCATATAGCCACTACACTACCATGTTTCTCTTATAAAACTAGGAATGGGTAAAAAATTTCAATCTGATAGAGACATATGTAGTAGATAGGTGGGGCAGGAATGGCATGCACTCACATCTTTATTATTTCTCCTTCTGGACGTGATGGAGTAGCAAGGATAAGATGTATCACTGTCCCCTGCAAACAGCTAGAAAACTGGACATTATATATAAAGATGTAAGTTTTCAGCCATTGATCAATTGGCAATGCTGCTAGTGATCACTGTGAAAATAGAAATAAAGTAATCCTTATGATTGCCCTAACTCATTACCTGGAGTGTCATTCCAGACCACATAGAAAAGAGATGATGTGCACATAGAGCCTAATAGTCTTAATGATTGGAGAGAGAGAGTTTGAAGTTCAGAGAGTACAGGGTGCCTCTAAATCATGGAGCAAAATACTGGATTTATGAGAGCTTTACAGTAAGAGAGCTTTGGAGAATTATACAAGTATCTGGATGACTACTGACCTAGACATGTGTATGTGGTGAATGCAAACGTTGTAAAAGTAAACACTGGAAACTTTTGGGGAATATAATCTTATGAATGTAGAAATGGTTTGTACTTTCACATTTCAGAATGCAAAAATATCCTAATGCATAAGCATTTAGACTGACACCTGTCCTAGACTGAATTGTGTCCTACCAAAATATGTATTGAAATTGTAATCCCTGAGCCTGTAAATATGACCACGTTTGAAAATGTGGGGTGGTTCTTTTGTTATGTTAATGAGGCCACACCAGTGTAGGGTGGATCCTAAACTTAAACACTAGTTATAGACATATAACACTAGACTAGACATAGAGATACCCACACGGGGAATACAGATGCTGTCTGACAATACAGCCAGATGAATCCACAAGTCCAGAAACTCCAAGGATCCCTGGCTAATAGAGGCTGGAACGGACAAAGAAGGAATTCTTCCTAGAGCTAGGCTTTAAAATTTGAACTCTAGTCTCCTAAACTGTGAGAAAATAAGTTTCTGTTCTTTAAAGCCACCCACTTGTGGTATTTCTATTGCCAAGCCAAGTGCCGTATTTCTATTATGATAGCACTAATTCCCGTTATGGCAGCACTTAGGGAAAGTAACTCACGTCCTCAGAAAGCTGTTGCTCTAGTAGTGAAAGCAAATTTTCCATGGGTTAAAGGCTGTTGTGGATCCACTTTGAAAGGAATATTTTGATTCCAAGTAGAGAAACTTCTTCCCAGCATGAAAGCCCAAGTACATTTAAAAATAATATAACAAAATCTTGAATAAAACAACGTAAAATTCAATATTTTTGCATCCAGTCATAGTTTACCAGGATTGTAAAAAAGCAGGAAAACAAATGGCATGAGAAACGGAGAAAGGCATCTATATACACAGACTAATCACTATGATGATGGGATTAATAGATTAAAATATTATATAAAAGTCCTGGAGCTTCAGTAGGAAAGTGCCACTAAGTTGTTGACCCATAATGATAGAAACTTATTGTCTCCTAGTTCAAATTCAGGGTATTAGAAGAGTCATAATCACTCTAAAGGTTGTCGTGAGAATATCCTTTTTTGTCTTTCATAGGTTCTGGTAGCCCTAGGTATTCCTTGGCTTGCAGCTGCAGCGTGACTCCATCTCTTCCTCCATCTTCACATAGCCATCTTTCTTCTGTGTGCCTCTCTGTTTCTTCTCCTCTTTTGTAAAGACACTCTCACCATATGACCTCATGTTAAGTGAATTGATAACACCTTTAAAGGCTGTATTTCCAAACAAGGTCTCCTTCACAGGTACTAAAGGTTGGGATTTCAACATAACCTATTCTATAAAAGAGATTAAATACACTGCATATGTTTAAATAGACTAAACAAAAAAAGAAACTGATGAGAAAAAAATAGGAGATATGGAATATTCAAGTCAAGTGTCTATGGTAGAAAATAAAATATTTGAATTAAAAAAAAAAGAACCTGAAGGCACAGAAAAAGCAGTGCTCAGAGGTCAGTTTATTTCAATAAATGCACACATCTAAAAAGAAGGCAGGGTCCAAATCAAATAATTAACTCTACAACTTTAAACAGTGGAATGACAGTAGCAAAAGAACCCCTCAGGCACCAGAAGAAAGCACATAATGAAAATTAGAGCAGAACTAAATGAAACAGAGAATAGAAAAATGACTGAAATAATAAGACCAAAATCAAATGAACCACTGACCAAACTGACAAAAGAAAAATAGGAGGGAAAGCAAATAACTCATATAAGAAGTAAGATGGATGATACCACAACAGACCCAAATGAAACTGAAAAAATCATAACAGAATACTATGAAAAATTGTACTCTAATAAATGTTAAAACCTAGAGGAAGTGGATAAATTTCTAGAAACACATCATCTACCAAAACTAGCACAAACAGACATAGAACAATAAACCCACCACAAAAGAAGAGGATACAAAGGTAATTAAAAAAACCCCAACTGAAAACAGAGCTGGCCCTGATGGCTTCACTGGAGAATTTTACCAAACTTTCAGAGATGAGTTAACACTACTGTTACTAAATGTATTCAAGAGCATAGAAAAGGATACAATTCTCCCAAATTCATTCTGTGTAGCCAGTATAACCCTGACATCAAAGCTAGATAAAGACTGCAAAAAAAGGAAAATTATAGACCAATATTGCTCATGAACTTAGGTGTAAAAGTCCTCAACAAAATTCAAGCCAATAGCATTCAACAATACATAAAAAAAAAATCACCATAACTAGTGGGATTCATGCTACGTATGCAGGGATAGTGTAACATTAGAAAAACAATCAATGTAATCAACCACATAAACAAAAGACAAGAACCACGTGACTTTATCAATTGATGCAGAAAAAACTTTTGATAAAGTTTTTTGTGTTAAAAACTCTCAGCAGAATAGAAATAGAAGAGAAATTCCTTAACATAATAAGAGGCATCTACACAAAGCCAACATCCAACATCATCTTATACGGAGAGAGTCTGAAAGCACTCCTCTTGAGAACAGGCACCAGATAAGGATGCCTATTGCTACCACTTTTATTGAACATTGTGGTGGAGGTTCTACCCAGAATAATCGGACAAGATAAATAAGTAAAGGGCATCCAAATTGGTAAGGAAGAAGTGAAAGTATCTCTATTTGCAGATGATGTAATTTTATACACAGAAAACACTAAAGAACACACACACACATGCAACACAACACAAATAAATAAACTCCCCAAAGCCCTACTAATAGAAGAGTTCAGGAAAGTATCAGGATATGAGATAAACATACCTAAATCAGTTGGGTTCCTTTATATCAACAGTGAACATAGAAGAGTTAATTACCAAATCAGTACTGTTTACAATAGCCCCAGGATGATAAAATACTTAGGAATGAGTCTAACCAGAGACATCAAAGACCTATACAAAGGAAAGTACAAGACACTAGTGCAAGAAACCAAAAGAGACTTTCATAAGTGGAGAAATCTACCTTGCAATGATAACAAACAGCAATGATTTTAGGAAATATAACACTGAATCATATGTAAGACATTATGCTGATGAAATTAGTCACATGCAAAAGGACAAATTACGAGACCAATGCTATGAGGACTTAATAAAACATTTAAGCACAGAAGAATATAATCTTTGATTATTAAAAGGGTAGCGAGACAGAGTGAGAGCTATTCATAGATTAGACAGTAGATGGAAATTCAGTTGGGTGAAAGGTGTCACAGCATGTAGTAGAAGTGAGGTTAGTACAACTTGACTACAACAAAAGCTAAAAGATTTCCTAAATGCAACACAACATTTTGAAGGACAGAGTAGCAAAGACAGGGGTCTGGGGACCGTGGTGTCAGGGGACATCTGGGCTAATTGATATAAGTAAGTTTTTCTTGAAGAAAGTATTTAGCATGTCACTTTGATGAGTGGTATCCAGGGGTCCTAAGAAATAGAAAGCGGCCATCTAACTAGCATCAACTTTTAAGAGTTCCAGTTCTGCACATCCTTTATTCTGCCACATCAGGGACTTGACACTGTGTTCCCTGTCAAGGCAGTCATTCTTGTTGGCTGGGAACCATCTAGGTCTTCTGGTCTCATGCTGACATAGTCTGTGGATCATATAGCACCTTCTGTCATCAACCGGTCCCAATCCACATGGAGCAGAGAATGGGCATCAAGGACGAGAGGAAAACATGAACCCAGTAGACAGAAGGTGCCATATGATCAACAGACTATGTCAGCATAAGATCAGGAGACCTAGATGGTTCCCAGCCAACAAGAATGACTGCCCTGAGAGGGAACACAATGTAAAGTCCCTGATGTGGCAGCAGAATAATGGATGTGCAGAACTAGAACTCTTAAAAGACCTCATCTGGTAGTCTGTCAAACTGGAGGGTCCCCTGAGTGTACATCCCCTGGATTCTGTGTTAGCCCAGAGCTGAAACCAGTACTGAAGTCAACCCTTCAGACAAAGACTGAAGGATTTAAATATAAGCTTCTTATTTCAAATATATACATGAGACTACATGAGCAGCTCTTCTCTTGAGGCTGGAAGAGAGGGTGGAAGGGGACAGGAGTTAGTTGAATGGATATGGGAAGTACAGGGTAGAAAGGAGGACTTATGCTATCATGGGCATGGGGAGAACAGTTAGAGTAAGATGGTGTGTGTTTGAAGTTTTATATGGCAAACTGATTTGGATTGTAAACTTTTACTTAAAGTACAATGAAATAAAATTTTTAAAAAATCTGAAGGAATTAGTAGATGATTAAGTATCATAAGGGTTGGGGGGACAAGGGAGATCATAGAAGTCAAAGACATAGCAATAAAAGTCTCTAAAATGAAAAGCTGCAAAAAAAGGAAAATAAACAATGATCAGCAACACGTTGGAGGATATTTTTGATATGTGTTCTGAGTGTCATAAAGCACAGGATTAAAGAGGGACGTATATGAAAACGTAATGCCTATGCATGCATATTTAAATTTTGATGAGAATAATAAACCTAAGATCCTCAATGATCCCAATGCAGGGGAAATATGAAGAAACTATACAAAGCATATTTTAATTCAACTGCTGAAAAGCAATGGTGAAGATTAAAATCTTAAATGCAGCCAGGGTAAGAAGACATTACAAAAAGAGAAACATACATACAGAAGAAGACAGATAAGAATGACAGTGGATTTCACATCAGAAACAATGCAAACCATGAGAGAATTGAATGACATTTTTTAAAGTATTGAACAAAAAACACTACCAAGATACAAAAAATAGCATTAAAAAATTTCTCTTCCAGAGATAAGGTTATTCATCATCACCAGATCTGCATATACACACACAAATTATAATAAAAACAGTAGAAATTGCATCAATGTCATAAAATAAATCCTTTTCATTTTTAAAATATCTTAAAAACAACTGAGTAAATAAAAATTGTGGAAATTTAGCATACATCGTAGTAAAATTTATAACACTGGTAGTACAAAGGATGGGAGTGTGAAAAAGAAGAATTTAGTAGTAAAGCAATTAAGCAAGATGATATTAATATAGACTATGAGAAGGAAAGACAAATGTATATTCCCAGATACACCAATAAAAAAAGAAAAACAAAGAAATATGTGTAATAATATAATAGCAGATATAAAACAGAATAAGAAAAACCTGTCATTATTCCAAAGAGAAGCAAAAAGCAGAATAAATAAATAAATATCGGAGCTAGAGAAAACACTGTATTTTAAAATACAGTGACAGCCTCCAACAATATAACAAGCAAGCCACCAGAACACAAAAAAGTGTAGTGGATATAAGAATTAATGTTATGCTACACCAACAAAGAGATCGTCAAAGAAGAAATCACCAAATCAACGCCATTTGTAACAGTCCCCAAGAAGATAAAATACCTAGGAATAAATCTAACCTGAGAAATAAGAGATCTATACAGAGAAAATTACAAGACCTTATTGCAAGAAACCAAAATAGATATATGTAAGTGGAGAAACCTACCTTGCTCGTGGATAGCAAGACTTAACATTGTGAAAATGTCTATTCTACCCAAAGCAATCTACACACACAATGAAATCCCAATACAAATTCCAAAGTCATTGTTTAATGAGATGCAGAAACGAATCACCAACTTTGTTTGGAAAGGGAAGAAACCCTGGAAAAGTAATACATTACTGAAGAAGAGGAACACAGTGGGAGGCCTCATAATTCCTGACCTTGGAACCTATTACACTGCCACAGTAGTCAGAACAGCCTGGTGCTGGTACAACAACAGATATATAGACCAATGGAACAGCATAGAGAAAGCAGAAATATCACCATCCTCCTATGCACAGTTGATAGTTGACAAAGGCCCAAAGGTTGTAAACTGGAGTAAAAACAGTCTCTTTAACAAATGATGTTGGCAAAAGTGGATATCCATCTGCAAAAAAACTCAAACAAGACCCATATCTCACACCTTACAGAAGAATTAACTCAAAATGGATCACAGACCTGACTATTAAACCTAAAAAGAGAAAGATTATGGAAGAAAAAATAGGGACAACGGTGAAAGTTCTGTTACATGGCTTAGCCAGACTACAAAATCTTACCAACAATGAACATACAACAGAAGAAAAAATAAAAGGGAACTTATAAAAATCAAACACTTATGCTCATCCAGACTTTATCAAGAGAGTTAAAAGACTGCCTACGGAATGGGAAAAGTATTTGGCAACTACGTATTGGTTCAACATTTAATTTCCATAATCTACAAGGTACTACAAAGTATCATCAAGAAAAAGACAAATAACCCAATTCAACAATAGCCAAAGAATATGGACAGACACTTCTCCAAAGAAGACATCCAGGCAGCCAAAAGACACATGAGGAGATGCTCAAGATCATTAGCTGTTAGAAAAATTGAAATCAAAACTGCAACGAGATAACAGCCCAAAGATGTTGGCAATAATCTCAAACTCATCAAACAACAAATGCTGGAAAAGCTGTGGAGAAACTGGAACTCTCCTGCATTGCTGGTAGGAATGCCAGGTGGGACAGCCTGCTTGGAAAACAATTTTGGACTTTC
This sequence comes from Heterohyrax brucei, assembly GCA_028571685.1. NCBI lineage: Eukaryota > Metazoa > Chordata > Mammalia > Hyracoidea > Procaviidae > Heterohyrax > Heterohyrax brucei. The sequence continues at coordinate 172,474,298 of CM053166.1, read as the reverse complement.
TTAAAAAGCTGGAAATAGAAATACCGTATGATCCAGCAATCCCACTGCTTGGAATATATCCTACAGAAACCAGGGCTGTTACATGAACAGATAGATATATGCACACTAGTGTGTATTGCAGCACTGTCAGCAATACCAAAAAGATAGAATCAACCTAGGTGCCCATCAACAGATGAAAGGATAAACAAGCTATGGTACACATACTTGATGAAACACTATGCAATGATAAAGAACAATGTTGATTTTAGGAAGCATCTCATAACCTGGTATCAACTAGAAAACATCATTCTCAGTGAAATCAATCAGCTGGAAAAGGAGACCACTATTACAAGGACTTAACAAAAGGACTTATTCACAGAAGAAAAGACTGATGGCTACAAAGGTGGCGGGGGGCGGGAGGGAGAAGGTTGATCATAGATCAGTTGCTAGGAATTCGGTTGGGTGAAAAGTGTGACAGCACTCACTAGAAGGCCGGTCAGGACAGATGAACTGCACCATAAACTAAAAGGTTTTCTGAGTTCAGCCTAACATTTCAAGATAGAGTAGCAGAGACAGGGGCCTGGGGACTGTATTTTCAGGGGACATCGAGGTCGATTGGCATAACTAGTCTCTTGCTAAGAGAGCCTTCTGCACCTCATATTGGTGAATGGCATCTGGGCTCTTAAAAGCCAGCAAGCTGCTGTCTGAGGAACATCAGTTATCCCCAATCCACCAATGACCAAGAACATCAAACACACAAGAAAAAATGAGCCCAGGAGACAGAAGGACCCATATAACTGAGAGACTACGCCAGCATGAGACCAGAAGAACTAGATGGTGCCTGGCTACCACCAAAAACAGACTCGATAGGGGGCACAATGTAGAGTCCCTGACACAGCATGAGAAAAAGAGGTGTGCAGATCAGGGACTCTACTAAGAGACCAGAATTGATGGTCTGACAACCTGGAGGGTACCCTGGGAACATGGCCCCTAGACTTACTGCTGCTCCGGACATGAAGCCAGTAATGAGGTTAACACTTCAGACTAAGAATGAACTGGATTCAGAGACATAGTGAACCTGTGGTGTGTGCACTTTATGGTTTTATACATTTATAGAAGGCTGTCCTACTGGTTTCTTTCTAGAGGAGAGAGGAGAAGGTGGAGTGGAGGGAACAGGTGTTCATTGCGAGGATACTGGTAGCAAAAATTGAAAACGAAGAGTGTGATGTCACAGGGTCGGGAGAAGAGACAGTTGTAGGGAGACAGGCAGGCAAAACTGACTTGGATTGTGCACTTACATAATAATAATAAAAAAAAGAACGAACACCACGCAAATTAAACTCATTATATGAACCAATCAATGTTTCTTGGAATATGCTGCACTTCTGGATACCAAACATCGTTTGTATAAACCATTTGTCAAATCATGTCTTTTCTCATAAACAGCTGAAATTTTCTTTTCCTTACTCATTCTAGCCAATACCTCAAATAAAAAGTGGATACTGAGGTTTCAATTGTCAGAAATGCCAGTGCATGTATCCATGTGCACATACATGTGCAAATTATGAAAATTTTAGTATAATGTATTCTTAAATGAAAACGACTCAAGGAATTTACCCATTTGATGAATCATGTGATACCATAGGGTTCCGTTATCAAATGATAACCATATTCTTCACAGTAAACAGTGGAATAAATAAGAAAACAGTAAAATGAATACTTTTATTTATGTAATTAATGCAAAAATGCACAGAAGTAGTACCATGTTTCTGATAGGTTATGATACTCAAGAGAAGGGTAAAGACAGCAGACTCTGTGGTTGTGCAGCATTAATGGTGATTAAGCAGAAATTAATGCTTCTGAAAATAATTATGCTTTTGATCTATTTTTTGTTTTGAATGTATGTTGGCATCCACATTTTACTGAACACTGTTCAAGCTCTCAATCAGTCATTTCATGATTGCATTTTTATGATTATTTAATAATATTGAACTATCTGCCTCGATTAGTTTTATCAGAAGAAACACAAAGAGACAAATGGATTCAGCAGTACTGTCATCCTAGAAATACTTATCATGGACCCCTTCCTAAATGAAAGTGTATAACATTAACCTAATTAAATTCTGAAGTCCCTGGGTAAAGTAAATAGTGTGCTCTCCCATCTCCCAAGGCGTGAACTGGAGTGTGCTTGGACCTGGTGATCTGTCACCATAAAGATTACAGCCAAGAAGTCTATGGAACACAGTTTTACTTTGTAACACATGTGTTGCCGTGATTTGGGGGTTCAACTTGACACCAACAGGATTTTTAAATTAAATTATTTTTCCTAATCCTACAAGCAACTGAAAAAAACAATGAACCTCTCCATAATAAAAATAACCACCAGAGAAGATCAACCATAATTCATACAAAAAGTTTACTGATTCATGAAACATTTAGATAATTATTTTTCAAAGCAGCAAGTGAGCTAAATTTCTAGTAACATTTAATGCATCAACACATGTTAATTTTAAACATTAACTTTGGTCTCTTTGTGTTTATTTTTCTGATATGTATAACTTGTACCAAGAGCAATGCATATTCTATTAATGCTCCTATCTATACTTTCTGACACTGAAGATCACTGAAAATCATTTTGAAAGCATTCACTGAGACATAAATAATTGAAGGAGAGAAGCCCCGTTAAATATTTAGAAAACACATCTTTCCATTTTGATACTCGGCTGCACTACCCAATTAAAATTAACACTATGAACATTTCCATCAAGATTAACAAGACACTAAGCAAAATACTAAATAACGACGGAAGATAAAATTTAGAGTTTGTCAAAACAAGATACATACGTTGCTGCATTAAGATGATGTGCTTACTTTAGAGAAGAGTAGAAGTGGATATCTGCATTAAGATGATGTGCTTACTTTAGAGAAGAGTAGAAGTGGATATCTGCATTAAGATGATGTGCTTACTTTAGAGAAGAGTAGAAGTGGATATACGAGACCTGGTTAAAACTTCATAAGTTCAAGTTAAAATTACCCAATATAGTTCTGTGACATTTTACACAGCTAGATTATATCAGACTGTCACAAGAGACTACAGGCACAAATTAACGCAGTAGGGAGAAAAGTAGATGGGAGCAGGCTGGCACTGAAGTTTATAAGGTAAATAAATCAACTTATGAGTGAATATGATAGACAATTAATGGTGAGTGGTTTTCTTTACTTCTTAGATTACTCAGATCTAAGACTATGCACAAATAACCTGTCCAACATCAGCAGGATTTTTAATCCACCAAAACGCAGATTAGACACAGTCAGAACAAAGAAGATGATTTCCTCCCACTACCCAGTCAGAAAGAGGAACTACAGTTCCTATACTGTCAGACACACTGGAGCACACCAAATCTGCCTTCTAAGGTAGTGTAGGCTATTTTGCTTGAATGCCATCCATCCCTGCACATACACACCCACCACCCAGCATGTATTAATGCATTTTCTCTGTTACTCGGGTGTAGTCACATCATCTTTGCTGGGTATACAAGTATGTACACCATCTCCCTAGGTGCCAATGGACATAAAGTACAAGGTCTGACAATTAAGTCTGTGAATTTAATTGTTTTAAGTGCTACATACTTGGTTGCTGAATATCACTACAGTAGTGTTGGAAGTGATAATAAAAGTAGAAATCTTCCTGAAGGCAGTGGATATCACGTATTGCACCAGTACTGAGTGGGTAAGATTTACTGGCAGCTGCAAAATCCCCTTGGGAAGCTATGCACTGATGCCGGTGCCTAGTCCACCCTTCAAAACCATTTTGGGACCCTTTCTGGAATGGCCATTGTGCATAGTGGCAAGGTGGCAAGTTCATGAACTTAATTGTATAGCTGTCTTTGAGGGAGTTTTTAGCCATGAACAAGTAATTATATTGGAACACCCTCCCCACTCACCTGATCTGGCCACCAATGATTTTTTTCTTTACCCGAAGATACAGGAAATATTGAAAGGAAGACATTTTGATGACATTCAGGACATCAAGGGTAATAAGATGACAGCTCTGCTGGCCATTCCAGAAAAAGAGTTCCAAAATTGCTTTGAAGGGTGGACTAGGCACTGGCGTCAGCGAGAGTACTTCAAAGGTAACCACAGTGATATTCAGCAATGAGGTATGTAGCACTTTTTCCAGGATGAGTTTGCAAACCTAGTTGTCAGACCTGGCATGTACTTTAGGAGAAGGTGATTGCCCTCTAAAGAAAACCAGAATTTTGGAAAGCTAGCTTACTAGGGTAAAGGTGGAAGGGCTGTTCTCTGTTGCCAGTAAAACATACCCACTCAGTAGTGGGACAATACATGATGTCCATCACCTTCAGGAAGATTTCTACTTTTATCATTACTTTTCACTACTTCCCTTTCATTATCCTTTCTCTGCCTGCTTCTCTGTTAATGCCATTTGTCACATAGATATGGTTGTCCAATTAGTGCTGCATCCTGGGAGAAAAAAAACTTGGCTGTTTTCCTCCCAACCTCTGAATTACGGTGAACTTGGAGGTGATCTATCATAGACAGTAGCCTAACTTCAGAGAACTAGGCTGATAATGATGAGTGCTGGCCTACTCACCCCTGTTCTGTTTATCCTGTGAGTAATAAATGTCATTAGAAGAGTGTCTGGTCTGTTCTCTCTCTTAAGGGTCTTCACTAAGAACTTTTGAATACAGTGCAATCTTGGACAATGTAATCTTGGAGAAGCAGTAGTGGCATGCAGAATTACACAGTTCATGAGCAGAACCATATTATATAAATAACTTAAACATACCAAGAATATGTATGTAAAATAATCATATCAACTCCACATCCAGTTTTAGATAAAAGCAGAATTGTAGCCCCAGCCATACATGTGTTCCCTCTTCTGATTACAAAATTCGTACATGCTCATGTGATTTAAAAATACACAGAAAGAATAACAAACCAATGTTAATAATATATATTAACATTTTAGATTTCATCCTTCTAATCTCTTTGTGCATGCCTGTGTATTTTTCTTATAATTTGTAAATGATGGGAAACATATTATCACTGAAGCTTGGAAGAGAATATTCGTTTTTGAAATCACATAAATACTGTAAGAATAAAAACAGTGTAAGGGCTATAAGCAAGAGTACTCTATACATACTCTCCATTGTTAACTTGTGCTCCATGTGCTACAATTTGTGCATTCTCTCATTGGTTTTCTCTCTCTGTCTCTCCCTGGCTCCTTGAGTCTCATGCTTGCTCTTGCTCTAACTCTAGTTCTCCCAAACTATTTGAGAGTTTAGGTTGCCTATGTCATGATATCATGGCCCTGTAATATAATATTGCAAAAGTTCTCTCTTGACTGCATTTTGAGATCATGACTAAAAACTCTCCATTCCTCCTGGGGATAATTTGCTAAGCTTATACCCCAACTACTTCTTTCACCAGGTTCTAATATTCCGAAGCCACATTACACCTACTCAACTACTAGAGGTTCCAAAATGTCTAACACCTAGAGACTATCTCTTCTTCCTTGGATCTATAGAGTTATTCAAAACAACTAAACCAAAGAAAGTCCTTGAAATCGGGCTAACCCCATTCAGCTTCCTGGGTTATTTGCTAGGCCTACAGAATGAAAAGGTATGGTAAAAATATACAACCCTGGGGCACACCTTTCCTGACTTTAAGCCATGCAGTGTCTCCTTGTTCTGTTCACATGACTGCCTCTGGATCTATATACAGATTCCTTATGAGCACAATTAAGTGTTCCGCAATTTCTGTTCTCAATGTTATCCATAATTTGTTATGAACCACACAGGCGAATGCCTCCCTGATAACTATCAAAGATTATTTTCTTCTGTGCTTAAACCTTTTCTGGAACTCTTATAATAGTCATCTCATACAGTATCTGTCTTTTTGTGACTAATTTCACTCAGCATAATGGCTTCCAGATGACTCCATGTTAGCAGATGTTTCCCAAGAGCATCATTGTTCTTTACCATTGCTTAGTATCCCATTGTGTTTGTTTATACGTTCATCTGGTGATGGGCACCTAGGTTGGTTCCATCTTTTTGATATTGTAGACAGTGCTGCAATGAGCAGTGGTGTGCATCTTTCTCTGATGTGCCTATTTCTCTAGCATATGTTCCAAGCAGTGAGATTGCTGGATCATATGGTTTTTCTATTTCTAGCATTTTAAAAAAGCACCAAATTGGTTTCCTAATTGCTTGTATCATTTGACATTCCCACCAGCTGTGTAGAAGAGTTCCAGTCTCTCCACAATCTCTCCAATATTTCTTGTTCTGTGTTTCTTGGATTAATGTCAGCCTTGTTACAGTGAGATGGTATCTCATTGTAGTTTTGATTTGGAGATTTCTAATGGCTAATGATTGTGAGCATTTTTTCATGTATCTATTAGCTGCTTGGATGTCTTCTTTGGTTAAGTGCCTGTTCATATCCTTTGCCCATTATCAGTGGGGTTATTTGTCCTTTTCTTGTTGAGGCTTTGCTGTATCTTGTAGATTATGGAAATTAGACAGCGATCTGATTTGTAGTTGTCAAAAAGTTTTCCTATTTACTCTTTGGGTGAGCATAAGTGTTTCAGTTTTGGGAGTCCCAGTTATCTCTTTTCTCTTCTGGTGTTTGTACACTGTTAGTTGTAGTCCCCGGGTCTGTATTGCCTGCAGGTGATTGGTGCTGATGAAGAATGCCACACAGAAACACAAGTGGTGAGGAGGAGAATGGTAACTGATGCCCTAGCTCTAGCTTGGCATCATGCAGCTCATTTTTATTTAGTGAACAGAACATATGTATGTGAAGTAAACAAGCTTTGATTTGAATAGAGTTTGGGAGGTAAGTCATAAAACAATCTCGTGCCTTCTTATCTATATAGCATAACAAAAGGCCACTTCCCCATATGACCTTTCCTCTGGAGGAGGAAAGCATGTAGGCCTGGGCGGGGGTACAAGTGTCAGATTCAGAGGGCCAGACCCACCGTTTTCAGGGATGTGACATCATGCATTCCAGCTATTTATATTCCGGCTATTTATATTCATTCTTTCACGGGCTCACAAGCCCCGCATCCAGGCCATAATGTTGGTCCTAACTGTGACCATGTTGTCCACGTTAGTAGTATTTTGTACACTGTTTATCCCATGTATTAGGGCTCCCAGCATTGTCCCTATTTTTTATTCCATGATATTTACGGTTTTAGAGATGATATTTAGGTCTTTGATCCACTCTGAGTTAGTTTTTGTTCATGGTATAAGATATGGGTCTTGTTTCATTTTTTAGCAGATGGATATCCAGTTTTGCCAACACTGTTTGCAGAAGGCACTATTTTTAACCCAGTTCATGGACTTTGAGCCTTTGTCAAATATCACCTGCTCATAGGTGGATGGTGTTTTATCTGGATTCTCTATTCTGTTCTATTGGTCTATATATCTGTTTTGGTACAAGCTCCAGGTTCTTTGACTACTATGGTAGTGCAATGCCCTCCACTTTGTTCTTCTGAAGTCATACTTCACTTATCTGGGAGCCTTTCCCTTCCCATACGAAGTAATGATTTGTTTCTCCATCTCATGAAGAAATGTCGTTGTAATTTGAATTGCGATTGCATTGTATCTGTAGATAGGTTTGGGTAAAATAGATATTTTCATGATGTTAAGTCTTCCCATCCATGAGCAAGGTAATTTTCTTCACTTATATAGGCCTCTTTTGGTTTCTTGCAGTAGTCTTGTGATTTCCTTTGTATGGCTCTTTGATGTCTCTGATTAGATTAAGTCCTAAGTATTTTATCATCCTGGGGCTATTGTAAATAGTATTGACAGTGATTTCTTCTTTGATGGTCTCTGTTGATGTAAGGTAACTCAACTGATTTATGTGTGTTTCTCTTGTATGGTGATACTTTGCTGAACTCTTCTATTAATCCTAGTAGTTTTTTTTTGTGTGTGTGTGGATTCTTTAGGGTTTTGTATGTATAAGATCATATCATCTGATAATAGAGATATTTTCACATCTTCCTTACTGATTTGTATGCCATTTATTTCTTTATCTTGTCTGATTGCTGTGGCTAGAACTTCCAGCACAGTGTTGAATAAAAGTGGTTATCTGGTTATCTGGTTCCCATTCTCAAGATGAATGCTTTCAGTCTCTTTCCATTTAGGATGATGTTGGCTGTTGACTTTGCATCGATGACCCTTATTATGTTGAGAAATTTCCCTTCTATTCCTATTCTGCTGAGAGTTTTTAGCATCAATAGGTGTTGGAAATAGTCAAATGCCTTTTCTGCATCAGTTGATAAAATAAAGTGATGCTTATATTTTGTTTTATTTATGTGGCTGAGTATGTTGTTTTTCTAGTGTTGAACCATCCCTGCATCCCTTGTATGGGTCTTACTTGGTTATGTGAATTGTGTTTGTGATACGTTGTTGAATTCTGTTGGCTAGAATTTTCGTGAGGAGTTTGCATCTAAATTCATGAGAGATACTTGTCTGTAGTTTTTCATTTTTGTGCAGTCTTTACCCAGTTTTAGTATCAAGAGTTATGAAGGCTTCACAGAATGAATTTGGGGGTATTCCATCCTTTTTCATGCTGTGAAATACCTTTAGTAATAGTGGTGTTAACTCATCTCTAAATGTTTGGTAGAATTCTCCAGTGAAGCTGTCTGGGCCAGGACTTATTTTGGTTGCACTGCTTTTTAAATCTCTTCTTTTGTGATGGATTTACTAAGTTGTTCTGCTTCTGTTTTTGTTAGTTTTGATAGGTAGTGTGTTCCTAGAAATTTGCCCATTCACTCTAAGTTTTCATATTCATTGGAGTACATATTTTCATTCTATTCTCTTATGATTCTTCCAATTTCATTTGAATCTGTGGTGATATGGGCATCCCTTTCTGATTCAAGTTTTTTGCTTTCTGTCCTGTTTCTCTTTTGTCACTTTGGTCAGAGTTTATCAATTTCAGTGACCTTTTCAAAAAACTAACTTTTGGTCTTATTAAGTCCTTTGATTTTTTTTGTCTCTTATTCATTTGATTATGCTCTAATTTTTATTATCTGCTTTCTTCGTGTACTTAAGAGGTTCTTTCCTTGCTCTCTTTCTATTTGTTAGAGTTGTAGGTTTAATCCTTTGATTTGGACTCTTTCTTCTTTTTTACGTGTGCATTTATTGAGATAAATTGACCTCGGAGCACCACTTTTTGCTGTGTCCCGTAAGTTCTGGTAGGATGTGTTTTCATACTTATTTGATTCTATAAATTTCTCTATTCTGGCATTGATTTCTTTTATAACCTGAAAGAAAGTTTTTCAGCAAGGTGCTATTCAGTTTTCATGTGTTTGATTTTTCACTCTTGCTTTTCATGCTATTCATTTCAGTCTTTGTGGTGTTACAGTCTGAAAAGATGCTTTGCAATATTTCAGTGTTTTGGACTTTGTTAAGACTTGCTTTGTGGACTAATATGTGGTCTATTCTGGAGAATGTTCCAAGTGCATTAGAAAAGGTGTACTTGTCAGTTGTTGAGAGAGTGTTCTGTACATGTCTATGAAGTCAAGTTGGTTGATTGTGGCCTTTAGATCTGTGTCTTTACTGAGTTTCTTTCTGGATGCACTGTCCATCATTGAAAGTGGAGTGTTGAAGTCTCCTACTATTATTGTGGTGCTGTCTATCTCACTTTTCAATGCTGAATTCATTTTATACATTTAGAAGCTTTGTCAATGGGTACATCAATATTTAATATGGTTATGTCCTCATGATGTTTTGACCTTTTAAGCTACCACTGCTAACCACAAGGTCGGCAGTTCAAATCCACCAGGTGCTCCTTGAATACTCTGGGGGTCAGTTCTACCCTGACCCCTAGGGTTGCCATGAGTTGGATCTGACTCGATGGCACTTGGCTGGCTGGCAAGCAATATATAGTGACCTTCCTTGTCCACTGTGGTGGATTTTACTTTAAAGTCTATTTTACCTGAAAGCAATGTTGTCACTCCTGCTTTTTTTTAATGTTGTTAGCTTGATATATATTGTTCCATTCTTTGAGTTTCAGTTGGTTTGTATCTTTAAGTCTAAGATGTGTCTCTTATAAATGGCCTATAGACAGATAGTGCTTTTTATCCAATCTATGACTCTTTTTCTCTTTACTGGTGCGTTTGACCCATTTACATTCAACGTAATTATTGATAGGTATGAATTTTTTGCTGTGATTTTGGTGTCCTTTTTGGTATATTGTTGACAGGTTCTTTGTTCCATCTTGTTTTCTGTGCTGAGCCATTTTTCTTCACGGGATTTTGTTTTTGTTATCCTCTTCATTTTTGTTGATTTTATGTCTGCTGAGACTTATTGATTTTGCTTCTTGTTTTGATGTGCAGGGTTGTTAACTTCCTTTGCAGTTACCTTGATATTTACCCCTAATGTTCTATGTTTAAATCACTCTTCAGTCCCTTTGTATCACCTTGACTTCCTCTCCGTCCGCAAGATCTTTGAATACTTTAATTTGTTCATATTTTGATACAACGTTACCATAATTTTCATATTGAAATCTGTTTTCCTATTTTTAGTGTTCAGTTTGATTTATTTTTCTGGATTCACTATCCATGTTGATATCTGTATGCTCTGTCCTGCATTGTATCCCTGAGTATATATCTGATGCTGTTGATTTTCTAGTCAAAGAAATTCCTTCAGTGTTTGTTGTAATTTTTTTGCAAATTCCCTAAACTTCTATTTATTGGGAATATCCTAATTTTGCTGTCGTAGTGGAGACACAATTTTGCAGGGTATATAATTCTTATTTGGAAGATTTCTTTTTTTCAAGACTTTCTATATGTCATCCCATTGCCTTCTAGCCAACATGTTTTCCACTAAGTAATCTTAGTTCAGTGTTATTGACTCTCCTTTGTATGTTATTTTTTGTTTACATCTAGCTGCCTTTAAATGTTTCTCTTTCACTTTGGTTTTGATAATCTGTTACTCATGTCTTTCTTCTGAAATCTACCTTGTGTGGAAATTGATGAGCATCATGGATAGTTACCTTCTTGTCGTTCATAATATCAGGGACGTTTTCTGTCAACATATCTTCAACAATTCTCCCTGTTTTTCTTTATCCTAATGCTTCTGGTACTCCAGTTATTCATAAATTATTCCTCTTGATAGAGTCCCACATGACTCTTAGTGATTATTTTCTTTATTTTTTAATCTGATTTTTCCTCATATATGCTGGTGTCAGTTGCTTTTTCTTTAATCTGACTACTCCTGCATTCCAATGGCTTAATCCTGCTTTTTGACTTTCTATTGAGTTGTCTAATTCTGTAATTTTATTGTTAATCTGCTGAATTTTAAGTCAATTATTTCTTGTAATCTGTTTAATTTTTCATTATGCCCTGTTGCCTTTTACTAATCTCCGTCTTGATGTCTTGAAGAGCTCTAAACTTTATTCTTTCATAGTCTACCTCAATAGTTGCAGGAAATCTTCATCTGGAAAAATTTGTGATTCTTTTGGGAATTTTCTGAAGCCATGTGTTCTACTTCTTAAATAGTTAGAAACTGATTGTTGTCCCTTAGCCATAAGAAAATTGTAATTTATTTGGTTATTGTATTGTAACATACATATGTATATATGTATGTATATATATATGTATATATACATGTAAATTTTCTAATGTCCAGATATTCTAGTCATTTGACCTAGATTGGTTATTGTGGCCTTAAACATTCCAGTGTTCTGTTATCAGATGGTTAGAATTGTGTACACACAGAGAAAGGTAGGGGGAATTGCCAGTTCAAGGGTGCCAGCAGAAATATTTTTTCTTCTCCTTTCTTATTTTCCTCTCCAATTCCAGGAGAATAGCTCAGGGTATGCCCATAACATGTCCTAGTTCCAGCCCAGGTAGTGAGTCAGAGTTTACTGCCTAGTAAAGCAGAGAAGGGAGGGGAACATGCTGGGGAAAGGGAGAGAAATCCATGTGTAGGGAAGATTTTGAATCCTCAAAAGTTCACAGGCACTTAACTTTTGATGCTCAGGTCAAAGTCTTCTCTAATTCTGTAGGTGTGGCCATCTGAAACTCAACTTCACTGCTGAGAAAAGTACATTCCACACAAGGTACTGCTGCTCTGTTTGGCTGCTGTTTGCTGGAGCACTGTAACTTCACTTGACCAGCTGAAGCAGGTCCCTCTATGCAGTGTGGATTTAATTCTAGCTGAAGTAGTTGTCTCTGTTTCCAAAATTTTCTATCATCCTTTACAAATGCTCAGTAACTCCTAAGTGTTAAGCTCTTTTTTTCCTCCATTCTGTCCCTGGTAATCAGCCACTAATAAGCATTGGCCTTCATGCATTCATCTATTGTGGATATTTCATATAAGTGGAGTGGTATACTATTTATCTTTTTTTTGGCTTAGTATAATGTTTTCAAAGCCATATCATTCTTAAAATAACATTTACAAAGCAAAATTCATCAGATTATCTTCATATATAATTGAACACTTGGTAAACATATTCATTGCCAAAACACAAATCTTATTGATTCCATTTTATTTTATGGTATGAAACGTAAAGTTATACCAGGAGATACTGAATTTTCAAAAGAATTTTTTCTCAACAAGTTGAGATGTTTCAAACTACTTTCATAGAATTTCAAACTTAAAGTTACTTGAATGAGTAAGATTTCCTTTATTCATTTCCTCACTTAGTATAATAAAGATGCATTTAAAGATCTTGTTTGTACTCTTAATATTCATTAGAAGAAACTTAGTAAAATTTGAAAATTTGAATATTTGACAATTCCATTCATTAACTATTTTAATGTAATAGTTCCTACTAGTTTTGAAAGAAATGTAACCAAAATTGGAATGTTAACAAAATAACTTAAATAATCATAGCATATTTAAGATTGTTTATGAATTATTTCCTCGAAGACTTAAACATACTTCTAAATTCCAACAAGCTATAGGCAGCAAACAAGAAATGTACGTACTATAATGCTCAAATGGCTTTATTCCAACAGCAGCTTCATCAAAAATAATTCCAATACTCAAGGTACATATAAGATATTTGTAGACTTTGACAATCACAGTTTTTATCATGATTGTCAGAATGTGACAAATTATTTCTAACCATTTAAGAATTATGTCTACATCACAACCAGTTCCAAGTATATTCATGCTCTATAGGGTCCTTAATTTAGCAAAGCACTGTTTTCCCAAAATGCTGAATTCTACCAATGTCACATTCATATTATTACTAAAGAAATAAATAATTTTGTCTTCAATGTTGGAGATTTAATGGACTGTACAGTAACATTCAGCGTACTCTTTAATGTTTCACCTACAACAGAAGAAACTTCTAACACCTTTATATATATGTGTGTATGTGTGTACACATATATATACACACACATATAATTTCACCTTCCTTATTTTATTTTTATATGCCATCATGCTTTTAGGTATAAGCACATTTATGTGTATTTATATTTTTGTTTTTACTGTTATACAATTTTCAATTATATGAGTAAACCTTTGCTGATTCATTGACTTCCCAATTGAAACAGTGTTCATTCTAATAAAATATGCTGCAACACAAGTGCTTATTTATATATCCTTGAGAATACATGGGTAATTTTCTCAGATGTAAAGTTGTGCAGAAGGTTAAAAAAAGCAAGACCATCTTAACATTAGAAAATGAATCAATATAATCAACTACATAAATAAAACAGAAGAAACACACGATTATTTCAATTGTCACAGAAAAGGCATTCAGCAAAAAGTTCAACATCCATTCCTAATAAAGACTCTCAATAAAACAGAGGCAGGAAATTCCTCAGCATAATAAAAGGCATCTATACAAAACCAGCAGCCAACATTATTCTTAATGGAGAGAGGTTTAAAACATCCCCCTTGAGAACAGGAACACGACAAGGTTGCTTTTTAACACCACTCCTATTTAACATGGTTCTGTAAGTCCTGGTTGAAGCAACAAGGCGAACAAAAGAAATGAATGGCATCTAAATCGGCACAGAATGACTAGAACTGTCCCTATTTGTGGATAATATGATACTAAACATGTTGTTTTTGTTGTTAGGTATCCTTGGGTCAATTCTGACTCATAGTGATCCTACGTAAAATAGAATGAAACACTGCCTTGTCTTGTGCCATCCTCACAATCATTATGCTTGATCCCATTGTGGCAGCCACTGTGTCAATCCACCTCTTTGAGAGTCTTCCTCAAGTACACATAGAAAACTCTAAATACTCTATGAGAAAAGCATAGGAACTAAAGCAAAAACTCAACAGTAGTGGTATACAAGATAAATATAATAAAATCAGCTGGATTTCTATACACCAATAAAGAGAACTATAAAAGGATATCACAACAAGAATATCATTTATAATAGCCCCTAAAAAAATAAATAAAATACTTAGGGATAAATCTAACTAGGGATGTCAAAGACCTATACAAAGAAATATACAAAACTGAAAAAGACCTACATAAATGAAGAAACATACCTTGCTATGGATAGGTAGACTCAACATTGTGAAAATCTCAATTCTACCCAAAGCAAGCTACAAATGCAATGCAATCTCAATCCAAATACAAAAAGTATTCTTTACAGAGATGGAAAAACTAATAATTAACTTTATATGCAATTAAAAAACACCCAAACATAAGCTACATAACCAAGATCATCTAAAAAGTAAGCCAAGCCAAGCCAAGTGCCGTCGAGTCGGATCCGACTCACGTCTTATAAAAAACTAGACACTTGTGGTGATCAAAAGACTTCACCAATACTGTAAAAAGAGAACTTACAGACTTGGAAAAAAAAACTGGCTGTGACAAAGCTAACAGTGATCTAATGTCTAAAATCTATGAAAAAATCTAACACCTCTAACAACAAAAATACAAATAATCCAATTAAAAAATGGACAAAAGATATGAATAGACAATTCACCAAAGGCAGCTTACAGACAGCTAACAGACAAATGAGAAGATGCTTGCCATTACTAAGCATCTGAAAAATGCAAATCAAAACCTCAGTGAAATATCATCTCACTCCAACATTACTGGCACCAATCAAAAAATAAAAATAAAACAGAAAAATAACAAATGCTGGAGAGGAGAAACTGCAGGGAGATTAGAAACCTTACATTCTCCTAGTGGGAATGCAAGATGGCACAGCCATTTAGGAAAACAATTGTGGCATTTCCTCATAAAGCTAGAAATAGAAATATGGTGTGATCCAGCAATCTCACTCCTAGGAGTACATCCTAGAGGAATAAAGTCTTTCACACAAATACACACACGCAATCCCAAATTCACTGTAGTATTGTCCACAATAGCAAAAAGATAGAAAAAACCTAGTTCCCCATCAACAGATGAATGGATAGACAAACTATGGTATATATACACACTGTTAAAGAACAATTATGAATCTGCAAAGCATCTCACAGTCTGGATGAATCTGGAGGGTATTACAATGAGTTAAGTAAGTCAATCAGAAAAGGACCAATATTGTATGAGACCACTACTATAACACTTCAAGGAAAGGTTTACATGTGAAAAATTACAATCTTTGATAGTCATAAGAGACGGGGGGAGTGGAAGGGAAAAACCCTCAGCAGAAAATAGGTAAGTGGTGACTGGTCAGAGGAAAGACTATATGAAATATTTGGAAAACCAGCATCCCTTGACTGAGACAAGGTCGTGACAGCTCTCTAGACACATTCAAACTCTCTGTGGGATCAAATTACTAGACTAGTGAGGAGCAAGTTCTCAGGAAACATACAGCTCAATTGGCATAACATAGTTTATAAACAAAATGTTCTATATCCTACTTTAGCAAGTAGGGTCTGGCAACTTAAAAAGCTTTTAAGCAGCCATGTAATATACTTCATTGGTCTCACCCATCTGGAGCAAGAGAGTATGAAGCAAACCAAATACATAAGGGAAACATTAGTCCAAAGGATTAATGGACCACAACTACCACAGCCACCTACCAGAATGGGTCCAGCACAACTAGGTGATGTCAAGCTACAACCACTGACTCCACTGATGGGAATCACAATAGAAGGTCCTGGATAGAACTGGAGAAAAATGTAGAACAAAATTCTAACTCACCAAAATAAACATATGAGTAAATAAGTGACCAGACTCACTGGTCTGAAAAAGGAAGAAAACACGAGAGTATGGCCCCTGGATTAGCTTTTCACTCAATACTCAGTACTGAAGTCACTCCTGGGGTTCACCCCTCAGCCAAATATTATTCAGGCCCATAAAACAAAACAAGACAAAATGAGCACACCAGCCTAAGAACAAGGGTGAGAAGGCAGGAGGGGACAGGAAAGCTGATTATGGGGAAACCCAAATTTGAGAAGGAGAAAGTTGACATGTCGTGGAGACGATAACCACTGTCACAAAACAATATGTGTATTAATTGTTTAAAGAGATATAATTTGCTGTGCAAACCTTCATCTAACATACAATAAAAAATAAGCAATAAGAAGTAAAAGACCTGAGCTGAGCTTTGACCTCTGCAGAGACTTCGCTATCTCAACTGAGTTAAGTGCTGCCTAAAAATGAAAGCATCAAAACTGTTTGGAGCAATAGAACATAAATGAGAGTATCCAAAAGATAACATTCCCGCCGTCCCCAGGAGCAATAAAAAGTTACACAGCATATGAAGGATCAGGAAAACATGAACTATTCCAAAGCAAAGACAGTCAATGGAAATCCATTGAGAGATGACCCACATGTTGGAATTAGGCCTGGTGGCAAAGTGATCAAGTGTTTGGCTACTAATGAAAAGGTCAGGAGTTTGAATCCACAAGGCACCCCTGAGAAACCGTATGGGACAGTTGGACTCTGACCTACAGGATCACTATGAGTCAGAACAGACTTGATGACAGCAGGTTTTGTTTAGCATATTTACACTCAAAAAAGCAATAAAACACATTTTAGCCAAAAAATTAAAGCATAAAGAATATAAATTATACAATCTAAAATGCAATAAAAGACAGCTAAAATGCAATACAGAGGGGAAAAAGTGAAACATTTGACAGCAATAGCAAAACAGAGCAGGAAAGAGTTACTGAACAAGAACAAAGATGAATAGATATTGCCGAATCTAAGGAAATCATACTTGTTTTGCAGGTGATTACTCTAACAGTTTATTAAAATGGTGGGGATGCAGTTACAGTAGCTCTTAGAAAATGAAAAAATTCAAATGCTTGCATTAGAAAAGAACAAAAGTAAAAAATTTAATGGTCTACAGTATGATATTGAGAAGCTAGAATGAGAAATTAAAATAAAAAAAGTAGAACTGAGGAAATAATAAAAATAGGAGAATATAGCAAAGAAACATGGAAAAAGAAAAGTAGATAAAATAAAATTGAAAAGTTGTCTGAGATGCTCAGTAATATTATCAAAATGTGATGAGATCAGAATAAAAGAGAGAAAACACATTTATTACCACTATCAAGACTAAAGGAGGAAGCATCACGAAAAATTCTACAGATAGGTAAAAATAGTGCAGGAATATTATGAAACACTTTATACCAACCAACCCAGCTACCCAGATAAAACAGACACTTTCCTTGAAAAACTAAAAATTGCCCAAACTGAGAGAAAAATGAACAAAATGTGAATAGCTTTCAATGTATTTTGAAATAGAATTTGTAACTGAAAATTTTACCAGAAGTGAAAATCCGGGCTCACATGACTTCATTAGTGACGTCTGTTGTTACAGTTATTAGTTCTCACAGCAGCTCCAACTCATGGTGATTTTATACATAACAGAATAAAATATTGCCTAGTTCCATCATAATTATGGGCATATTTGAGTCCATTGTCATGGCTACTGTATCAGTCTATCTGACTGAAGATTTCTCTCATTTTCATTGACCTTTTACTTTACAAAACATGATGTCCTTTTCCAAAGATTGGTTTCTCCTTATGCCATCCTGCATCCTGATGCCGTGTTCTTCATATAGCTGAACTTGTAGGGTTATTTGCTCAGGATACAGATTGATTATTTGCTTAGGATACAGATAAAATAAGGATGGTGAAAGGATACAATCCTGATACATATTTCCCTTGATTTTAAACCATGCAGTATCCCCTTATTCTGTTTGAATGACTGCCTCTTCATCCATGTTCAGGTTTCACATGAGCACAATTAAATGCTCTGGAATCCCCATCTTTGCAGTGTTATTCAAAATTTTGTTATAGTCCACACAGACAAATGCCTTCATGTAGTCGATAAAACACAGGGAAAAGTCTTTCTGGTACTCTCTGCTTTTGACATGACACATCTCACATCAACAATCATATCCATCTCTTCACATTCCCTTCTGAATCTCTCTGGAACTACTAGCAGTTCTCTGTTTATATGTGGCTGCAGTCATTCTTTAAATATCTTCAGAAAAAGTTTTGATTTTTTTCAATATTTATCAAAGAAATATTACCAATTTTGTAAAATTCTTTCAGAAAATGAGGGATGAATTCGTGCATCACAATCCATCTTATGAAGTCAGCATTATGCTGATACCATAACTGAATGAGCTATTACCAAAAAAGAAAACTACAGACATATGAAGATAGACCCATAAATTGTACGTAGTGGGCTTGATCTTTGCACTGGTATCCATACAGAAATAGTGAAAATGATTTTTGTGCTGTGTACGATCAAATACATCGCCATGGTTTGTTTCTTTGCAAATGGTAAGGAATTATTGGAACAATACTTTGTGACTGCAAATCCTGTTTCTTATCAAAGTTTCTCTCACTAGTTTTAGCATTCACTGATCACTGCTGCCTGAATCATTTATTATATTAATAGTTGCAAATTGAGCAATTCTATTTTAGTCAGCTAGCAGTCCTCTAACAGAAATACCACAGAGTGGATGGCTTTAACAAAGGAAGGCTTATTCTTAAACAGTCCGGTAGCCTACATGTCCATATTCAGGGTGTCTGCTCCAGGGGAAGGCTTTCCTCCTTGTCGGCTCTGGAGGAAAGCCCGGTATTGCATCAGACATCTTTGCGCAGGAACCTCAGGTCTGAAGGACGGGTGCTGCTTGCTTGATGGTGTGAGGTTCCCAATTCTCTGCCTGATTCTCTTTCCTTTTATCTCTTGCAGAATGAAAGGATTAAGGGTGGGACAAGCCATACTCCAGGGAAACTCCCTTTACAGTGGAGCAGGGAGGTGATCTTATAAAGGGATTTACAGTTGCACCCTAATCCTTTAACATACAGCACAGGAAAACCACAAAATGAAGGACAGTCACAAGATACTGGGAATCATGGCCCAGCCACGTGGCTGCATGTTATTTTTGGGGGGAGATAATTCAATCCATGACAGTGACTTTTTAAAAATTGTATTTTTCTTTCTACATGTATCCATTGGCTTTTAATTATGAAAAAGATTTTTCTTCTTTATGCTGTGTGTATTTATTATTATTGGTACAAACTTACATATTCCTGCTTTAGTGAATTGGTTATTTTGATCATTGCTTGATGCTCAAATTATTTCACATTTGGTGACTGAGATCCCATCCAAGGTGGCCCCCACGACCTTTTGATATGTCCTCATCTTTGCATATTTACAAATAAAACAGGAATTTTGAGGCTCATTTCGTATTTCTGATGTCCCAGAACTTGAATCAGCCAAGAAAACCTGTTTCCTTATGGTGGAGAATAATATTTAGAAATAAAGAGTTAGGCCTGTCTTAGTTCCTGCTTTAGTGAATTGGTTACTTTACAAGTACTCTACAAGTACACTAGCTAATATGTTAAACGATATTGGGAATCAGTTTTCTTACTGTTGGAGAAACCAGATACATATTGAAGAATAGAGAAAGGGAAGGAAGCATACTATGGTTGGTTGCTGAAATCAAAAGTTTCGCGTTCAGCCAATAATTTCACGTACACACACGCAGACACGCACAAACGTTATTCTAATCCTGTCTTTTGATAGGGCCTAAACACAAGTATACCCAAGGAACAATTAGAATACCTGGGGCCTAACTCTTTGTTTCTAAATATTATTCTCCACCATAAGGAAACAAGTGTTCTTGGCAGATTCAAGTTCTGGGGCATGGAACATATGAAATGAGCCTCAAAGTTCTTGTCTTATTTGTAAATATGCAAAGATGAAGACATTTCAAAAGGGCATAGGATCCACGTTGAACAGGATCTCAGTCACAAAACGTGAAATAACGTGAGCATCAAATATTGATCAGAATAAAGTAACCGGTTCACTAAAGCAGGACTATGTAAGTTTATACCAATAATAATAAATACACATAGCATAAAGAAGAAAAATCTTTTTTATAACTAAAAGCCAGTGGATACATACAGAAAGAAAAACACATTTTTAAAGAGTCACCAATTCACAACTATTAGTATAATAAATGATTCAAGCAGCAGTGATCAGTGGATGCTAAAACTAATGAGTGAAACTTAGATAAGAAACAGGATTTGCAGAGTCACGAAGTATTGTTCCACTAATTCCTTACTGCTTACAAAGAAACAAACCATGGTAATGTCCAAGTGACTGGAAGACATAATCATGTAGTCACAACCAGCATCAGTAATTGGCTATCATCTAGTGCAGCTATAAGAGAAATACCACAGGTAGATGGTTTTAACAAAGAGGAATTTATTTTATCACAATCTATTAAGCTAGAAGTCCACACTGAGGGTATCAGCTCCAGGGGAAGATTTTCTGTCTACTTCAGCTTGGAGGAAGGTTTTTGTCATCTGTCTCCTCTTGGTCAAGGAACTTCTTGAGCACAGGACCCTGAGTCTAAAGGAAGCACTCTGCCCCAGGTGCCGTTTTCGTGGTGATATGAGGTCTCCCAACTCTCTACTCCACTTCCCTTTCCTTTTATCCCTTGTACCATAAAAGGTGGTCCAGGCCAAACCCCAGGGAAACTCCCTTTATGTTGGATCAGGGACCTGACTTAAGCAAGAGTGTTACATTCCACCCTAATCCTCTTTAACATGATTTGATCTTGTTTCGTTAACCACAGAGAGAGATTATGATTTACAACACATAGGAAAATTATATTGATCACAAAATGGAGGATAATCACATGTTAGCTTATGTTGACACATATTTTGGGGAGACAATAGAGAAATATGACAATAGAGAAATAAAATTACATCATGTGCCTCCTGATGCGATTCACTAATGTGTGGTTTAGGGATTGAACTTTATTCTTTCACATGAGGCTTTTCTGTTGTCCCAGCACCATTAGGTAAAGAGATTGTTCTTTCCCTCACTCAGTTGTCTTTCTGCATTCGATCTGTCTTGGGATTCTTGTTTAAAATCAGTTGTCTGTAGACATATTTAATTAATATAGTTAATATTGTGTCAAAAATAACTGGAGGAGTGATAGGAAAAATAATGGAGAAAAATTCTTCAAAATTTGGCTCTTTCGAATAAGTGACAGAAATCTTCTCAAACGTTGTCAGAATCAATTTGTTTTTCAGAGCTTTGGAAAATAAAGATTTGCAGCAACCCAATGGAATGTTTATTTAAGAAAATGGCTGAATCTAGTAACAATAGTGAGCTTTGTGGCATTTTAACTTACCGTACTCTCTTCTAGACATCAGCTCAGATGTAGCCTCAAAACATAACACCATGGATTCCCAGTACTAGAGGGAGAAGAACTGTGCTGGAGCCCTTTCAAAACCTCATTACCAAGAAACAATGATTATTTAACCTGTCTGATGATTCCCTGGAAGACCCTATTAAAAGGCTTACTTTCATTTCACCTGACTTGAAACTCACATAGTGATAAAAATCCTCTCCACAGGAGTGATTTGTTGGAAACACAAGCGAATATTTCAAAGTCATGACTGCCTAAGGTGATGGGTAACCACTGGGGCAAAGAATAAGCTAACCAAAGAAAATTATTTTTCCTTTAATATTTTTATTTTTTATTGTACTTTAAGTGAAAGTTTACAATTCAAGTCAGTTTCTCATACAGAAACTTATACACACATTGTTATATGACCTTGGTGGCTCTTCCTATAATGTGACAGCACATTCCTCATCTCCACTCTGTATTTCCTGTGTCCATTCAGCCAGTTCCTGTCCCTTTCTGCTTTCTCATCTCACCTCTTGACAGGAGCTTCCCATTTAGTCTCCTGTATCTACTTGAGCTCAGAAATACACTCTTTACCAGTAGCATTTTATGTCTTACAGTACAGTCTAATCTTTGTTTCAAGCGTTGGCTTAGGGGATGATTTTAGTTTTAGGCTACCAGAGAGCTGGGGGGCATGTCTTCCAGAGACCCTCCAGTCTGTCAGTCTGTCAGATCATCAAGTCTGGTCTTTTAACTAAAGTTAGAATTCTGCAACCCCACTGTTGTCCTGCTCCATCAGAGACTCTTTGTTGTGTTCTTTGTCAGGGCGGTCATTGAGGGTCATCTGACACCATCTAGTTCTCTCAGGCTCAATCTGACGCAGTTTCTGGATTATGTGGCTCTTTCTGTCTCATGGGCTCATATATTCTTTATATCTTTAGAGTTCTTCATTCTCCTTTGCTGCAGGTGGGTTTGCTCCAATTGATGCTTCTTAGATGGCCACTTGCAAGCTTTTAAGGCCCAGATGCATTCACCAAAGTAGGATGTCAGAACATTTTCTTAATAAACTTTGTTATGCTGGTTGGTCTAGATGTCCCCTGAAACAACGATCCTCAGACCCCCACTGTTGCTACTCTGTCCCTGGAAGTATTTGTTTGTGTTCGAGAACTTTCTTGGCTTTTGATTTAATCCACTGTACTGACTTTTCCTGTACGTGTGTTATCCTTCCCTCCACCTAAAATAATTCTAGAGTACTATCTGGTTAGTGGAAACTGTGATGGCAATACCAGCTAAGTGCTACAGCTGCTAACCAAAAGATGGACAGTTACAAATCTGCCAGGTCCTCCTTGGAAATCTATGGACTCTTCTACTTTGTCTATAGGGTCTTCAGGTATTGAAATGAACTTGGCGACAGTGGGTTTGCTTTGGGGATCTGCTTAGTGAATTTCCCTCCCTCCCTCCTCACCCTCATAAATATCAAAGAATGTTTTCGTCTGCGTTCAAGCCTTTTCTTAAGTTCTCATAATAGTGATAGCATGTAGTATTTGTCTCTTTGCAACTATTTTACTCAGCACAAAGCAAAACAAAACCCAGTGCCGTTGAGTCGATTTCAACTCATAGCAGCCATATAAGGCAGAGTAGAACTGCTCCACAGAGCTTCCAAGGAGTGCCTGGTGGATTCGAACTGCTGACCTTTTGGATAACAGCTGTAGCATGTAACCACTACACTATTAGGGTTTCCTCATTAGCACAATATCTTCCAAATTCATTCATGATATGAGATATTGTGCAAATTCATCATTGTTCCTTATAGTTGCTTAGTATTCCACTGTGCTCATATACCAAAATTTGTTTATACATTTGTCTGTTGGTGGGCACCTAAGTTGTTTCCAACTTTTTACTATTGTGAACAGTGCTTCAGTGAACATGGGTATGCATATATCTATTCATGTGAAGACTCTTCTCTGAGATATTTTGCAAACAGTGGTATCGCTAGATCATATGGTACTTCTATTTCTAGGTTTTTAAGGATGTTGCGAACTGATTTTCAAAATGATTGTACCATTTTACATTCCCACCAGTAGTGTATAAGTGTTCCAATCTCTTCACAGCCTCTCTAACATTTATTATTATTATCATTATTATTTTTGACTCAAGCTACCCTTATTGGAGTGAGATGGTGTCTCACTGAAGTTTCAATTTGCATTTCTCTAATGTCTAACGGTGGTGAGACTTTCCTCATGTATCTGCTAGCCACCGGAAGTCTTCTCTGGTAAAGTGCTTGTTCGTGTGTCCTTTGCCCATTTTCTTAATTGGGGGCATTTTGTTGTTGTTGTTGAGGTTTTGGATAATCTTATAGAATTCAAAGATCAGATGTCTATTGGATTTGATGTAGCCAACATTTTTTTTACCTGTCTGTAGGCTGTCTTTTTACTCTTTTATTGATGTCTTTGGATGCCTGTAAGTGTTTGAGTTTTAGGAGCTCACAATTACGTAGCTCTTCTTCTGGTGTACTTGCATTGCTGGTAATGTTTTGTGTTGTGTTTATGTCATGTATTAGGGCTCCTAGCATTGTCTTTATTTTTTCTTTCATGATATTTATTGTTTCACATTTTATATTTAGGTCTTTAGTAACTTGTGCCTGTTCTGCCATTGTGCATTTGGAAGCAAATAGCTGGCATTCTAGGTTTCACGGACGTAAAGAAAGTTTTGTATTTTGGCCTTAGAACTGATTTAAGACTTCTATCATATGGGATGAATGTGTTACATGTTTCAGTGATGTAATTTTGGGGGAGCCAAAGGGTGGGATGTCATGGACTGAATTGTGTCCCCCCCAAATAAGTGTAGTCATGTGACCATGATTACCTGTATTCTACAATTATACTCCGTTTTGTGGTTTTAATGTGCTGTATGTTAAAGGATTAGGGTGGGACTGTAAATCCTTTCAGAAGATCACCTCCCTGCTCCACTGTAAAGAGAGTTTTCCTGGAGTGTGGCTTCCCCACCCTTAATCTTTGCATCCTAAAAGAGATAAAAGAAAAGAGAAGCAAGCAGAGAATTGGGAACCTCACACCATCAAGTAAGCAGCACTAGGAGAAAAGCGTGTCCTTCAGACCTGAAGTTCCTATGCCAAGACGCTCCCTCGACAAAGATTGATGCCACACCAAGACTTTCCTCCAGAGACGACAAGGGAGATAGCCTTCCCTTGGAGCAGACATCCTGAATTTGGACTTGTAACATGGTAGACTGTGTAAAAATAAACTTTCCTTTGTTAAAGCCATCTACTCATGGTATTTTTGTTAGAGCAGCGCTAGCTGACTAAAACATCTTTGGATGCACATAAGTGTTTGAGTTTCAGGAGCTCACAATTATTTAGCTCTTCTTCTGGTATATTTGCATTGCTGGTAATGTTTTGTGTTATGTTTATACCAAGTATTAGGGCTCCTAGCATTGTCCTTATTTTTTTTTCTATGACCTTTATTGTTTTATAGTTTATATTTAGATCTTTGGTACATTCTGTGTTAGTATTTGTGCATGTTTTGAAGTATAGATCCTCTTTTTTTTTCAGATGGCTATTTAGTATTCTATAGGGAAGTTCTCCTTTGACCCCTAGGGTTGCTATGAGTCAGACACAATGCTGTGGCAGTGGGTTTTGGGTTTTTATCCAGTTATGCCAGCATCTTTTAGTAAAGAGACTGTATTTTCCCCCATTTAATGGACTTTGGGCCTTTGTCAAATATCAGCTGCTCGTAGGTGGGTGAATTTATGTCTGATTTCTCAATTCTGTTCCACTGTTCTATATATCTGTCAGTGTACCTATACCATGCTGTTTTGAGCACTGTGGCCATATAATATTGTCCAATACTCAGGCAGTACGAAGCCTTCCACTTTGTTCTTCTTCTTCAATAGTGCTTTAATTCTCTGGGCCCTCTTCCCTTCCCACATCAAGTTGGTTTCTCCATCTCATTAGAAATGCTACTGGAATTTGGATCAGGATTACATCATATCTATAGATCATTTGGTGTCTAAATGAGTGGGCACAGAAATCACCATTTGTTTAAGATTCTCTCAGCTCAGAGTCCTTGCTCTTCAGTGGAGAAGTGTTTGAAGCATCACTCCGTCTATTGATTATTACAGTTTTACTCTTTTTTCAATTTTGTTTTTATTAAGGCTGTTTGTGGCAATATGAGTTTGGGAGTAAAATACTGGAAATATTGTTTGAATAAATTATGCATAGTAGCAATTTTCCCACATTCATTTTTGGAATGTCCTCATAATACTGTTGGGAGAGACATATAAACTGCTAAGTTGTCTTTATAATATGTATATATTTGGCTGAGGTTAAAGGAAACAATGGCCCTTTTCCATGTGTGTGCACATTTATTTACATTTGTGTGTATACACATACAAGTGAAGATGTCTTTTTGTGGTCATAAACACATTTGAAAAAGTACAGAGGGAGGCAGAGTCAAGATGACAGACTAAGCACACATCTCCTTAATTCCCTTTGAAAACTAAGGCCTGGAATGTTAACTGAATGGAGCTTTCTGGACACCCAGTGATCCCTATGACATGGCATAGGGCCGTCAGTGTGGACTGCATGCCACTAAATGGGAAACTTCCTCTCTGTCATTGAGCCCCGCTCTTGCTGAGCAGCAGGCTTGCGCAGACTGAAGGTATTGATGTTTTTAACGTTTTTCTTTTTATTCGCTGGTAGGGGGGATGGCCATTAGCCAACAGCTATGCTGAGTGGCAGTGCTGAGTTAAGAGCATGTGCTGCAGCAGAGAGACAGTGTTTGGAATAGCCATGTTTTGAGAGCCTGGCAGTGGACTGAGGGCACCACAGCTCCTCCACTCTCTCTTTTTGGAGTTCTGAAATAGATTTGGCTATTTCATGGTGGAAGGTGTAGCTTGACTGGGACACCATCTTGTTTGGCTGGGAGGTGGAGTTACCCAACTCAGGCCTCAGTAGTGGCTAATTCTCAGGCTGAGAAGCAGTGCCAGACTAGGGAGCACTTTTCCAGCAGAAAGGCTCTGTTTAGCACAGTGTTGCTATGTGGATAGCCCCTGGCAGGTGATGGCAGCAGTGCGGTAGAACCTCTCTACTTTGAACTACATCCATCATAGCATCTGGGGATGGCTCAAGAGGTGCCTATATTGTCAACTGGAAGGAGGAGCCTGTTGCACCTGATAGCCTGACTGATTTTGGAAGCTGTTAGATAGTTTTTAGCTTTTAAAGTAAGACTGCCTGGAGAAATAACTGCTGTGTAGCCTGATGGCATCTCTTCCAGCTTTTACTGACTCACATCATAGGGTCAGTTGATGGCCCCCCAGTGACTCCATAAGTAGGGTGGTGTTTTTGCCAGCCAGGAGGCAGAGCCTGCCACTCCAGAGAGTCCACTAGGGACAGTCACTAGAATACACAAAGGTGGCTGGTGACCAACTCCCTTCTCAGAACTACACTTCAGCCCCTGTTGTGGCAACATTAGAGAAACTAAACAGCCTCTTGATGTCCTGAAAGTCACAGACCATTGGCAAACATTTAAAGAAACAACCAACCATGACTTCGGGAAACTATGAAAATAAAGAATAAAAAAACTTCCCAGCTGAAGAAGACTTTCTGAAGCTATTAGAGGTCAAGTACAGAAGAATTATATAGAGAGACTTCACAGAGATTAAACAAAATGCAGCAGAACAGAAAGAAAAATTAAGCAAGCTATTCAAATGGATGGAAAATCAACATTCTGAAATCTGACAGATCAATAACAAAATTACAAAACTAGACTACTCAATTTAAAAGCAAAAGAGTAGAATTGTTGAATGGTAAGTCAGACTTACTGACCTTGAAGACAGAGCAACTGACATCAGCCTTTATGAGGAGAAATCAGAGAAAAGAAATAATAAAAATGAAAAAAGCATTAAGGAACATATGGGACTCTATCAAGAGGAATAATCTATGATTAACTGGAGTTCCTGAACAGGAAGGGATAACTGAAAACACACAGAGTATTGTTGTTGAGTTGCTGAGAGAAAACTTCCCTGAAATTATGAAAGAAGAGAACATAGATATCCAAGATGTGTATTGAAAGACACAAAAAATAGACTCCAAAAGAAATACTCCAAGACATACCATGATCAAGCTTAATAAAATGAAATATAAACAGAAACTCAAAGGCAGCAAGACTCAAAGCAAAGCTAACATTCAGAGGGAAGTCCTGTAGGCTTTTGTCTGACTTCTTGGCAGAAACGTTGTTGGCATGGAGGCAGTGGGGTGACACATTCAAAGCCTTGAAGGAGAAAGACTTCCAACCAAGAATTATATATCCTGTGAAAACGTCTTTCAAATATGAAGATGAAATTAAGACATACACAGATAAACAGAAGCTTAGAGACTTTGTAAAAACCAAACCAAAGATAAGATAAATACTGAAAGGAGCTCTTTGCTTAGAGAAACAAAACCAGGCCAAGTGCCAAGTGCCATGGAGTATATTTAAGGATGCAATGCAGGACACAACATCCAGAAACCTACTCAGAGAAGGCACAAACTCAATCAAAGCTATAATATTAAAAGAAAGGAACCAGTGATCATATCGTGCAAACTAAGATACCATCACATTAAAAGAGGGTTATACTGCAGTAGTTACAGTCCTTTCAGATGGAGAGGAAGTCAATAAGATACGTAGGAGTTAAAATTGGGTTTATAAAGGGGGATCACGGGGGTAGCTACAAAGTAAAATAACAGTGCAACATACGAAAACAAGAAACATAATACAAGAGTCTCAATAAACACAATACCTACACTGAAAAAGATGAAAAGTCAACCCATAAAGAATCACTCAGAACAGAATATTAAAAGCAACAGAGAGAACACCAATACAAAAATAAATACATCAAAATGACAGCACCAAACACATACTTATCAATAATTACACTGAATGTAAATGGACTGAATGCTCCAGTAAAGAGACAACGAGTGACATCTTGGATCAAAAGATACAGCCCATCCATATGTTGCCTACAAGAAACACACCTTAGACTTAAAGATATGGACAAACTGAAAATTAAAGGATAGAATAATATATACCAAGCTAAAAATATACAAGGAAGAGCAGGTGTACCAATACTAATCTCAGACAAAATAGATTTTTTTCTTATTTTTACTTATTAATAAAATTTCTAATATCTATCAACTATCTCATCTATGATAAACCTTCACCCTCCTGCCCTTGTAGCCATCAAAGTTATTTTCTTCTGTAGACAATTCTATTTTTAAGTGTTTATAACAGGAGTCTCATACAATATTTGTCCTTTTGACACTGACTGATTTCACCCAGTATAGTATCTTCCAATGGAAACCATGTTATGAGGTGTTTTAAAAAATCTATGTTGTTTTTTATCATAGCATACTGTTCCATTGAATATATGTACATAGTTTGTTTATCCATTTGTCTGTTGATGGGTATCTGGGATGATTCCATCTTTTAACTATTGTGGACTGTGCTGCAATGAACTTTCATGTACATGTGTCTGTTAATGTGACAGTGTTTGTTTCTGAAGGATAAATTCAAAGCAGTGGAATTACTGGATTAAATGGTGTACGTATTTCCAGCTTTCTAAGGAAGAATCAGATTGCTTTGAAAGAGGTTGTACCAATTCAATCCCACCAGCAGTGTAGGAGAGTTCCAATTTCTCCACAGCCTTTCTGGAATTTATTGTTTTTGTGTTTTTTGGATCATGGCCAACCCTGTTGGGGTGAGATGATATCTCATTGTAGTTTTGATTTGGATTTCTCTGACAGCTAATGATCACGAGCATATTCTCATGTGTCTTTTGGCTGCCTGGAAGTCCTCTCTAGTAAAGTGTCTGCCTGTCCCCTTTGCCCATTGCTTAATTGGGTTATTTTCCTTGTTCTTGTTGATATTTTGCAGAACCTTGTGGATTATGGAGATTAGTCGATGGTCCAACATGTAGTTGCCAAATATTTTTCCCATTCTGTAGATGGTCTTTTAACTCTTTTGATAAAGTTTTTGGATGAGCAAAAGCGTTTGATTCTTAGTTCCATTTATCTGCTTTCTCTTAATCGTGTTTTGTTTGTTAGATTTTGAAGTCTGTCTATGCTGTGTGTTAGAACATCCATCGTTGATCCTATTTTTTCTTGCGTAATTTTTATCATTTTAGGTTTGATATTTAGGTCTTTGATACATTTAGAATTAATTTTTATGTAAAGTGTGAGATATGGGTCTTATTTCGGTGTTTTACAGATTGATATCTAATTTTACCAGCACCATTTGTTAAAGAGATTGCTCTTACTTCAGTTTACAATCTTAGGGCCTTTGTCAAATATCAACTGTTTGTAAAAGGATGCTGGCATCTCTGGGGTCTCCACTCTATTCCATTGATCTATATGTCTACTCTTGTACCAGTACCAGGCTGTTTTGACTACCAGACTGTTTTGTGTAGTGTGAGGCCTCCCATTGTGTTCCTCTTCTTCAGTAGTGCTTTTCTAAGCTGGGGTTTATTCCCTTTCCAAACAAAGTTGGTAATATGTTTCTCCATCTCATTAAAAAATGGTTCTGAAATTTGTATCGGGATTGCATTGTATAAGTAGATCACTTTAGGTAAAATAGACATCTTCATGATGTTAAGTCTTCCTAAACACGAGAAGGGTAAGTTGTAAGTCTTTTTTGGTTTCTTGAAATGAGACCTTGTAGCTTTATTTTAGCATAGCAAGGCTTGGGAATATGATAAGCGCAATCACCCTTCATGGTATCAAACAGCTGATTGTACATCTACAAGTGAAGATAATTACATGTCTTCCAGTGCTTAGATACCTACTTAAAATGTGATCTACCAGCCAGCAGAGCTTCATCCTGGCCTGAAAGTATGGCATGTGTTCATGCTTTTGTGTGCTGTCAAGTGGATTCCAACTAGTGGTGAACTTATATAACAGAGTAGAAGTGCCTCAAAGGCTGCAACAATGGACTCACATCCAGCAATGATTGTGAGGTGGCACAGGACTGGAAAGTGTTTGGTTCTGTTTGTTTTTGCATGAGGTCTCTGTGGAATGGAATCTATTCGATGGCATGTAACATCAAATACAACAATTTTCATTGTGCTGTGGGTTAAAATCTCCGACTTTTTGGTTAAGTGGCCAAGCACTTTAACCATTGCACCACCAGAACTCCTAACATATGTTAATAACAAACATACACACACACATACAAAATTTATGCATATATAATATATGTACACATATACATACACGAGAGTTGCCAATTAAGTTTTCAGACTTGTGCTAGAAGAAGTGCTACATACTTCATTGCTGCATATCACTATAGTTACCTTCGAAGTACTCCCCTTGGGAAGCTATGCACCAATGCCAGAGCCTAGTCCACCCTTTAAAGCAATTTTGGAACTGTTTTTCTTGAATGGGCAGCAGAGCTGTTGTGGTATTACCCTTGATATCCTGAATGTCGTCAAAATGTCTTCCTTTCAATATCTCCTTTATATTTGGGTAAAGAAAAAAGTCATTGGGGGCCAGATCAGGTCACTATGTAGGGTGTTCCAATACAGTTATTGGTTTACTGGTTAAAAACTCCCTTACAGACAACTATACAATTAAGTTCGTGAACTTGACAACTTGCCACAGAGTGCAATGGTCATTCCAGAAAGAGTTCCAAAATTGCTTTGAAGAACTGGGTGGAGAGGAGGGGAAAGGAGACTGTTGGGAGGATGAGACATGTATGGAGCAGAGCGGAATACTGTGCTGTCACCGGACAGGGAGAGCAGTGGAAGCTGCATATAGGTGGGCATGTAAATTTATACGGGAATTTACATTTTCACTGAGTCATAATAAAAAAAAGAGTGGACTAGGTGCTGGCATCTGTGCATAGCTTCCCAAAATGACCATAGTGATATTCAGCAATTAGGTAAGTAGCACTTCTTCTAGGATGAGTTTGCAAATTTAATTGTCTGGCCTTGTATGTAGCTCTTAGAATAATAATTGTGGGACCTTGTATTTATGAAGAAATTTTCCTCTGTTTCCAGTTTTTTAATTAAGAAACAAATAATGCAATTTATGATGTTCAGTGTTGGCGTCTACTAAGGCAACCATCTTTTTCTGCTTTATTCAACTTAAGTGGACAATTTAGTTTTAATATGTGGTTGTGTTTGGTGACCTACTATCATGCTTAAGCACTTTAAAACTGTTCCTGACTGACTTCGAACTATGATTTCTTTGAGCATATTTGTGTTTTACAGTTGAGACCATAATAGTTTCACAGAATGAGTCTATACATTTGAAGAAATTCAGTCGCACCTATAATTTTGCTTTTTCATACAATTTTACCATTCATCCTCTAAGAAAATATAATCCTATATTTATTTCTAAAACTTTTAAATGTATCTCCTTACAAATTGAGTCTTTAAGGCATCTGGAGCTTTGTATATATGGTTTAAGAGATGAATCTAATGTTATCTTTAATTAATTAATTGGCTCAGCACCGTTTAATTAATGGTCTATTCATTTCTCCTCCAATAATCAGTACTATCTCTGTTATATATCGTTTTCACATATTTGTGGGTTTGTTCATGGGATTGCTATTGTGTTCTATTACACTGTTTGGCTACTCCCATGCCACTGATAATAACAATAATACCCAAACTTGCTACAGCTGAGTCTCAGCTTCTTTGCTACAAATTCTTGTGCAGAAGCCAAGTGGATCAGAGCGAATAAGAATAAATACAGAATTAAGATACCAAGATTTGACAGCTTTCTGAGTAGTACAATATTCACATTAACTTTCATGAATAAAAACAAAACTTCATGTTTTGTTAAAGTCTGCAGGAAGGATTCTGTTGCCAGTCAAACGTCTTTCTTCCTTGTGGCTTCTTCTTTTTTTCTTTTTTTAATTTGCAAATAGTCTAGCTACATCTTCATGTTCTCATATTTTAATTACACGTGCTCCTTGCTGTGTGTCTCTCACCCTTTCTTAATCTAAAAGCATGTTGTTGTTCCTGTCAATCTGGTTATCTCTGAGCCATATTTTTTTGTTCGTTTTTCAGTATTTTCAGTAGTCATGCATTCGATATTTGCTTTGAAGTGAAGCACTGAAGGTTCTTATAAATTAGAATCTAAATTTTTCCCAGCATCCTTGGTTGTTTTTAAAGAAAGCCTTGTATTTCAGTTATGGTTTAGGACTTGGAGAATGGGAGACTAAGGGGTGAAGGCTAAAGTTGCAGGAGTAGTTTGAGGGATGACGAAAATGTTCTAAAATTGATTGTAGTGGTGGCTGCTCAACTTGGTGAACATATTAAAAGACATGGAATTGTACACTTTCAATAGGTGAATTGTATGGCATGTGATTTATATCTCATTAAAACTGCTGAATATAATTTAAGAATTTCTAGCTATTGTCAAGTTAAATTTTATATGTATTATACTTATTGAAAAGTTTGAATGTATTTCTGCAAATTCGTCTCATTATTTGTAATAGCCATACTTTTTTTAAAAGCATTCCCTATGCCTGTCATTGGATTACCATAATTTTCATTTTGTTTAGTTTTGCTTTATTTTTCAATGGTTCGGATATTGGAAATCTTATTTATATACTTATAATGTTTCATTCTGAACTGTTTATTTTTAAAATTTTGAAATAATACCAAGTTATACAAATGTTGAGAGAATAGTAAAAGGACCACCCCTTACCCTACACCCAGACCGACAAGTCTTGTCTTCCTAGATTGGATTTCTCTTCCTGTTCCCTGTTACCCTTGCTAGAGTTGGCTTATCTGACTTGCAAGGGCAAAATGAGTGTATTTATTCCAACTCCACATCCAGTGACAACATTTTTGGTACGTTCAAATGAACCATTTTTGTTGTTAGGTGTCATTGAGTCAGTTATGATTCACAGCAACCCTACGTACAACACAATGAAACACTATCTGGTCTTGCCCCAGCCTCACAAACCGTGTTGTTTGAGCGCATTGTTGCAGCCACTGTGTTAATCCATCTCACTGAGGGTCATAGTGTTTTTTGCTGACCCTCTACTTTATTAAGCATGTCTTTCTCAAGAAACCGATCCCTCCTGATAACATGTTCAAAGTATATGAGACTAAATCTTACTATCCTCACTTCTAAGAAGCATTCTGGCTGTACTTGTTCCAAGACAGATTTTTTTTCTTGCACAATATATTCAATATTTTTTGCTGACACTACAATTCAAATGTATCAATCCTTCTTTGATCTTTCTTATAAACTGTCCAGCTTTTATATGCACATGAGGTGACTGAAAATACTATGGCTTGGGTCAGGTTCATCTTAGTCCTCAAAGTGACGTCTTTGCTTTTTAACTCTTTAAAGAAGTCTTTAACAGTATGTTTGCCAAGTTTAATTTATTGTTTGATTTCTTGACTAGTGTTTCTGTGGGTGTTGATTATGCAGTCAAGTGAAATGAAGTCCTTGACAATGTCAGTCTTTCCTCTGTTTATCATGATTTTGCATATCGATCCAGTTGCGAGAATTTTTGTCTCCTTCCTTTTGAGGTTTGGTACATAATGAAGGCTGTAGTCTTTGATTTTCATCAGTAAGGGCTGCAATCCTCTTCACTTTCAGCAAGCAAGGAGGTGTCATATACATCACAGATTGTTAATGACTCTCCTTCCAAACCAAATGTCATGTTTCTTCTTAATATAGTCCAAGTTCTTGGATTACTGGCTCATCATATAGATCAAGCAATTCTGGTGAAAAGACAGATCTCTGACACACACCATTTGAAATCCTACCTTTTGGTCCACATTTAGGTTCAGCATAAGCACAATTAAGTGTTCTGGAATTTCCTTTATTTTCAGAGTTATCCATAATTTTTTATGATTTACATAGTCAGATGTCTTTGCATATAGCCATTAAAACACAGGTAAAGATTTTCCTGATGTTCTCTGCTTTCAGCCAAGATCCATTTGACGTCAGCAATATCTCTCACTCCACAACATTTTCTGAACCAACTTGAATTTCTAGCAGTTCCCTCTCAAC
The DNA here is from genome assembly GCA_028571685.1 of Heterohyrax brucei. Lineage (NCBI taxonomy): Eukaryota > Metazoa > Chordata > Mammalia > Hyracoidea > Procaviidae > Heterohyrax > Heterohyrax brucei. The sequence continues at coordinate 172,439,717 of CM053166.1, read as the reverse complement.
ATAATGCTTCACCTGTCTTTGAATTATTTTCAGCAAAAGGTCACTTGCCTGTGATAGTAAGGATATTGTCTGATAATTTCCACATTCTATTGGATTATCTTTTTTTGTAAAGAGCACAAATATGAATCTCTTCAAGCCCCATTGAGCAATGGGCAAAGGACATGAACAGACACTTACTGTAGCAAAGAAGGCATCCAAGCAGCTAATAGATAAGTGAGGAAATGTTTACAATCTTTAGCCATTAGAAAAATTCAAGTAAAAACTACAATGAGATACTGCCTTACCACAAACAAGACTGGCATTAATCATAAAAGCATAAGACAATAAATCTTAGCGAGGCTGTGGAGAGACTAGAACTCTTCTACACAGTTGGTGGGAATGTAAAATGATAAAACTACTTTGGAAATCAATTTGACAGTTTCTTTTAAAAACCTAGAAGTAGAAATTTAATATGATCCAGCAATCCCACTGCTTGGAATATGTCCTAGAGAAATAAGAGCTGTCAGAGGAATATATAGGTACACACCAATGTTTACTGTAGCACTGGGCACAATAGCAAAAAGATGGAATCAATCTAGGTGCTCATCAACAGGTGAATGGATAAACAAACTATAGTATATTCACACAAGGAATACTATGAAATGGTAAAGAACAATGGTGATCTTAGGAAATATCTCATAACATGGAGTCATCTGGAAGACATTATGCTAAAGTGAAATTAGTCGCAAATGGACAAATATTATATGAGACCACTATTATAAGGTCTCAAAAAAAGGTTTAAACACAGAAGAAAATAACCCTTGATGATTGTCAAGGAGGGGTGGGAGGGAGGTGGGTATTCACAGATTAGATAGTAGACAGCTTTGTGTTAAGTGAAGAAACTGACAACATGCAGTAGAAGGGAGATTAACACTGCTGGACTATACCAAAGGCTAAGAGGTTTCCTAAATAGAGGTCAACATTTTGAAGGTCAAAGTAGCAGGAGCAGAGGTCTGGGGTCCATGATTTAAGGGAATATCTAGGTCAATTGGCATAACTAATTTGTTTTTCTTTTTTTAAGCAAATGTTCTGCATCCCATTTTGACGAGTGACATCTGGGGTCTTAAAAGCTAGCAAGCTGCCATCTAAGGACCATCAATTGGTCCCAATCCACCTGGAGCACAGGAGAACGAAGAACATCAAAGACATGAGGAAAATGTGAACACAGGAGACAGTTGGAGCCATATGATCTGGAGAATATGTCAGCATGAGGCCAGAAGAACTAGATGGTGCCTAGCCACCGCCAATGACTTCCCTAACAGGGAGCACAACCTGGAGTCCCTGATGTACCATGAGAAAAATGGAGATGAAGATCTAGATCTCTATGAAAATGTCAGTCTTGATGGCCCGGCATTCTGGAGCATCCCTTGAGAACATGAGCCTGTGGACTCCCTGGTAGACCAGAACTAAAACCAGTACCTAAGTCAGACAATAATTGGACTAGAGTATAAGATATAGAGTGATGTTAGTGAAGTGTGTGCTTCTTGTAGTAAGTGTATACATGAGCTTGTCAGAGCAGTTCCTCTCTAGAGGCAAGATGAGGGAGGGTGGACAGGAGTTAGTTGAATGAATATAGAAAGTAAAAGGTAGAAAAGAGGAGTGTGCTGTCAAAGGGTTGGGAGAATAGCTAGAGTTGTGTAGCAGTGTGTTTGGGGGATTTTACATGGCAAATTGACTTGGATTGTAAACTTACACTTAAAGTACAAATAAAATATACGCAAAAAAGATAGCAAAGAAAGAGAAGACTGAACAGGATGTCAGAAAGACTAAAAGTTGATCTTGAATGTAGAATAGCTAAGGTGAATGGAAGAAGTGATAAAGTCAAAGAGCAGAATGGAAGATTTCAAGGAGCAGCTTGAGAAAACAAATTAAAGTATTATAAGTGCAAAGACCTGGAGTTAGACAACCAAAAGAGAGGAACACCTGCTGCATTTCTCAAGCTGAAAGAATTGAAAAAAAATTCCTTCCTGCCTCAAATTGCAATACTGAGGGATTCTGTGGGTAAAATATCAAAGGATGCAGGAGTATCAAAAGGAATATACAGAGTCAGTGTACAAAAAAGAATTGAGGATGTTCATCCATTTCAGGAAGTAAGCCTATAATCAAGAAATGATGGTATTGAAGGGAGAAGTCTGAGCTTCACTGAAGATATTGGCAAAAACAAGGCTCAAGGAATTTATGCAATACCAGCTGAGGTGTTTCAACAAATGAATGCAATGCTGAAAGCACTCCTTTGTCTATGCCAAGAAATTTAGAAGCTAGATACCTGGACAATTAATTGGAAGAAATCCGTATTTGTACCCGCTCCAAAGAAAGGTAATCCAATGGAACGTGGAAATTATCAAACAATATCATTAACATCACAGGCAAGGACAATTTTGCTGAAGATCACTTAAAATTGGTTGAAGCAGCACATTGTCAAGGAACTCTCAGAAGTTCAAGCTGGATTCAGAAAAGGACATGGAATGAGGGCTATCATTGCTAATGTGAGATGGACCTTGGTTGAAAGTGGAAAACCCCAGAAAGATGTTTATCTGTGTTTTATTGACTATGCAAAGGCATTCAACTGTGTGGATCATAAAAAGTCATGGATAACATTGTGTAGAATCAGAATTCGAGCACACTTAATTGTGCTTATGAGTTACCTTTGCATAGACCAAGACTCAGTTATTTGAACAAAATAAGGTGATATTGCCTGCTGTGTCTGGAGTGTATCCACATGTATATGTAGTCTGTATGCTGAGCAAATAGTTCAAGAAGGTGGAAGATGAATGAAATAGAATGGGGCTTCAGGATTGGCAAAGACTGATTAACAACTTCATTATGCAAATGGCACTGACTTGCTTGCTGAAACCAAGGAGGACTAGAGGCATTTACTGATGAAGGTCAAAGGCCACAGCCTTCAGTACAGACTGCAGCTCAACATAAAGTAAAAGAAAATTTTCATAACTAGACCAATAAATAGCAAAAATATTGAAGTTGTCAAGGATTTCATTTTACTGGAATCTACAATGAATGCCTATGAAAGCAGTAGTCAAGAAATTGAACAATGTACTGCATTGTGCAAACCTAGTGCAAAAGACCTCTGTAAAGTATTAAAAAGTAGAGGTATCACTTTGAGCACTAAGATGAGACTGACTCAAGCCATGGTGTTTTCAATTGCCTTATATGCATGAGAAAGATGCACAATAAATAAGGAAGACTGAGGAAGAATGGATGACTTCGAATTACAGTGTTGGCTAAGCATACTGAATATACCATGGACTGCCAGAGAAATGAACAACTATGACTCAGAAGAAGTACAACCAGAATGTTCCTTAGAAATAAGGATGGTGAGACATCATCTCATGTACTTTGCACATGTTATCAGGAAGGAGAATCCATGGAAAAGGACATCATGCCTGCTAAAGTAGAGAAAATAAGTGAGAAAGAGGAAGACTCTCAACGAGATGAATTGACAGAGTGGCTACATCGATGTGGGCTCAAGCATAGCAATGATAGAACAGAACAGGACTAGTGTTATTTTGTACATAAAGTTGCTATGACACAGAACTGACTGGATAGCACCTACCAACAAAAAATCAACAAAGATATGTGACAACATACAATACTTGATCCTTAAGTCAATCCTGTTCTAGAAGTGGGAAATACTGTAACAGACACATGTCTCTTACAAACAAAATTACTGTGTGAACATTGGGTTAGATAAAACATTCTATCAATGTTTATTCTACTGAAGTCAGTAAAAATACTGTGCATATAAGAAGCTGTTCTTAGGACATAACACAGTGAAGTGTTTAGGAATAAAGTATCTGTTGTGTAACTACGTAGTATTAGATAAAATTATAGATTCTATGGATGGCAAGATGCAAAGGCATTTGTATAGGTGAAACCCCACCCCCTTGTTATAGTTCCAGTGGAGAGAAAGCTGCCATCCAGGGCCACACAGGGCGTTTTATCTGGGGACATAGTAACGTAAAGCTAACACTGCAGCAAGTGGACCCCCGTAGCAAGCAGGATTGAGTTAGCTCAATTTCAAGGACTTCCTATGGTTTGGATGTTTTTAATAACTCTGGAAATCCAAGGAAGAAGGCTAGTCTCTATATGTTAGACTTCTTGGGACCTTTCACAGTTGAGTATGTACAGTAGGGCTCAGGAATATTAGACCCTGATGAAGTAGTTGAAATGTAAGCCTAGCAAATGGTCCTCAGTTGGAATTGAGACTTTTTAGCCATCTCAAAATGGAGTCAAGAGAGCACTTGTGTAATATTATATTACAAGACCGTAATATCATGACATAGGCAACTTAAGCTCTCAAATAGTTTTGGAGAACTAGAATTAGAGCAACAGTAAGAATGAGAGCCAGGGAACTAGTGAGAGAAGGAGACAGAAAGTGAGAGAACACAATAGAAGACAGAATGTATATGGAGCAAAAGTTAACAATGGTGAGTGTGTATAGAGTACTCCTGCTTATATCCCTTATGCTGTTTTTATTCTTACAGCATTTATGTGATTTCAAAAATGAATATTCTCTTCCAAGTTTCAGTAACAAAATGTTTCTCATCATCTAGAATTATAAGAAAAATACACAGTTATACACACAGGGATTAGAAGGATGCAATATAAAATGTTAATATATTCATCTGTTACTAATATTGGTTAGTTATTCCTTCTGTATGTTTTTAAATCACATGAACATAATGAATTTTGTAATCAGAAGAGGGAATACACGTATGATGGGGACTACAGTCCTACTTTTATCTACAGCTGGATGTGGAGTTGATATGATTATTTTACGTACATATTCTTGGTATGTTTAAGTTATTTATCTAGTATAGTTTTGCTCATGAACTGTATAGTCCTGCATGTCACTGCTGCTTCTTCAATATTGCATTGTCACTATTTTCACAAGTTCTTAGTGAAGACCCTTAAGAGACAGCTCAGACCAAACATTGTTCTAATGACATTTATTATTCACAGAATAAACAGGAAAGGGATGAGTAGGACAACACTCATCGTTGTCAGCCTGGGTTCTTTGAAGTTAGGCTCTTGTCTACAGGGTGATGTTGGATCACATCCAGGCACAATGCCAGTTCAAGTCTTGGGAGAAAAATACCCAAGTTTTCTTCTCCCAGGATTCAACACTAATTGGACAGCCATGTGTAAGTGCCAAATAGCATTGGCAGGGGAAGGGGTAATAAAAGAGTGGTAGTGAAAAGGGGTAATAAAACTGGAAGCCTTCCTGAAGGCAATGGACATCATTTATTGTCCTTATGCAGAGTGAGTGAGACTTATTGGCACCAGAGAACAGCCCTTCCTCCTTTACCTCAGTAAGCAAGCTTAACAATATTCTGGTTTTCTTTAGAGCACAATCATCTTCTACTGAAGTACATAGTTTATGTCCATCAGAGCCTAGAGTGATGGTGAAAGAGGTATAGTGTACTTGTATACGGTGCAACGATTATGTAACTGTCATGGATTAAATTGTGCCCTCTAAAAATGTGTATAGCAATCTAGCTAGGCCATGATTTCTGGTGTTCTTTGATGTTCCTATGTGTTGCAGAATCCTACCTCTTTAATGTTAGTGAGGGAGGAGGGACAGTGGCTGTATTCCTGAGGTGGGACTCAGTATGTAGGATTATATTGTTCCTTGAGGCAATCTCTTGGGTTATAAAGGAAAGAGAAGCAGGCAGATTGTTGGGGATCTCATATCACCAAGAAAGCAACACTGAGAGCAGAGACTGTCCTTTGGACCTGGGGTTCCTGTGCCTCAGAAGGTCCCAATCCAGGGGAAGTTTGCTGATAAGGACCTTCCTGCAAAGCCGACAGAGAAGGCCTTCCCTGAGACTGACATCCTGGATTTGGATTTGTAGCCTACTGGGCTGTGACAATATTAATTTCTCTTTTTTAAAGCCATCTACTCACAGTACTTCTGTCAGACCAATACCAGATGACTGAAACAATAATTGTACCAGAGTAACAAAGAAGATGCATTAATATGTGCTTGGTGGTGTGTGTGTACATGAGGGGATGGGCCAACATTTAAGCAAAATAACCTAGACTACATTAGAAGGCAGTTTTGGTGTGGTTCAGTATGTCTATCAGTATAGGAAGTGTAGCTCCATTTTCTGATTTGGTAATCGGAAGAAGTCAACTTCTTTGGTTTGACTCCATATCAAAACTACATTTTGATGGGTTAAAAGTACTGCTTGTGTTGGGCAGATTACTTGTGCATAGTCTTTAATTGCAGTAATCTTGCTTGTGGTATTTTAAAACTTTCATGAGTATTTCAGTTGAGAAGTAAGGGAAAGAAAATCACTCATCATTAGTTTTCTACCGTATTCACTCGTAAGTTGATTTATTAACCTTATAAACTTCAGAAAAAACTTATTAGCAACCTGTGTTACGCAGATGACACCACCTTACTTGATGGAAGTAAAGAGGGTCTGAAACACTTACTGATGAAAATCAAAGACCACAGCCTTTAGTATGGATTGTATCTCAACATCAAGAAAACAAAAATCCTCACAACTGGACCAGTAAGCTGCATCATGATAAATGGAGAAAGGATTGAGGTTGTCAAGGATTTTATTTTCCTTGGTTCCACAATCAACACCCACGGAGGCAGAAGCCAAGAAATCAAAAGATGCATTTCTTTGGGAAAATCTGTTACAAAAGACCTCTTTAAAGTATTGAAAAGTAAAGATGTCACCTTGAAGGCTAAGGTGTACCTGACCCAAGCCATGGTATTTTCAATCACATTATATGCACGTGAAAGCTGGACAATGAATAAGGAACACAGAATAACTGATGTCTTTGAATTGTGATGTTGGCGAAGAATACTGAATGCACTATGCACTGCCGAAAGAACAAACAGATCTGTTCTGGAAGTACAACCAGAGCGCTCATTGGAAGCAAAGATGGTGAAACTGCATCTTACATGCTTTGAATCAGTCCCTGGAGAAGAACTTCACACTTGGTAGAGTACAGGGTCAGCCAAAAAGAGGAAGACCCTCAAGGAGATGGATTGACACAGTGGCTGCAACGACGGGCTTAAGCATAAAAATGATTGTGGATATGGCACAAGACCAGGCAGTGTTTCGTTCTGTTGTGCACAGGGTTGCTATGAGTTGGAATTGACTCCACGGCACCTAACAACAACAACAACAATAAACTTCACTGCCATACTGCTCTCATCTAACTTTTTCCCCTGAGTTAGTTTGTACCTGTAGTCTCTTGTGACAACCTGATATAATGCAGCTGTGTAAAATGTCACAGAATTGTATTGGGTAATTGTCAGATGAATTTATGAAGTTTTAACTGTGCCTGGCATTTCCCAATCTACCCTTCTCTGAAGTAAGCATATCATTTTATTGCCACAATGTATGTATCTTATATCTTGACAAACTCTAAATTCTATCTTCCATTGTTATTTAGTGTTTTGCTTAGTGTCTTGTTAATCTTGATGGAAATGTTCATAGTATTAATTTTAATTGGGTAGTGCAGTCAAGTATCAAAATGGAAATTTAACGGGGCTTCTCTCCTTCAATTATTTATGTCTCAATGAATGCTTTCAAAATGATTTTCAATGATCTTCAGTGTCAGAAAGTATAGATAGGAGCATTAATAGGATATGCATTGCTCTTGGTTGAAGTAACATATATCAGAAAAGTAAACACAGAGACCAAAGTTACTGTTTAAAAGCAACACATTTTGGTGCATTAAATGTCACTAGAAGTTTAGCTCACTAGCTGCATTAAAAAATAATTATCGAAATGTTTATGTATCAGTAAACTTTTTTGTATGCATTATGGTTTATCTTCTCTGATGTTGTTTTTATGATAGATTCATTGTTTTTGTCAGTTGTCTGCAGGATTACAAGAAAGAATTGAACTTTAAAAATCCTGTTGGTGTCAAGTTGAACCCCAACTCATGGCAACCCATGTGTTATAGAGTAGAACTGTGCTCCATAGACTTCTTGGCTGTAATCTTCACGGTAGCAGGCAGTCAGGTCTTTCTTCTCAGGCACCTCTGGATGCATTCAAATCACCAAAATTTCTGTTTGTAGCTGAGAGCAAATTACTGACTGCACCCAGGGGCCTTCTGAGTTTGATTAGGTCAAAGTTATATACTTTCATTTAGGAAGGTGTCAATGGTATGTTATTTCTAGAATGACAGTACTGCTGAACACTTTTGTCTTTTTGTGTTTCTTCTGATAAAACTCAGCCAGGCAGATAGTTCCACATTATTATATAATCATAAAAATATAACTATAAAATGACTAATGATTGAGTTTGAACACTGTTCAGTAAAATGTGGGTGCCACTATCTATTCAAAATGAAAAATGGATAAAAGACATAATTTTTTCAGCATTAATTTCTAGTTAACTGCCATTAGTGATGTGAAACCACAGAGGCTGTTGTTTTTACCCTTCCCTTGAGTATTATAACCTATCAAAAACATGGTATTACTTCTGTGTGTTTTTGCATTAATTACACAAATAAATGCATTCATTGTAATGTTTGCTTATTTATTTAATTATGTGTTGCAAAAAATGTGGTAATCATTTGGTAACGGGATCCTGTGGTATCACGGGATTAATCAAATGGATAAATTCCTTGAATTCTTTTCCTTTAAGAATGCATTATACTAAAATTGCTGTGTGTGTGTGTGTGTGTGTGTGTGTGTGCAGGTGCATGAGGTCCCTTGTGACAATTGACACCTCCGTATTCAATTGTTATTCAGGAGTATTGACTATTAGGAGTCTGAAAAAAACAAATATCAGCTATTTATGTGAAAAGACAGGATTTTGCAGACCTGGAACTGTCAGGCAAAAATTGAAAATGCTGTCTCAAATGTTTAATTATTCACAATGAGTTCATACTCGGAAATCTCATCAGAATGAAAGACAAATTGTTTATCCAAATGCGGTTTGGAATCCAGAAGAAGTGCAGGATATTTTGAGGAATAGCCACTTCTTTAGATAGTTAAATTTGCCTAATGTTAATTCCTGTATCCTCCACAGTTAGTTGTACTGTGATGGCTTGCTTGCTTCTTGCTATATTGTTGGAAGCTTTGTCAACAGTATTTCAAATTGCAGTGTTTTCTCTTGCTTCATTTATTATTTATTCAGTTTTTCTGCTTTTTGCTTCATTTTAGAATAATGAAAGTCTTTTCTTATTCCATTTTATTATATTATTAAACACATTTCTTTTTCCTTTTTGTTGGTGGGTCCAGAATATACAAATATATTTTTTCTTCTCATAATCTGTATCAATTAATATCATCCTGCTTAGTTGTTTTACAACTAAATTCTTCTCTTTTATCCTCCCTAGCTTTGTGCTACCAGTGTTGTAAATTTGACTTCTATGCATGTTGAAATTCCAAAATTTTGATTTACTCAATAATTATAATTTTTTTATTGTGATTAAGTGAAAATATACAATCCAAAATGAATTTGCATATCTGTCTATCTGCAGCTCCTTCTGCTCTCCTTGCGCAGTGCCAACACACTCCTTTTTGTTCTATATATGCCATATCCTCTTAACAATCTCCTGCCCATTCATATCCACCCTCTCTTCTCTCTTCTAGTAAGAGGCCAGTAGGACAGAATCCTATAAATGCATAGAACCATAAGGTACACACACTGTATGGTCACATTTTATGCCTGAGTCAGGTCCATTCCTGTTCGAAGAGATATCAGTAATGTTTTTTGGTTGAGGGTAGCAGCAGGTCTAGGGGCCGTTCTCCCAGAGGAATCCCAGGCTGCCGAACCACCAATTGAGGTCTTTTAGTGGAGTTCTTGGTGTGCACCCCTCTTATTCTCATGTTGCCACAGGGACTCGGCATTGTGTGCCCCATCATGGCTGTCTTTGGTGGTGGCCTGGCACTGTCTAGTTCTTCTGGTCACATGTTCATACAGTCACCCATTCACGTGGGTCCTTCTTTCTCCAGGACTCTTTATCCTTCTTGTCTTTGCTGTTCTTGGTGATCATGTGTTTTGGATGAGTTGGGATGATTTGGTGTACCTCAGATGGCAGCTTGCTACGTTTTAAGACCCCAGATGCCACTCACCAATATGCGGTGCAGAAGACTCTCTTAGCAATAAGCTAGTTATGTCAATTGGCCTTGATGTCCCACGTGAGCATGGTCCCCAGACCCCTGCCCTTGCTACTCTGTCCTTGCAATGTTGGGTTAAGATTGTAAGAGTCTTCACTTTATGTTGAAGTCCAGTTAAATTGATCTTCTTTCTACTGTGTGCTGTCACTGCTTTCACCCAACCAAATTTCTATCAGCTATCTAATCTATGACCAGCCCTCTCCCTCCCTACCCTCCCTTGCAGCCATCAAAAGTCTTTTTTTCTATACACCAGTCTATTTTTAAGTCCTTATAGTAGGGGTCTCATAGAATACATGTCCTTTTGTCGCTGACTAACTTCACTCAGTATAATGTCTTCCAATTGAAACCAGATTATGAGTTGCTTCTTAAAATCATTGTTCTTTATCATTGCATAGTGTTCCATTGAGTTTATGTACCATAATTTGTTTATCCATTCATCTGTTGATGGACATCAGGGTTGATTCCATCTTTTAGCTATTGTGGACCACACTGCAATAAACATTCGTGTGTGCGTCTCTGTTCGTGTGACTGCCTTTGATTCTGTAGGGTATATTCTGAGCAGTGGAATTGCTGGATCAAATGGCATGTCTATTTTCAGCTTTTTAAGGAAACACTAGATTTCTTTCCAAAGAGGATGTGCCATTTTGCAATCCCACCAGCAGTGTAGGAGAGTTCCGATCTCTCCACAGCCTCTCCAGCATTTGTTGTTTTGTGTTTTTTGGATCATGGCCATCCTTGATGTGGCAAGATCGTATCTCATTGTGGTTTTGATTTGGATTTCTCTAATAACTAATGGTCATGAACATTTTCTCATGTTTTTTGTCTGCCTGGATGTCCTCTTTGGTGAAGTTTCTGTCCATCTCCTTTGTCCATTGCTTAATTGAGTTATTTACCTTTTTCTTATTGATATTTTACAGTACCTTGTAGATTATGGAGATCAGATGTCAGTCTGACATGTAGTTGCCAAATATTTTTTCCCATTCTGTAAGTGGTCTTTAATTCTTTTGATAAAGTCTTCGGATGAGCAAAAGCATCTGATTCTTAGTAGTTCCCATTTATCTATTTTCTCTTCTGTTGATTGTGCTTTGTCAGATTTTAAAGTCTGTCTAAGCTGTGTTTTAAAGCTTCCATTATTGACCTTATTTTTTCTTGCATGATCTTCATCTTTTTAGGTTTGATATTTAGGTCTTTGATCCAGTTTGAGCTAGCTTTTCTGTAAAGTGTGAGATATGCGTCTTGTTTCAATTTTTTGCAGATGGATATCTAATTTTGCCAGCACAATTTGTTAAAGAGAGTATTTTTACCCCAGTTTACAATTTTAGGGCTTTTGTCAAGTATCAATTGTTCCTAAGAGGATGATGACATCTCTGGGATCTGAACTCTGTTCCATTGGACTGTATGTCTCTTCTTATACCCGTACCAGGCTGTTTTGACTACTGTGGCAGTGTAATAGGTTCTAAAATAGGGTAGTGTGAGGCCTCCCGCTGTATTCCTCTCCTTCAGTAGTGCTTTGCTTATCTGCTGTTTCTTCGCCTTCCAAACAAATTTGGTGATTTGTTTCTCCATCTCATTAAAAAATGTCACTGGAAGTTGTATTGGGATTGCATTGTATGTGTAGATTGCTTTGGGTAAGATAGATATTTTCACAACTTTAAGTCTTTCTATCCATGAGCAGGATAGTTTTCTCCATTTATGTAAGTCTCTCTTGGTTTCTTGCTGTAAGGTCCTGTAGTTCTCTTTGTATAGGTCTCTTATTTCTCTAGTTAGATTTATTCCTAGGTATTTTACCTTCTTGGGGGCTACAGTAAATGGTATTGGTTTGGTGATTTTTTTCTTTGATGATCTCTTTGTTGGTATAAAGGAATCCTACTGATTTTCTTATGTTTATCTTATATCCTGATACCTTGCTGAGCTTTTCTATTAGTTTGAGTAGTTTACTTATGGATTCTTTAGGATTCTCTGTTTATACAATCATATCATCTGCCAAATAGGGAGATTTTTACTTCTTCTCTGCTGATGGGGATGTCCTTTATTTCTTTGTCTTGTCTGACTGCTCTGGCTGGAACTTCTAGTACAATGTGGAATAGAAGTGGTGAGAGTGGACAACTTTGTCTTGTTCCTGTTCTCAAGGGGAATTCTTTCAGTCTCTCTCCATTCAGGATGATGTAGGTGATTGGCTTTGCATAGATGCCCCTTATTGCCCTGAGGAATTTGCCTTCTATTCCTATTTTGCTGAGAGTTTTTAGGATGAACGGGTGTTGGACACTGTCAGATGCCTTTATTGCATTGATTGACAAAATTAGGTGGTTCTTGTTTTTTTTTTTGTTTTAGTTATGTGGTTGATTGCATTAATTGGTTTTCTGATGTTGAACCAGCCTTGTATCCCTGGTATGAATCCATCTTGTTTGTGATGGAGTACTTTTTGATATGTTGTTGAATTCTATTGGCAAGGATTTTGTTGAAGATTTTTGCTTCTGGTTCATGAGTGATATTGCTCTGTAATTTTACTTTTTTTGTGGGATCTTTCCCTGGCTTTGGTATCAGGGTTACGTTGGCTTCATAGAATGAATTTGGGAGTATTCCACCCTTTTCTGTGCTGTGAAATAGTCTCAGTAGTATCGGAGTTAACTCTTCCCTACAAATTTGGTAGAATTCTCCTGTGAAGCCATCTGGGCCAGGACTTTTTTTGGTTGGTAGTTTTTTGATGACTTTTTCAATCTCTTCCTTGTGATGGGTTTATGAAGTTGTTCTATTTCTCCTTGTGATAATTTTGGTAGGTGACGTGAATCTAGAAATCTGTCCATTTCCTCTAGGTTTTCAAATCTATTAGAGTACAGTCTTTCATAGTACTCTGTTATGATACTTTTGATTTCAGTTGGATCTGCTGTGACATCTCCTATCTCATTTCTTATTTAGGTTATTTGTTTCCTCTCCTGTTTTTCTTTTGCAGGTTTAGCCAGTGGTTTATCAATTTTGTTGATCTTCTAAAAAAAACAGCTTTTGGTTTTGTTAATTTTTTCAATTGTTCTATGCTCTAATTCATTTAGTTCTACACTAATCTTTTTTATCTGTTTTCTTCTGGTGCCTGAGGGATTCCTCTGGTACTCTTTCTATTTATTCAAGCTGTAGGGTTAATTCTTTGGTTTGGGTCCTTTCTTCCTTCCTGATGTGTGCATGTATAGAGATAAACTGAACTTGATTTCCTGTATAGTCCATGGGTTTTTGAACAAGGTATTGTTTAGTTCCCATGAGTTCAGATTTCTATCTACGTTTTTCCTGCTATTGATTTCTACTTTTATGGCTTTATGGTTGGAGAAGACGCTTTGAAATAATTCAGTGATTTGGATTTTGTTGAGATTTACTTTATGTCTTAACACATGGCCTATTCTTGAGAATGTTCCGTGTGCATTGGAGAAGAAAGTGTACTTATCTGCTGATGGATAAAAAGTTCTGTATATGTTATGAGGTCTAATTCACAGTAAGATCTTTTGTGTCTACTGTGCTTTTTTCTGGAAGTCTCCAACTATTATTGTGGAGTCATCTATCTCATTTTCAATGTAGTCAGTGTTAGATGTGTTTAGATGCTCTGGAATTCGGTGCATAAATATCTAATATTGTTACATCTTGCTTATGTATTGAATCTTTCAGTAATAGTGATCATTCTTGTCCCTGATGGTCGTTTTTACCTGAGATAAATATTGCCACTCCTGCTCTTCTTTGTATATTGGTAGCTTGGTATACATTATTCCATCCTTTGATTTTCAGTTTGTTCATATCTTTGAGTCTAAGCTGTTTTTCTTGTAGGCAACATATAGACAGTTTGTGTCTTTTGATCCAGGATGTCACTTGCTGTCTCTTTATTGGAGCATTCAGTCCATTTACATTCAGTGTAATTATTGACAGGTATATGTTTAGTGCCATCATTTTGAGGTTTTTTTTTTTTTGTGTGTTGGTGTTTCCTATGTCATTCTTAATATTCTGTTCTTGGTTATTCTTCTTTATGGGCTGACTTCTCATCTATTTCAGTGCTGGTTTTGTGGTTGTTCAAATGCCTGTATTACATTTCCTGTTTTGATATGTTGTATTGTTAGGGTGCTTCATGTCTACCCCTATGGTCCCCCTTAATATTCTAAGTTTAAACCCAATTTTAACTTCTTTGCATCTTTTTAACTTCACCTCCATATTAAAGGACTGTAACTACTGCAATATGTCCCTCTTTTTAGTATGATGGTGTCATAGTTTTCAAGATATGAACAGTGGTTCCCTTTTTTAATATTGCAGCTTTGATTGAGTTTTGTGGCTTTTCTAACAGAGTAGATTTCTGGGTGCTGTGTCCTGTATTGCCTCCTTAAATATATACTTAACAGTTTTGTTCTTCTAAGCAAAGAGCTTCTTTCAGTATTTCCTGTAGTTTGGGTTTTGTTTTTACATAGTGTCTAAGCTTCTGTTTATCTGAAAATGTCTTAATTTCACCTTCATGTTTGAAAGAGAGCTTTGCAGGATATATAATTTTTGGTTGGAAGTTTTTCTCCTTCCAGGCTATGAATGTGTCATTCCACTGCCTCCTTGCCAATGTCATTTCTGCTGAGAAGTCAGATAGAAATTTATAGGTTTTCCCTCTGAGTATTAGCCTTGCTTTGAGCCTTGCTGCCTTTAAGAGAATCTGTTTGTTTCATTCCATTAAGCTTGATTACAATATATCATGGTGTCTTTCTTTTGGAGTCTAGTTTTTGTAGCATTTGATACATGTGTTGGATATTATAGTCTTTTTTTCATAATTTCAGGGGAGTTTTCTGTCAGTAGCTCAACAACAATACTCGCGGGGCTTTTGGCTATACCTCCCGGTTCACAAACTCCAATTAATCATAAATTGTTCTGCTTAATAGAGTCCCACCTGTTTCTTAATGTTTGTTCATTTTTCTTATTTCTTTTCTCTGATTTCTCCTTATAAATGCTGGCGTCAGTTTCTCTATCTTCAAGCTCACTAAGTCTGACTTCCAGTTCCTCAGTTCTGCTCTTTGGCTTTGAATTTGATTGTCTAATCCAACTCGACGGCACTTGGCTTTGGCTAATTCTGTAATTATATTATTCATCTGCTGGATTTCAGGTCACTGAAGTTCCATCAGTTTAAATAGCTTTCTTAATTTTTCATTCTGCTCTGCTCCATTTTGTTTAATCTCTAGGAGAGTTTTATATATATATATACACATATATATACATATATATATACATATATATATGTATATTTGCATTTGACTTCAGATAGTTTGAGAAAGCCTTCTTCTTCTGGGAAGTTTTTGATTATTTTGTGAGTTTTCCGGAGACATGGTGGGCTGTTTCTTTCAATGGTTAGAGATGGACCATTGCCTTCTGGCCATCTAAGGGCTGTTTAGTGTCTCTGGTGTTACCTCAACAGGATCTGAGGCATAGTTCTGAGAGGAGAGTTATCTACCAGCCATTTCTGTGTGCTCTAGTGACTAGCCCCAGTGGACCCTCTGAGGTGGCAGCCTCCACCTCCTATCTTGCAAAGACACTACCGAACTCATGGAGTCACTGGTGGGCTGTCAACTGACCCTCTGATTTGGGTCAGTAAGGGCTGGAAGAGATGCTGCTGGGATGCTCAGCAGTTATTTCTCCAGGAAGTCATTTTTAAAATTTAGGGGCTATCCAGTGGTTGCCACAATCAGTCAGTCTATCAGGTGTGGCAGGCTCTGTCTTCCAACTGACAAAGAAAGCAACTCTTTGGCCATCCCCACATGCTATGATGTGGTTCAAAGTAGGGAGGGGTTATGACCTTGCTACCATCCTCATTTGAGCCCTACCCTTTCTTGTGGAAAAGCACTTTCCAAACTAGCAGTGCCTCTCAGCTTGGGAATTATCACCTGCTCAGGCCTCCATTTGGGTGACTCCACCACCCAGTTGAACAAGATGGCATCTATGCCGAGTTGCCCTTTCCACTGCAAAACAGCAGAATCTATGGTGGAATTCAGAAAAGAGAGGGTGGGGGGCAATGGTGCCCTCATTCAGGAGCCAGGGTCTCCAAGTGTGGCTATCCCATGCACTGTGTCTCTGCCACACTATACACTGTGTGCTTTGGCACTGCATTTCAGCGTATTTGCTGTCTCAGTGTATCCCCCGCCTCCCAGATAAGAAAAAAAAAAGGGGAAAGTGTCATTACCTGCAGTCCTCCTATCAGCTAGTCAGTAGGAGACGGACTCAGCACACTGTTCCTCATTAGAGAGAGGTAGATTCTTGTTTAGCGGCATACAGTCCAATCTGACAACCCTATGGCATATCCTAGGGCTCCCTGAGTGTCCAGGGTGTTCCATTCCACTATCAACCCAGTTTTCAGAGGGAATTGAGGTGACGTGTGTCTAGTCTGCCGTCTTGGCTTCAGCCCCTCTCAATTATTTTTAAGAGCTATTTTAAAAATGAGAAGAAATATTTTTATGTTTTAAGACATTGACATCATTTCCTCTGTTTTTATTTCTTTGTATAGATCCAAATTTCTATCCATATAAGTTTGTGTCAGAAATCCTGGTGACATAGTGGAGTAAGTGCTACATATGCTAACCAAAATGTCAGCAGTTCAAATCCGCCTGGTACTCCTTGGAAACTCTATGGAGCAATTCTATTCCAACCTCTAGGATCACTATGAGTTGGACCTGATTCAACAGCAGTGGGTTTGGTTTCTTTTTTCAAATTTACTTCTGCCTCAGAAATGTTGCTAGATTTTGTTTGTGTGTGTATGTGCATATTTGGTGTTGATGAATACTCCAGCCCTTTGTCTAAAAGAGAAAATGTTGAATGCTATGTTTTCTATTTTGACAGTGCTTTTCTTTCAATACTTTAAAAAATGTCGTCGAATTTTCTCCTGGTCTGTATTGTTTCTGACATGAAAATCTATGGTTATTCTTTGTTCTTCTCTATGTGTGTTACTCTTATGTAACATCTTATTTCTCTGGCTACATTTGAGATTTGTCTCTTCATCACTGCATTTCAGCAGCTCTGTTAGAATACGCTTTGCATGGTTTCTTCATATTTCCTCTGTTTTGGGATTATTTAGAATCTTAGGTTTATTGCCATCATCAAACTTTAAATATGTATGGTCATTATGTTTCCGTATATATATCCCTCTTTACTCCTGTATTTCATGACTCTCAGAACACATATATTATGACAAAATATCCAACATGTTGCTGATCATTGTTTACTTTTCTGCATGTTTTTTTCTCAATTTTCCTTTCTGGAGACTTTTATTGCTATATCTTTTGCTTCTCTGATTCCCCCCCCCCACTATTACAATTAATCATCTACTAATTCGTTCAGGTTTTTTTAAAAATCAAATATTGTATTTTTTACTGAGACAGTTGATTGAAATGTTCTGTCTCTCCTATCTTTTTTTCATCATTTTCTTTATCACTTAAACATACTCTGGGTATTTAATCTCTTTTATAGAATGTGTTATGTTGAAATCCCAACTTTTAGTACCTGTGAAGGAAACCTTGCTCAGAAATATGGTCTTTAAAGGTGTTATCAGTTCAATTAGCTTGAGATCATACTGTGGGGATGTCCTTCCAAAAAAGGAGAAGAAACAGAGAGGTACACAAAGGAAAGATGGTTATTTGAAAATGGAGGAAGAGGTAGAGTCTCACTGCAGCCGCAAGCCATGGAATGCCTAGGGCTACCAGAACCTAGGAATGACAAAAAGAAAGATTTTCTCCCTACAGCCTTTAGAGTGAGCATCACCATTCTAATACCCTGAATTTGAACTAGGAGCCAATAAATTTCTATCATTATGAGTCAACTACTTGGTGGTACTTTGTTTCAGGAGCCATAGGCATTCATATATTTATTCCATCATCACTCTGATTTATTATTCTGTATTTTTGGAAACCCTGGTGGCATAATGGTTAAGTGTTAAGTAATCTAACCAAAGGGTCAGCAGTTCAAATTCACCACAGGTTTCTTGGAAACTCTTTAGAGTAGTTCTATTCTGTCCTATAGGGTTGTTATGAATTGTAATCAAGTTGACAGTAGAGGGTTTGGTTTTTGTTTAGCTATATTGATGCTTTTCTCCTTTTCTTGTGTCATTTCTTTTCCTGCTTCTTTGCAAGCCTGGTGACTTTTGACTGGATACAGAAATATTGAATTTTGCATTGTCTGACGCAGGATTTTGTTATATTCTTATAAATGTAGTTAGGTTTTCATGTTGGGAAGAAGTTTGTTTTACTTGGAATGAAAGTATTCTTTTCAAAGTGGGTCCACAACAGTCTTTAGTTCATGGAAAATTTGCTTACACTATTAGACTAAAAGCTTTCTGAGGACTTCCCTTAATTTCCCTAAGTGCTGCCATAATGGAAATTAGCGCTGTCCTAATAGAAATACCACAAGCAGATGGCTTTAAAAAACAGAATTTATGGAAACAAACGGGGGCGGAGTCAAGAAGGCGGACTAAGCACACGTCTCCTTATATCCCTCTGGAAACCAAGACCTGAATTGACAATCAAACAGAGCCTTCTGATCACCTAATCAGCCTCAAGACATGGCACAGAGCTGTTAAGTGGGACTTCATACCACTCAGCGAAAAACCTCCTCTCTTTCACTGACTGTCACTCCTGGCTAGCCCTGGCTCTTATGGACCGAAGGTAAACACACCATTATGACTTATTTTTTTCCTCTGTCTCGGCTGGCGAGCGGAGCTGGGTCTTGCCTGGCGGCTGGACTCAAACACGCTGCTGTGGGGATAGGCAGGTGAAACCCCCATATTCTGAGAGCCAGGCTCGGGACTCTTTTAATCTAGCCATTTTGAGCCTTTTGTTTTGTAGCTGTCTCAGCACGGTTTGTGCGGAGCTTTGTGGTCAGTGTGCGGGATGCCATGTTGGTACCGAGATTTTAGCAAGACCTCGTTCTTAGCCTGGGAGCCAGCGCCTGCAAATGGGACAGCATTTTTCCGTCAGAAAAGTAGTGATTTTGCACAGTGCTGCCTACGTTGGGGGCCCTGCAACAGAAGCAGAGGAATCACTACCTCTCAGCACCTTTAGCCCCTCTGTCTGCTGCCTGTGTGGAGGACGCCATCTTGGATACGGTGGCCACAGCTGGACCTAATTCTTAGCTTGGGAGCCAGAGCCTGCCCACAGGAGAGCGCTTTTCTATCAAAAAACCAGTACTCGAAGCAGTGTTGGCTAAGGCTAGGCCCTGTCGGCAGAGGCCAACAGGGCAGTAGCATTGCTGTATTCTGAACTAGTTTGTTATCATCTGGGGTTGGATATAGTGGCGCTTACTTTGTCAGATGAGAAGAGGGACCTCTACACCTGAAAACCTAACTGACTTGTGAACTGGTGAGATACCTTTTGCTTTACATTTGAAGACAGCCTAGGGAAACATTTGCAATCCATCCTCACAGTACCTCTTCCAGCCTCTAAATACTCACATGGGACCCAAAAAGCAACAGACAATTGTGGCATACAAGCAGTCACTCATGGCTTCAGAAGGCTCCCAAACAAAGCAACCAAGGAGTTTTCCAGATGAAGAAACTTTTATGAAAGCATCAGGAAGAGAATACAAATTGATTATATACAGAGCCCTTCTAGACCTTATACAAAATGCAGCAGAACAAAATGAAAAATTAAGCAAGTTCTTCGATCTGATGGAACACGAGTACTCTGAAATCCAACAGATCAAGAAGAAAATCAAAGACATAGAAACTTCCATGCAAAGCCAAGAAAACAGAATGGAACAAATGGAAAAAAGAATTTCTGACTTGGAAGACAGAGCTACTGAGGCCAGCGTCTACGAGCAGAAATCAGGAAAAAGAAACAAGAAAAATGAAGAAACATTAAGAAGCATGTGGGACTCTGTTAAGAGGAAAAGCCTTCGATTAATTGGAGTCCCTGAACAGGGTGAGACATCTGAGAACACAGAGAGTATTGTTGCTGAGCTGCTGAAAGAAGACTTTCCAGAAATCATGAAGGAAGAGGATATAGACATCTCAGATTCATATCGTACACCACCCAATATAGATCTCAAAAGAAAGACTCCAAGACATATTATAATCAGGTTTAACAAAACGAAACATAAGCAGCAACTCTTAAAGGCAGCAAGACTCAAGGCAAAGCTAACATTCACAGGGAAACCTTGTAGGCTCTCGTCAGATTTCTCAGCAGAAACCATGCTGGCACGGAGACAGTGGCACGACACATTCAAAGTCTTGAAGGAGAAGAACTTCCAACCAAGAATTATATATCCTGCAAAACTATTTTTCAAATACGAAAATGAAATTAAGACATTCCCAGATAAAGAGAAACTCAGAGACTTTGTAAAAACCAAACCTAAACTACAAGAAATACTGAAAGACGTTCTTGCTTTGGCTTAGAAGAACAAAACCACTAACTTTATATTTTAGAACGACACACTACTCAATACTCTACTCATTTAGGGAAGGCTCCAAAGTAAATCACGGCTTTGAAACAGAAGAAGCAATCCAGTGATGATCATGAAAACTATGGCGTCATCGTAATAAAAAGAGTGATGTAATACAGTCGTTATAGTCCTTCCAGATGGAGAGGAAGATGACAAGACTGGTAGTAATTAGGATTGGGTTTATAAATAGTTTATTAAGGGGTTTCACAGGGGCAGCTGTAAAGCACAACAAAGATGTATCATACCATTTCAAGAAATCTAACACACGAGTCTCGACAACTATAAAACCAGCTTTGAAAAAGGTGAAAAATCAACTCACAAAAAAGAGTGTCCCAGAACAGATTAATAAGAACAACAGAGAAAACATCAACATAAAAATAAACATATCACAATGGCAGCAGTGAACACATACCTATCAATAATTACATTGAATGTGAATGGACTGAATGCTCCAGTAAAGGGACACCGAGTGTCACCTTGGATCAAAAGACAAGACTCAACCATATGTTGTCTACAAGAAACTCACTTGAGACCTAAAGACAGGAACAAACTGAAAATTAAAGGATGGAAGAATATATATCAAGCTAACAAAGAAGAGCAGGGGTGGCAATTCTAATCTCAGACAAAATCAATTTTAATGTCAAATCCACCATTGTGGACAAAGATGGACACTATTTATTGCTGAAAGTTTCAATACACAAGCAAGACTTAACTATATTAAATATTTATGCACCTAATGTCAGAGCACCTAAATATATCGAAGAAACACTGACTATGCTCAAAAGAGAGTTAGATGACTCCACAATAATAGTGGGAGACTTTAACACTCCACTCTCATTACTAGACAGATCATCTAGAAAAAAGCTCAGTAAGGATACAGAAGACCTCATTGGCACAATTAACCAACTAAATCTCATTGATATATACAGAACTTTCCACCCATCAGCAGACAACTACACCTTCTTCTCCAGTGCACATGGAACATTCTCCAGAATTAACCACGTGATAGGCCATAATGCAATCCTCAACAAAATCCATACCATTGAATTACTGCAAAGCATCTTCTCAGATCATAAAGCCATAAAAGTTGAAATCAATAGCAGACAAAAACAGAGATAGAAAGTGGAACTCTTGGAAACTGAACAACATCTTGATCAAAAAAACATGGGTTATAGAGGAAATCATGGATGAATTAAAGAAATTCATGGATTCCAATGAGAATGAAAACATTTCCTACCAGAACCTATGGGATACAGCCAAAGCAGTGCTCAGAGGTCTGTTTATCTACATTAATGCACACATCGGGAAGGAAGAAAGAAACCAAATCAAGGAATTAACTCTACAGCTTGAACAAGTAGAAAGAGAACAACAGAGGAACCCCTTGGGCACCAGAAGAAATGAGATCATAAAGATTAGAGCAGAGCTAAATGAATTAGAGAATAGAAAAACAATTGAAAAAATTGAAAAGACCAAAAGCTTGTTTTTTGAGAAGATCAACAAAATTGATAAACCACTGGCTAAACTTACTAAAGAAAAGCAGAAAAGGAAACAAATAACCCAAATTAGAAATGAGAGGGGAGTTGTCACCACAGATGCAACAGAAATCAAAAATATCATAACAGAATACTATGAAAGACTGTACTCTAACAAATTTGAAAACCTAGGGGAAATGGACAAATTACTGGACTCATACCACCTACCCAAATTATCACAACGTGAAGCAGAACAACTTAATAAACCCATCACAAAGGAAGAGATTGAAAAGGTCATCAAAACACTGCCAACCCAAAAAAGTCCAGGCCCAGATGGCTTCACGGCAGAATTCTACCAAGCATTTAGAGAAGAATTATCCCCAATACTACTGAGACTATTTCACAGTATGGAAAGTGATGGAGTACTCCCAAACTCATTCTATGAAGCCAGCATAACTCTGATACCTAAGCCAGGGAAGATCCAACAAAGACAGAGAACTATAGACCAATATCACTCATGAACCTAGATGCAAAAATCTTCAACAAAATTCTTGCCAACAGAGTACAACAACATATCAAGAAAATAATCCATCCTGACCAAGTGGGATTCATACCAGGGATGCAAGGCTGGTTCAACATCAGGAAAACAATTAATGTGATGAACCACATAAATAACACAAAAGACAAGGATCACCTGATTTTGTCCATTGATGCTGAAAAGGCATTTGATAAAGTCCAACACCCATTCATGCTAAAAACTCTTAGCAAAATGGGCACAAACAGCAAATTCCTCAGTACAATAAGGGCCATTTTACAAAGCCAATTGCCCACATCATCCTGAATGGAGGGAGACTGAAAGACTTGCCCTTGAGATCAGGAACTAGACAAGGATGCCCACTGTCACCTCTCCTATTCAACATTGTGCTAGAAGTTCTAGTCAGAGAAATTAGACAAGACGAAGAAATAAAGGGCATCTGCATCGGCAATGAGAATGTTAAAATCTCCCTGTTCACAGATGATATGATTGTATATGCAGAGAACCCCAAGGAATCTATAAGTAAGCTACTCAGACTGATAGAAGAGTTCAGCAAAGTTTCAGGATACAAGATAAACATAAGTAAATCAGTAGGATTCCTTCATACCAACAACAAGACTGTTAAGGAAGAAATTATGAAATCAATACCATTTACGATAGCCCCTAAGAAGATAAAGTACCTAGGAATTAATCTAACCAGAGAAACAACAGACCTTTACAAAGAGAACTACAAGCCCTTACTACAAGAAACTAAGAGAGACTTAGATAAATGGAAAAACCTACCCTGCTCATGGACAGGAACAGTTAACATTGTGAAAATGTCTATTTTACCCAAAGCAATTTATTTATATACTGCAATCCCAATACAAGTTCCAGCATCATGTTTTAATGAGATGGAGAAACAAATCACCAATTTTGTTTGGAAAGGGAAGAAGCCCCGGGTAAGTAAGGTATTACTAAAAAAGAAGAACACACTGGGAGGCCTGTCATTACCCGACCTTAGAACATACTACACTGCCACAGTAGTCAAAACAGCCTTGTACTGGTACAAGAACAGACAGATCGATCAATGTAACAGAATTGAGACGCCAGAGATGACACCATCTGCCTATGAACAGCTGATATTCAACAAAGGCCCTAAGACATTAAACTGGGGTAAAAACAGTCTCTTCAACAAATGGTGCTGGCAAAATTGGTTATCCATCTGCAATAAGCTGAATCAAGATCCATGTCTTACAGCTTATACAAAAACCAACTTCAACTGTATAAAAGACCTAAATATCAAACCTTAAACAATAAAGCTCATCCAAGAAAAAGTGGGAACAACAATGGAAGTTTTAATACACAATGAAGACAGACTCCAAAACCCATCAAAGAAACCTTAATCAATAGAAGAGAAAATAGATAAATGGGAGCTATTAAGAGTCAAACACTTTTGCTTATCCAAAAACTTTATTAATAGAATTAAAAGAACACCCACAGAATGGGAAAAAATATTTGGAAACTCTATGTCAGACCGATGTCTGATCTCCATAATCTATAAGATACTACAAAATATCAAGAAGAAGAAGATAAACCATCCAATTAAGCAATGGGCAAAGGAGATGGACAGACACTTCACTAAAGAGGAGATCCAGGCAGCCAAAAGACACATGCGGACATGTTCACGATCTTTAGTTATTAAAGAAATTCAAATCAAGACAACACTGAGATACCATCTCACCCCAACAAGATTGGCCATGATCCAGAAAACAGAAAACAACAAATGCTGGAGAGGCTGTGCAGAAAGTGAAACCCTCCTACACTGTTGGTGGGGTTGCAAAATGGTCCAGCCTCTTAGGAAGGCAATCTTGCACTTCCTTAAAAAAATGGATATCAATATACCATTTGACCCAGAAATTCCACTACTTGGAATATATCCTAAAGAATCAAGGCCTTTCACAGCAACGGACACATGCACCAGAATGTTTATCGCAGCACAGTCCACGATAGCAAAAAGATGGAATCAACCCAGATGCCCAACAATAGAAGAATGGATAGGTGGATAGGTAAACTATAGTACATATACTCAATGGAGCACTACGCAATGATAAGGAATAACGATGATTCCAGGAAACATCTCCTAACCTGCTTTCAACTGGAAGACATTATGTTGAGTGAAAGGAGTCAGTGACAAAGGGACTAATACTGTGTGAGACCTCTACGATAAGATCTCAAAAACAGACTTGTGTATAGAAGAAAAGATTCTTTGACAGCTCTAAGGGAGGGGAGGGAGGGAAGATCGTGGGGGAGGGTTTAGTTTAGATAGTTACTGGAAATGTAGTTGGGAGAAATTGGTGATAGCACACATTAGAAACAAGAACAACATTAAGTGGACTTCAGCATAACTTGAGTACTCCTTCCATCTTAACTCAATACTGCAAGGATAGAGTAGCTGGGGTGGGGGCGGGGATCATACTCTTAGGGGAATTCCAGGCCAATTGGCACAACTAGCGTTTTGCTAAGAGAGCTCTCTGCATCCCACATTGGTGAGTGGCGTGTGGGGTCTTAAAAGCTGCCAAGCTGCCATCCGAGGACACAGCAAATGGTCCCAACTCAGCAGGTACGGATGCTCCCCGAGGACCAAAATGACATGCGGTAAAGACAACTGAGAAGACAGAGAGACCCACAAGAGTGGGTGCCCACATCGACTTGGGACCGGACCAACCGGATGGTGCCCAGCCACCACCAGTGATAGCCACGATGGAGCTCACAGAGTGGAGTCTCACTGGCTACACAAGAATAAAAAGGGGTGCATCATGAGGTCTCCACTAAAAGACCTCAGTTGATGGTCCAGCAGTTTTGGGGTTCCTCTGAGAGCATGGCCCCCGGCCCTGATGCTGCTCTTTCCCATAAATTATAACAAAGGTCTACTCTTTGGACAGGAATGGATTGGACTTGGCAATGCAGAGTGACCATATATTGGAAGCACCTTATGGTTCTATACATCTATAGGATATCATCTTGCTGACCTCTGGCTGGAGGAAGGGGAGTGGACGGAGAGGAGGGGAAAGGAGGCTGTTGGGAGGATGAGACATGTATGGAGCAGAGAGGAATAGTGTGCAGTCACCGGACAGGGAGAGCAGTGGAAGCTGCATATACGGGGGGCATGTAAATTTATATGTGAATGTACATTTTCACTCAGTTATGTTAAATAAATTAAAAAAAACCAGAATTTATTTTCTTGCAGTTCAGGAGACTAGAATTCAAATTTCAAAGCCTAACGGTAGGGGGAATTTCTTCTTTGTCTATTTTAGCCTCTATTACTCAGCAGTCCTTGGAGTACCTAGACTTGTAAATGCATCCAGCTCTATTGTCATATAGCATCTGTCTGACCCATGCAGGTGTCTCTATGTGTAGTCTGGTCTTTCTGTATCTAGAATTTAAGCTTATGATCCACCCTACACTGGTGTGACCTCATTGTCATAAAAAAAGAACTCCCCTATTTTCAATCATAGCCATATTTACAGACTCAGGGGATACAATTTCAATACATATTTTGGTGGGACAAATTTAATCTACGACAAGTGTCAACCTAAAAGTTCATGCATTGGGATGTCTTTACATTCTGGAATGTGAAAGTACAAACCAGTTCTATACTTGTAAGATAAATTTCCCCAAGAGTTTCCAGTGTTTCCTTTTCCAACCTTTGCATACACCCCATCACATGTTCACATCAGTAGTCATCCAGACTCTTGTGTGGTTCTCCAGAGCTCTCTTACTATAGCCAAAAAACAAAACCCATTGCCACTGAGTCAATTCCAACTTATAGTGATGCTACAGAGCAGAATAGAACTGCTTTGTAGAGTTTCTAAGGAGTGACTGCTAGATTCAAACTGCCAGCGTTTTAGTTAGCAGACATAGTACTTACCTACTACACCACCAGGATTTCTCTCTTACTATAAAGCTTCTATAAATCCAATGTTTTGCTCCATGAATTGGAGACACCCTGTGCTCTCTGACCTTCAAACTCTCTCTCCTCAAACCATCAAGACTATTAGGTTTTGTGTGGGTGTCTTCTCTTTGCTATATGGTCTGGAAACACATTCCAAGTAGTGAGTTTGGGCAGTCATAAAGATTGCTTTATTTATTTCCATTTTCACAGTGATCACTAGCAGCATTGCTAATTGATCAATGACTGAAAACTTATGTTTCTATATGTAATGTCTAGTTTTCTAGTTGTTTGCAGTGATACATTTTATTTTTGCTACTCAGTCATGTCCAGAAAGAGAAATAATAAAGCTGTTCGCACATGCCATTACTGCCTCACTCATCTATTGCAGATGTCTCATCAGTTTGAGATATTTTTCCCCTATTCTTAGTTTTATAAGGGAAACGTGGTGGTGTGGTGGCTATGTGCTACAGCTATTAATAAAAAGGTTGGTAGTTTGAATACACAGACACTCCTTAGAAACTCTATGGGGCAGTTGGACTCTATCCTACAGGTTCACTGTTAGTAGGAATCAACTTGATGGCAGTGGGTTTGGTTTCACCGGTTTTTCAGTTTTATAAGAGCTTTTATTCTAAAAGGATGTTAAATTTTGTCAAGTCTATTTTCTGCATCCATGACATGTTCATAAGATTTTTTTACTTGCTTCTGTTAATGTGGTGAATTGCATCAATCGATTTTTCAATACTAACTTTGCAGTGTCAGCAAAAAAGAGGAAGACCCTCAAGGAGATGAACTGACACAGTGGCTGCAACAGTGGGCTTAAGCATAGAAAAGATTGTGGACATAGCACAGGACAGGGAAGTGTTTTGTTACATTGTTCATAGGGTCATTATGAGCCAGACTAACTCATTTCCACATAACAACAACAACAACAACTTTGCAACTTTGCACACTGGCAAAACTGCCAGATGATCTTGTCGTATTATCATTGTTATGGACTGTTGATTTAATTTGCTGATTTTATGTTAAATTGTGCCTCTAAATTCATGATCAATATCAGCTTGTACTTTTCATTTCTTATAATTTCTTCCTCAGTTTTTGGTGCCAGGGTTGTGTTTGCTTCCTGTAGTAGACTGAGACATGTTTTCCTCACTCTCTTTATTTATAAAAAGTGTGTATAAAACAGGTATTTCTTTTCAAAATGTTTGATAGAATTCGCTAGGGAAAGTATTTGGATCTACAGCTATCCTTGAGGGAAAGAATTTGAATATGAATTCAAACTATTTTGCTGACATAGAGTACTTAGGTTATCTATTTCTTATATACTATTGGTAAGTTTTTGTTCTTCATAGAATTTTCCATTGAAACTAAGTTGTCAGGTTAACATGTATAAAGTTGTGTAGAATATTTCTTTATTATTACATTTAATGTTTGTAGTAACATAAACTTTTTCATTCTGCCTATTGGTAATTTGTGTCTTTTTCTTTTAAAATAATTTTGCTAACCAAAACAAACCAAACCCACTGACCTCTAGTTGATTCTAACTCATGGTGATCATATAGGACAGCGTAGAAGTGTCCCACTGAGTTTCCAAGGAGCATCCTAGTGAATTGGAACTGTCAATCTTTTCATCAGCAGCCATAGAATTTAACCACTTCACTTCCAGGGTTTCCTTAAGTTTTGCTACATGTTAATAAATTTTATTGTTATTTTGAGAAGATAAACATTCCTCTTTCTCATTTTTCTCTGTTATTTCTTTTTTTTATTTCTATGATTTCTTCACTATTTCTTTTTTCTACACACTTTGGATTTAATTTCCTCTTTCTTTTCCAGGTCCTTAAGACTGAATCTCAGATCATTCATTTAACAGTTTTCATTTTTTTTATCATGATTGAATGAAAATGTACATTCTCATATAAATTTGAATGCCAACCTATATGCAACTGCCACTGCTCTCCCTGCCCAGTGACAGCACACTCTTCCTCTCTGCTCCATACATGTCTTATCCTCCCAACAATCTCCTATCCCCTCCTCTCCACCCACTCCCCTTCCTCCAGTAAGAAGTCAGCAGGACGACATCATATAGATGTATAGAACTGTTAAGTGCACACATGATATGGTCACTCTGTGTCACCAAGTCCAATCCATTTCTGTCCGAGGTTTATGGACAGGGCCAGGGGCCACGCTCCCAGGGGAGCTCCAAGGCCTATGGACCATCAGTTGCGGTCTTTTAATGGAGATCTCAGGGTGCACTTCTTTTTATTCTTGTGTTGCCAGTGAGACTCAACTTTGTGAGCTCCACCCCGAGTATCACTGGTGGTGGGCAGGCACCATCTGGTTCTTCTGGTTACAAGTTGATGTAGTCATCCACTCACGTGGGTCTCTTTGTCTTCTGCGTTCTCTTTCCCCAATGCCATTTTGTTCCTTGGTGATCATCTGTTCCTGCTAAGTTGGGACCATTTGCTGCACCCTCAGATGGCAGCTTGGCAGCTTTTAAGACCCCAGATGCCACTCACCAACGTGGAGTGCAGAGCACTCTTAGCAAAATGCTAGTTGTGCCAATTGGCCTCAATTTCCCCTGAGAGCGTGGCCCCCTGCCCCCCACCCCAGCTACTCTGTCCTTGTAATATTGGATTAAGATGGGAGGAGTGATCATATTATGTTGAAGTCCAGTTAATGTTGATCTTCTTTCTAATGTGTGCTGTCACAGAATTGACCCAACCAAATTTCTGTCAACCATCTAATCTAAACCCTCCCCCCTTGCCTTCCTTCCATCCCCACCCTTTCAGCCATCAAAGAGTCTTTTCTTCTATGCATGGGTATGTTTTTAAGTTCTTATCATAGGAGTCTCATACAATATTTGTCCTTTTGTCACTTACTGCTTTCACCCAACATAATGTGCTCCAACTGAAACCAGGTTATGAGATGTTTCTAAAAACCACCATTATTCTTTACCATTGCATAGTGTTCCATTGAGTATATATACCATAGTTTACCTATCCATTCTTGTGTTGCTGGGCATCTGGTTTGATTCCATCTTTTTGCTATTGTGGACTGTTGCTGTGATAAACATTCATGTACATGTATCAGTTGGTGTGAATGGCCTGGATTCTGTAGTACATATTCTGAGCAGTGGAATTACTTGGTTAAATGATATATCTAGATCCAGCTTTTTAAGGAAGTGCTAGATTGCTTTCCAAATAGGTTGCACCATTTTGCAATCCCACCAACAGCGTAGGAGAGTCTCCACAGCCTCTCCAGCATTTGTTGTTTTGCATTTTTTGGATCATGGCCAACCTTTTTGTGGTGAGATGGTATCTCATTGTCATTTTGATTTGAATTTCTTTAATAGCTAATGATCGTGAGCATATCCGCATGTGTTTTTTGGCTGCCTGGATCTCCTCTTTAGAGAAGTGTCTGTTCATCTCCTTTGCCCACCACTTAATTTGATGATTTATCTTTTTCTTGTTGATATTTTGCAGTAGCTTATAGATTATGGAGATCAGGCATCAGTTTTAATTTTTATAAAATAATCACTTAATATCTAAACATTCCGCCTGAGGAATGCTTTAGGTATCTCAATAATATTTACATAGTATGTTTTCATTATTCATTTGGAAATACTTTTGTATTCTTTTGATTTATTTTTAGGTCTTTGTCTATATGTGTGTTGTTTAATTTCTAACCATGTGGAGATTTTTATATACCTTTTGATGTTTATTTATAGTTTATTTTAGCCAGAGAATATCCTCTGATTTCCAAATTTTGTAGCTACTTGAGATTTATTGGATGCTTTTATATAGTGTCTATCTTAGGGAACTAGTTCATGTTAATTTTTGATGACTATGTGGCCTGCATTTGTTGAATATAATGTTCTACTCATATATTTGTAAATCAGAATCACTCAGTGATGCAAATGGTTAAGTGTTCAGCTGCTAACCAAAAGGTTGGAGGTTTGAGCTCCCCCAGAGGCACCTCAGAGGAAAGGGCTGATGATTTACTTCCAAAATATCAGTCAGTGAACATCCTGTGGATCACTGCTCTACTCTGGCACTCATGGGATTGCCATGAATCAGAAGACACTTCATGGCAACTGATTCAGTCTGGTTTATCTGTCAGTTTAATATGATTCTTTTGTTTAATAGTTATGTCTTATACTTACACGAGGTATTCAATTTTTCAATGTTGATTGTAAACATTTGTCATTTATTCTATCTGACAGTTTCTGATTCATGTATTTTGATGCTTTTTCATTAAATTCATGCACATTAGAATTATCTTCTTTCATGAAGGTTTTGACTGCTTCACATGAAACTGCCCCCAAATTTCATGGTTTAGAAAACAGATAGCTCTCTCTTATGACTCCGTGCTGGGGTGTTCTCAGTTGCTGTCTTGCGATAGCAGTTAATTAGTGAATGGAACTGGGGTTATACAAATAATTTACAGAGCTAGATTTGTAACATGCTTTCACTCACATTTCTGATTCTTTAATGTTTAGTCACATGGTCTCACCCTAAAACAGTACCCTGTTAGTTTACTATCCTAGAAGCAGGAAGTGAAAATTTCCAGGCAAATTAACCACTACTCCCAATATAGCTAAAGTATCACTTCTGCCTTGTTCTACTGGTGAAAGCAGCTAATGAGAACACTCATAGTTTTAAAAAGTTCCTTTGCAATTTAATTTACAATATTTTTAGTTACTAGTGATTTTACTGGGGATCAAAATTGTCATCCTACTTTATAAAAATCTAAATCCAAACCTATTGCTGTTGAGTAGATTCAGACTTTCAGTGACCCTATAGCACAGAGTCATATTGCCCCACAGGGTTTCCAAGGCTATAAATCTTTTTTATAGAAGCAGACTGTCATATCTTTCTTCTGTGGAGCGGATAGTGGCTTTAAACTTTAACCACTGCACTTTAATCACTGTGCCATGAAGGCTTCTTAAGAGGCCCGCCAGAATAATTTAATAATGACAATTTTCAGGGCATGAGGATTTGAAGGACTGGCAACCCTCTTCTACCCTCTCCACACTGTAATTATGGACTGTTGCTTTTCAAGAATACTGTGGAACGGGCAATGAGAACAGGGTTAGGGCAAGGTAAAACTCCTTGAAGTTGCAATTGTTGTCAACATTCAGACATGACCCTGTAGGACAGAGTAGAGCTGCCTTACAGGGTTTCCAAAGAGTGTCCAATGAATTTGAACTGCTGACCTTTTTGCTGGCAGCTGACCTCTTACTTATTGTGCAACCAGCGTCCTTTTCTGAACGAGGTTCTTCTTATTGATGCAAGCCTTTGGTAAATGGCCAGAGTCCTTAATGAATGATTTAGTCAATATTTACCAGTATTCTCACTGTTTTTAAGGTGGAGTGAACTTGTAGCAGTTTATACTCTACCTTTATCTCTGACATCCTCTAACTGTACATTCACATGCATTCAAGAAGAAGCGTGTTCAGATCCACACCTTGGTGTTTGAGACAAACATTAATATGGAGAATACAAGTACCCCACAAAACAGATTCTGTGATGGTTATAACTGTGTGTCAACTTGACTGGGCAATGATTCTGAGTGTTTATATGTGATCACTGTCACAATGGGATCTGTTGTGAGTAGCCCATCAGTTGAAATGGAGTTTCTTAGGGGTGTGGCCTGTATCTGAATATAAGCAAATATTATAGCTTTTGGCCACTCTGACCCCTGCAGCTGGCTCCTGCCTGTCTGACCTTTGGTACATGGATCTGAAGCTAACAGCTCACCTGCCAAACTTGGCATGCCCCAATCTTCACAGCCTGTGAGCAAGAGCCCTGCTCCCCGAACTGCCAATCTTGGGTTTACTTGGTCATTAGGCTTCATGTACTGGGAGAAGCCTCTGTCTACTCTCCTGTGCCTATTCCTTCCATATCTTCCAATTTAAATTCCATTTTCAATCAGAGTATTCTAATGAAACTGATAATTTTGATGTAAATATTGTTGTTTTTGTTTTTGTGAAGTGCCATCAAGTTGATTCCAATAAACACTGACCTATGCACAGCAGAACAAGCACTACCCAGCCCAGTGCCATCTTTAAAACTGTTGGGACACTTCAGCCCATTGCTGCGGCCAATATGTCAAACCATCTCCTTGAGAGTCTTCCTTTTTTGCTCTGACCCTCTAATTTTACCTAAAATTGTAAGAAATGTTAGAAAGTCCATTATCAGTCATGGAAGATAACTTTTCTCTACTTTAGTAGACATTGTCTTTAATTAAAACAGGTAAATAAATAAATTTGAATGACAAATTTTAGTAAATATACATACACAAATCAGAGTGAAGTATTAGACTATTAAATGGCCAAAAAAGGAAAGCTATATTATGAAACAAAGGAATCAAGGCAGTGGTGGTATAATGGAGTCAGCCGGTACCACTTCACAAGCTCTGATTGTGTGTGTAGACTTTTAGTACAACAGCATGAGGGGCTGTATGAAGCTGTTTCCCAGTGAAACTGGTGAAAGTGATTTTTAAAACTACCATTTTAAAGTCTCTGGCAATGGTCCTGAGGACACGCAGGAAATTAAGAACCATTTGTTCATGAAAATGTATTAAAATTCACTAATAACAATGAGGGCTTGTGTAACTTAAACCAGGAATCTTTCCCTGCCTCTCCCTCTTAACTCCTTAAAATGGAAGCGTTGTCTAGGACTCCCTGTTCTCCCAACTCTCAGTTGGAAGGCCATCTTCTTGGGAGAGATAAGACATCAACATTTCTCATGCTGAATTCAGCTGTACATTATTGAGGTTGAATTCTTGGAGTATGTGATTTAAGGTGTAGATTCCTTTATTCTGCTTAGCTCCCACATGTGGAATGAAGGCACTACCTTGAACTCGGTGCCACTGAGGTCATTGGTGCCCCAATCACACATGCCCAGGTGTATGAGACAATAACCCTACTGGTGTCCCAATCATACTTTACCCAAGGTGCGTGAGGTGGTGGTCCCCAGTTGGGAAAGGCAAACTGAAAAGTACTTTCCCCCTCCACTGAGCATAGATCTCCTAACATACAGGAGTCCCTCAGAGAAGAGTGTATCACTGTCTTCAGCCCCAGCTCCAGAGCCTTGGCTCAGTGCTTCTACCAGGGAAACTAGGGGTAGGGGGAGATACAGGCTAGACAAGCAGGTAGCTTCTAATAGCTTCCAAAATGAACTAACTTCATTTGAGACACAGTGTATATGAGCAAAATTCTAAGAATACCTTCAAAAATTAGGGAAGACTTTGGTGAAAGGTGATTGAGACGACATTGATGGATGCATTGGAGATATAGGCTAACGTATAGGGCAATTATTTTGGCAGCGAGAAGTAGGACAGAGATGTCTGCAAGGAGAAATCATGGGGTCACAAATTTCTAATACTGAAAACATTCCCCCCAAACAAGCTCAGATTTATTTAGCTTGTGGGGACACTTTATGTCCCATAGTTAAAATCAGTAATCAGCCAGCACTTATCATAACCTAATGGATGAGTATACAGAAAAAACAAAAACAAAACCCAAACCCCATGCCATCAAGTCAGGTCTGACTCATAGCCACCCTAGAGGTCAGAGTAGAACTGCCCCATAGAGTTTCCAAGGAGCAGCTGGCGCATTTGAACTGCCGACCTTTTGGTGAGCAGACACAGCACTTAATACACTACGCCACCCGGGTTTCCATGGATGAGTATAGCTAAATAAAAAGATAGATAGAACCATGCCAAATATCACTGTCATTAAAACAATGAAATTATGGTACATGCTAAAATGTGGGTTAAGTCTTGAAACAAAATGCTAAGTGAGCAAAGTCAGATGCAAAAGGCCACGTGTTATATGATTCTGATTATCAGATATATCCTGAAGAAATAATTCTAGAGTTAAAAAGTAGGGTAGTGGTTCCTTTGGACTCAGGGAATGCAGTAATACTGGAGTGATAACTAAAGGATATGGAAGTTCTTTCTGAGGTGATGAAACTATTCCAAAATTGACTTTGGTGATGACAGTACCTGTCCATGAATATACTAAACCAAAAACCAAATACATTACTATCGAGTCAATTCCAACACACAGTGATGCTATAGGAAAGAGTAGAACTGCCCAGAAGGATTTCCAAAAAACTGCTGATGACTCTTAACAGCTGTGCCACCTAACCGTATAGCCTGAATGGGTGAATTTTATGATGTGTGAATTATATCTCAGTATAACTATCCAACAGCAAAGACCATAACAAATATAAACCAACCAAACCCATTGCTGTCAAGTGATTCTGACTCGTAGGAACCTGTAGGGCAGAGTAGAACTGTCCCCATAGAGTGTCTGGTGGATTTGAACTGCTGACCTTTTGGTTAGCAGCCATAACTCTTAACCACTATGCCATCAGGGTTTCCACAGCAGGGAAAATAAAGAATAACTTGAGCATCTGCTTTTCTAGCATTGCCATTGTAACCTAGCTGTGAGTCTGGGGTTTAGTGCCTTCCTTCCCTTAGCAAAAGTAAATGTGTTTTGTCATCCTCCAAATAACAGCTCAGCTGAGGAGAGAGGCTACTTCTCTGTGACCAGCCCATAGCAGGGCTGCTACCCTTGGTCCTAAGGCTGGGCTTCAACTTTCCATTCACAGACTTTCAAAAGCCATATGTTTGCAGGTGAATAATAGTTGTCTTTCTCTGCTGTGTGTTTCACCTAGCAGGATGTGCTGTTGGGTCAGAGTTTTAGCCCCTTAAGGTTCCTCTGATGCTTACTGAGTTCAGTTGTTGCTGGTTGCACTGGAACATAGAGGACAGCCATCCTTGAAAAGGCCACAGCAGGCCCTGGGAACTTGAAAAAAGGCCAGATTCAAGGCCTGAAGTTGGGGTTTTCTTGAAGATGGGGCCCTGCCTGCTAGTTCCACCTGGGGAACAACCTGAGGACTGTCACATCCTGTGTCTTGGAAGTGTCCAAAGGTAGATCTTGTGTCACAAAGTCCCCCAACTAGTCTGTCTTTATTTTAATGTCTTTATTCTCAGAAGAAACTGCTGCAGACATGTTTTGCACCATGTTTTAGATACTCCAGCTGTGAGTTTTGATAACAGGACTGGCCTGTGCAAAGCAGGCTTCTATGGAGAGCTTAGACACCATTCTGTCACCATCTCTGTGTGGAACATCTGAAATTCAATGACGGCACTTGGCTTTCCATCCAGGAGAACTACATTTTTTGGGAAAAAGCCCTGTATAGGTTTGATGAGTTACACTTGTGCTGCCTGACTCTGCATGGCCTGATCATGGGCTAGGAGGAGATGGAGGAAATGTGGTGATAGTGACCAGCCTGTGTTCATGACTTGAGCCAACATTTAATCCCAGGGAGATGTGTGAGAAAACAGCAGAGGTGATGTTTGAGACCTTCAACGTGCCTGCCTTTTATGGATCTAACCAAGTGCTTAGCACTCCATCCCTCTGTCCACATCATGGGCCTGGTGCTAAACAATGGAGAAGGTCACTTGCACTGTCCCCATCTTTGAATGTAACACAGTGCTTCATGCTGTCACCCTACTCAACATAGCAGGAAAGGACCTCACAGAGCAACTCACCCAGCTCCTCTTAGTGAGCGGGGATACCTACCCCTGCAGGCTCCACAGTGGCTTGGTGGGTGACATCAAAGAGAAGCTGCGCTATGTGGCTTTGAATGTAGACATGGAGCTGAACAAGAGGCCAGAGGAGGTTTTGAGACAACACGTACTGCCAGATGTTAACGCCATCTGCACTGGGGAATCATGGTACCAGATTCCAAAGGTCATCTTTGAGCCTTGTCAGCTGGGCATCAACAGACCTGTGCTCTCAGAAATGGTAGCCAACAGCCATATTCAGTGTGACACCAACATCTAGGTGACTGTTTTTCAGAGATTATGCTGGCCGGGGGCACCACACCCTTGATTGGCCTTGAGCAGCGTCTCTTGAAAGAAATAGAAATGCTGGTTCCTATATAAGGACCCACATTAAGATCAGGGCTAATCCCGGCAGATGTTTGTCTAGTGAATCAGTGCATCATCCATCATGATTTCTCTTGGTAGTTTCAGACAGAAGAGGATCACTTCTGCTGATTTTAAGGAGTGGTCCAGAGAAAATGTTTTAACAGACTCTGAGCGCAGCAGGGAAATCCTGGTGGCATACTGGTTAAGTGCCATGGCTGCTAAGCAAAAGGACTGCAGTTCAAATCTGCCAGCAACTTCTTGGAAACTCTGTGGGGCAGTTCTATTCTGTGTATAGGGTCACTATGAGTTGGAATCAACCCAATGGCAGTGGGTTTTTGATTATGAGTACAGTATGAGTAGCTGGAAGTCACAGAGCACAAGGGTACCAAGGGCAAATGAGATCATTCCTCAGGCTTCTGCATGATCTTCAATAAAGTATTTTGCCCTTTCTGGCACTGGTTCATTCTTGGTGGCACCAGACAAATTTTTGACCCTGCTAGTGAATCTTTAAATTGTTCTATTCCACCCATCTATTCACATGTGCCTCAGAAGTTGTCTTCTGAGAAGTCCTTGGGTATCGAGCAAAATCTGTCATCTGCAGTTTGTAGTCAAAGCAGTTGCCTGGGTCTCACACCAAGTGGCTTGATTCAGTAGGATCCTGGGAACCTCATCGTAAACAAGTGTGCTGGGTGGTTCCAACAGACCCAGTGTCCAAGAGACATAGTCAGCAGGGTGAGCAGATGAGGATGCGGAGAGAGGAGTATAAGCAGGAATGCTACTTTGGTCGTAAGGTTCAACAAACCCTTTAGCTAGGTGGATCCTTGCCACGATAGGACTATTGACTGAC
The DNA here is from genome assembly GCA_028571685.1 of Heterohyrax brucei. Lineage (NCBI taxonomy): Eukaryota > Metazoa > Chordata > Mammalia > Hyracoidea > Procaviidae > Heterohyrax > Heterohyrax brucei. Next base: position 172,402,403 of record CM053166.1, on the reverse strand, counting down.
CAAAAGGAGTGATGGCTTTTGAGAGAGTGGATTACAGGATAGCAACAAGGGCCTCATGACATGAGTTCCTATTTGATATGGCTAGGAAGGCCAGTTAGAGACCAGATTTACTGAAGTCTGGATTTATTGAGGTGCTCCATGATGAGATAGGAGTGGCCATGTCAAATATTGAGTGAAAGGGAAACTAGTAGGAAGCAATAGATGCTGAAGCAGCCAGCTGTGTGTGTCTGAGACTGGCCCTACAATAGGTGGTGACCTGGGAAGGCGCACCTAATAGGGGGAATACACTAGTAATTCAAGATGTCCTGAGAAATAATTTTAAGGATACTGAGTTGACAGACTTTGGCTTTGGGCAATTGACACTGTGGAGAAAAACCCTGTAAGATGTAAGTTGATTAATCAACAAGTTAAGCTAAGTGTGAAACCCACAGGTTCACCGTACATAAATAAACTACCTTCTCTAGTAGCCTAAGAGCAGAAAACACTGTAGGCCAGCCATAGAGGATAACCATAAGAGTAGCAGAGATCCAGAGAAAGTTGAATTACCAAATGCAGCAGGTCTATTATTTCAATATTTGAATTCGTAATAAGAACTGACATATGAATAGAGCCAACAGTATTGATGTAGTCAAAATTTTAAAACCCAGGATTCTCAATAGTGATACTCTGGATCCTGAAGTAATACTCTGAGATCTGTAGTGTTATCGTGGTTCTCTTGTTAGAGAAGGAGTATATGTTAGGCACAAACAGATCTGTGGACTGGATCTGGCTTATAATGGACTCATTGGATCCACCAACATGTACTGTAGTTATCTCTTCAGTCCCCAAATGTATAAATTGGCACTGAAACTGACCTGTGACCAATTCCTTGGCTTGTGGCCTCTCAAAGTACCTCCCTCTATCTGTGTTATTCAAGTTTCTCTAAGAATTATATGACAAGATGAGATTAAAATTTATAAAGATTTTATTAGGGGAAATGTTTGTTAGAGAAAATGGTGAGGGAATTAGGAGAGAAAATGCAGCTGTCAGATCACACTGTAAGTCTAACTCCAAGTGAAGGAAAAGGAATAAAGGTTGAATAGAAGCATTTTAAACTGCCAAGCAGTCTAAGGAAAGATCATCAAAGATTTTGGGGAGTATCCCACCAACTTGTAACTTTCCCTTTGATGTTCAGGGCTCCTAGAATGTCATATATAATCAATTTGTTCGTTTTGGAGGGTCTTTGTTGTTAGAGGGATCACAGGAAGTGTCCAAGTACTCTGAAATTTTAGTATCACCTCTGGGTTATAAACCAAAAAGCCAAACGCAGTGCCATCAAGTCAATTCCAACTCATAGGGCAGAGCAGAGCCACTCCGTAGAGTGTCCAAGGAGCACCTGGCAGATTTGAACTGCCAACTTGGCCAAAGCTGAATTAGCCAAAGTTGGCCTATAAAGTTGTCTCACGATTCCCAGGAACAGGTCTTCCTTAAAACCCCCTCCATACTCAGTTGTTGATAGGCAGTAGCCAGTGTAAAATGCTACCTTGGAATAAACATGATGATATATTTTGTAGTGTAGCAATTGGAGTTCTCGATCAGTCATGCTCCCTGTAGTTGGAAATATGTCAGGTACATCCTTCAGGTGTCTAAAGCAGCAAAGGAAATTAGTCAAAAGCAAAATTATATTTGAGGAGGAAAGTGGCAGAGATTGGGGCTATCTTGGAAAACGTAAAGAATGTTGAGATGATGGCCTTCATTTAATTTACTACTCTGATCCTTACAAAAGCTAGGCTAATCTTTTACCAAAAATAAATCCTACCCATTGCTGTTGAACCAATTCTGACTTATATTGATCCTATAGGACACAATAGAACTACCTGACAGGGTTTCCAAGGAGCAGCTGGTAGATTCGTTGTGCCAACCTTTTGGTTAGTAGCTGAGGTCTTAACCACGTACCACCAGGTTTCCAGACTAATCCTATAGGATGACTTAGATTTAAACCTCAGATAAGTGTGTCCCCACTTACACTTGTTCTTAAGTACATGGTTTTCAGCCACTAATCTGTCATATTTATTATATCCTTATGTAAGAAGGAACAGTTCTAATTTGCTTGGAATAGACAAGTGTATAAAATTCTGCCATCTGGGTCCTTGGCACATCATTGGTAACAGGACATTGGTTCAAATGCCATAATTCCTTGGACTGTATGAAAAAGAAATGTCATATGTGTTGGCAATTTTGGGGTTGATGCATCTGCTCATGAGTGTGGGAGATAAATCCTAAAAATGATTCAGAGGCTGCAATGTGCCTAAAGTTTTAGGGGATCCAAAGGGCCTGTGACATGCTGGACATGTCCAAATTAAAAGACATTTTATTAGGTCTTGTAATTCCCACTACTAAGAATGAAGCATAAGGCTAAATAGGGTCTGGAAGAAGTATACTTTCCATTTGAAGATACTGCTTCAATCAATATACTGAATTATATAAAAGGCAGTCAGTTTGAGTGGTCCTCAGATCAGATGAACATTTTGCTGTAGTGCAAGGAACCCTGCTGCTTGGTATGTATGACTCAGTGCAGCCTATTGTATTGGAGTTATTGGTGGCAGGAAAAGACACAGTGTAGAATTGATGGTGAATCCCAATAGGAGACTCATAACACAGAATCCCTAGATTCCTGAATCATTACAAAACCTTCTTCAGCACAGAAGTGTATGATATAAACCATTTGACAAATGGCTCCTGGTGAACACTGGTAGAGACAGAAAAGTTTATTACAACATTTCACATGGTTTCTTGGTGTTTTGCTGTGGTAATCCATTAATCTGTATATCTAGACTTTGCATCCTTTTTGCATGTGTGTTACATTTACAGAAAAATCTAAGCCATAAGCTTAGAAGTATATACAGTATATTTTTCCAAGAAATTAATAATTACCAGAAGCACTCATATGCCTCAATAAGAAAAATAAAAATCATTCAACAGCAGAAAATGGGGCAAAAAATAATAGGCGTTTTACAGGGCAGACAGTAAAAATGATAATTTATATATAAAGAATCAAACCTTATTAATAATCAAGAAAGTTGGAATTGAATCTGTGATACCATACAATTTTACATCTACCAAATAGACAACTTTTACGATAGAAGTCATACAACACTAAGTGCTGCTGAGGATATGGAGGATAAGTTATTCTCTAACGGTGCTCAAGGGCCATAATTGGTACAATCAGTTCTGAAAATAATTGTACATTCCATAATCAAGACAAATATTTTCACAATCTGTGGAAACCCTGGTGGCGCAGTGGTTAAGGACTGCATCTGCTAACCCGAAAGTCGACAGTTCAAATCTACCAGGTGCTCCTTGGACACTCTACGGAGCAGCTCTATTCTGCCCTATGAGTTGGAATTGACTTGATGGCACTGCGTTTGGCTTTTTGGTTTATAACCCAGAGGTGATACTAAAATTTCAGAGTACTTGGACACTTCCTGTGATCCCCCTAACAACAAAGACCCTCCAAAACAAACAAATTGATTATATACGACATTCTAGGAGCCCTGAACATCAAAGGGAAAGTTACAAAATTGGACTGAACAACAGGGAAGGGAGGTCAGGCCCAGAAGTACACAGGGCTGGCCAGAACTGACCTTTTGGGAATCTGTGCCCCACAGATGGGTCTGCAGCAGTAATCTTGGTGAGCAGAGCAGAGGCTTTCAGAGAATGTTTTCCTCAGCAGGAGAAACTGCAATGGACAGCCTACTCATGCCTCCAGAATTAGTATAAAATGGCATTCAATCCTCAAAGGCTAAGTAGATTGCATCTGATCTACTATTCATGGATATAAATCTTTCTTTCAGGATAAACCTCTCTCCTTTTTCTCAGTGTTTCCCCTTCCCTTCTCTGTATTGAACCTGGCTACAGAGTCTGACACCGTTAACTGAGCCAAAAGTAGGATTCCTTACTCATGCCTGAAGCCATTCTTCCTAGAGACTGAACAGTTTAACAAAATAGGTATTTAAAACTCAATCTTGAGAAAAAAAAAAAAGAATCTTAGGAGAATAAGTGCACTGTAATTGCATTTATATCAATTTCAGAAAAAGGCAAAAGTCAACAGAGTATTGCTTAGTGTCATATATATACAGGTTAAAATTTAAAAAGAAAGCATAAAAAGTTTGACAATTTTCATAAAAAAAGCTCAATGCTGGTGATTGTAATCCTGACTGAGCAGTTGTGGGTTCTGCTGACCTTCCAGTTGTCAGCAGAGTACTTACTCACTGGACCCCATTGTTGTTGTTAGGTGCTGTGGAGTTGATTCCAACTCACAGCAACCTTATGCACAACAGAACAAAACATTGCCTTATATGAACCACACCCACAATTGTTTTTATGCTTAAATCCATTGTTGCAGCCACTGTATCAATCCATCTTTTTGAGTCTTTATCTTTTTCACTGATCCTCTACTTTACCAAGCATGATATCTTTCTCCAGGGACGGATCCCTCCTGACAACATCTCTGAAGTATGTAAGACACAGTCTTGCCATCTTTGCTTCCAAGGAACACTCTAATTGTACTTCTTCCACAATAGACCTGTTTGTTCATTTGGCAATTCATGATGCATTCAGTATTCTCTGACACCACAATCAAAAGACAGTCAGTTCTCTTTCTGTCTTCCTTATTCATTGTCCAGCTTTTGTATGTATATGATGGGACTGAAAATACCAGAGCTTGGATTGGACATACCATAGTCTTCAAGGTGACATCTTTACTTTTTAACATTTTGGAGAGGTCCTTTGCAGCAGATTTTCCCAATGCAATGTGTCTTTTGATTTCTTGACTGCTGCTTCCATGGGAGTTGATTGTGGAACCAAGGAAAACGACATCCTTGACAACTTAAAATCCATCTCCATTTATCACGATGTTGCTTACAGGTCCAGTTCTGAGGATTTTTTTAAAGATTTTTTTTTTAATTAATTACAGTAAAAGAATAAAATTTCTAACATCTATCAATTATCTCATCTATGATAAACCCTCAGCTCCCCACCTACCCATGTAGCCAACACAGTGATTTTCTTCTGTGGATAATTCTCTTGTTAAGTCCTTATAACAAAGGGTCTCATACAAAATTTGTCCTTCTTTTTTTCTTTTAATTTTAATTTTTATTTCACATAACTGAGTGAAAATGTACATTCACATATAAATTTACATGCCCCCCCTATATGCAGCTTCCACTGATCTCCCTGTCCGGTGACTGCACAGTATTCCTCTCTGCTCCATACATGTCTCATCCTCCCAACAGTCTCCTTTCCCCTCTTCTCCGTCCACTCCCCTTCCTCCAGCCAGAGGTCAGCAAGATGATATCCTATAGATGTATAGAACCATAAAGTGCTTCCAATATATGGTTACTCTGCTTTGCCAAGTCCAATCCATTCCTGTCCAAAGATGGACCTTTGTTATAATTTATGGGAAAGGGCAGCATCAGGGAAGGGGGCCATGCTCTCAGAGGAACCCCAAAACAGCTGGACCATCAATTGAGGTCTTTTAGTGGAGATCTCATGATGCACCTCTTTTTATTCTTGTATTGCCAGTGAGGCTCCTCTCTGTGAGCTCCGTCGTGGCTATCACTGATGGTGGCCGGGCACCATCCGGTTCTTCCGGTCCCAAGTCGATGTAGGCACCCACTCTTGTGGGTCTCTCTGTCTTCTCGGTTGTCTTTACCGCATGCCATTTTGGCCCTCGGTGAGCATCCGTTCCTGCTGAGTTGGGACCATTTGCTGTGTCCTCGGATGGCAGCTTGGCAGCTTTTAAGACCTCAGACGCCACTCACCAATGTGGGGTGCAGAGAGCTCTCTTAGCAAAACGCTAGTTGTGCCAATTGGCCTGGAATTCGCCTAAGAGCATGGTCCCCGCCTCCCGCCCCAGCTACTCTATCCTTGCAGTATTGACTTAAGATGGAAGGAGTACTCAAGTTATGCTGAAGTCCACTTAATGTTGTTCTTGTTCCTAATGTGTGCTGTCACCGCTTTCTCCCAACTAGATTTCTAGTAACTATCTAAACTAAACCCTCCCCCCCTCGCTCTCCCTCCCTCCCCTCCCTTGCAGCTGTCAAAGAGTCTTTTCTTCTATACACAAGTCTGTTTTTGAGATCTTATTGTAGAGGTCTCATACAGTATTTGTCCTTTTGTTGCTGACTACTTTCACTCAACATAATGTCTTCCAGTTGAAAGCAGGTTAGGAGATGTTTCCTGGAATCATCGTTATTCTTTATCATTGTGTAGTGCTCCATTGAGTATATGTACCACAGTTTACCTATCCATTCTTCTATTGTTGGGCATCTGGGTTGATTTCATCTTTTTGCTATTGTGGACTGTGCTGCGATAAACATTCTGGTGCATGTGTCCGTTGCTGTGAAAGGCCTTGAATCTGTAGGATATATTCCAACTAGTGGAATTACTGGGTAAAATGGTATATCAATATCCATGTTTTTAAGGAAGCGCCAGATTCCCTTCTAAAAAGGCTGGACCATTTTGCAACCCAACCAACAGTGTAAGAGGGTTCCAATTTCTCCACAGCCTCTGCAGCATTTGTTGTTTTGTGTTTTTTGGATCATGGCCAATCTTGTTGGGGTGAGGTGGTATCTCATTGTTGTCTTGATTTGAATTTCTTTAATAACTAAAGATCGTGAACATGTCTGCATGTGTTTTTTGGCTGCCTGGATCTCCTCTTTAGTGAAGTGTCTGTCCATCTCCTTTGCCCATCACTTAATTGGATGGTTTATCTTCTTCTTCTTGATACTCTGTAGTATCTTATAGATTATGGAGATCAGGCGTCGGTCTGACATAGAGTTGACAAATATTTTTTCCCATTCTGTGGGTGTTCTTTTAATTCTATTAATAAAGTCTTTGGATGAGCAAAAGTGTTTGACTCTTAATAGTTCCCATTTATCTATTTTCTCTTCTGTTGATTGAGGTTTCTTTGACAGATTTTGGAGTCTATCCTCATTGTATATTAAAACTTCCATTGTTGTTCCTAACTTTTCTTGGATGAGCTTTATCGTTTTAGGTTTGATATTTAGGTCTTTTATCCAGTTGGAGTTGGTTTTTGTATAAGGTGTAAGATATGGATCTTGATTCAGTTTATTGCAGATGGATAACCAATTTTGCCAGCACCATTTGTTGAAGAGACTGTTTTTACCCCAGTTTAATGTCTTAGGGCCTTTGTCGAATATCAACTGTTCATAGGCAGATGATGTCATCTCTGGGGTCTCAATTCTGTTCCATTGATCGATCTGTCTGTTCTTGTACCAGTACCAGGATGTTTTGACCACTGTGGCAGTGTAGTATGTTCTAAGGTCGGGTAATGAGAGGCCTCCCAGTGTCTTCTTCTTTAGTAGTACCTTACTTATCCGGGGCTTCTTCCCTTTCCAAACAAAATTGGTGATTTGTTTCTCCATCTCATTAAAAAATGATGCTGGAACTCGTATTGGGATTGCATTGTATAAATAAATTGCTTTGGGTAAAACAGACATTTTCACAATGTTAAGTCTTCCTATCCATCAGCAGGGTAGGTTTTGCCATTTATCTAAGTCTCTCTTGGTTTCTTGTAGTAAGGGCTTGTAGTTCTCTTTGTAAAGGTCTGTTGTTTCTCAGGTTAGATTAATTCCTAGGTACTTTATCTTCTTAGGTGCTATCACAAATGGTATTGATTTAATAATTTCCTCCTTAACAGTCTCATTGATGGTATAGAGGAATCCTACTGATTTACTTATGTTTCTCTTGTATCCTGAAACTTTGCTGAACTCTTCTATCAGTCTGAGTAGCTTACTTATAGATTCCTTGGGGTTCTCTGCATATACAATCATATCATCTGCGAACAGGGAGATTTTAACTTCCTGTTTGCCGATGCAGATGCCCTTTATTTCTTCATCTTGTCTAATTGCTCTGTCTAGAACTTCTAGCACAATGTTGAATAGGAGAGGTGACAGTGGGTATCCTTGTCTAGTTCCTGATCTCAGGGGAAAGTCTTTCAGTCTCTCTCCATTCGGGATGATGTGGGCAATTGGCTTTGTATAAATAGCCCTTTTGTGTTGAGGAATCTGCCGTCTATGCCCATTTTGCTAAGAGTTTTTAGCATGAATGGGTGTAGGACTTTATCAAATGCCTTTTCGGCGTCAATGGACAAAATCAGGTGATCTTTGTCTTTTGTGTTATTTATGTGGTTAATCACATTAATTGTTTTCCTGATGTTGAACCAACCTTGCATCCCTGTTATCAATCCCAGTTGGTCATGATGGATTATGTTCTTGATATGTTGTTGTATTCTGTTGGCAAGAATTTTGTTGAAGATTTTTGCATCTAGGTTCATGAGTGATATCGGTCTGTAGTTCTATGTCTTTGTTGGATCTTTCCTTGGCTTATGTATCAGGGTTACGTTGGCTTCATAGAATGAGTTTGGGAGTACTCCATCCCTTTCTGTACTGTGAAATAGTCTTGGGGATAACTCTTCTCTAAATGCTTGGTAGAATTCTGCCGTGAAGCCATCTGGGCCCGGACTTTTTTTGGTTGGCAGTGTTTTGATGACCTTATCAATCTCTTCCTTTGTGATGGGTTTATTAAGTTGTTCTGCTTCACGTTGTGATAATTTGGGTAGGTGGTATGAGTCCAGGAATTTGTCCATTTCCCCTAGGTTTTCAAATTTGTTAGAGTACAGTCTTTCATATTATTCTGTTATGATATTTTTGATTTCTGTTGCATCTGTGGTGACAACTCCCTTCTCATTTCTAATTTGGGTTATTTGTTTCCTTTCCTGCTTTTCTTTAGTAAGTTTAGCCAGTGGTTTATCAATTTTGTTGATCTTTTCAAAAAAACAGCTTTTGGTCTTTTCAATTTTTTTCAATTGTTTTTCTATTCTCTAATTCATTTAGCTCTGCCCTAATCTTTATGATCTCCTTTCTTCTGGTGCCCGAGGGGTTCCTCTGTTGTTCTCTTTCTACTTGTTCAAGCTGTAGAGTTAGTTCCTTGATTTGATTTCTTTCTTCCTTCCAGATGTGTGCATTTATGGAGACAAACAGACCTCTGAGCACTGCTTTGGCTGTATCCCATAGGTTCTGGTAGGAAGTGTTTTCATTCTCATTGGAATCCATGAATTTCTTTAATTCATCCCTGATTTCCTCTATAACCCATGTTTTTTTGAGCAAGATGTTGTTCAGTTTCCAAGAGTTCCACTTTCTATCTCTGTTTTTTCTGCTATTGATTTCAACTTTTATGGCTTTATGTTCTGAGAAGATGCTTTGCAGTAATTCAACGGTATGGATTTTGTTGAGCATTGCATTATGGCCTATCACGTGGGCAATTCTGGAGAATGTTCCATGTGCACTGGAGAAGAAGGTGTAGTTGTCTGCTGATGGGTGGAAAGTTCTGTATATATCAATGAGGTTTAGTTGGTTAATTGTGTCAATGAGGTCTTCTGGCATACAGATTGAAGAGGTATAGTGAAAGGATACAACCCTGATGTACACCTTTCCTGACTTTAAACCATGCAGTGTCCCTTGGTTCTGTTTGCACAACTGCCTCTTGATCCACATACAGAGTCTTCATGAGCACAATTAAGTGTTCTGGAATCCCCATTCTCCACAATGTTATGATCCACACAGTTGAATGTCTTTGCATACTTAATGCAACACAGGTAAGCATCTTTCTGCTATTCTCTGCCTTCAGCCAAGATCTGTCTGACATCAGCAATGATATCCCTGGTTCCACGTGTTCTTCTGAATCTGGCTTGAATTTCTGCAAGTTACCTGTCACTATACTATTGCACTTGCTTTTGAATGATCTGGAGCACAATTTTACTTTCATGCGTTATTGATGATATTGTTCAATAATTTCCATATTTGGTTGGATCACCTTTCTTGGAAATACACATAAATATAGATCTCGTCCTGTCAGTTGGCCAGGTAGTTGTCCTCCAAATTTCTTTCTTTTTTTTTTGTCCTCCAAATTTCTTGTCATAGACGAGTGAGCACTTCCAGCACTGCACGTAATTGTTGAAACATCTCAATTGATATTCCATCAATTCCCGGAGGCTTGCTCTTCACCAAGGCTACCTTCAATGCAGCTTTAATTTATTCCTTCAGTACCATTGGTTCCTGATCATGTTGAAATCATCTTGAAATGTTTGAACATTAATTGAGTCTTTTTGGTATAATGACTCTGTGTATTCCTTCATTTTTTTTTTTTTTTGGATGCTCACTGAGTCATCTATTATTTTCCCTGTAGAATTCTTCACTGCTGCAATGTGCGGCTTGAATTTCTTGTTCAGTTCTTTCAGCTTCAGAAATGCAGAGCATATTCTTCCCACCTGGTTTTCCACTTTTAGTTCCTTGTACATGTCATTAGTGTTCAACAGATCAAATCTGTTCTTGAGATGATCACTAAGCTCAGGTGGCATATACTCAAGGTTGTATTTTGGCTCTTTGGGGACTTTTTTTAATTTTCTTCAGTTTCAATTTGAACTTTTGTGTATGCAGTTGGTGGTCTGTGCTGGAGCCAGTACCTGGTCTTGTTTTGACTGCTGATATTGAGCTTTTCCTTTGTCTCATTTCCCAAAAGTAGTTAGTTTGATTCCTGTATATTCTGTCTGTTGAGGTGCATGTGTATAGTTAGTGTTTGTTTGGGTGAAAAAAGGTATTTGCAATGAAAAATTTTCAGAATAGTGGTTATATATAAATTGATGAGTTGTGAGGAGATCTGCAAGTGAAGTATAAAGAATTTCTTGGTTCATGTTCTGGAAACAAGTAGATTGGTTTTTTTTGTTCTTTTATCTGTCAGGCATTGGTCAAGCACAGCCTTTTGGGGAGGGGTTATGGTATAGCCTCAAGAGCAGGAGGCTCTTATTTGTATCACAATGAAAAGGTGGCAGGTATGAATTGTTATAAACCAACATTCACAGCAGATGGAGGATGAGTACATCAGCCAATAAAAGAGATCTTAGTAGATCTCAATGTCATCCCCTAAGGCTCACCGGTTGCAGGACTAAGAATTGCAGATTTCTCAAAATAGCTTTACTCCATACAAGCATAGCTCCTCTAGGATTCTGGTTGGTCATAATTTCTGGGAAATTTTTCAGACAGAGGGATAATAGGACAAATTAGAGTACTCAGTGCTTCAGTTGGTCTTAGTGACTAATTGATACTCAGTATCTCTCTCCTCTACCATTCAGTTCTGTGTTTTCTTTTCTTGGTCCCTAGCAGCTCTGCTGATCTAGGTAGTTTTCCTGGTGGTTTGACTCAATTCCTCAGTACTTTGTTGCTACTTCTTTCCGATTTACAAACAAATCTTGGTAAGGAAGTAACAAAAGATGTCCTATTAGATTATCTCAATGGCAGAATATATTCTTTCTTGCCCTATTTGTGTGTATCAACAGACCTACCTACTCATAATGATCAAGGCCATTTACCCACACCAGCATAGTAACACCTGTGTGTCCTTGTGACACACTTGTGGCCTAGTGACAGTCATAGATTTAAGTTTAATAAGCTTGTTAATATGTATCATGGCATAAGTGAACCCCTTCTGGGAACCAACATTCCCAGACACAGATTGTAGTTAGCAGAAATTCCCTAAGTGGGTCACCAGGAGTTACTGAGTGAGACCACCCCTACTTCTACCTCTCAGTTCAAAGTAATCTGTCTATTGGAGATACAACCCCATACATTAGTCATTGGATTATGGTACACATTTGTATCCTGAAGGATGGTGCCCTATTCTAACCAGGTATTGTCTTTAAACTGGCAGTTCAGCTGTGCTGTCTAGAAACTTCTCCAATCATCCATTAAGATGGTGTAGTATGTGATATGATTAGCATATACCATGGTTATGTGCGCACCATCACTCCTCCATTTTTGTGAAGGTCTGAGGTGATGTTATGCAATAGCCTATGCTAGCTTTCCTTCGATATGTACTGTCAGATACTGATGCCAGCTGAGACACTGTCAAGGTTAGCTAGGGAACTTGATCTCTGCTGCCACATACTAACATGTTTTAGGGATAACAAAGGTCAAGGTTTGCATTATAGAACACAGACAGTATTGATAAGGTTGCCAGGGGAAGCTGATCTCCCCCATATCAGCAGTTCTCCCTGGCAGTTTGTGATGCAGATGTGGGTTCTTCCTGGCAGTTGTGATGCAAAAAGAACAGTTCCTCCTGATAGTTGTAAGGTGGCTACGGTGGTCTCCGGTCCAATCAGAAGCCAAGTTACTACCTCCCCCTGCTATCTATCACCACTCTCTGCTTTTGCCTATAAAAAGCACCCCAAAGTCTATGTGGGGTCTTTTTCCACTCATGGAGACTGACCCATTCCCTCTTTGGAACGTACTTTCCCTTAATAAACTTTCCTGTTATTTGTTACTAAAAAAGGATGCACCCTCATGTGCTTTGGGAAAGGAGGACCCCAGTTTGCCACCCCTCAGGAAACCGAACTTGCTAGCTCCATCTCTGGAACCTGAATCAGGTCACTCGGGGTCTAATCAGCTGCACAACCTCAACAGCATTGCTGGAAAGAAAAGCAAACCTAATTCCAGAATATATGTCACTTCCAGTCAGCATGAAGTATTGCCTTTTCTGGAATAGAAGCTGCTCAGTATTATCACCTCGTGATCAAATGACTGGTTCTTCTTCTTATAGGAAGATACCATATTTGTGGTTCAGCATTGGTCCCTATTACTGGCAGGGTCTGGCTTTTACTAACTGGTAGAGAATACTTAGTGGAAAGTGCTTGAGAAAGGCTCAAGTCAACAGTCTTAATCCTTTATTGAACTGCCACATTGAAATCACAGAAGGTTTTTTTTTTTTTGAGATGTTTTAATGTGTAAAGTTCAAAATAATGAGATTCTCGGTCAGCACAGATAGTGGACAGAAAAATGAGAATCTTATTAGAATTGTGTTTGTTCGCACCTCTGCTTATATAATAACTTCATCCTGAGTCATTTCATTTTTTGGTAGAATTTAACTAAAAATAGCAAAAAGCAGTCAACATGCAACAGAGTTCTGTATTGTTTCAATGTTTCCCCTAGCAAAGGAGTCTGAAAACATTGTGCTATTCCTAGATACATAAGACAACAAATTCCTCAAGTTTTTTGTTACCTAAGCTATTTTTAGTTGCTTTTCCACATGTAAAAATAAGGGCTATGTAAATGTAAATATTAGGGCTAACATGTAAATATTAGGGCTAACATAGTCATATTTCTAAGATGTTATCTCATTTATTATAGAAAAATTGTTAAATACTGATAATTAAATTACATACACACACATATAGTATACACAAGTATAGTAGAGGGCCAGTGAAAGAGAGGAAGAGCCTCTATGAAATGGACTGACACTCAGGCTGCAACAAGGACTTCAAAATAGCAACGATTGTGATGTTGGCAGAGAAGCAGGCAGTGTTTCATCCAGGTACTCATAGGGTTGCTATCTGTCAGAACTGATTCCATGGTATCTAACAGCAACAACATACAAGAATGTAATGGAATATATAGAAAGCAGCACCTGATAATCTATACTTTCTTTTTCAGCACATGTTTCATTTATGAAATCTGACAGTGACTAAAACATAAATCATGTCTCATTATATCTGAGAAATCATTGTATACCAACCATGTTTCCAATGAAAACTGGAAATAATTGCAACTTAAACATGTATTTTTATTATTATTTAGGTGAAAGTTCACAGAGCAAATTATTTTCTCATTAAATAATTAATGCCCATATTTTTTATGACTTTGGTTGCCAATGCAACAACCTGTTATCCCTCATCCTTTCTCAATGTTGGATTCCCCATTTACATTTGTCCAGCTTTCCTATCCCCTCCTGCCTTCTTGTCCCTGCTCACAGACTGGTGTGCCCACTTCGTCTCGTATACATGGTTGAACTATATGTATTATTATTTGTTTTATGGGCCTGTGTAAACTTTGTCTGAAGGGTGAACTTCAGGAGTAACTTCAGTAGTGATTTTAAAGGGTGCCCAGAGACCATACTCTCAGGGTTTCTGCAGTCTCCACCAGAACAATGAGTCTAGTCTTTTTTGTGAGTTTAAATTTTGGTCTACATTTTTCTCCAGCTCTGTCTAGGACCCTTTACAGTGATCCCTGTTAGAGCATTCAGTGGTGGTAGCCAGGCACCATCTAGTTGTGCCGGATTCAGTCTGGTGGAGGCTGTGGTAGTTGTGGTCCACTAGTCCTTTGGACTAATTGGACTAAGCTTTCCCTTGTGTCTTTGGTTTTCTTCATTCTCCCTTGCTGCATGCAAGGTGGGACCAGCAGAGTACCCTAGATGGCTGCTCTGAAGTTTTTATGATCCTAGACAGTACTCATCAAAGTAGAATGTAGAACTTTATAAACTATGTTATACCAGTTGATCCAGATGTCCTCTGGGACCATGGTCCCCCGCCCTGAACCCAGTAATTTTTGATTCACGCCTACAGTGTTTGGATTCTCAGTTCTGTTTCATTTGTCAATGTAGTCTGTTGCAGTAATAGAGCTAGGTTGTGTTTTTTTTTTTTTTTATTATTATGACTGAGTGAAAATGTACATTCCCGTATAAATTGACGTGCTCACCTATATGCAGCTTCCACTGCTCTCCCTGTCCGGTGACCGCACACTATTCCTCTCTGCTCCATACATGTCTCATCCTCCCAACAGTCTCCTTTCCTCTCCTCTCCACCCACTCTCCTTCCTTCAGCCAGAGGTCAGCAGGTTGACTCCTGTAGCTGTATAGTAAGTTCTGAAGTTAGGTAGTGCGAGTCATCCTACCTTATACTTCTCCTTCAGCAGAGCTTTATTTGCCTGCAGGCTCTTCCTTTTCTATACAAAGTCAATGATTAAATTTTCCACTTCTTTAAAGAATGTTGTTGATATTTGTGCTGAGATTATGATGTATTTGTAGACTGCTTTGGATAGCACCCACATTTTTATAATGGTGAGTGTACTTATCCATGAGCATGGTAGACTTTTGCATTTATGCAGATCTCTTTTGGTTTCTTACAATAGTGTTTTGTAGTTTTCTTTGTATAGGTCTTTTACAGCCCTGGTTAGATTTATTCCTCAGCATTTTGTCTTTTTAGGGAGTATTATAAATGGAATTGTTTTCCTGATTTCTTTTTCATTATTCTCTTTATTTGTGTGTAGGAATCCAACTGATTTTTTTACATTTATCTTGTCTCTTGCCAATCTGATAAAATTTTCTATTAGTTCCAGTAGTTTTCTTGTGGAATGTTTTGGGTTTTCTACGTACAGTTTTATATTATCTACAAATAGGGACAGTTTAACTTCATTACCGATTTGGATGCCATATATTTCTTTTTATCGTCTTATTAGAGCAGCACTAGCTGACTAAAACAGAATTCCACATTTTAGGTGTTTGTTAGAGCAGCACCAGCTGACTAAAACATGTCTGATTGCTCTAGTTAGGATTTTCAACACAACGTTAAATAAGAGTGGTGGTAAAGAGAATCCTTGTCTTGTTCCTGTTCTCAGGTGGAATGTTTTCAGCCTCTCTCTGTTGAGAGTGAAGTTGGCTGTTGGTTTTGTATAACAGCAACAACAACAAGAAAAAACATTGTTGTCTAGTCTGTTTCAATTCATAGCTACTAGGACAGGGCAGAGTTTTGAAGGAGCACTTGATTTTTACTGCTGACTTTTTGTTAGCAGCCAGGCTCTTAACCACTACACCACTAGGGTGCCTGGTTTTCTATAGATGTCCTTTATTAGACTTAGGAGCTTGCCTTCTATTCCTATTTTATTGAGTGCTTTTATCAGGAATGGGTGTTAGACTTTATCAAATGCCATTTCTGCTTCAATTGATATGATCATGCAGTACTTTTATTTATATGGTGGGTTATGTTGGTTGGTTTTCTAATGCTGAACCTTCCTTGCACACCTGATATGGATTCCACTTGGTTGTGGTGTATTTTTGTTGCTGTTTTATGATGCTGAATTCTACTGGTTAGAATTTTGTTGAGAATTTTTACATCTGTATTCACAAGTGATATTAGTCTGCAAGGTTTTGGGGGTGTGGTGTCTGGTTTTGGTAGCAGAGTTTTACTGACTTCATGGCATGAATTTAGAAGTATGCCTTTCTTTTCTATGTTCTGAAATAGTTTGAGTAGTACTGGTGTGTTATACTATGCATGTTTGGTAGAATACTTCATCTTGTTTTCTATTGGGATTTTTTTTTATTACCTCTTCAATCTTTTGTTATGGATCTGTTCAGATTTTCAAATTCAGTTGGTGTTATATTGAGTGGACAGTGTTTCTAGAAATCTGTCCATTTCCTCAAAGTTTTTGTATTTCTTGGTGTATAGCTTTTCATAGTACTCTGTTATGATCATTTTGATCTCAGTTGAGTCTGTTGTAATGTTCCCCATTTCATCTCTTATTGGGGTTATTTGCTTCCTTCTTTGCTTTTCTTTTTCAGTTTGGTCAATGGTTTGTTGCTTTTGTTGATCCTTTCAACTAACCAACTTTCAGTTTTGTTTATTTTTAGTTGTTGTTGTTCTCTTTTTTTTACTCTGATCTATATCATTTTCTTTCTTTTGGTGCCGGTTTCTTTTGCTGTTCTCTTTCTGTTTGTTGAAGTTGTGTAGCTGAGGTTTTAGTTTTGTCCCTTTCTTCTTTTTTGACGTGTGTTTCTGTTGCTACACATTGATCTCTGAGCATTGCCTTTTGTGTATTCCAAGGGTTTTGGTCTGATGTGGTTTGATTCTCATTTGATTCTAGGAATTTCTTAATTCCACCTTTGATATCTTCTACTAGCCAGTGGTTTTTACACAAGGTCTTATTTAGTTCCCATGTATTTGGTTTTTTGCTTTGCTCTTCTTATTATTTTCTGCTGTCATGGCATTGTGATCAGAGAAGATACCTTGCATTATCAGTGTTTTGGATTTTGTTGAACAGTGTTTTGTGGTGTCAGATGTGGTCTTTTCTGGAGAATGTTCTATGTGTATTGGAAAAGAATGTATACTTCGCTGTTGCTGGGGGAGTGTTCTGTATGCATGTATATATAAAGTCAAGTTGATTGCTTGTGGCTTTTATATCGTTGTTGAATTTATTTCTAGATGTTCTGTCCTTTACTAAGAATAGTGTATTGAAGCCTTTTATTATTATTGTGAAACTGTTAATTTCCCTTTTCAGGATTGTGGGTGTTTGTTTTATGTATTTTGGATCCTGGTTGTTCAGTGCATAGATATTTACTGTAGTTGAGTCCACATGGTAGATTTGTATCTCTGATCATTACATAATGTCCTTTATTGTCTGTTATGGTGGATTTTGTTTTAAAATCTATTTTACCAGAGATTAACATTGCTATTTCTGCCCTGTTTTGGTTGCTGTTGGCTTGATATAAATTTTTTCATCCTTTGATTTTTTAAATATATTTATCCTTTTGTTTGTAAAGTGTGTCTCTTGTAGACAACATATTGATGGGTCTTTTTTTTTATCCATTCTATTACTTTTTGTCTCTTTATAGGCATCTTTAAGGCATTCATGTCCAGTGTGATTGCTACATTTCACAGTGTGATTTTGTGGGGCTGATATTCTCTTTTTTCCTCTTATTCCACTGTGTTGAATTCCTTTTGTTTGTGGATTTTTTTTCTTTCATTTTTGAAGATTTTGTGTTTACTGAGACTTTATGTTTTTCTTTTTTACTATGAGGAGTAGATTTGTTGACTTTTTCGGTGGTTACTTTGAAATTTACCCTTAGCTTCCCACAACTTAAAAATATATTACTAGAATTTTTAAAACACAATTCTAAAATACTGATCCCTGTAAACATCTTCATGAAAATCAGAAAATACATAGAATTAAATAATGAAGATATTGTATATCAGAACATGGCAATTTCAATTAAAATTGTTCTTACTAAAATGTGTTGCCCTGAAAGCTCATAAAAAGAAGAGAGGCATAAAATTAACTAATCATCCTACTTAAGAAATTACAGCAATAAAGTCAATGTTAAAAAGAGTAGAAGAATACAAATAATAAAAGCATAAGGAGAAAACAGATTAGACAGAAAGGAATAAAGTTAAAAGCTGGATCTTTAGAAAGACTGTGTTGTTAGGTGCTGTCAAGTGAGTTCTGACTTATAGTGACCTTATAGGTCAAAGTAGAACTACCCTATAGTTTCCAAGGAGCACACCCAAAAAAAAAAACTCTGGACTATTGATCAAGAAAAAAAATCTGTCAAAGAAGTTATGTTCTGGGGGGGCGGAGTCAAGAAGGCCGACTAAGCCCACGGTCTCCGTATATCCCCCTGGAAACCAAGACCTGATAGACAATCAAACAGAGCCTTCTGATCACCTAACCAGCCTCAGGACATGGCACAGAACTGTTAATTGGGACTTCATACCACTCAGCGAAAAACCTCCTCTCTTTCGCTGACTCCCGCTCCTGGCTAGCCCCGGCTCTCACAGACGGAAGGTAAACGCACCATTGTGACTTTTTTCTTCCCTCTGTCTCAGCCGATGGGCAGAGCTGGGTCTTGTCTGGCAGCTGGACTCAGACGCGCTGCTGGGGGGATAGGCAGGCGAAATTCTGGTATTCTGAGAGCCAGGCTCGGGACTTTGTTAATTTACCCACTTTGAGCCTTTCGTTTTGTAGCTGCCTCAGCGGGGTTTGTGCGGAGCTCATGTTGGTACCGAGATTTTAGCGGGACCTCATTCTTAGCCTGGGAGCCAGTGCCTGCAAACGGGACAGCGCTTCCTCAACAGAAAAGTGTGATTTTGCACAGTGCTGCCTACGTTGGGGGCCCTGCAACAGAAGCAGAGGGATCACTACCTCTCGGCACCTTTGGCCCCTCTGTCTGCTGTCTGTGTGGAGGATGCCATCTTGGGTACGGTGGCCGCAGCTGGACCTAATTCTTAGCTTGGGAGCCAGAGCCTGCCCACAGAAGAGCGGTCTTCTATCACAAAACCAGTACTCGATGCAGTGTTGGCTAAGGCTAGGCCCTGTCAGCAGAGGCCAACAGGGCAGTAGCATTGCTGTATTCTGAACTAGTTTGTTATCATCTGGGGTTGGATATAGTGGCGCTTACTTTGTCAGATGAGAAGAGGGACCTCTACACCTGAAAACCTAACAGACTTGTGAACTGGTCAGATACCTATTGCTTTACATTTGAAGACAGCCTAGGGAAACATTTGCAATCCATCCTCACAGTACCTCTTCTAGCCTCTATATACTCACATGGGACTCAAAAAGCAACAGACAATTGTGGCATACAAGCAGTCACTCATGGCTTCAGAAGGCTCCCAAACAAAGCAACCAAGGAGTTTTCCAGATGAAGAAACTTTTATGAAAGCATCAGGAAGTGAATACAAAATGATTATATACAGAGCCCTTCTAGACCTTGTACAAAATGCAGCAGAACAAAATGAAAAATTAAGCAAGTTGTTCGATCTGATGGAACACCAGTACTCTGAAATCCAACAGGCCAAGAAGAAAATCAAAGACATAGAAACTTCCATGCAAAGCTAAGAGAACAGAATGGAACAAATGGAAAAAAGAATTTCTGACTTGGAAGACAGAGCTACTGAGGCCAGCATCTATGAGCAGAAGTCAGAAAAAAGAAACAAGAAAAATGAAGAAACATTAAGAAGCATGTGAGACTCTGTTAAGAGGAACAACCTTCGATTAATTGGAGTCCCTGAACAGGGTGAGACATCTGAGAACACAGAGAGTATTGTTGCTGAGCTGCCGAAAGAAAACTTCCCAGAAATCATGAAGGAAGAGAATATAGACATCTCAGATTCATATCGTACGCCACCCAATATAGATCTCAAAAGAAAAACTCCAAGACATATTATGCCGCCAAGTAGCCAAGTGCCGTCTTAACAAAATGAAACATAAGCAGCAACTCTTAAAGGCAGCAAGACTCAAGGCAAAGCTAACATTCAGAGGGAAACCCTGTAGGCTCTCATCAGATTTCTCAGCAGAAAACATGCTGGCATGGAGACAGTGGCACGACACATTCAAAGTCTTGAAGTAGAAGAACTTCAAACCAAGAATTATATATCCTGCAAAACTATCTTTCAAATACGAAAATGAAATTAAGACATTCCCAGACAAACAGAAACTCAGAGACTTTGTAAAAACCAAACCCAAACTACAAGAAATACTAAAAGAAGCTCTTGGCTTTGGTTTAGAAGAACGAAACCACTAACTTTATATTTTAGAACGACACACTACTCAATACTCTACTCATTTAGGGAAGGCTCCAAAGTAAATCACAGCTTTGATATGGAAAGAAGCAATCCAGTAATCATCATGAAAACTATGGTGTCATCATAATAAAAAGAGGGATGCACTACAGTTGTTATAGTCCTTCCAGATGGAGAGGAAGATGACAAGACTGGTAGTAATTAAGATTGGGTTTATAAATAATTTATTAAGGGGGTTCATAGGGACAGCTGTAAAGCACAACAAAGATGTATCATACCATTTCAAGAAATCTAACACACGAGTCTCAATAACTATAAAACCAGCTCTGAAAAAGGTGAAAAATCAACTCACAAAAAAGAGTGTCCCAGAACAGACTAATAAGAACAACAGAGAAAACATCAACATAAAAATAAACATATCAAAATGGCAGCAGTGAACACATACCTATCAATAATTACATTGAATGTGAATGGACTGAATGCTCCAGTAAAGAGACACCGAGTGTCATCTTGGATCAAAAGACACGACCCATCCATATGTTGTCTACAAGAAACTCACTTGAGACCTAAAGACAGGAACAAACTGAAAATTAAAGGATGGAAGAATATATATCAAGCTAACAATGAACAAAGAAGAGCAGGGGTGGCAATTCTAATCTCAGACAAAATCAATTTTAATGTCAAATCCACCATCATGGACAAAGATGGACACTATTTATTGCTGAAAGGTTCAGTATACAAGCAAGACTTAACTATATTAAATATTTATGCACCTAATTTCAGAGCACCTAAATGTGTCGAAGAAACGCTGACTACACTCAAAAGAGAGTTAGATGACTCCACAATAATAGTGGGAGACTTTAACACTCCACTGTCATCACTAGACAGATCTTCTAGAAAAAAGCTCATTAAAGATACAGAAGATCTCATTGACACAATTAACCAACTAAACCTCATTGATATATACAGAACTTTCCACCTCTCAGCAGACAACTACACCTTCTTCTCCAGTGCACATGGAACATTCTCCAGAACTGAACAAGTGATAGTCAATAATGCAATGCTCAACAAAATCCATACCATTGAATTACTGCAATGCTTCTTCTCAGATCATAAAGCCATAAAAGTTGAAATCAATAGCAGAAAAAATAGAGATAGAAAGTGGAACTCTTGGAAACTGAACAACATCTTGCTCAAAAAAAACATGGGTTATAGAGGAAATCAAGATTGAATTACAGAAATTCATGGATTCCAATGAGAATGAAAACGCTTCCTACCAGAATCTATGGGATACAGCCAAAGCAGTGCTCAGAGGTCTGTTTATCTCCATAAATGCACACATCTGGAAGGAAGAAAGAAACCAAATCAAGGAACTGACTCTACAAATTGAACAAGTAGAAAGAGAACAACAGAGGAACCCCTCGGGCACCAGAAGAAAGGAGATCATAAAGATTAGGGCAGAGCTAAATGAATTAGAGAATAGAAAAACAATTGGAAAAATTGAAAAGACCAAATGCTGGCTTTATGAAAAGAGCAACAAAATTGATAAACCACTGGCTAAACTTACTAAAGAAAAGTAGGAAAGGCAACAAATAACCCAAATTAAAAATGAGAGGGGAGTTGTCACCACAGATGCAACAGAAATCAAAAATATCATAACAGAATACTATGAAAGACTGTACTCTAACAAATTTGAAAACCTAGGGGAAGTGGACAAATTACTGGACTCATACCACCTACCCAAATTATCACAATGTGAATCAGAACAACTTAATAAACCCATCACAAAGGAAGAGATTGATAAGGTCATCAAAACACTGCCAACCAAAAAAAAGTCCGGGCCCAGATGGCTTCACGACAGAATTCTACCAAGCATTTAGAGAAGAGTTATCCCCAATACTACTGAGACTATTTCACAGTACAGAAAGGGATGGAGTATTCCCAAACTCATTCTGTGAAGCCAGCATAACCCTGATACCTAAGCCAGGGAAAGATCCGACAAAAACAGAGAACTATAGACCGATATCACTCATGAACCTAGATGCAAAAATCTTCAACAAAATTCTTGCCAACAGAATACAACAACATATCAAGAAAATAATCCATCACGACCAAGTGAGATTCATACCAGGGATGCAAGGCTGGTTCAATATCAGGAAAACAATTAATGTGATGAACCACATAAATAACACAAAAGACAAGGATCACCTGATTTTGTCCATTGATGCTGAAAAGGCATTTGATAAAGTCCAACACCCATTCATGCTAAAAACTCTTAGCAAAATGGGCATGGACGGCAAATTCCTCAACACAATAAGGGCCTTTTATACAAAGCCAATTGCCCACATCATCCTGAATGGAGAGAGACTGAAAGACTTTCCCTTGAGATCAGGAACTAGACAAGGACACCCACTGTCACCTCTCCTATTCAACATTGTGCTAGAAGTTCTAGACAGAGCAATTAGACAAGATGAAGAAATAAAGGGCATCTGCATCGGCAAAGAGGAAGTTGAAATCTCCCTGTTCATAGATGATATGATTGTATATGCAGAGAACCCCAAGGAATCTATAAGTAAGCTACTCAAACTGGTAGAAGAGTTCATCAAAGTCTCAGGATAGAAGAGAAACATAAGTAAATCAGTAGGATTCCTTTATACCAACAGCAAGACTGTTAAGGAAGAAATTATGAAATCAATACCATTTACGATAGCCCCTAAGAAGATAAAGTACCTAGGAATTAATCTCACCAGAGAAACAACAGACCTTTACAAAGAGAACTACAAGCCCTTACTACAAGAAACCAAGAGAGACTTAGATAAATGGCAAAACCTACCCTGCTGATGGATAGGAAGACTTAACATTGTGAAAATGTCTATTTTACTGAAAGCAATTTATTTATATAATGCAATCCCAATAAAATTTCCAGCATCATTTTTTAATGAGATGGAGAAACAAATCACCAATTTTGTTTGGAAACGGAAGAAGCCCCGGATAAGTAAGGTACTACTAAAGAAGAAGAACACACTGGGAGGCCTGTCATTACCCGACCTTAGAACATACTACACTGCCACAGTGGTCACAACAGCCTGGTACTGCTACAAGAACAGACAGATGGATCAATGGAACAGAATTGAGACCCCAGAGATGACACCATCTGCCTATGAACAGTTGATATTCGACAAAGGCCCTAAGACATTAAACTGGGGTAAAAACAGTCTCTTCAACAAATGGTGCTGGCAAAATTGGTTATCCATCTGCAATAAACTGAATCAAGATCCATGTCTTACACCTTATACAAAAACCAACTCCAACTGGATAAAAGACCTAAATATCAAACCTAAAATGATAAAGCTCATCCAAGAAAAGTTAGGAACAAAAATGGAAGTTTTAATACACAATGAGGACAGACTCCAAAATCTATCAAAGAAACCACAATCAACAGAAGAGAAAATAGATAAATGGGAACTATTAAGAATCAAACACTTTTGCTCATCCAAATACTTTATTAATAGAATTAAAAGAACACCCACAGAATGGGAAAAAATATTTGGCAACTCTATGTCAGACTGATGCCTGATCTCCATAATTTATAAGATACTACAAAATATCAATAAGAAGAATATAAACCATCCAATTAAGCAATGGGCAAAGGAGATGGACAGACACTTCACTAAAGAAGAGATCCAGACAGCCAAAAAACACATGCGGACATGTTCACGGTCTTTAGTTATTAAAGAAATTAAAATCAAGAGAACAATGAGATACCGTCTCACCCCAACAAGATTGGCCATGATCCAGAAAACAGAAAACAACAAATGCTGGAGAGGCTGTGGTGAAAGTGGAACCCTCCTACACTGTTGGTGGGGTTGCAAAATGGTCCAGCCTCTTTAGAAGGCAATCTGACGCTTCCTTATAAAAATGGATATCGATATACCATTTGACCCAGTAATTCCACTACTTGGAATATATCCTACAGAATCAAGGCCTTTCACACCAACGGACACATGCACCAGAATGTTTACTGCAGCACAGTCTACGATAGCAAAAAGATGGAATCAACCCAGATGCCCAACAGTAGAAGAATGGATAGGTAAACTGTGGTACATATACTCAATGGAGCACTACGCAATGATAAGGAATAATGATGATTCCAGGAAACATCTCCTAACCTGTTTCAACTGGAAGACATTATGTTGAGTGAAAGTAGTCAGCGACAAAAGGACAAATACTGTATGAGACCTCTACGATAAGATCTCAAAAACAGACTTGTGTATAGAAGAAAAGACTCTTTGACAGGTGCAAGAGAGGGGAGGGAGGGAGGGTGGTGGGGAGGGTCTAGTTTAGATAGTTGCTAGAAATCTAGTTGGGAGAAATTGGTGATAGCACACATTAGAAACAAGAACAACATTAAGTGGACTTCAGCATAACTTGAGTACTCCTTCCATCTTAACTCATTACTGCAAGGATAGAGTAGCTGGGGTGGGGCCCGGGGGACCATGCTCTTGGGCTAATTCCAGGCCAATTGGCACAACTAGCATTTTGCTAAGAGAGCTCTCTGCATCCCACATTGGTGAGTGGTGTCTGGGGTCTTAAAAGCTGCCAAGCTGCCATCCAAGGACACAGCAGATGGTCCCAACTCAGCAGGAACGGATGCTCACCGAGGACCAAAATGACATGTGGTAGAGACAACCGAGAAGACAGAGAGACCCACAAGAGTGGGTGTCTACATCGACTTGGGACTAGAAGAACCGGATGGTGCCCGGCCACCACCAGCCATAGCCACGATGGAGCTCACAGAGTGGAGTCTTACTGGCTATACAAGAATAAAAAGGGGTGCATCATGAGATCTGCACTAAAAGACCTCGATTGATGGTCCAGCGGTTTTGGGGTTCCTCTGAGAGCATGGCCCCTGGCCCTGATGTTGCCCTTTCCCATAAATTATAACAAAGGTCCACTCTTTGGACAGGAATGGATTAGACTTGGCAATGCAGAGTGACCATATATTGGAAGCACTTTATGGTTCTATGCATCTATAGGATATCATTTTGCTGACCTCTGGCTGGTGGAAGGGGAGTGGATGGAGAGTAGGGGAAAGGAGATTGTTGGTAGGATGAGACATGTATGGAGCAGAGAGGAACAGTGTGCTGTCACTGGACATGGAGAGCGGTGGAAGCTCCATATAGATGGGCATGTAAATTTATACGTGAATCTACATTTTCACTCGGTCATGTTAAATAAAAATTAAAAAAATAAAAGAAGTTATATTCTGAATGAAAGGGACCACCCACTAAATCTTTTATAGAAGAGATTTAAAAGATAGCAAATAATAATGTCAATTAAAAAATAAGAAGACTAAACTTCCAAATAAAACTCATTAGAAATGACCACAAATAGGCAACTTGAAGCACCCCAACCATTAAAAATATGAATCTATAGGTTAAAATGTTCTTACAAGAAAATACCAAAATTAGATTGTCTGTGCTACAGATTCAAACAGTTATTAAGGGGCAGGAGATTTATATTTTATACAATCTTTTACAAGTAATTAAAAAAACTACTAGGTACAGAATTCAGCTAGTTTTATTGGGACTAGGATATTTAAACCTGACAAGGGTAATATGACAGACATTACTGACCACTGATACACAAAATCTGTAATGCAAGTATATGCAACATAAATCTGGCATTGTATAAAAATGTTGATACATCATCAGCAGTGTTGGGCCCATCCAGGTAATGGTCTTCTGATGTAATATTAGAAAATCTAGTGCCATAATTTAAAAACATAAAAAAACTGAAGGAAATAAAACAATAACAGTAGATGAGCAAAAATGTATTTGGTAAAATTCAACATCTTTCATAAACTGGAATGGGTAAACATAACCTTTTAGCAAACAATATATAAATGGCTTATTGTTCAGGGTTGATTTGTAGATAAGAGAATCTTCTCTAACTAGTTCAAGGAGGAAAGGATTTATTTAAGAAACAGATGATCATCAAAATTATGATGCCTTTGCACATTATTTTTCTTTTAGGCAAAGTCTAATTCTGGTCTGGCAGCAATCCAGGATAACATCCTTCCAAGTGGTGACTCAGAGAGCCAAGCTGCTTCCATTTCATAGCTTTCACATATAAAATTTATGGACTCCCATGTCACATGGGAAAAAAGGAGTAGTTAGATCTCATGAAATATTTTTCAGGGGCCTGGTCTTAGAGATGTTTACATTACTTATGCCAATATGTCTTGGCCAGAATCCAGTTACATGTTCTTGACCTAACTGCAAGAGAAGCTTGGGAATATAATTTTCTTGGATATGTAGACAAAGAGTGAAAAGAAACGTTACTTGATGAATCCATAGCATTGTTTCTGTCACAGAAGGGAAAAACTTTGTTTCTTTAAAACCAGGAGACAAGATTGTCTGCCATCATTATTTCTGTTCAACATTGTATGGATGAACCCAGTGAGTGCAGTCAGCTCAGACAAACATAAATAAATGGCATTAAGATTAAAGGGAAGAGTTAAATCTGATTATATGGTAATTAACTTAGAAAACTCAAAAGAATCTACAAGCAAATTATTATAATTAATTACATCGTTTAGAAAGATCACAGGGCAAAGTTTATTTTAAAAACTCAGTTATATTTCTATATATAAGCAACAACAAAAAAATACAATTTAAAAATTTTCCCATGCCTTTTGTTTTTTAATGTTTCAGGGACATTGTTTAGAAACAAACATCTCTTGCTGTGAATAAATATTTCAAGTTTATCAATGCGTTCAGATTTATTCTTACAGATAAATTCTTGGTGCTTGATTAAATAAAATTAAATGAAAGAAACATATATATTTATATATGTGGAAACCCTGGTGGCATAGTGGTTAAGTGCCACATCTGCTAACCCAAGGTTTGGCATTTCAAATCCAGCAGGTGCTCCTTGGAAACTCTATGGAGCAGTTCTACTCAGTCCCATAGTGTTGCTATGAGCTGGAATCAACTCAAAGACGGTGGATTTATATATATATACACATGTATATGTATATAAATAAAAAATGTAAAATGTATGGCACAATTCCCATAATTACCTGTAACTAAATACTAGATATTTATTGTTGTTGTTGTTAGGTGTTGCTGAGTCAGTTCTGTCTTATAATGACCCTATGCACAACAGAACAAAGAACTGCACAATCCTGCACCATGTCCATAACCATTTTTATGCTTAAGCCCATTGCTACAGCCACTGTGTCAATCCATTTTGTTGAGGGTCTTCTTCTTTTTCGCTGACCCTCAACTTTAGCAAGCATGATGTCCTTCTCCAGGCATTGATCTCTCCTGACAGCGTGTCCAAAGTAAGTATGTAAGACACGTAGTATCCCCATTCTTGCTTCAACCAGGAACCCTCTGGCTGTACTTCATCTAGAACGGATATGTTTGTTCTTTCGGCAGTCCATGCTACAGTCAGTATTCTCCTCCAACACCAAAATTCTTCTGCTGTCATCTTCATTCATTGTCCGGCTTTTGAATGCATATGATGCAATTAAAAATACCATGGCTTGGGTCACATGCACCTTAGCCTTTAAGCTGACATCTTTACTTTTCAGTACTTTAAAGAGGTCCTTTCCAGCAGATTTTCCCAATGCAGTGAGTCTTTGGAATTCTTGACTGCTACTTCCATTGACTTGATTGTGGAACCAAGGAAAATGAAATCCTTGATAACCTCAATCCTTTCTCCATTTATCAAGGTGTTGCTTACTGGTCCAGTTGTGAGGATTTTTGTTTTCTTGAGTGCCGAAGTCCGATCCATGCTGAAGGCTGTGGTCCTTGATCTTCGTTAGTGTTTCAGATTCTCTTCACTCTCAGCAAGCAAGGTCGTGTCAACTGTATAATGAAGGTTGTAAATGTGCCTTCCTTCAATACTGATGCCTTGTTCTTAGTTGTATAGTCCAGTTTCTCAGATTGTTTGCTTGACATACAGGTTGAAAATGTACGGTGAAAGGAAGTAACCTTTCCTGACTTTAAACCATGCAGTGTCCCTTTGTACAGATTCCTCATGAGCACAAGTGAGAATTCTGGAATCCCCATTCTCCACAATGTTATGATCCACACAGTCAAATGCCTTTACATAGTCAATAAAACGTAGGAAAACATCTTTCTGGTATTCTCTGCTTTCAGCCAAGGTCCATCTGATACCAATGGTGATCTCCTTGGATCTACATCCTCTTCTGAATCCAGCTTGAGTTTCTGGCAGTTCTCTGTCAATATACTGTTGCAATTGCTTTTGAATGACCTTAGCAAAATTTTACTTACTTGTGATATTAATGATATTGTTTGATAATTTCCACATTTGGTTAGATCACCTTTTTGGGAATAGGCATAACTATGGATCTCTTCAAGTCAATTTGCCAGGTAGCTCTCTTCCAAATTTCTTAGCATACGTGAGTGAACACTTACAACACTGCCTCTGTTTGTTGAAGCATCTCAAGTTATATTCCATCATTTCCAGGAGCCTGGTTTTTCACCAATGCCTTCAATGCAGCTTCAGCATCTTCAGTACCATCGGTTCCTGATCATATGAGGTCTGACAATTGAGTCTGTGAACTTAATTGTTCTAAGTGTTACATACCTTATTACTGAATCATTACAGTTACCTTCGAAGTACTCTCCTTGGGAAGCTATGTGCCAATGCCAGTGACTAGTCCACCCTTCAAAGCAATTTTGGAATTCTTTCTGTAATAGCCATTGTGCACAGTGGCAAGTTCACGAACTTAGTTGTATAGTTGCCAGTAAACAAATAACTGTATTGGAACACCTTCCCTACTCACCTGATCTGGCCCCCAGTGACTTTTTCTTTACCTGAAAATAAAGGAAGTATTGAAAGGAAGATATTTTCACTACATTCAGGGCATCAAGGGTAATACAGTGAGAGCTCTGATGGCCATTCCAGAAAAAGAGTTCCAAAATTGCATTGAAGGGTGACCTAGGCACTGGTGTCAGTTCATAGCTTCCCAAGGGGAGTACTTCAAAGGTGAATAGAGTGATATTCAGCAATGAGGCATGTAGCATTTTTCCTAGGATGAGTTTGCAACATAATTGTCAGACTTTGTAGGCTACCTTCAACTGGTGGAACATCGACCGGTTCTTTCTGGTATAATGATTCTGTGTATTCCTTCCATTTCATTTTGATGCTTTTTGAGTAGTTTAATATTTTCCCAGTAGAACTCATCCCTATTGTTCTTCAGTTCTTTCAGCTTGAAAAATGCGAAGCATTTTCTTCCCCTTTGGTTTTCTATCTCTGACTCTTTGTTCATGTCATTATAATACTTTGTTTCTTTTAGCCACCCTTTGCTATATTCTGTTCAGTTCTTTTACTTTGTCATTTATTCCTTTTATTCTAGCTACTTGATGGTCATGAGGAAGTTTGAGAGTCTCTTCTGACACCCAATTTGGTCTTTTTTTTTTGTCCTTGTGTTTTTAATGACCTCTTGTTTTTTTATGGATGATTTCTTTAATGTCATTCCACAACTTGTCTGGTCTTTGGTCATTACTGTTCATTACTTCGAAGGTAACTGTAGTGATATTAGAGATGCTCTCTAAACTTAGGTGGTATATACTCAGGATCATATTTTGGCTCTTGTGGACTTGTTCTAATTTTCTTCAGTTTCAATTTGAACTAGCATATGAGTAATTGATGGTCTACATCACAGTCACTGTCTGGTTTTATTCTGACTGATGATATTGAGCTTTACTACAGATGTAGTCAATTTGATTCCTGTGTATTCTACCTGGTAAGGTCCATGTATATAGTTACTGTTTATGTTGGTGAAAAAACAAAGTATTTGCAATGAAGAAGTTATTGGTCCTGTAGCATTCTATCATGTAATATACAGCATCATTTCTATCCCTAGATAGCTTTCTGTATGAATGAAATATTGATTGCTGTTCAATAAATATTAAAAGTAACTGTAGGTGGTAAAACATTGGGTGTTTTACTTTCATCTTAATATTTTCCTATATTGCTTGGATTCTTAATGAACATATCCTTATAAAAATGTAAATGCAGAAATGACATCATCACATTGTAGTATAAATAGTTCCATGCTTCTATCCCCTCACAAAAACCCTGAAAATAAGCAGAAGCTAAAAGAAACAACTTTGCCAGAACTCTGAGAACTGGTCAACAGTTTATAGCAACTAAGGAAATACTGAATCAGGAAAAATGCAACTTCCAAAAGGAAAACCTTGGTGTTCTGTGTGTCTACCCTTTCATTGGCTCAAGGCCATCTTAAAACTGTGGCCAACTGCACTCTCAGAGAGCCCCTGGCCACTGGCTTGGGAGCCAGCGGAGCTGACTTTATTAACAAATTACTGTGTTTGTCTGTTCTAGCCTATTTGAAGGCTGTCTAAAGGACTAATGCGAGGTACAGAGCTCTTGAGGCCTGGAAAGGCACCAGTCACTGCCCCAAAGCTGTGAGTACCAGTAGCAGCCTGAGGCTAAAGAGAGAGACTGATACAAGACCAAGTGCTGAAAGAAGGCTGTGGTCAGAGTGTTTCTTTGTGAAATTAGAGTATTCAAAGGCACCTATTCCTCGACGGCACTTCGCTGGCATTTACATTAGGTCCTTGGGTTGCACTAATCTTGCTGTGCAACTAACCTTAAGTTTGGTGGTTTGGACGCACCCAGTCGCACCATGGAAGAAAGGCCTAGCTGTCAATTTCCTTAAAAAATACAACCAAGAAAACCCACTGAAGTACCTCTATTCTGTAACACACGAAGTCACCATGAATTGGAATTGCCTTATTGGCAATGAGCTTTTTATGTGAGGGAATGTAGAAAGTCACACACTTGACCAGGGTAGGATGTACACTTGGAATTACCTAAGAATAGCTTGCGGTTTACCTTGAGCTAATCTCAATTCAAGCTCGGCCAAATGTTGAAGGAGTGTTCTGACAAAGAGCCAGTCTACAAAATTGGGAAAGGTTTTCTTTCTTTTATTTTCCTCTGACATTCAAGGAAATTTCTGTAAAAAGCACGAGCTTAACAGAAGCTAAAGAACAGAGCGTTCAGTGTCTACACATAACTAGGAAATCAGTCTTTGCAAAAATGGATAGATAATATATTTTAGGAGTGAAAATTATGCTTTAAAACTGTATATCCTGATACAGAAGACAACTGGACTATATTATTAGTTAGAAAAATGTACAGTATGTAGTGTATTTTTTAAAATTAAAACAAAAGGTATTTATTTACGTAAATTAATGTCTGAAAGACTATACAGTAAGATGGACATAGCAGCTAGCACTGTATTATAAATTTAATGGTGATTTTACTGCTGTCTTCATATTTTTCTAAATTATCTGATTTTTTTTTACACAGAGCATTCATTTATTTTAGTATCAGATGAAATAATATTTCTGTTTTTAAAGTAGCAACACTCTTAATCTTTAATTTTCATGTTTATCTAAAGATGGTATGCCTCATTAATTAATGGATTTGCCCTCTGATTTAATAAAAGTTATTTCTCACTTCTACAAACAAAAATGGAAATAATCAAGTGGAAAAGTGTCAAAAATCTGTCACTTCAGTGACTGCTGTTTTGTGTTTTAATGGCTAAATTGTCTATAGTAATTGCCCTTTTGATGTAGAAAGTTAGCAATAGCAGGTTCTTTTGCTTCAAGTTCATAGTGGCTGCTTTCTGTTCAAATGCATTCTTATTTATAGCCATGAATATTTAAGATGTATGTTTATATCAAACATATCGGCTAGGTAAACTATGGCTTAATTGAAATAAACAAAAATGTTTAGTTATTTTTAGAATAAATAAAACATAGAGAACCTGTATCTTAGAGTAATTTAAGCGGTTATACTTTATCAGTCCTTGAAACCATGTACTGGGTTTAAATATGTTTATCTCAATTATCAATTTATTTGAGATAGCGAACACCTGTATCATACTCACAGTGTACCACTGCTGTCCCAAATGCTTTACAAACATTAACTCAGTTGGTCTTGTAAACTATAGCCATTTTGTTATTGTAAGCTATTGAGTTGATTATGACTCATAGTCACTTTATGTGGCTAGAACTTCATGACTAGAACTGCCTCATAGGCATTTATTGCCTGTAATCTTTACAGAAGCAGATCACCCACCACGTCTTTCTCCAGCATAGTCACCAACCTTATGGTTAGCAGTCAAACACTTAAAAAAAAAAAGCAAAACACTACCATTGAGTCAGTTCCAACTCACAACAACCCCAAGCGGCTTCTGAGGCTGTATATCCCTAGGGAAGCAGACTGCCACATCTTTCTCCCATGAAGCTGCTGGTGTTTTTGAACGGTTGACCTTTTGGTTAGTGATTGATCACTTTAACCAGTGCACCACCAGGACTGCTTGCCCAATATTACACAACTAATATGCCCTGGAGCCTGAATTTAAATCCAGAAAAACTGACTAGAAATCTCATTTTAACCATTTTGCTCCTCTGAGAAAGGAAGAGAGATAGAGTGATGGCTTTTTATTTGTTGAATATCAGGTGCACAGTTGATACAGTCATATTCTTTTTTTCATTGTGCAATGTTGTCATTGGACCATATAGAGAACACCCACATGTCTGTCAGTTTGTCGTGCTGTCGGGGCTTGTGTGGTGCCATGATGCTGGAGCTACGCCAGTATTCAAATACCAGCAGGGTCACTCATGGTGCACAGGTTTCAGCTGAGCTTCCGTACTACTCATAAGACAGAAAAGGAAGAAGGACCTGGCAGTTTACTTCTGGATAGAATTAGCCAGCAAAAAATCTCATGAATCACAGTGGAACATTGTATGACATAGCACCAGAGGACGAGTCCCCCAGGTTGGAAGGCACTTGAAAGACAACTGGGGAAGAGCTGCCTCCTCAAGGTAGAGTTGACCTTGATGACACAGATGGAATCAAGCCTTCATTACCTTCATTTTCTGATGTGGCATGACTCAAATTGAGAAGAAACAGTTGCAAAAATCCACTAATACAAACCTGGAATGTATGAAGCACAAATCTAGGAAAACTGAAAATTGTGAACAATGAAATGAACCACAAAAACATTCATATTGTAGACATTGTTGTTGTTAGGTGCCGTTGAGTCAGTTCCAACTCATAGCAACTCTATGCACAACAGAATGAAACTCTGTCTGGTTTTGCACCATGTCCACAATTGTTTTTATGCTTAAGCCCTTTGTTGTGGACACTATTCAGTCCATCTTGTTGAGGGTCTTCCTCTTTTTCGCTGACCTCCACTCTGCCAAGCATGATGTTCTTCAGGGACTGATCTTTCCTGACAACATGTCCAAAGTATGTAAGACTCAGTCTTGCCATCTTTGCTTCCAAGGAGCATTCTAGTTGTACTTCTTCCAGAAAACATGCTCAGCATTTCTCAAGTTTAAAGAACCGAAGAAAAAAAATTCATGCCTTGAGTTGCAGTAGTGATGGATTCCATGGGGAAAATATTAAATGATTCAAGAAGCATCAAAGAAGATAGAAGAACCTACAGAATCACTATGCCAAAAAGAATTGGTAGACATTCACCCATTTCAAAACATAGCAAATAAACAGGAACTGATGGCACTGAAAGAAGAAGTCAAAGCTGCATTGAACACATTGGTGAAAAACAAGACTCCAGCAATTGATGGAATATCAATTAAGGTGTTTCAACAAATGGATACAGCACTGGAGGTGCTCACCCACCTATGCAAAAGAAATTTGGAGGACAGCTACCCAGTCAATCAACTGGAAGAAATCCATTTTATGCCTATTTCAAAGAAAGGTGATCCAACCAAATGTAGAAATTATCGAACAGTATCATTAATAGCACAGGTAAGTAAAATTTTGGTAAAAATCATTCAAAAGTAGCTGTAGGAGTATATCAAGAAGGAACTGCCAGGATGTGGAAACAGGGATATCACTGGTCATGTCAGATGGATTCTGACAGATAGATGAGGATGCTAGAAGGATGTTTACCTGTGTTTTAGCAAGTATACAAAGACATTTGTGTGAACTGTAATTTATGGATAATATTTTGGGAAATGGACATTCCAGAACACTTAATTGTGCTCATGAGGAACCTGTACAGAGATCAAGGGGCAGTTGTTTGGACAGAACAAGGGGACACTGTGTCATTTACAGTTAAGAAAGGTGTGTCAGGATCTTACTCTTTCACCATAACTTTTCAGTCTGTATGCTGAACAAATAATCTGATAAGCTGGACTATATGAAGAACAGGACATCAGGATTGGAATAAGACTCATTATAACCCGCATTATACAAATGACACAACCTTGCTTGCTGAACATGAAGAAGACTTGAAACACTGGTGAAGATCAAAGACCACAGTCTTCAGTACGGATTACACCTCCACATTAAGAAAGCAAAAATCCTCACAACAGGGCCAATCAACAGCATCACAATAAATGAAGAAAGGACTGAGATTGCCACAGATTTGATTTTACTTGGACCTACAATCAACACCAAGGTATGAAAAAACACATTTAATTGGGCAAATCTGCTACAATAAACCTCTTTAAAGTGTTAAAAAGCAGGGATATCACTTTGGAGAGTAAAATGCACCTGACCTAGGCCATGGTGTTTTTAATTGTACCTTATTCATGTGAAGGTGTGACAATGAATAAGAGACCAAAGAAGAAGTGATGTTTTTGAATTGTGGTATTGATGGAGAATATTGAATATACTATGAACTGCCAAAAAGAATGAACAAATCTGCCTTGGAATCTAGGAGTACCTTAACTGGGTAGTGCCAGCTCAGTGTCTCTGATAAAGTTGTTTGGTCATGGTGGATTTTCTTTTAATTTATTTTTGAATTGAGTTGTTTCAATAATCTGTTGAAAATTTTTCATGCATATTTGTGAGGGAGAGTCCTATGATTTTCCTTTCTGATTATGCCTTTGTAAGATTTTGGTAATGAAATTTGATGCATTTGAAGGAATACTGGGGGGAATCATTTAAGTTTTTTTTCTATTTTCTGGAAAAATTTCTGAGTCTGTCACTCCGGTTTAGCAGTTTTTCTATGTTTGATGAAGTTGTGGTTTTCATTGTATCTATCCTCCTTAGGGTTCAAAGAGTTTGCAGAAGCTATGCCTTATTATTCTTTAATTTTGGAAAATTCTTCTTCATTTTCAAGAAATATTTCTTTCATTTCATTTTGTCTGCTTCTTCTTTCAGAAATCCATTTACTTTCTTGTTAAAATTTTTAAACATACTCTGTGCATATCACATGTGCTTTCAGTATTTTGCTGTTTTCCATAGAATAGTTTCTTCTGACCTCTCCTCCATTACACTAAATATTTTTTCATTGGTTCCTTCTTTAGTGTTACTTCCATCCATATATTTCCAAATTTCAATGATTGTGCTGTATCAAATTTTCATTTCATTCTTTGTGTGTGAGTTTTCTGTTCTTAACTACATTTTTCACAAGTTTTGCTGAATACATACTGCTCTGAATACAACACTAAAATCAAGATACAGACCACTTGAAACCCCAAGAGTATAGTCCCCAGAAACTCTATTAACTTAGTACTAAAGTCACTCTTGAGGCTCATCCTTCAACCAAAGATAGACAGGCCCATAAAACAAACAATGTGCATAACTGAACCATGTATATGTGACTAAATGGGCACAACAGTCCACGGGCAAGGAGAAGGCAGGAGGGCACAGGAAAGCTGGCTGGATGGAAATGGGGAATCCAATCTGGAAAAGGAAGAAGTATTAACATGCTGTGAGATTGGCAAGTGGCATCATAAAATAATATGTATATTAATCGTTTAAAGAGAAATAAATCTGCTCTGTAAACTCTCATCTAAAACACTGGAAAAAAAGATATAAGAACATTTACATTACCACTAAAATTTTGCTGATGACACCGTATAGTTAAGAACACCCACCACAAGAACTACCATCATTCTGATATCTATCATATTAGTTTTGCCTGTTTTTGAAATTCATAAAAAGGGAATAAAGATACATACATTTAAAGGTATGGCTTCCTTCACTTAAGATAATGCTTAGAATTTCATCAAAGTTTTGTATATATTAATGGCTCATTCCTTTTCATTGATGCCAATTGATAAATAACATTAATTACTTGAAAAATCTATAGTGTACCATTGTAAGAAAAACACTGTTAGTTGTCAAATAGGTTTCCATTGTATATTTGTGAATTCTGTTGTTGGTGGACACCTATACTGTTTCCAGTTTTTGGAAATTATGACTAAAGCTGCTTAAATATAATTGCATGAGTCTTTTTAGAGCATATGTTTTCATTTATTTTATATAATTACTTAGGAGTGGAATCAATGAGTCAAATGTTAAGTACATGTTACCCATTTTCAGAAACTGACAAAACATGTGCAAAAGTATCTGTACAATTTCATATTTATACT
Source organism: Heterohyrax brucei (assembly GCA_028571685.1). Lineage (NCBI taxonomy): Eukaryota > Metazoa > Chordata > Mammalia > Hyracoidea > Procaviidae > Heterohyrax > Heterohyrax brucei. Next base: position 172,365,800 of record CM053166.1, on the reverse strand, counting down.
AGGAAAGTAAAAGAGTTATTGTCACTCAATATTTTTGCCAAAATTTGGAATTAATATATACATATATTTAAAATTTTCATCATTCTAGTAGGTGTATAGATATGTATCATCATCATTTACTTAATTTATCACTGAGGTAAAATTCAAACTACATAAATTTAATGATTTTAAAGAGTACAATTGAGTAGCATTTAGTGGATTCAAAATGTCCTAGAGCCATCACCACTAATTCAAAAATATTGTCACCACCCAAAGGAGACCAGATAACCAGTAAGCAGTCACTGCCTATTCTGCTCTCACCCTTGCCTCTGGGAAATACTAACCTGTGTTTTGTCCCTTTTGATTAATCCTTTTCTCTCTAGGAGTGGAATTGCTGAATCATATGATAATTCAATATTTACCTATTTGAAGAGCTGTGAAACTATGTTGCACAGTGGCTTTATTTGCATTTCACTGATGACTTATGATCTTGATCGTCTTTTCATGTGCTTGTTGGCCATTCAGATATATCGTATATATCTTCTTTAGAAAAGTATCTTCAGTCTTCGCTTTTTTAAAATTTATTTGTCTATTATTGAGTTATAAGAGTTCTTAATATATTCTAGATACAAATTTCTTATCTGGTAAATCATTTGGAAACATTTTCTTCCCATTCTGTAGGGGTAGTCCTTTCACTTTTTTCTGATGGTATCCTTTAAAGCACAAACATTTGGGTTTAGCTTTTTGTTTTTATTAATGCCGATCTATCTATGTTTTGTTGTTTTTGTTTGTGCTTTTGTTACCAAAAGATTCTGTCAAGTTCACAGTTATACAGATTTAGCCTTGTGTTCTCTTTGAATAGTTTTATAGGTTTTGCTTTCATATTTAAGACTGTGATTTGATTTGAATTACTTTTTACATATAGTGCAAGGTAAGGGTCTGACTCCATTCTTTTGTATATGGTTATCTAATTGCTCCATCACCAATTGTTAAAAACAAAGACTGTTCTTTCTTCATTAAATTATCCTAGTACATTTGTTGAAAGTCATCTGAACATAGATACACAGTTTTATTTTGAGACTTTAAATGAAATTTCATTGATACATATATCTTTCCTATGCCTGTACCACACTCTCTTGATTGCTGCTTGTTTGCAATACGTTTTGAAATTGGAAATTGTGGGTCCTTGTGCTTTAGTCTTCTTTTTAAGGATTGTCTTGTCCTTTCTCAATTTATTGCATCCCATATGAATACTGGAATCAGCTCATCAATTGATGAAAAGAAGGCAGCTTAAATTCTGAAAGGAACTGGATTGGATCCATAGATCAGTTTGAGGGCTAATGTCATTCATTTACAGTAGCATCAAAACAAATAAAGTACTTAAAAATAAACTTTACAGATGAAGTACAAAGTGTGTATTCTGAAATATATCAAATCTTATTGAAAGACATAATGCAAATCAATGGAAAAACATCCCATGTTCATGGATCAGAGAACTTAACATTGTTACCTGTTGCCATCCGCTCAGTTTCCACTCATGGTGACCTCATGTGTTTCAGAGTAGGTCTGTGCCCCACAAAATTTTCTTGGTAGTAATTTTAAGGAAACAGATTGCCAGACCTTTGTTCCACAGCACCACTGGGCAGATTCAAATGCTAACCAATCATTAATTGCTGAGAGCAACCTAATTGTGCCACCCTGTTTTGTGGTTGTTTAAGACAGTAGGTGAAATCTGGCTCCTGTTATTCTCAAACAATTGATATTCCATTTTATCTACTTCAACTGACCTTTCATATTCACCTATTCATTTAAATTTTATCAAAAGCACTAGAGTTTAATAACATGCATCCTTAACTGACTGCTACAAATCATTAATAATACACAAATTTACATTGAAGAACTTTAGATAGTATTATATCACTTTTTACCTTTATGAAATTAGCGTTGCTACCCTATACTAACATCTATCTATACATTCTAAATTTACAATCCATGCTTATTATTTTGATTTAATATTTAAAACACTTTAAATGTTTTTAAAAATATCATTTAATAATTATTCTCTTAAATAGCATCCCCAGTTCTTGTCATTAATTCTAGCTCCAACTTAACATCTGAATCATTTTCTTTCAGCCTGAAGATCTTTGTTTAATAATCTTTAGTTTAATTGGAATCACTAGGTATGAATTCTCTTAATTTTATTTGAATATAATTATTTTTTCTCAATTTTGGCAGATATTTCTGATAGACAAATAATTCTAAGTTGGTTACCCCTTCCCTTGATCCTTTAAAGATTTTGTTCCTTTGTCTTCTGGTTTTCATTATTTCTTACGGGAAGTCAACAGTTATTTTTTATTGTTACCTCTCTGAATAAAATGATTTTTTTTTTTGTTTAATGTCTGTATTTAAGGTTTGCTCTTCATCCTCAGATTTCTGCAGTTTGATAGTGATGTATCCAGGAGTGATCTTCTCTATGTTAATCCTTATTTTCATTGTTGAGCTACTTAGATGGGTGCTTTGTGTCTCTTCAAATCTGGGAAAAAATGACTATTATCTCTTCAAATAGTTTATTGTCCCTATCAGTGCTATACTTCTCTTCTGAGAATACAACTGCAGATATTCTAAATCATTTCTGCTATTTATAGCGGCATAAAGTGCTCATTTCTTTTCCTTTTTCCCCCCTTGGACATCGGTTTAATAATATCTACTGTCCACTAATTCAGTTCAAGGATCTTTTTTTCAATGTATTGCTAAGTGTATCCAGTGAATGTTTCATTTCAGAGATGGTATTTTTAGTTATGTATTTTCCATTTGGTTTTATTAAGCAGATTTAATGGTTGCCCTGACATTTCCCACCCTTTTATTCATTCTATGAAGTGTATCCTATAGACTTGTAATATATTTATAGTAATGTGTGGATTTCTTTTAATTTCCTTCAGTAATATGTTGAGTTTTGATCACATTACCTTCTGTCCTCAAATTCTTGGTCATTTTTATTATGGACTGTACATTGTGTATAAAAGGTGTAGAAATAATTTGAGACTCTAGATGATGTTATCATTATTTGAATATGAATGTTTTTTCTTTTTTCAAATAAATTTTATTGCACTTTAAGTGAAAGTGTAAAATCCACATCAAATTGCCATATAAAACCTCGAATACATACCACTCTGCAACTCTAAGTACTTTTGCCTACCACCACTCTGTGACAGCACGCTCCTCCTTTTCATCCTGTACTTCCCATATCCATTCAGCCAACCTCTGTTCCCCTCCACCCTCTCATTTTGCCTCTAGAGATAAGCTGCTCAGGCAGCCTTATGTATATATTTAAATCAGTAAACATATTCTTCACTAGCATCAAACTATGTCTCACAGTATAGTCCATGATTTGTCTGCAGTGTTGGCTTCAGTACTGGTTTCAGCTCTGTGGTAACAGAGAGACTGTAGTATTTTAATAGAGTTCTAGCTCTGCGTGGGCATTTTTCTTCTGCGATACCAGGGACTTTATGTTGTGTTCCCTGTCAGGGCAGTCATTAGTGGAGGCTAGGCATTATCTAGTTCTTCTTGTCTCAAGTTAACATAGTCATTGTATCATGTGGCATCTTCTGTCTACTGAGCTCCTATTTTTCTCATGTCCTTGATATTTTTCTTTCTCCTCTGCTCCAGAGAGATAGGGGCCAGTTGAGGCTACTTAGATGGCAGCTTTCTGGCTTTTAAGACCCCAGATACCACTCAGCAAGGTGGTACACAGAACATATTCTTTAAAAAAAACAAAACTATTGTGCCGATTAGCCTAGACATCCCCTGGAACTGTGGTCCCCAGACACCTATCCTTGCTTGGTGTAATCCAATTGTGCTGACAGCCCTTCTACTGTGTGCTGTCACTCCTTTCACCTAACCCAATTCCTGTGTACTATCTAATCTATGAATACCTCTGTTCCATTCTCCCAACCTTTATAGCCATAAAAGATTGTTTTCTTCTGTGCTGAGACTTTTCCTTAAGTTCTTATAATAATAGTTTCATATGGTACTTGTACTTTTGCATATGATTAATTTCACTCAATATAATCTCTTCCAGATGACTCCATGTTATGAAATTATTTCCTAAAATCCTCCTTGTTCTTTATCATTGCATAGTATTCCATTGTGTCAATATACCACAGTTGTTTATCCATTCATGTGTTGATGGCCACCTCGGTTGATTTCATCTTTTTGGTATCGTGGACAGTGCTTCAATAAACATTGATATCTGCTATCTATTCCTGTGACAGCTCTGATTTTTCTAGGATATATTCCAAGCAGTGGAATTGCTGGATCATATGACATTTCTATTTCTAGCTTTCTAAAAAACTACCAAATTAAATTCCAAAGTGGTTGCATCATGTTACATTCATGCCAGCAGTGCAGAAGAGTTCTAGTCTCTCCACAGCCTCTCTAACATGTATTGTTTTTTTTGTTTTTGGATTAATGCCAGCTTTGTTTGTGGTGAGGGAGTATCTCATTGTGTTTTGATTTGGATTTCTCTAATGGCTAATGATCATGAACATTTCCTCAAATACATATTTCTTAATGTCCTGGTTGTCTTCTTTGGGGAAGTGCTTGTTCATATCCTTTGCTCAGTTTTTTAATTGCGTTATTTTTTATTTTCTTGTTTAGATTTTGCAGTACCTTATAGATTATGGAGGTCAGACACTGACTGGATTCATGGTTGCCATTTTTCTTTCCCCCAGTCTGCAAGTAGTCTTTTTATTCTTTTGGTGAAATTTTTGGATGCGTATAACTGTTTGACTTTTGGGAGTTCCCATTTATCTATTTTTTCTTCTATTGTTTGTGGATTGTTAATAATATTTTGTAGTCTGTTTATGTTGTATCATAGGACTCCCAGCTTTGCCCTTATTTTTCTTCCATGATCTTTACTGTTTTAGATTTTATATTTTGGTCTTTGATCCATTTTGATTTAATTTTATCACATGGTGTAAGACATCAGTCTTGTTTCATTTTTTCACAGATGGATATTCAGTTTTGCCAACACCATTTGTTGAAGAGACTGTGTTTTCCCAAGTTCATGGACTTTGGACGTTTGTCAAATATTAGCTGCTCATAGGTAGATGATGTTACATCTGGATTCTCTACTCTGTTCCACTGTATTCATCTATGTGTCTGTTTATGTGCCAGTAACAGGCTGTTTTGAGTACCATGGCAGTGTAATTGGTTCTAAAGTCAGGTAATATGTGGCCTCCCACTTTGTTCTTCTTGTTTAGTAATACTTTACTTATCCAGAGATTTGTTGCTTTCCATATGAAGTTGGTGATTTTTTTTTCTCCATCTCATTAAAAAAATGCCACTGGAATTTTTGTTGGGATTCTGTTGTATCTATAGACCACTCTGGGTAAAATAGACATATCTATGACTAGGGTAGGTTTCTTTTGGTTTCCTGCAGTAGGGTCTTGCAATTTTCTTCATATAGTTCTTGACATCTCTGATTAGATTTATTCCTAGGTATTTTATCTTCTTGGAGGCTATTAAAAGTGCTTCTGATTTGGTGATTTCCTCTTTGATGGTCTCTTTGCTGGTGTAAAGGAATTCAACTGATTTGTGTAGGCTTATCTTATATCCTGATATTTTGAAGTACAGTAAAATATTCTTTTTTTTTAAAAAAAGTTACAGCCTTGGGAACTGTATAAGGCAATTCTTCTCTGTTCTGTATGGTCACTATTGACTCCATGGCAGTGAGGTTGGCTTTTGGTTTAGAATGTATTCTTATTGTTGTGTGCCATTCAGTCAACTCCAACTCATAGTAGCCGCATAGGACAAAGTTTAACTGCCACATAAGATTTCCTAGGCTGTCACCTTTGTAGAATCAGAATGCTAGATCTTTTCTTTCACAGAGGCATTGACAGGTTTGAACTTCTGATCTTAGGTTAGGAACCCAGAGCTTTAACCATTGTGTCCCCAGGGCTCCCTTATGGGTATGTAGATACAGACTGACATTGTTTTTACAATACTTTTCTTTATTGTGCTTTGCAGACACTATGTTTTTTACAAATGGAAATTTTGTGGCAACCTTGTATCCAGAAAGCACATTGACTATTTTTCCAATAGCATGTGCTCATTTCATGTCTCTGTGTCACATTTTGGAAATTCCTATAATATTTCAAACATTTTCACTATTATTACATCTTGTATAGTGATCTGTGACCTGTGATATTACTATAGTGGTTGTTTTGGCTTATTGAGATAATACCCATATGAGACAGTGAACCTCATTGATAAATGTATGTGTTCTGACTGCTCTACTTACCTGACATTCCTCTGCCTGTCTCCCCTCCCTCTGGCCTCCCTATTACCTGAGTCAGGACAATATTGAAATTAGGCCAGTTAATAACTCTGAAACGATCTCTAAGTGTTCAAGTGAAAGGCAGAGTCTCAAGTCTCTCACTTTGAATCAAAAGTTAGAAATGATTAAGCTTAGTGAGAAAGCCATGTAGAAAACCAACATAGACCAAAAGCTAGACCTCTTGAAGAGTTAGCCAAGTTGTGAATGCAAAGGAAAGTTTTTGAAGGAAATTAAAAGTGTAACTCCAGTGAACACACAGATGGTAAAGCAAAGCAGCTCTATTGATGATATGGAAGAAGTTTTAGTGGTCTTGATATAAGATCAAACTAGCCACAACTTTCCCTTAAGCCAAAGGCTGATCTGGAACAGGGCTGTAACTCTCTCCAATTCTGTAAAGAGAGAGGTGATAAAGCTGCAAAAGAAAAGTTTGAAGTTAGCAGAGTTTGGTTCATAGCGTTTAAAGAAAGAAGCTGTCGCCATAACATAAAACTGCAAATTGAATCCTGAGAGTCACCATTCATCCACAGATTATATAGGCCCATAAAACAAAGCAAACCTAAATGGACACACTAGCCCAGGAGCAAGGACTAAAAGGCAGGATGGGACAGGAAAGGTGGTAATAGGGAGCCCAAAGTTGAGAAGGGAGAGTGTTGTTATGTTGTGGGGCTGTTAACCAATGTCAAAACAAAGTGTGTACTGTTTAATGAGAAGCTAGTTTGTTCTATAAACCTTCATCTAAAATACAATTTAAGAAAGAAGAAAAAAGTGCAAGTTGAAGCAGCAAATGTTAATGTAGAAGCTTCAGCAAGTTATCCAGAAGATCTAGGTAAGCTAATTGATGAAGGTGGTTATAGTGAACCATAGATTTTCATTGTAGATGAAATAGTCTTATATGGGAAGAAGATGCCACCTAAATTTTTATAGCTAGAAAGAAGTCAATGCCTGGCTTCAAAGCTTCAAAAGACAGGCTGACTCTCTTGTAAGAGGCTGATGTAGCCGGTGACTTTAGGTTGAAGCCAACATTTATTTACCTTTCTGAAAATCCTGAGGCCCTTATGCTGGTGCTCTGTCAGTGTAGCAACAAAGCCTGTATGACAGCACATTTGTTTACAACAAGGTCTACTGAATAATTTAAGCTTGCTGTTGAGACCTGCTTTTCAGAAAAAAAGACTTCTTTTCAGAGTATTACTGCTGTTCATAATATACCTAGTTATCCCAGAGCTCTGATGGAGATATACAAGTTTAGTATTGTTTTCATGCCTGCTAAAAATAATATCCATGCTGCAACTCATGGATCAAGGAATACTTTTGATTTTCAAGTCTTATTATTTAAGAAATGTATTTCATAAAACTATAGCTGTCATGGATAGTTATTACTCTGATGGATCAGTGTACCAAAAACCTTCTGGAAAGGATTCATCATTCTAGGTGCCAATAACAACATTTGTGATTTTGGGGAGGAGGTCAAAATATCAACATTAATAGGTATTGGGTAGAAGTTGATTCCAACCATAATGGATGACTTTGAGGTATTCGAGATTTCCATGGAGGAAGTAACGGCAGATGTGGTGGAAATAGCAAGAGAACTAGAATTAGAAGTGGAGGCTGGAGATGTGACTGAAATGCTGCAATCTCATGATAAAACTTTAATGGATGAGGAGTTAATCATCTTATGGATGAACCAACAAAGAGTTTCTTGAGATGGAAACTATTCCTAGTGAAGATGTTGTAAACACTGTTGAAATCACAACAGAATGTTTAGAATGCTACATAAATTTACTTGATAAAACAGTGGCAGGTTTTGAGAGTATTGACTCCAATTTTGAGAGAAGTGCTACTCTAGCTGATACCAAAAAAAGGCAGAGACACAAAAAAATAGAAAACTACAGATGAGTATCTCTCAAGACTATAGATGCAAAAACTCTCAACAAAATTTCAGTCAGTAGAATTCAACATCATATCAAAAAAATAATATATCAGGGTAAAAACAGTATCTTCAACAAATGGTGCTGGCAAAATTGGTTGTCCATCTGTAATAAACTGAATCAAGATCCCATGTCTTACACCTTACACAAAAATCAACTCCAAATGGATAAAAGACCTAAATATCAAACCTAAAACGATAAAGCTCATACAAGGAAAGGTAGGAACAACAATGGAAGTTTTAATAAACAACGACAGACTCCAAAATCTGTCAAAGAAACCACAATCAATAGAAGAGAAAATAGATAAATGGGAACTATTAAGAATCAAACACTTGTGCTCATCCAAAGACTTTATTAATAGAATTAAAAGAACACTCACAGAATGGGAAAAAATATTTGGCAACTCTATGTCAGACCGACACTTGATCTCCATAACCTATAAGATACTACAAAATATCAATAAGAAGAAGATAAACCATCCAATTAAGTGATGGGCAAAGGAGATGGACAGACATTTCACTAAAGAGGAGATCCAGGCAGCCAAAAAACACATGCGGACACGTTCACGATCTTTAGTTATTAAAGAAATTCAAATCAAGACGACAATGAGATACCATCTCATCCCAACAAGATTGGCCATGATCCAGAAAACACAAAACAACAAATGCTGGAGAGGCTGTGGAGAAAGTGGAACCCTCCTACACTGTTGGTGGGGTTGCAAAATGGTCCAGCCTCTTTGGAAGGCAATCTGGCGCTTCCTTAAAAAAATGGATATTGATATACCATTTGACCCAGTAATTCCACTACTTGGAATATATCCTACAGATTCAAGGCCTTTCACACCAACGGACACATGCACCAGAATGTTTATCACAGCACAGTTCACGATAGCAAAAAGATGGAATCAACCCAGATGCCCAACAACAGAAGAACGGATAGGTTAACTATGGTACATATACTCAATGGAGCACTACGCAATGATAAAGAATAACGATGATTCCAGGAAACATCTCCTAACCTGGTTTCAACTGGAAGACATTATGTTGAGTGTAAGTAGTCAGCAACAAAGGGACAAGTACTGTATGAGACCTCTACGATAAGATCTCAAAAACAGACTTGTGTATAGAAGAAAAGACTCTGACAGCTCTAAGGGAGGGGAGGGAGGGAGGGTGGTGGGGAGGGTCTAGGTTAGATAGTTGCTAGAAATCTGGTTGGGAGAAAATGGTGATAGCACACATTACAAACAAGAACAACATTAAGTGGACTTCAGCATAACTCAAGTACTCCTTCCATCTTAACCCAATATTGCAAGGATAGAGTAGCTGGGACAGGGGGCAGGGGGCAGGGGACCATGCTCTTAGGCGAAATCGAGGCCAATTGGCACAACTAGCGTTTTTCTAAGAGAGCTCTCTGCACCCCACATTGGTGAGTGGCGTCTGGGGTCTTAAAAGCTGCCAAGCTGCCATCCGAGGACACAGCAAATGGTCCCAACTCAGCAGGAACAGATGCTCACCGAGGAACAAAATGACATGTGGTAAAGACAACCTAGAAGACAGAGAGATCCGCAAGAGTGGGTACCTTCATCGACTTGGGACCGGATGGTGCCTGGCCACCACCAGTGATAGCCACGATGGAGCTCACTAGGTTGAGTCTCACTGGCAACATAAGAATGAAAAGGGGGGCATACTGAGATCTCCACTAAAAGACCTCAATTGATGGTCCAGCGGTTTTGGGGTTCCCCTGAAAGCATGGCCCCCAGCCCTGATGCTGCCCTTAACCATAAATTATAACAAAGTTCCACTCTTTGGACAGGAATGGATTGGACTTGGCAATGCAGAGTGACCATATATTGGTTGCACTTTATGGTTCTATACATCGATAGGATATCATCCTGCTGACCTCTGGCTGGAGGAAGGAGAGTGGGTGGAGAGGAGCGGAGAGGAGGCTGTTGGGAGGATGAGACATGTATGGAGCAGAGAGAAATAGTGTGGTGTCACCGGACAGGGAGAGCAGTGGAAGCTGCATATAGGTGGGCATGTAAATTTATACGGGAATGTACATTTTCACTCAGTCATGTTAAATAAAAAAGAAAAAAAATATATCACTACCCAATGGGATCCATGCCAAATATGTAAGGATGTTTCAACATTAGAAAATCAGTCAACACAATTCACCACATAAATAAACAAAAGAAATACGTAATTTTTCTTAGTCAATGCAGAAAAGGCATTTAATAAAGCCCAACACTCATTCCTGATTTTTATAAAACTGAATAAAATAGGTGTAAAAGGGAAATTTCTCAACATGTTGCAGGACATCTATACAAAACCAAGAGGCAGCATCAGTTTTAATAGAGAAAGGCTGAGAACATTGGTCCTGAGATCAGAAAAAGATAGGGATTCCCTTTATTATCACTATTTAACATTCTGCTGGATGTCTTAGGTAGAGCAATAAGGTGATAAAAATAAAGAAAGAGATCCAAATTGGTAAGAAAGAAGTAAAACTGTCCCTATTTGTAGATGATAGGAAAATATACATAGAGAACTCAAGACTACAAGAAAACTAATGGAATAGATTCAGTAGATAAGTAGGCTTCAATATAAACATACAAAAGTCAATCAGATTCCTATACACCAATAAAAAGAACTACAAAAAGGAAATCAGGGAAGCAATGCCATTTATAATAGCCCCTAAAAAAACAAAATACTGAGGAATACATCTAACTAGATATATAAATGACCTATACAAACTACAAAACACTACTGCAAGAAAACAAGAGAGACCTACATGAATGAAAAACATACCATGCTCCTAGATATGTAGACTCAACATTGTGAAAATGTGAATTCTACCCAAAGTAATCTACAAATACAATACAATTCTTATCCAAATACTAATAGCATTCTTTAATGAGATGGCAAAAAACTAATCATTAATTTTATATAGAACAGAAAGCAGCTGTGGATAAGCAAAGCACTACTGAAGAAAAAGAATAAAGTAGGAGGACTCCCACTTCCTAATTTGGCTATGACAAATCTGACAAAGTCTTATCTCTAAAAACCTACAGGAAAATCCAACACCTCTATAACAAAAAGAGACATAACCCACTTTAAAAAAAATGAGCGAAGAATATGAACAGATAATTTAACAAAGGAAAAACACTGAGGCAGCTAACAGACACATGAGGAAATGCTCAGGAGCACAGCCATTAGAGAAATGAGAATCAAAACTATAATGAGATATCATCTAATGCTGAAATTACTGTTGGAACTCTTATGTACTGCTGGTAGGAATGTAAAATGGGTCAACCATTTGGGAAAACAATATGGCACTTCCTTATAAATCTAGAAATAGAAATGTCGTAGGGTCCACACTATCCCACTCCTAGGATTATATCCTAGAAAATAAGAGATAGCATACAAATAGACACATGAACACCCATATTCATTACAGTATTATTCACTAGAGGGAAAAGATGGAACCAACTTAAGTGTCCATCAAAAGATGAATGGATAACACACTATGGTACATACAAACAATGGAATACTATCAACAATAAAGAGCAGTGATGAATCTGCAAAACACCTCACAACACGGATGAATCTGGAGGGCATTATGCTGAGTGAAATAAGTCAACCACAAAAAGACAAATACTTTATGAGACTGTTATTATTATACAAACTTATTAAAGGATTCATACACAGAAGTTCTACTGTGGGTAAAATGCTATCAAACAGCATCACATGCTACAGAGAAATCTTTTGTGAAAGGAAGAGTTAATCCATGCAGCAAATTTCACTGTTGTCCTATTTTTAGAAATTGACAAAGTCATCCCAGCCTTCAATAACCACCACCTTGATCAGTCAGCATCCATCCATATAGAGGCAAGACCTTCCACCAGCAAAGATTATGACTCGCTGAAGGCATTTTTAGCAATAAATTGTTGTAGTTGTTAGTTGCCATCAACTCTGTTACAACTCACAGCGACTCCATGTACAACAGAACAAAACACTGCCCGGGTCCTGTGCCATACTTTCAGGAACCCAGTGTTGTAGCCACTTGATCAGTCCATCTCATTGAAGGTCTTCCTCTTTTTCACTGTCTACCTACCAAGGATAATATTCTTGTCTAGGAGATTGTCCTTCCTGATAACATGTTCAAAGTATGTGAGACAAAGTCTTGCCATCCTTGCTTCTATAGAGCATTCTGGCTGTACTTCCAAGTAGATTTGTTTGTTCTCCTAACAGTACATGACCTACTCAATATTCTTTGCCAAAACTTTAATTTGAAAGCATCAGTTTTTCTTCACACTTTCATATTCACCATCCTTCTTTCAAATGCACATGAGGCATGGAAAGTACCATGGCTTGTGCCAAGTGCACCTCAGTCCTCAGAATGACATCTTTGCTTTTTAACACTTTAAAAAGTTCCTTTTGCAGCAAATTTGTAGAAAGCAATGAACAGCTTGATTTCTTGACAGCTTCTTCCATGGGCATTGATTGTGGAAATCCTTGACAACCTCAGTCTTTTCTCCATTTATCATAATGGTGTTATTTATCCAGTTGTGAGGATTTCTGCTTTCTTTATGTTGAGGTGTACTTCATACTTAATGCTGTAGTCTTTGATCCATGAGTCGATGCTTCAAGTTATCTTTTGTTTCAGCAAGCAAGGTTGTGTTATCTGCATACTGCAGGTTGTTAATCAGTCATCCTCCAGTCCTGATGCCCTGTTCTTCTTCTTACGTCAGCTTCTCAGATTATTTGCTTGACACTGAATAAGTATGGTGAAAGGATACAACCATGATGCACATATTTCTTGACTTAAAATCTGTTTGAACAACTATCTGTTGGTCTACACACAAGCTTTCCATGAGCACAATCGAGTGTTACAAAATTCCCATTCCTCCTATTCCCATTCTTTGCAATGTTATCAATACTCTGTTAATATCTATAACGTCTGATGTCTTCTGATAGATAGTAAAATACAGGTGAACATCTTTCTGATGTTCTCTGCTTTCAACCAGGATTCATGTGACATCATCAACGATGTCCCTCTTTCCATGTCCTGTTTAATCTGGCTTGAACTTTAGGCAGTTCCCTGTCAATGTACTGCTGCACCTACACCAAAACTTTGTGTGTGATATTAATGATCGCCAAGTGCCAGGTGCCATCGATGATAGTTTGATGATTTCTCTATTTTGTTGGATCACTTTTCTGTGGAATGGGTACAAATATGGATCTCTTCTGGTTGATTGGCCAGGTACTGTCTTCCAAATTTCTTGGTGTAGATGTGTGAGTACCTCCATCGCTGTATCTATTTGTTGAAATATCTCAGTTAGCAATAAAATATTTTTAATAATGCTATCTACATTTTTAAAGATATGATGCTATTGTGCCCTTAATAGACTACAGCGTAGTGTAAACATAACGTTTATACACACCAAGAAACTAAAAATTTCATGTGACTAGCTTCATTGTGATATTTCTTTTCTTGCAGTATTCTAGAATTGAATCGACAATATCTCTGAAATATGCTTGTATAGATAAAATTTAAGTCCATTTTCCTTAACTTCCATCTCTCATAAGCAGGAATTTTCTTCAAGTTTTATAGACTAAAGTTGTCGGAAGCTAAGCTCACTTTTTTTGCTTGTGTCATTAAGGTTCTTTTTAAAAAAATTGCTTCATATGATGTGTGTTCTTACTGAGAGAATTATTTTCAGGATTTTCATCAGATTTTGGGAGGTATGACAAGTTTTTCCTCATGTAAATATGAAGAGGAGAAAATACATGATATGACTGTATGATGATCTGTTCATGAGTTGTTTCAGTCTTCATTTCTTTCTAATTTACAACAGAAATAGCTTTATATCTTCTCAAAAACTGAGAATCCTAGTTCTCCATTTCGCCTCATTGAATTTTTTCCTGTAATATTGACTAACATGTATATACTTCCTCATTAGTTTCTGATACCCTGCTACACCTAGCACCTAGAGAATCTCTTGTCACTAATATTGACCTTAACTTTTTAAAACACACTCATAAAAAGTAGATAATAAATATTAATTTTGACATTCTACTCTGATCCTTTATTGCCTCAGTTCTCGCTATGGTTCCATGCTACCAAAGCTGCTATTTCCATTTACAATTCGTTTCCCAAATTTAACAGCAAAATTAAAAAATATGAGACATAGGGGAGAGAAGAAGGTGGAGAGCAGAGGGCAAGATCATGTTAAGACGACACAATAAGTATAAAATGACAAAGAGAAGTGTGCTGTCATGGGCAAGGAGAGCAGAAGGAGCTGTAGATAGGTGGTATGCAAAAGTGGTTTGGATTGTATACTTTCACTTATTTGCAATAAAAAAGAAAAAATATATGAAATACATGTGACCTGGTTTCTTATTATTATTTTTTTATTTAATATGACTGAGTGAAAATGTACATTCCTGTATAAATTTACATACCCACCTATATGCAGCTTCCACTGCTCTCCCTGCCCGATGACAGCACACTATTCCTCTCTGTTCTATACATGTCTCATCCTCCCAACAGTCTCCTTTCCCCTCCTCTCCACCCACTCTCCTTCCTCCAGCCAGAAGTCTTATTTTTTGAAAAAATTATGATCTGGCTACACAATTATAGAAATTTTCTTTTATAAATAGTAAACTTCTCAATTTGCATAATTAACAAATGAATGGGAAGAAATTAGATAAAGCTAGAATCCTTTATCCCCCCTACCCTGAAAACAGAAGCTAATGCATTTTATTTATTCTCAAGATTCTATACCCTGTGGCACTCAAGCTGCATATTTTCTGAATTTAGGAGTCATTTCATTCCTTATAACATCTGTTTATGAATATATTTGTGAAAATAATTACTATTTGCAAAGTTTTATGCATAAACGTGAGGTTTAAAATAAAGAACTTTGAAGTGAACATATTTGAACCTTCTGGTAATTTTTGGAGAAAGATTATGAATGTGAGGGGTGACACAGTCTCTATAAAATTAATTTCTTCTCGTTTGTTTTAATATGTGTGCTTCCTCAAAACCAATCTGTAAGGGTTATAAACCACATTATATTATTAAAATATTATTGGCAGTGAATGTTGGTTTTTAACAGAGAATTGATTTCCATGTGATGGTAATTATTGAAGTTTGTGACAAGAATGATTATGACTTTTCACTGAAATTTTAATACTACCTATAATCCGTTGCCGTCAAGGAGATTCTGACTCATAGTGACCCTATAGAACAAAGGAGAACTGCCCTCTGTAGGGTTTCCAGGGAGTTGCTGGTGGATTTGAACTGCTGATGTTATCATTAGCAGCTGAACTCTTAACAACTGTACCGCCAGGATTCTTAAATACTGCAACAAACCAAAAAAAAAAAAAAAAAAAAAAAAAAAACACTCTAATGCCTTTCTGTAACAAAATGTCATGTTTCACAAAATACCGAATATAACACTCTTTCATGAGTATTATTTGAGAGATACTAAACTGAAAAAATGAGTATCTTGGAATTAATAAAATGGGGTATGATCAAAGCTCAATTGATAATTTTTTGTTCTTTTTGTTATATCAAAACTTAGTGATCAGAAATACATGAATGCCACTGGTAGGGATTATTAATTAGTATCTAATTGAAGAAATAGGAATAAAAGTCTGACAATCTATTTCTGATAATTAGCCAGTGAAAATCCTATGTATCAGAACAGTCTGATCTACAACTGATTGGTGGGATGGAGCAAGATCAACACTGTTTTGTTACACTGTGCATGGGTCCCCGTGAGTCACAGGAAGACTTGACAGGTAATAACTGAAGGAAACTGACCAATAGGTTATACTATTAAGACTTCTGTAGTGAACTGTAGAACATTTAATATTAATATGTTCTTAGAAAATGATAATTTTAAATTACATAGTTGTTATTGTTAAGTGCCCTGGAGTCATTTTCAACTCATAGTGACTCAGTGTATAAGAGAACAAAACATTCCTTGGTCCTGTGCTTTCCTTACAATAACAGGTATGTTTGAGCCCATTGTTGCAACGACTATGTCTATTTATCTCACTGAAGGTCTTCTTCTTGTTTGCTGACCGTCTACTTTACCAAGCATGATGTCCATCTCCAGGGACTGGTCCCTCCTGATAATATTTCTGAAGTATGAAGCTACATATTATATGGCAATACTCCAATAACTGATATTCTATTACTTCCTTAATATTTCTATTTTTCATTTTATTTTTAGGTGTAAAATATCTCAACTGTACATGGAAGAATAGAAAGGAATATAATTAATATCTTGTATCTATTTTTGAATGCATCAAACATTTATACTACATTTGCTTCACTTATATTGTTTTAATGAACAAAATAATATAGGGAGAAGTTTATAGGTCTCATGCTGAAAACTCTCATATTCCATTCCCTTGCCCGTTATTCCATTGGGCTATATTTTTGTTATTTGTTTATAGGCATTGCTATATATATTATACACTGATGGTCATAGCTTTTTCAAATCTGTGGATTTGAATTCCTCTCATATCACTTTGTACAGACTTTTGCAATCTGAAATGTTGAGGACCCCTCTTTAATAAACAGGGGGATTTATTAGACACCATCTGCATTGTATGATAGGTGGTTTGATTGGAAAATGAAGTAGATGCATTGTAAAACGGGCTGCAGTCATCATTAGTACCAGCCTTCAAGAATGCACCAGTCAATACCGTGTGGCCAGCTGAGCTCTCCAGCCTTCTCTAGTCCCTGCTCGTTTTCCCTTCTTGCTTACCTCCGGCTACATGGCTCTCTAAGTTTCTGTTGTGATCTTATTTAATTACATTTGTTTTTCTGTTTGTTTGCATACTGTTTCTTTTTCTCTGCTTTTATTTTCAGCTTTCCTATGTGGTTAAGTTTTTGTTTTTTGCCATCAAAACACCATACACATGGATTTTATTTTTTACTCATTCTGGTAAAATTTGTCTTCTAGAGTTTTTTTTTTTTTAATGATTGAGTGAAAATGTGTATTTCCATATAAATTTATATGCCCACATATGTGCAGCTCCCACTGCTCTCCCTGTCCGGTGACTGCAGACTTTGTCTCCATTCTATACATGTCACATCCTCCCACCAATCTCCTATCCCCTCCTCTCCACCCTCTCTCCCACCTCCAGTAAGAGGTCAGCAGGATGACATCCCATAGATGCATAAAATCATAAAGTGCACACTCGATGTGGTCACTCTGTGTCACAAAGTGCTATCCATTCCTGTCCGAAGAGTTGACCTCTATTGCGATTATGAACAGAGACAGCATCAGAGTCAGAGGCCATGCCCCCAGTGGAACCCTGAGGCCCCTGGACCATCAATTGTGGTCTTTTAGTGAAGTTCTCAGGGTGTACTCCTTTTTATCCTCGTGTTGCCAGTGAGACTCAACTTTGTGAGCCCCATCATAGCTATCACTGGTGGTGACTGGATGCCATCCAGTTCTTCCAGTCACAAGTCGATGTAGTCAGCCCCTCACATTTGTCTCTCTGTCTTCCAGGTTGCCTTTCCCCCATGTCATTTTGGTGCTTGGTGATCATCCATTCCTGCTGAGTTGGGACCATTTGGTGTACCTCAGATGGCAGCTTGGCAGCTTTTAAGACCTCAGATGCCACTCACCAATGTGGGACGCAGAAGACTCTCTTAGCAAAATGCTATTTGTGCCAGTTGGCCTCGATTTCCATTTCCCCTGACAGCATGGTCCCCTTCTAGGGTTTTTAAATTTGGTTTCACTGTGATAACTTAAATATTTGAAATTATTTCTACTGTCTAGGTTTATAAAGAGATATTACCTCAGAGATGCTACAAGTTCAGTTCCAGACCACCACAATAAAATGAGCAACATGAATTTTTTTGTTGTCCCCAAGCATGTAAAATTTGTTTACACCATGCTGTAATCTATTAGGTGTGCAGTAGCATTGTTTCTTAAGACAAAAGTATAAAGTTTAATTAAGAAAAACTTTTTATTGCTAAAAAAATGCTAACCATCATATGAGCCCCCAGGGAGTCAAAATCTTTTTGCTGGTGGAGGGTCTTGCCTTGATACTGATGGCTGCTGACTTATCAGGGTGGTGGTTGCTGAAGGTGGGGTGGCTGTGGCAATTTCTTAAAATAAGACAACAATGAAGTTTGCCATGTGGATTTATTCTTCCTTTCACAAAATATTTTTCTGTATCATGTGATGCTGTTTGATAGCATTTTACCATAGTAAAACTTTTATCAAAGTTGGAGTCATTTCTTTCAAACCCTTTCTCAACTAGGATTATATAATATCCTAAATGCTTTTTGTTGTCATTTTGCCAATATTCGAGACATCTTCACCACGAGTAGATTTCATCTCAAGAAACCACTGTCTTGGCTCATCTGTAAGAAACAAGCAGCTCCACATCTGTTAAAGTTTTATCACGAGATCGCAGAAATTCAGTCTCATCTTCAGGCTCCACTTCCGGTTTTAGTTCTCATGCCATTTCCACCACATCTGCAGTTACTTCTTCCACTGAAGTCACTGAACCCCATGAAAGTCATCCACAATGGTTGGAACCAGTTTCTACACAACTCCTGCTAATATGCTGTTTAGACCTCCTCCCATGAATCACAAATATTCTTAGAGGCATCAAATGGTGAATATTTTCCATAAGGTTTTCAATTTACTCTGTCCAGATCCATCAGATGTTCTGTAGTTCAGGCTTTGTTGTTCCACTATGGATCAACAGAATATAGCTCTCCATTGTTTGTAACAGTAAATGAGCATTGGCTTCATGACCTTGATGACCTTAAAGTCATCAGCTGTATCAGAGCCTGACAGGAAAGTCAGCCTGTCCTTTGAAACTCTGAAGTCAGGCATTCACTTCTCCTCTTTAGCTATGAAAGTCCTAGATGGGATCATCTTCCAACTTAAGGCTGTTTTGTCTGCATTGAAAATCTGTTGTTTAGTGAAGCCACCTTCATCAATTGTCTTATCTACACAAGTTTTCTGGATAATTTTGATGAAGCATCTACATCAGTACTTGCTGCTTCACCTTACTTTTTTATGTTATGGAGAGAACTTCTTTCCCTAAACCTCATGAACCAAACCCTACCACCTTCAAACGTTTCTTCTATTTCCTCCTCACCTCTCTGTCAGCATTTATAGAATTGAAGAGTTAGGACTTCACTCTGGATTAGTCTCTGGTTTATAAGAATGTCGTGGCTGGGCTTATCTTCTATACAGACCACTAAAAAGTCCTCCATTATCAGCAACAATGCTGTTTTGCTTTCTTATCATTTGTGTGCTCACTAGAGAAGTACAATTTCTTTCAAGAGTTTATATCTTGCGTTCACAATTTAGAGAGCTGTTTGGCACAAGGTGCCTAGTTTGGGGCCTGTCTTGGCTCTAGGCATGGCTTCCTCACTAAGCTTAATCACTTCTAGCTTTATTTTAAGGTGAGAGACTTGTGACTCTTCCATTCACTTCAACACTTAAAGGTCGTTGTAGAGTTATTAACTGGCCTAATCTCAGTATTGTTCTGACTCAGGGAATAGGGAGACCCAAGGAAAGGGAGAGAGATAGGGTGGGGGATAGGGGGTGAGGAGGGACAGTTAGTGGTGGAGCAGTCAGAACACACACAACATTTATCAGTTAAGTTTGTCATCTCGTATGGGTTTAGCTTGTCTTGCCCTGAAATAATTCCTATAGTAACATTAAAGATCACTGAACACGGATCACTATGCCAAGCCAAAGCCAAGACAGATATAATAATGATGAAAAAAATCAAAATATTACAAGAATTGCCAAAACGTGACAGACATGGTTTAGCACATGCTGCTGGAAAATGCCAATGATAGAGTTGACGAACACACTGTTGCCACATAAACTTCAATTAGTGAAGCATGCAATATCTGCAAAGTGAAATAACTTAAAGCACAATAAAATGAGGTGGGCCTGCATAGTAACGTGCCTTCAAATTATTTATTTCCTTCATCCCTACCCTTTTTTGAGGATCCCTGGGTGTGTAGTGATTAAATCCATCAGCTGCTAGCCAAAAGGTTACCAGCCATTCCTTGGAAGACAGATGTGGTTCCATAATGATATACAGTCTAGGAAATCCTATGGGAAAGTTCTACTCTGTCCCAGAGGGTTGCTATGAATCAGAAGCAAATCTGTGATGGTGGGTTTTGGAGGTTTCCCTTCTGCTCGGCTGATAAAGGTTTCAATATTCCTTTTTGTTTCCTTTTTTATTTGGAAGCTAATGATATTTTTACTCTTTTATTTGTTAACCTTATACATTAAAATATACACGTAAACATGATTCTCAGTGAATTTATTTTCAGCTTTCCAATCACACAGGATTTAGTATGTTTTAACTTATGTTGAGTATCTCCCATCACTATTTAATTTCTGTTTTGTGCTTTAGTTTTATTCTAACAAATATAGGTATTGGTTATTATAACAAAAAAATCATGTTTATGAACATAAATTTGTTGATTTTTATATCAACATTGTAATTAGTATCACACATGTTCCTTTTGTGTTCGTATTTCCTATTGCATAAGCACACCTTTTTATGTCAGGTACACTGATTCAATAGTTGTAGATCTTAAAATCTAGTTTATTTGTGCCTCTGCTTATAGCTAAGAGGATGTAACAGAGAACGTGTTTACCCTTCCAGCTGAAATCACCAAAAAACAAGCAAAATATATGAAGCAACAGTTTTCAAAGTACTAAACATCAGGCATGAAAGAGCAATAGTACCTAAACATAGAAACCACATTATGATGCATAAAGAGAAGAAAAATCAAATCATTTGAATCTTACTCAGAACTAACACAGCAGTTAGAATTAGCAGACAAGGATGTTAAAAGACTTAAAATAGGTTATAATAGTTATGTAGAGAAGGAAAATACAAGACATAAGAAGGAATAAAATTTCTAAATATGAAAAATAGAATATACGACTTGAAAAATACCCTGAAATGCCTAATGACACATTTCTTATTGTAAGAGAAAAAATTGTTAAATATAAAATTTGTTGTTTTAGGAGCCATCAAGTTGGCTCCAACACATAGCAACCCTGGGTACAACAGAACAGAACACTGACCAGTCTCAGGCCATCCTCACAATCACTGTGACACTTGAGTCCACTCTTGCAGCCACTGTGCCAATCCATTGCCTTCAATGTCTTCTTTTTTGTTAGCCCTCTACTTTACTAAGCATAATGACCTCCAGGGACTGGTCCCTACTAATAACATGTAGAAAGTATGTGCTTCTAAAAATCATTCCAGCTGTACTATTTCCAAAAGCAACTTTTTCATTCTTTGGACAGTACATGTTATGTATATTTAATATACTTCACCAACTTGTAATTCAAAAGGGTCAGTTCTTCATTGGTCTTGTCCAGCGTTTGTATGCATGTAAGGCATTTGAAAATACCATGATTTGGGTCAGGGGCACCTTAGTCTTCATAATGAAATGTTGCTTTTTAACACTTCAAAGAGGTGGTTTGCAGCAGAGTTGCTCAATGCAAAACATTGTTTAATTTCCTGACTGCTGTGCCTGTGGACATTGATAGTGGATTCAAGTAAAATGAAATCCTTGACAATTTTGATCTTTTCTCCATTTATCATGGTGTAGCTTACTGGTCTAGTTCTGAGGACTTTTCTTTATGTTGAGGTGCAATCCATATTGGAAGCTGTAGTCTTTGGTCACCATCAGTAAATATGTAGTTCCTCTGCAGTTTCTGGAAGAAGGGTTGTGTAATTTGCATATCACAGATTGTTAATTAATCTTCTTCCAAATCCGAGACCCCATTCTTCTTCATATAGTCCAGTTTCTTGGATTATTTGCTCAGCACAGAGACTGAGTAAGTATAGTGAGAAGATACGAGCTGGACACACACTTTTCCTAATTTGAAACCATGCAGTATTCCCTTATTCTCTTAGAACAACTGCGTCTTGGTCTAAGTATAGTGTTCTCATCAGCATAATTCAGTGTTCTAGAATTCTTATTCTTCACAATATTACTCATGGTCAATAAAACACTGGTAAACATCTTTTTGGTGTTCTCTGCTTTCAGCCAAGATCCATCTGACATTAGTAGTGATATCCTTCATTCTACATTCTTTTCTGAATCCAGCTTGAATTTCATGGAGTTCCCTGTCAGTGTACTGCTACAACAACTTTTGAGTTGGGTGGTATAAATGATATTGTTCAATAATTTCCACTTTCTGTTATATCATCTTTCTTTAGAATGGGCACAAATATGTGTATCTCCCATTCAGTTAGCCAGGAAGCTGTCTTCCAAATTTCTGGACATAGGAAATTGAGTACCTCCAGTACTGCATCCATTTGTTGAAACCTCCTTACTGGCATTCTATCAATTCATGGAGATTTGCTGTTCCCTTCAGTGAAGCTTGGCTCAGTGAAGCTTGGGCTTTACCCTTCATTACTATTGGTTCTTGATCATATGCTATTTCCTATAACTAACTAGACCCATAAAAAAAGATAATTGAAAATGTAAGTTAAAAAACTCCCCCACCCTCAAACAAGAGCCCTGGCCTGGATGGCATCACTGGAGAATTCTACTACCAAAATTTCAGAGAACGGGAAGCAGACAAGTGTGCCCGTTGTCACTTCTTTTATTCAACATTGTGTTCAGGGTTCTAGCCAAAGCATCAGGCTAGAGAAAGAAATAAAGGGCATCCAAATTGGTAAGGAAAAAGTAAAAGTTTCCCTATTTCCATATTTGCAGATGATATGATCTTATACACAGAAAACTGGAAAGAATCCACAAAAACAAACAAACAAACAAACAAACAAAAAACTAGCCAAGTGCCATCGAGTCGGATCCAACTCATGGAGACCTACTGGAACTAATAGAAGAGCTCAGCAACACGTCAGGATACAAGATAAACATTACAAAAATCAGTTGGATTACTCTACATCAACAAAGAACATCAAAGAGAAAATGACTGAATCAATATAATTGACAATAGCCCCCAAGAAGATGAAATACTTAGGAATAAATCTAGCCCGAGATGTAGAAGACCTATGCAAAGAAAACCACAAGACTCTACTGCAAGAAACCAAAAGACATCTAAGCTGAGACACTTAACTAGCTCATGGATAGGAAGACTCAACATTCTGAAAATGAGTATTCTACCCAAACCAATCTACAGATACAGTAAAATCTCTGTCTGAATTCCAACAGCATTTTTAACGAGATGGGGAAACAAATCACCAACTTTATATGGAAAGGGAAGAAGCCCCAGATAATTAAAGCATTACTGAAGAACATACCTGACTTTAGAACCACTATGGTAGTCAAAACGGCATCGTACTACTACAACAACCAATATATAGACCAATGGAATAGAATTGGGAATCGAGACATCAAATAAGCCATCTACGAGTAGTGGATATTTGACAAAGGCCCAAAGTCCACTAATTGAGAAAAAAAAGTCTCTTTAACAAATAGTGTTGGCATAACTGGATATCCTTCTGCAAAAAATGAAACAAGACCCATGTCTCACACCGTGAATAAAAACTAATTCAAATGGATCAACAACCTAAATATAAAATCTAAAACAATAAAGATCATGGAATTAAAAATAAGGACAATGCTAGGAGCCATAATACGTGGCATGAACAGAATATAAAACATTACTAACAACGCATAAACACCAGAAGAGAAAACTGGTAACTGGGAACTAATAAAACTCATGTACTACCTCCTGAAATGGTTGAATGTTGACAAATTGTTTTTGCAGTGACTCTGTGTATTCCTTCCATCCATCTTCTTTTGATAATTCCTGTATCATTCAAAATTTTCCCAGCAGAATCCTACAGTATTGCCACTCCAAGCTTGAATTTTTTTCTTCAATGTTTTCAACTTGAGAAATTCTGAGAGTGTTCTTCTTTTTTGGTTTTCTAACTTCAGGTCTTTGCACCTTTCATTGTAACATTTTCCTTTGTCTTCTTGAGCCACCCTTTGAAATCTCTTCAGCTCTTCATCATTTCTTTATTTTTCTTTAGCTATTTTACTTTCAGGTGCAAGTTTTATAGTCTCTTCTGACATCTGCTCTGGTCTTTTCTTTCTTTCTTGTCTTTTTATTGACCTTTTGCTTTCTTCTTGTGTGATGTCTTCAAGTATTACGTCTTGGATGTCTTCCGACAACTTGTCTGATCTTTGATCACTAGTATTCAGTACATCAAATCTACTCTTGAGATGGTCTCTAAATTCAGGTGGGATATATTCAAGGTTGTATTTAGGCATTTGTGGACTGTTCCTAGTTTTCTTCCACTTCACCTTCAACTTGCATATGAGCAATTGATGGTCTGTTTCACAGTTTGCCCCTAGCCCTATTCTGACTGGTGATACTGAGAGTTTTCATTGTGTCTTTCCACAGATGTAGTTGATTTGATTTCTGTGTACTCTATCTGGTGAGATCCATATGTAGAGTCACTGTTTATGTTGCTGAGAAAAGTAATTTGCAGTGAAGAAGTCACTGATCTTGCAAAATTCTATCATGCAATCTCCAGTGTCATTTCTGTCACCAAGTCTATATTTCCCGGCTACTGATCCTTTTTTTATTCCAGTTTTTGCATTCAAATCACCAGTATTTATGAATACATCATAACTGCACTTTTGATGAATTTTGGACTACAGAAATTGGTAAAAATCTTTGATCTCCTGACTGCTGGCATTAGTAGTTGGTGGATAAATTTGAATAACAGTTGTATTAACTGGTTTCTCTTGTAAATGTATAGATATTATCCCTTCACTGACAGCATTGCACTTTAGGGTAGATCTTGAAATGTTCTTTTTGAAGATGAACGCAACACCATTCCTCATCAAGTTGTTTGATTCAAAATGGCCCAAAACAGTTCACTTCAGCTTTCTAATTCATAGAATATCATTCTTTATGAATTCCATTTCATTTTTGATGACTTTCAGTGTTACTAGATTCATACTTCAGACATTCCATGTTCTGATTATTAACAGATGTTTACAGCTGTTCTCATTTTGAGTCATGCCATATCAGCAAATGTAGGTCCAGAAGGCTTGGACCATCAAGGATGACTCTCTTTTGAGGAGGCAGCTCTTCTACAGTCGTATATAGAGTGCCTTCCAAACTCAGAGGTTCATATTCTGGGACTGTACCAATATTCTGCTGATATTTGTAAGGTTTTCATTAGCCAGTTTTTCAGGAATAAATCATCACATCCTTCTTCCTAATCTGTTTTACTCTAGAAGCACGGGTGAAAACTGTCCACCATGTATGATCCTTCTGGTACTTGAATACTATTGGGGTAAAAACTTAATAATAGAGAATATCCAAAATAAAATTCAGAGATAAAGTGGAATAAAAATGATAAAAAGAGCATTAGTGATCTGTGGGAACTTCTAACAGCTTAAGAAAATTGTAATTGGCATTCTCAAGTGAAAGAGAATGGACAGCAGAATAACATATTTGAAGGTAATAAAGCCAAAAACTTTCCAAACGATGAAAAGTATAAACCCACATATATAATAATCACAGTGAAACTGAAGTACAAGAAACATGATAATAAAAATTATATCAAAGCACACTATAATCAGATTTCTCAAAAATCAGTGCAAAAGAATATATTTCAAGAAAGCTCATATACAGAGGAACAAAAAATAAAGATGACAGCCAAATTCCCATCAAAATGGTGAGAAAAGACATTGTGGCACATCTTTAAAGCACTGAAGGAAAAAGTAAACTGTCGACCTGGAATTCTATACTTCATGAAAATATGTTAAGTTAAATATTCTTCCAGATGTACAAAAGCTACAACAAGTCTTCACAGGCAGATCAGCATGGCAAGAAATGTTTGAGGAAGTCCTTCAGGCTGGAAGTAAATTATTGCAGATGGAAAAGTGAATCTTCATAAAGGTGATGACTTCATGGGTAAATGTATTTTTTTTATTATTTAGATCTCTTTAGGGATAATTGACTTAAATGAATTAAATCATGTGATGTAGTATACCAATGTAAGAGATTTATGACATAAATAAAAGGAAAATGATTGACAACAGTAGCACAAAAGTCATCAAAGGAGAATTAAAATTAAAATTATTCTATCCTGAGGTACTTAGAATATAGGAGGAAGCCTGGTGGTGCAGTAGTTAAGAACTTGGCAATTTACCAAGTGGCTGGCAGTTCAAATCCGCTAGGTGTTCCTTGGAAAACCTATGATGAGGTTCCATTCTGTAATGTAGGGTAACTATGAGTCAGAATAGACTCAATGGATTTGGTCTTATTTATTTATTTATTGATAGTACAAGTGACGTGGTATAATATAACTTAAAGGTATACTTTGATAAGTTAACGATATATAATCTGTTTCTAAAGGACTTGGTAAATTAGCAAAACAACTTAGGAAATAAAATCATAAAACATGCTGAGTTAATCCCAAAGGAGGCAAAAATGAGGAACAAAGAAAAAAAGCACAAATGGTTTATATTTAACCATATTGATAAATGGTATAAATACACCAGTGATATTATAAAGTTTGTCAGGCCATATTAAAAGAAAAACCCAACAATGGGCTGGGTACAAGAAATTCAATTTAACTGTAAAAATCCAGTAGGTTAGAAGTAAAAGGATTGAAAAATACATGGCACAACATTACTAATCAACAAAAAGATCTAGTAGCTATATTAATATCATAAAAATTAATTTCAGAGCAAAGAAGATGATGAGAGACTAAAAATTAATTTCATAATGATGAAGTAGTTACTAAGAGGTACAGAAATTCTGAATGGTCCTTCACCTAACAACAGAACTTCATATAAGATAAATCAAAAACTGATAGTTCAAGAAAGAGACAAATGTTTAATTTTAGTCAGTGATTTCATTCACTTTCAATAGTTAATAGAACAAGTAGAAATTCATTACAAATATAGAAGTTTTAACAAAATGACACTAAATTTATTTAACTGACATTTATAGAACACACTAACAGCAAAATCAATATTCTTTTCGAGCAAACATGAAGCATTTACTAAGACCATATGTTGGGCCATAAAGTTCAATAAATTAAAAATAATTAAATCATGTAAAGTATTTTCTGACCACAGGGGACTTAAATTAGAATCAACAGTGGAAAGAAAATTGAGAAATTCACCAATACCTTGAAATTAAGCAAAACACTTCTAAATAACATCAATCAAAGAGGAGATTACAAGATAAATTAGAGAATATTTTGAACTAACTGAAAATCCAACATGCTAAAATTCAGCTAAAACAATATTTAGAGGAAATGTATAACTTTAAGTAAGAATTTTTAAAAGAAGGAATATCTCCAAGCAGTAATCTGTGTTTCCACCTGGAGAACCTAGAAAGACAGAAGCAAATCAAACCCAAAGCAAGCAGAAAAAAACAATAAATATTATCATAAAAATCAGTAAAAATCAAAACCCAGAAAATAATACTGCAAACCAATGAAATCAACAGTTCTTCTCTTGAAAAGATTTTTTTTTTTAAATTACTGAGATAAGATTGATGAAGAAGAAAAAAGAAAACACAATATGCTAGTATAAAAAATACGAGAGGAAGCATCACTACTGACCTTACAGAATGAAAGAGATTATAAGGGACTATTGATAGGTACATTATGTCAACAAAAAGCAGAAACTCAAGTGAAATGAACAAGTTCTTAGAAACAAATTAGCAAAACCGACTGAAGAAGAGATTAAAAAATATAATTAAACCCCAAACAATTGAACACATAAAACTGGTAATTAAATTTTCCCACAAAGAAAAGCACAGAAGTCCTTACTAATGAACTTTATTTTTTGAAGAATAAATAATACCAATATTTTGTTTCATTTTCTAAATTAGTGTTCTTTTTTGATAAAATCTTTTTTTTGCATTCCTAAGCTTTTAATATCTTTGACAAACACAAATTTCTATTGCAATAAATTATTACTGTCAGTACTGATTTAATTGGCTTTTATTAGCATTAGATTTTTTTGTGCTTGAGACTTTTTACTTTGTAGCTCTGTTTTGAATGTGTAGGTTCTATTTTCTTCCTTCTCCCTCTTTTTCTGATGATATTCTTTTTTTCCTCCTCTGTATTTCCTTCCAACATTCAGAAATTTTATGTTTTCCTCCACTCAGCCTTTTGAAACCAGTTTTTATGACAGTTCAGATTTATTACATTTAATACACAGTGATTACCTTAGGTATTTCACTTTTAGTCATAGTAGTTTGCTTAGGTTGTTTGTTTTGCTCCTCAGAAATCTATGTCTATGAGGTTCTTGAACTCATCCTAGAAAAAGTGCTACATACCTCACTGCTGGATATCACTACAGTCACCTTCAAAGCACGCCCTTTGGGAAGCTATGTGCCCATATCAGCACCTAGCCCACCCTTCAAAGCAATTTTGGAACTCTTTCTCTGGAATGGTCATCAGAGCTGTTGTTATATTATCCTTGATGTCCTGAATGCCATCAAAATACTTCCTTTCAATATTTCCTCTATCTTTGGGTAAAAAAAGTCACTGGAGGTCAGATTAGGTGAGGGGTGGTGGTGTTCCGATACAATTATTTGTTTACTGGCTAAAAACTCCCTCACAGACAACTATGCAATTAAGTTTGCACACTTGCCACCATGTGCAGTGGCCATCCTAGAAAAAGTTCCAAAATTGCTTTGAAAGGTGAGCTAGGTGCTGGCATCAGTACGTAGCTTCACAAGGGGAGTGCTTGGAAGGTGACCACAGTAATATTCAGCAATGAGGTAGGTAGCAATGAATTTCATGGACTTAATTGTCCCACCATCTTATGTTCTGTTCCTGGAAGCTTATAAGCTAACTAGACACTTCAGATCCAGGTAGTATTTGGCAGCATTTTTTTTTCCAATCCTCCAGAGAGGAGCTAGGAAACCTCCATCAAGTTTCAGTTTCAAGCACTGAGCATGAGTTTATTTTCTCTTATACCCAGTGTAGATAATTTTCAAGTGCCTCTTATTTTATAGGTGCAAAATTCCCAAGCTGGGTGTTGCCTGCTTCAACTTTTTATAGAGTAGCAATATATTCTTTTGTTAACTGTCATATTTTTAAAGATAAGTTTTTTTTTTTCTTTTTTAATTCTGTTTGTCTATAGGTTCTACAAAATGTGTGTTATGACTAAAAGCCTACATGGTATTACAGATTTGATTCTCTTGGAAATTTTTCTAACTTCTTCTTATTGAACAGAATCTCCATAATTTAAAAACCAGGCACATTAAAATGAGGACACTGCCTCTGAGATACAATTAATTTAACTAAATATCAATATTCTATAAAAGTCCTGGGATACTTCTGCTTCAAAGTTTTAATACTTTCAGTTTGAAGCATGATTGCAAGACATTTCCCATTGTCAGAGGAGATAAGAAAAAAAAATCAGATGGGTTAGATATCTTTTTGCCAGTTGTATTTTTTAGCTACATAAATAATTGCCAACTTATTTGGAGACTCTGTAACTGGCTTAAACCCTGTTTTAGAAATGGTAAATGCTTATATTTGGATTATGCTATATAAACATCATGGATTGACAGGGTGCTCCATTCATTCACTCACTAAGTACAGCATCTGCCATCTTCGACACTGCCAGTCATTATGCTAAAGAGAAAATGTAAAGCAAATTCCGTAAGATCTCATGCTTGGAAGTGAAGAACAAACCTTCAGCTCATAATTTATTGACTTGAATAAGTCAAATGCTCTCACTCAGCTATAAATGTGACCTTGCCACATAGAATACACAGGAATCGAGTTGACTACATCTGTGGAAGGAGACCATGTAGAAGCTTAATATTATTGGTCACAGAAGACAGGGACCAACTGCCAAACAGACCATCAAATACTCATGAGCAAATTCAAACTGAAGCTGAAGAAAATTAAAACAAATCCACAAGAGCCCAAGTACAACATTGAGTATATCCCACCTGAATTTAGAGACTATCTCAAGAATAGATTTGACTTATTAAACACTAATGACAGAAGATCAGAGAAGTTTTGGAAAGACATCAAACAATCATACATGATGAAAGCAAAAAGTCACTAAAAAGACAGGAGAGAAAACACCAAAGTCTGTATCAGAAGATACAGATACTGTTGAATGTAAAGCAGCTAAAGCAAATGGAAGAAACTATGAAGACCTGAACAGAAGATTTTAAAAGGTGACTTGAGAAGACAAAGTAAATATTATAATGAAATGTGAAAAGACCTGGAGTTAGAAAACCAAAAGGGAAGAACACACCCAGCATTTCTCAAGATCAAAGACCTGAAGGAAAATTAAAGTCTTGAGCTGCAATATGATTCTGTGGACAGAATATTGAATGACTCAGGAAGTACCAAAAGAAGATGGAAGTAATGCACAGAATCACTGTATCGAAAAGAACTAGTTGACATTCAACCATTTCAGGATGTAGCACATGATCAAGAACTGATGATACTGAAGGTGTAAGTCAAAGCTGAGCTGAAGGCTTTGGTGAAAAATAAGGCTCCAGGAAATGAGAGATTATCACCTGAGATGTTACAGCAAACGTATGCACCACTAGATGTTCTAACTCATCTGTGTTAAGAAATTTGGAAGATAGCTACTTGGCCAACTGACTGGAAGAGATACATATTTGTGCCTATTCTAAAAAAAAGTGATCCAACAGGATGTGAAATCATCGATCAATATCATTAATATGACATGCAAGTAAATATTTCCTGAAGATCATTCAAAAACAGTTGCAGCAGTACATCAACAGGGAACTTCTAGAAATTCAAGACGGATTCAGAAGAGGACGTGGAACAACGGATATCGTTGCTAATGTCAGATGGATTTTTGCTGAAAGCAGGGAATACCATAAAGATGTTTACCTGTGTTTTATTGACTGCAAAGACATTTGATTGTGTGGTTCATAACAAATTATGGATAACACTGCAAAGAAAGGGAATTTCAGATCACTTAAGTGTACTCATGAAGAACCTGTGCGTAGATCAAGAGGCAGTCATTCTGACAGAACAGGGGGATTGTTATGGATTGACTCATATCCTCCCAAAAATGTGTGTAGCGATTTGGCTAGGCCATAATTCCTGGTATTGTGTGATGTTCCTCCACATTATAAATCCTGCTTCACTGATGTTAATGAGGGAGGAGGGTGGTGATTGTGTTAGTGAGGCAGGACTCAACCCTAAGAATGTATTGTGCCTTGAGGCAATCTCTTGGGATATAAAGGAAAGGAAAGGAAAGCTAGCTGAGAGTTGGAGACTTCATACTCCTAAAAAGCAGTGTTGGGAGCAGGGCACATCATTTGGAAAGGACCCAGTGTCCCTGCACCTCAGAAGCTCCCAGTCCAGGGAAGATTGATGACAAGGGCCTTCCTCTAGTGCCAACAAAGAAAGCCTTCCCCTGCAGATGACATCCTGAATTTGGACTTTTAGCCTACTGGACTGTGGCAGAATAAAATTTCTCTTTTAAAACCATCCACTTGTGGTATCTATTATGACAGCACTAGGTGGCTAAGGCAGGGATACTGTGTGGTTTAAAATCAGAAAAGGTGAGCATCAAGGCTGTATCCTTTTACCATATTTACTCACTCTGTACGCTGCGTAAATAATGCAAGAAGCTGCACTATTTGAAGAAGAATGGATGTCAGGCTGGAGGATGATTCGTTAACAATCTGCTTTACTTGGTTGACACAGCCTTGTTTACTGAAGGTAAAGAAAATATGAAGCATTTACTGATAAAGACCAAAGACCATAAGATTCAGTATGGATTATACGTCAGCATCAAGAAAACAAAAATCCCCACAACCAGACCAGTAAACAACATCATGATAAATAGAGAAAAGATTGAGGTTGTCAAGGATTTCATTTTACTTGGACCCACAGTGAACACCCATGGAAGCAGCAGTCAGGAAACTGAATCAAATTTGCTGCAAAAGCCCTCTTTAAACTGTTGAAAACAGAAGATGTCACTTTGAGGACTACAGTGCTTCTGATCCAAGTCATAGTATTTTCAGTTTCTTCGTATACATGTGAAGCATGGACAATGAAGAAGAATGACTGAAGAATAGTTGATCCCTTTGAATTACAGCATTGCCAAAGAATATTTGACTACACCGTGGAGTACCAGAAGGACAAACCAATCTGTCTTGGAAGAGTACAGCCAGGATGTTCGTTTGAAGCCAGGAGGATGAGTCTTCATCTCAGGTACTTGAAATATGTTCATAGAAGGGAACAGTACCTGGAGAGGGGCATCATTCTTGATAAAGTAGAGGGTCAGCGAAAAAGAGGAAGACCCTCAAAGAGATGGATTGATACAATGAATGCCACGATGGGCTCAAGTTTAATAGTTTTGAGCATGGTTCAGTGTTTCACACTATCGTGTATACATTGTTATGAGTTGGAACTGACTTGATGACATCCAACAACAACAGTGGCACAAACCAATATGCACTCAGCTACTAACTGCAACGTTGGCCGTTCAAGCCTCCCCAGAAACACCTTGGAAGAAGTACCTGGTGATTTCACTCTGAAAGGTCATAGTCTTGAAAACCCAATGGAGGGCATTTCTACATAGCAACACATAGGGTTGTCGTTAGATTCAACTCAGTAGCAACTGGCAGGATTGCATTGGGGTAGAAATTTAACATAAATTTACAAAAACTCACGTGCTTAGTTCCCATGAACCCAATTATTTTTTTTCAGTCTATGCAATACATCCAACAATAATAAATAAATAAATAAATCGCTACTGTTGAGTTGATTCCTACTCATAGCAACCGCTACTGTTGAGTTGATTCTAACTCATAGCAATCTTATAGGACAGAGTAGAACTACCCCATAGAGTTTCCAAGGAGCACCTGGTGAATGTGAACTGCCAAATTTTGGTTAGCAATCGTAACACTTAATCACTATGTAAGTCATATTCTGTTCAGGAAGTACTCAGTTACAGATCTAGGCAACATGGTAAAACTAGTTTAACTCCTTTAAAATACTCTATCATTTCTTTGGGAATCTATGCATAGCAAATCTTAACAACTGATTGGAATATCCATAGATAGTCATAGTATTTAAGCAAACTAAACCATAACAGTGACCTGAATTGTATTAATAAGTATTTTTTACAGTACTTTGTTATTTGAACAAACATAATCAAAATGATAAAGAACATGGACAGCTAATTAATTTACAGCACTGCTTCTCTTTTTTTCAGCCTGAGCACTATGACAATCCTTATAGGTTAAAATTGTAACTATGATTTTAATCCCTTATTGAAACGGGCCTCATGTTTTGTTTCAAATTTTGCCTGTATGACTCATTTTTTCCACACAAGATTAGTAGAGTTAAGAAAATGGATGTAAATGAGGGCATAGCTCTACCACTTTTATTCCCCTGGTTATGTGTTTTGCATCTTGTAATTGCATGGATACTTACTATTTTCCTGTATTTCTAGATTAGTAATTAATTAATTAGTGAGATATTTACTGTGAACATACTTTAGCCCATATGACCAAAAACAGCTATTGCTTTCATTGTTCTGTGGGTTAAATTTAGTCAAGATGTAGTTCTTAAATCATTTCATAAATATTCTTTCTTGTTGAGATATAAGTTACACACAAAGTAAATTGATCTTAATTGTTCAGTTTGCTGAATGTTAACAGTAGCTTACACACTCACGTCAACTATTATCTAAAGCAAGGTACAGAACATACCCAAAACCCCAGAACATTCCTTTATGCTTATTTTTAGTAATTTCAATGTCTCCACCCAGAAACATTCCCTTAGACTACATATAACTAGAATAATGATTTTGAGAGTGGACTATGTCGCTAAATGTAATGGTGCAGATACTAATCATTGCATGTATCGTTTGTTTTTTGTGTGTATATGTGTGTGCTGTGGGAGGGGGTTATTGATTACTATGAATATACCACAATTCATTTATACATTTTTCTTATGTTGGCTATTTGAGTTACTTATTGTTTGGAACCTCAGGCAGTTGCTTCAGAGACTTATTGTAAGAATTAAATATGTAATTCATTTAGATAGTTAGCATAGCACCTGTCATTTAGTAAGCTTTTGATAAAAGCTATTTTAAACTGTATGAACAATTATGTCAGTAAGTATGCTTTCATATAAATAATTTACTTTATCTGCTTGTCAACAAAGAGAGGAATGGGTTATTTGGCCTCCTAAGAATTTCGAAGATCAAATAAGAAAAAAAAATTACT
Source organism: Heterohyrax brucei (assembly GCA_028571685.1). Lineage (NCBI taxonomy): Eukaryota > Metazoa > Chordata > Mammalia > Hyracoidea > Procaviidae > Heterohyrax > Heterohyrax brucei. The sequence continues at coordinate 172,331,317 of CM053166.1, read as the reverse complement.
TTCTTTCATTGCTTGTTTGTGTTTGTTTGAGTCAGAGAATTAGAAAACTTCTCTTGGGCAAGAGTTTTGTTATGCTTGTCAGAATTACATGAATAATTGCTTCAAACTTGTACTTAAATTTGTCCACATAGAGAAAGATCTTGTCATTCTTAAGTGTACACATTATAATTATGTGAAATGTACTATTTATTTCTCATTTTGCTTCATTGTAAGCAAAAAGTTTGGCAATCTTTCCCTATAATCAGAATTCTTGCCTTTTACCTCTTTCCCGCGAGAACTGGCAGGCTTTGTTCAACCTCTTAAAATCAAACATTTGAAGTAAAAGAGAACAATTTCAAGCAGCATAACATTTGAGACATTAAAAAAAAAAAAAAAAGGAAAGACTAGAATAATGAAATAATAGAGTTAAACACACAAAAGACCTCAGTCTTATGAGATAAAATGAAAAAAAAATAGGGGAAACAGGGTGTATAAAAGCACAGAGACAGGGATAAATTTTAAGAGAGAAGGAAGATGAAAAAAAGTGAAGCTAAAATATTATCTGTAGTTTCTGTGAAACATGGATTTTAATTTAATGACACACACAAAAGAAGAAGCCTTGGTAGAACAGTGGTTAAGAGTTTACCTGCTAACCAAAAGGTCAGCAGTCTAAATCCACCAGCTGCTCAGGGTCGCTAGAGTCACAATCAACTCAACAGCAGCATGTTTATACTTCTAAAGTGAAAACCGTGAGGGCGGTAACTCACTAGGTCTTGCAAGTTTTCTGTCTTTGACAGAGTACAGTCTTACCATTCTTCTATAGCTCAATTTAGTAGAAAATACCTGAGTTTTCCATTTCTGATAAGTTTCTGTGTTACACAGCTTCCAGCTTTTGCAAGTTTTACAGTCATTTATTTTTAATACTTGTTAAGCTTTGCAATAAAATTAGAGGCAAAATATTTAACAAAATGTAAAATGTTATTTAGACCTTTGCATTGCATGCAATATCAAGTGTGCTTCCAGTTCTTAAATTCTCTGTACTGAGATTCTGTGCTCTTTTAAGAAATCTCTTATATAAGACCAAAAGGTCAACAATTAGTTTAAAACAAAGAAGAGGATGTAAGGCAGTAGGGGAACTTAGGTTAGTGGAAATGGAACAACCAGAACAGAAATAATGAGAATGTTCATATATTGTGAAGAATGTAACCAATGTCACTGAACAATTTGTGTAGAAAACGTTGAATAGAAACTTAACTATTCTGTAAATCTTCACCAAAAACACAATTAAAAAAAAAATGATGTCTGTTTTCATTCCTTTGAATCTGTGTTGTCCTCTGTATTTGATTTAGTTTATTGAATGTAATGGAAACCCTGGTGGTGTAGTGGTTAAGTGCTACATCTGCTGACCAAAAAGTCAGCAGTTCAAATCCTCCAGGCCCTCCTTGAAAACTCTATGGAGTAGTTCTATTCTGTCCTACAGAGTTGTTATCAACTTGACAGCAGTGGTTTGTTGTTGTTTTTTTTTTTTTTGGTTTTTGAATATGACAAGTAACAGTGTGCCAGATCCAATCTTAGATCTCAAAAGGCTTTATGAACTTCTAATCTCTCTGAAAAACCTGCCACCACCATGAGAACAAGCCTGGGCTAGCCTGCTAGTGATATGTGAAAGGGACATAGAGGAAACTTGAGAGGTTCCAGTTGAGTTTATCTTAGACCAGCAGAACCACTAAGCTAACCTGTAGATTTCAAATCAAATGTAAATGTTTATTGTTGTTATGTCACTAAGGTTTTGTCAATTTTATGTTATGTGGAATTATTGTACCAAATATGATCCATAGCTGTAATAAGGAGGAATTGGAAATTGATATTAGAATCTATTCCATATCTTCTGGATTCTGTGTCATCAAATGGTTCTTGCAAACTACATATAAGTTTGCTTATAGATTGTGTTTTTGTTATTCTCAATCAGCTCTTTCGTCATCTTTATATAAGCAGATGATCTTATAAATTGCCTGGGCCCTAAAATTCAGAGAGATATAGGGGAAGACAAGAAAGCAAAGAGAGAAAGCAGAAGGGGAGATCAGATAGATTCAAAGAGTGAGAAAGACTCCACTCATTAATGACTAAGGCTGGCTTTGAAGATGAGGGAAGGAGGCCACCATCTAAGGCAGCTAAGAAAGACCTGAAACCCATAGCCAACAGGGAAATACAGCCCTCAATCCCACAACCACAAAAAGGCTGAATCATGCAAACAACCTGAATGAATTAGAAGTAGATTCATCCCCAGAACCTCCAGCATGGAATGAAGCATTGCCAACACCTTGCTTTTGTAGCCTCGAGAGACTCAGACTTGAGACTCCAACACAGCCCACCAGATTTCTAATATATAGAATAATGAAGTAATAAGTTGGCTTTATTTCAAACTTCTACATTTGTGGTTTCCAACTTCCACGTTCCAATCACCAGGAATTACTAATGCCTCTTGATTGCATGTGGTTGGTGAAAAAATTTGAATAATAGTCAAATTAATGGGTCTTCCTTGTAGGCATATAGATATCCTGTCAAGGACAGCCTTATATTTCAGGATAGATGAAGTGTTATTTCTGATGATGAATGTGATGCCATTCCTCTTCAATTTGTCATTCCTGACATAGTAAACCGTGTGATTGTCAGATTCAAAATGGCCCATGCCAATCTGTTTCAGCTCACTAATGCCTTGGATTTTAAACTTTTACAACATCCACAGATGTAGTCAATTGTTTTTTCTGTCTATTCCATCAGGTGAAGTACACATGCACAATTGCTGTTTGTTTTGAAAAAATGTTTGCAGTGAAGAAGTGCTTGGTATAGTGAAATTCTATCATGCAATCTCCAGCAACATGCCGATCACCAAGGCCATTATTTTCCAAATAACAATCAGTCCTCATTCTCAACTTTTGCATTCCCATCATCAGTAATTATCAGTGTCTTTTGATTGCAGAATTTATGCTTCATCAATTTCAGACTGCAGAAGTTGGTAGAAATCTTTATTTTCTTCCTCTTTGGCCTGAATCGTTGTCGTATAAATTTTAAAAATAGTCATATTAATTGGCCTTCCTTTGTAAGCATATGGGTATCCTCCTGTCACTGGCAGCACTGTATTTCAGAATACTTCTTGAAATGTTCCTTCTTAATAATATTTTTCTCTTTTTATTGTATTTTAGATAAAGGCTTACAGAGCAAAAAAATTTCTCATTAAAGAATTAGTACACATGCTGTATTATGGCATTGGTTAACAACCCACAGCATGTCAATACTCTCTTCTCAAACTTGGATTCCTGTTACCAGCTTCCCTGACCCCTTCTGCCTTCTAGTCCTTGTTCCTAGGCTAGTGTGCCCTTTAGTCTCGTTCTGTTTTATGGGCCTGTCCAATCTTCGGCTGAAGGGTAAACCTCAGGTATGACTCCATTCCTGAGTGAAAAGGGTGTCTGGGGACCATGCTCTTGGGGTTTCTCCAGTCACTGTCAGGCCAGGAACTTTTATCTTTTGAGTTAGAATTTTCTTCTACATTTTTCTCCAGCTCTGTTTGGGACCATCTGATGCGATCCTTGTCAGAGAAGTCAGTGGTAGTGGCTAGGCACCATTTTGTTGTATTGGACTCAGTCTGATAGAGGCTGTTGTAGATGTGATCCATTAATCTTCGGACTAATCTTTCCCTTCCATCTTTAGTTTTCTTTATTCTTCCATGCTCTCAAAAGGGTGAGACCAGTGGACTATCCTAGATGGCCATTCACAGGCTTTTAAGACTCCAGATGCTACTCACCAAAGTAGAAGGTAGAACATTTTCTTTATAAAATACATTATGCCAGTTTAGCTATTCCCCAAGACTATGGCCCCCACAATCCTTAGCCCAGAATTTTGGTCCTTTGGGAAATTTGAATGTGTCTATGGAACTTCCATGAACTTGTCTTGCACAAGTTGTGCTGACTTCTCCAGTTTTGTATATGGTTTACCCTTCACCAAATTATCACTTACCTATTGTGTATTTTTTGTGTGCCCTACATGTTTTAGACAAGTTGTCAGGATGGATCAGTCCCTGGAGAAGGACATCATGCTTGATGATGTGAAAGAGTGAAAAAGAGGAAGACCCTCAAGGAGAGAGATTGATACAGTGGCTGCAGCAATGGGCTTAAGCATAAAAACAGTTGTGTGAGGAATAGTGTGCTGTCACTGGGCAGGGAGAGCAGTGGAAACTGCATAAAGGTGGGCATGTAAATTTATATGGGAATGTACATTTTCACTCAGTCATAATTAAAAAAAAAAATGGTTGTGGGCATGGTGCAGGACCAGGCAGTGTTTTATTCTGTTGTTTATAGGGTCACTGTGAGTCAGAACTGACTCAACGGCACCTAACAACCAAATTTTCTGTTAGTGTTTTCCCATTCTCACCCCTTTGTTCCCTCAAAACCCTCAAAGATTATTTATTTTTGTACGGTAAGCTTTTCATGAGTTTTTACAGTAGTGGCCTCATTCTTTTGTGATTGCTTATTGGATCCCTTTTGTTTGAAAATTTCATTTGTCTTCGAAGATTTTGTTTTTATTGAGGCTTTATGTTTTTCTGGTTTACTTTGATAAATAGTTTTGTTAAATGTCTTTGTGCTTACCTTGAGATTTACCCTTATCTTCCTAGGCTTCAACTGGTCTGCTATTCCTTGGGAAGGCCATGGTTTTCACTCCATCAGAAAGTTGTATACCTAGGCTGTTTATTCCCTCTTCTGTTGTTCTGATGTTCTCTTTTGCAGATCAATCTCCCTAGTCCTCTGTTGTAATTATTTTAGTTTTGGATAGTCCTTGAGAGTTCCTTTCCTAGGTTGGTATCTGGCTGGTACAGTTGTGTCCTATATTAATGCTGTAGTCGGTTGTTTGTTCTTAGACCAAAGCACTACCTTTACTTATTCTTGTAAGTTTGGTTTGTTTTTTTTATATATTCCCTTAATTTCTGTTCATCTGGAAATGTCCTAATTTCGCTATTGTAAATGAATAAGAGTTTTGCAGGATATATTATTCTTGGTTGGCATTTTTTTTTTTCTTTCAAGGTTTTCTATATATCATCCCATTACCTTCTTGCCTGCATGGTTTCTGACAAATAATCAGAGCTTAGTTTTATTGTTTCTCCTCTGTATGCAACTTTTTGTTTTTCTCAACCTGCTCTCAAATTTTTGTCTTTGTCTTTGATTTTAGTGTGTGTGATTATGATATGCCCTGGTAATTTGCTTTAGTGTCCACCTTATATGGGGTTCATTGAGCTTCCTGGATGGTCCAATTTTCATCTTTCATGATATTAGGAAAGTTTTCTGTCAACAATTCTTCAATGATCCTCACTGTGTTTTCCATTTTCTCTCTTTGTTCTGGAATTCTCATCACTCACAAATTTTTGGTTTTGAATGCATCCCATATAATTCTCAGGGTTTCTACATTTTTCTTTGTTCTTTTCTTTCTGATTTTTCTTTAGAGTTGTATTCAAGTATTTGTCTTAAGTTTTGCTGATCCTTTGCTCCATCATTTCAAACCTGCTCTCCAGCCCTTCTATGACACTGTCCATTTCTGAAATCTTGTTGTTTATCTTTTGGATTGATAGTTTTATTTTTGTATAATTTCTAGTCATGAATTTATTTTGACATTTTGTTCCTATATTATTTTCATGAATTATTCCATGAACTAGCCTTTCCCACAAATTTGTCTTTTATTTTATCCTAATTTTCATCTGTTTTTCACTAGAGTTCACAGTGTGGGCTGGAAATCAGTGCTGAGCAGGTTCTGGTAGGCTGTACCTGTGCTTCTCTGTGTGTGATATTTTGCACATAGTGCAGGTAGGCAAGAAGGAGAGGTGAGACTGTGATATGTGGAGTTAAGATGGGTATGGTAGAGAGAAGATAGAGAAGAAACAAGAGAAAAAAACAGATAAACCAAAAAAAGAGTGCTAAGGGAGCATGTCATTGGAGTGGAGAGATGAGAAATAGAGAAACAGAGGGAAAAAAATAAAAAGAAAAGACGGCAATAAAAATAAAGGGCAATAAAAAGATTAAAGAAAAGTCTACATAAAAATTTAGAAAATAAAAGCTCCCAGGGGTCCCACTGGTACAGCTGAAAAGACTGGAGAAGTGTCTCCCAGTCTGCACAGTGTAGTCTGGCTAGAAGGGATATAGCTGTCACATAGTGCCAGCTATGCAGGAGACAGGAAGAGAAGCTAAGTACAGAGAGATAAGAACTGAGAAATAAAGAAAGACAAAAAGAAAAAAAGAGATAAAAAAAGTAATGCCTCCGGTGATCCCTCTTTAACTACTGCTCAGACTTGGGAAGTGGATTGTAAGACATGCAGTACAGTCTGGAAAGAAGGGGCTCCAAGCTGCGAAGAGAAAAAAAACAAACAAAACAAAACACAATAAATAAATAAAAAAGAAAACAGAGCAAAAAAAAAAAAAAAGAAAAAGTCTCCAAGGATCCCACCAGTGTGGCATCACAGGTGAGGGAGTGGTTCCCCAGTTGAGCAGGGCTTCACAGCCTTTCAAGCAAAGGAAGCAAAGTTGGCAAATGGAACCAAGTGTTCAAGAGGAAGGAAGGGGAAATCGTGGGAGGCATAGAAGAAACAAAAAAAAAAAAAAAAAAAGGAGAAAAGCAACACCATGTATAGGCAACTGGCACTCAGGCCAGTTTGGGCTGGACAAACCAAAGTGGCCCAGGGTTGAATGAGTTTCCTTCCATCCAAGAGACTGTGACTAATGGGAAGCAAAGGAGAAACAGGGAAGCGGGGGCGTGAGGGTTAGGAAAGTGTATATAACTGGTTACTTGTGATCTGTGTTCTGCCGGGAGCTCGCTTTTCTTTGACATACTCCCTGTCCACTGATCTTCAATGTGGGCAGCGTGAATCCTAGCAAGTGCCACTGCGGCTAGCCCGCAAGTATCAGAGGTAGAGCAATGAGGAGAGCATAAGGGTTAGAAAAGGTGTCTTGTTAGTTATCAGGTACTTTGTCTCCCACTAGGATTTCCATGATGCTTTCTCAATACCCTGTCTGCTGATCTCTGACAGGAGTCCAATATGGCAAACCCTAGCTGGGTTAGCTGATAGGGGATTTCTGCTGTATCTTTTTTTCGTTCTCTGTACGTTGTCAGTTTCTTTTTCTGTTTGGTCTTTGGCTGAGATCTTATCTCTTCATTTGACACTTCAGCTTCCAGAATTGATGTTTGCCTCTGTTTTACTGAGTTTTGGGGGGCTTTGGTGTGCAGGCACAGCATGGTGCTTCTGTATGGTGCAATGTTTGACTGGAACTGCAAAATGTTCTTTTTGACAATGAATGTAACGTCATTCTTCTTTGATTTGTCATTTGCAGCATAGTAGACCATGTTATTTTCTGATTCAAACGCCAGTCCATTTGTCTTACTTATCTAGTGCTGCTAGAACAACAGCAGCACCAAAACAGAATGGCTTTAACAAAGAGAAATTTATTCTCTCAGTCAAGTAGGCTAGAAAGATGAATTACGGGCATGAGCTCCTAGGCAGCTCTCTCTGTCAGCTGTGGAAAAGTTGTTCTCATCAGTCTTCCCCTGGTCAAAGAGCTTCTCAGGTGCAGAGACCACAAGTTCAAAGGACTCTGCTCTGGTGCCTTTTTCTTGGTGGTGCAAGGTCTCCCACTGTCTTCTTGCTTTCCTTTCATTTCCTGTAAGATAACAGGTGGTGAAAATCATAACCCAAGGAAACTCTATTACATTCGATCAGGGATGTGACTTTAGAAAGGATGTTAAGAATCCCATCCTAATCCTATCTAATCTAAGATTACGGTGACAAAATGGGAGATAACCACACAGTACTGGGAATCATGGCCCACCTAAGCTGATACACACATTTTTGGGGGGACGTAATTCATGACACCACTTCAGCTCACTAATGCCTAGGATATGAATGTTTATGTAGTCCATTTTGTTTTTGACTATTTCATATTTTACCATGCTCATACTTTGCACATTTCACATTCTTATTAATGGATGTTTGCAGCTGTTTCTTCTCATTTTGGGTTGTGCCACATCAGTAAATGAAGTTCTTAAAATCTTGACTCTTTCTGTGTCATTAAGGTTGAATCTACTTTGAGGAGGCAGGTTTTCCCGAATCTTTTTTTGAGTGCCTTTCAACCGAAAGAGCTCATTTTCTGGCACTATGTCAGACAATGTTCCGTTACTATTCATAAGGTTTTCTTTGGCTAACTTTTTTCAGAAGTAGACTGCCAAGCTCTTCGTCCTAGTCTGCCTTCATCTGGAAACTCATCTGAAACCTGTCTACCATGGATGACTCTGTTGGTATTTGAACACCAGTACTGTAGCTTCTAGTATAGCAGCAACACATAAGCCCTCATAGGTATTATAAACCGATCACAGGGAACTTCCAGAAATTCAAGACTGATTCGGAAGAGGATGTGGAGCAAAGAATATCATTGCTGGTATCAGATGGATCCTGGTTGAAAGTAGAGAACACTAGAAAGATGTTTACTTGTGTTTCATTGACTATGCAAAGGCATTTGACTGTGTGGCTCTCAGTAAATTGTAGATAACATCATGAAGAATGGGAATTCTTGAATACTTAATTGTGCTCATGAGGAACCCATATATAGACCAAGAGGCAGTCATTAGAATAAAGCAAGGAGGTGTTTTACGGTTTATAATCAACAAAGATATGTGTCAGGGTTACATCTTTCACTATATTTATTCAACATGTTTGCTGAGCAAATAATCAGAGAAACTGTACTATATGAAGGACAAGGTATCAGGATTGCAGAAAGACTCACCAACCACTTGTGTTATACTTGCTGAAAATGAAGAGGATTTGAAGCACTTACTGATGGAGATCAAGGGCTGCAGCCTTCAGTATAAATTACACTTCAGTGTATAAAAAATAAAGAGCCTTATAATGGGAGCAATAAGAGACATCATGGAAAATGGAGGAAGAATTGAACTTTGAGACCATAGCAAGAATAGATTTGATGCATTGAAAAGAGATTACCTATAGCCAGGGAAGTGGTAGGAATACATCAAGGACATAATACATAAGAAAGCAAAAGGTCATTAAAAAGACATAAAACAAAGGAAAGACCAAAGTGGGTGTCAGAAGACGGCCTGAAAGTTGGTCTTGAACATAGAGTAGCTACAGTGAATTGCGGAAATGAAGTAAAAGAGCTAAGAGAAGATTTCAAGGAGCAGCTCAAAAAACAGCATAAAAGTATTATAAAGAAACATTCAAAGACCTGGAGTAAGAAAACCGAAAGAAAAGAAGATACTTGGCATTTTTCAAGCTGAAAGAACTGAAGAAAAAAAAAATTAAGCTTTAAAGTGCAGTACTGAAGGATTCTATGGGCAAAATATTGAACAACGTAGGATGCATCAAAGCAGATGGAAAGAATTCACAGAATCACTGTACAAAAAAAGAATCAGTTGATGTTCAACCATTTCAGGAGGTAGGTATGATTAAGATTCAGTGGTACTGAAAGAAGAGGTTCAGGATGCATTGAAGGCACGGACAAAAAACAAGGCTCCAGGAATTTACAGAATATAGATTAATACATTTCAACAAATTGAGGCAGCACTGCAGGTGCTCCCTGGTCTATGCCTATAAATTTGGAAGACAGCTACCTGGCCAACTGACTGGAAGAGATACATATTTATGCCCATTCCAAAGAAAGGTGATCCAACAGAATGTAGAAATTATCGAGCCATATATCACACATAATTAAAATTTTGCTGAAGATCGTTCAAAGAAGGCTGAAGCAGCACATCAACAGGAAACTTCCAGAAATTCAAGTCAGATTCAGAAGAGGATATTGAATATGGGATATCACTGCTGGTGTAAGATGGACCCTGGCTGAAATCAGAGAACACCAGAAAGATGATTACCTGTGTTTTACTGACTATGCAAAGGCATTCAATTATGTGGACCAGTTGTGGATCACATTGCTAAAAATGGTGATTACAGAACACTTAATGGTGGCATAGATCAAGACACAGTTATTAGGATAGGACAAGGGGATACTGAGTGGTATAAAGTCAGGAAAGAATTGCATCAGGGCTGTATCTTTTCACTATACCTATTTAATCGTCATGCTAAGCAAAAAACCTGAGAAGCTGGATATAAACAGAATAATAGGGCATCAGGATCCCTGCTTCCTGAAAGTGAAGACTTGAAGCATTTACTGATGAAGATCAATGATTACAGCCTTAAGTGTGGATTAAAACTTAATACAAAGAGACAAGAGTCCTCACAACTGGACCAAAGAGCAACATCATGATAAATGGAGAAAAGACTGACACTGTCAAAGATTTTATTTTACTCAGATCCACAATCATTGTCTATGGAAGCAGCAGTCAGGAAATAAGACTGTGTATTGCTGGCTAAATTTGCTGCAAAAGACCTCTCTAAAGTAGTAAAAGCAAAGATTTCACTTTGAGGACTAACACAGCCCTGACCCAGACCGTGATCTTTTCAGTTGCTGTATACGCATGCAAAACCCACACAATGAATAAGTAATATGGAAGCAGAATTACTGCCTCTAAATTACGGTGTTTTAGTGAAGAATATTCAATGTACCATGGATTGCCAGAAGAATGAACAAATCTGTCTAAGAAGAAATACAGCCAGAACTCCTTGGAAGCAAAGATGGAGATACTGCACCTGGTGTACTTTGGACATGCTATTTTTGAAGCCAGATTGTTCTTTGCTAAACAAATACTCCAGTGCATGGGGAAGACATCATGCTTTGTAAAGCAGAGGGTTGGCAAAAAAAGAGGAATATCCTCGACATGATGGAATGACGTACTGGATACAGCAATGGGCTCAAATACAACAATTGTGAGGATGATAGAGGACCAGGAGGTGTTAAGTTCTTTTGTGCATAGCGTTGCTGAGTTGGAATTGACTGGAAGGTATCTAACAACAAAAACAACAGCATTATGTTAATTTTTTACAATAGTGACAGGCAACTGATGTAGCCTTCTCACCAGAAATAAACAAAACCAATGAATTAAATACTTTAGATGGATGAATTGTGCACCATGTGAATTATGTCTCAATAAAGCTGTTTCAACAAACGCCTTAGTATCTCCCATCACTGTGGATGACAGGGCTGTAAGTTTTGTAAATCTGGTAGGTGAAAACTGAAGTTACTTTAAGTTTCCAGACTTGTAGTTCAGTTAAATGCCCTTTTATATGTTATAAGAATGAGAATTCATCTTCTGTGAACTTTCTGTTCACATCATTTGTGTGATTTGTGTTTCCATTATCACTTGCATTAGCTTTGTATTTAATGATGATAATACCACTGTGATTATCATTTACATTGCAAATATTTTATCTAGTCTCTAAATGTTTTTCAATTATTTTCATGACATATTTTTCTATGTTTTTGTTTTCTCAATTGATGGTTTTTTGTATTAAATTGTCTTTTCAATTATGCTTTGTTTTCTGATGTTGAGGTCTCATCCATCCTTCACTTAAAATATTAATAAAATCTTTTTAATATTTCATATAAAGCATTATTTTCTACTTTAAGAAATCTATTTTTTTTTAAATTTATTTTGTTGTTAAGAAATTTAACCTTCCCTCCGACTCTCTGTTAGCCTCAAACTGAAACATTTTGGAAGGTAACTCCTCAGATAAAGACTGAACTGGTATACAAGACATAAAATGAGACTGGTAAAGACTGTGCTTCTTGGCCTGAACAGATACAGGAGAATAACTGGGCAGCTCCTGTCCAGAGGTGAGAAGAGAAGACAGAGGGAGACAAGAACTGATTAAAGGGACATGAGAAGTACTGGGTGGAGGAGGTAGAATGTGATGTTATAGTGTGGTGACAGCAGCCAGGGTGACATGGCAAAGTGTGTGTAAGTTTTTGTATGAGAAACTAATGTGACTTTTAAACTTTATGTAAAACAATGACAGAAATTTAAAAAAGAAATTAAGAAATTATGACATTTATTTTCTATATGCTACAAAGTAGAGTGGTATGCCTGTTTTCCTCAAGTGAGATATCAATCAGGCAGTACCACCCATTAAATAAATTATTTTCCTTAATGAATTAAAATGCATTTCCATAAATGTTAGCATCTATTTCTGAATTCTCTATTTTGTTTCATTGATTTAGTTTTGCATTATTGTGCCAAATACATAGTTTTTGTTAGAGTAGCTTTATTGTAATTTTTGATATTTGCTAAATCACATCTTTCTCACTGTTCTTCTTTTAAAAATATTTGTATTCTCTTAGATATAAATTCCTCCATATTAATTTTAAAATCAGCAAGTTCAGCAGGGAAGGAGAAAAAAAAAATTGTATTAAGTCTTCCCAACCAGGAATAAGGAACATGCTTAAATTTTTCAGATCTCACATCCTGAAATAAGCTAGTATAATCTACTTTATATAGATGAGCTTTAAAAAAAAATTAAAAAAACACTTAATCTTTAGTATTTCATAGGTTTTGTCATTGTGATTGGGCTATTTTTCCATTTGAGTTTTCAGCTCATTGTTACTAATATGAAGAAAAGTTGATTATTCTGTATTTTAACCTTATAACCTGTGAAATTACTCATTTTATGTTTTATCATTATACTTTCTCAGATTTTCCAGATGAAAAATCATATTGTCTGCAAATAAACATAATGTGTCTCTTCTCTTCCAATATTTATAAAAACCAAGTCCATTGCTGTCAACTCAATTCTGACTCATAGCAACCTTACATTCATACAGAATGTTTAATTATATTTTTATTGCATTTGTTAAAACTTCCAAATGTACAATGAATAATAGTGGTGATAAAGGGCACTTCTGTGTTGTTATTGATTTTAAATGAAAACAAATTAAGAATTTCAACTTCTAGAATAAAGATTGAGTATTTAACTTTTTGCTATCTAGTCTATATAACTGTATTTTTTCTTTTACTTAAGTTGGAATGTTTTATTAGAAATGTCACAGATTTTATCAAATGGCTTTTAAGCATTTATTTTACAAAATTTGTTGTTGCTATAATAAGTTATATTTATGCAGCTATTGATGGTTAAAATCCTTACATTCTCACTTTATCATGCTGTACTATTCTTACAATATATATTTAAATTGTAGGTAGTAATATTTTATTAAACTTTTGTGTCAGTATTAATGAGCAAGGTACAGTTTTACTTCTATTTATGTTTTGGTGGGATGCTAAACCTGGTTAACACAGTAACAACAAAGAAAGATACAACAGTAATCATAATTTTCTTCAACTGTATCAAAAAACAATAGATGCAAAGAAGCCTTGGTGACCTAGGATTGCTGATATGGATAAAAACATAGTCTCACCCTTCAAAGTGGTTTAAAATTTCCTTAGAGAAGATAGATTTGTAAATAGAACACTGACATAAAACTGGACATGTATATTGACAAAAGTGAATGAGGGCTTTATGACAACATAGATGTGAAATACCTAAACCAGACAGTGTAGATAGAATAACCCTTAAGTTGAATCAATCAGACTGAATAAGAAATGTTGCTGTTAAGTGCCATGGAGTTAGTTCCAACTCATAGTGACTCTATGCACAACAGAACAAAAGAATGCCCGGTTTTCGGCCATGCCCACAATCATCTTTATTCTTAAACCTGTCGTTGCTGCCATTGTGTCAATCCATGTAGTTGAGGGTCTTTCTCTTTTTTGTTGGCCCTCCACTCTACCAAGCATGATGTCCTTCTCCAGGGATTGGTCCCTTGTGACAACATGTACAAAGTATGCAAGATGCAGTCTTGCCAGCTTTGCTTCCAAGGGGCACTGTGGCTGTACTACTTTCAGAACAGATCAGTTTGTTCTTTTGGCGGTCCTTGGTACATTTAGTATTCCTCTCCAGCACCACAATTCACAGCCATCAATTCTGCTTATGTCTTCCTTCCCCCAACTTGTCTGTTTGTCATATTGTGGCACCTTGCATGTTGCTGTGATGCTGAAAGCTATGCTGCAGGTATTTAGATACCAGTAGGGTCACCCATGGTGGATAGGTTTCAGCTGAGCTTCCAGACTAAGGCAGACTATGAAGAAAGACCCAGACGTCTACTTCTGAAAAGAAATAGCCAGTGAAAACCTTACGAATAGCAGTGAATAAGAATTAGCCAGGCAAATAATTTTCTCTCTATCCTAGGATATAATGAACCTACAGAGGAGATCTACACTCATTTAAAGCAACAGACTTTCTTTTGCATTCTCTGTCACTAGTCCAGTCATTCCCAGCAGTAAAGATGGACATAAAGCATACTTTTTGGAGTTGTATGCTATCTATTTCAAAGTCTTGATATTTCTAGTAAAGGAATTTTTTGGAGCATATGTAATGATGATCACATACACATAGTTCAAAATTACATAAAGGAGGAAGGAAAATAGAAATCTGGGTGAACCTTGAATTACTATGGTTCTACTAGTAAATCCCAATATTTATAATTCTTCTTTTCATATTCAGTATAAAAAAATCTCAGGGAAATTAACAACAAAAAATTCTTTTTACCACCTAAAACTCTTCTATTAAACAATGCAAGAAGCATCAAAAGAAGACAGAAGGAATCCATAGTCACTATACCAAAAGGAATTAGTTGACCTTCAGTCATTTGAGGAGTTAGCATATGATCAAGAACTGATGGTACTGAAGGAAGAGAGCGAAACTGCAGTGAGGGCATTGGTGAAAAAAAAGCATCCAGGAAGTGATGGAATACCAATTAAGATTTTCAATGGGAAGATGCAGTGTTGGAAGCACTCATCTGTGCCAAGAAATTTGGAAGATAGCTACTGGGCCAACAGACTGAAAGAGATCCATATTTGGACCCATTCCAAATAAAGATAATCCAACAGAATGTGGAAATTATCAAACAATATCATGAGTCGGATCTGACTCGACAGCACTTGGCTTGGCATCATTAACATTGCACGTAAGTAAAATATTGCTGAAGGTCTTTCAAAAGTGGTTCTAGGAGCACATAGGCAGGGAACTGCCAGAAATTCAAGTCAGATTAACAAGAAGATGTGAACAACAAATATCACTGTTGATGTCAGATAGGTCTTGGCTGAAAACACAGAATATCAAAAATAAATGTTTACTTGTGTTTTATTGACTGTGCAAAGGCATTTGACTGTGTGGATCATGACAAATTATTGATAACATTGTGAAGAATGAGAATGACAGAACACTTAATTGTGCTTATCAGCAACCTGTACATAGGCCAAGACATAGTCTTTGAAATAGACCAAGAGAATACTGTGTGGTTAAAGTCAAGAAAAGAGCGTGTCAGGGTTGTATCCTTTCACCATACTTATTCAGTCGATATTTTGAGCAAATAATCAAAGAACCTAGATTACATGAAGGAGAATGTGCCATCACGTTTGGAGAAAGATTATTTAACAACCTGATATGCAAATGGCATAATCTTGCTTACTGAAAATGAAGAGGAATTGAAGCATATACTGATGAAGACCAAAAATGACAGCTTTCAGTGTGGGTTACCCCTCAAAATAAAGAGAACAAAAAATCTTGCAAACAAATCAGTAAGCAGCATCCTAAGAAATGGAGAAAATATTGAAGCTATCAAGGATTTCATTTTACCAGGATGCACAATCAATGCCCATGGAAGCTGCAGTCATGAAGTCAAATAGCATATCACATTGGACAAATCTGTTCCCAAAAACTTCTTGAAAGTGTTAAAAAGCAAAGATGTCACCTTAGAGACTATGATGTTCCCAACATGTGCATCTGAAAGCTGGATGATGAATAAATAAAGACCTCAGAAAAATTGACACCTTTGGGTTGTGATATTGGAGAAGAATATTGAATATACCGTGGACTGCCAAAAGAACGAACAAATCTGCCTTTGAAGAAATATAATCGGAATGTTCTTCAGAAGCCAAGATGGTGAGATTATATCTAATGTAATCTGGACATGTTATCAGAAAGGATCATTCCCTGAAGAAGGACATCATCCTCGGTAGACTTGTTACTGACAAGCTGATTCAGACTCATAGCAACCCTACAGGACAGAGTAGAACTATCCCACCTGGTTTCCAAGGAGTGTCTAGTGGATTTGAACTCCTGACCTTTGGTTAGCAACCGGAGCGCTTAACTAGCACACTATCAGGGTTTCCGTGCTTGGTAGAGGGTGAGCCAAAGAGAGGAAGAACCTCAATGAAATTGATTGACAAGATATCTGTAATAGTGGGCTCAACCATAACAGTGATTGTGAGGATGGTGCAGGCCCGGGTAGTGTTTTGTTCTGTTGTACACTGAGTCACTATGAGTTGGAACAGACTGGAAAGCACCCAACAACAACAGCTATACATTTAATATTTTATTTTTTAAAATAATAAACATTATTTCAAATCGGAATGTACCCATAATTCTAGACTGTATGGACAATTCAGCATAACCATAATGCATAGCTATGCATTTATTTAAAGAGTAATATTGATGACACAGAGGGAAGATGACAATGCAAAGACAGAGGCAGAGATTTAAGTGATGTGTCTACAAGCTAAGGAAGGCCAAGGACTGGGGACTGTCACCAGAAGGTAGAAGAGAGGCACAGAACAGATTCTCCCTTTGGGTTATCCGAAAGAATCAACTGATGACACCCTGATTTCAGACTTCTGGCCCCCCAAAAGGAAACCATTCTATCAACAAAACATAAAATAAGAGATAGTCACTCTTTTTAGAACACAATTCAACATAGAATTTAAAATAAATTATAATATATTATCTTGTGCTTTCGTTCTTCAAAGTAACTTTGTTTTAAATCTCAGATTATTTTAACAGTTATCATATGACGTTAATATTATTAACCTTATGGTACTGTGGATGAACTGGAAGTCAGAATGCTATAGTATTTTGGCCAATTTCACACAAGTCAGAATCAGAATCAGGACCACAGAAACCTGTATCGTTGATGATAAGGTAGTTTATGCTGCAGTAGCAAACATCACTACTCTTGGTGGCTTAAAATATGTTCCATTATGGGGCAGTAAAAGGCTGTGCTCCATATTGTTGTCACCCTTATTATGGGACCCAGTATGATGGATCACCTATATGGAATAGTGTTGGTTAATAGTATACAAGAAAAAGAGGACAAGATGAAGTATGCAGTGAATTTTTAAGTTTCTACCAAGTAATGATACAAATTTTATTTTCCTACTCTCAATCCATCAGCCAAAGCAAATACCTTAGCTACACTTGACTTCAGTGGAAAAGTGAAGTACAATCTTCCCATGGCCCTAGAGAGTAAAATATATGAGGTCATTCTATGGTCCCAGTATCTTGATGGCTGATTCAGTGTTTGTTGCATTGATCAAGACACTTAACTCAGCCATTTCCCGTAAAGCGTTTATTCTTGATGTGTGGTCTAAGAATTCTTCCAGGTTTTCATGAGATCCTATCTTCTCCAACCACCCATCTGTGAGAGTTGAATTATCTTCATATACCTCAACCAAAACCGATCAAGAGGCTTACTACAGATGCAGGTGTCTTCTATTAAACTATGCATTATGCAGATTTGAAAAATATATAAAAATGAACAATTTTACTCTCTACACTATTTTTATAAAATATAACTATTTTCACTAAGCGATGATTTTTATGTTTATATATTCATTATTAAAATTTTTTTCATTTGTTTAAAATATAAGTAGACAACATTTTAAAATATCAGTAGATATATATGCCTTATAAGCGAAGTCTTTGGGTCTCCAATAATATTTGATAAGTACTGGAACCAAACTGTGTAGAACTGCTCCCCGAAACTTTTAAAAATAAATAGAAATTTTAGCATTTAGATTACCTTGACAGGCTATCTTAAAAAAGCAGGAATTTTGTTAAGGAATAACATCAGTATTTTGAGCTCAGTTCTTTGTTTTGTGGGCTAATGGCTTAATATTTTCCTTTACTCAGGAAATTCATTTAAATTTTATCTCAGTGATTCACGTCAGTGCTTTTTGTGAAAGCAAATAGAACTTAAATTATATGTAGCTCCACCCATTTGCTAGCTGTGGGACAATGAGAACATTACTTAGCTTTTCTAAACTTCAGTTTCTTCATATACAAAAGGGGAATAGTATGTTACTAGTATGGTTACTAAGGAGCTCAGCTGCTAAACATAAATTTGGTTCAAACTCACTAGCTACTCCAAGGAGGAAAGATCTGATGATCTGCTTCCATAGACCTTATATGCAGTCTAGGAAAATCTATGGGCCCATTCTATTCTGTGAAGATTAGTCAAATCCTCACTTTCCCACTTCTCAGTAATCTCTGACACAATCACACACATGGCTCCCTTTATTTGTGCCCCTAGCCACCCGATTCTAGGTCTGATTTCACACGCCGAAAGGACACACAGCAGTCTTACCTCTGTCCTGCTGGTGACAAATTCAGGATCTCACCACTATCCATTTGAAATTTCAGCTACAAGTGAGAGGACTTCTTCCCTTAGGATCCGTTATTTTCACCAGCTGGTTTCCACTACTTCTTTGGGTTCAATAATTTACTGGAAATACTCACGACTCACAGAAATCACTGTATGATTACAGATTTATTATACAAAAAGGATGCAAATCAAGATCATCACAGGGAATAGGTGCATTGATGAAGTCTGGCAGGGTTCTGAGTGTGAAGCTTCTATATCCCAAAGAGTGCATGTCACCTTATCTTTACCAACCAAGAAGCTCTAGGTGCTTCCCTCCACATTCAGAGCCTTTATTGTTCTCAATCATTGTGAAGTCTTGATTGAGGACTTCAGACCTCACAGTATGTGCATAATAGGTTAAATAATGCTTCCTGAGGTTAGGAGTTACTAGGTAGTCTTTCTGGTCTGCCTACACCCACTCATCAGCACAACTCCTCATGTGTACTCCAGAGGTTTTAGATCGTAAAGGCACCTCAGTTACTCAGGAACATCCTAGAATTTTCTCTCAGGAACCAAGGACAATAGTCATTTTTTTGGTAGGGTGATTCATGACTGCACAATTATAAATTTTAAATTTGTGTACCAACATTCTGGTTCTTATCTTTATCCAGGGCTGCATTAACTCACCATCACCAACTTTAAAGGTAGGCATGACCACAAATCTCGCTTGATATAATAAGTATAAGCAGAGATAATGTATATCATTTTTGTAGGAAGAAAAAATCATTTATATATGGAAAGAAAGATAATTCCTGTTATCTTTTTCATGTCTCACCAACCAAGGAGGCTGTATGTTTCAGATGGCAACTATGGAGTACTAAAGCCTTCTACATCCTGTACACTGAATACCTAGAGAGAGGACAGTTGTCTGATAGAGGTGCCTAGACCTACTACTGAATTTCACAAATGAGAAATATGCTTTATTGTGTTAACCCAATGGGACTGAGGAGTTGTTCAAGTAACATAACTGTGTCTACCTTACTGACCCACATACTAATCCCAGTACAAGCACAAAGTCAGGGACACTTATCATTGCAAGCATCCAACATCAATTAACATAACTCTCAGCCACAAATAATAATGTACTTCTCAGCTTCTCTCAGGTGGATAATCTGTTCAGTACAATACTGACATTATAACTCCTTTCCATCAGAAACATCTTCTGAATTCAGTGAAGCTTTTGAAAACTTTCATTTTTCAATTACTCGTTATCTTTTCTAAAAGGTAATAGTTTAAGTAAGCTAAATTAGCCCTTCTTACTTATCCATTCTCACCAGGGCAATAAAATACATAGCTGAAATTCATTCTCATGCCTAAAAAGTTTAGTGGATAATAGAGTCCAAATAAGGAGCATTTGAACATTAATCCACAAAGAATTGAAGTTAGAAAATATATCATCTTATGTGCTAGTGGGCATAATCTTCAACCAGATACATTTGGAAGGACTGCATAATACTTGAAAAGACATGTGGGCTAAGGTAGATTAAGAACTCATTTTCTTTCACCATCTGGTGCATTAATTTTTACTGTGGAAACCAATCCACTCCATTGTATTGCTCAGCACGGCCCTTTGCAAACTTTTTCCTTCCAAGCATGCTCATAAATTCTTAATTTACCTGATGTATGAATATGATAACAGTGGTAATGTCCTTTTCTCTTTTTCTTTTCTTTTTTTTTTTGTTTCTTGGAAGAATTTGGTCAGGGAAGACACTGAGGTGTATGACTTGACTATCAAGATACATGCCAGAATTGATGGCACTTGGCTTGGCAGAAAGAGAATTTATATATCTACCAAACTTGAAATCAAGAATGTCTAGCTGTTTAGCTGTTGATGAGTCTGCACTAGGAACTTCAGAATGTCTACATCAAAAAGGAGGAAAAAACAGGTACATATGAAGACTGCCGAATAAGTTCATGAACTCATCCTAGAAGAAGTGTTACGTACCTCACAGCTGAATATCACTATAGTCACCTTCGAAGAACTCTCCTTGGGAAGCTATGTGCCAATGCTAGTGCCTAGCCAACCCTTCAAACAATTTTCGAACTCTTTTTCTGGAATGGCCATCAGAGCTGTCGTCGTATTTCCCTTGATGTCCTGAATGTCATCAAAATGTCTTCCTTTCAATATTTTCTTTATCTTCAGGTAAAGAAAAAATTCACTGGGTGCCAGATCAGGTGACTAGGGAGGGTGTCCCAATACAGTTATTTGTTTACTAGCTAAAAACTCCCTCACAGACAACTATACAATTAAGTTCACAAACTTGCCACCTTGTCACTGTGTGCAATGTCCATTCCAGAAAGAGTTCCAAAATTGCTTTGAAGGGTGGACCAGGCACTGGTGTCAGTGCATAACTTCCCAAGGGGAGGACTTCCAAGGTGACCATAGTGATGTGCAGCAATAAGGTATGTAGCACTGAACTTAATTATCAGATCTGGTGGACTGTGACATGGGAAGGGTTTCAGAAACAAGGCAAAAATGCAGAAGAGTTTCTAGTGCTAGGGAAAAGTGGGTTTGCTTTGACTTATCAGAAAAAATGTATTGTCATTTTGTCATACACCTATACTTTAGTCTCTATTGCTTGACAGTTGAAGGTCTGTGTCACTTGTACCATTGCTTTCCAATTACATCTTTCTTAGTTTTGACATTTTTTAGGGTAGGTGAAATATTCCTTGCATAGCTTATTTTTCTCTTAACATAAAACTGAATATTGATGGAGAAAGCAATTTGTAATTAAAAGCTATCAATGAGTGTAGTATATTTCCCAATAATTCTCTCATATTTTCCCCAATGTATTCACTGTTCCACTGTCCAACATGACATTTGCACACTCTGTCTCCTTAAATCACCATCCCCACCTTAGTCAATGACCTCAGTGTGCACCTCATGAAGAAAAGATGCAATCAGAAGAGAATTTCATTTTGATGCCTAAATCCCACAAAACTACCAATATCTACGAGGTCTGACAATTAAGTGTTACATACTGCTCAATATTACTACAGTCACCTTTGAAGAACTCCCCTTGGGAAGCTATGCACCGATGCCAGTGTCTAGTCCACTCTTCAAAGCAATTTTGGAACTCTTTCTGGAATGGCCTTTGTGCATGGTAGCAAGTTCATGGACTTAATTGTATAGTTATCTGTGAGGGAGTTTTTGGCCAGTAAACAAATAACTGTATTGGAACACCCTTCCTACTCACCTGATCTGTCCCCCCCCCCATGAACTTTTCCCAAAGATAAAGGAAATATTGAAAGGAAGATATTTTTATGACATTCAGGACATCAAGGATAATATCGACACTTCTGATAGCCATCCCAGTAAAAGAGTTCCAGAATTGCTTTAAAGGGTGGACTAGATGCTGGTGTTGGTACACAGCTTCTCAAGGGAGCTCTTCTGATGGGACTATAGTGATATTCAGCAATGGGATATGTAGCACATTTTCTAGGATGTGTTTGTGAACTTCACTGGCAGCCCTGGGGTATCCATATGTTGTCACTTCTTTCCTTTTATAATGAAAGAAGAATCTCTTCTCCATTATGAGGACAAAACTTCCATTTGATCCCATCTCTTCTGGCACAGTCAGGGCCTGCATTCGTGTACATGCAGCTATCTAAGGGGCATCTCCACATAAATGTCTGATAGCTATCTCAGACTTATCACTTACTTAATGGAACTCTAGAACATTGATCTTTTTTTTTTTTTCCCTGTTACTCAATTGTGCCGCTTATTTCTGTCTTGGCAAATTTGCTATTGTTGAACCTCCTGCTTGTAATACTATTTTGGTGAATGTTTTCATAGACTCTTGTCTGTCATAATTCCAGTGTCAGCTCAAAGGTACCCTATCCAGGGAAGCCTTACCCAACCACTTAAGCTAAAGTCATCTTGCAAATTATGGTTACATTCCATAACAATTCTCTGTTGAGAATTGATGTTAACACTTGATATTATCCTTTTGGCTCATATTCATTATGATCTCTTTCCATTATAATGTCAGATAACTCAGTGTAAAAGTTCCATCTTCTAGTACCTTTTTGTCCAAAGTATCTATAATATGTCCTAGAACACATAATATGTTTCAGTAATTATTTTTTCAACTGACTTACCACATAACACACAGCTTCTGAGTTTGTTTGCCAGTCATGCCAGTTTGAGAGAGTGAGAATAAAAATACAATACAATAATCATATAATTTGGTAAATGTAGATAACTTCTTGGTAATAATATTCAAAGATAATTCCATTTACATGGATTTCAGGAACACTTGATTGAATACTTAATGGCTTTATAAAGTATGTGTGTTTTACTGGTCAAGATTCATAAAAATAATTATCTTGATGTAGGTTTCTTTTGTAATTCAAACTTCATTTGCATTAAGGTCTTAGTCACATGATATTTTTAGAAGTATATCACTAGAGTTATGATCATCATATCTGGAATATTGAAACAAATATTACTGTTTTTATTTTGGAGCCCAGGTGGTGTAGTGGTTAAGAGCTTGGCTGCTAACTTTAAAAGGTTGAGAATTTGAATCTACTGGTTATTCCTTGGAAACCATATGAGGAAGTCCTACTGTGTCCTACAAGATCACTATGAGTCAGAATTTACTCTATGGCAACAGATTTGGTTTTGTATTTGTATTTTCATTTTATTTGCTTCCCTCAGTAAGTGAAACAGTTCTTAGAAATTCATTTATGCATACTTGTGAAATTTAAGTTAGATAAAAATATCAAGCTTATCTTATAGGCTGGTTAAATCATTCCGCTCATTTCTTAAATTTGACTGGGACTGTTATTAAGACCTGTACACAAACATTTAAGTTGCAAACTTTGGAGTGATACCAACTCATAATAGATCCTACCTGTTTTTCCTTTTTCACTTTTCCATAGTGCTTTCAAGAGCAAAGCCACAGTTTTATTCATACTGTTATTATTTAACATCATATCCTAAGCTTAATAGGTACTAACTAACCTCACTATATTGAAATAAATTTTGAATTTTTGCTTTATGGTAAGATTCAATTACAACTGTTTCAGCCACTTCAACCACTTCACACATATAAAGCTCCCTAGCTCCTGTATCCACTATTTGTCACATAACATGACAATAATAAAATCTCATCTTTTGTCTTCACATGCCAGCCTGTATGTGTCTTTCTTGAACCCCCAACATTGGGGTTAGATACTCCTCTGGTATACTCATTTGTCATTTTATCTATAACTTTATGAAGGCACTTGTCATTTTTATTGGAACTACCTGTTTTTCCTTTTTTCCTTTTTCACTTTTCCATAGTGCTTTCAAGAGCAAAGCTACAGTTTTATTCATACTGTTATTATTTAACATCATATCCTAAGCTTAATAGGTACTAACTAACCTCACTATATTGAAATAAATTTTGAAGTTTTGCTATATGGTAAGATTCAATTACAACTGTTTCAGCCATATTCTTTCACTCTTTATAACCTCTGATCCACGTGGCATATTGAACTCATGACATTTGTTAGTAGCCACGTTCTCTTATCAAAGAAGCTAAACTTCCTCAGACATAATGCTATCTGTTTGAAAACCATGTAACACATACACAATCACATGTTAACCCTCGCAGTGCTATACCATTATGCCTATTCAAAGTCATGTTCCCAGTGTTTCTCTGCCTGGTTGCTCACCCTCACTATTCCACCAACATCAAGACATAGATGCTTCTTACTTCGTGCTCACCTGCCCTCACTGCCCGTGATCTCATTGGCTAGGCTGATAGATGGAGTATTAGGTCTGTTTCTAACTTCCATGAAACCATTTTAGTGAGGACATTGTAGAACATCAAGATTACATTAGTCTAAGAAGCAACTTGTGGCCTCCGAGATAATATGTTACCTACAAGTAAACACATTGCACTAGCCTGTCTTCTGCAAGGGCTCTGGTTTTCAAACTGTGTTCTATAGAACTTCAGGGTATTCCAGGAGTTTAATTTGAATTTCTTTTCATATGTATTTATTGAAAATCCTTCATAAAAATTCACATGCTCAAATGTTTACTAAATTATAACATGTTAGAACCCAACTGAACATTGCCACATTTTTGTGGGGATTTCACAAAAAAATAAAGCTTTCTCTGATCTGTCTGCATAGGTTTTAAGTTATCATAAATGGGAACTTGAATGTATGCAATTATTTATTTATTGTTCAAAACTATGCATGTCCACTTATGAATAATTGTATACACAAGTACATTTCTGAAGCAAATGCGCTGCTTTCAATAAAATTATCTACTCTCCTCATGTTCCAAAATTAATTACATCATATGATTTCCTGTATTTGCAACGGTCACCATGCAGCTGATTCTTATTCCATGACAGGAGCATGTGCTAAGCAGATGCATCTGAGAAGAACCTGAGACAGAAGGGTTTTGTTGCTAAGTGGGAAAACTACTCTTCCATGCTAAACTACCATGATAAGTGCCTAATAAACAGTATCTAATTCAGCTTAGGAAACCCTGGTGGTGGAGTGCTTAGGAGCTACAGTGGCAGTTCAAATCTACCAGGTCCTCCTTAGAAACTCTAAGGGTGGTACTTGATAACTGGCTTTCTACCTGAATTAGAGAATGCTTTGGCTTGGCTAATTTTACACATGCAGAAATTACACATAGGTCAAGATAACGCCAGCAGGATTGAATACTTTCATGTTACTTAGTTTGTAACAAATGATTTGAGAAGCTGGACAACATGAAGAACAATGTGGTGTCAGGTTTGGAGGAAGACTCATTAACAACCTGCAACATGCAGATGACACAACCTGGCTTGCCCTCAGTTAAAATGACTGTCAGCACTTACTGATGCAGGCTAGCACTGGGATGTTAACCAAAAAGTCATTGGTTTGAACTTATCAGCCACTCTATGGGAGAAAGATATGGCAGACTGCTTCCATAGATGTTTACAGCCTCAGAAACTCTATGGGGCAATTCTACTCTGTCTTACAGGGTACTGTGAGTCAGAATCGACTTACACCAGTTGATTTGGGAATGAAGGTAGAAGACAACAGAATTCACTATGGATTACACCTGAATGTGAAGAAAACAAATTCTTCAGAACTAGACCAGTAACAGCATCATGATAAATGGCCAAGAGATTGAAGTTGTCAAGTATTTCATTCTTGGATCAACAATTGATGCCCAGTGAAGCAGCAGTCAAGAAATCAAACATTGTATCACACTGGGAAAATATATTGCAAAAGACCTCTTTAAAATATTAAAAAGCAGAGATGTCACTTTTGATGGATAAGGTGAACCTGACCCAAGCCCTGGTCTTTTCAAGGGCTTCATACTCACGTGAAATTTGGACAATGAAAAAAGATTGAAGCAGAACTGACATACTTGTGTTGTGGTTCTGTACATTCCATGTACTGTAGAAGAAATCCATTGTGGAGGAAGTACAGCCAGAAGTGTTCCTTAGAAGAAAGCACAGTGAGAATTCATCTTTCTTATTTTGTATACATCATCAGGAAAGACAAAGCACCAGATAAGGATATCACTTACAGGGTCAGCAGCAACAAGAGAAACCCTCCATTGTAGCTGTAACAGTGGCCTCAAACATGTCCAGGTCTGTGAGGATGATGCAGGACTGGACAATGTTTTGTTTTATTATACCTAAGATTGCCTTGAGCTGGAGTTTTGATGGAAACTAACAACAAAAACAACAATATTATATTTAAGTTTGTATATTTTATGGAAGATGGATAGTAAACTGGTTATAGAGCTCTATTATTTATTTCCACTGGTCTAGGTAACAGGTGAGATATCCCAGGGCTGTCCTAGAATCAACTTCTTTTGTCAATACTATCTATTGTTGATAATGAGCTTGTAAATATTTCTTGGTCATACTTTGATGTCCAAAGACACATATGGCAAATAGAAGGAGCCTATGTTTCCCTAGCGGTACTTGTGTTTACTTTGACATATCAGGTAAATGTGCATTTTGCCTCATCTGACGCAGAGTCTGTTTGCTGGTAAGGTTTGTAATACACTTGGTATGATAAAAATACAAGAACAGATATACTGGTGGTACTGTCTCCAGCTATGGCAGCTTTTAACAATGGATTTTTGTGACTGTTGAGTTACTGTATAAATGTATAAAATAATAACAATGTATAAAATGTAAATATATAAAATGTACATACAACAGTATGATTGCAAAGCTTTTGGTAGTTACAGCACTTTTGCTTATAACAGGCAAAAATAGCATTACACAAGAAATGGCATTTCTTCAGGTATCAAAATGAGTACAAATGTGATCTCTTGAGTAATGATTTCCACTCTATTTTGGAAAAGAAATGAAGACGTGAAAGACTTTCTTCCCATTTTCATCATCAAGAAGACAGGACAATTCCCTGAGTACTTACCAGGATTATCCTTATTCATTGTTGTTGGATACTGTCCAGTTAATTTGGACTTGTAACAATCCATATGTTACAGAGTGTAACTGCCCATAGGGTCTTCTAGACTACATTGTTTACAGAAGTAAATTGTCAGGTCTTTCTCCCGTGGAATCACTGCGTGAGTTTTAACCACCAGCCTTTTAGACAGCAGTTGAACGCTTAACCTTGGTGTCAACAGAGCTACTTTCTTTACCAATTAACATAGTTAAACATTATCATATGGCACTGGCGTGTATCGAATAGGAAGGAGAGTAGTGATCTTTTAATTATTATATATTTATTTATTATGACTGAGGGAAAATGTACATTCCCATATAAATTTACAGGCCCACCTATATGCAGCTTCCACTGCTCTCCCTGCCCGGTGACAGCACACTATACCTCTCTGCTCCATACGTGTCTCATCCTCCCAACAGTCTCCTTTCCCCTCCTTTCTACCCACTGTCCTTTGCCATGATGGAGCTCACTAAGTTGAGTTTCACTGGCAACACAAGAATAAAAAGGGGTGCACCCTTTGATCTTTTACTTTTTAAGGAGACATACAGATACCCCTGGTTAGCAGCATAACTCCTCTGAGAATAAAATGACAGGTCCATTTTATTGGTTTTTAATGTAACATTCTTTAGACCTGTTACGAATTAGAAAAAGAGTACACACTATTTTTAACTAAAATGAATACAAACATTTATTTGCCAAAGAAATGAAATTAAATATTAACTGAAGTATGTACAACTAACCACGATGGCTGTTTTAAGATTTGCATATTCAGTAAACAATGTTTAAAGAGAAATTGCAAGCATTAAGTTTGGTAGGATGTGTTTTCACAGATCTTTTCCTCTCTCTTTTGTTTTAGCTTTGAGATAGCTAATCCCTGGTCATTCAATTAATCATACTCAATAGTGCACATATGCTGGTATCCATCTGCTTAAAACTGTCATCAGATGACACTGTCATGTAACTGGATTTCAGAATTATTTGGCATGCCTACAACATAGTCTACCTTCTGTTTCAGACTACAACATAGATGCTTCTTTTTATTCTTTCTTCTTTATTAACAGCTTGCATTACTAATGTACCAGTAAAATTTTATTTAAATATACAACTTCTTTGACTATATAATGTTTATTAGGATTAAACTTTCTTAAAGGAGACAGGGGTCAGAGAATCACAGTGTTGATCGTAAAAATAAGAGAATAAAAATTAAAGTACTTTCCTTGATTCTTTGCCTCTATGATTTCATAATCTGTGAAAATTTTTCCTGTTTGGTCTTAAGTGTCACTCTTATTCTTGCAGTGGTCATAACCTATATAATGCATCACAAAGTTGCATTTATATAAACAAGACAGTTGTAAAACACTGTGCTCATGACAATGATTATACCAAGTACTAGCAGGAACAGATGCTTTATCTGATTGTTGAGAATGGTGTGGCTTTCCTTCATGGAGTTCATTATAGTCTGTAATCTTACATCTTTTTTTAAGTTTATTTGTGCAATATATTTCTCCCTCACTCAGCAGTAAGCTTATAAAGGCATAGATTTTTTGTCACTTAGAGAGTTCTAGTCTCAGCCCCTGACACTTTACAAACCATGGAATTAGTATTCAAAATACTCTTGTTGCTCAAAGAAACCTGACAAAGACAAAATTAATGTTTTACTTTTGCATTTCCCATATACACAACTGACACATTTATGTGGCACCTCTTCTTCCTTTTCTCCTTTCCAAGGCTTCTCCAAGAATCAAGACTCCTATCAGTAGTCACCAAAGAGTCCACGGAAAAGAATTCATCTTTACCATTATTTACTCACTGTCAAGATGTTCATGACAATAATCCTTTCCTTACTTTGAGAGATAAAGCCATTTCACTTGAGCAAATATTTTTATTTTATTTTTTATTTTTATTTAACATAACTGAGTGAAAATGTATATTCATATGTAAATTTACATGCCCCCCTATATGCAGCTTCCAATGCTCTCCCTGTCCGGTGACTGCACACCATTCCTCTCTGCTCCATACATGTCTCATCCTCCCAACAGCCTCCTTTCCCCTCCTGTCCGACCACTCCCCTTCCTCGAGCCAGAGGTCAGCAAGATGATATCCTATAGATGTATAGAACCATAAAGTGCTTCCAATATATGGTCACTCTGCATTGCCAAGTCCAATCCATTCCTATCCAAAGAGTGGGACTTTGTTATAATTTATGAGAAAGGGCAGCATCAGTGAAGGGGGCCATGCTCTCAGAAGAAACCCAAAACCGCTAGACCATCAGTTGAGGTCTTTTACTGGAGATCTCATGATGCACTTATTTTTATTCTTGTGTTGCCAGTGACGCTCCTCTCTGTGAGCTCCATCATGTCTATCACTGGTGGTGGCCGGGCACCATATGGTTCTTCCATTCCCAAGTTGATGTAGACACCCATTCTTGTGGGTCTCTCTGTTTTCTCGGTTGTCTTTACCGCATGTCATTTTGGCCCTCGGTGAGCATCCGTTCCTGCTGAGTTCGGACCATTTGCTATGTATTTGAATGGCAGCTTGGCAGCTTTTAAGACCCCAGACCCCACTCACCAATGTGGGGTGCAGAGAGCTCTCTTAGCAAAATGCTAGTTGTACCAACTGGCCTGGAATTCAACTAAGAGCATGGTCCCCCGCCCTCCGCCCCAGCTACTCTATCCTTGCAGTATTGAGTTAAGATGGAAGGAGTACTCAAGTTATGCTGAAGTCCACTTAATGTTGTTCTTGTTCCTAATGTGTGCTGTCACCGCTTTCTCCCAGCTAGATTTCTAGTAACTATATAAACTAAAACCTCCCCCCCTCGCCCTCCCTCCCTCCCCTCCCTTGCAGCTGTCAAAGAGTCTTTTCTTCTATACACAAGTCTGTTTTTGAGATCTCATCGTAGAGGTCTCATACAGTATTTGTCCTTTTGTCGCTGACTACTTTCACTCAACATAATGTCTTCCAGTTGAAACCAGGTTAGGAGATGTTTCCTGGAATCATCGTTATTCTTTATCATTGCGTAGTGCTCCATTGAGTATATGTACCACAGTTTACCTATCCATTCTTCTATTGTTGGGCATCTGGGTTGATTCCATCTTTTTGCTATTGTGGACTGTGCTGCAATAAACATTCTGGTGCATGTGTCCGTTGGTGTGAAAGGCCTTGAGTCTGTAGGATATATTCCAAGTAGTGGAATTACTGGGTCAAATGGTATATCGATATCCATTTTTTTAAGGAAGCGCCAGATTGCCTTCTAAAGAGGCTGGACCATTTTGCAACCCCACCAACAGTGTAGGAGGGTTCCACTTTCTCCACAGCCTCTCCAGCATTTGTTGTTTTGTGTTTTCTGGATCATGGCCATCTTGTTGGGGTGAGATGGTATCTCATTGTTGTCTTGATTTGAATTTCTTTAATAAGTAAAGATCGTGAACATGTCCACATGTGTTTTTTGGCTACCTGGAACTCCTCTTTAGTGAAGTGTCTGTCCATCTCCTTTGCCCATTGCTTAATTGGATGGTTTATCTTCTTCTTCTTGATATTTTGTAGTATCTTATAGATTATGGAGATCAGGCATTGGTCTGTCATAGAGTTGCCAAATATTTTTTCCCATTCTGTGGGTGTTCTTTTAATTCTATTAATAAAGTCTTTGGATGAGCAAAAGTGTTTGATTCTTAACAGTTCCCATTTATCTATTTTCTCTTCTGTTGATTGAGGTTTCTTTGACAGATTTTGGAGTCTGTCCTCATTGTATATTAAAACTTCTGTTGTTGTTCCTACCTTTTCTTGGATGAGCTTTATCGTTTTAGGTTTGATGTTTAGGTCTTTTATTCAGTTGGAGTTGGTTTTTGTATAAGGTGTAAGATATGGATCTTGATTCAGTTTATTGCAGATGGATAACCAATTTTGCCAGCACCATTTGTTGAAGATACTGTTTTTACCTCAGTTTAATGTCTTAGGGCCTTTGTCGAATATCAACTGTTCATAGGCAGATGGTGTCATCTCTGGGGTCTCAATTCGGTTCCATTGATCGATCTGTCTGTTCTTGTACCAGTACCAGGCTGTTTTGACCACTGTGGCAGTGTAGTATTTTCTAAGGTCTGGTAATGAGAGGCCTCCAACTGTGCCCTTCTTCTTTAGTAGTACCTTTCTTATCCGGGACTTCTTCCCTTTCCAAACAAAATTGGTGATCTGTTTCACCATCTCATTAAAAAATGATGCTGGAACTTGTATTGGGATTGCATTATATAAATAAATTGCTTTGGGTAAAACAGACACGTTCACAATGTTAAGTCTTCCTATCCATGAGCAGGGTAGGTTTTTCCATTTATCTAAGTCTCTCTTAGTTTCTTGTAGTAAGGGCTTGTAGTTCTCTTTGTAAAGGTCTGTTGTTTCTCTGGTTAGATTAATTCCTAGGTACTTTATCTTCTTAGGTGCTATCACAAATGGTATTGATTTAATAATTTCCTCCTTAACAGTCTCGTTGATGGTATAAAGGAAACCAACTGATTTACTTATGTTTATCTTGTATCCTGAAACTTTGCTGAACTCTTCTATCAGTTTGTGTAGCTTACTTATAGATTCCTTGGGGTTCTCTGCATATGCAATCATATCATCTGTGAACACGGAGATTTAAACTTCCTCTTTGCCGATGCAGATGCCCTTTATTTCTTGGTCTTCTCTAGTTGCTCTGGCTAGAACTTCTAGAACAATGTTGAATAGGAGAGGTGACAGTGAGCATCCTTGTCTAGTTCCTAATCTCAGGGGAAAGTCTTTCAGTCTCTCTCCATTCAGGATGATGTGGGCAATTGGCTTTGTATAAAAGGCCCTTATTGTGTTGAGGAATTTGCCGTCTATGCCCATTTTGCTAAGAGTTTTTAGCATGAATGGGTGTTGGACTTTATCAAATGCCTTTTTGGCATCAATGGACAACATCAAGTGATCCTTGTCTTTTGTGTTATTTATGTGGTTCATCACATTAATTGTTTTCCTGATGTTGAACCAGCCTTGCATCCCTGGTATGAATCCCACTTGGTCATGATGGATTATTTTCTTGATATGTTGTTGTATTCTGTTGGCAAGAATTTTGTTGAAGATTTTTGCATCTAGGTTGATGAGTGATATCGGTCTGTAGTTCTCTGTCTTTGTTGGATCTTTCCCTGCCTTAGGTATCAGGGTTATACTGGCTTCATAGAATGAGTTTGGGAGTACTCCATCCCTTTCTATACTGTGAAATAGTTTCAATAGTATTGGGGATAACTCTTCTCTAAATGCTTGGTAGAATTCTGCCGTGAAGCCATTTGGGCCCGGACTTTTTTTGGTTGGCAGTGTTTTGATGAGCTTTTCAATCTCTTCTTTTGTGATGGGTTTATTAAGTTGTTCTGCTTCACGTTGTGATAATTTGGGTAGGTGGTATGAGTCCAGGAATTTTTCCATTACCTCTAGGTTTTCAAATTTGTTAGAGTATTTCATAGTATTCTGTTATGATATTTTTGATTTCTCTTCCATTTGTGGTGACAACTCCCTTCTCGTTTCTAATTTGGGTTATTTGTTTCCTTTCCTGCTTTTCTTTAGTAAGTTTAGCCAGTGGTTTATCAATTTTGTTGATCTTTTCAAAAAACCAGCTTTTGGTCTTTTCAATTTTTTCAATTGTTTTTCTATTCTCTAATTCATTTAGCTCTGCTCTAATCTTTATGATCTCCTTTCTTCCAGTGCCCGAGGGGTTCCTCTGTTGTTCTCTTTCTACTTGTTCAAGCTGTAGAGTTAGTTCCTTGATTTGGTTTCTTTCTTCCTTCCTGATGTGTGCATTTATGGAGATAAACACACCTCTGAGCACTGCTTTGGCTGTATCCCATAGGTTCTGGTAGGAAGTGTTTTCATTCTCATTGGAATCCGTGAATTTCTTTAATTGATCCCTGATTTCCTCTATAATCCATGTTTTTTTGAGCAAGATGTTGTTCAGTTTCCAAGAGTTCCACTTTCTATCTCTGTTTTTTCTGCTATTGATTTCAACTTTGATGGCTTTATGATCTGAGAAGATGCTTTGCAGTAATTCAACGGTATGGATTTTGTTGAGCATTGCATTATGGCCTATCACATGGTCAATTCTGGAGAATGTTCCATGTGCACTGGAGAAGAAAGTGTAGTTGTCTGCTGAGGGGTGGAAAGTTCTGTATATATCAATGAGGTTTAGTTGGTTAATTGTGTCAATGAGTTCTTCTGTATCTTTACTGA
Organism: Heterohyrax brucei; assembly: GCA_028571685.1. Taxonomy (NCBI): domain Eukaryota; kingdom Metazoa; phylum Chordata; class Mammalia; order Hyracoidea; family Procaviidae; genus Heterohyrax; species Heterohyrax brucei. Next base: position 172,298,222 of record CM053166.1, on the reverse strand, counting down.
GCTTTTTTCTAGATGATCTGTCTAGTAATGAGAGTGGAGTGTTAAAGTCTCCCACTATTATTGTGGAGTCATCTAACTCTCTTTTGAGTGTAGTCAGTGTTTCTTCGACATATTTAGGTGCTCTGACATTAGGTGCATAAATGTTTAATATAGTTAAGTCTTGCTTGTGTACTGAACCTTTCAGCAATAAATAGTGTCCATCTTTGTCCACGATGGTGGATTTGACATTAAAATTGATTTTGTCTGAGATTAGAATTGCCAGCCCTGCTCTTCTTTGTTCATTGTTAGCTTGATATATATTCTTCCATCCTTTAATTTTCAGTTTGTTCCTGTCTTTAGGTCTCAAGTGAGTTTCTTGTAGACAACATATGGATGGTTCGTGTCTTTTGATCCAAGATGACACTCGGTGTCTCTTTACTGGAGCATTCAGTCCATTCACATTCAATGTAATTATTGATAGGTATGTGTTCACTGTTGCCATTGTGATATGTTTATTTTTATGTTGATGTTTTCTCTGTTGTTCTTATTAGTCTGTTCTGAGACACTTTTTTTTGTGAGTTGATTTTTCACCTTTTTAAGAGCTGATTTTATAGTTGTTGAGACTCGTGTGTTAGATTTCTTGAAATGCTATGATACATCTTTGTTGTGCTTTACAGCTGCCCCTATGAACCTCCTTAATAAAATATTTATAAACCCAATTTTAGTTACTACCAGTCTTGTCATCTTCCTCTCCATCTGGAAGGACTATAAGAACTGTAGTACATCCCTCTTTTATTATGATGGCACCATAGTTTTCATGATGATCACTGGATTGATTCTTTCCAAATCAAAGCTGTGATTTACTTTGAAGCCTTCCGTAAATGAGTATTGAGTAGTGTGTCGTTCTAAAATATAAAGTTAGTGGTTTCGTTCTTCTAAACCAAAGCCAAGAGCTTCTTTCAGTATTTCTTGTAGTTTGGGCTTGGTTTTTAGAAAGTTTCTGAGTTTCTGTTTACCTGGGAATGTCTTAATTTCATTTTCGTATTTGAAAGATAGTTTTGCAGGATATATAATTCTTGGTTGGAAGTTCTTCTCCTTCAAGACTTTGAATGTGTCGTGCCACTGTCTCCGTGACAGCATGGTTTCTGCTGAGAAATCTGATGAGAGCCTACAGGGTTTCCCTCTGAGTGTTAGCTTTGCCTTGAGTCTTGCTGCCTTTAAGAGTTGCTGCTTATGTTTCATTTTTTTAAGCTTGATTATAATATGTCTTGGAGTCTTTCTTTTGAGATCTATATTGGGTGGCGTACGATATGCATCTGAGATGTCTATATCCTCTTCCTTCATGATTTCTGGGAAGTTTTCTTTCAGCAGCTCAGCAACAATACTCTCTGTGTTCTCAGATGTCTCACCCTGTTCAGAGACTCCAATTAATCGAAGGTTGTTCCTCTTAATAGAGTCCCACATGCTTCTTAATGTTTCTTCATTTTTTTTTGCTTCTTTTTTCTGATTTCTGCTCATAGACACTGGCATCAGTAGCTCTGTCTTCCAAGTCAGAAATTCTTTTTTCCATTTGTTCCATTCTGTTTTCTTGGCTTTGCATGGAAGTGTCTATGTCTTTGATTTTGTTCTTGATCTGTTGGATTTCAGAGTACTGGTGTTCCATCAGATCTAACAACTTGCTTAATTTTTCATTTTGTTCTGCTGCATTTTGTATAAGGTGTAGAAGGGCCCTGTATACAATCAATTTGTATTCACTTCCGGATGCTTTCATAAAAGTTTCTTCATCTGGAAAGCTCCTTGGTTGCTTTGTTTGGGAGCCTTCTGAAGCCATGAGTGATTCCTTGTATGCCACAATTGTCTGTTGGTTTTTGGGTCCCATGTGAGTATCTAGAGGCTGGAAGAGGTACTGTGAGGATGGATTGCAAATGTTTCTCTAGGCTGTCTTCAAATGTAAAGCAAAAGGTATCTGACCGGTTCACAGGTCAGTTAGGTTTTCAGGTGTAGAGGTCCCTCTTCTCATGTGACAAAGTAAGCGCCACTGTATCCAACCCCAGATGATAACAAACTAGTTGAGAATACAGCACTGCTACTGCCCTGGAGGCCTCTGCTGACAGGGCCTAGCCTTGTCCAACACTGCGTCGAGTACTGGTTTTGTGATAGAAAAGCTCTGTCTTGTGGGCAGGGTCTGGCTCCCAAGCTAAGAATTAGGTCCAGCTGCGCCCACTGTACCCAAGATGGCGTCCTCCACACAGGCAGCAGACATGGGGGCTAAAGGTGCCCAGAGGCAGCGATTCCTCTGCTTCTGTTGCAGGGCCCCCAATGTGGGCAGCAGTATGCAAAATCACTACTTTTCTGACGGAGAAGCACTGTCCCGTTTGCAGGCGCTGGCTCCCAGGCCAAGAACGAGGTCCCGCTAAAATCTCGGTACCAACATGGCGTCCTGCACCCTGACCGCGGAGCTCCTCACAAACCCCACTGAGGCAGCTACAAAACAAAAGGCTCAAAGTGTCTAGATTAACAGAGTCCAGAGCCTGGCTCTCAGAATATGGGAATTTTGCCTGCCTATCCCCCCAGCAGCGCGTCTGAGTCCAGTCGCCAGGCAAGACGCAGCTCCGCCCGCCAGCAGAGACCAAGGAAAAAAAAAGTCAAAATGGTGCGTTTCCCTTCCGTCTGTGAGAGCCGGGGCTAGCCAGGAGCGGGAGTCAGCGAAAGAGAGGAGGTTTTTCACTCAGTGGTATGAAGTCCCAATTAACAACTCTGTGCCGTATCCTGAGGCTGATTAGGTGATCAGAAGGCTCTGTTTGATTGTCAGTTCCGGTCTTGTTTTCCAGAGGGATATAAAGAGACGTGTGCTTAGTTGGCCATCTTGACTCTGCCCCCTTTAGCAAATATTTTATTCATCTCTAACATTTAATGTTATTTCCATTTATTGCTTGGTCACCACAGTTTACTCTTCCACTCACTTTCTAAAATTTTACCTCTCCTCCTATTTTGAAGCCATCAAAAAAAGAGACAGCATGGTCAATAAACAAAATAGTTCTACTAGTGATATACTTCTGCTGAGGAGAGTGTAAGCAATACTTTGTTTCTTGACAGTAAAATAACGCATCAGATCTCCTTAAAGTGTTGAAATGCCAAGATGTCATTAAGGTGCACCCAACCCAAGCCATGGTATTTTCAATCACTTCATATACATGAATAAGGAAGACTGAAGAAGCATTGATGCCTTTGAATTATGGTGTTGGCAAAGAATATTATGTAAACCAGGGAGTGCCAGAAGAATGAACAATTATGTCTTAGAAGAAGTACAGCCAGAGTGTTCCTTGGAAGTGAGGATGGCAAAACTTTGTCAACTACTTTGGACATATTATCAGGAGAGACCACTGTAGAGAAAGATATCACATGTGGTAAAGCAGAGAGTCAGTGGAAAAGAGGAAAACCTTCAATGAAATAGACTGACACAGTGCTGCAGCAATGGTTTAGCACAGCAGCAGTTGTGGGGATGGTGCAGAGCTGGGCAACATTTTGTTCTGTTGTACATGGCATCGCTACAAGTTGGAAATGACTTAACATAGTCTAACAATAACAAGCATTCAAGAATGAGAAGAAAATATAACTAGACTGTTATCATACATTAATAAGTGAGGAAAACAAAAGATAGAAAATTTACTCATCTTATTAAATGTGTGAAGCCAGGGGAAAAAAAAATATATATATACATGTATATTTTAGGAACATAGAGTAAACACTGAGTAGTCTTGGAGTACTGAAAGTATTTAACTAAATCAAGAAAACATCATGACTTTGTTTTAAATAAACTACTTAAATATCATTTCTACAAAGGGTATGGATAATTAAAATATAGTACTGAAAATAATGAGTTGTATACAAAATAACTGGATTTAGAGTATAAGAGAGTAAACCTGAATTATGTGATGGAAAATGGTGATCACTTTCTCAGTATTATTAATGTAATAACTACTATCTATAAATTTTATATTCAGCTAATAATTACTATTAGTATTAGATACAATCCATATGAAATAAATTATGCATTTAAAAATTTAATTAACTTTATTGAGAAATAATTTCCATACAAAAAGAATCACTCATTTTAAGTGTATAATTCAATGTATGGTCTTTGTAGCCACCACGAAAAGATATAGAACTTTTCCATCCCCCCTACAAGTACTTTCTTGATAAGTCTCTCTGCTAGAACTTTCATTAAAACAAGAGATATATATGAAAAAAAGTAAATAACTGGAAATACACATAATATATATGACATCAAAAGGTAATGAATTGATGATCAACAGGATACAGCAGGTTAATTAATTTAACATAAATATGGAGATATTTAATAAAAAACACAGAGAAATATATAGCTGGAAAATATAAAAGGCTAAAGTCAGCTGCCAGTGCATCTTTTCTGACTCATGGCAACCTCGTGTGTGCAGAACAGACCATGCTCTATGAGGTTTTCAATGGCTGTGATCTTTCAAAACTAGGTCTCTAGGTCTTTCTTCTGAGTTATCTATGATACTGTATTCAGTGGCATCTGAGAGAAAATGAGAAAGAGATATTTTTTTCCTCCATGTTATTACTGTAATTCAGAATAATAATGTTTTTAACCTGAGCCTACTACCAGGGCTACTATGCTTGGTAAAGTGGGGGGTCACTGACAAAGAGTAAGATCCTCAGTGGGATGGATTGATGCAGTGGCTGCAACAATGGGCTCAAGAATAACAACGATCGTAAGGATGGCACAGGAACAGGCTGTGTTTGGTTCTGTTGTATGTAAGAGTCTCTATGAGTCATAACTGACTCAGCACTACCTAAAAACAACAGACTTACGGACAATGTAAAAACATCCTTAAAGTCTAGGAGTGGATGAGCAAGTCAGCTGAAAGAATTATTAAATGTTGTATTATTGAAGGAAATTGAACATGGTTTATATGGGAGAACTGTATTACCAGGTACAAATAGTGAGCATGCAGTTGTTTCAGAACATAAAATTTCATTTCAAATGCATGCCACATACTTGATGTGTTCATACCTTCATTTGTGATCTTTTATTCTTTTTTGTTCTCCTATTTGCTCTTTTATTATTCTTACAATTGCATTTTTTAAATGGAAGCACAAAAACCAAACACATTCTTTATGCCATTTCATGTATGTTTCTTTAACAGTTACTCTGTGTTTTTCAAAAACAAACACATGAATCTCACAACTGTTCTATTTCTTCTTTCAATTAATGTTTAAATATCAGGCTAAATAATTAGAAGGATGAGGAATAGGTTATTATTTTTTCAAACTCTGAAACAGAGGTGAAGGAATTTATAATATTACATTTTGCATTATTTTAAAAATTTTTTGAATAAAGGATCAAGAGAAAGATAGTAGTTATAAAGGACTTTAAATTTGATTGGAAAATTTATTTCATTATCTTGTTTCAAGATACTTGAATAGTAATTATTTCATTTTAGTACTCTGTATGCTGAATAAAGGCTTCTTTTCATTGTCTGAGAATTGTTCCTCTATTCTGATCAATTTAATTTGCTTTCAATTGGATTCAATTATGATTTTATCTACCTCATCCCTCCAGGTTTTAAAAATTTGCTCTTGAAATTCTTTACTTTATTGTGCCTCTAATTCAAGTTTTGGTTTCTATGATACATAAAGCACTTTGAATACAACTAATTTAAAAATTTAGAGTTCCCATAATATATTAAAACCCAGCTGAACAAGAATGTTTAAGAAATAACCCCATTGCTGTTGAGTCAATTCTGACTCATAGCGATCTTATAGGATAGAGTAAAACTGCTCCATAGCGAAGCTGACTGCCTATCTTTTCTCTGTAGACTAGCTGGTGAGTTTGAGCTACTAATCTTTTGGTTAGTAACAGAGCCTTTTAATCACTGTGCAACTAGGGCTCCTGTTTAAGAAGTAAAGGCAGTTTTGCAGGTTAAATGGAGCCATGGTGACACAGTAGTTAATAGGTTGGCTGATAACCAAAAGGTCAGCATTTCAAATCTACCAGCTATTCCTTGGAAACTCTATGGGACAATTTTACTCCATAAGGTGGGGTCACTACGAATCAGAAACCACTCAAAGGCAACATATTTGATTTTGATTTTTGATTGTTTAAATGCTCTGCTTAAGTTAAAATCGGACAAAACCCCCTTGTTTTATGTTTTGTTATTTGTAAATTTTCTAAATGTCTGTTTATTTTTACTATTTATAGTATAGTGAACTTAACTGAATGGTTTTTAAAAACCCTACAGTGCTTTAGGGTCATTTCTTATTATAGAAGTTTATAGTGTATATGAGTGTAGATGTTAAAAGTATAGGAGACTAAGTTCTCTGTGCACTAAAACTGGGGTATCTCCTGAAAGTTGCCTATAGGACACAAACACACACACACACACACACACAAAAAAAAAAAAAAAAAAAACCCACTGCCATTGTGTTGATGCTGACTCATACTACATGACAGAGTAGAACTGCCCCATAGAGTTTCCAAAGAGCGCCTGGTGGATTTGAACTACTGATCTTTTGGTTAGCACTCATAGCACCTAACCAGGGTTTTCTATATATGTGTGTATGTATGTATACAATTGAATGTTCTCTTTTTCATTAGTCTCTTCCAGATAGATTGAAGTGTCAGAAATGGTAATTATTTGAGAATGCTAGTGAATTAGATTCTAGATAGTTAATATTTTACTGTTCAACATACCTAAGATGTCTTGAAGGTACACCCAGTCACAGAATCAAAATCCAAAACCACTCATTGTTCTTTTGTATTGTATATGAGAATGTATTACCTCTGGTGGATCACCTGCAAAGATGGCCTCCAATAATTCTTCCGATTTCCTTAATTTCATGCTACTTCTCTCATGATAAGGTAGTCTATTGCCCCTCTATTTTATCAGGGATTGCCTAAGGATCTACTGTAACTGGTAGAGCAAGAATTGATGCTGTCTTACATCTGGGCCTAGGCATTAAGAGGTGATGTAAATTTGCCTTGGTATTCTTGGAAGACACTATGCAAAGAAGTCTGGAGATACTACTACAGGAAACACATGAAGAGTATGAAGTTGTTGTGGATTGAACTGTGTCCCTACCCCCATCCCCAAAGTTGTGTGTAGCCATTTGGCTGGGCCATGATTCCCAATATTTTATGATTGTCCTCCATTTTGTGATTTTTCTATGCTGTATGCTACAGGATTAGTGTGGGACTGTAAATCCGTCCAAAAATTGCCTCAATGATCTATTGTAAAGGGAGTTTCCCTGGATTATGACTTCCATCACTCTTTATCCTTTCATATTACAAGAGATAAAAGGAAACGGAAACAAGCAGAGAATTGGGAACTTCACATCATCAGGCAAGCAGCACTGGGAGAAGAGCATGTCCTTCAGACCGGAGATTCCTGAACCAAGATGCTCCCTGATCAAAGGTTGATACAGTTCAAAGATTTTCCTCCAGAGCTGACAAGGAGGAAACCTTCCCCTGGAGCTGACATCCTGATATTAGGGATAACTGCTTTAATTGAAATTATAGCCTCAGTGACTGCCTCCTCTATAGCCCTTACAAAGGAGGTCCATACAGCTCACTACATTAATAATCTGGCTAGAAATGTCTCGCTAGCATTGGCCACACAAAAAATTATAGATAGAAAATTAGAAAATAAGGTTAACACACTAGAAGAAACTGTTATGCATATTGGCAATCAACTGCACAATCTGAAAGTACGCCTGTCTGTTTCCCGTCATACCAAATACAAGCGGGTCTGTGTGACCCCATTACCTTACAACAAAACAGATCTTACACGGCCACAGGTACAGGCTCACCTACAAGGAGTCTGGAATGACTCACCTGTTGTGTTTAACATAACACAGTTACATGCCCCAATACAAGCCATCAGTCACTCTACCTTAGAAACAACATCAGCCGAAGAAATTGCATCTAATTTTATAAATATGTTTAAGAAGGCCTTATCCACAGAATCTTGGAGCTCTCTTTTGATAAATCTAGGCATCTGTGCTGGGATAATCTTAATACTGTTATTTTGCCTTCCAGTCATCCTCTGACAACTTGGACAGACCGTAAAGACCACACAAGTCGAATTACAAACGCTGAAGCTAAAAAAATAAAAAAGAGGATATGCCGAGGCCCGTCACCCACAGAAGCCCCTGTAAGCAAAGCCACACACCTATGTGATGGCGAGCAGACGCATCTCACCCTTGGCATATTTTTGGCTGTACTCTCCCTGATAATATTTTGCATCCTAATCAAACCTTCCTCAAAAGTACCCTCTCATCTCCTGGCACAAGGATTAAGGAAGATGCCTTCTAAGTAGGGCTTTGTGACCCCCTCGGCTTAATGAATTCCGACATGGAACACCCAGCCCGGGAATGCCGAGGCCGGCCCAGCCCCGCTGGCTTCCCCCAACTGCACATCCCCCTCCACATGTGAAATACAAGATTGCAGGAAGGCCCTGGGAAGCTCCCCAGGGACGACCCCCCACACAGCCCTTAAATATAGACATCCCACTCCCTGCATCAGAAAGAAAATAAGAGCAAAGAAGGAACAAATAGAGATAGCCAGATAATAACCTTTAGATGAGCCTACTCCCTCTTCCTACATCTTTTGACCTTGAGGCATAGATAGAGCTGATTGAGCTCAAAGCATAACTTTGTTTTCACTGTTGATTATAACCACCATATACTTGTCTCAGGCCATTATCTAGAAGGCCCTAATGATTAACATGATTAAAAAGACCACAAGGTATCAGCCAACAGCTTATGTCGTCAAAGAGAAAACACATCACCTCATTGATTACATAAAAAATAAAGAAAGACAGGCCTTAACAGGCTGCTGACCTCCAGATTCCTGGCTGTCTGCGTCTCATTTCTTCTTCACCGATGCCACCCATCCCTTCGTGATCCCAGACCCTGGTGAGGCTGGCCCCCAGCATCCATTGTTCTAGCTAATCGACACTGAAGACTAACTTTCAGAGCTCTTCTGATATCCATTTTGGTCTTTCCTTTCTTTCTTGTCATTTAAAAAATATTTTATTGTGTTTTAAGTGAAAGTTTACAATTCAGATCAATTTGCCATATAAAACTCTGGACACACATGCTATGCAACTCTAACTGCTTCCCCTATAACTGCACACTCTTCCTTTTCATGCTGTACTTCCTGTATCCATTCAACCAACTCCTGTCCCCCTACTTTCTCTTATCTTGCCTCTAGACAAGAGTTTCTCAAACAATTTCATGTATATATTTGAGCCAAAAAGCATATCCTTCACCAGCATTGTTCTGTTTTATAGTATAGGCCAATGTTTGTCTGAAGAGTTGTCTTCAGTACTGATTTCAACTCTGGACCAACAGAGAATCCAAGGACCACGTCCTCAGTGGACCCTTCAGTCTAAGGGAACATCAAGTCTAGTCTTCTAACAGAGTTCTATTTCTGCACCTGCATTTTTCTCTTGCTACATCAAGAAATTTCTGTTGCGTTCCCTGTCAGGGTAGTCATTGATGGTGTCTGGGCACCATCTAGTTTTTCTGCTCTCATGCTGATATAGTCTATAGATCACAAAACATCTTGTCTACTGGGCTCATATTTTCCTCATGTCTTTGATGTCCTTCATTCTCCTCTGCTTCAGGTGGATTGGGACAAATTGATGCTACTTAGATGGACACTGCTAGCTTTTAAGACTCCACACACCACTCACCAAAGTGGTACACAGAACATTTTCTTTTAAAAAAACTTAGTCATGCCAATTAGCCTATAGGTCCCCTGAAACTATGGTCCCAGATCCTTGTCCTTGCTACTCCATCCTTAAAATGCTGGGTTGTATTTAGGAAGCCTTTTAGCTTTTGGTGTGGTCCATTTGTGCTAACCTCCCTTTTACTGTGTGCTGTCACTCCCTTCACATCACCCATCTTTGTATCTACTACCTAATCTATGAATACCCTTCTCCTTCCCTCCTGACTCTTGTCATTATCAAAGATTAGGTTCTTCTGTGCTTCAACTTTTTCTTGAGTTTTATAATAGTGGTCTCACACAATATTTGTCCTTTTGCAACTGACTAATTCAACTCAGCATGCCTCAGCATCCATGTTATGTGATGCTTCTTAAGATCATCATTGTTCTTTATCATTGCATACGATTGTGTTGTGTGAATATATCATAGGTTATTCATTCATCTGTTGCTGGGTACTTAGGTTGCTTTCATCTTTTTACTTTTGTGGATGGTGCCGCAATAAACAATGGTGTGCATGTATCTGTTAGTGTGATAGCCCTTATTTCTCTAGGATATATTCCAAGAAATGGGATTGCTGGATCATATGGTATTTCTACATCTAGCTTTGTAAGCAAGGACCAAATAGATTTCCAAAGTGGCTGTTCTATTTTACATTCTCACTAGCAGTGCAGAAGAGCTCCAGTCTGTCCATAACCTCTCCAACATTTATTCCTTAGTGTTTTTTGGATTAATGCTAGCCTTGTTGGAGTGAGATGGTATTTGATTGTAGTTTTGATATGGATTTCTTTAATGGCTAATGATCTGGTAATTTCCTTATGTATCTGTTAGGGTCCTGGATGTCTCCCTTGGTGAAGTGTCTGTTTGTATACTTTCCCCATTGTTTAACTGGGTTGTTCGTCTTTTTCTTGCTGAGGTTTTGCAGTACATTGTAGATTATGGAGATGAGATGCCAATCGGACTCACAGTAGCCCAAAATTCTTATTCAGCCAAAAATTCTTTACCATTTTGGTGAAGTTCTTGGATGAACATACGTATTTGATGTTTAGGAATTCTATTTTCTATTTTAGGAGCTCTATTTTCTCTTCTAGTGTTTGTGAGTTCCTAGCAATATTCTGTAGTCTGTTTATGCCACGTGTTTGGTCTCCCAGCATTGTCTCTATTTTTTCATCCATGATTTTTATTGTTTTAGATGTCATATTTAGGTCTTTGATCCATTTTGAGTTGTTCTTTTTTTGTGCATGGTGTGAGATATGAACGTTGTTTCATGTTTTTTGCAGATGGATATCCAGTTATGTCAAAACCCTTTATTAAAGAGATTGTCTTCCCCAGTTTACAGACTTTGAAACTTCATCAAATACCAGCTACTCATAGCCTGATGATGTTATATCTGGATTATCAGTTCTGTTTCATTGATCTATGTATCTGTTTTTGTACTAGTATCTGGCTGCTTTGACTATGATGGCAATGTAATATGTTCTAAAGTCAGATTATGTGAGGCCTTTCGCTTTGGTCTTTAGGAATGCTTTACTTTCTGGGGCTTCTTCCACTTCCATACAAAGTTGGTGATTTGTTTTTCCATCTTGTTAAAACATGCCATTGAAATTTGTATTGGGATTTCATTGTATCTATAGCAAGATCACTTTGGGTAGAAAAGACTTTTTCACAGTGTTTACTCTGCGTATCCGTGAGCAAGATAAATTTCTCTGCTTATGTAGGTCTCTTTTGTTTCCTTGCAGTAGATTCTTTTAATTTTCTTTGTATAGCTCTTTTACATCTCTGATTACATTTATTCTTAAGTATTTTATCTTCTTGGGGACTATTTTGTAAATGGTGTTGTTCTGGTGATTTCCTCTTTGGTGTTCCCTTTTTTGGTATAAAGGAATCCAACTGATTTATGTATGTTCATCTTGTATACCAATACTTTGCTGAACTCTTCTGCTGGTTCCAGTGGATTTTTTATTTTTTTAATTCTTTAGAATTTCCTGTGTATAAGATCATATCATCTGCAAACAAAGATATTTTTATATCTTCCTTACCAGTTTAGATGCTCTTTATTTCTTTATCTTGTCTGGCTGCTCTGGCTAAAATCTCTAGCACAGTGTTGAATAAAAGTGCTGACCGTGGGTATCATTGTCTGTTTCCTATTCTCAAGGGAAATGTTTTCAGTCTCTCCATTTTGGATGATGTTGGCTGTTAGCTTTGCATAGACTCCCGTTGTTATGCTGAGGAATTTCCCTTTTATTTCTACGTTGCTGAGAGTTTTTAAAACGAATGGGTGTTGGACTTTGTCAAATGTCTCTTATGCATCAATTTATAAAATCATGCAGTTCTTATCTGGCTGACTGCATTAATTGTTTTTCTAATTTTGGACCATCCCTGCATCACTGGTAAGAATCCTACTTGGCCGTGGTGAATTAACTTTTTTAATATGTTTGTCAGAATCTATTGGCTGGAATTTTTTAATTTTTGCATTTAAGTTAATGAGAGATAGTAGTCTTTAATTTTTGCTTTTTGAGCTGTCTTTAACAGGTTTTGGTATTAGGGTTATACTGCCTTGATAGAATAAATGTGTAAGTGTTCCATCCTTTTCTATGCTACGAAATACCTTCAGTAACTGGTGTTAACTCTTCCCTAAAATTTTCCAGTGAAGCCTCCTGGACCAGGAGTTGTCTTAGTTGGTAGTTGTTAGTTAGCTTTTCAATTTCTTCTTTTGTGATGGGTTTATTAAGTTCTTTTACCTCTGTTTGTTTTAGTTTGGGTAAGTAGTAAGTTTCTAGAAACTTGTCCATTTCTTCTAGGCTTTCAAATTTATTAGAGCACAAGTTTTCATAGTATATTGTTGTGATTCTTTTAATTTCACTTGCATCTGTTGGATATCACCCATCTCATTTGTTATTTGAGTTATTTGCTTCCTCTCCTGTTTTTCTTTTGTTCAGTTTGTCCAATGGTTTATTGATTTTGCTGATCTTTAAACAAAAAAAAATCACTTTTGGTCCTGCTAACTCTTTTGTTCTTCCATTTTCTAATTCATTTAGTTCTCCTCTGATTTTTATTCTGTTTTCTTCTGGTACTTGAGGAGTTCTTTTGTTGTTCTTTTTGCACTTGCTTGAGTTGTAGCATTGCTTCTTTGATTTGAGCTCTTTCTTCATTTTGGATGTCTGCATTTATTGAGATAAATTGACCTCTGAGCAATGCTTTTGCTGTATTCCATATGTTCTGGCAGATGTATTTTCATTCTCATTTTATTGTAGGAATTTATTTATTCTATTCTTGATTTCTTCTATAATTCAGAAGTTTTTGAGCAAGACATTGTTCAGTTTCCATGTGTTTGAATTCTTACCCTTGTTTTGCTTGATCTAGACTTTTATGGCTTTATGGTCTGAGAAGATGCTTTGCAATACTCCAATGCTTTGGATTTTCTTAAGACTTGCCTTGTAGCCTAATATGTGTGGTCTATTCTGGAGAATGTTCCATGTGCATTGGAAAAGAAGGTATATTTGTCTGTTTGGGGGTTAATTTTTCTGTATATATCTATAAAGTCAAGTTGGTTGATTGCAGTACTTAGATCTTCCATATCTTTATTGAGTTTCTTTCTGGATGTTCTGTGCATCGCTCAAAGTGGTGTGTTGAAGTCTGCTACTATTAGTGTGGAGCAGTCTATCTCACTTTTCAATGCTGTTAGTATTTGTTTGATGTATTTAGAAGCTCTGTTGTTGTTGTGGGTAAATATTTAATACAGTTTTGTCTTCTTAATGTCTTAACTCTTTAAACAATATATAGTGACCTACCTTGTCCACTGTGGTGGATTTTACTTTAAGGTCTATTTCATCTGAAATTAATATTGCCACTCCTGCTCTTTCATGCATGTTGTTAGCTTAGTATATATTTTTCCATTCCTTGATTTGCAGTTTGTTTGTATATTTAACACCAAGGTGTGTTTCTTGTAACCATCATGTAGACAGAACTTTTTTTTTTTTAATCCATTCTGGTACTCTTTGTCTTGTTATTGGTATATTTAACTCATTTACATTCAATGTAATTATTGATAGATATGAATTTAGTGCTGTCATTTTGGTGCTCTCTTGGTGTGTTATTGACAGTTTCTTTGTTCCACTTAATTTTCTGTGTTGAGTCATTTTTCTTTATGGACTTTCTTTTCATTGTTGTTGGTTTTATATCTGTTGAGGCTTCTTGATTTTGTTTCCTTATTTTGATGTGTCAGATTGTTAATTTCCTTTGTGGTCATACCAATATCCTCCCCTGATGATATAAGTTTAAACCAGTCTTTAAATTCTTTGTATCTCCTTGACTTCCTCTTCATCTGAAAGATCTATGTACATTAATTTCTCCATTTTCTTGGTATAATATTGTCATCATTACACACCAGTATCTCTGTTTCTGTATTTTTAATGTTTAGCTTTGATTTACTTTTGTGAATTCCCTATTCATGTTGGTGTCTGGATGCTCTCTCCTGCTTTGTATCACTAAGTATATGTCTATGTTATTGATTTTCTACTTGAAGAATTTCCTTCAATGTTTCTCATAATTTTTTTTTTTCACATTCTCCAACTTTCTGTTTATCTGGAAATATCCTAAATTCACCATCATGCCTGAGAGACAATTTTGCAGGATATGTAGTTATTGGTTGGCAGTTGTTTTTTCCTTGAAGTCTTTGAATATGTCATCCCATTGCCTTCTTGCCAATATGATTTCTGCTGAGTAATCTGAACTTATTTTTAATTACTCTCCTTTGTACACTATTTTTTGTTTAAGCCTAGCTGCCTTAAAAGCATCTCCTTATCTTTAGTTTTGTTAAGTTTGATTACGTCTTGGTGTTTTTCTTTTGATAACTACCTTGTGTGGAATTTGGTGAGTATCTTGGATACTTTCTTGTGTTTCAAGACATCAGGGAAGTTTTCTGTGAACATATCTTCAGCAATTCTCTCTGTTTATTCTGTTTACCCCCATCCACATTCTGGTACTCCAATCATTCATCCATTATTCCTCTTGACAATGTCTCACATAACACTTAATGACTCTTCATTTTCTAAATTTATTTCATCTTATTTTCATCATATATACTGGTGTCAGTTGCTTTATCATGAGTGTCACTAATTCTGCATTCCATTGCATCAATGCTACTTCTTCTCTTTCTATTGAATTGTCTAATTCTGTGATTTTATTGTTAATCTACTGAATTTCAAATCATTGTTGCTCAAAAATTTCTTGCAGTCTGTTTAATTTTTCATTATGTTCTTCTGCACTTTGCCTTATCTCCTCCCTGATTTCTTGAAGAGCACTGTATCTTACTCATTTGCATTTTACTTCCAATAATTGCAGGAAGTCTTCGTCTGGAAAAATTTTCAGTTCTTTTTTGTGGGGGGACGGTAATTTTATGTAGCCATGATATTCTGTTTCTTTAAATGATTAGAAACTTGTTTCCTAGCCATCAGAAAGTTGTTGTTATTTATTTGTTTGGTTATTGTGTTCTAGCTTACATATGTTTTAATTTTGTGACTGTCCAAGTAGTTTAGTTGTTTGAACTAGTTTGATTTTTGAAGCCTTAATAATTCAGATGCCTTGTCACTGGATGGTTAGCTGTGAGTACACTGAGAACAGTAGGAGAAGTTGTGGGCTCAGAGGATCTGGCAGAACTTTTTTCCCATACCTCCATTTGTTTACCTCTCCAGGTCTGGGAGAACAGCTCAGGGCATACATGTAACATGTCCCAGTTGGGGCCCGGGTAGTGTGTCAGAGTTTAATGGCAGGTTCAGAGCAGAGAAAGGAGGAATTAGCTCTGGGAAAAGGGAGACAAATCAGCATGTAGGAAAAGTTGGAGTCCCCAAGAGTTCACAAGCAATCAATTTGTGATGCTCAGGTGAACGTCCTTTGTGGTTCTGTTGGTATGTCCGCCAGAAGCTCAGCTTCCCTGTTGGGAAAGGTGCACTCTGCTTGGTGTGCTGCTGCTCTGTCAGCTTCCCCGCTGCCATGCCATAGCTCCACTTGGCTGGCGGAAGAGGGCTCATCTACCAATGCAGATTTGATTCTCGACAAGGTAGTTGCTTCTGGTCCCCCCCTTCTTGTCACTCAGTCTGATGTCTCAGCTTCTGCCTGATATCCAGGGCTCCTAGAACATCCTGTATAGTCTTTTCATTTGTTTTTCTGGTTCTTTACTGTTAGGGGGATCAGAAAAAACATGTGGCTACTCTACCATGTTAGCTCCCTCTTGGTGTATTGATCCTTTAGTCATTATATAGTATCCTTCCTTAGTCCTTTGTGGTGGATTTTCCTTTAAAGTCTGTGTTTTTAGACATTAATATTACCATTCCTGCTCTTTTTTGATTATTGTTTGTTTAGTATATTTTTCCATCTTCTGAGTTTTAGTTTGTTTGTGTCTTTCAGTCTAAGGTGTCTCTTATAGGCATCATATAGACAGTTTGTGGGTTTTTTTAAAAATCAATTCTGCCAATCTCTGCCTCTTTAGTGGTTGGTGCATTTAGTCCACTTATATTCAGCTTAATTATTGATAGGTAGTGCTGTCATTTGTATACCTTTTTTGTTTTTGCTGTTGATAGTTTGTGTTTCACTTAATTTACTGTGCTGTGTCATTTTTCCTTATGTATTTTCATTTCATCCTTTTCACTATTGTTGATTTTGTATTTGCTGAGTCTTTGTGTTTTTCTTTTTTTTTTTTATCTTGATGCGTAGGATTGTTAGTTTCCTTTGCTATTACCTCAGTATTTATCTCTGCTTTTCTAGGTTTAAACCAGTCTTTTAGTTCTTGATATCTCCTTCAATTTCTCACCATATGAAAGATCTATGACTACAGTTTTCAGTACTTTTTTTTGTTTTAATGTTGTCTTCTTTTACATATTGACATCACTGTTTCCATGTTTTCAGCATTTTAGCTTTGATTCAGCTTTCTGCCTTCTCTATCTGTATTGATAACTCATTGCTCTGTACTGTGTTCTAGTCTTGGGTTGTTACTTAGTGCTATTGATTTTTTAACCAGAGGACTGCCCTTTAGCATTTCTTGTAATTTTTGGATTGGTTTTTACAAATCTCCTAAACTTCTGTTCATCTGGAAATGCCCTAATTTGGCCATCATATTTGAGAGTAAGATTTGCTGGTTATATAACTCTCAGAAGGCAGATTTGTTCTTTCAAGGTTTTTGCTGTATAGTCAGAGCTTAGTCTTATTGTTTCTTCTTTGTAGTTCATTTTGTTTTTATCCCTGCCAAGCCAAGTGTCATCGAGTCGGATCTGACTCATGAGTTTTTATCCCTAGCTACTCTTAAAATTTTATGATTATCTTTGGTTTTGGAAATTCTGATTATGTCTTGGTAAATTTCTTTTGGAATCTACCTTGTGTGGGGGTTGAATGAGCTTCTTCAATAGATATTTTCTCATCTTTCACAATATCAGGAAATTTTTTCTGCCAAAAAACCTTCAATAATTCTCTCTGTATTCTCTTATCCCACCATATACCGGTATGCCAATCACTTGTAAGTTATTCCTCTTGATAGAGTCCCACAAAACTTTTAGGGTTTCTTTATTTTTTAAACAATTATTTTATCTGATTGTTCCTCAGATAAGTTGATGTCAAGTCTGTACCTTCAGTCTCACTAATTATGACTTCCATTGTCCCTATTCTTTTCCTATGACTTTCTATTGTCTATTTCTGAAATTTAATTTTTATTCTTTTGGATTTCTGTTTGTTGTTTCTGTATGGATTATTGTAGACTGTTAAGTTTGTCATGATGCTCTTCTATGACATTCTTATGTTCTTGTACTACTTTGTGTGTTCCTTCGTTTATTCTGCATTTTGCCTGATATCTCTCCTGATCTCTTGAAGATTTCTGTATATTATTCTTTTGAATTCCACCTCTTATAATTCTAAGAAGTTTTCTTCCTCAAGAAAATATCTTGATTCTTTGATTTTGTGGCTTCCTGAAGCCATCATGATTTGCATCTCTATGTGATTTGATTTTGACTGTTGTCTCCAAGTCATCAATAAGTTACTGTCTTTGTTTATGTTTGCTCACTATGTCCTAGCTTTTTGCTTGGTTTTGCTATGCCTAAATAGGCTGATCATATGACCTAGTTTAATTGTTAGCATCATTGAAGTTCTCACATCTTCTCCCTAGGTGGCCAGAGCTCTTACTTGGTATGTGAGCCCAATGATCCATTTGCTTTTCTTATGTGGATTTAGCTCATTTATCTGTGTTATCAGTCACTGAGTGTGTGGTGTAGGCTCTCAATTACAGTCTTAGATGGAGTAGTCTTAGATATCTGGATACAGTAGGGGGTCATATGTTGATCAAGACAGTGGGCTGAATGTTGCCCCTGAGTGTCTGAGTGGAAAGGTGTGTCCCTGTTCACTAGAATATAAGTGGGTTTTGAGGCTAGACTATTGATACCCAATGCTGTTGGCTATAAGGACTGGAAGTCACCACTTATTCTTACACTCCTATCGTGGGTGGCTCAGTGGAGTGTATGGAGCTTCTAGTCTGCAGGTGCCTGATGTGAATAGGTGAGGACCATATTTAATGGGCAGAGTGATGTCAAACATCACCAATATGTCATTGCCCCTTATAGTAGATACAGATAAAAATAGGTGTCAGGTGTACCTCCTGTTATACTGTGCTAATGTGGGCTTACACTATTGAAATGGGCCCACACAGCTCTATGCAGGGGTGAAAGACATTCAAAGTCCATGAACCCCTTATGTCTGTGGGGGCTGTGCATGCCCTGAGTTTCTGGCTTAAGGGAGCTGAAATATTATTTTTTCCTGTTTGTTAATTTGTGCCCTCTCCAAAGCCAGGAGAATGGTTAAGGTTCATGACAGGTCCTACTTCTGACCCAGGTGCAACAACACCGATGCTATATCAGGAATGGAAGCACATCTGGGAGGGGGCAGGTAAATGTGAAAGAGGTATTTCCCAAAAAGTTTTTTTTTTTTTAGATCTATGTAGTAGGTTAGATGCCTTGTACTTAACTTTCCCTTATTGAGCAGTTTGTCACTGGTCCTGCAGGCTTGAACCTGCCACTCAGTCTGTTTTGATGTGGAAAACACATTCCAAGCTGCACTACTTGCCTTACTGCATGCCAGCCAAATCATCCCTTCAAGGTGCCAATGCCAGCCAGGTCAGGTCTGATGACTTCTCCTTGTTTCTAAACTGCCTCTCACCTGCCATTCTGCACATACTGATTCTTCAAACTTTGTCTAATCTTCAGGACTCTTAGATTGAAATATATAATTGACTCACTTTTGAAAGGGAGGGTGTTGTTGTAAGAGAGAGCACAGGAACCATCTGACTGCACTGCTATCTTGGCCTCATCTTAATGAAACTTTTCTTAATAAAAGTTTCAGTCAGTTTTTGCCAGTTTTCTCATTGCTTTTAAGGAGGAGTCAGTTTTATGTTCCACCTTTATCTCTGACATCTCTAACTGTACATTTACATGCATTCAAGAAGTGGGGTTTTCAGATCTATACCTTGGCCTTTGAGATGAACATTAATATGGGAGAATATAAGTACAGACAATGGATGTTGTGATAGTTAAGACTGATTTACTAATTTTCTGTAGAGAATCCAGACTAAGACAGATGACAGCACTGATTTGTTGTTTTTGTGTTCATCTATAACATGTCATGTGTGTTGTTGTTGCCGTTGTTGTTAGGTTCTTTTGAGATAGTGCTGACTTATAGAAACTCGATGTACAACAGAACATAACACTGTCTGGTATTGCACCATACTCATTGTTATATTTGAGCCCATTGTTGTAGCCACCTTGTCAACTAACCACAATAATGATCTTCTTCTCACTGACCTTGTACTTTACCAAGCATGATGTCTTTCTCCAGGAACTGATCCTTTCTGAAAATTTTTTCAAAGTATGTGAGACAAAGTCTTATATCCTTGCTTCTGAACACAGTTCTGGCTGTGCTTCCTAAAACAGATTTATTTGTTCTTCTGGGAGCCCACTGTGTACTCAATATTCTTCATCAGCACTGTAATTCAGATGTAGCAATTTTTCTTTGATTTTCTTTATTCACTTTCCAGCTTTCACATCCACATGATACAACTGAAATCACCACATCTTCAGTCAGGTGCACCTTAGCCCTTAAAGTGACATTTTTGCTTTTTGAAAATTTAAAGAGGTCTTTGGCAGCAGTTTTGCCCAATACCATGTGTCATTTAAATATATTGACTACTGCTTGCATGTGTGTTGATTATGGATCCAAGTAAAATGAAATCCTTGACAACTTGAATATTTCTTCTATGTATCATGATGCTGTTTATTAGCCTAGTTGTGAAGACTTTTGTTTTTATTTTGTATTGAGCTGTAATCCATACTGAAGGCTGTGGTCTTTGATCTTTATCAGTTAGTGCTTCAAGTCCTCCTCACTTTCAGCAAGCAAGATTGTGTCATCTGCTTAGCACAGGTTGTTAATGAATCTTACCCCCAATTCTGATGTCATGTTCTTCCTCCTATAGTCCAGTTTCTCGAAACATTTACTTAGCAAGCAGACTGAACATAGTGAAGGTATACAACATTGATGCATATCTTTCTTGACTTTAATCCATGCAGTGTCCCCTTGTTCCATTAGAAAAACTGCCTCTTTATCTATGTACTGGTTCCTCATGAGCACAATTAAGTGTTCCAGAATTTCCATTCATCAAAATGTTATCTATAATTGGTCCACACAGTTGAGTGCCTTTGCATAGTCAATGAAACACAGGTACAAATCTTTCTGGTATTCTCTGCTTTCAGCCATGATCTATCTGATATCAACAATGATATCCCTTGGCATATGTCCTCTTCTGAATTCAGTTTGAATTTCTGACAGTTCCTTGTCAATGAACAGGGGTATTTGAATGCCAGTGGCATAGCTTCCAGCATCACAGCAATATGCAACTGCCACAATTATGACAAACTTACAGATACATGGGGATGGCATGTGTAGATGTATTAAATTGTGAAATTTTGAATATGATGTTTTGAAGCGTGAAAAGTAGTAAGGGTGTATTGTGAAATGTTATACTGGGAACATGAGCTTCTTCTAAAACAAATCTGAACCACCATTTTATCTGTTTTACTTTTATTTACTTATTTTTGTTGTTGGTGATGAGAATACACAGCAAAATATATACTGATTTAGCCATTTCTAAGAAGTAACATTTAGTGGCACTTATTACATTCTACAAGCTGTGCAATCATTCTCATCCTCCTTTTCTGAGTTGTTCCCCCTCACATTAAGATAAATTCATTACATCTTAAGGTTCTTATATCTTTACATTTGCTGTTATCACCTTTATGCCATATAAACAGTTGTTAAAAGAGCAAAATGCTCAAGGCAGGCATATTGTACTAGTTAAGCTAAACTATTGTTTTATCTTAAGAAGACTTCAGTGACTATTTTTTATTTCAAGTGTAAAGATTATCTCAGGGCAGTAGTTGCAAGCATTCATTCTATTCTAGGAAGTCTGGAGTCCATGGGAAATTGAAATTCTGTTCTGTATTTTCCTCCTTTTGATTAGGATTCTTCTCCAAAGTCTGATCAAACAGTTCGGTAATGTTAGCCAGACACTATACAGTTCTTCTGGTCTCATGGCAAAGAAGTCAATTATTCATGGAGGTGATTAGTCATACATTTCCTATCCTCCTCCTATTCCTGACTACCCTTCTTATTTTGCTCCAGGGAAAGACCAGTGTTGTGCCTTGGATATCTGATTGCAAGCTTTTGAGACTCCAGGGAGTATGCAATGAACTAGAATGTACATCAGAAGCACTAACATGTTATTAGGTCAATTAATCGCGATGTCCTATGATACCGTTAACTTAAACCTACAAATAAAGAACCCAAATTCCATGAGGGTTTTTGCCATATCTAAGCAACCTCAGAAGCTAGTCTTTTTTTTTTTTTTTTTGTAAATAACAGAAATCTTCTCTTGCTTAAAGGTAAAGTATTCCAGACCAATATAACTTAAATGGAGAAGCTTATCTTCAACAGATGATTATTACATTAAGGTTTCTTGAGGGGATAAGAGTGCATGGTGAAATCCATAAATATTGCCACAGATTTATGTGTGGAATATGTATAATGTACTAGTATCAAATGGGACAAAACTGCATTCCTTTAAGATGTTCTCCCTTCATTGAAAGAAGCATAAAAGTATGAGATACCTAGGTGACCTCCTCAATTATACCCTGACTATGCAAGCTTACAAGACATAGACCCCCAAACAGCATCATGCATCAGCCTCTCTACACTCTCTTGGGCCTATTGCTTTTGCATTCCCCAACTTAAATCTCATTATCACTTGAGGTATTCTAACAAAACTGAAGATTTTGATGAAACTATTAGAAAGCCTATTATCCATCACAGAAAATACATTTTCTCTATTTCATAGATGTTGTCTTTGATTAAAGCACATAAATAAATAAATTTGTATAAGAATTATAAGAAGTATATCTACACATATAGTAAAATTTCAGAATGATAAGTGACAAAAAAGAGAAAGGTATATTATCAAACAAAGGAATGAAGACAGCAGTATGATAGAGCCAGCTAATACCACTCCACAACATCTGATTGTGTGCATTGACTTATAGCACAGCAGCATGTGGGGCCTCATGTATCTCTTCTCCAGTGAAACTTACAAAGATTATTGTTAAAATAACCACTTAAATTGTCTGGAAATGGTCTGAGGACACATAACCTATGAAGCAACATTCATGAAAATGTACTAAAATTTGCTAATAAAAATGAGGTCGTGTGTTACTTACACCATAATTCCTTCCCTGACTCTCTCTTCTAACTCCTTAAAATGGAAACTTCATACAGGACCCCCTGCTCTTCCAGCTCCCAGCTGGAAGGCTGTCTTCCTGGGAGAGGTAAGAAATGAACATTTCTCATGCTGCAGTCAGCTATATGTTACTGAGACTGAATTCTTGGTGTACGGGGTTTAGAGGTGTAGATTCCCTTGTTCTGCTCAGCTCCACATGTGAGATGAAGATGCTACCTTGGGCATAGTGCTGCTGAGGTCACTGGGATCCAAATCTCACCCAGGCTCATAAGACTATGGCTCCATGCCAGGAAAGGCTTGAGATACTTTCCCCTTGCACTGAGCACAGAACCCAAAATATTGTCAAGGATAGGAAGACTCAACATTGTGAAAAGGTTTATTCTACCCCAAGTGATCTATAAAAAAAAAAAAACAACCCTCTGCCGTTGAGTCAATTCCAACTCATAGTGATCCTATAGGACAGGGTAGAACTGCTCCATAGAGTTTCCAAGGAGCACTTGGTGAATTCGAACTGCCAACATTTAGGTTAGCAGATGTAGCACTTAACCACTACATCATCAGGGTTTCCCAGTGATCTATACATACAGTGAAATCCTGATCCAAATTCCAATGACATTTTTTAATGAGATGCAGAAACAAATCAACTTCGTGTGGAGAAGGAAGAGGCCCTGGGTAAGTAATGCATTACTGAAGAAGAACAAAGTGGGAAGCCTCACATTCCTGACTCTATAATCTATTGTACCACCATAGTAGTCAAAGCAGCCCGATACTGGTAGAACAAGAGATACATACGCCATTGGAACAGAACTGAGAATCCAGATAAAATCAACCACCTATGAGCACAAGACTGACAAAGACGTGAAATCTGTTAACTGAGGCAAAAGACAGTTTCTTTAATAACTAGTGTTGGCAAAACTGGATGTCCTTCCACAAAACAATGAAACAAGATCCATATTTCACACCATGCACAAAAACTAACTGAAAAATTTTCAAAGACCTAAATATAAAATCCAAAATGATATAGATCATGGGGAGGGGAAAGAGAGAGAATGCTAGGAACCCTAATACGTGGTGTGAACAGAATAAAAATCATTACTAACAACGCAACAACTCCAGAAGATAAAATAGACAACCAGGAACTCCTAAAAATCAAACATTCGTGCACATCCAAAGACTTCGTCAGAAGAGTTACATGAACTTTCACACTGGGAAAGCATTTTTGGATACAAAAACTATTATCAGTGTCTAATCACTATAATCTACAAGATAGTGCAAACTGTTAACAATGAGAAGACAAATAACTCAATTAAAAAATGGTCAAAGGAAATGAACAGGCACTTCACCAAAGATGACATTCAGGTGGTTAAGAGAAAAATGAGGAAATGCTCACAATCCTTACCCATTAGAGAAATGCAAACCAAGACTACAGTGATAAACCATCTCACATCAACAAGGCTAGCATTAATCCTAAAACACAAAATAATAAATGCTGGAGAGATTGCGGAGAGATTAGAACACAAATGCAATGTTAATGGGAATGTAAAATGATACTATCACTTTGGAAATCAATTTGGCACTTCTTTAAAAAGCTAGAAATAGAAATACCATACAATTCAGCAATCTCTCTTCTTGGAATATATCCTAGAGAAATAAGAACTGTCACACAAATAGATATATCAGACCCATGTTTATTGGGGCACTGTTCATAATAGTAAAATGATGGAAAGAACCTAGGTGCTCATCAATGGATGAATTGATTACAAAATTATGGTATATTCACACACTGGAATAACATACATGGATAATAGGATAATGAACAATGATAAATATGTGAAACATCTCATAACATGGAGGAATCTGGAAGGCAGTATTCTAAGCAAAATTAGTCAGCTGCAAAAGAACAAATATTACATGAGACTACTATTATAAGAACTCAAGAGAAAGTTTACACAGAGAAGAAAACATTCTTTGATGTTTAGAAGGATGTGGAGGGAGGTAGAGGTAAATTCACTAAGTGGATAGTACCAGAACTCAAACCCACTTTTTGTGAGTCCATTCTGACTCATATCAACCCTATAAGGCAGAGTAGAACTGCTCCATAGAGTTGCCAAGAAGATCCTGGAGGAGCAGCTGTAGCACTGAACTACTACGCCAACAAGATAGTAGATAGGTGTTATTTTAGATGAATGGAAAGAGAACTAAATACAGAAGAAGATAGCATATCTAGACTAAATCATAAGCTGTTTCCCTGCACTCCACACTGGTGAGCAGTGTCTGGGGTCTTAAAAGCTGCCTAGCTGCCATCTGAGGGCACAGCAAATGGTCCCAACTCAGCAGGAACAGATGCTCACCGAGGACCAAAATGGCATGGGGGAAAGACAACCCAGAAGACAGAGAGACCAACATAAGTGGGTGCTTGGCTTGGCTTACGTCGACTTGGGACCAGAAGAATCAGATAGTGCCCGGACACCACCAGTGATAACTGTGATGGAGCTCGCAAAGTTGAGTCTCACTGGCAAAACAAGAATAAAAAGGGGTGCACCCTGAGATCTCCACTAAAAGACCACAGCTGATGGGCCAGCAGCTTCGGGGTTCCCCTGGGAGCACGGCCCTTGGCCCTGATGCTGCCCTTGCCCATAAATCATACTGAAGGTCCACTCTTCGGACAGAAATTTATTGGACTTGGCGATGCAGAGTGACCATCTACTGGATGCACTTTATGGTTCTATGCATCTGTAGGATATCATCCTGTTGACCTCTGGCTGGAGGAAGGGGAGTGAGTGGAGAGGAGGGGAAAGGATACTGTTGGGAAGATGAGACATGTATGGAGCAGAAAGCAATAGTGTTCTGTCACTGGGCAGGGAGAGCAGTGGAAGCCACATATAGGTGGGCATGTAAATTTATAGGGGAATGTACATTTTCACTCAGTCATAATAAAAATAATAAATAAAATAAAATAAAATAAAAATCGAACGCACAAGAAAAAAAAAAGAAAATATTTCCACTTTGGTGAGTGGCATCTGGTGTCTTAAAAGCCAGCAAGCTGTCATAAAGGCTCATCAGTTGGTCCCCACTCACTCAGAGGAAAAGAAATGAAGAACACCAAAGACATAAGGAAAACATGAGTCCAAGAGACAGAAACAGCCCAAAATATCAGACATTACATCAGCGTGAGACCAGAAGAACAATATGGTTCCTGGCCACAGCAGGGAACACAACAAAAAGTCCTCACAGAGCCGGAGAAAAGTGTACAGCAGATCTTGAACTCCAGTAAAAAAGACCAGATTTAGTGGTGTAACAGACTAGCGATTCCCCAGAAGACACACCCTCCATACTCTATATTACCTTACAACCAAAGTCAGTCCTGAAGCCAACTTCAGGAAAAGATCAGACTGGAATGTAAGACATAAAGTGATACTGATGAGGAATGGGCTTTTTGGCTCAAGCAGATGCATGGGACTAAACAGACGGGTCCTGTCCAGAGGCGAGATGAGAAGGCAGAGAGGGACAAGAGTTGATTTAACGGACATGGGAAATACAAGGTGGGAAAAGAATGCTGTCACATTGTGGGGAGAGCAACTAGTGTCATCTAACAGAGTGTGTGAGGTTTTGTATGACAAACGTGCTTGAATTGTAAACTTTCACTTAAATACAATTAAAAAATGTATCTTGAAGGAGTAAATAAAGTCAGAAAGCAGGTTAGTGGCTGAGGGAATGGTGAGACACTGGTGTGGTAACTAAAGGCTAAGAAAGTTCTTCTTGAGGTGATGAAACTGCCCTACAATTGACTTTGGTGGTGACAATACATATCCATGAATATACTAAACTAAAGCAAGCTCATTGCCGTCAAGTCAATTCCAATGCATAGTGATGCTATCAGACAGAACAGAACGGCTCTACAGGGTTTCAAAAAATGCCTGGTGGATTGGAACTGCTGAACTTGGGTTGTCAACCATAGCTCTTAATCACTGCACCGCATAACTATGCTGTTTGAATGGTTGAATTTTATAGTATGTGACTGTATCTCCATGTAGCTGTCCAACAACAACTATAACAAATACAAACCCCCCAAAACAAACTCACTGCCATCGAACTCAATTCTGACTCATAGTGACCCTATAGGACGGAGTAGAACTGCCCCATAGAGTTTCCAAACAGCTCCAGGTTAATTCAAACTGCTAACCAAAGTTAGCAGCTGTAGCATTTAACCACTATGCCACCAGGGTTTCCGTAACAAATATAGGTGGGAAATAAAAAAATAACCTGAGTGTCTGCTGTTCACTCTAACCCGGCTGTGAATATGGTGCTTAGTGCCTCCCCTTAACAAAGGAAAATGTGTTTTGTCATCCTGCAAATAGAACCTCAGCTAAGCAGAGAAGCCAGTTCTCTGGGACCAGCCTATAGCTGCGGTGCTTCCCTTGGTTCTAAGGCTAGGTCTGTACTTTGGGTTCACAGGTTTATAAAAGCCACCTACAGGTAAGTATCTGCTGTATGTCTCACCAAGCAGCATGTACTGGTGGGTCAGAGCCCCGCCCCTTTAAGGGCCTTATGATGCTCATTGAGAAATAATTGTTGCTTGGTTACGCTGTGACACAGGGGACAGCCAACCTTTAAAAGGCCACAGCAGGCCCTGAGCCATGTTAAAGGAGGACAGATTCATGGCCTAAGGACGGGGTTTTCTTGAAGATTGGGCCCAGCCTGCTAGCTCCATCTTGGGGACAACTTGAGGACTGTGGCACCCTGTGGCTTTAAGACTTCTGGAGGTAGGTCTTGTGTCAAAAACTGGCCCAAGTAGTCTGTGTTTAGTTTAGTGAAGGTTAAAAGAAGCTGCTGTAGACATGTTTAATCAACATGTGTTAGACACTCCAGCCATAATTTTTGACAATGGGTCTGGACTATGCAAAGCAGGCTTGTCTGGAGAAGATCAACCCCGTCATGTCATCAACTCTGTTGTGGGCCTTCCGAAATTGGACTTAACTTTAGGAGGATGTGAGAAAAAGACATACATTTTGGGGGAAGAATCCCTGTACAAGTATGACGACTTACAGCTGCGCTTCCCCATTGACCGTGGCCTGATCACAGGCTGGGATGAGATGGTAGAGATCTGGCACCATCTTTTTCGTTGTAAGCTGGGTGTGAACATCAGTGCCCACCCTGTGCTCATGACTGAACCCTCCTTGAACCCCAGAGGGATTCGTGAGAAAATGGCAGAGGTAATGTTTGAGACCTTCAACGTGCCTGCCTTTTATCTCTATAACCAAGAGGCAGCAGCACTCTATGCCTCTGCCTGTGTCACGGGTCTGGTGGTGAACAGTGGGGATGGGGTCACTTGCACTGTCCCTGTCTTTGAAGGTTATTCACTGCCTCATGGTGTGACCCAGCTGTATGTGGCAGGAAGGGATCTCACAGAGCATCTCACTCGGCTCCTCCTGACCAGCAGGCGTACCTATCCCTGCATACTCAACAGAGACTTGGTAGTTGACCTCAAAGAGAAGTTGTGTTATGTGGCTTTTGATCCAGAGATGGAGCTAAACAAGAGTTCTGAGGAAATTTTGAGAGAATACAAATTGCCAGACGGGAATGTTTTCTGCATTGGGGAAGAGCTGCATCAGGTGCCCGAGGTTCTCTTTGTGCCTGACCAGCTGGGCATCCAGAGCCCTGGGGTCTCAAAAATGGTCACCAGCAGCATCATGAAGTGTGACAGTGATATCCAGATGGCTCTTTTTGCAGAGATTGTGCTGGCTGGGGGCACCACTCTACTCCCTGGCTTTGAGGAACGCCTCTTGAAAGAACTAGAACTGTTGGCTTCCAGAGGGACTCCAATCAAGATCACAGTTCCCCCAGAAAGGTGCTTGTCTGCATGGATCGGTGCTTCCATTGTGACCTCTCTGAGCACCTTTAGGCAGATGTGGGTCACCTCTGGCGACTTCCACGAATTTGGGCCATCAGTGGTCCAGAGAAAATGCTTTTAGAGGACTCCCAGCACAGCAAGGAAAGCTGGATACCTTGGGACACAAGGGCACCAAGGGCAAGTGAGGTCATCAGTTAGACTTCAGCATAAACTTCAATAAAGTGTCTTGCCCTTTCTGGCATTGGTTCATTCTTGGTGGTGCCAGACTAATTTTTGATCCTGGCAGTTGAATCTTTTTAAGTGGTTCTATTCCACCCTTCCCTTCCCATGTACCTCAGAAGTTGTCTTCTGAGAAATGCTTAGGTTGTGAGTTGAGCCTGTTACCTGTAGTGATGGCCAGGGGGTTGATTCAGCTGGGGCCCTAGAATCTGAGTTGTAAACAATTATGTTGGGTGATTTCAACAGACCCAGCATCCAGGAGACAGTCAGCAGGTGGAACCGATGTGGATGGGGGGAGAGGAGTACAAGGAAGAACGCTGTCTTGTTCATAGGGCCCAACAAGCTGTTTAGCTGGGTGGATCCTTACCACAATAGGACTCTTGTTTTACCTTTATGAGATTGGACATCTAAATGGGATGGAGTTACTCTCCTTCACAGACAAAGTGAGGTTGGTACAGAATTCAACATTTGTTTAAGTTTCTGTAAGCTCAGAGTCCCTGTTCTCCAGTATGGAGTTATACAATGCATCACCACCTCTACTGATTATTCTAGTATTTCTGTTTTTTTTTCTTTTCCTAATTATATCTTTTAAGAGTGTTTATGGCAATACTGGTTTGGAGGTAAAATACTAGAAATATTATATTTGAAAAAATTAGGCATCGAGGCAATTTTTCTACATCCATTTGTGGAATGTCTTCATGATCCTATTGGGAGACACATGCAAAATGCAAAGAAGTCTTTATAATAGGTCGGTAAAGAAAACAATGGCACTTTGCCATGTGTATGTATATTTATACACTTTCGTGTATATACATACACAAGTGAAGGTGTCTCTTTGTGATTATAAGCACATTAAGAAAAGTGCAGGGGTGTCCACAGGTTTGTGGGGGAATTGGAAATGAGAGGTAATGAAGGTGGAAAGAAGAGATGAAGAGGGAAGGAAAAAAAAATAAACTGTAGTAAAGAAATTCAAAATGAATAATTCTTTTTAGATACAGGCAAACTTGTTCTAAAATTTGTATGGCATGATATATGAACTAGAAAAACAAAAATGATTTTAGAGAAGATGTATATTGTAATGAACACACTTTCTGATTTTAAGACTTACTACAAACCTGTAGTGTTTAAGACTACTGGGGTGTTGAGAAGACATAGACAAATAGATCTACAGAACACAACAGTGGGCTGAGAAGTAGAACCACACAAGTATAGCTTATCTATATTTGGAAAAAATACAAAAGTAATTCTGTGGAGAAAGGAGTGTTTTTAAAATGAATAGTATTGAAAATTAGATTATTATTATGCCAAAAAAATACTTCAATCTAAACTTCTCAATTTATACACATATTAACCCAAAATGGATCATTAATATACTTCTAAAACATAATGTTGTAAAACCATAATAAGGGAACATTGGAAAGAAATTTCGTGACAGGGTCAGTGAGAGATTCTTAGATATTACACAAGGAGCATTATCAAAATGAAAACGTTTTACTCTGCAGAAATACATATTAAGGAATAAAAAAAGCATATTGGAGAATTTTTTTATTTTTATTTTTATTTTTTTTATTTAACATAACTGAGTGAAAATGTACATTCACATGTAAATTTACATGCCCCCCTATATGCAGCTTCCGCCGCTCTCCCTGTCCGGTGACTGCACACTATTCCTCTCTGCTCCATACATGTCTCATCCTCCCAACAGTCTCCTTTCCCCTCCTCTCCTTCCACTCCCCTTCCTCCAGCCAGAGGTCAGCAAGATGATATCCTATAGATGTACAGAACCATAAAGTGCTTCCAATATATGGTTACTCTGCATTGCCATGTCCATTCCATTCCTGTCCAAAGAGTGGACCTTTGTTATAATTTATGGGAACGGGCAGCATCAAGGCTGGGGGCCATGCTCTCAGAGGAACCCCAGAACGGCTGGACCATCAATTGGGGTCTTTTAGTGGAGATCTCATGATGCACCTCTTTTTATTCTTGTGTTGCCGGTGAGGCTCCTCTCTGTGAGCTACGTCATGGCTATCACTGGTCGTGGCCGGGCACTATCCAGTTCTTCCGGTCCCAGGTTGATGTAGGTACCCACTCTTGTGGGTCCCTCAGTCTTCTCGGTTGTCTTTACCGCATGCCATTTTGGTCCTCGGTGAGCATCCGTTCCTGCTGAGTTGGGACCATTTGCTGTGTCCTCGGATGGCAGCTTGGCAGCTTTTAAGACCCCAGACGCCACTCACCAATGTGGGGTGCAGAGAGCTCTCTTAGCAAAACGCTAGTTGTGCCAATTGGCCTGGAATTCGCCAAAAAGCATGGTCCCCCACCCCCCGCCCCAGCTACTCTATCCTTGCAGTATTGAGTTAAGATGGAAGGAGTACTCAAGTTATGCTGAAGTCCACTTAATGTTGTTCTTGTTTGTAATGTGTGCTGTCACCGCTTTTTCCCAACTAGATTTCTAGTAACTACCTAAACTAAACCCTCCCCCCCTTGCCCTCCTTCCCTCCCACCCCTCCCTTGCAGCTGTCAAAGAGTCTTTTCTTCTATACACTAGTCTGTTTTTGAGATCTTATCGTAGAGATCTGATACAGTATTTGTCCTTTTGTCGCTGACTACTTTCACTCAACATAATGTCTTCCAGTTCAAACCAGGTTAGGAGATGTTTCCTGGAATCATCGTTATTCTTTATCATTGCGTAGTGCTCCATTGAGTACATGTAGCACAGTTTACCTATCCATTCTTCTATTGTTGGGCATCTGGGTTGATTCCACCTTTTTACTATTGTGGACTGTGCCGCAATAAACATTCTGGTGCATGTGTCCCTCGGTGTGAAAGGCCTTGAATCTGTAGGATATATTCCAAGTAGTGGTATTACTGGGTCAAATGGTATATCGATATCCATTTTTTTAAGGAAGCGCCAGATTGCTTTCCAAAGAGGCTGCACCATTTTGCAACCCCACCAATAGTGTAGGAGGGTTCCACTTTCTCCACAGCCTCTCCAGTATTTGTTGTTTTGTGTTTTCTGGATCATGGCCAATCTTGTTGGGGTGAAATGGTATCTCATTGTTGTCTTGATTTGAATGTCTTTAATAGCTAAAGATCATGAACATGTCCGCATGTGTTTTTTGGCTGCCTGGATCTCCTCTTTAGTGAAGTATCTGCCCATCTCCTTTGCCCATCGCTTAATTGGATGGTTTATTTTCTTGTTATTGATATTTTGTAGTATCTTATAGATTATGGAGATCAGGCGTCGATCTGACATAGAGTTGCCAAATATTTTTTCCCACTCTGTGGGTGTTCTTTTAATTCTATTAATAAAGTCTTTGGATGAGCAAAAATGTTTGATTCTTAATAGTTCCCATTTATCTACTTTCTCTCTGTTGATTGAGGTTTCTTTGACAGATTTTGGAGTCTGTCCTCATTGTATATTAAAACTTCCATTGTTGTTCCTACTTTTTCTTGGATGAGCTTTATCGTTTTAGGTTTGATATTTAGGTCTTTTATCCAGTTGGAGTTGGTTTTTGTGTAAGGTGTAAGATATGGATCTTGATTCAGTTTATTGCAGATGGATAACCAATTTTGCCAGCACCATTTGTTGAAGATACAGTTTTTACCCCAGTTTAATGTCTTAGGGCCTTTGTCGAATATCAACTGTTCATAGGCAGATGGTGTCATCTCTGGGGTCTCAATTCTGTTCCATTGATCAGTCTGTCTGTTCTTGTACCAGTACCAGGCTGTTTTGACCACTGTGGCAGTGTAGTATGTTCTAAGGTCGGGTAATGAGAGCCCTCCAAGTGTGTTCTTCTTCTTTAGTAGCACCTTACTTATCCGGGGCTTCTTCCCTCTCCAAACAAAATTGGTGATTTGTTTCTCGATCTCACTAAAAAATGATGCTGGAACTTGTACTGGAATTGCATTATATAAATAAATTGCTTGGGTAAAATAGACATTTTCACAATGTTAAGTCTTCCTATCCATGAGCAGGGTAGGTTTTTCCATTTATCTAAGTCTCTCTTAGTTTCTTGTAGTAAGGGCTTGTAGTTCTCTTTGTAAAGGTCTGTTATTTCTCTGGTTAGATTAATTCCTAGGTACTTTATCTTCTTAGGGGCTATCACAAACGGTATAGATTTGATAATTTCCTCCTTAACAGTCTCGTTCTTGGTATAAAGGAATCCTACTGATTTACTTATGTTTATCTTGCATCCTGAGACTTTGCTGAACTCTTCTATCAGTTTGAGTAACTTACGTATAGATTCCTTGGGGTTCTCTGCATATGCAATCATATCATCTGCGAACAGGGAGATTTTAACTTCCTCTTTGCCGATGCAGATGCCCTTTATTTGTTCCTCTTGTCTAATTGCTCTGGCTAGAACTTCTAGCACAATGTTGAATAGGAGAGGTGACAGTGGGCATCCTTGTCTAGTTCCTGATCCCAGGGGAAAGTCTTTCAGTCTCTCTCCATTCAGGATGATGTGGGCAATTGGCTTTGTATAAATGGCCCTTAGTGTGTTGAGGAATTTGCCATCTATGCCCATTTTGCTAAGAGTTTTTAGCATGAATGGGTGTTGGAATTTATCAAATGCCTTTTCTGCAGCAATGGACAAAATCAGGTGATCCATGTCTTTTGTGTTATTTATGTGGTTAATCACATTAATTGTTTTCCTAATGTTGAACCAGCCTTGCATCCCTGGTATGAATCCCACTTGGTCATGATGGATTATTTTCTTGATATGTTGTTGTATTCTGTTGGCAAGAATTTTGTTGAAGATTTTAGCATCTAAGTTCATGAGTGATATCGGTCTGTAGTTCTCTGTCTTTGTTGGATCTTTCCCGGGCTTAGGTATCAGCGTTATACTGGCTTCATAGAATGAGTTTGGGAGTACTTCATCCCTTTCTATACTGTGAAATAGTTTCAATAGTATTGGGGATAACTCTTCTCTAAATGCTTGGTAGAATTCTGCCGTGAAGCCATCTGGGCCTGGACTTTTTTGGGTTGGCAGTGTTTTGATGACCCTTTCAATTTCTTCCTTTGTGATGGGTTTATTAAGTTGTTCTGCTTCACGTTGTGATAATTTGGGTAGGTGGTATGAGTCCAGAAATTTGTCCATTTCCCCTAGGTTTTCAAATTTGTTAGAGTACAGTCTTTCATAGTATTCTGTTATGATGTTTTTGATTTCTGTTGCATCTGTGGTTGCATTTGTAATTTGGGTTATTTGTTTCCTTTCCAGCTTTTCTTTAGTAAGTTTAGCCAGTGGTGTATCAATTTTGTTGATCTTTTCAAAAAACCGGCTTTTGGTCTTTTCAATTTTTTCAATTGTTTTTCTATTCTCTAATTCATTTAGCTCTGCTCTAATCTTTATGATCTCCTTTCTTCCAGTGCCCGAGGGGTTCCTCTGTTGTTCTCTTTCTACTTGTTCAAGCTGTAGAGTTAGTTCCTTGATTTGGTTTCTTTCTTCCTTCCTGATGTGTGCATTTATGGAGATAAACACACCTCTGAGCACTGCTTTGGCTGTATCCCATAGGTTCTGGTAGGAAGTGTTTTCATTCTCATTGGAATCCATGAATTTCTTTAATTGATCCCTGATTTCCTCTATAACCCATGTTTTTTTGAGCAAGATGTTGTTCAGTTTCCAAGAGTTCCACTTTCTATCTCTGTTTTTTCTGCTATTGATTTCAACTTTGATGGCTTTATGATCTGAGAAGATGCTTTGCAATAATTCAATGGTATGGATTTTGTTGAGCATTGCATTATGGCCTATCACATGGTCAATTCTGGAGAATGTTCCATGTGCACTGGAGAAGAAGGTGTAGTTGTCTGATGAAGGGTGGAAAATTCTGTATATATCAATGAGGTTTAGTTGGTTAATTGTGTCAATGAGGTCTTCTGTATCTTTACTGAGCTTTTTTCTAGATGATCTGTCTAGTAATGAGAGTGGAGTGTTAAAGTCTCCCACTATTATTGTGGAGTCATCTAACTCTCTTTTGAGTATAGTCAGTGTTTCTTCGACATATTTAGGTGCTCTGACATTAGGTGCATAAATGTTTAATATAGTTAAGTCTTGCTTGTGTACTGAACCTTTCAGCAATATATAGTGCCCATCTTTGTCCACGATGGTGGATTTGACATTAAAGTTGATTTTGTCTGAGATTAGAATTGCCACCCCTGCTCTTCTTTGTTCATTGTTAGCTTGATATATATTCTTCCATCCTTTAATTTTCAGTTTGTTCCTGTCTTTAGGTGTCAAGTGAGTTTCTTGTAGACAACATATGGATGCGTCATGTCTTTTGATCCAAGATGACACTCCGTGTCTCTTTACTGGAGCAGTCCATTCACATTCAATGTAATTATTGATAGGTATGTGTTCACTGCTGCTATTGTGATATGTTTATTTTTATGTTGATGTTTTCTCTGTTGTTCTTATTAGTATGTTCTGAGACACTTTTTTTTTGTTAGTTGATTTTTCACCTTTTTCAGAACTGGTTTTACAGTTGTTGAGACTCGTGTGTTAGATTTCTTGAAATGGTATGATATATCTTTGTTGTGCTTTACAACTGCCCCTATAAACACCCTTAATAAACTATTTATAAACCCAATTTTAATTACTACCAGTCTGGTCATCTTCCTCTCCATCTGGAAGGACTATAACGACTGTAGTACATCCCTCTTTTATTATGATGACACCATAGTTTTCATGATGATCACTGGATGGCTTCTTTCCCAATCGAAGCTGTGATTTACTTTGGAGCCTTCCCTAAGTGAGTATTGAGTAGTGTGTCGTTCTAAAATATAAAGTTAGTG
The DNA here is from genome assembly GCA_028571685.1 of Heterohyrax brucei. Lineage (NCBI taxonomy): Eukaryota > Metazoa > Chordata > Mammalia > Hyracoidea > Procaviidae > Heterohyrax > Heterohyrax brucei. The sequence continues at coordinate 172,262,799 of CM053166.1, read as the reverse complement.
GTTTCGTTCTTCTAAGCCAAAGCCAAGAACTTCTTTCAGTATTTCTTGTAGTTTGAGTTTGGTTTTTACAAAGTCTCTGAGTTTCTGTTTATCTGGAAATGTCTTAGTTTCATTTTCATGTTTGAAAGACAGTTTTGCAGGATATATAATTCTTGGTTGGAAGTTCTTCTCCTTCAAGACTTTGAATGTGTCTTGCTACTGTCTCCGTGCCAGCATGGTTTCTGCTGAGAAATCTGATGAGAGCCTACAGAGTTTCCCTCTGAATGTTAGCTTTGCCTTGAGTCTTGCTGCCTTTAAGAGTTGCTGCTTATGTTTCATTTTGTTAAGCTTGATTATAATATGTCTTGTAGTCTTTGTTTTGAGATCGACATTGGGTGGGGTACGATATGCATCTGAGATGTCTATATTCTCTTCCTACATGATTTCTGGGAAATTTTCTTTCAGCAGCTCAGCAACAATACTCTCTGTGTTCTCAGATGTCTCACCCCGTTCAGGGACTCCAATTAATCGAAGGTTGTTCCTCTTAATAGAGTCCTACATACTTCTTAATGTTTCTTCATTTTTCTTGTTTCTTTTTTCTGATTTCTGCTCATAGACACTGGCATCAGTAGCTCTGTCTTACAAGTCAGAAATTCTTTTTTCCATTTGTTCCATTCTGTTTTCTTGGCTTTGCATGGAAGTTTCTATGTCTTTGATTTTCTTCTTGATCTGTTGGATTTCAGAGTACTGGTGTTCCATCAGATCGAACAACTTGCTTAATTTTTCATTTTGTTCTGCTGCATTTTGTATAAGGTCTAGAAGGGCTCTGTATATAATCAATTTGTATTCAGTTCCTGATGCTTTCATAAAAGTTTCTTCATCTGGAAAACTCCTTGGTTGGTTGTTTGGGAGCCTTCTGGAGCCATGAGTGATTGCTTGTATGCCACAATTGTCTGTTGGTTTTTGGGTCCCACGTGAGTATCTAGAGGCTGGAAGAGGTACTGTGAGGATGGATTGCAAATGTTTCTCTAGGCTGTCTTTAAATGTAAAGCAAAAGGTATCTGACCAGTTCACAAGTCAGTTAGGTTTTCAGATGTAGATGTCCCTCTTCCCGTCTGACAAAGTAAGCGCCACTGTATCCAACCCCAGATGATAACAAACTAGTTCAGAATACAGCACTGCTAGTGCCCTGGTGGCCTCTGCTGACAGGGCCTAGCCTTATCCAACACTGCGTCGAGTACTGGTTTTGTGATAGAAAAGCGCTCTCTTGTGGGCAGGGTCTGGCTCCCAAGCTAAGAATTAGGTCCAGCCGCGGCCACCGTACCAAAGATGGCGTCCTCCACACAGGCAGCAGACATGGGGGCTAAAGGTGCCCAGAGGCAGCGATTCCTCTGCTTCTGTTGCAGGGCCCCCAATGTAGGCAGCAGTATGCAAAATCACTACTTTTCTGACGGAGAAGAGCTGTCCCGTTTGCAGGCGCTCGCTCCCAGGCTAAGAACGAGGTCCCGCTAAATTCTCGGTACCAACATGGCGTCTGGCACCCTGACCACGGAGTTCCGCACAAACCCCACTGAGGCGGCTACAAAACGAAAGGCTCTAAGTGTCTAGATTAACAGAGTCCCGAGCCTGGCTCTCAGAACATGGGAATTTCGCCTGCCTATCCCCCCAGCAGCGTGTCTGAGTCCAGCCGCCGGGCAAGGCCCAGCTCCGCCCACCAGCAGAGACCGAGGAAAAAAAGTCAAAACGGTACATTTCCCTTCCGTCCGTGAGAGCCGGGGCTAGCCAGGAGCGGGAGTCAGCAAAAGAGAGGAGATTTTTCGCTGAATGGTGTAAAGTCCCAATTAACAGCTCTGTGTCGTGTCCTGAGGCTGATTAGGTGATCAGAAGGCTCTGTTTGATTGTCAGTTCAGGTCTTGGTTTCCAGAGGGATAGAATGAGACGTGGGCTTAGTCCGCCATCTTGACTCTGCCTCCTGGAGAATTTTTTTTTTACAAATCACATTTTGGAAAACACTTGTTTGAGTCAGCTAGTGCTGCTTTAACAGAAATATCACAAGTGGATGAAAAAAAAGCAATTTTATTTTGTCACAGTTCAGTAGGCTAAAAGTCTGAATTCAGGGTGTCAGCTCCAGGGGAAGGCTTTCTCTGCTGGCACTGGAGAAAGTACCTTTTCATCAGTCTTCCCCTGAACTGGAAGCTTCTGAGACACAAGGACCCTGGTACTTTCAAAAGGATGTGTTCAGCCCACAGCACTGCTTATGGATGGTATGAGGTCCCCAACACACTCTACTAGCTTCTTGCCTTTATATTTCAAGAGACTGTCTCAAGGCAAGAAGCAATCCTACACACTGAGTCCTACCCCACCAACACAATGGCAGTGCATCCACCCTGATTAACATCATAGAGACAGTAATACAACATAGAGGTACATCATACCAGGCATCATGTCCTAGCCAAGATCCCACACATGTTATGGGGGGAACACAATTTAATCCATGACATTCTACCCTTTGGTCCCTAAAAAATCACATCCTTGTAGCATATGAAAACATATTCATCCCATCATAGCAAAAGTCTCAAGTCCATATCCAAATCCCAAATGTAGAAATTCCTCTTCAACTGCAAAATCTAGAACACAATTTACCTGCTTCCAAAATACAGTGACACAACAAGCAGGCACAGGTTATACATTTCCATTACAAATGGAAGAAAGAAGGCATAACAGCTAACAAGCAAGTCAGCAAAACACATTACAGTAGCCTTCAAAGCTTCAAACATAATCTTCCATTCTCTAAGACATTTTACAAAATGGCCCTTACCTCTAGACTAGGTATCAGCCACATTTTCCAGATTCTGAGCAGAAGATCCCACCCCTTACTCTGGCCCATTGCTACAGCTCTTCCTTCTAGGCCCACTGGGACAGCAACTCTGGTTCCTAGTCCTTAGGTGCACCCTCAGCCCAAGTGACTGGCAATTCCACCCTTAGAAACACAGGAAGCCATGGCTCCACATCTTCGAGCCTCTGAGGTCATGGACATCCTTCTGAGGCTGAGGCAGCTCAGCTTCTCAGGCTGTTTGTCTCTTCAGCTTCTGCTTCCTGTGGCCTCATGGCAAGGGCCTCAGGCCCCCATCTGCCCTGCTGGGGCAAGTGTTCCAAATCTTCGTAGCTCCACTGATTTAAGTGCCCAGAAGCATCCCACTCTGCCAAGAAGCCTCCTGGACACAGGCACTCAGCTTTCTTGTCCTTCAAGCTTAGCTCCACCAATTTAAATGCCCAGGGGCACCTAACTCTGTCAGGAGCTTCCTTCACACAGGCACTCAGGTTACTCACTCCATGGGTTGGCTCCTGGTTCTGTGTTGCCGGTTTGTTGCTGCTTCTTACCATCTGAACCTTCTCTCATGTTAACAGTTCTCCTCAGTTTCTTTTGAGTCTTCTATCCAGTCACAGTTTCAAAACTGCTTCAACATTTTGCATATCTGTCAGAGCAGCACCCAACTCTGTCTCTCGGTACCAAATTCTGCCTCGATAGCTACTGCTGCTTTAACAGAAACACCACAAGTGGATGGCTTTAAAAAGAGCAATTTTTATTTGGTTACAGTTCAGTAGGATAACAGTCCAAATCCAGTGTGTCAGCTCCAGGGGAAGGCTTTTTCTCTTGGCACTGGAGGAAGGTCCTTATCATCAGCCTTCCCCTGAACTGGAAGCTTCTGAGGCACAGGGACCCTAGTCCTTTCCAAAGGATGCACTCAACTCCTGGCACAACTTCTTAGTGGTATGAGGTCCCCAACTGTCTCTCCTAGCTTCTTTCCTTTATATTTCAAGAGACTGTTTCAAGGCACAAAACAATCTTTCACACTGAATCCTGCCCAACAATAGAGCTGCCACTCATCTTTCCTCATTAACACCACAGAGTCAAGATTTACAACATGGAGGAACGTTACACAATACCAAGAACCAAGGCCTAGCTTAACTGCCACATACATCTTTTGAGGAACACAATTCAATCCATGGCACTCTAGGATATATAACAAATTTTCTAAAAACTAATCAGTTAAAAAGCACACCATCTGGAGCAGAGAGGAATAGTGTGCTGTCACCGGACAGGGAGAGCAGTGGAAGCTGCATATAGGTGGGCATGTAAATTTATAAGGGAATGTACATTTTCACGCAGTCATATTAAATAATAATAAAAAAAAAATTAAAGAAAAAAAAGGCACACCATCAGAAAATGGGTAAAAGACTTTAACAGACACTTCACTTTAGATATAGGGATAGTGAATAAACTCTTGAAAATTTTTTCATTATCCTTAACATTTAGAAAAAAGAAAACTTGGCATTGGGTCAATTCTGAATCATGGAAACGTTAAAGGACAGAGTAGAACTGCCTCATAGGGTTTCCAAGAAGTGACTGGTAGATTAGAACTGTCTGCCTTTTGGTTAGCAGCCGAATTTTTAACCACTGTGCCACCTTATAACGAAATAGCACTGTACACCTCTTAGAATGACTCAAACAAAACATATTGGCAATAAATATCAAGTTCTGGCAGAGAGCTAAGAAACAGTATATCACAGATTGTAGCTGGGATTGTTAAATGCTACAGCTACTCTAGGAAACTGGCATTTTCTTATAAAACTAAGCATACTATTAGCAGATGACCCAGCAATTACAAAGTTTGTACATATATCCTAGGTAAACAAAGGTCTATACTCACACAAAAACCTGTTCATAAGTATTCCTTGCAGCATCACTACAGTGAAACCTGAATGTGATTCAATGGGTGAATTGGTAAACAGTATATCTATACAATGGGATATTACTCAACAATCAGAAGGATCAAACTTGATGCATTACAAACACAGATAGATATCAAAGTCATTGTGGTTAACTTAAAAAGCGAAATTCAGTGTTACACACTGTAGGATCATCACATATAAATATGTGTATCTGACAGTGATGGATAAGAAATCAGCTGTTACTAAGGGGTAGAACTGGAGAGGTGTTACGACTACTAAGTGCTAACATGATAGAGTACTCTCTGGTGAAAGAAAAGATTTCTATTCTGATTATTGTGATGGTTATCTATCTTTAGATGTGTGATAAAATTTCATGAAACTATTTACCAACAACTACCTGCAGTGAAAACAGGCAAAATAAGAATAAGGTGTACACCTGAATAAATAATATTCTATCAATGTCAAATTCCAGGTTTAGGCAATGTGGGATATTATTGGAGGAATCTTGTCACAGGCTACACAGAAACACTACAATTAGTTTTTAATTTCAGGTGAGTCCAATTTTTTCGCAAGAGAACTTAAGGCCAAAGCCAAGTGCCATCGAGTCAGATCCAACTCATGGCAACCTTAATAGAACTTAATAAGAATAACAAAAAATTATGTTAAAAAGTGAGAGAGAGCAAGAATTTTGGAAGTTCCAAGGACAGATGAGGAGATAATCAGGTATTTCATTTTCCTAGAACTGAATGTTTTGAGATTAAGAATAATTCAATCCAGATTTAGGATACTAAACTTGCAATCTTTTCTTTATCAGATTTTATTTTTCTTGGGTCTCTGCTAATTTCTCTTGAGGTGGGAGACAGGGCCCTAGAATCTGTCCAGGACAGAAATATAAAGGTGGTTGTTGTTGTTAGCTGCTTTAGAGTCAATTGCAACAGAATGAAACATTGCCTGATCCTGAGCTATCCCTACCATTGTTATTATGCAGCAGCCCATTGCTGTAGACACTGTGTCAATCCCTCTTGTTGGGGGTTTTCCTCTTTTTCAATGACCCTCTACTTTATCAAGCATGATGTCCTTCTCCAAGGGTTGAGCCCCCCTGACAACAAGTATATAGGATGCAGTCTCACCATTCTTGTTTCCAGCAATCACTCTGGTTATACTTCTTTCAAGATAGATCTGGTAGCTCTTTGGCAATGCATGGTGTATTGATTATACTTCTCTGATACCACTGTTCAAAGGTGTCAGCTGGACTCTGCCTTCCTTATTCATTGTCTAGCTTTTGTACACATATGATGCAATTGAAAATGCCATGGCTTGGGTCAGGCACGCCTCACTCTTTGAGGTGACATTTTTGGTTTACAACACTTCAAAGCAGTCTTTTGCAGCAGATTTGGGCAATGCAATGTATATTTTGATTTCTTGTCTGCTGCTTCCATGGATATTGATTGTATATTCAAGTAAAACAAAATCCTTCACAGCCTCAGTCTTATCTTCCTTTATCATGATGTTGCTTACTGATCCATTTGTGAGGATTTTTGTTTTCTTGTTGCTGAGATGTAATCCATGTTGAAGGCTTGGTCTTTGATTGTCATTAGTGTTTCAAGTCCTCTTCTCTTTCAGCAAATAAGGTTGTGTCATCTGCATAACACAGGTTGTTAATGAGTCTTCTTCCAATCCTGGTGCCCCATTCTTCTTCATATAGTCTTCATATAGTCCAGTTACTTGGATTATTTGCTTGGTATACAGATTGAACAGGTATGGTTAAAAGATACAACCCTGAGACACACCTTCTGTAACTTTAAACCATGCAGTTTAAAGTTCTGTTCAAGGGACTTCTTCTTGATCTATGTACAGATTCCTCATACGAACAATTAAGTGTTCTGAAATTCCCGTTCTCTGTAATGTTATTCATAATTGATCCACGCAGTCAAATACATTTGCATAGTGAACATCTATCCATCTGATTGACATCAACAACGATATCCCTAGCTCCACGTCCTCTTCTGAATCTGGCATGAGTTTCTGGCACTTCCTTGTCAATATACTGCTGCAGCTGCTTTTGAATGATCTTCAGCAATATTTTACTTGCATGAAATATTATTGATGTTGCTCGATAATTTTCACGTTCTGTTGGATCACTTTTCTTCAAAAACAAGCATATATGTGAATCTCTTTCAATTCATTGGCTATGTAGCTGTCTTCCAGGTTTCTTGGTATAGATGAGTGATCACTTTCAGTACTCTGTATGTTTATTGAAATATCTTAGTTGATAGACCATCAATTCCTGGAACCTTGTTTTTTACCACTGCCTTCAATGCAATTTCAACTTCTTGCTTCCATATGATTGGTTCATGATCATATATGACCTCTTGAAATGGTTGAACATCTGCCAATTCTTTTCGGTATAATGATTCTGCATTTCTTTCATCTTCTTTTGATGCTTCCCATGTCATTTAATATTTTCCCTGTAAAAATTTTCACTGTTGGAATGCAAGGATTGAAATTTTATCTTCAGTTCTCTCTACTTGAGAACTGCAGAGCATGTTCTTCCCTTTTGGTTTTCCATCTCCAACTCTTTGCACATGTCATTATGATACTTTAGTTTCTCTTCTTGAGTCACCCTTCGAAATCTTCAATTCTTTTACTACATCAGTTTTTCCATTTGCTTTATCTACTTGATGTTCAAAAGAAAATTTCTCAGACTCTTCTGACATATTTGTTTTTTTCTGTCTTTTTAATGACCTCTTCCTTTCTTCACGTATGATGTCTTTGATGTCATTCCACAACTCTTCTGGTCTTCAGTCATTAGTGTTCAACACATCAAATCTCTTTTTGAGATGGTAGTTTAACTCAGGTGGGATATATTTAGGGTAATATTTTGTCTCTCATGGACTTTTAAAAATTTTCTTCAGTATCTGATCCAATTATGGTCTGTTCCACAATTGGCCCCTGGCCTTGTTTTAACCAATGATGCTGAGCTTTTCCACTGTCTCTTTCCACAGATGCAATCGATTTAATTCCCGTGTGTTCCGCCTGATGAGATCTATGTGTATAGTCACTGTTCATGTTGGTGAAAAAAGACATTTGAAAAATTCTATCATGTAATCTCTAGTATTTATTTCTATCACTGAGGTTATATTTTCCAACTACAGATCCTTCTTCCTTGTTTCCATCTTTGGCATTCCAATCACCTGTAATTCTCAATGCATACTGATTGAATGTTTAATCAATTTCAGACTACATAAGCTGCTAAAAATCTGTAATTTCTTCATCTTTGGCCTTAGTAATTTGTGTGTGTATTTGAACAGTATTCATATTAGCTGGTGTTCCCTGTAGGCATATGAATACTATAACCTATCACTGACAGCACTGTACTTCAAGAAGATCTTGGAAGGTTCTTTTTTACAGTGAATACAAAGCCATTCCTCTTCAAGTTGTCAGTTGGTTTTACTGCGGGGGCTTATGTGTTGCTCTGATGCTGGAAGTTATGCCTCTGGTATTCAGATAACAGCAGGGTCACCCATGGTGGAATGGTTTCAGATGAGCTTCCAGACTAACACAAACTAAGAAGAAGGACCCAGTAGTCTACTTCTGAAAGGAAGTAGCCAGCAAAATCCTTGTGAATAGTATGAGAACATTGTCTGACATAGTGCGTGAAGATCAGCCCCCCAGGTTGGAAGGCACTGGAAAGACAACTGAAGAAGATCTGCCTCCTCAAAGTACAGTTGACATTAATGATGTGGATGGAGTCAAGCTTTTGTGACATTCATTGGCTGATTTGGCACAATTCAAAATGAGAAGAAACAGCTACAGACATCTATTAACATTGCGGATGTAGAATGTATGAAGTAGTAATCTAGGAAAATTGGAAATGGTAAAAAATAAAATGGAATGCATAAACATTGATCACCTAGGCATTAGTGAGCTGAAATGGATGAGTACTGGCCATTGTGAGTTGGACAATCATATTATACTCTGACCCCTGGGGTCACTATGAGTCAGACCCAACTTGAAGGCGTTGCATTTTTTGTATGGTCTGCTGTGCAGGGAATGACAACTTGAAGAGGAATGATGTTGCATTCTTGTTAAAAGAAACTTTCCATGAAGGTTACTTCAGTCTTTACGTGGTGGGTTGGGAGAAATCTGGGGCCACTACTATTCCGGCCCTCCTCTTCCCACATGTATGAAGATTGTAAATTCTTCTCAGTTTGGGGGCCTCCTTTGGATCCAGAATAGTGATAGCAAAGGAATGGAGTAAGTCATAGCCATGAGGCAAGCTAGATAGACAGACAGCATGGAGGGGTGCGATTGGAAGGTCAGATTCACCATATTACCTTGTACTCAGTATTATCATTTCAGCAGCTTCATTTTTCATCTTGTACTTTTCATGAAACAAAAGGTTAGAGAAATGTGAGAAGGAAAGACAAACCTGCAGCTTGACACTTCCAGGGTATATATAACTGATGGTTTTCTCAACGAGATGGATATGTTCTCAGCTCTTCATAAGAAGGAGGACAACACTCCCATGTCCTTTACCCAGAAGCCTATTGGAAATGATGCTTATTGTTCGAAGACGTTCACCTGACTCTTGTATTCCAGTTACAGTCTTTACTATTTTTTGCTCAATGATAATTTGATGATCATTATAATAAATTTGAGGTCTGAACAGTCTTACTTCAGAGAAGCATTCACTTACATTCAGCCCATTTTAAGAAGTTTCTTTTTATATATACAGCTGTAGGGAAGGGATTTGTTTTTTCATCCCACCCTTTCCCTCAGCTAGAAACAAGACCATCCTGTTTCTGAGGTCAGGCACTATAAAGAACAATGAAAGAAAAGGCAAAAGATTATTTTAGTATAGCAAAGGTAAGCAATATGTTAAGTAATAATCACCATTTGTGGTATCAAATAGCTGATTGTACATTTACAGGTGAAAATAATTACATGTCTTTCAGTTCTTGGATTGCTACTTGAAATGCGGCCCACTGGCCAGAAGAGCTTCATTCTTACATGGAATTGTAGCACATGTTCTTGTTGTGGTTGTGTGCTGTCAATTCCAACTTGTAATGACATTACATGACAGAGTAGAACTGTCTTGTAATGTTCCCCAGGCTGCAGCACTGGGCTCAGAAATGTAGCGGTGATTGTGAGGATGGTGTTAGACCAGGTAGTGTTTTGTTCTACTGCACCTGGGGTTGCTATGAGTTGGAATTGACTCAACAACATCTAACAACATCAACAACCTTTTTTTTTTTTTTTAATTTTAAGTGTGATTTAGGTGAAACTTCACAGCTCAAGTTAATTTCTTATACAAAAATTTATATGCACATTATTATGTGACACTAGTTCCAATCCTTGTATTGTGAGAGCACACTCTCACTTTCCACCCTGGATTTCCTGTGTCTACCCCACCAGCTTCTGTTCCTTCTTGACTTTTTATCCCGCCTACAGACAGGAACCAAACATTAGGTATTGTGTATATGCTTGAACTAAGAGGCATACTCTTCACAAGTATTGTTTTATGTATTATAGTACTGTCTAATCTTTGTCTGAAGAGTGGGCTTTGGGAACGGTTTTCGTTCTGGGTTAACAGCCCATTCAGGGGAAATGGCTTTGGGGACTCCTCTAGTTCCAGTCAGATCATTAAGCCTGATCTTTTTACAAGAATTTTCAGTTCTGCTTCACACTTTTATGTGTCCTGTCAGAGTGTCCATTGGTGGTAGCTGGGCACCATCTAGTTCTGGTTTTAGGGTATGGAGTCTCTGGCTTATGTAACCCTTTTGTCTCTTGGGTTAATATTTTCCTTGTGTCTTTGGAGTTCATTCTCCGTTCCTCCGGGGGGGGACCAACTAATGTATCTTAGATGGCCATTTGCTAGGAGGAAGAGAATGAACTGGAGATTGGGAGCACAGGAAGCTTCAAATTTATCTGTGGCCATTTATTTCTTTTAAACAAATAATTAAAATAATTGTTACACAAATATTAATAATTTCCAATTCCTGCTAATGGACACATGGTGTGCTATATTATTATTTTCATGTGTCTTTACTTTTGAAATTTCTTTAAAGATAGTAATTACCCATATTATTCTGACAAGTCCTGTGCTATAGGAACACTTATACAGAAGGAAAGAAGGCATCCACTTAAGTACCCCTGAGATTTTTTTAAAGGCTTGGGCCATCTAGATTACTTCCAAGATGCTCTTCTATATTTATGAAAAGAAGAAAAATTATATATTTATGGCTAATTAAAATGTTAATGGTATTATGGATAACATATTAGTTTTAGGTAAAATTTATGGTACTATACACTTGTATTTTGTGTGCTCTGTGTATACTTTATAGTACACAAATATTCTTGTATGACCAATATGTATAATACATTTACATCTACAGAATTTTTGTTAATATTTTAAAAAATTATACAAGGTTTTCATTTGAACTTTACTGTAAGATGCTTTAAATACTAACTTTGAATTGCTCACTACTTAGTCCTCTGTCAGAAATCTGACTTTCAATTTCAGCATTCTTCCAGTGGAAAAATACCATCTCTTTTATGATTGTCTGAAGTCCCTGGGTGGTGCAAATAGTTAAGCACTTGGCTGCTAACCCAAAGTCTGGAAGTTCAAGTCTACCCAGGGGCATCTTGGAAGAAAGGACTATCAATCCACGTCTGAAAAATCAGCCACAGTAAACCCTATGCAGTACAGTTTTACTCTGACACACATGGGGTCAGATATAGAACTGGACTGGTTTATCATTATCTTTATCCTAACATATGTGCCAGACATACTTTATAGTAAGGTGTGGATTACCTGATTATATATCCCAGGCTGTAAGTGTCCAGATTACATTTCTAGTAGTGTTTACCTGACACGTTCCTTGACTTTTACAGAAGGAGATCTCCAAGTCTTTCTTTTATGGTGCCACTGGATGGATGGTTATAAATTGGCAACCTTTTGCTTCGGATCTGAGCATAAACCATTTGTGCCACTCAGGGACTTTCTGTTAAGATTACACCCAAGGAAACCCAATGGAACAGTTCTACTGTGTAACGCATGAGGTTGCCATGAGATGAGATTGACTGGATGGCAACTGGTTCGCCTTTTTCAGTGGATGTTTAGTGGTATTTCACTTTCATTACAAATTCCATTGCCACTTCATTAATGGAGCTGAAAAGGTTCATATATTATTTTTTTTTATTGACCATTTAAGTTCCAGCTTTAGCTAAATGCTGCTCAAGCTCCTTACTCTTTCTCATAACAGATTACTTCCGCCCTTCTTTTTAATTTGTGGGAGTTCTTTAGATATTTTCATTCAAGATTTTTGGCCAGTTATGTGTGTTACATGTATCTTTTCTCATTTGTGGTTTTCCTTTACACTTTTTTTAATGATGCCTTCTGATGGAAGCTTATTAATTATAACATACTCAGATTAATCAGTCTTTCGCTTCTTGATTTGTTTCTTGGTTCCTGTTTAGGCAAGCTTTCCCTATAATAAGGTGATGAAGGTTTTCATTTTATACAATTGCCGATTGTCCAGAATAATTTCTTTAAAAAAATTTTTTTCTCCTATTTATTCACACTTTCACTAATATTCACTTATGCTTGTGTCTATCCTTGAGTTCTTCTGTTACAATTGGTTCTTCTTGCATCGAAGTTACATGGTAGTTTTTCCTATATCTTATTAAGTCTTGGAATCTAGTAGAGTAATCCCCTCCCACTTTGATCTCCTTCTTCAACTATGTCTTGGTTTTCCTTGGCCATTTCCTTTTCTACATACAGTTTGGAATCAGTTGGTGAGGTTCCATTAAAAAAAAAATCTTTCGAGTGTTTTATTTTAATTTTCTTGAGAAAAATAGAACAATTTTGGAAATTTTTCTATTTTTAAATTATAGGATGTTCCAAACCATGAATGTAGTCAATCTCTGTATCAGAAATTTTTAAATTTCTTTGTGTAACATTTTATACTACTCTGCATTTAAAACTTACATGATATCTGCCAAATTTGTTCTTAGATATCTGATATCTTTCATGGTATTCTAAACTGTATCTTTAATTTTGTTTCATTTTGTAATAACTGTTGCCAAATACAATAAGGAAGGTTTGTATTATTAATAAATTCATCTTATGTAGCTGAGTATTGAGAAAAAAATGCCTATATATTTAAATTTTAAATATAAACATCAGAACAAAAGATCAGAATTAAATTTAGGAAGAATGGATGATGAATAATGTATGTGAATAAAATTCTCATCTTTTTTTAAGGGATATAATGGGACATGTGTACAGCTCATGAGGAAACCCTGATGACATAGTGGTTAAGTGCTACATCTGCTAACTAGAAGGTTAACAGTTCAAATCTACCAGGTGCTCCTTGGAAAGTCTCATATGGGGCAGTTCTACTCTGTCTATGGGGTTGGTATGATTTGAAATCTACTCAATGGCTATGATTTTTTTTTTTTATAACTCAAAAGGAAACTCTGGTGCCATAATGCTTAAGAGCTACAGCTTCTAACAAAATATTGAATTCACCAGGTGCTCCTTGGAAACCTTATGAGGTAGTTCTATTCTTTAGGGTCACTATGAGTTGGAATCGACTTGACAGAAACAGGTTTGTTATAGCTCATAAATCAATAAATAGTGGGAAAATAATGCAACAATTTCTGTAAATCATTGCTATGGGATGGGAACTGGAGTGGGACAAGGATAAGAGGTGAGGTACCATGAGAAAGAACTTCTACTATAACTTTTTCTATACCTCATAAAATTAAACAGTATTGTTTGATGAAAATAGTTAACTTGTTTCATCTTGTATTTCTTTGACTGCTACTGACAGTAGCCATTTCAAAACTACAGATAGGTAGATATAGATCTATTTATGTATATATACATCTAAAATAGTATATATGAATATTTTGAAATATAACTTACATACGGAGAAATACAAGAATAAATAATAAACTTATTTTTGATTTTACTAATGATCACCTATGAAACCATTTCTAGTTCTAGAAAGTATTGTCGGCATCCCTAGAATCCTGCCTCATTATACCATTGTCTAGTTGCATGCTCCCACGGGATAAAAATTAACCTAAAGTTTACTGGCAATTACTTCTTTTTTTCTTTTAATTTTAACAGTTTTTAAAATAATCTTTTTCACTCCTCATTACACCCTAGCCCCAGGCCTTAGTAATGGCTAATTTTTTGTCTTGATGAACTTAACTACCATAGATATATCATAAAAGTTGAATTATACATATCTGGATGTTTAGTGTTTGGTCTTCATTTAGTATAATGTTTTCAAGGTTCATTCACGTGGTGGCATATGTCAGACCTCGGTTTCTCTTCCCCAGAACAAAACCAAACCCATTGCCATCGAGTCATTAATTGAACAGTTCTCTAATGTATGCGTATGCTGTTGTTGTTAAATGCTGGCAAGTCAATTCCAACTCACGTTGACCTTATGCAAAACAGAATGAAACACTGCTTGGTTCTGCAGCATCCTCACAATCCTTGCTGTGTCTGAGCCCACTGTCACAGCCATTGTGTCAATCTTCCTCCATGAGAGTCTTCCTCTTTTTTGCTGATCTCTACTTTACCAAGCATGATGTCCTTCTCCAGGGATTGATCCTTCCTGGTAACACGTCCAGTGAATGTGAGATGAAGGCTCCTTTTATCAAGACACGTTTATTCTTGGAATATTCATGGAATATTCATCATTATTCACCAAACTGTGAATCAAAGCCATCAATTATTCCATTTTCCTTATTCGTTCTTCAGCATTCATGTGCACATGGGGTGGTTGAAGACACTATGGCTTGGGTCAAGTGCACCTTAGTCTCTAAAGTGACATCTTTGCTTTTTAACACTTTACGAGAATATATTGCAGCAGATTTGCCCAATGCAATGGGTCTTTTGACTTCCTGAGTGCTGCTTCCGTGGGTGTTGATTGTGTTGTTGTTATTAGGTGCCATCGAGTCAGTTCTGACTCATAGCAACCCTATGAACAACAGAACGAAACACTGTCTGGGTCTTGTGTCATGTCCACACTTGTTTATACACTTAAGCCCATTGTTGCAGCCACTGTGTTGATCCATCTCATGGAGGGCCTTCCTCTTTCTCTGGCCCTCTGCTCTACCAAGCATGATGTCCTTCTGCAGGGACTGATCTTTCCTGACAACACGTTCAAAGTATGTAAGATGCAGTCTTGCCATCTTTGCTTCCAAAGAGCACTCTGGTTGTACTTCTGCCAGAAGAGATCTGTTGGTTCTTTTGGTGATCCTTGGTACAGTCAACATTCTTCTCCAACACCACAATTCAAAGGCATCAGTTCTTCTTCTATCTTCTTTGTTCATAGTCCAGCTTTTGCATGCATATGATGTGATTGAAAATACCAAGGCTTGGGTCAGGCACATTTTACTCTTCAAGGTGACATCCTTACTTTTGAATACTTTGAAGAGGTCCTTTGCAGCAGATTTACCCAGTGCAATGCATCCTTTGATTTCTTGACTGCTGCTTCCAAGGACATTGATTGTGGATCCAAGTAAAATGAAATCTTTGACAACTTCAATCCTTTCTCCATTTATGTTGCTCACTGGTCCAGTCGTGAGGATTTTTGTTTTCCTGATGTTGAGGTGCAATCCATACTGAAGGCTGTGATCCTTGATCTTCATCAGTAAATGTCTCAAATCTTCATTTCTAACAAGTAAGGTGGTGTCTTCTGCATAACACAGGTTGTTAATGAGTCGTCCTCCAATCCTGATGCCTCATTCTTCATCATGTAATCCAGCTTCTCAGATTATTTGCTCAGCATATAGATTAAAAAGGTATGGTGAAAGGATACAACCCTGATGCACACCTTTCCAAACTTTAAACCATGCAGTGCCCCCCTTGTTCTGTTTGCACGACTGCTTCTTGATCCATATACAGATTCCTTAAGAGCACAGTTAGGTGTTCTGGAATTCCCATTCTCTGCAATGTTAGCCATAGTTTAGTATGATCCACACATTCAGTTATTCAGTCCTGAGGTTCCTGTACTGAGATGCTTTCAGACCATAGGAAGACTGATGCAATGCAAGGATCTTCCTCCAGAGCCAGCAGAGAGAGAGAAAGAGAGGAAGAGAGAGCATTCCTCTGGAGCTGCAGTACCAGATGACTAACTGCCCCCCCACCAAAACCCACTGCCATTGAGTCGGGTCCGACTCATAGTGACCCTAGATGTCAGAGTAGAACTACACCAGAAAGACACCGGTAATATCTAGGTAAGCATCACCTTGAGTTGGAACCCACTTGACAGCACCTAACAATGAATATGTCACTGAAGACAGCAAGAAGCAACAGCAGGCTAGACAGGCAGGAGACAGCACAGTGGGTTTCCTGGCCACAAATTGAGACAGCTGAATGCCTCCAGACAGAAGGCTTGCTGACAGAATAGGGTGTCTCTGGGCATTTAGTGGAGCTAGGGTTTTGAACCCATGGAACTAGAGCTGAGCACCAGTGGTCCAAAGTTTACTGGTGGGTTGGGGTACCTCTAGGCTCCTTTGGCAGAGCTAAGAGAGTTAACAGCATCAGGTGGGGAGGGTAACAGCATTGGGTGAGTCAGACAACAGCATCAGGTAAGGGAGATAACAGCATCAGGTAAGGAGGGTAACAGCATCAGGTAAGCAAAGTAACAGCATCAGGTAAGGGAGATAACAGTATCAGGTAAGGAGGGTAACAGCATCAGGTAAGGAGGGAGTGAGCAGCCCCCACTTGTCTCTCAATGGAGGCTTGCTTGTTGCTGTGATGCAGGAAGCTATACCACTGGTATTTAGGTACCAGAAAGGTCAACCATGGTAGATAAGTTTCTGCTGAGCTTCCAAACTAAGACAGACTAGAAAGAAGGACCCAGCAGTCTACTTCTGAAAGGAATTAGTCAGGGAAAACCTTCTGAATAGCAGCCTAACATGGTCAGGTATGGTGCCGGAAAGCGAGCCCCAGGTTGGAAGGCACTCAGAAGCTGACTGGGGAAGAGCTGCCACCTCAGAGTTGCATTGATTGTAGATCTAA
The DNA here is from genome assembly GCA_028571685.1 of Heterohyrax brucei. Classification (NCBI taxonomy): domain Eukaryota; kingdom Metazoa; phylum Chordata; class Mammalia; order Hyracoidea; family Procaviidae; genus Heterohyrax; species Heterohyrax brucei. The sequence goes on along the minus strand of CM053166.1, from coordinate 172,246,034 downwards.
GCAAAGTGATATCCTTGACAAATTCATTATTTTCTCCACTTATTGTGATGTTCCTTAATTTTTTCAGTGGTCAGGATTTTTGTTTTCTTTACTCTCAGGAGTAATCCATAGTGAAAGCTAGGGTCTTTGATCTTCATCAGTGTTTCCAATCTTCTTCACTTTCAGCAAGCAAGGTTGTATCATCTGCATATCACAGGTTATTAAATGAATCCACCTCCAATCCTGATGTTGTGTTCTTTTTCCATATAGTCCAGCTTGTCTGACTACTATTATTCTCAGCACACAGATTGAACAAGTATGATGTAAGGATACAATCCTGACATATTTGTTGAGTTTTAACCACACAGTATCCCCCTTTTTGTTCATATAACTCCTTCTAGGTCTAAGTACAGGTTATGTAGGAGCACAGTTAACTGTTGTGGAATTCTCATTCTTCAAAATGTTTCCATAATTTGTCCAGATCCACACAATCAAATGTCTTTGCATAGTCAATAAAATACAGGTAAACATCTTTCTGGTATTCTCTGTTTTCAGGCAAGATCCATCTTATATCAGCAGTGATATCCCTCTTCCACGTCCTTTTCTGTATCTATCTCTCTCAGCACGCACTCATGTACTGCTGCAATCACTTTGGAATGAGCTTCAGAAAACTTCAACTGTTGTGTGATATTAATGATATTGCTCAATAATTTCTGCATCCTCTTGGATCGCCTTTCTTTGGAATGGGCACAACTATTTTCTGTCAGTTGGCTAGGTAGCTGTCTTTCAAATTTCCTGGCATAGATAAGTGCTGCATATGTTGAAACATTTCAGCTGGTGTTCTGTCAATTCCTGTAGACTTGTTTTTCGCCAATGCTTTCAGTGCAATTTGGACCTCTTAATTCATGAGCACCAGTTCTTGATCGTACGCTATCTCTTGAAATGGTTGAATGTTGACCAATTCTTTTCAGTTCAGTGACTGTATATTCCTTCCATCTCCTTTTGAAACTTCCTGGGTCATTTAATGTTTTCCCTGTGGAATCTTTTGATATTGCAACTAGAGTCTTAAACTTCTTCAGTTCTTTCAGCTTGAGAAATTTCAAGAGTATTTTTCCCTTTCCGTTTTCTAACTCTAGGTCCTTACACAGGTCATTGTTACACTTTGTTTTCTCAAGCTGCTCTTTGAAATCTCTGTTCAGCCTTTTTCTTAATCATTTCTCCATTTTGCTTTAGCTGTTCTATGTTCAAGGGCAACATTTTATGTCTCTTTTGACATATGTTACAGTCTTCTCTATCATGTCTTCATAATGTCATCTCACTTTCTTCATGTATGATGTCATTCCACAACTCGTATTTAGTCATTAGTTACATCATCTCTAAAGTCAAGTAACATATACTCAGGATTGTACTTTGGGATTGTGCTTCGGCTCTGAGGGACATGTTCTAATTTTTTGTTAATTTGAATTTGCACGTAAGCATCTGATGGCCTGTTCCACAATCGCTCACTGCCCTTGTTCCGACTGATGATGTTAAGCTTTTCCATTGGCTCCTTCCACAGGTGTAGTTAATTTGATTCCTGTGTATTCTATCTGGCACAGTCCATGTGTGCAGTTATATTGTTTAAAATATATATTTTCAATGAAAAAGTTGTTGGTCTTGCAAAATTCTGTCATGCAGTCCCCCATGTCATTTCTATCACCCAAACTGTATTTTCTGAGTATCAATCCTGCTTCTTTATTTCCAACTTTAGCATTCCAATCTCCAGTAATTGTCAGTGCATCTTGATTGGCATATTTGATCAATTTTAGACTGAAGAGGCTGGTAAAAATTGTCAGTTTCTTCTTCTTTGACTTTAGTGGTTATGTAAATTTGAATGATAGTCTTATTAATTGATCTTCCTTGTAGGCATATAGATGTTATCCTATCAACGACATGCTTGAACTTCAGGATAGACTTTGAAATGTTCTTTTTGATGATGAATGCAGTGCCATTCCTCTTCAAGTTGTCATTCCTGGTATAGTAGACTTTCTGATTCAAAACGATCAATATCAGTCCATTTCAGCTCACTAATACATAGGATATTGAGGCTTTCGATGATTTCTAATTGTCCTAGATTCATAATCATTAATTCCAATTATTAATGAATATTTGCAGCTGTTTCTTCTCATTTTGTGCCATGCCCACATCAGCAAATGAAAGTCTTGATGCTTTGGCTACATTCATCTCATTAAACTCAATTCTACTTTGAGGTGGAAGCTCTTCCGCAGTCATTTTCTGAGTGTCTTCCAACCTGTGGCACTATTATCAGACAATATTCTGCTGGTATAAACTGGCTAATTTATTTCAGAAGTGGATTGCTGGGTCCTTCTTCCTAGTGTGTCTTAGTTTGGAAGCTCAGCTGACTATATGACATTTTATTTATTCATTCTGTTGGTAGGCACCTGGGCTGTTTCTACCTTGCAGCTATGATGAACAGTGTTGTAATGAATGTTTGTTTATATGATTTTTGTGTCATTTCTTTCATTTTGTTTGGGTATATACCTAAGAGTGGAATTGCTGGATCATACGGTAATTCTAGGATCCCTGCTGGTACAATGGCTAAGAGCTCAGCTGCTAATCAAAAGGTCAGCAATCCAAATCCATTAGCTGCTCCTTGGAACTCTATTGAGCAGTTCTATTCTGTCCTATAGGGTCGTTGTGAGTCAGAATCAGTTTGAAAGCACTGGGTTTATTTTTATTATATTTTAAATAGTAAATCTATGTTTAAACTTTTAGGAATTATCAAGTTGTTTTCCACAGTCAATGTGGCATTTACATTCCTACCAGAAATGTGTTTCAAATTGTCCTCCATATTCTTCCCAGTCCTTTCTCCCTTCCTCTCTTCTTCCGTCCCTCCCCACTCCTGCCCATCTACTGCTTTCCCCTCTTCCCTCCCTCACTGTTCCTCCTTCCTCCTCATTTACTGTCCTTCTTCCTCCCTCCCTCCCTCCCTCCCTCCCTCCCTCCCTCCCTCCCTCCCTCCCTCCCTCCCTCCCTCCCTCCCTCCCTCCCTCCCTCCCTCCCTCCCTTCTCCTTCCCTGCCTCCTCCTTCCTACCCACCTGCCCTCATTCCCCTCTCCCTTTCCTCTCCGCCTCCTTTCCTTCCCCCTCCTCCAGTTTTTTCCCTCCCTCCAGGTTCCTCCCTCTTCCTCTCTATCTTTTTAAACAACAACAAAAATCCCACTGTCAATTTCTGCTCAGAAGAACCCAGAGGATTTCCACAGCTTTAAGTCTTTATGGAGACAGACTGCCACATCTTTTCCCAAGGAGCACCTAGTAGGTTCAAACCATCAACATTTTCATTAGAAGCCAAGCACTTTTACCAGTGCACCACCAATCTCTTAAACTCATTGCCACCGTGTAGATTCTCACTCACAGAGATCATACAGGACGGAGTAGAACTACCTCATATGGTTTAAGCAGTGGCTGGTGAATTCAAACTGCCAACCTTTTAGTTGGCAGCCTAATGCTTAACCACTGCTCCACCAGGGCACCTCAAGGCTCTTACTACTACACTACCCACATTACCTGTTGCCTTTGAGTGGACTCCTATTCACCTTCCAAACAAAAAAACCAAACCCACTGCTGTTGAGTCGATTCTGACTGATGAAGATCCTAGAGGACAGAGTAGAACTGCCCCATAGAGTTTCCATGGAGTGCCTAGTGGATCTGAACTGCTGACTTTCCAGTTAGCAGCAACAGCTAGGGTTTCCCTACTCACCTTTAGCTGAACCAAAAGCCAAACCTACTGCCACTGAGTAGGTTCCAACTCATAGCAACTAAATGGTATCTTATTGTAGGTGCTAAATGGTATCTTATTGTGCTTTTTGAGTTGCAATTCCCTAATGGCTTATGATGTTGAGCATCTTTTCATGTGCTTATTGGCCATTTTCACATCTTCTCTAGAGAAATGTCCATTCATGTCCTTTACCCATGTTTTAATTGGGTTATTAGTCTTTTTGTGGCTGAGTTTTAAGTGTTCTTTATATATTCTGAATATTAACCTTTTAACTAATATATGCTTCCCAAATATTTTCTCCCATTCTGTAGGTTGTCATTTCACTTTCTTGATAATATTTCTTGATGCATGGGAATTTTCAGTTTTGATGAAGTCCAGTTTATCTATTCTTTTCTCTTGTTTCTTTTGGTGTCATTGCTTAAAAGTATGTCCTAAAGTGTTATTCTGTGTTTTAGTCTAAGAAGGTTACGGCTTTAGTTCTTATATTTAATCCATTTGGAGTTAATTTTTGTATTTGGTGTGATATGTTGGACCAACTTTAGTCTTTTACACGTAAAGATCTAATTTTCTCAGCACTATTTGTTGAAGAGACTATTCTTTTCATCAAATGAATTTGGCATTCTTAAAGAAAATCAATTGTCCATAGAGGTATGAGTTTGTTCCTGTATTCTCCATTCTATTTCATTGGTCTATATGTTTGTTCTTATACCAGTCCCACATTATTTAGTTTTTCAATTTCTTATAAGAATTTCTACACGTATTGTTTTGTGACATAATTTGCAATCCTCATACTGTGACAGCATACCTTCCCTCCCCACATCGGGTTCCCTATATCCATTCAATCAATTTCTGTCCCTCCTTGCCTTCTCATCATGCTTCTGGACAGCAGCCACCAATTTGGTCATCTGTATCTGATTGAACTAAGAAGCACATCTTTCACACGTATTATTTTTTTATAGTCCTATCTAATCTTTTTCTAAATAGTTGGCTTTGGGAATGGTTTTAGTTCTGGGTTTATAGCGTGTCTGGGTGCCAAAGCCCTGGTGGTTCCTCCATTCTCTGTCAGACTATTAAGTCTAGTCTTTTTACATGAATTTGAGTTCTACTCCACAGTTTCCTCCAGCTCCATCTGGGACTCTCTGTTGTGCTCTGTGTCATTGGTGGTTGCCAGTCACCATCTAAACTCAGTTCCTCTAGTCTCATGCTGATGAAGTTCCTGGTTCGCATGGTCCTTCAGTCTCTTGGGATAATTTTTTCCTTATATCTTTGGTTTTCTTCATTCTCTTTTGCTCCAGGTGGGATAGGACCAGTTGGTGCATCGTAGACGGCTGCTCCCAAGCTTTTAAGATCCCAGACACCACTCACCAAAGTGGGATGCAAAACATTTTGTTAGAAAACTTAGTAATGCCAATTGATCCAGATGCAATCTATGTCCACCAAAGTGCTTGGATGTGTTCAGGAAACTTAGTTTCTGCTATGGTCCAGTTGTGTTGAGTTTCCCTATGTTGTATGTCATCCTTCCTTCACCTAAGCTGATCTTTGTCTAGGATTCAGTTAGTGAATTCCCCTCTTCCTCTCTCTTCACCCTTGTAAGCATGAAAGAATGTTTTCTTCTGTGTTTAAGTCTTTCCATGAGTTCACATAATGGTAGTTTCATACAGTATTTGCCCTTTTGTGAGTAACTAATTTCATTTAGCATAATGCCCTCCAAATTCCTCTATGCTGTAAGGTGTTTTTCAGGGATTCATCATTTACTTTATCATTGCATAGTCTTCCACCATTTGTATGCACTCTAACTTATTTTTCTATTCATCTGCTGATGGGCAATGAGGTTGCTTCATCTTTCTGCTATTGTGAATAGTGCTGCAATTAGCATGGGTTTTGATTAAGGTAACTTTGTATTATGCTTTGAATCTGAAAAGTATGAGTCATCCTACTTTTTCTTCCAAATTGGTTTTTCTTCATAGTTTTACAAACTAATTATTTCTCCCTGACATGCTTTAGTAGCTTTGTATTTTTTATTTTGATATATTTTGGCCATTCATTCCAAATTACAGTTTTTCTTTTTAAGTAACAATTTATCAAAGCACATTTTAATGAAATGCAAATATAAAAGCCCACTTAAGTTCATGTGTGGTATATATGCACACATTTTTAATTAAAACACATTTCACCTCAGGGACATACACAAATTAATTTATATCAACTAGTTCAAATCTAAATTATCACAATTAAGATCTGCATAGATATTTTTAGGAATGGATTTTTTTGCATAAAATTAGGTATAAACTGTATTTATTCACTGCTTGCAAGAATTTTGGACAGTTGACTATTGCTAAAGATAGACTAAATTGAAAAGGAAAAGAGGAGCTTTTTCATTAATGTAAAACATTTTCATTTAATTGTTTTTTTGAAAGTAAAACAATGTGGATATGCAAGTAAAAATGAAGAGAATGAACAAATGTTTAACACACTCTGAAGATATACATACATTATAAGAAAATTCTCAAACATTTTTTATCAGAAAAATAAAATTTAAAGTACTATATGTGTATATTTTCAACATATAATTAAAGAAAAATTAAATATGACATCATTTTCAAGAGGACAAAAAGTTAGGCATTCATGCCCTTATGAAGATAAAGATTGATAGAAACTTTCTAAAGGAAAATTTGGAAGTGTGAGTCAAAAGATTTTGAAACAAGGATATACTGTGATTCATCCATTCTACTCATATGAATCTATTCTAAGGAAAAGTTAAGTAGACAGAAAATATTCTTCTGTATATTAGCATCATGTTATTTGTGTCAGTATTTATATAGTAAAGGATCAATTTTTTTCCCCGATTTGTCCAAGGCCATTTATTTCATAAGATGCAATGAATATGAATTAGTATAAGAAATAAAATGCAAAAAAGATATGTGTTTTGAATATTGAGATTATGAGTCATTGTATTTTTAGGATGTTCAGTTTTAATATGTTTTCATACAATAACACTTATTTTTATAATGCAATGTAAAAGCTATAAAAATTTTGCGACATACTTATGGTATATATCTCCATTCTTTCAAATAATTGTTTAATTAGTATATGTGTTTCTGAAAAGTTTAACATAATAGTCTCATTTTAATAAAACAAGTGCTTTATTCTAACTGACATGAACTAAAGGATCTTGACTTCAATTGTAATGAATTTTCAACATAACAGTGCTTTTTATTCTTTCTCATTTAGTTTTAAATTTTTCAGTGATTTCCTCATTTAATTTTCTATAAGTAAATTGTATGTAAACAAAAACCTGTAGCTTAAATTCTGATAAATTTAAGCATAACTTTGTGATTAGAAGATGTTCATACTATCTCCGCTTTGTAACTAGAAATTTTTCACACAAATGATCAAAGAAAAATTTCTCTTCATTAATGTCTAATTGCCATTTGTACTGAAACTTTCTTTGCTATTTTAAAACTTATTTGCATATATATGCATAGATGACATAATGGGAAACACAAAAATACATTTTGCTTATATAGTATACTATTTTTCCTTACATGTTATATATATTACTTTTAGAAATATATTTTATAAAAGATACGGGAGTATACATTTTCACTCTGTCATAATAAAAAAATAAAAGAAAACTGGAAAAAAATAAACAAAATAAAATAAAACACTATCTATTAAAAAAATTAAAAAAAAAAGATCTATGACAGACTCTCACTTGCATATGATAAGAGTGTAAGAAGGAGAAGAAAAGTAAAAATGGAAAAGAGGAAATATTTGAAGAAATACAGAAAAAGATTTCTGGAATTAAAGAACATCAAAGAAGAGAGATAAGAAGAATACAACCCTGGCAATATTACAATAAAAATTTAAGTATGCCGTAGGCAAAGATAGAATGCTAAGAGTTTCCAAAGTGATAAAACAGGTTAACTACAGAGGAGTAAGAATCATAATGATCTCAGGCTTCTCAAGAGCAACAAGGTAATAATGGGACAATATTTTTAAAGTACTGAAAAGATAAAAGAATGTTGACTCATTTTATACACAGTCAAACATCATTAAAATGTGAAGGCATAACAAAATTATTTTCAGGCATGCCAGACCTCAGAAACTTTGTCACATATTGGAAACAGTACCAGAAAAAGTACTGAAGAAAGAAATCCAAGAGATGTTGCCAGATATGTGTGAAATAAAGTTAACTGAATACGTAGGAAAAAAAAAAACTTAATGTACAAAAATTAGCGGAAGGCTAGATTTGGCCCCTGCACCATGGTTGCTGATCCCTGGTATAAGAAATTCTCATGGAATTTCAATGACTGTATGGATAATGTAGATTCTGTGAACAGAAAAACAGTCTCAAAACCAAGCAAAAAAAAAATAATAATAAACTGATTCAAGGGTAATTAAATACTGTAGAACAGTTCTGCAGAGGGCCTTCTCAAACTCTCTCACGTCTGGTCTATAGTACACATATGCTATGTTTTAGCAAAGTTACATTCTATTGTGAAAACTGCTGTTTGGTTTTCTAGATTAAGTATATTGTGAAAAGGCAGCAGCGGTCAAGAGTGCTTTGGCTTTTGGCTCTGCTGATGGAAGTTTTTTGGCAGATGACATCTGTGGTATCTACTTGACACCAAGTGAAAATGGTAAATAGTTTAATAGGCTAATATTTCATTCACTATAAAAATATTCAGCTTGTCTGTCAAAAAAAGAAAAGCTAAACCAGAGTAGTATACTTGAAATGATTATGACAGGGATCATTTTTTTCATCTCTGATACCTAGTAGTTAAAACTATATAAAAACAGTAACTGCAGCAATTACTAAAATGCTATCAGGGAAAATTAGTGTGCCTTTTCTATGAAGGCCATAAATTTTCTCAATTGTTCTTACTATTAAAGGGACAGGATACTTCCATCTTAGAAGTTTTAAGAAATAAATTTTGATTACTATTGTGCTTTAAAAGTGATAGTGTGGTAACAATCATTTACAACTGTTAAGTTCTTCATTATTAACAAAAAAGGAAAATCAATTGTGGAAATTAACAAGATTAGGTACCAGAAATATTTTAAAACTTTCATAAATAAAGTGTTTTTCATATAAGCATGTTTATAACAATTATGGAAATTAAAAATATTCAACAAAGGAAATGTCAGCTTCCATCCATGAAAGACTAACAGTGTGATGATTTACCTCCCACAATAAACAGTAATACAACAAGAATAAATTCTGTGAAACAAATACTTTCCTATATTTGGAGAGCCAGAGATTAAATATTTCAATTTTTGTGAGACTAAATATTATATTTTTTATGTTGTAATGTGAAAGCAGTCACATACAACATGTAGCTGAATGAATACAGCTCTCGTCCAATTAAGCTTTATACACAAAAATAAGGAGTGAGATGCGTTCAGTCCGTGAGCCATAATTTGCTCACCACTGCTCTAGAAAAACTCTGAATGAACTTAAAACAATTCTTTGTTAAGTTTAAAGCACATTAGAAGTAACTAAACTGCTTACCATGAAATGTCCCCAAACTTTAAAAAGTATAAAAGAATATCCAACATTACACAACTTAAAATACATAATGTCCAGCATCCTAACAAAAATTAAAAGATGCACAAGGAAGGAAAAAAAAAATCCTATGAATAAAAAATAAATTGAGACTATAGAGTGAGTAATGAAAAAAAATGAGTTGCAAGGTAAAAACATCAAACAATTATAATTTTATTGTATATATTCAAGGAGGAAAAATGTAAACATGAACAAAATGATGAAACAAATAGAAGATACTGAAAAGATCGAAACTGAACTAAGATTTAAAAAGTGTTAGAAATGAATGCACAGAGACAGAGATACATGCTAGATGGCAAAGATATCAAGTACAACAATGCAAAAGAAAAGACTAATGAACATATATACCAATACAAGGAACCATGTATAAACTCCATTAAAAGAGATCAGGGAGAAAACAAAAGAAACAGAAAAACAAAAAACCTGTGAGAAAATGCCAAATATTTATGCATAGATGTAACTAGTTTCTCCAAAATGGAGGGAGGATGCAAAAAAAAAAAAAAAAAAGAATAGAAATAATTTACACCTTTCTCCCTACTTAACAAAAATCTACATTCCAATAAATACAACTAATCCCATGCAGAATAAGTAAAAAGAATATCTGAGCATGACCTATGAGCATTGTATTATGAAAATCTTTGATAAAGAGAAAAATTCAAAGCAGTAACAGAAAAAATATGTATGTACAGATGAACTAATACAGGGGCTCCCCTGGGAGTGCAGCCTCCAGTTCTCCCTGATGCTGCCCTTGTCCATCAAGCATTACTGAGGTCAACTCGTCGGACAGGAATAGTTTGGACTCAGGAACACAGAGTGACCATATTGTGTGTGTACTTTATTGTTTTATACATATATAGGATGTTGTCCTACTGGCCTCTCACTACAGGGGAGTGGAGAGGGTGTAGAAGAGGGGACAGGGGATTGCTAGGAGGATATGACATGTATAGAACAGATAGGAGGAGTGTGCTGTCACTGGGCAAGGAGAGCAGTAGGAGCTGTACATAGGCAGCATGTAAATTTCAACTGGATTGTACACTTGCCCTCAATCACAATAAATAAATAAAAGTTTTAAAAAATAATACTGAAAAGCCTAGATTCAAGACGTTCAATGAAACTTAAACATAACAAATGCAACAACAGCAAGGCACATCAAAATTTAACTGCTCAAAGCAAGCGACGAAGTGACAACCTTATGAACAGCCTGAGAACGAAGACAAGATACATGTAGAGAACCAAAGTAAAAGAGTGAAAACAGATTTCTTTTGAGAAAGAATGCAAACTCAAAGATAGCACAGAAATACCTTTAAGGTGCTGAGGAAAATAAATTAGACTCACTCTAGAATTTTGTGCCAGGAAAAATTTCATTCAGAAAAGGGGGGAAATAAAGAACTCTTCAGACGTGCAAAATCTGAAACAATTTCTCCTAAGTCATTCACTAAAGTAAATGTTAAAGAACGTCCTTTAGGATGCCAGAGGGCTGTCAGATCTGCAGAAAAGGAATGATGAACATCAGAAATCATAACTTCATGGGTAAAAACATAAGACATTTTAAGTTTAAATAAAATAATTGATTACATAAAAAGCATAATTCAAATATAGAATAAGTAACATGCGTTTAATTGTGTTTCACTAAAAGGTATGTTGAATTCCTAACCCCTAGCACCTGTGAATGCAGCCTTGTTTACAAATAGTTTCTGAAGATGTTATTGATTATGTTAACATGAGTTCATACGGGAATAGGCAGGCCCTAATCCAGTATGATTAGTGTCCTTATGAAAAGATAAGAAGAGACATAGAAACATATAAAATGAAATGAAATTAAAAGCCTAGAAATAAACTCTTACATACATGAACAGTTCATTTTCAACAAGGGGACCAAGAAAATTTGATGGGGAAAGAAAAGTCTTCAGTAAATGATGTTGGTAAAACTGGGTATCCACAAGTGAAAGAGTGAAGTTGGACTCCTATCTCATGCCATATAAAAAATTAACACAACAGTGATTATATAGCTAAATGTAAGCACTGAAACTATAAAACACCCAGAAGAAAACAGGTATTGGTGTTCATGTTCTTAGCACAAAAACCAAAAGAAAAATTGATAAATTGAACTTCATGAGTCTTAAAGACACTTGTGTTCCAAAGTACAATATCAATAAAGTAAAAAGACAACCCTCAGTATGGGATAAAATATTTATGAATATTTTTAATAAGGAACTAGTATCTAGAATGTATAAACTATTATAATTCAGTACTAAAAAGATAAACAACTCAATTACAAAATGGTTAAAAGACTTGAATGGACATTTCTCCAAAGAAGATATGTAAGTGAGCATGACAAAAATGTAATCATTAATCATTAGAAAAAAATGCAAATCAAAACTACAATGGAATACAGCTTCACAGTCACTGGATAGAAATAGATAGATACTGCTGTCCAATCAACTCTGACTCACAGTTACTTCATGTGCAACAGAATAAAAAGTTTCCTAATCCTAAACTATCCTTAAGACCACTGGCATTTTTAAGGCCATTGTCACAGCTACTGCACCAATCCATCTCACGGGGTATCTCCCTCATCCTCATTGGCCTTTTACTTCATCAACCATGGTGTGCTCCTCCAGTGATTAATACTTTGTGATAATGTGCCCAAAGCAAGTGAGTCAGACAATTTTATGTTGTGATCCACAAAGTCTTCATTGGCTGATTTTGGGAAGTAGATCACTTAGCCTTTTTTTCTTGTCTGTCTTAGTCCAGAAGCTTTGCTGAAACTTATCCACCATGAGTAAACCTGCTGGTATTTGAAATATCAGTGGCATAGCTTCCAGCATCATTGCAAGACCCAAACCACCACAGTATGACATACTGACAGATGAGTGGTAGTCACAACCACTTAGGACAGCAAAACTTAAAAAGTTGGACAATAACAACAGTTGGAAAGAACTTGGAGAAATTAGAATGGTTGTAAATTGCTGGCCCAATTGTAAAACGGTGCAGCCACTTTGGAAAACTTTCAGTTTTACCAAAAGTTAAATATAAAGTTACCATGTGACCAAGCAATTAACTCCAACTTGTATACTTGTCTTAGTTACCTAAGTGATGCTATAACACAAATACCACAAGTGTTGACTTTAAAGAACAGAAATTTACCTTCTCATAGCTCTGGAGGCTAGTTCAAATATTTCCTTGACAGTAGCCCCAGGCAGTGACATTCCTTGACTTACAGATGGTCCTCTCAAGGTGTCTGTCTTCCCATCCCCACCACCTTGTGTGCCTCTGTGTCCATTCTGGTCTTTTAATGGTTTAGATGTGATTAGGTTTAGGATCCACTCTAATTAACACACACACAAAACCCCACTATTTCTAATCAAGATCACATCCACAAGTAAAACAACTGGTGATTCAACATATATTTTGGGGATGTAATTTAACTCATAACATTTCACCATTTGATCCTTCCTAACCTCTTCCCACATACAAAAACACAATTCACTTTATCACATCATTACTCAAAGCCTTAGCCTATACATCACTGGCTCTAAGTCCCAAATCTCATCTGAATCACCTAAATCAAGTATGAGTGAGACTCTGGGTACTTCCGACCATGGGAAAAAATTCCATTCCATCTGCATACCTGTTAAACCAAGAATACAAGTTATCTACTTCCAGAGTACAGTGGTGGTATAAGCAGACGGTAGACATTTTTATTCCAAAAGGGATAAAGTAATCGCAGGGAAACAAGAGATCATGGATACTGAGCAAGTCCAGAACATAGCAAGGAAAATTTCACTAGCTCTTAAAACTTTAAAATACTCTTCTGTTTCCCAGGTGCTTCTGGGCAATGGCTCAGCCCTGCAGACTCTGGGCATTGACTATGTTCTTCTGAATATGGGTGGAAGCCCCCTGGCCTTGAGTGTCAACAAAGCCTTTCAGGCCCACTGAATAGCAACTTAACCACTTCATCGTTGTGAAGCCCTGTTCTCCTGCCCTACTGGTGTGGTAGTCCTGTCCTCAAACTTCAGGCAGGAGTAGCCCCACCCCCTCAACTTTGGCCAATGGTTCCATTAGCCTGGATTACCAGAATAGCAGACCCACTCTCCAAAACCAAGATGGTAGTCGCCCCATTCTTTACAAACTGAGACAAGTAGCTACACACTTTGAAATCTCATGGGTGCTCACTCTACTTTTTGAAATCAAGCAACTTTCAGCCCTGCCCCTCATGCTTCTGACAGTCCTTCTGGTCCCTGAACTGCTACTGGGATGGTGCCTTCCTTTTCTAGGAAGACAACAGATATTTGAAATCAAATAGCTCCTTTGGCTTTCTTGCCTATATAATTCCAAGGGCAGACAACTTATCTTCATTTAGTCTTGTTTATGTGTCTTCCAGTCAAAGCCAACAGGATTTTGCTGAAGTTGTTAATACATTTTAATAGATCATAAGGCTAATCTCTTCAGTAAAAGATTGTGAAGCTACACCCTTGGTGACTTTCTTCATTTTTTATAATAAAGCCAAAGAATTTCTAAGTTTTCGTTTCTTTGTGCATAGTTCTAAATTTTTGTTTTGTCTCACTTTTCTCTATCAGCAGCATGGAGAACCATGCCACATCTTTACTTAGAATTTCTACCTTCCACAAAGCATTTGAATATGAAAAAGTTAGTACTTTGACACTTTATAACAAGAATCACAAAATCCACAGAAATAAACTCATAGTGCAAAATATACTGATGTGCAAACCTAAAACTATAAAGTGTCTAGAAGAAAACATAGGAGGGACTCTTTGTGAGCTTGAGTTATGTAATATTCACTACTTACAAATCAAAAAGCATGATAAATTAGACAAAAATTGGTACACTGGATTTCTTCAAAATTAAAAACTCCTTTCCTCAAAAACGCTATTAAAAGAATAAAAAGAGAAGCCATGATTTGGGATAAAATATTTGAAATATATGTATTTAACAAGGAGTTGTATCCAAAATACATTGTATCCAAAATACAACAACAACATAGTAATAAGAAGACAGAGAAACCAATAAAATGGGAATAATATCAAATCAAGTATATCATAAAAATCCATGGATGGCAATTTAGCACTGTAAAAGATAGTACTGTTAATCATTAGAAAATTGCACATTAAAACCACAGTGAAAGGATCCTGGTTTCTGTCTAGATGGAGTAAACATGTTCTATTCTCTATCTCCCAGTGACGAAAACTAAAATCTTTGACAAAACACATAAGGTAGCAATTTGGGGACTAGAAAAATAAATAACAGTAAGTAGAATGGGAAAGGAAATCAAAATTTGAAGAAAAATTGCTATGACAGAGCGTTTTGGAGGACTATTTTTCCTCCAATATCTCCATAGACTCTAGACATAACCCATTAATGCACCAAGAACACATAACAATTCTAAACATGTATGATCCTAACAATAGTGCTTCAAGAATCATGAAGAACAAACTGATAGAAATGTAAAGATAAATGGGTAAATTAAATTTTTGTTGATAACTACTATACTGTCAGTAATAAATAAAAAAAGGAAAGAACAAATTAGTATGGATATAGAAAATATCAAGAATGCTATTGACCAACTTGATGCAATTAATATTTACAAATCATTCTAAAAAACAATAAAGGAATATATATTCTTTTCAATCAGACATAGAATATTCATCAGGATAGAAAACCTTTTGGGTTAAAAAATCTTAAAAAAATTAAAATACTTCATACAAGATACAGTATCTGACTGTAATGGAAAACAGTAACAAATTAATGACAGGATAAGAAAATTAAGTTTTTTTCTAAAAAGTCGATGGGTCAAAGACATCCACAAAAAATGGAAAAACAAACAAACAACTTCTGACTGACTATAGATTAAAATACAATATATCAAATTTGCAAGAGGCAGGTAAAGCAATACTTAAAGGAAAATTTAAAATGTTCTATGGTTATATTATTCACAACAGCAGAAAGATAGAAACAACCTAAATGCTCATCAACAAACAAATGGGTCAACAAACTGTGGTATACATACATAATGGAGTACTATTCAGCAATAAAGAATAATGACAAATTCATGAGCTGTCTCATAACATGGATGAATTAGGAGGATGTTATTTGAACAAAACTAAGCCAGTCATAAAAGGACAAATATTATGTGAGACCATTATCATAAAGAAACAAGAAAATTTTATACACAGAAAAAAATAAACATTCTTTGATGGTTACCAGGGATTGGAATGGGAGGGAGGAAAGGAAAATTACCAAATAAGCAGAAGACATACTAATATTGATGAAGAGAAAGGCAATAGGCAATACACTGTTTGGTGGAAGTCAGCAAAACATGAAGGCATGGAACCACCCTGAGAGGAACACAAGAACAAAGGTTAACAACAGTGATTACTATAACAGAGACAGTCCTGCAAAAATAGTATTAACAAACACTAATTTATGAATGAATACATTTAGGTAGACAGACATGCCAAGAGGTGTGGGAGGGTGGAAGGGAACACACTTAACTGCAAGTGCAGGCTTGGTGGTAGATAGTTCTACACATATAACTGTAGGTGCTGATTATACATCAGTATAGACAAGAGAACACACAAGGGCTACAGTCAGGACAGCCTCTTAGACATAATAACCAAATACCTTTTGGGAAAAAGTTTCTAGGCTCAATGGTGAAGGACCACAGCATAGGCGGACATCTCTGTCAGTCATCACAGGGGTAGTTCATACTGTAGTGAGTAAAATCTAGGGTCTTAGAAGATTGCAAGTGATCATTTAAGACTGGTTTCTTACCATCTGGAGCAAAGAAAAGTAAAGAAAACCAAAGACCAAAGATAGCAATTAGCCCAAAGGACTAACTAATCACATGAACCACAGCCTACAAGACCCAGAGACCAGAAAAAACTAGATGGCGCATGGCTACCACTATCACCTGGGATCACAACACAAGGTCCTGGATAGAGCAGGAGAAAAATGGTAGAACAAAAAGTCAAATTCACAAAAAAGACCAGACTTAATAGTTTGACAGAAACTGTAGGGACCCCTGAGACTATGGTCTTTATGACACCCTTCTGCATTGGAGCTGATGCCATTCCTGGAGACCACCTTCCAGCCAAACCATAGATATGCCCATAAAGAAAAAACAAAAGCAAAACAAAACAAAAACCCATAACACCCAAGAGGAATGTGCTTGTTAGAACTACCCATTGTATGAGATCAAAAGGGCAACATTTCCCCCAAATTAAAGATGGGAAAGCAGGAAGGAGTATAAAATAAAGATGAAAG
This sequence comes from Heterohyrax brucei, assembly GCA_028571685.1. Classification (NCBI taxonomy): domain Eukaryota; kingdom Metazoa; phylum Chordata; class Mammalia; order Hyracoidea; family Procaviidae; genus Heterohyrax; species Heterohyrax brucei. The sequence continues at coordinate 172,229,424 of CM053166.1, read as the reverse complement.
AAAATGGGGAACACAGGATGGAAATTGTGAGAGTGCTGACACATTGTGGGGAAAGTAACCAATGTCATGGAGTACTTTATGTACAAACTATTAAATGGGAAATTAATTTGCTTCATAAACTGTCACCTAATGGACAATAAAAATTAAGGAAAATATTATATGCTTATAAAAGAACAAAAATGTCAAAACTATAAATGTCAAATTTAAGAAACTAGTCAACATGATGAAAACAAATACAAAACCCCCAAAGTAAGAAAATAATAAAGACCAGAAATCAGTGAAATTTAAAACAGTAAAGCAACAAAGAACACCAACAAAAAGAAATCTGATTCTTTAAAAAGACTGTTAAAATCAGTAAAGACCATTAAAATCAGTAAACTCTATTTAGAGCGAGTAAGAAAAAGAAAAAAATAGATAATATCACATTAAATAGATCATGTCACAAAGGACCACAAAGAATAAGAATCATAAATTTGACTATTTACATTAAAAATGACAAAATCCCATAAAATACACAATTGACTAAAATTCAATGAAAGAGAAATGCTTTATATTCAGTAAATTCACAGTTCAAAACTTACCTAAAAAGAAAATTCCAAGTCCAGATGGTTTCACTGGCAAATACTACTAAACATATAAAGAAGAAAAAGCAGCAATTATACACAACCTCTTCCAAAAAACATAAGAAAACATTAGCCAACTCATTTAATGAGATCAGTGTCACCCTAACATCAAAGTTGGGCAAAGAAAGTAAATGAAAAGGAAACTACTGCATAGGAATTCATCCCTATGTATGTGGATGAAAAAAGACCTCCACAAATTGTTGACAAATCACGTTTAGCAGTAAATAGACAGTACATGGGTAGTGCATAGATAGTGGTAGATGCAAAATTATAAACTGGGTTGAGCCCAGAAGTTCAACGCTGATTGAATATTTGAAAATCAATTAATGAAATCAGCCATATTAACCCACCAAAAAAACTCACTGCTGTTGAGTAGAGTCCGACTCCTAGCATCCCTATAGCTCAAAATAGAACTGCCCCATAGAGTTTCCATGGAGTGCCTGGAGGATTTGAACTGCCCACCTTTAGGGTTAGCAGACTTAACCAACTATGCCACCAGGCTTTCCACCATATTAACAGACTAACCAAAATGAAATCGATAATAGCAAGAGATGCACAAAAAGCATTAAAAAAATCAGCCTCAATTCATACTAACAATTTACAGCAAGCTCAAAATAATTCAGAACTTTTTTTACTTGACAAGTGGAATCTACAAAAACCATGCAACTAGCACAATATCATGGGAGCACTAAATGTTTTCTCACTAAGATAGCAGATGTTGATTCTCCCACTGCTTCCCTTCAACACTGTACTGAAGTTCTAGCCAGGACTGTAATGTAAAAAAAGAAAGACAGAAAGAAAGAAAAGGTAAGAAAGAGAGAGAGAGAGATGGGGAGTAAGAAAGAATGCTCCAGTAAGGAGGCACTGAGTGACATCCTGGATCAAAAGACACAACCCATTTATATGTTGCTTAGAAGAAACACACCTTAGACTTAAAGATATAAAGAAATTGAAAATTAAAGGTTGGAATAATATGTATCAAGCTAACAATACACAAAGAAGTGCAGGTGTGGCAATACTAATCTCAGATAAAATAGATTTTGATGTAAAATCCACTATTGTGGACAAGGATGGTCACTATTTATTTTTGAAAGGTTCAGTACTCAAGCAGGACTTAACAATATTAACTATTTATACACCCAATACCAGAGCACCTAAATACATTGAACAAATACTGACAACACTGAAAATGAGATAGATCATTCCACAATAATAGTTGGAGACTTCAACACTCTCCTTTCATTTATGGATAGATCATCCAGAAAAAAGCTCAGTGAAGATGCAGAAGATCTTATTGCAACAGTCAAGCAACTTGATCTTCGACATATACAGATCTTTTCATCCATCAGCAGATAAGTACACCTTTTTCTCCAATGCACATGGAACATTCTCCAGAATAGACCATGTATTAGGTCATAAACTGTTTCTCTATAAAATCCAAACTATTGATTTACTGCAAAGTAACTTTTCAGACCATAGAGCTATAAAAGTTGAAATCAATAGCAGAAAATTCATAGGTAGGAATTCAAACTTATGGAACCTGAACAATACTTTGCTCAAAATGCCTAGGGTTATAGAAGAAATTAAGGACAAAATAAAGAAATTTGAGGATTCAAATGAGGATGAAAACACATCCTACCCGAATTTATGGGATACAACAAAAACAGTGCACAGAGGTCAGTTTATAACTGCACACATCTGGAAAGAAGAAAGGGCCCAGATTAAAGAATTAACCTTACAGCTCAAACAAGTGGAAAGAGATCAACAGAAGAACCCCTCAGACACCAGAAGAAAACAGATTATAAGGATTAGAGCAGAACTAAGTGAATTACAGAATACAAAAACAATTGAAAAAATTAACAAAACCAAAAGCTGGTTCTTCGAAAAGATCAGGAAAACCAATAAACCATTGGCTAAAATTACAAAAGAAAAACAGCAGAAGATACAAATAACCCAAATAAGAAATGAGATGGGGGGGGGGGGAGTCAAGATGGCAGACTAAGCACACGTCTCCTTATATCCCTCTGGAAACCAAGACCTGAACTGACAATCAAACAGAGCCTTCTGATAACCTAATCAGCCTCAGGACACGGCACAGAGCTTTAATTGGGACTTCATACCACTCAGCGAAAAACCTCCTCTCTTTCATTGACTCCTGCTCCTGGCTAGCCCCGGCTCTCACTGACGGAAGGTAAATGCACTATTTTGACTTTTTTTCCTCTGTCTCGGATAGGGGGCGGAGCTGGGTCTTGCCCGGTGGCTGAACTCACACGCACTACCGGGGGGGATAGGCAGGTGAAATTCCCATATTCTGAGAGCCAGGCTGGGGACTCTGTTAATCTAGCCACTTTGAGCCTTTCGTTTTGTAGCTGCCTCAGTGGGGTTTGTGCGAAGCTTCGAGGTCAGTGTGCGGGACGCAATGTTGCTACCGAGATTTTAGCGGGACCTCGTTCTTAGCCTGGGAGCCAGTGCCTGCAAAGAGGACAGCGCTTCTCCAACAGAAAAGTAGTGATTTTGCACAGTGCTGCCAACGTTGGTGGCCCTGCAACAGAAGCAGAGGAATCACTACCTCTGGGCACCTTTAGCCCCTCTGTCTGCTGCCTCTGTGGAGGACGCCATCTTGGATACTGTGGCCGCAGCTGGACCTAATTCTTAGCTTGGAAGCCAGAGCCTGCCCACAGGAGAGTGCTTTTCTATCACAAAACCAGTATTCGACGCAGGGTTGGCTAAGGCTAGGCCCTGTCAGCAGAGGCCACCAGGGCACCAGCAGTGCTGTATTCTGAACTACTTTGTTATCATCTGGGGTTGGATATAGTGGCACTTATTTTGTCAGATGAGAAGAGGGACCTCTACACCTGAAAACCTAACTGACTTGTGAACTGGTCAGATACCTTTTGCTTTACGTTTGAAGACAGACTAGAGAAACATTTGCAATCCATCCTCACAGTACCTCTTCCAGCCTCTATATACTCACATGGGACCGAAAAAGCAGCAGACAATTGTGGCATACAAGCAATCACTCATGGCTTCAGAAGGCTCCCAAACAAAGCAACCAAGGAGTATTCTGGATGAAGAAACTTTTATGAAAGCATCAGAAAGTGAATACAAATTGATTACATACAGAACCCTTGTAGACCTCATACAAAATGCAGCAGAACAAAGTGAAAAGTTAAGCAAGTTGTTTGATCTGATGGAACACCAGTACTCTGAAATCCAACAGATCAAGAAGAAAATCAAAGACATAGAAACTTCCATGCAAAGCCAAGAAAACAGAATGGAACAAATGGAAAAAAGAATTTCTGACTTGGAAGACAGAGCTACTAAGGCCAGCGTCTATGTGCAGAAATCAGAAAAAAGAAACAAGAAAAATGAAGAAACATTAAGAAGCACATGGGACTCTATTAAGAGGAACAAGCTTCGATTAATTGGAGTCCCTGAACAGGGTGAGACATCTGAGAACACAGAGAGTATTGTTGCTGAGCTGCTGAAAGAAAACTTCCCAGAAATCATGAAGGAAGAGAATATAGCCATCTCAGATGCATATCGTACGCCACCCAATATAGACCTGAAGAGAAAGACTGCAAGGCGTATTATAATCAAGCTTAACAAAATGAAACACAAGCAGCAACTCTTAAAGGCAGCAAGACTCAAGGCAAAGCTAACATTCAGAGGGAAACCCTGTAGGATCTCATCAGATTTCGCAGCACAAACCATGCTGTCACGGAGACAGTGGCACAACACATGAGAAGAACTTCCAACCAAGAATTATATATCCTGCAAAACTATCTTTCAATTACAAAAATGAAATTAAGACATTCACAGATAAACAGAAACTCAGAGACCTTTTAAAAACCAAACCCAAACTACAAGAAATACTAAAAGAAGTTGTTGGCTTTGGCTTAGAAGAACAAAACCACTAACTTTGTACATGAGAACGACACACTACTCAATACTCTACTCATTTAGGGAAGGCCCCAAAGTAATTCACAGCTTTGATATGGAAAGAAGCAATCCAGTGATCATCATGAAAACTATAGTGTCATCATAATAAAAAGAGGGATGTACTACGGTCGTTACAGTCCTTCCAGATGGAGAGGAAGATGCCAAGACTGGTAGTAATTAAGATTGGGTTTATAAATAGTTTATTAAGGGGGCTCATAGGGGCAGCTGTAAAGCACAACAAAGAGGTATCATACCATTTCAAGAAATCTAACACACGAGTCTCAACAACTATAAAATCAGCTCTGAAAAAGGTGAAAAATCAACTCACAAAAAAGAGTGTCCCAGAACAGATTAATAAGAACAACAGAGAAAACATCAACATAAAAATAAACATATCACCATGGCAGCAGTAAACACATACCTATCAATAATTACATTGAATGTGAATGGACTGAATGCTCCAGTAAAGAGACACCGAGTGTCATCTTGGATCAAAAGACACGACCCATCCATATGTTGTCTACAAGAAACTCACCTGAGACCTAAAGACAGGAACAAACCGAAAATTAAAGGATGGAAGAATATATATCAAGCTAACAATGAACAAAGAAGAGCAGGGCAGACAAAATCAATTTTAACGTCAAATCCACCATTGTGGACAAAGATGGACACTATTTATTGCTGAAAGGTTCAGTACACAAGCAAGACTTAACTATATTAAATATTTATGGACCTAATGTCAGAGTACCTAAATAATCGAAGAAACACTGAATACGCTCAAAAGAGAGTTAGATGACTCTACAATAATAGTGGGAGACTTTAACACTCCACTCTCATCACTAGACAGATCATCTAGAAAAAAGCTCAGTAAAGATACAGAAGACCTCATTGACACAATTAACCAACTAAACCTCATTGATATATACAGAACTTTCCACCCCTCAGCAGACAACTACACTTTCTTCTCCAGTGCACATGGAACATTCTCCAGAATTGAACACATGATAGGCCATAACGCAATGCTCAACAAAATCCATACCACTGAATTACTGCAAAGCATCTTCTCAGATCATAAAGCCATAAAAGTTGTAATCAATAGCAGCAAAATCACAGATAGAAAGTGGAACTCTTGGAAACTGTACAATATCTTGCTCAAAAAAACATGGGTTATAGAGGAAATCAGGGATCAATTAAAGAAATTCATGGATTCCAATGAGAACGAAAACACTTCCTACCAGAACCTATGGGATACAGCCAAAGCAGTGCTCAGAGGTCTGTTTATCTCCATAAATGCACACATCTGGAAGAAAGAAAGAAACCAAATCAAGGAAATAACTCTACAGCTTGAACAAGTAGAAAGAGAACAACAGAGGAACCCCTCGGGCACCAGAAGAAATGAGATCATGAAGATTAGAGCACAGCTAAATGAATTAGAGAACAGAAAAACAATGGAAAAATTGAAAAGACCAAAAGCTGGTTTTTTGAAAAGATCAACAAAATTGATAAACCACTGGCTAAACTTACTAAAGAAAAGCAGGAAAGGAAACAAATAACCCAAATTAGAAATGAGAGGGGAGTTGTCACCACAGATGCAACAGAAATCAAAAATATCATAACAGAATACTATGAAAGACTGTACTCTAACAAATTTGAAAACCTAGGGGAAATGGACAAATTCCTGGACTCATACCACCTACCCAAATTATCACAACGTGAAGCAGAACAACTTAATAAACCCATCACAAAGGAAGAGATTGAAAAGGTCATCAAAACACTGCCAACCAAAAATAGTCTGGGCCCAGATGGCTTCACAGCAAAATTCTACCAAGCATTTAGAGAAGAGTTATCCCGAATACTACTGAGACTATTTCATAGTATAGAAAGGGATGGAGTACTCCCAAACTCATTCTATGAAGCCAACATAACCCTGATACCTAAGCCAGGGAAAGATCCAACAAAGACATAGAACTACAGACCGATATCACTCATGAACCTAGATGCAAAAATCTTCAACAAAATTCTTGCCAACAGAATACAACAACATATCAAGAAAATAATCCATCATGACCAACTGGGATTGATAACACGGATGCAAGGCTGGTTCAACATCAGGAAAACAATTAATGTGATTAACCACATAAATAACACAAAAGACAAGGATCACCTGATTTTGTCCATTGATGCCAAAAAGGCATTTGATAAAGTTCAACACCCATTCATGCTAAAAACTCTTAGCAAAATGGGCACAAACAGCAAATTCCTCAACACAATAAGGGCCATTTATACAAAGCTAATTGCCCACATAATCCTGAATGGAGAGAGACTGAAAGACTTTCCTTTGAGATCAGGAACTAGACAAGGATACCCACTGTCTCCTCTCCTATTCAACATTGTGTTAGAAGTTCTAGCCAGAGCAATTAGACAAGAGGAACAAATAAAGGGCATCTGCATCGGCAAAGAGGAAGTTAAAATCTCCCTGTTCGCGGATGATATGATTGCATATGCAGAGAACACCAAGGAATCTATAAGTAAGCTACTCAAACTGATAGAAGAGTTTAGCGAAGTCTCAGGAGACAAGATAAACATAAGTAAATCAGTAGGACTCTTTTATACAAACAACGAGACTGTTAAGGAGGAAATGATCAAATCAATACCATTTACGATAGTCCCTAAGAAGATAAAGTACATAGGAATTAATCTAACCAGAGAAACAACAGACCTTTACAAAGAGAACTACAAGCCCTTACTACAAGAAACTAAGAGAGACTTAGATAAATGGAAAAACCTACCCTGCTCATGGATAGGAAGACGTAACATTATGAAAATGTCTATTTTACCCAAAGCAATTTATTTCTATAATGCAATCCCAATACAAGTTCCAGCATCATTTTTTATGAGATGGAGAAACAAATCACCAATTTTGTTTGGAAAGGGAAGAAACCCCGGATAAGTAAGATACTACTAAAGAAGAAGAACACACTGGGAGGCCTCTCATTACCCGACCTTAGAACTTACTACACTGCCACAGTGGTCAAAACAACCTGGTACTGGTACAAGAACAGACAGATCGAACAATGGAACAGAATTGAGACCCCAGAAATGACACCATCTGCCTATGATCAGTTGATATTCGACAAAGGCCTTAAGATATTAAAGTGGGGTAAAAAGAGTATCTTCAACAAATGGTGCTCGCAAAATTGGTCATCCATCTGCAATAAACGGAATCAAGATCCATATCTTACACCTTACACAAAAACCAACTCCAACTGGATAAAAGACCTAAATATCAAACCTAAAACGATAAAGCTCATCGAAGAAAAGGTGGGAACAACAATGGAAGTTTTAATATACAGTGAGGACAGACTCCAAAATCTGTCAAACAAACCTCAACCAACGGAAGAGAAAATAAATAAATGGGAACTATTAAGAATCAAACACTTTGCTCATCCAAAGACTTTATTAATAGAATTAAAAGAACACCCACAGAGTGGGAAAAAATATTTGTCAACTCTATGTCAGACCAACGCCTGATCTCCGTAATCTATAAGATACTACAAAAGGTCAATAAGAAGATAAAACCATCCAATTAAGCGATGGGCAAAGGAGATGGACAGACACTTCACTAAAGAGGAGATCCGGGCAGCCAAAAAACACATGCAGACATGTTCACGATCTTTACTTATTAAAGAAATTCAAATCAAGACAACAATGAGATACCATCTCACCCCAACGAGATTGGCCATGATCCAGAAAACACAAAACAAGAAAAGCTGGAGAGGCTGTGGAGAACGTGGAACCCTCCTACACTGTTGGTGGGGTTGCAAAATGGTCCAGCCTCTTTGGAAGGCAATCTGGTGCTTCCTTAAAAAAATGTATATCGATATACCATTTGACCCAGTAATTCTACTACTTGGAATATATCCTACAGAATCAAGGCCTTTCACACCAACGGACACATGCACCAGAATGGTTATCGCAGCACAGTGCACGATAGCAAAAAGATGGAATCAACCAAGATGTTCAACAACAGAAGAATGGATAGGTAAACTGGTACATATACTCAATGGAGCACTACACAATGATAAAGAATAACGATGATTCCAGGAAACATCTCCTAACCTGGTTTCAACTGGAAGACATTATGTTGAGTGAAAGTATTCAGCGACAAAAGGACAAATACTGTATGAGACCTCTACGATAAGATCTCAAAAACAGACTTGTGTATAGAAGAAAAGACTCTTTGACAGCTGCAAGGGAGGGGAGGGAGGAAGTGTGAGGCGGGGAGGGTTTAGTTTAGATAGTTTCTAGAAATTTAGTTGGGAGAAAGCAGTGATAGCACACATTACAAACAAGAACAACATTAAGTGGACTTCAGCATAACTTGAGTACTCCTTCCATCTTAACTCAATACTGCAAGGATAGAGTAGCTGGGGCGGGGGGCGGGGGACCATGCTCTCAGGCGAATTCCAGGCCAATTGGCACAACTAGCATTTTGCTAAGAGAGCTCTCTGCATCCCACATTGGCGAGTGGCGTCTGGGGTCTTAAAAGCTGCCAAGCTGCCATCCGAATACACAGCAAATGGTCCCAACTCAGCAGGAACGGATGTTCACCGAAGACCGAAATGACATGCGGTAAAGACAACCAAGAAAACAGAGAGACCCACAAGCGTGGGTGCCTTCATCGACTTGGGACCATAAGAACCGGATGGCGCCCGGCCACCACCAGTGATAGCTACGATGGAGCTCACAGAGAGGAGTCTCACTGGTAACACAAGAATAAAAAGGGGTGCATCATGAGATCTCCTCTAAAGGACCTCAATTGATGGTCCAGCGGTTTTGGGGTTCCTCTGAGAGCATGGTCCCCGGCCCTGATGCTGCCCTTTCCCATAAATTATAACAAAGGTCCACCCTTTGGACAGGAATGGATTGGACTTGGCAATGCAGAGTGACCATATATTGGAAGCACTTTATGGTTCTATACATCTATAGGATATCATCTTGCTGACCTCTGGCTGGAGGAATGGGAGTGGATGGAGAGGAGGGGAAAGGAGGCTGTTGGGAGGATGAGACATGTATGGAGCAGAGAGGAATAGTGTGCAGGCATCGGACAGGGAGAGCAGTTGAAGCTGCATATAGGTAGGCATGTAAATTTATACGCGAATGTACATTTTCACTCAGTCATGTCAAATAAAAATTAAAAAAAAAATGAGATGAGAGATGTTACAACAGACCCAGCTGAAATAAAAAATATCACAACAGAATACTATGAAAGACTGTACTCCAACAGGTTTGAAAACCTAGGGGAAATGGATAAATTTCTAAATTCATATGACTGTGCAAGATTATCACAAGGAGAATTAGATCATCTTAATAAATCTATCACAAAAGAAGAGATTGAAAAAGTCATAAAAAATCTACCAACCAAAAAAAAGTCCTGGCCCAGATGGCTTCACCAGAGAATTCTACCAAACTTTTAGAGAAGAGTTAACTCTGATACTATTGAGGCTACTTCACACCATAGAAAGGGATGCAATACTCCCAAATTCATTCTATGAAGCCGGCATAATCCTGATACCAAACCCAGGGAAAGATCCCACACAAACAGAAAATTACACATCAATATCATTCATGAACCTAGATGCAAACATCATCAACACAATTTTAGCCAGTAGAATTCAACAGCATATAAAAAAATAATTCATTGTGATCAAGTTGGTTTCATTCCAGGGATGCAAGGCTGGTTCAACATCAGAAAAACAATCACCACATTAATAACACAAGAGATAAGAATCTCCTGATTTTGTCAATTGATGCAGAAAATGCATTTGACAAAGTTCAACACCCATTCATGCTTAAAACTCTCAGAAAAATAGGAATAGAAGGCAAATTCCACAATGCACTCAGTAGCATCTATGCAAAGTCAACTGCCTTCATCATCCTGAATGGTGAAAGAGTGAAAGAATTCCCTTTGAGAATAGGAACTAGGCAAGAATGCCCACTCTCATCACTTCTATTCAACATTGTGCTAGAAGTTCTAGCCAGAGCAATTAGACAAGAGAAAGAAATAAAGGGCAATGAAGAAATAAAAATATCCCTCTTTGTAGATGATATGATTGTTTATACACAGAATCCAAAGAGGAATCTATAAGTAAACTATTGGAACTAGTGGAGGAGTTTAGCAAAGCATCAGGATACAAGATAAACATAAGTAAATCAGTAGGATTCCTTTATATCAACAATGAGATTATTAAAGAAGAAAACACCTAATGAATTCCATTTACTATAGCCTCCAAGAAGATTCAACAGTGTGAAAATGTCTATTTTGCCCAAAGTAATCTACTTATATAATGCAATTCCAATACAAATTCCAGCAACAGTTTTCAATGAGATAGAGAAACAAATCACCAACTTTGTTTGGAAAGGGAAGAAGCCCCAGATAAGTAAAGCACTACTGATGAAGAACAACACACAGGGAGGCCTCTCACTACCTGACTTCAGAACCTATTATACTGCCATGGTTGTGAAAACAGCCTGGTCCTGGTACAAAAAGAGACATATAGACCAACGGAACAGAGTAGAGACCCGAGAGATGCCACCATCCTTCTATGAACATTTGATATTTGACAAAGGCCCCAAGATTTTAAACTGCGGTAAGAACAGTCTCTTTAAACAAATGGTGCTGGCAAAATTGGATATTCATCTGCAAAAATTGAAGCAAGATCCATATCTCACACCTTATACAAAAACCAAATCAAATTAGATAAAAGACCTAAATATAAAGTCTAAAACAATAAAGCTCATCCAAGATAAAATAGGATCAATAATGGAAGTTTTAATACACAATGTAGACAGACTACATAATCTGACAAACAAAGCACATTCATCTGAACAGAAAATAGATAAATGGGAATTACTAAGAATCAAACACTTTTGCTCATCCAAAGACTTCATCAAAAGAATTAAAAGACCACCTAAAGAATGGGAAAAAATATTTGGCAACTCTATGTCAGACCGACGTCTGACCTCCATAATCTATAAGGTATTACAAAATATCAACAAGAAAAGGATAAATAATCCAATTAAGTGATCAGCAAAGGAGATGGACAAACATTTCTCTAAAAAGGATATCCAGGCAGCCAAATGACACATGCAGAATTGCTCACAATCATTAGCTATTAAAGAAATTCAAATTGAAACTACAATGAAATATCATCTCACCCCAACAAGGTTGGCCATGATCCAAAAAGCCCAAAACAACAAATGCTGGAGAGTCTATGGAGAAATCAGAACTCTCCTACACTGCTGGTGGGACTGCAAAATGATACAACCTCTGTGGAAAACAGTCTGGCACTTCCTTAAAAAGCTGGAGATAGATATACCATTTGATCCTGTAATTCCACTGCTCGGAATTTATCCTTCAGAAGCAAAGGTTGTCACATGAACAGACACATGTACATGAACGTTTGTTGCAGCACAGTCCACAATAGCAAAAAGTTCAAATCAACCCCAATGTTCATCAACAGATGAATGGATAAGAAAACTATGCCACGATAAAACACAATGACAATTTTAGAAAACATCTCATAACATGGTCTCATTTGGAAGAGATCATGCAGAGTGAAATCAGTGTCAAAAGGACAAATTTTGTAGGAGATGCCTGTTATAAGGTCTTAACAAGAGAATTATCCATAGGACAAAATGACTGTGTTGGCTACATGAGTGGGTGGGGGCTGAGGGTTTATCATAGATGAGATAACTGAGAGATCTTAGAAATTTTATTCTTTTATTGTAATTAATAAAAAAACTTAAAAAACAAACAAACAGAAAGAAATGGCCTACAGATTGGAAATGAAGAAATAAAACTGCCTCTACTCACACACATAATTGTCATTGTAGACTATGCCAAGAAAACTTAAACAAAGCTCCTAGGCAATAAATAACATTAATGAGGTAGCTGAATACAAGGTTAAATACAACTGTCAAATATAGTCCTAGATATTAGCAAAGAAAAATTGGAATTTGAAATTAAATAAACAATACCATTTACCATAACAATAAAAACGCCAGAACTTCTATGCATAAATTCAGCAAAATGAGAGTATGATCTGAATTTGTATGCTGAAAACTACCAACATTAATGAAAGGATTAAATAAATGCAAATATGTACCACATTTATTGATTGGAAGACAATGTTGTTGAGATCTCAATCCTCCCAGTTTAATCTACTGAGTCAATATAATCCCAAAAATTTCAGCTAGGCTTTTATAGATACTGAAAAGCTAATTCTACAATGTATATGAAAAGACAAAGAAATAACAATCCGTAAAACAATTCCAAAAAAGAACAAAGTTGAAAGGATGCCATCTAACTGATTTCAAAACTTACTATAAAGATGCAAGACCAGCACTGAGACACAGCTAGATGGTGGCACGAGTCAATTCAAGCTCCCGTCTTGCTACTAGAACAATTGAAAAAAAACACCAAGATCACTGGAAACCAGTCCAAGAATTAACAGCATCCAGCAGTTCAAATCCACCAGGTACTTCTTGGAAACTCAGTCCTATAGGGTAGCTATGAGTAAGAATCAACTCCACAGCGGTGGGTTTTTTTTTCTTAAGTCAATACTGAATTAAGTAAAAGCCTGCACTCACATGATAGGAATTTTCGGTCTCTCTCTCTTTTCTTTTTCTTCTGTTGGGATAGCTTTCTAGGCCCCCTTCCCAGCTTCCACAGCTTTGGGAGCTATAGTGGTCGCTACCACTGTGGTGGAGCCACAAGCCATGGGTTCCACTTCCAGACAGGGGCAGACTCTCTAGCTGAGGAGTGTGTAGAACAGACTTTGTTTCTGCTGGGGAATGGTTGGCAGTTCAAATCCATCAGCTGTCTTTGCCAACCCTATTAAAAATAAATCCACAGCCGTTCAGTCAATTCTGACTCACAGCAATCCTGTAGGTCAGAGTAAAATTGCCCCATAGAGTTTCCAAGGAGTGCCGGGAAGATTTGAATGGCCAACCTTTTGGTTAGCAGGTAGCACTTAACCACTATGGCACCACGGTTTCCTGGAAAGCCTATGGGGAAGTTCTGTTGTGTTCTATAGGGTCACTATGAGTCAGAATTGACTGAACTGCAAAGAGTTTAAGGGCTGAAGGAGAGTGCTGGTGTTAGAGTCTTACACAACTGGAGAACTTCAGTAGCAACATGAAATTATGCAGATTGGCGAAGTAGGGCATTCTAGAGGCTTATCCCTCCACCCACATAATGATGTTGTTAGTTGCCCTCTTGAAATCAACTGTTTGGGATTTGGGACCTAATTAATCACTTAGTTCAACCAGGGTATTACTTGATGAAGGGACAAGCTGTTGATCTTTCCTAGGTGAGCCACTTGCACTAACCACAATGTCCTTGATTCTAAGGAACATTCTAGCTGAACTTCTACCAAATACAGACGTGTTTGTTCTTCTGGCAGTCCACGGTATACTCAATACTCATGGCCAACACCATAATTCAAAAGCATCTGTTCTTTGGTCTTCCTTACACATTCCCCAGCTTTCACATGTGTATGAATGAGGCAACTGAAAACATCATGGCTAGGTTCAGGCACACTGTTGCCCTAAAGTGGCATCTTTGCTTTTCAACACTTTGAAGAAATCTTTTCTATCAGATTTGCTCAGTACAATGCATCATTTGATTTCTTGACTGCTGCCTCTATGGGTATTAATTATGGATCTATGTAGAATGAAATCCTTGACAACCTAAACGTTTTCTCCATTTATCATAATGTTGCTTATTGGTCCATTTATAAGGATTTTTGTTTTCCTTATGTTGAGTGTATACTGAGGGCTGTGGTCTTTGATCTTCATCAGTGAATTGGTTGGGACGTGTTTTCACTTCATCAGTGAATTAGTTGAGACTCTCTCCTTTCAGATCTATGTTCTGCAAATGTGTAACCTATAGCAATTTCACCTGAAGAAATATTTAATCAAATTAATTCCTTATATTGCAAAAACATTGCATTTTTATGTTATTGTGAATTTTGTTAATTCTAACATTTGGTAATTAGTTTTGAAAACAGCAAAATTAAACTATTTCTTTCTACACTTTCATTAATAACTAAATCTAAAGTGATACTGATGTTCAATTTTAATCAGTCTCCAAACATTTCAGTATAAAGAAAATCATAATGTAAAACATATGGATTTTTAATTTCTATGTTCTAAAATATACTAGAATTATCTGTATGGAGCCTTTATTGGCATAGTGGTTAAGACCTCAACTGCTAACCAAAAGGCCAGTAGTTCAAATCTCCCAGCTGCTCCTTGGAAATCCTATGGGGCAGTTCTACTCTGTCCTGTAGGGTCACTACGAGCCAGAACCAACTCGTTGGCACATAACGACAACAGCAGAACTCACTGTAACACTGGACCACTTTAAAAACAGTATTGATTTTTAAAAAAAGTCCTAACACACTGCCTAAGTATTAAATTGAAGATTCAGAATACTTGTAGCAGGAAATTCTCAGCTTAATCCTATAATATATACTGAAAATAAAGTAGTTTTGATATAAACAATATTTCACTACTAACACTTAATAGTAACATAAAATTGATAAGAATTTATTCTTGAAATACTAGAAATACAAAGTGTACTATCATACCTGGTACATCAATACATAAGGCAAAGTGCAATAAATATTTAAATGCTTTAATATTCACCCCAGATCTAAGCTAAGAATTGCCATTACATTACATAAAATAAACACTTCAGTACAATTATAGATTTAATTCATATACAATTATAGAGTTCATTTAGAAAACATCATTGGCATAAGCCATAATTACACCTAACTAAAAGAATGTCCTCTAATATTTTTTCGTTGCAGCCTATCCCTGTGTCTTCCAATATGAATTTCAACCCTGAGAAAACTTTCTCAACACTTACCTCAGTAGCTTGTGCACACAAAACTACCACAGCAATTTCATACAACTGGAAATATTATGAGTGATTTTCTTTGTAAAACTGAAGAATACTTTTTAGTCTCTGAAGTCCTAGTGGACCATCAAGTTTTTTTAATACAAAGCCAAAATTAACAGTCAGGTAGTTTAATCTCAATTTAATTTTTTTTCTTTCATCTTGGGAAACAACTCCATCTCTTCAACATCATCATTTGAAATAAGAGTACTTCCTGAACTGATTTCCTTTTTTACATTTTCAGTATTGCTCCTTTCAGATTTTTCTGTCATTTCCCAAATGCTGTTTAAATGTAACACCCCTCACCTTAAGTTCAGAACTAATTAGACTTCGATAACAGGGATCTAGACAAACTGCTTCTAATACTGTATCATTTGCAATGATAACTTTTCCCTTGACATTACAGTTTTCAGTGTGTTTCCAACTGTATTATTAAGAGTTCTTAATTTTAGTTTCCTTTTCACCACATGCCAAAAACTTCACTCATGGTTAATTGTTCACTTTGCAATCTTACCATAGTTTTCTTGAAAGGTTTTAAAGTTTCCAAAATTAATTTAATATATTCTCATTTCTAATTAGAGAAACAATATTTCATATTATTCTCAGCTAATACATCACAGGGAGTTTTGCATTCTAGTAAGGTTTCTAGCATGATGCATATACCGTTCCATCCTGTTGCAATGCAGTACAAACCACAAAAATCCCAACATGTTGCCATCAACTTGATTTCAACTCATAGTGACCCTAAAGGACAGGGTAGAACTGTCTCATAGGGTTTACAAGGAATGCCTGGTGGATTTGAACTGCTGACCTTTAAGTTAGTAGCCATAACTCTTAACCACTATGTCACCAGCATTTTTAATGCAGTACAGGTTTTCTTATTTTTTTTTTCCTAAAATTTGGTAGACAATGTTGGAATATAAGTATTCAAATGATTCACAGCAGTATCCTAAAATTTCTTCCAATTCAGCATCCTTTTTTACATCTTTAATAACTAGTTAAGTATGCATACTTTATACTGATTTTTTTTGTATTGCAAACCTTGCTGCTTTCACTGCATTTGGCAGTGGTTAATGTCTGCAAGTCAACGCGCATTAAGTCAGAGTCTTCAAAATTCTCATTGTGTCCTGGCATTTTCCATTTGATTTCGTTCTCATTTCTGAGCAAATCAACAAATTTAATCATGTTAAGACCCATTTTTCCATGGCTGTAGAATAAATCTGTTGTAATCAATGTTGTACTTCTCTAAATTTTGATGTAAAATGCTTTTTACGTACAGACTTGGTGCATCTTTTAATTTTTTCATTCTCATTGTCAGTGGATATATTTTACCCTCTTGTTCTAACAGAGCCACTTTCAAAGAGAATATTTGTTTTTCTAGAATACTTCAAATTTTGGAGCTAAGTATTAAGGACAAGGGAGATATCATTTCCCTAACATTCTGTGAGCTGACTGAAAAATTTTGACCAATGGAAGCAATAATTGGATTTAAAATTTTTAGAATGCTGAATATTCACTTAACCCAATTGAAAAACCATTAATAGTAACTAATCCAACACATGCATGGACAATCGTTTATCTGGTTTCACCTTAAGATATTCTGGAATGGCAAACTCCAATGATTGTTATTGCTTATTTGAAACAGTTCTGACACTTTCTTCAATCTTCTTTGTCTTCTTGCTTTGCATTGCATTGTATTCATCCATGTTGTGATGCTTTAGGTGCGTGTCTCAATTCTCTGCATGATCTCCAACCCTAGCTGTATTGCAAATTTAACACACGCTTCCATTTTCAGTCCTTTCAGGTTTAAAAAATTCTCAGTGTACATTTTCTCTGTTTCATGCCCCATACAAGAATTCAAGGGATAAGAAATAATATTAACATTAGGGCAAAGTCTTAGACTTTGACAAGAAGAGAATAGAATACATGAGTATATCTGTAGAAATGAATTAGAGTCAGTACTTAATAAAATGCTTCTAGTCATGTATTGTCATTGTATTAGAAAAAGCAGAATAACTTTGATTAAACCTTCTCATAGTTGCTGATTTCTTCCATTCAAAGTCCCACTTTGCAACATTCTTGTATGTTTATCCAACACTTTTTGAAGAAAGCTCTCACTTCATAATGATGCCATCAAGTTGTTTTCAGTGAAATAACAGTGTATCACAAGTGAAACATCTTTCCCACTTGTTGTTTGTTAAAATTCCAATTTGTGGATTAAATATCAAATTTAAACACATAAGTACAAATGATGTTTGATAATGCCTTTAAATTGAGATTGAATACAACAATAGAATCATCAAAAATTATACTCTATATTTTCTTTTTATTATGGTACTTTAGATGAAGGTTTATAGAACAAACTAATTTCTCATTAAACAGTTAACACACATGCTGTTTTATGACAGTAGTTACCAACCTCCCAACATTGCAACACTCTCCATTCTCAAATTTGGGTTCCCTGTTACCAGTTTACCTGTCTCTGCCTGCTTTCTAGTCCTTGCTCAGGGGCTGCTGTGCCCCTTCAGTCTCCTTTTGTTTTATGGGCCTGTCTAATCTTTGGCTGAAAGGTGACCCTCAGGAATGACTTCGTAACTGAGCTGAAAGGGTATCTATACGCTATTTGCTTTTCTATTTTTGAATTTAAATATTACACCTAAAAACGTGAATAATGCACATTTAAAGTGTTTACTCTCATCTGACAAACTTTCCATTCCCATGAAACTCTTTTCAGAACGTGAAGAAGTTTAAGCAGCTCTTTCAGACTTACGGCTGGAGTATTCTCAGTCACTGAGTGTTTCTCACATCTACAGTAGGCACAACTCCATTAGTGTAAGCAAGTGTGCGCACAGGGTAGAAACTGGTAACTGACTGGCCTGCCAAGTGTCTAAGCTAATAACAACCATCACCTGTAGCTGCAGCTGTTCAACGTCACTTGCTCAGATAATGAACTGTGCCCTTACCGGCCGTGTGCCGGAGAAGCATTCAGCGCACGGGGTGCCAGATGCAAATTAAACATAAATGCTCCAATGGACTTATTTACAACTTAAAAATTATCATTGAACAGAAAATAGTGAAGTGAAAAAAATAACAGCTTTCGATATCAGTTCAGTTTCAGATAAACTTTTTTTTTTAGGGTTTTGGTTTCACCCTAGCACGAAGTTTGGTTTCTTTGGCTTCAGTTTTTGGTTCCATTCCAGTTGGAAGCCCTGGCTTGAAATTCACTTCTTACAGCAGCATTTTAAGAACCTTTGTGTTTGTGTACACAGTTCTTTGTTCTCTTTGTTGTTTCTTAGTGGTTTCTGTGGGAAGTACAAAATTCTTCCTTATAATTCCATAGTCAAATGGAAGTCCTATTATGCCTCTTCCAATACTCCTTAGTAGTTGTTTTAGAATATATGTAATTATTAAATAAAATGTATGCTACTTTTAACTACCAATCTATACATGGTATGTCTTTCCAGTTATTAAAGTTATTCTTACATGCCTTGGCAACTTTTGTAGTCCCTAGCCTACTATATCTTCCTTGATGAGTCCTCAGCCCCACTCAGCACTGGCATTTTATTGCTTAATTTTTCTGACTGTAACCTTTTCTTTGTACTGAATCACAAGTGTTGACCTATTAATCAGCATTAGTTTATTCTTCTCTTTCTGTGCAACTACGATTTGTGCTGTAACCAAAATCAAAGCCAAACCTTGCTGTTAATTCTGACTCATAGTGACCCTATATAGGACAGAATAGAACTGCTTCATAGAGTTTCCAAGCAGAGCCTAGTGGTTTCAAACTGCTGACCTTTTGGTTAATAGCTGCAGCACTTAACCACTATGGTCTCAGCGAGACATCTAAAATTCCACTGGAAAAACATTAGGAAGAAAATGTGTACTAACTTTTCACTTCTTAGTGTTAGAAAGCTTACCTTGCCTTTCTGACCAGCAAAACAAATACAGGAAAGGAGACTGATTCTTTCAACCAAACCAGTGGGAGAGTTCTGTGAATAATAGTAATAGAAGATAATAAAGGCAGTCTTTCCTCTGTCACATTTATTTCCCTGAACTAATGCGTATTTTTCAGGTTTTAAAACACTTTATGGAACAACTACTTTTTAAAGGTCACCATTTGCATTTGCTTTTTTAAGCTTCATTCCTCTTAACGTGAGATGAGCATGTGTTTCTGCCAAGGGTTGCTTTTCTGTGACAAGCATGGAAGAACGCTTTGCTAATTAGAGTCTTACATTTTCCCTAATATTCCATCATCCATTCCATTGATCTGAGGCGTTTCCTGGTTGAAAGAGTGCCTGAATGCTGAACATACAAGGAAAAGCCATTTTTCCATTTGAAAAGGCTGAATATTACACAAAAGAGATAATACCACATAGCTGCCAGTTCCTTTCTAGCCTATATTTAATAGCTCTAGGGGGAAAAAAAATCACTAAAATACCAAAAATTAAAAAAAGACCACACATTCACCAGTGATGAAATCTAGAGATTATGGTTTCTTTTAACCTTGAGAAGTATTTTCTCTTGACATTCAATATAACCAGTCCTCAGGGATCCTAAAGGATCCCTGGTGGCATAGTGGTTAAGCGCTTGACTGCTAACCAGTATAAGAATTTAATGTAATTTAGGTTGAGTTTCATCTAAAATTTGCACTAACAATGAACTATAAGCTTGTTCTATTTTCACTAAAAGTAAAACTTCCTCCTGGAATCTGTATTACTAAAATTTATTGATTTACTGTGTGTATTAGAAATAAATAAAATGAATTTTTTAGAAATCCATGATTCAGATTTTTCACTAGTCACTATTTGTATTAGTGAGCCAAAGCCAAGCCAAGTAAATATTGTTTTATTTTGCTACTAAAATAGCGAGTATTTGCTAGTGTATGTTTGTGTGTGTGGGGGGGGGGGTTATATAAACTTAGTTGATAATTTTACCTTTATTGACATAATTCAACAGACAAGGACAGCATGAGAAAATATCATTTTAATGTGATATCTAGTTACAGATAATTTTACATTATTTGAAACAGTTTACCTGAGAACATGAGGACAAGTATCACACTAATGTAGCATTCTCATTCACTCATATTTATTTTTTATGACATTTAAGGTTTTTTGTTTTTTTAAGGACCCCTGAGTGATTAAGCATTGGGCTGCTAACACGATCAAAGGCAGTTTGAACTCATCGGGGAGAAAGTTGTGGAAGTCTGATTCTGTAAAGCCTACAGCTTTGGAAACCGTGTATGTCAGTTCTTCTCTGTCCTATAGGACTGTTATGAGTTGTAATTGTCTCAACTGCTACAGGTTTGGGTTTAGGGGGAGCATTTTTAATTTCCCAGAATAACTGAAACTATTAAGTTTGTCTGGTAGAAGCTCATTTGCATGTCCCTACCAAATTTTGAGATGGAGAACTGAAAATTTTTTGGCTCTGCACAGACTCCCTAGGTGACCTTAGGCAAGTAATTTGCCTCTTTTTCACTCCAGATGTCCCACTAGGGAAAAGATTAATCATGTTTGCCATCTACTTACCTCAGAGTTAGATTAGAGTGGTGATCACTGAAAGGTGCTTTTGGAAGCTAAATGAGAAATAAATGCCAATTATAATTTACACTTTATATGCGTGCTGCTGATAAAGTAATAAAAACAGGTTCACCCATTTAAAGCTACTCTGGGGAAGTATGTTTAAAAATATAGTCACTGAATGGAATGAAAAATAGTCTTCAAATATAGCTTATGACCTTTGGTATAATGTTCTGTGACAGTGGGTAACCATTCTTATGATTTTAAAGCATCCAGCTCCACACTATTAAGAGAAAATAATACTCTGAATTACTTGATATGAAAACAACTGCCTGTGACACTCAGTGAAAAATACATGTTTTTGTTTTACATTTTCAAAGAATTCAAACGATTAATTCAGTTTTGCCTGTTTGGTTGTGCAATTTTTTTTTTTCTTCCATACTTAAGAGAGTTATACACAACTTTGAAGCTACAGGTTTGCTTTTCTTTCCTTTTTTTCCCTTGTGTTTTTACGGGAATAACCACTCCTTTGATTACCCTGTCATTGACTTAGATCTGCTCAGTCTCAGGAATAAAACGATTATGAACACTACTTTTAAAAAATATCCATTGTGCAAATCAATACATCATTCCAGAGGTAGTTAAAATTTGCTATTAATAAATTGTCAATGTGTATATTTGAACGTGTCTTACCACTTTAAAACTTAGGTGAAGAAGACTTGAATGGAATGAGTAGGTTTTATTTTAAATGACTAAATTATTGATAATTGTTCTGCTTGCAAATGGGTGCATTTCTGTTTACATTTATTAAGGATTTAAATTAATGCAGCCTGTTTATGGCCCAGTTCAGTCCAAGTTTATTAGTCAAAGTTGAAAGAACCCTAATATGTATGGGAAAAATCAGACTTGAAACACTATCAATAGTATATAGATTTTCAGGCTTTCCTAGGCATATTTTTTTCAATAAATATAAGTGACTCTCTAGGCCTTAGTCACTAGGGAGTACCAATCAATGCAACTCTAAATTCATTAAACAGTTTCTTAACATGTTGACTTACTTTATCTTCAAAAATTATTTCTAAGGAAACATACTCTCAGAAAGAAATTGGTGAAGTTGTTCTTCCTCCTGAGGATTACCCTTATCTTATGCTTTCTCTAAATGCAAACTTTTATTATCAGTGTTGCTGGTGATTGCCATCAAGTCAATTTTGACTCAGGGAGACCCCATGTATACATAGCACAGCTGCTCTGTAGAGTTTCCAAGGCTGTGATATTTTCAAAGTAGATCACCAGGTCTGTCTTTCAAGGTGCCTCTGGATGGACTCCGACTACCAACCTTTCAGTTAGTAGTCCAATGCTTAATCATGTGTGCCACCTATGAACAGCAGGTACCAATATCTACCCATCTATCTCTTTTCTCACGTTGGAAAACCTGGTGGTGTAGTGACTAAATGTTACATCTGCCAACCAAAAGGTTGGCAATTGGAATCCACTAGGAGATCCTTGGAAGCTCTATGGGGCAGTGCTACTCTGTCCTATAGAGTGGCTATGAGTCAGAATTGACTCAATGGCAGTGGGTTAGGTTTGTTTTGGGTTTTGCTCACATTGGAGCCCTGATGGTACAGTGGTTAAGGAGCTCAGCTGCAAACCAAAAGGTCGAATCTGCCAGTCACTCCTTGGAAACCTTATGAGTCAGTTCTCCTTGGTCCTGCTGTTGTTAGGTGCTGTTGAGTTGGTTCTGACTCATAGCAACACTGTGCACAATAGAATGAAACACTACTGGGTCTTGTGCCTCATCCACCTATTGTTGCAGCCACTACAGGCTGACTGTAATTTTGAATTGACTTGAAGGCAAGGTTTTTTTCTTTCCCCACTTATAATTTATAGATATCACTTGGCTATTTTATCTGTAAAGCTATGTAAATTGTAATAGGTCAAACCAGGGAGAGAAGAAAACTATTAGGCAATGTAAAGGACATCTTTATATATTATATAACCACTACAAATCATGCAACTCACATGTGTTTCTTCATTAAGAGTCTCATTTTAAAGTGATACATGTAGAGAAACTTTACAGTATGTGTAAAAAATCATTTAAAGGATCCTCTGCTGTGAAAATTATTCTTCAAAAATAAATTATTTCATTAACTTCATTTGCAATGTGTAGTGGAAATGAGGTTTGCTTGTAGTAGAGCGAAGGGGAAGGGCTTGGATGAGATGCAAGGAGTGGAAAAATAGGAATATTATTTTTATTATGCATGAAAGCATTAGAGTATTCATCAAATAATCCAAGATAGATTTGCTAGAAGCAGAAGCAAATTTGTGATTTGGGGGATCCTGAGGAACTTTGACTCTCCAGATCCCTGCTGGAAGTCTCCTGAATTCTCAGGGCAAGAACAACCTGATTCCTTGATGTGTTCTAGTCACAATTTCAGAAAATAAAGGACATTAGAAGAAGAGATTCTCTATTATTTCAAAGACAAAGGATGCTTAGTCAAAACGTTTAAGAGATTATGGACTGAAATATCTGTGAGTTACCAAATCGAGCTTTACTAAGACTAGACGGTCACCAAGGTTCAATCTAAATCCATGATACATTCTTTACTATTATACAGAGAATCTATAAGGAGTTAGTCAGCAAATACTTGGATTCAGATTGTGTGGCCATAGTATTCTAGGCATAGTGAAGTATTTAAAATGAGAACAAAAAGTGTTACACTTCATAGACATGCATTAAAATGATATAAAATTCTGTATGAGCACATGGTAAACAGTGTGTTTTGTTCTTGTAAGTGCTGTGAGTGCAGAACAAACAAGGTGAGTCATGATTTACTTCAGGAAGGATAAATATGATTTGTATTAGTAAAGAGGAGTAGAAAGGCAGTCCCTGTGGAGGACAATAGCATCGCCAAAAATATGGAGGGAAAATTGAGTATGGTGAGTGAAAATCATGAAGTCTTTCTCTCTACAACTATACTAGGACGGACTTGTTATGTTTTATTGTATATATTAAAAGGTATGTTTTTCTAAGCTATGCTGATTGCTGTTTACTTAGACCTGTCAATGCCATTTTATCTCTGAGATGCTTCTAATGTTACTGGTTTCACATCAGGTAAATAGGCCATGTGTTGCTTCAGTGGTTTCTGCATTAGCAAAACACGTACCTCACTAAAGAAGTAATTCATCTATACCCTGAAAACACAGATAATTAAGTGATTTTATCTGCTTTTCTTGCCAGCATTTAACACATTAATAAGTATTAGGATTTCATCTTTTAAAGTGCCTGGCAATTAGGTGGGTAGTAAAATAAATGGAATAGAATGATTAGTTTTAATGTGCAGAAATCATATAAAATAAAACTTAAAGGAATCACTGGATTTTGCCTTCTCTACCTTTTCAGAAAACAGTTGAGTCTTTTGGAGTGAATTTTCTCTGTAGCTAATTGCACACTATAGATGAAAATATTTTAATTCTAGAAAATTATTTAAAACAATGACTTAAATTCCAAGTTGATATTCTTCTTGTATGTGCGAAGTTGGTATCACTGATTTTAAAATGAGAGTCCTTATCTTCAACTCTTAATGTCAAAAAACACAATATTATTGTTGCATCATTAATTTCATATTGGCTTGTTTGGCCTTCCCTGTGGTAGAACTTCAAAATGTCCGTATGTTTTTCTTAATAGTAACTAAGGTGAAGGTCAGAAGCATTTCCTTTTGTGCATTTATTTATTTTAAAATATTCCTTCCAAGACCCCTTCTGCATAGATACATTGACCTCTTCCATGTGCTCTTCATATCTATAGCTGCATATTATGATCAGGGATACATAGATAGCCAAAGATAACCATCCCCTCTCCCCTGTGGAAAGTGCCCAGGAAACCTAAATCAAGAACACATTGATGTTACCAAAGTTTTCCAGGGATAGAACTTCCCACAATGTTTCAAAAGCAGCTAATGTATACCAAGTCTCTCTCATGGTGTTTACTGCTGTATGCCAGCTTTTCAGAGTACACAGTTTACCTACACACATTTTATGACAGTATCTCTATGCCAAGTGCCATCGAGTCGGATCTGACTCATGTATCTCTATACTTATTTCAAAAATATGTGTGGCATTTTTAAATATGAATCTTCTGTTGTCATTCTGCTTCATTACCCACAATGTAACAGATGGGCAGAGGGAAAAAAAGATAATTTTTACGTGTGCTCTGAAGCTAAATATTAGAAAACATAAGGTAACAACACTTATCAGAACTCGCTTCTTTTACTATTTCACTAATTCCATAGAAGAGGAGTCATTCTCAATTAAATGTGGCCAAATGACTGCAGAATTTTCTGTTTCTCTACCAAGAGTTGAATGAGGAATCATGAAATACACATTACTTTTCCCCAGAGCATTGACAGAAGTGAGTAAAGCTTGGAGCACTTCATTAAAAAAGAAAACTTCTCATTTTAAGTCCATAACAAAATTCATAACCCAAAATGAGTCAAACTGGCAGAACTGAAATTAGTTACCCAACTAAATGGCTCACCAACATGTCTTTAAGAGTAACACATGATCATCTGTTCCTG
Organism: Heterohyrax brucei; assembly: GCA_028571685.1. Lineage (NCBI taxonomy): Eukaryota > Metazoa > Chordata > Mammalia > Hyracoidea > Procaviidae > Heterohyrax > Heterohyrax brucei. The sequence continues at coordinate 172,203,797 of CM053166.1, read as the reverse complement.
CTGAGTTGTGCCAGTTGTCCTCGATTTCGCCTGAGAGCATGGTCCCTGGCCCTCGGCCCCAGCTACTCTGTCCTTGCAATATTGATGGTCCATCAGCTTTGGGGTTCCACTGGGAGTATGCTGCCAGTGGATGCTGCCTTTGCCCATAAATCATAACGAAGGTCCACTCTGCGGACACAAATGGATTGGACTTGGCGATGCAGAGTGACCATATATTGGATGCACTTTATGGTTCTATGCATCTATAGGATATCATCCTGCTGACCTCTGGCTGGAGGAAGGAGAGTGGGCGGAGAGGAGGGGAAAGGAGGCTGTTGGGAGGATGAGACATGTATGGAGCAGAGAGGAACAGTGTGCAGTCACCGGGCAGGGAGAACAGTGGAAGCTGCATATAGGCGGGCATGTAAATTTACATGGGAATGTACATTTTCACTCAGTCATAATTAAAAAAAAAAAAAAAAGGTAATACCTTCCTGAAATGGAATTGTCTGATATCATCAAAATCATTTTTCATTCAGATTACTTTTTGTTTTTTGCATTTACTAGCATAATGATATGATTTCTCTCCTTTACCCTATTAATGTGATGGACTACCTTAATTGATTTTTGACTGTTGAACTAGACTTGCACATCTGGAATAAATTCTACTTGGTTATGGTGAATAATTCTTTTTACACATTATTAGATTTGATTTAATAATATTTTGTTGAAGACTTTCCCATTTATCTTCATGAAAGTAAATTGGTCTGCATTGCTTTCTTGTAATATCTTTGTCTGATTCTGATACTAGGTTAATTTGGGCCTCATAGAATAATTTATGACTTACGTAGTGTTTCTTAACTCTGTGGGGCAGTTCTATTCTGACCTCTAGGGTCGCTATGAGTCAGACCCAGTGAACAGCAGTGGGTTTTTTTTTTGATAGTGTTCCTTGCTTCTTTTTTTGTGTTTTAAGAGATTGTAAAAGACTGATACCATTTTTTCCCGTAACTGTTTGGTAGAATGAATCAGTAAAACCATCTGTGACTAATGCTTTCTGTTTTAGCAGATTATTAATTATTGATTCAATTACTTCACAAGATGTAAACAAACAAACAAAAAAAGCATTACAATCTAGTTGGTTCAGACTCAAGGCAACTCCATGTGTTACAGAATATGACTATGCCATAGGGTTTTCTTGGCTATAATCTTTATGGAAGCCAATTGCTAGGCCTTTCTTCCACAGTGCCACGAGATGGATTAAACCACCAATCTTTGGTGCAAATTGTTCCTGACACTTAAGAACCTCAATAGATTTGTTGTTGTTGTTAGGTGCCATCGAGTGGGTTCTGGCTCATAGCAACCCTATGTACAACAGGACAAAATACTGCCATGTCCTCCACCATCCTCACAATCGTTTGCCATGCTTAAACTTCTTGTTCCAGCCAATGTGTCACACCGTCTCATTGATGGTTCTCCTCTTCTTCTCTGATGCTCTTTTTTTCGGCAAACATATTGTCCTTCTCCGGGATCTGGTTCCCCCTGACAGCACGACCAAAGTACCTTAGACACAGTCTTGCCATCTTCACTTCTAAGGAACAATCTGGTTGCACTTCTTCCAAGACATCAATAAATTTAGGCCCATTAAAATGATCTTTTTCTCTTTGTGTTAATTTTGCCAGATTGTATCTTTCAAGGAATTGGTCCATTTCCTCTAGGTTATCATATGTTGGTCTTAAAGTTATTCATAATGTTCCTTTAATGTCCTTTTAATATTCATGAGATCAGTAGAAATGGGCTCTCTTATATTTCTGATATTAGTAATTTGTGTGTTCTCTTTTTTCTTTGTTAGATTGATTGGAGGTTTATCAATTTTATTGATTTTTTGAAACAATTAGTTTTTGATTTTGTTGATTTTCTGCTTTCAGTTTGATTGATTAATAAAAAATTTGATTGATTGATAAATTAGAATTAAAAAAGTCAACAGTTTGAATCCACCAGGCATTCTTTGGAAACCTTATGGGGCATTTCTACTGTGTCCTATAGGGTTGATATGAGTCAGAACTGACTTGATGCAACAGGTTTGGTCTGGTTTTTGGTTCCTTGTAATATTGCTCTTACACATTTTAGCTATCCATGAGGTATAATCATTGAACTCATTGTTTTGAACAAACTACAGTCTGTTAGATAAATTAAGATTTTAAAAAATGTATCATTTTATCTGGATATTTATTTTTGTCTTCTGTCTCCTGTAAGTCTAATCTGCTCCTCTCTTTTTAGTGTCCTGAAGTGCAAATGGAGACCTGGTGTTTCTGTGATTAAGAGCTCTGCTGCTAACCAAAAAGTCTGCAATGAGAATCTAGCAGCTGCCCCTTGGAGTCAGTATGGAGCAGTTCTACTCTGTCCTATAGGGTCTCTATGAGTCAGAATTGACTTGACAGCAAGGGTTAAGGCAGAAGCTTAAATTATTGATGTTTCTTTTTTTTCTAACATATGCATCCAATTAAATACAGTTCCCTCTCAGCACTGCTTTTGCTGCAGTCTAAAAATTTTGATGTTATACTTTCATTGAGCTGATAATAATTTCGTAATTTCTCTTCAGACTTCTTCCTGGTCATGTTTCTTATTTAGAAGTGTACTATTTAATTTCCAAATATACCTATATTTCTGTTATTGATTTGTAGTTTATTCCTATTGTTATGTGACAGCATATTTGACTTCTATTTTTTAAATTTTTTAAAGTGTATTTTATGGCCCAGGACGATGTCTTAGTGAACATTCCATATGAGCTTGACAAGAATGCATACTCTGATGATTGAACTATTCTATACATGATAACTAGTTCCAGTTGCTAGACGGTGTTGTTTAGTTCAACTATGTCATTATTTAGTTTCTGCCTGCTGAATCTTTCCATTACGAACAGATGAGTGTTAAAGTCTCCATATGTAATGGTGAATTTGTTCATTCCTCCTTGCAGTTCTAATAGTTTTTGCCTCAAATGTTTTAATGCTCTGTTGTTATATATATGTGCTTTAAAGACTGTTACTTCTTCCTGGAGAATTGTTCCACTTATGATTATGTAATACCCTCTGGATGCTGATAAATTTCTTTGCTTTAAAATCATATTTGCCTGAAATTAATATAACCATTCTGCTTTCTTTTGATTAGTATTATCATGGTAATATCTTTCTCAGTTTCTTTCCTTTTAATCTGTGTCTTCATATTTAATGTGGGTTTCTTGTAGACAAAATAATAGTTTTTTTTTTTTGTCTACTTAGACAGTCTCTGTCCCTTGATTGGTATATTTAGACCATGCATATTTGGATATATTTTGATTACAAGCTGACACATTTGTAACAATTTTCTGTTCATTACTTTTTTTCTTTTTTTTTCCACTCTTTTTCTGTCTTTTCTGCTTTTCGCTGAGCATTTTACATAATTTCATTTTCCAAGCTCTCTTAGCACAACAATTATAATTCTCTTAGAAAATTGAGTGGTTTCCCTAGAGTTTGCAATATATATTTATAAATAATCCAAGTCCATTTTCAAATTACGTTATATCACTTCACAGATAGTGCAAATACTCTACTAGAGTATTTCCAATTTCTCCCTCCTGTCTCTTATAATGGAAACTGTCATGACATAGTAGTTAAGTGCTGTGGCTGTTAACTAAAAGGTCAGCAGTTTGAATCCACCAGACACTCCTTGGAAACCTTATGGGGCATTTCTACTCTGTCCTACAGAGTTGATATGAGGCAGAATTGACTTGATGGCAACAGGTGCGGTCTGGTTTTTGGTTCCTTATAATATTGCTCTTACACATTTTAGTTATCCATGAGGTATAATCACTAAACACATTATTTTGAACAAACCACAGCCTGTTAGATAAATTGACATTAAAAAAGTATCATTTTACCTTCATTTATTCCTTCTCTGATGCTCTTGCTTCAGGTACATCCAAGTTTCCAATCTATATTATCTTCCTTCCCTCTGAAGAATATATTTTAACATTTCTTGCAAAGCAGGTGTCACATTCCTCAATTTTTTCCTCCCTGGGAAAGTCCTATTTCTTTTTCAGTTTTGAAGAATAATTTTACTGTATAAAGAATTCTAGGTTTTAAGGCTTTATTCTTTCAACACTTTAAATGTTTCATTACAATCTTTTCTTGTTTACATGTTTTATCAAAATAATTCTAATTCTAATTGGTCCTCTGTAAGTAAGGTGTTTTTCCTGTAGCTTCTTCGAGATTTTCTGTTTGTTGCTGATCTGCAGCTTGAATATGCTATGTGTAGGTGTAGATGTTTTGGTATGTATCTTACTCAGTGTTCTAGAACTTCAGAGCTCTGTGGTTCGTATCTGTCTTTACTTTCAGAGAGTTCTGTCATTATCGCTTCAGATATGTCTTCTGGTTCTTCGTCTCTCTATGCTCATTCTTGTATTCCCAATTACATGTATGCTATACCTTTTAAGTTTGTCCTACATTTCTTAGATATTCTGTGCCAATTTTTCCCATTATTTGAAAATTTGGAAAGCTTTTGTTGACATGTTTTCAAGGTCACTAATTCTCTCCTCAGTCATGCTCAGTTTGCTGGTGAATACATTAGAAGTATTTTTCACTTCTATTACAGTGTTTTTTAATTCTGGCATTTCCTTTTGATTCTTTCACAGTTTCCATTATTCTTCTAAATTTATGCAGCTATTCTGGCATGTTGTCCATTTTTTCTGTTAAAGCCTTAAGTGTATTAATCAAAGTTATTTCACAGTCTTGGCCTTATAATTCAAAAATACCTTCAAAATATCTTTTGTATCCAAGTCTAGTTCTGATTCTTGATTTGTTTCTTTGAACTATGCTTTTTGTCTTTTAGCATGTCTTGCTTTTCTTCTTTCTTGCTTTTTTTGTTTTTGTGAATGCCAAACATCAGTCTCAGGTGAAATGAACTGAAGAACTGAGTGTGATGTTTTATACTTACTGGGCTAGGATGTAAAGCTTCATTCACTATTAAAGATAGCGGTAGCTATAGTGTGAAAGGCTAAGATTTCCTCTTTAGTCTTTCTTATTGCTCATTGTCTTTGTGTTTCCCAACAGCCTTTTTAAAGGGTTTTAGGCTTTCAGTTACTTCCACAGTAACCCCCTATTATACATGCACTCAGTTTATATGATGGTAAGACATGGCAGGAGAGGAAGTATTCTGTAGTCTCATGATCAGGTATCAGCCTTTTGTGACCTTTGCAAGTGGTTCTCAGTTTCTTGTCCTCCCTCCTGATGTGAGACAAGAAGGTTAAAGAATGCTAGAATTGGGTATTTCTATTTCCCTTCATTACAGGACAGAGGGAGATGGCTTTGAATACTTCCTTTTTATCCTGTTAAAACCAGGTCAGTTAGGTTTGGAAAAGCATATTCCCGTGAGGACAGGGTTTTGTTTAAGAGAAGAGTATGCTCTGGGAGTTGTTCAAAATGGCTAGTTTCCCCTCCTGCTGCTGGAATAATGAGATTTTCTTTTTTCCCTGTTCTTTACTCTGAGATCCTAATATGGTCTTTGGAGATAAAACTTACAAAAGTGTAGGGATTTCACTAACACTGGGCTCCTGAAGTTTTAACTATCTAGCTTGTTCACAATGATCCTTCAGCAGTTTGCTAATTACAAAGTGTTCCTACTGAATCCTGTTCCAGCAGTAGGATCTACTTTATGCTTTTGATTCTGTTAATCTGTGATTCTCTGATGAATCTAAGAAGTGTTATTGATTTTCAGTCTGTTCAAATATTTTTTCTTTTTGTATGGATGGAAAGGATGACTTCTATACTCTTTTCATGTCAAACCAGAAACTAGGAATCTGATCATTTTAAAAAAATGTATTATCCTTCTAAAGTCTTTGGTAGTAAGTTACAGTACTTAAGTAAGATCATTCTAGATAATTTTGCAGTGGTAAACTACTGAACTGGCAAAGCAAAATCATCTCCTTTCTGTCTTACCCATCACAACAATAGCACAACATGATCATTTAAAAAAAAATTTCATATCCTAATTTTATAGGTAGATTCAAAATGTTAAGAAACACTGAAGACAATAACACCGTGATAATAACATAACATGTTATAGGGAGACAAGCATATTTTTTTCTGATGCTATACATGGTCATGATTCTGTAACTCTATATGACATCTGGTCTGTATTGATAGAGTGTGAGGAGCTACAAATTACTCTGTTACCTCCTATTTGGAAGTGATTATCAGCCCAAAGGATAGGTGTATAATTACTGAATATTTCCTTTATAAGGAGCTCAATGGAAAAGATGCTTTCTTTTCTAAATGCGGTGCTGTGCAAATTCTCCAAATCTCTGCAAAGTAGATAAGTTGCTAGTCAATCTATAAAGTGGGTTATGTAGTTCAATGGACTGGAATCACATAAACTCCTGAGTGGATTATTAGCTGACTGGACCAAAGTCACTATATTAGAACCATTATACATACTCATACCTATATGCACAGATGCATATATACTGCTTTTCTAACAAAGTGTCCATGATGCATCAAAAGATTCTGAATATATCATATGATGTTTGAAATCTTGGAGGAAGCTGACTATAGTAGGTTTGAGAATATTCATTTCTCTTTGGGAAAATTTTTTTATTGAGCTCCAGCAATCAGAGTACTGGATTCATTTGAGATTCAGAAAGTTGTCTGTTTATGATGATGCTATAATAGTAATTTGACTAATGTAAGAATTCTGTTCAGCTAAATTTGAAGCCTCAATATAGTTGTGGCATTACAATAGCTAGAGATGTGAACTGATTATTTACCTGTGTCCATTTTTACACACAGGGGTTTTGGACAATTTTAGAAAGTATAAGACATAGCATGCCCAATGATGCCAGGTAGTGGGATCTATTACTGATTTGTTATTTTTAACTTGGAAAAGATTGTAACTGTACCATTATCCCTACAATTGAAGTATTTTATGTAAAATAATATTAAAATATGAATTCCATTGTAAGTATTCTGATGCTGGGGGAATTTTATGTGACAAATGACAAATGTTGAAATTGATTGATTAAGTTAATTCCCTTTCTTCTGTTACTTTTACTATCTCTCTTTGGCTGGGTAAGCCTAGTTTATTTCCTTTAGAAGCAAGCTAAACTTTATCACTAAATGAAAAGCTCCATAATGTATGTGGATCTAAAGTGGGCTTTCACACTGAGGAAATTTAATTAGATGTGGTACACTGTTAGTGACTCATAAGACTGGTGTGTGATAGCTTCCTTTCTGTTGGAACACACTAATATGGTAAACTGTTTTATTCCTATAATTCTAAATCTAATATCATGTGTGATGATTAATTATTCTTCTCAAAGTATTAAGTATCATGTTCACAGTTTTTCTTCTCCTGTAAAGAACTTCCTCCAAAAATGGAAAATATTTATACACATTCTTTTATAAGAAAATATTAACAATTCCCCAGCCATATGCATATGTGAAGGAAGTTATCTATAGATTACAAAATTTATTTTTATAATAGCATATTTTAAGTCACTGAAACATGGAATTTCAGAGTTGAAGTGGCTTTCCACTTAGTCATCTTACACACTTAAAAATCTCTTTATTGATCAGCTTCTGAAATAGTAGATTGAAAAACTTATTGTATTCACTCTCCCTCTAAAACAATAAAAATATGGACAAAACAAGTAAAATCAACCATTTCAGAACTCTGGCAATTAGCCAAAGGCAGAGAACAAACTGAAAATCACTGATCTTAAAAAACAAACCAAAAAAAATAACTACTGAACCTCAGTAAGACAGTGAGATCTGTGTTGTTTTAACTTGGAGCTATTCCTATCACCTCTCTCATCTTTGCTTAGTGGTTCAGCAGCCAGAAGCTGGCAGTGTTGTAGACAATGGAAAGATCTGACCTCTTTTGGAGCTCTGTAAAAGTACCATCCCCAGAGCACAGTCAATATTTGTGCAAACTTGCAGCTCCCTGGGACAACACTGTTCTCCGAATGTAGTTGATATTTTATTTGGCTTACTTTCCCAAACAATAGCAAACTTCTCAGCTGCCTAAGGCTGTGATTTCAGTTGGGGCAAAAGGGAACCTCACCAGGAGTTTAAAAGTCAATGCTAAAGAACAAGATGACCACAGGAAAATATTTGAACATATTCTTGGGGGTCTCATAAATCACACACATGTGGAAGGCTTGATACCTGCCTAGGAAAGGCCTTAAAAAGGAGAAGGTCTTAGTCAACTACAGCTTGCTGACCTTGAGATCCCACACAAGCAGGATGTGTTATGTAAGAATGCTCGTAAACTTCTTGAAGGTTGAAGGTGATCCTTTTCAAACTTATCCTTTTGACATAGTTGGGAGGACAAAATGGCAAAGTACATGGAGAAAACTTCTGATGAATCATTGGCTGGCCACTAAATTATACTGACCCAGGTGTGGCCCCTAGGAAACTAGGCTTAAAAACAAAGCAAGAATTTATGAAAAGCTAGAACAGCATTCAGTGGCTACACAATGCAGGGATACAGAGCTACATAACTAGTCCAGCAGAGTTTCTAAACCAAAAGCTATCTCCAGAAAGACACAACAGCAAGAGCAACTCAGCAAGAATAACAAACTTTGGAGGATGAAGGAGTCTTTTATATTAGATTTTCTAAAATGTTTAGTTTTCAAACAGCAAGTAAAAGACATTTAAAGGATAGGGGAGATACAGCACATACAAAGAGGAAAAAGCAGCCAACAGAAACTGCTGGAATAGTGGTTAAGAGCTATAGCTGCTAACCAAATCCACCAGGTACTCCTTAGAAACTCTATGAGGCAATTTCTAGTTTGTCCTGTAGGGTCGCTATGAGTTGGAATTGACTCAATGGTAATGGGTGTTTTGGGTTTATTGAAATATTTAATATCAACTATTTTAAACATATTCAAAGAACTAAAGGAAACCATATCTAAAGAATTTATAGAAAACATAAGAACAAAGTCTTACCAAACACAGAACATCAATAAAGAGATTAATATTATAGAAAAAAAGAAGAACCAAATAAAAGTTCATTGCAGCACTATTCACAACAGCCAAAAAGGTGAAAATAACCAAAATACTCATCGATAGATAAATGCTTAAAAACAAATGTGGTATACACATACTATGGAATATTACTCTGCCATATAGAGAAATAAAGTGCTGATACATGTGACAACCTAGATGAACCTTGGAAATATCATACCAAGGGAAATAAGACAATAAAGAAGACGAATGTTGTATGATCTTGCAAGTATGAAGAACCTAGAATAAGCAAATATATAGAGACCAGAGCTTAATTATGGTTACTAGGGACAGGAGGGAAAGGGAACTGATGGGGAAAATTGTTTACACTGAATTTTTGTTTATGGAGATGAAAATTTGGCAAAGGGTGCTGATGGTGGTCACACAACATGATTGATGTAACTGATCTCATAGAATTGTATATGTGAAGAATGTTGAATTGGTTAATGTTGTGTTATCTATATTCTTATAATCATAAAAATTTCACCACCTGAAATGAAAAATTTACCAAAGGTGTTTAAAACAAGATATGACCTAGCAAAAAATAATCAGCCAGGTTGAAGATAAAGATTTTTCAGTCTGGAGAAAATAAAAAAAGAATAAAGAAATGTCAATAGTTGCATCAAAGTATATATAAGAGTCCAAGAATGAGAAGAGAAGTTGAAAAGTACAGATGTAATTTGTATGACAATAAGAGTACATATGAAAGGAATGAAAGGATATATACTGGAGCAAAATATTTATACTATGGGAATTTCCTTAATATTAAAATGAACTAGGGTGTTTTCTGTTAAGACATTACTTCTAAACCGAAGGGAAGCCACTAAGAAAATAGCTAAAAGATACAAAAGGTAATCTAAATAGGTAAGCTAGAAAACACACATGTAACACAAAGAAAGGAACATAGACAACAAATTGAAAATAGCAGGAGTAAATTGTATCTTATCAGTAATTACATGAAATGTAAATGAATTATTCACTCTGATTAAAAGGTAGATATTGACAGAATGGATAAACGACAAAAAGTGTTCCCACGCATTAGTCATCTGTTTTCCCTCAGTGGTAACATTTTATATAACTAAAGCACACTAGTAAAAACAGGAAATTGACACTGCACCAGTTTTACATACATTTATGTCTGTGTGCACATGCATGTGTGTATTTTGCAAGGTAGATGTGTAGATTCACATAACCATCACCATAAGCAAGATACAGAACTATTCCATTACCTGCATAAAGCTTTCTTGCTTAATTTAATTGACTTGTAAAAGCATACAAACATGAGTATATCCTACCTGAATTTAGAGACCATTTGAAGAATAGATTTGGTGCATTGACCACTAATCACTGAACCCCAGATGACTTGGGGACTGACCTCAAGGACATCACACATGAAGTAAGCATAAGGTCATTAAAAAGACAGGAAGGAAGGAAGGAAGGAAGGAAGGAAGGAAGGAAGGAAGGAAGAAAGGAAGGAAGGAAGGAAGGAAGGAAGGAAGGAAGGAAGGAAGGAAGGAAGGAAGGAAGGAAGGAAGGAAGGAAGGAAGGAAGGAAGGAAGGAAGGAAGGAAGGAAGGAAGGAAGGAAGGAAGGAAGGAAGGAAGGAAGGAAGGAAGGAAGGAAGAAAGGAAGGAAGGAAGGAAGGAAGGAAGGAAGGAAGGAAGGAAGGAAGGAAGGAAGGAAGGAAGGAAGGAAGGAAGGAAGGAAGGAAGGAAGGAAGGAAGGACCAAAATGAATCTCTGAAAAGACTGAAACTTGGTCTTGAACTTAGGGCTGCTAAAAGTGAAAGGAAGAAATGATGAAGTAAAAGAGCTAAGCAGTTTTCAAAGGGAGGCTCAGAAAGCGAATTAAACTATAATGAAATGTGAAAACACCTGGAATGAGAAAATGAAAAGGGAAGGACGCAGTCAGCATTTTTCAAGCCAGAAAAACTGAGGCAAAAAATTCAAGCCTCAAGTTACAATACTTAAGGATTCTATGGACAATGTAAAAGTATTCAATGATGAAGGAAGCATCAAAAGAAGATGGGAGGAAAACACAGAGTCACTGTAACAAAAAGAACTGGCCAAACTCTGACCATTTCAGAAGTCATTGGTGAAGACAAGGCTCCAGGAATTGGCAGGATACCAACTGAGATGCTTTGGCAAACAAAAGCAATGCTGAAAGTAGTCACTTGTCTTTGCCAAGAAAACTGGGAGACAGCTACCTGGCCAACCAATTGGAAGAGATCTACATTTGTACCCATTCCAAAGAAAGGTGATCCAACACAATGCAGAAATTATCAAACAATATCATTAATATAACACACAACTAAATTTTGCTGAAGGCAATTCTAAAATGGTTGTAGCAGGACATCAACATGAATCTGCCAGAAACTCAAGCGAAATTTAGAAGAGGACATGAAACCAGGGATATCATCGCTGAGGTCAGGCAGATCTTTGCTGAAAGCAGAGAATACCAGAATGATGTCTACTCGTGTTTTATTGACTACACAAAGGCATTTGACTTTGTGGATCCTAACAAATTAAGAATAACATTGGGGAGAATAGAAATTTCAAAATACTTAATTGTGCTCATGAGGAACCTGAATATAGATCAAGAGGCAGTTGTTCAAAGGGAACAGGGGGATACCAATGGGTTTAAAATCAGAAAGGTATGTTTCATGGCTGTATCCTTTTACCATCTTTAGTCAATGAGCAAATCATCTGAGAAGTTGTACTATATGAAGAAGATGACAGCATCAGGACTGGATGAAAACTCACTGACAATCTGCAATGGGGGGAAGACATACCTTGCTTGCTGAAAGTGAAGAAGATGCGGAACACTTTCTGATGAAGAACGAAGACCACAGCCTTCATTATGGATTACACATCACTATCAAGAAGTAAAAACTCCTCACTATTTGACCAATGAGCAGTTTCATGATAAATGGAAAACACACTGAAGTTGTCAAGGATTTCATTTTACTTGAATATACAATCAACACAAATGGAAGCAGCAGTCAAGAAATATTAAGACTTGGAGAGGTAGAGCCAACATGGTGGACTAGACACATGTCTCCATAATTCTCTCTGAAAACTAAGGCCTGGATTGATAACTGAACAGAGCTTTCTGAACACCCAGTGGGCCCTAGGACATGGCATAGGGCTTGTCAGATTAGACTACATGCCACTAAATGGGAAACTTCTATCTCTCACTGAGCCCCATTCCTGCTGCCTCACTGCTTGCATAGACCAAAGGTATTGGTGCTTTTAATTTTTTTTAATTTTAATTGGCTGGTAAGTGAGGAACGGGCATGAGCTGGCAGATCCACAGAGAAGAAGTGCTGAAGTGAACAACAGGGGCTGTGGCGGAGACACAGTGTGTTGGATAGCCACATTTTGAGAGTCCAGCAGTGGACCGAGAGCACCACAGCCCCTCCACCCTCTCTTTTCTGAGCTCCATCATAGATTCTGCTGTTTCCTGGTGGGAGGGGAAGCTTGACCAGGATGCCATCTTGGTCAGCTGGGAGTTGGAGTCAACCAACAAGAGGCCTCAGCAGGGGCTAATTCCCAGGTTGGGAAGCAGTGCCAGTCCAGGAGCACTTTTTGAGCAGAAAAGTTGTATTTAGCACAGTGTTGCCTTACGGGTAAAGTCTGACAGAGGATGGCAGCAGGGCCCTAGCTCCTCTCTACTTTGAACTACATCACAGCACCTGAGGTCTGCCAAAGAAGTGCTTCTGTTCTAAGCCAGAAAGTGGGGCATGCCACACCTGATGCAAGGACTGATTTTGGAAGCTGTCAGATCGTTTTTAGCTTTTAAAATAAGGCTGCTTGGAGAAATAATTACTGTTCAGCCTGATGGCATCTCTTCCAGCCTTTACTGACCCACATCATAGGGTCAGTTGACAGCCCCCCATTGACTCCACAAGTAGGAAAGCATCCTTGCCAGCCAGGAGGCAGAGCCTGCCACCCCAGAGAGTCCACTGGGGTGAGTCACTAAAGTACAGAGAGGTAGCTGCTGACCAACTCCCTTCTCAGAACAATGCCTCAGCTCCTGTTAAGGCAAACCAGAGAAACTAAACAGCATCTAGATGGCCCATAGGCAACAGACCATTGCTAAGCATTTAAAGAAATATCCCACCATGGCTCCAGAAAACTCCCCAAAACAAAGAATCAAAACACTTCCCAAATGAAGAAGACTTTATGAAACTATAGGAGGTTGAGTACAAAAAAATTACAAATAGAGCCCTCCTAGAGATGAAACAAAATGAAGCAGAGCAAAATGAAAAATTAAGCAAACTATTTGAATTCATGGAACATCAACATTCTGAAATCCAACAGATCAGTAATAAAATTACAAAACTAGACAGTTCAATTCAAAGCCAAAAGAGCAGAATTGAGGAACTGGAATTCAGACTTAGTGACATTGAGGATAGAGCAATTGAAACCAGCCTTTATGAGGAGAGATCACAGAAAAGAAACAACAAAAATGAAGTAGAATTAACATTAAGAAACATATGGGACTCTATCAAGAAGAACAATCTACAATTAATTGGAGTTTCTTAACAGGGAGGGATAGCTGAAAACACAGACAGTATTGTTGGACTGCTGACAGAAAACTCCCCTGAAATTATGAAACAAGAGAACATAGATATCCAAGATGTGTATTGAATGACACAAAAACTAGACCCCAAAAGAAGGACACCAAGACATGTTATAATCAAGCTTAATAAAATGAAACATAAGCTACAACTCTGAGAGGCAGTGAGAATTAGAGCAAAGCTAACATTCAGAAGAAAGCCCTGTAAGCTGTTGTCTGACATCTCGGCAGAAACGATGTCAGGAAGGAGGCAGTGGGATGACACATTCAAAGCCTTGAAAGAGAAAAACTTCTAACAAAGAATTATATATCCTGCAAAACTGTCTTTCAAATATGAAGATGAAATTAAAATGTTTGTAGATAAACAGAAGCTTAGGGACTTTGTAAAAAGCAAATCAAAACTATAAGAAATACTCAAAGAAGCTCTTTGCTTTGAAAAATAAAACCATTAAGTGTATACTTAAGGAAGCAACACAAGACACAACATCCAGAAATCTACTCAGGTAGGGAAGCCCCCAAAAGAAGGGAACCAGTGATCATATCATGAAAACTATGATACTATCACATTAAAAAGAGGGATATACTACAGTAGTTACAATCTTTGCAGATATAGAGGAAATTAAAAAGATATGTAGAAGTTAAAATTGGGTTTAAACTCAGAATATTAAGGGGGATCATAGAGGCATCAGTAAAGCACAATAACAATGCAACATATCAAAACAAGAAATGTAGTACAGGAGTCTCAGCAAACACAAAGCCAACACTGAAAAAGATAAAAAGTCAACCCATAAAGAAGAATGTCCCAGAACAGAATATTATGAGCAACACAGAAAACACCAATGCAAAAGTAAATGTATCAAGATGACAGAACTAAATACATATCTATCAGTAATTACACTGAATGTAAACAAACTGAACACTCCAAAAAAGAGACAATGAGTGACATCTTGGATCAAAAGACATGACCTGTCTGTATGTTGCTTACACACCTTAGACTTAAAGATATGAACAAACTGAAAATTAAAAGATGGAATAATATACAACAAGCTAACAATATACAAAGAAGAGCAGGTGTGGCAATACTAAGATAAATAGATCTTAATGTAAAATCTACCATTGTGGACAAGGATGGTCAGTATTAATTGCTGAAAGTTTCCATACACAAGCAGCACTTAATAATATTAAATATTTATGAACCCAATACTAGAGCATCTAAATACAATGAAGAAACACTGACTACATTGAAAAATAAGATAGATCACTCCACAATAATAGTTGGAGTCTTCAACACTCCAATTTCAGTAATGGACAGATCATCTAGAAAAAAGTTTAGCAAAGACACAGAAGATCTTATTGTGACAATTAACCAATTAGTCCTCATGAACACATACAGAACTTTTTATCTACCAACAGACAAGTACACCTTCTTCTCTAATGCACATGGAACATTTTCCAGAGTACACCATGTGTTAGGACATCAAGCAAATCTCAACCAAATCCAAAGTATTGAATCATTGCAAAGCATCTTCTAAGAACACAGAGCCATGAAAGTGGAAGTCAATAGCCAAAAAAAAAAAAAAAAAGAAAAAGAAATTGGAACTCATGGAAACTGAACAACACCTTGCTCAAAAAGCAATCGATTATAGAAGAAATCGAGGGTGAAATAAAGAAATTTATGGAATCAAATGAGAAAGAAAACACATCCTACCAGAACCTATGAGATACAGCCAAAGCACTGCTCAGAGGTCAATTTATCTCTATAAAGGCACACATCCAAAAGGAAGAAAGGATCCAAACCAAAGAATCAACCCTACAGCTTGATGAAGTAGAAAGAGAGCAACAGAGGAACCCCTCAGTCACCAGAAGAAAACAGATAATAAAGATTAGAGCAGAACTAAATGAAATAGACAATAGAGGAACAACTGAAAAAATTGATAAAACCAAAAGCTGGATTTTTGAAAAGGTCAACAAAATTAACAAACCATAGGCTAAATTTACAAAAGAAAAACAGGAGAGGAAACAAACAATCTGAGTAAGAAACGAGATGGGAAATGTCAAAACAGACCCAAGAGAAATCAAAAGTATCATAACAGAAGACTACCAAAGAATGCACTCTAGCAGATTTGAAAACCTGGAGGAAATGGACAAATTTCAAGATTCTTCTCACCACTGACATGATTACAAGAAGAAGTAGAACAACTTAATAAACCCATCACAAAGAAGAGATTGAAAAACTCATTAAAAAACTACCAACCAAAAAAATCCCTGGCCCAGATGGTTTTGCCACAGAATTCCACCAAGCTTTTAGAGAACAGTTAACTCCAGTACTACTGAGGCTATTTCACAGCATGGAAAGGGATAGAGTACTCCCAAATTCATTCTATGAAGCCAAGATAACCCTGATGCCAAAGCCAGGGAAAGATCTCACAAAAAAGGAAAATTACAGGCCAATATCTCTCATGAACCGAGAGGCAAAAATCTTCAACAAAACCCTTGCCAATAGAATACAACAGCATATAAAAAAAATAATTCATCTGATGACCAAGTTAGATTCATACCAGGGATGCAAGGCTGGTTCAGCATCAGAAAACAATTAATGTGATCAACTACATAAACAACACAAAAGATAAGAATCACCTGATTTTGTCAATTGATACAGAAACGGCATTTGACAAAGTCCAATACCCACTCATGCTAAAAACTCTCAGCAAATTTCTCTGTGCAATATGGGACATGTACACAAAGTTAACCACCTACATCATCCTGAATGGAGAGAGACTGAAAGAATTACCTCTGAGAACAGGAACTAGACAAGGATGCCCACTCTCACCACTTCTATTCAACATTTACTAGAAGTTCTGGCCAGAGGAATTAGACAAGACTAAGAAATAAAGGGCATCTGCACTGACAAAGAAGTAAAAATCTCCCTATTTGCAGATGATATGATTGTATACACAGAGAATCCTAAAGAATCCATAAGTAAACTATCCTAACTAATAGAAGAGTTCAGCAAAGTATCAGGGTATGAGATAAACATAAGTAAATCAGTATGATTCCTTTTTACCAACAAAGAGGACAGTCAGAAGAAATCACCAGATCAATACTGTTTACTGTAGCACCCAAGAAGATAAAATACCTAGGAATAAATCTAACTAGAGAAATAAGAGACCTATACAAAGAGAACTACAAGACCTTACTGCAAGTAACTTAGAGAGACTTACACAGATGGAGAAACCTACCCTGTTCATGGATAAGAAGACTTAACATTGTGAAAATGTCTATTTTACCCAAGGCAACCTATGTATACAATGGAATCCCATTACAAATTCCAGTGACAATTTGTAATGAGATGGAGAAATAAATCATCAACTTTGTTCGGAAAGGGAAGAAATCCTGGATAAGCAAAGCACTAATGAAAAAGAGGACTGCAGTGGGAGGCCTCTCACTACCCAACCTTAGAACCTATTACACTGCCACAGTAGTCAAAACAGCCTGGTACTGACCACAGATACACAGCCTGGTACAAAAAGAGATACACAGACAAATGACACAAAGTTGAGAGCCCAGAGATGCCATCATCCTCTTATGAACAGTTGATATTTGACAACGGCCTTAAAATTGTATCCTGGGGTGAAAACAGTGTCTTTAACAAATGGTGCTGGCCAAATTGGATAGCCATCTGCAAAAAATTGAAACAAGATCCATATCTCACATCTTACACAAAAACTATGTCAAACTGGACCAAAGATCTAAATATCAAACCTAAAACAATAAAGATCATGCAAAAAAAATAAGGAGCAACAATGGAAGTTTTAATACATAGCTTAGACTTCAAAATTTGACACAGTATGATCAACAGAAGAGAAAATAGATAAATGGGAACTACTAAAAATCAAGCACTTTTGCTCATTCAAGACTTTATCAAAAGAATTAAAAGACTGTCTACAGAATGGGAAAAAATATTTGGGAACTACTTGTCAGACCAATATCTGATCTCCATAATCTACAAGATACTGCAAACTATCAACAATAAAAAAGTAAATAACCCAAGTAAGTGATGGGCAAAAGAGATGGACAGAGACTTCACTAAAGAGGAAATCCAGGCAGTCAAAAGACACATGAGAAAATTCTCATGATAATTAGCTATTAAAGAAATCAAAATAAAAACTACGATGAGATATGATCTCAGCCCAACAAGGTTGGCCATCATCAAAAAACCACAAATAACAAATGTTGGAGAGGCTATGGAAAGACTGGAACTCTCCTACACTGCTGGTGGGATTGCAAAATGGTACAACCTCTTTGGAAACCAATCTGGTGCTTCCTTAGAAAGTTAGAAAGAAATACACCACTTGATCCAGTAATCCCACTGCCTGGAATATATCCTACAGAATCAAGGGCAGTCACATGAACAGACACATGCATATGAATGTTTATTACAGCACAGTCCACAATAGCTAAAAGATGAAATCAACCCAGATGCCCAACAACAGATGAATGGATAAGCAAACTATGGTGCATGTACTCAATGGAACACTATGCAATGATAAAGAACAATGATGATTTTAGGAAGCATCTCATGAATTGGTTTCAATTGGAAGACATTATGCTGAGTGAAGTCAGTCAGTGTCACAAAGACAAATATTGTATGAGATCCCTACAATAAGGACGTGAAAATAGACTCATGTACAGAAGCAAAGAAACTCTGATGGCTGCAAGGGAGATGAGGGAGGGAGAGGGCTGACCACAGATTAGATAGTTGATAGGAATTTGGGTGGTGAAAGCAGTGACAGCACATAGTAAAAAGAAGATCAACTTAACTGGGCTCCAACATAAACTGAAATCTCTTCTAATCTTAACCCATTATCAAGAGGATACAGTAGCAGGAGTGAGGATCTGGGGATCATGCTTTCAGGATACATTGGGGCCAATTGGCACAACTAGTCTATACCAAGAGTGTCTTCTGCACCTCATATTGGTGAGTGGTGTCTGGGATCTTAAAAGCTAGCAAGCTGCCATCTGAGATATACCAAATGGTCCCAACTCGGCCAGAACAGATAACTACCAAGAACAGCAAGGATATGAGGGAAAAAGAGTCCAAGAGACAGAAGGATGCATGTGAAAGGGTTACTGTGTCAACATGCAACCAGAAGAACCAGATGGTGCCTGTCCACTGCCAATGACAGCCATGATGGGGCACACAATGTCGATTCCCAGAGGCAACATGAGAAAAAGAGGAGTGTACCTCAAGAAATCCACTAAAAGACCACAGTTGATGGTCTGAAGGCCTGGAGATTCTCCTGGGAGCATGGTCCCTAAACCTGCTGCTGCCCCTGACCAGAAAACATCATTGAGGTCAACTCTTTGGACAAGAATGGATTGAACTACGGGATACAGTGTGACTGTATGGTGTGTGTACCTATGGTTCTATGTATCTATAGGATGCTGTCTTACTGGCCTCTTACTAGACAGGAGAGGATAGGGTGGAGAAGAGGTACAGGAGATTGTTAAGAGGATATGAATGTACAGAACAGAAAGGAGGAGTGTGCTGCCACCGAGCAAGGACAGTAGAAAGATCTGCAAATTAGCAGGCACACAAAGTTAATCTGGATTGTATACTTTCACTCAATCACAATAAAAAAATAAGAAATATAAAGGCATACTGCATTAGGCAAATATAATGCAAAAGATCTTTCCAAAGTGTTAAAAAGCAAAGATGTCACTCTGAGGACTAAGGCCTGCCTTACCCAGGCCATATGACTTAGAGCTGTCTCATACGCATGTGAAATCTTCACAATAAAGAAAAACAAAACAAAACCACTGCAATCAAGTCAGGTCTGACTCATTGCAACCCTATAGGTCATGGTAGAACAGCCCCATAGAGTTTCCAAGGAGCACCTGGTGGATTTGAACTGCCAACCTTTTGGTTAGCAGATGTAGCACTTAACCCACTATGCCACCCGGTTTCCACACAATGAATAAGGAAGACCAAAAAAGATTTGATGCCTTTGAATTACACTGTGAGTAATATTGAATATACCATGTA
Source organism: Heterohyrax brucei (assembly GCA_028571685.1). Lineage (NCBI taxonomy): Eukaryota > Metazoa > Chordata > Mammalia > Hyracoidea > Procaviidae > Heterohyrax > Heterohyrax brucei. The sequence goes on along the minus strand of CM053166.1, from coordinate 172,184,157 downwards.
ACGCCAGAAGAACAAACAAATCTGTGTTGGGAGATGTACAGCTGGAATGGTTCTTAGAAGCCAGGATAGGAAGACTTTTTGTCATGTATTTTGGACATGTTATCAGGATGGACGTAATGCTTGGTAAGGTAGGAGATCATTGTAAATGAAGAAGACCTTCGAGGAGGTGAATTGGCATGGTGGATACAACAGTGAACATAGACACAGCAATGATTGTGAGGATGGCGCAGGACCAGGTAGTCTTCTTTCTGCTGTGCATAGGGTCACTATGAGACAGACAAACTTGATGACAGCTAGCAACAACAACAGGATTAATAAATATCTTCAGAGAACTGATGGATAGCTCTGATCCTCTTCCAAAATTTATTTAAAGCTAAGTACACCAAAAGCCCTTCTTTACTTAGATACGGAATGCTATGTACTTCCTCCTTTGGGAACTTTATAAAGGCTACTTTGAAATTAATTGCATGTAGTGAATCTTAGAGAGCAACTGACTGAAAAGCAACTGATTTAATCAACAGTCCCCTGGTTGGCATTTTGTAAAAATAGTCATAGCTCAAAACTCAACATAAAGAGTAAGAGGGAAGCAAAACTAGTTCATGAACCAAAAAAGGAAGTCACACAGCTTCCTTTGAAGTTTTATTTAGTTGGTAACTAATTCTCATATACTCAACACACTTTCCATGCATCTTACTGTGAAACAAATATATTTAAAATACAGCTCAGGGAAATTGGGCATTCTTTCTCCCCAAGTGCACTAAAAACTATATTGATTTATAGCTCAATTACTCTGAAGCATCCTACAATTTTAAAGTAGATTGGATCCTACATGTAAAATATCTACTTGACTATCTCCTTTCCTCAGCTGTTCTGCTCCATATTCACAACATACCAAGTGTCCCTAAAACTATAAGACAGATACCAAAATAATACAGATAAAAAAAGACAAACGTGCTACCTGAAGCAACAATTGTTTTTTTGTTACTGTTATTGTTGCTTCAGATCACTTCTTTATAGCTGAAGATGAGGATGCAATTTGTCCCTGTAATTATTTTCAGAACATTTTCTAATTCCCATTTTTCCAGTACTTTGTCTTTTCAGCATCACATGGTGAACCTTACAAGCTACCAATAAATCTCATCTTTCCCATTTGGTTCTTTACATTTTTCCAGAGTGGATAAAAACAGTCCATCTTAAATATCTTTTTCCATAATGTCTGTTAAAAAGTGATTCAGTAAATCTTTCTTTTTTCTGTCATCTTTGTCTTTGCTCTGAATTGTGATATTTATTACTCAAGACTTTTTAGAAAATGCACTGCACTTTCAATATAGGAGGGTGGTTATGTATCAAGTATTTCTCAGAATAGTCTTCAAGGCAGTGGTTTCACTTGATTAAAAATTGCTCCATCTTGGGGGTGTGGCTGCTATGGCAGACTAGATGCATATCTTCCTAATTCCCTCTGAGAACTAAGGACTAGGAAAATAAATAAACAGTGCAGTGTGGACATTTTCAGAGCCCCATGATCAGACATAGGGGTGTGAGATTACACTGGGTGACAGGAAGGGGGATACTACCTCTGTTGGAGGCAAAACAGTGCCACATTGAGTCCCACTTCTGCTGGTGCATCAGCTGAGAGGATTACAGGTACAGGTGCCTTTTTTTGTTAACTGGCTGAGACTGGGACTGCTGAGCCTGAGAGCCTGGCATGGGCCAGACACTATGCTGAACTGCAATGACTGAGTAAACAGTGTATCTCACAGAAGATAGACTGTGCTTAGGACAACTACATCTGGAGAACCCAGCAGTGGCTAGTGACTGAGGGTGCCAGTGCTTCTCCCTCTCTCTTCTCTAATCTACACCATAAATACTGCTGACTCACTGCAGGAGAGGTAGCTCAGGCAGGACATCATCCTGGTCAGATGAGAGATGGAGTTAGCCATTCTTGAAGGCTCAGCTGGGGCTAATTCCCACACTGAGAAACAGAGCCTGCCTGGATAGTGCTTCTCCCAGCAGAAAAGCTGTTTCTAGGACATATGTACCTAGAGAATGTAGTGGCAGCCTGTGGCTGAGTGAGGAGTTTCCCTAAGCCCTCCCTTCTCTGAGCCATGTCATAACATCTATGGACAGCCCATGAGAGACTCCATAAGTAAGGCACAGTCATTGTCAGCCAGGAGGCTGGACCTGGCACCTCAAGTTTCTAGAAGCTATCAGCTGAGGCTGGTCAATGCCTCTCTCTCAGTGGAAAAGAGGCTTTTAAGATAAGAGCAGCTCAGAATGCAGCAGTCACTAGTGGCTGAGTGTGGTGGCACCATTTCCACTGCACTTCACTGAGCCACGTCATAGCACTGGCTGACGGCCCTCAGAGACTCCATAAGTAGGGTATCATCTTTGCCAGCCAGGAGGCAGGGCCTGCCACCCTTGAGAGCCCGGCCACTTTCAGTAGCTGTGGGACAGCACCTCTCTCAGCAGAAAAGCAATGTTTAAGGTAAGTGCATCTAGAGAATACACCAGTTCCTGGGGACCAAGTGTGGTGGCATCCCTCTCTTTTCCCGTCCGTGAGCTACACCATAGTCTCAACTAGTGTGCCACTGGAGAGTCAGTGCAAGGAGCTTGCTACCTTTATCAGCAAGGATGTGGGGCCTGCTACCCTTGAGGGTCTAGCAAGAGCCAAGCAACATCACAGGGCTTGACAGTGTCTATATTGCCAGAGAAGCTATACATGAGTCAGCTGCACAGAGAATGCAGTGGCAGCTGATGACTGAGTCTAACAGAGCTCTTACTCACTCCTTTCTTAGAACTATGCCACAGCTCCTGTTGGTGTAACATTGGAGAAACTGAACAGCTTCTTGATGACATGAAGACAACAATCAATATTGAACCATTTGCAGAATCAGACCACTACGGTTCCAGAACACCCCCAAAATGAAGAATCAAAAAACTTCCCAGATGAAGAAGCCTTTCTGAAATTACTGGAAGTAGAATACAAAATAATTATTTATAGAGCCCTTCTAGATATTAAACAATGTGCAGCAGAACAAAATGAAAAATTAAGTAAGCTATATAAACCGAGAGAAAACCAATAATCTGAAATCCAGCAGATCAATAATAAAATTACAGACTTAGATAATTCAATGCAAACCCAAAAGAGCAGGACGGAGAGTTGGAAGGCAGAGTTAGTGAACTTGAAGACAATGCAACTCATTCCAGCATTTAGGAGGAGAAATCAGATAAAATGAGAAAAATGAAGAAGTGTTAAGAAGGATGTAGGCCTCTATCAAGAGGAATAATCTATGAATGATTGGAGTTTCCAAACAGGGAGGGATAACTGAAAATACAGAGATAACTGTTGAAGAGTTGACTGAAACCTTCCCTGATATCATGACAGAAGAGAGCATAGATATTTAAGATGTTTATTGAACACCACAAGAGCTAGTCCCCAAAAGAAAGACACCAAGATGTATTATAATCAAGCTTAATAAAATGAAATGTAAGGACAGTGTCTTAGAGACAGTTAAGTTTAAAGCAAAACTAACACACAAAGGGAAGCCCTGTAGGCTTTTGTCTGACTTCTCAGCAGAAACCATGTTAGCAAGAAGGCAGTGGGATCACACATACAAAGCCTTGGAGGAGAAAAATCTTCCAACCAAGAATTATATACACTGCAAAACTGTCTCTCAAACATGATGGTGAAATTAAGACATTCACAGATAAACTGAAACTTCAACTCTGCAAAACCAAACCAAAACTACAAGAAACACTGAAAAAAGCTTGTCATTTAAAAAAAAACATTAACATCATTTGTATACTTACGGATACATTGCAGAACAGAGCATCCAGAGTCCTACCAAATTAGGGAAATCACAAAGCTCAATAAAAGCTAATATATTACAAGTAGAGATCCAGAGATCTCAACATGAACACTATGACATAATCACACTATAAAAAGAGATATATTATAGATGTTATAGCCCTTTCAGATGGAGAAGTCAAGGAGTTATAGAAGTTAAAGACTGGGTTAAACTTAGAACATTAAGGGGGATCAAAGGAGTAGCCACAAAGCAAAGTAACTGTGCTACATATCAAAACAAGAAATATAATACAGGAGTCTTGACAGAAACAAGACCAACATTGAAAAGGATGAAAAGTAAACCCATAAAGACAAACAAACCAGAACAGAATACTAAAAGGAGCAAAGAAAATATCAACAACACAAAAAAGTCACCAAAATTACAGTACTAAAGACATACTTATCAATAATTACACTGAATGCGAGTGGTTCAATGCTCAAATAAAGAGACAGAGAGTTACAGCATGGACCAAAAAACACGATCAGTTCATATGTTGCTTATGAGAAACAAACCTGAGACTCAAAGATATGAAGAAGCTGAAAAGCAAAGGATAGAAAAATATATACCAAGCTAACAAAATGCAAAGAATAGCAGGAATGGCAATACTAATCTCAGTTAAAATCGATTTTAATGTAAAATCCACCATTGTGGATAATGATGGACACTATTTATTGCTTAAAAGTTCAATACACAAGCAGGATGTAACAATATTAAATATTTATGCACCCAATACCAGAGCATCTAAACACATTGAACAAACACTGACTATGTTGAAAAACAAGATAGAGTGCTCCAAAATAATGGCAAGAGACTTCAACACTCCACTTTCAGTAATAGATCATCCAGATAAAAGCTCAAGAAAGACAGAAGATCTTATTGTGGCAATCAATCAACTAGACCTCATCAACACACACAGAACTTTTTACCCAACAACAGATAGATAAGTTCACCTTCTTTTCCAATGCACATGGAACATTCTCCAGAATTGATCATGTATTAGGTATAAAGCAAGTCTCAACAAAATCCAAAGCACTGAATTATTGCAAAGCGTCTTCTCAGATGATAAAGCCATAAAAGTGGAAATCAACAGCAGAAAAAAACATTGCTAGAAATCTGAACTCCTGGAAACTGAACAACACCTCGCTCAAAAATTCAAGACACAATAAAGAAATTAAAGACACAATAAAGAAATTCATGGATTCAAATGAGAATGAAAACACATCCTACCAGAACCTATGGGATACAGCCAAAGCAGTGCTCAGAAGTCAATTAATCTCTATAAATGCACACAACCAAAGTAAAGAAAGGGCCCAAACCAAAAAATTAACACTACAACTTGAACAAGTAGAAAGAGAAAAATGAAAGAACTCATTGGGCACCAGAAGAAACAGACAATAAACATTAGTGCAAAACTAAATGAATTAGAGAACAGAAAAACAATTGAAAGAATTAATGAAACCAAAAAGCTGCTTTTCTGAAAAGATAAATAAAACTGATAAATCATCGGCTAAACTTACAAAACAAAAACAGGAAAGGAAACAAATAACCAGAATAAGAAATGAGACAGGAGATGTCACAACAGACTCAACTGAAATCAAAGGTATCATAACAGAATACTATGAAAAACTGTAACAGGTGTGAAGGCCTACAGGAAATGAACTAATTTCTTGTATAATTTTTGATAAAATGAATGCATAGCTATACTATATATGCATCTTTACAAAAATACAAGCAGGTGTATCATGTATAATAAGATTAGTGGAAACCTCACACTACCTCATCTTAGAACCTACTACACTGCCTGGTGGTCACAACAGCCTGGTACTGCTACAAAAGAGACATATAGACCAATGGAACAGAATAGAGACCCCAGAAATATTACCATCCTCTTATGAAGAGCTGATATTTGACAAAGGTCCAAAGGTTGTAAACTGGTGTAAAAAGAGTTTCTTTAACAAATGGTGTTGGCAAAATCAGATATCCATCTGCAAAAAACTGAAACAAGACCTATGTCTCACATATTACAAGGAAACTAACTCAAAATGAATCAAAGACCTAAATATCACAATAAAAATGATAAGATCATGCAAGAAAAAGTAGGGCCAATAATGGAAGCTCTACCCAATGATTTAAACAAATGACAATATCTGACTAACAATGCATGAACAACAGAAGAGAAAATAGATAAATGGGAACTACTAAAAATCAAACACTTTTGTTCATCCAAAGACTTTATCAAGAGAGTTAGAAGACTAACTACAGAATAGGAAAAAAAAAATATTTAGCAACTATGTCTGATTCCCATAATCTACAAGGTACTGCAAAATATCAACGAGAAAAAGGTAAATAACATAATTAAGCAATGAGCAAAGGAGATGGACAGATACTTCACCAAAGAGGACAACCAGGTAGTCGAAAGACATATGAGGAAATGCTCACAATCATTAGCTATTAAAGAATTCCATATCAAAACTACAATGAGATACCTTCTTACCCTAACAAGGTTGGCAATAATCCAAAGTATACAAAATAACAAATGCTAGAGAGGATATGGAGAGATTGGAACTCCCCTACACTGTTGGTGAGAATGCAAAATAGTATAAACTCTTTGGAAAGCAATTTGGCACTTCCTTAAAAAGCTAGAAATAATAATTTCATATGATCCAGCAATCTCACTGCTTGGAAGATATCCTACAGAAATAAAGTGGTCACATGAACAGATACCTGCACATGAATGTTTGCGTCAACCCTGTCAACAATAGCAAAATATGGAATCAACCTAGTTTCCCTTCAACAGACTATGGTACATAGTCTGGAACACTATGCAATGACAAAGTACAATGATGACTTTAGGAAGCATATCATAATCTGGTTTCAACTAGAAGACACTACGCTGAGTGAAATCAGTGAGCCACAAAAGGACAATTATTGTATGAGACCACTATATAAAGACTTAAAAATAGGCTTATGTATGGAATAAAAGACTCTTTGATGGCTACAAGGGTGGGGAGAGAGGAAGAGGGTTAGTCATAGATTAGATGGTTGATAGGAATTTGATTAGGTGAAAGGAGTGACAGCTCGCATTGGAGAACAGATCAGCATAACTGAACTACACAATAAACTGAAAAGTTTTCTAAACTCAACCCCATATATCAAAGGATAGAGGACCAGGGAGGGGGGTATGGAGACCATGTTTTCAGGGCACATGGAGGTCTATTGGTATAACTAATCTTTTGCTAAGAGAGTCTTCTGTACCCCATACTGGTGAGTGGTGTCTGGGGTCTTAAAAGATAGCAAGCCACCATCTGAGGTACACCAAATAGTGCCAACCCATCCGCAACACATGATCACCAAGAACATCAAAGACATGAGGAAAAATGAGCCTAGGAGACAGAAAGACCCAAGACAGACTTGTAAATTCTTCTAATAGTCCATGATATACTCGTATTCAGTATTTTTTTTGCCAACATCATAATTCAAACTCATTGATTCTTCTTCAGTCTTCCTTATTCATTGCACAGCTTTCATATGTATATCAGGTGATTACACCAGGCACACCTAAGTCCTCAAAGCGACATCTTTGCTTTTTAAAACTTTAAAGAGACCTTTTGCAACAGATTTGCTCAAAGCAATGTGTCCATTGATTTCTTGACTGCTCCTTCTGTGGATATTGATTGTGCATCCAAGCAAAATGAAATTCTAGACAACCTGAGTATTTTCTCCATTTATCATGATGTTTCCTATTGGTCCAGTTGTGAGGATTTTTGTTTTCTTTATGTTGAGGTTTGATCTATACTGAAAGCTTTAATCCTTGATCTTCATCAGTATTTCAAGCCCTTTTTCCTTTCAGCAAGCAAGGTTGTATCACCTGCTTATTGTAGGTTGTTAGTGAGTATTCCTCCAAACTTGATGCATTGCTCTTCTTCATGAAATCAGGCTTTTTGGATTATTTGCTCAGCATACAGATTGAATAAGTATGATGAAAGAGTACAACCATGACACACAACTTTCCTGACTTTAAAACACACAATATCCCCCTATTCTGTCTGAATGGCTGCTTCTTGGCCTACATACAAGTTCCTTATGAGCGCAATGGAGTGTTCTGAAATTCCCATTCTTCACAGCGTTATCCATAATTTGTTATAATCCACACAGTCAGATACCTTTCCATAGTCAATGAAATATATTTCTGTTATTCTCTGTTTTTAGCCAAGATCCATCTGACATCATCAGTGATATTCCACATTTCACATTCTCTTCTGAATCCAGCTTGAATTTCTGGTAGATCCCTGTCAATATACTGCTACAACAGTTTTTCAATGATCTTCAGTAAAATTTTACTTGCTTAGGACATTAATGATACTGTTTCTTAATTTGCACATTCTATTAAAATCATCTTTCTTCAGAATGGAAACAAATACAGATTTCTTCCAATTGTTTGGCCATGTAGTTTTCTTCCAAATTTCTTAGCATAGACAAATGAGTGCTTCCAGTGTTACATCTCTCTCTCTCTCTCTCTCTCTCTCTTTTTTGAAACATCTCAGTCTCAGTATTCTGTTAGTTTCTGCATCCTTGTTTTTCACCAAGGGTGTCTGTGAAGCTTGGATGTCTTCCTTCAATGCCATTTGTTCTTAGTAATATTCTACCTCCTGAAATTGTTGAATACCGACCACTTATTTTTGGTACAGTGACTCTTTGCATTCCTTCCATCTTTGTTTTAAAACTTCCTGCATGTTTCAATATTTTGCCCATAAAATCCTTCATTATCCGACTCAACGGCACTTGGCTTGGCTTGGCATTGTAACTGAACTCTTGAATTTTTTTCTTCAGTTCTTTCAGTTTGAGAAACACTGAGTGCATGCTTCCCTCTTGGTTTTCTAACTTCAGGTATTTGCACATTTCATTATAACAATATTTTGTCTTCTTGAGCCACCCTTCAGAATCTGGTGTTTAGCTCTTCTACTTCCTCATCTCATCCATTTGCTTTAGCTACTAAATGTCAAATAATAGGTTTCAGTGTCTCTCTGTTTTTTAATTTAATTTTATTTATTATGACTGAGTTAAAATGTACATTCCCATATAAATTTACATACCCACCTATATGCAGCTTCCACTGCTCTCCCTGCCCGATGACAGCACACTATTCCTCTCTGCTCCATACATGTCTCATCCTCCCAACAGTTTCCTTTCTCCTCCTCTCTACCCACTCTCCTTTCTCCAGCCAGAGGTCAGCAGGATGATATCCTACTGACATTCATTTTAATCTTTCCTTTCCATCTTTTTAATGATCTTTTGTTTTCTTCATGTATGATGCTTTTGATGTCATTCCACAGCTTCTCTGGTCTTTGGTCATTAGCGTTCAGTGAGTCAAATCCATTCTTGAGATAGTCTCCAAATTCAGGTGGGGTATACTCCAAGACCACATTTTGCTTCTCATGAATGTTTTCTTATTTTTTTCAGCTTCAACTTGAACTTGCATTTGAGAAATTAATGGTCTGTTCTCCAGTTGGCCCGTGGCCTTGTTCTGACTGATGATATTAAGCTTGTCCATCATCTCTTGCAACAAGTCTGGTCAACTTGATTCCTATATATTCCATTTAGTGAGGTTCAATGGATAGTTGTCATTTACGTTGCTGGGAAGAGGTGTTTGCCATAAGTAAGCCATTGGTCTTGCAAAATTATATCATGAGGTCCCTGGCACTGTTTGTGTTACCAAGGTATATTTTACAACTGTAGATCCTTTTGTGTTTTCCCACTTTTTCATTCTAACCATCAATAAATATTAATGTGTCTTGATTGTATGGTTTGATCAATTTAAGACTATGAAGTTGGTAAATATCTTAAATTTCCTCATCTATGAAATTAGTGATCGATGTGTAAATTTAAATAATAGTTGCATTAACTGGTCTTCCTTGTAGGTGTATGAATATTATCACTGATAGCACTGTATTTCAGTATAGATCTTGAAATGTTCTTACTATCTTCAGCATAGATCTTGAAGAGTTCTTTCTGAAGGTAATGTAACATCATTACTCTTCAGTTTGTCATTCATGGCAGAGTAGAATATGTAACTGAATTCTTTGATTCTAAACAGCCTATACAAGTTCATTTGAGCTCATTATTACCTAAGATTTCAATCTTTATGCACTCCAGTTCAATTTTGACAACTTCTAATTTTCCTAGATGTATGCTTCATATATTCCACATTTTAACTATTAATAAATATTTACAGCTGTTTCTTCTCATTGTGAGTCATGCCACATCAGCAAATGAAGGTCTCAAGAGCCTGAGTCCATTCATGTCATTAAGTCAAATTTACTGTGAGGAGTAAACTCTTCCTTGGTCCTATTTTGAGTGTCTTATAACTGGAGGCATTCATCTTTTGGCACTATAGCAGACAGTGTTCTGCTGCTATTCATAAGGTTTTCATTAGCTTTTTTTTTTCCCCAGAAGTAGATCACCAGGTCATTCTTCCGTGTCTCTCCTAGTCTGGAAGCTCTGCTGAAAGCTGTCCATTTTGGGTACCCTGCTGGTATTTGAAATACTGGTGACATAGATTCCAGCATGATAGCAACATGTCCAGCATCATAGCAACATGTAAGCCACCACAATATGGCAAACTGACAGGTGTGTGGTGGTACTGAACTTTGTGGGCTTCATTAAATATACCTGAGTATTCTCACATGCATGCAAAAGCTAGACAGTGAATAAGGAAGAAAAAAGAATTCATTCCTTTGAATTGTGGTGTTGGCACAGAATATTGAATACACCATGTTTTGCCAAAAGAATGAACAAATCTATCTCAGAAAAAGTATAGCCAGAATGTTTCTTGGAATCAAGGATAGTGAGACAGAAGAATTGATGCCTTTGAATTGTGGTGTTGGAGAAGAATGTTGAATGTACCTTGGACCGCCTAAAGAACAAACAAATCTCTACTGGAAGAAGCGCAAGTAAGGAAAGATGGCGAGACTGCGTCTTACATACTTTGGACATGTTGTCAGGCAGGATCAACCTCTGGGGAAGGACATCACATTTGGTAGAGTGGAGGGTCAGTGAAAAAGAGTGAGATCTTCAAGGAGATGAACTGATGAACAGTGGCTGTAACAATGGGTTCAAACATTAAACCAATTGTGAAGATTGCTCAGGATGGGGCAACATTTTGTCATGTTTCACATGGAGTCATTGTCAGAGCTGACTATGTGGCACTTAACAACAACAATATCTGCATACTTTTCCTGGTTTATGTGAGTTTTGGTGACTTGTGTCCAATATAATGTAACACTTGAATCATGCTTTATGTATAGTTATCAGTCTTCCTCCAGATGTTAGGTTATTCGTTACCCTGAGATTTCTGTTCTTAGAAAGTTTCAAGTAAAATCATTAATTAATTTGCACTTTGTCCATCTTTTTGTGAGTAAGGCTCTTTCAAATTCTCTATCTCAGAGCTGAAACTGTGATCATAAAGATTTTTATTTCAACAAAAACATTCAATTCTATTAGCAGTTGGTTGTTTTTCTCTCACCAAGCACTTTTTAAAATTTTTAATTAATTTATTATTTTATTTTGATTAAGTGAATATATACAACCAAATTAAATTTTCATGCCTGCCTATCTGCAGCTACTTCTGCTCTCCATCCCTGGTGACAGCACACTCCTCCTTTTCATTCTATATGTGTCATACTCTCTTAACGATCTCTCATCCCTTTCTCTCTGTCCACTCTTCTCCCTTCTAGTAAGAGGCCAGTAGGACAGCATCCTACAGATGCATAGAACCGTAAAGTATACACACCATATGGTCACATAGTGTCTCTGATTCGAGTCCATTCCTGTGCAAACAGTTGACCTCAGTAATGTTTTCTGGTCAGGGGCAGCAGCAGCAGGTCTAGGGGTCATGCTTCCGGGGGAACCTCCAGTCCTCTAGATAATCAGCTGTGGTCTTTTAGTGGAGCTCTTGAGGTGCACCCCACTGTTTCTTGAGTTGCCACTGGGACTCAACACTGTATGCCCCATCACGGCTGTCTTTGGTGGCGGCCAGGCACCATCTGGTTCTTCTGGTCATATGTTGACACAGTCACTGATTCACATGGGTTCATCTGTCTCCTGACTTCTTTTTTCCTCGTGTCTTTGTTATTCTTGATGGTCATCTGCTCTGGCTGAGTTGGGATCATTTGATGTACCTCAGATGGCAACTTGCTAGCTTTTAAGAGCCTAGATGTCGTTCATCAATATGGGTTGCAGAAGACTCTCTTAGCAATAGGGTATCCAGTTGGCCTTGATATTCTTTGAGAGCAGGCTCCCTAGATTCCCACCCCTGCTACTGTACCCTTTCAATAACGGGTTAAGATTAGAAGAGTTTTCAAGCTTATGTTGAAGTCCAGTCAATTTGATCTTCTTTCTATTGCGTGCTGTTACTGCTTTCACCCACTGAAATTTCTAACAACGATCTAATCTATGAAGAGCACTATCCCTCCCTGTGCATGCTTGCAGCTTTGAAAGAGGCTTTTCTTCTCTACATGGGTCTATTTTAAGTCCTTAATAGTAGGTGTCAAATACAATATTTATCCTTGTGACACTGACTGATTTCACTCCGCATAATGTGTTCCAACTGAAGCCACATTATGAGATGCTTCCTAAAATCATCATTGTTCTTTATCATTGCATAGTGTTCTACTGAGTATATGCACCATACTTTGTGTGTCCATTCATCTGTTGTTGGCATCTGATTTGATTCCGTCTTTTGGCTATTGTGGACTGTGCTGCAGTAAACATTCATGTGCATTTATCTGTTCATGTGGCTGTCATTGATTCTGTAGGATATATTCCAAGCAGTGGCATTACTGGATTAAATGGTTTATCTTTTTGCAGCTTTCTAAGGAAGAGCCAGATCACTTTCCAAAGAGGCTGGACCATTTTGCAACCCCACCCGCAATGTAGGAGAGTTCCAATCTCTCCACAGCCTCTCCAGCATTTGTTTTGTGATTTTAGAATCATGGTCAACTTTGTTGGGGTGAGATGATATCTCATTGTAGTTTTGATTAGGATTTCTCTAGTAGCTAATGATCATAAGCACTTCCTGATGTGTCCTTTTGCTGTACAGATGGCCTCTTTAGTGAAGAGTCTGTCCATCTCTTTTGCCCATCACTTAATTGGATTATTTACCTTTTTATTGTTGACATTTTGCAGTACCTTGTAAATTATGGAGATCAGATGTCGGTCTGACATGTAGTTGCCAAATATTTTTTCCCATTCTGTAGACAGTCTTTTAATTCTTTTGATAAAGTCTTTCGATGAGCAAAAGTGTTTGTTTCTTAGTAGATATTTATCTATTTTCTCTTCTGTTGATTGTGCTTTGTCAGATTCTGAGTCTAAGCTATCTATTAAAACTTCCATTGCTGACCCTATTTTTTCTTTCATGATCCTTATTGTTTTAGGTTTAGCACTTAGGTATTTTATCCAATTTGAGTTAGGTTTTGTGTAAGGTGTGAGACATGGGTCTTGTTTCCATTTTTTGCAGATGGCTATCCAATTTTGCCAGCACCATTTGTTAAAAAGAGTGTTTTTAGTCCAGTTTACAATCTTTGGGACTTTGTCGAATATCAGCTGTTCATAAGAGGATGGTGGCATCTCTGGGGTCTCAACTTTGTTCCATTGGTCTATATGTCACTTTATGTACCAGTACCAGGCTGTTTTGACTACTGTGGCAGTGTAATAGGTTTTAAGGTCGGCTAGTGTGAGGCCTCCTCCTGTGTTCCTGTTCTTCAGTAGTGCTTTGTTTATCCAAGGTTTCTTCCCTTTCCAAACAAAGTTGTTGATTTGTTTCTCCATCTCATTACAAAATGTCACTGGAGTTTGTATTGGAATTACATTGTATATGTAGATTGCTTTGGGTAAAATAGACATTTTCACAATGTTAAATCTTCTTATCCATGATCAGGGTAGGTTTCTCCATTTATGTAAGTCTCTCTTAGTTACTTGTAGTAAGGTCTTGTAGTTCTCTTTGTATAGGTCTCTTTCTGTAGTTAGACAGGCATCTTATCTTCTTGTGGCTATAGTAAATGGCATTGGTTCTGTGATTTCTTCTTTGATCATCTCTTTATTGGTATAAAGGAATCCTACTGATTTACTTATGTTTATTTTACATCCTGATACCTGGCTGAACCCTTCTATTAGTTCAAGTAATTGCCTGATGGATTCTTTAGGATTCTCTGCATATACAATCATATCATCTGCAAATAGGGAGATTTTTACTTCTTTGCCAATGCAGATGGCCTTTATTTCTTCGTCTACTCTAATTGCTCTGGCCAGAAATTCTAGTACAATGTTGAACAGAGGTGATGAGTGTGGGCAACCTTGTCTAGCTCCCATTCTCAGGGGGAATTCTTTCAGTCTCTCTATATTCAGGACGATGCAGGCAGTTGGCTTTGCATAGATGCCCCTTATTGCATAGAGGAATTTGCCTTCCATTCCTACGTTACTGAGAGTTTTTAGCATGAATGGGTGTTGGACTTTGTCAAATGCCATTTCTGCATCAATTGATGAAATCGGGTGATTCTTTTCTTTCGTGTTATTTATGTGGTTCATCACATTAATTTTTTCTGATGTTGAACCAGCTTTGTATCCCTGGTACAAATCCAACTTGGTCATGATGAAATTTTTTTTGATATGTTGTTGAATTTTAGTGGCTAAAATATTGTTGAAGATTTTTGCATCTAGGTTCATGAGTGACAACTGGCCTGTAATTTTCCTTTTTTGTGGAATCTTTCCCTGACTTTGATATTAGGGTTATGCTGGCTTCATAGAATGAATTTGGGAGTGTTCCATCACTTTCTATGCTGTAAAATAGTCTCAGTAGTACTGGAGTTAAGTTTTCTGCAAAAGTTTGGTAGAATTGTGTGGTGAAGCCTTCTGGGCCACGACTTTTTTTGGTTGGTAGTTTCTTCATGACTTTTTAAATCTCTTCCTTTGTGATGGGTTTGCTAAGTTGTTCTGTTTTTCCTAGTGATAATTTTGGTAGGTGATATGAATCTAGAGATTTGTCCATTTTCTCTACGTTTTCAAATCTGTTAGAGTACAGTCTTTCATAGAATTCTGTTATACTTTGATTTCAGTTTGGTCTGTGGTTACATCCCCCATCTCATTTCTTATTTGGCTTATTTGTTTCCTCTCCTGTTTTACTTTTGTAAGTTTAGCCAGTGGTTTCTCAGTTTTACTGAACTTTTCAAAATAAAAAAACAACAGGGTTTTTTAAAGATTTTCAGTTGTTCTTCTATTCTCTAATTCATTTAGTTCTATCTGTCTTCTTCTATTGCCTGAATGGTTCCTCTGTTGCTCTCTTTCTACTTGTTCCTGCTGTAGGGTTGATTCTTTGGTTTGGATCCTTCCTTCCTGATGTGTGCATTTATAGAGATACATTGACCTCTGAGCGCTGCTTTGGCTATATCCCATTGGTTCTGGTAGGATGCATTTTCATTCTCATTTGTTTCCATAAACTTCTTTATTTCATTTTTGATTTCTTCTATAACCTATGGCTTTTTGAGCAAGGCGTTGTTCAGTTTCTGTGAGTTCCAATTTCTATCTTTGTTTTCTCTGCTACTGATTTTGACTTTCACAGTTTTATGTTCTGAGAAGGTGCTTTGCAATAATAGTTTAGATTTTGTTGAGATTTGCTTGATGTCCTATCACATGGTCTATTCTGGGAAATGTTCCACCTACATTGGAGAAGAAGGTGTACATATCTGTCGATGGATAAAAAGTTCTGTATATGTCAATGAAGTCTAGTTGGTTGTCACTGTAAGATCTTTTGTGTCTTTACTGATCTTTTTTTCTGAATGATCTGTCCATTACTGAAAGCAGAGTGTTGAAATCTCCAACTATTACTGTGGAGTTATCTATCTCGTTTTTCAGTGCTGACAGTGTTTGTTCAGTGTATTTAGATGCTCTAGTATTGGGTGCATAAATATTTAATATTGTTAAATCCCACTTGTGTATTGAACCTTTCAGCAGTAAATAATGACCATCCTTTTCCACAGTGTGATTTTACATCAAAATCTATTTTATCTGATATTAGTATTGCCACTTCTGCTCTTCTTAGTATGTTGTTGGCTTGGTATATACATTCCATTCTTTTGTTTTCAGTTTGTTCATATATCTGAGTCTAAGGTGTGTTTCCTGTAAACAACTTATAGATGGGTGGTGTCTTTCAGTCCAGGCTACCACTCATTGTTTCTTTATTGGAGCATTCAGTCCATTTACATTGAGTTTAATTATTGATATGTATGTGTTTAGTGTTGTCATTTTCATGTACTTATTTTTGTGTTGATATTTTCTAGGTTGCTCTTAATATTCTGTTCCGGGTCATTCGTCTTTATGGGTTGACTTTCATCTTTTTCAGTGTTAGTTTTGTGTTTGTTGAGACTCCTATATTATGTTTCTTGTTTTGATATGTTGCACTGTTATTGTCCTTTGTGGCTACCCCTCTGGTTCCCTTTAATATTCTAAGTTTAAATCCAGTTTTTACTTCTACGTATCTTTTTAACTTCCTCTCCATCTGAAAGGACTATAACTATTGTAGTATATCCCTCTTTTTAGTGTGATGGTCATAGTTTTCATGATATAATCACTTGTTCCCTTCTTTTAATATTGTAGCTTTGATTGAGTTTTGTGACTTCCCTAATTGAGTAGGTTTCTCAATGCTATGTACTGCCTTGCCTCCTTAAACATATACTTAATGGTTTTGTTTTCTAAGTAAAGAGATTCTTTCAGCATTTCTTGTAGTTTTACTTTGTTTTTTGCAAAGTCTCTAAGCTTCTGGTTATCTGTGAATGTCTTAATTAACTTCATCTTCATATTTGAGAGACAGCTTTGCAAGATATATAATGCTTGGTTGGAAGTTTTTCTCCTTCAAGGCTTTGAATGTTTTATCCCATTGCCTCCTTGCCAACATAGTTTCTGCTGAGAATTCAGATGAAAGCCTACAGGGTTTCTCTCTGAATGTTAGCTTTGCTTTGAGCCTGGCTGCCTTTAAGAACATTTCTTTGTGTTTTATTTTATCAGGGTTGATTATGTCTTAGGGTCTATTTTTCATAGAATTCCATACACATCTTGGATACCTATGTTTTCTTCTTTCATACTTTCAGGAAAGTTTTCTGCCAACAATGCAACAACAGTACCTTGTGTTTTCAGCTATCCCTCCCAGTTCAGGAATTCCAATTAATCATAGATTATTCCTGTTAATAGAGTCCCTCATGTTTCTTAATTCTTCTTTGTTTTGTAATTTATTTTCTCTGATTTCTCCTCATAAATGCTGGTGTCAGTTGTTCTGTCCTCAAGGTCACTAAATCTGACTTTCATCTGCTAAATTCTGGTCTTTTAGCTTTGGATTGAATTGTCTAGCTCTGTAATTTTGTTATTGATCTGCTGGATTTCAGAATGTTGATGTTCCATCCGTTTGAATAACTTGCTTAATTTTTAATTTTACCCTTCTGCATTTTGTTTCATTTCTGAGAGAGCTCTCTATATAATTCTTTTGTATTCAACCTCTGATGGTTTCAGAAAGCCTTCTTCATCTGCGAAGTTGTTTGAGTTTTCATTTTGGGAGTTTTCCAGAGCCCTGGTGGACTGTTTTTTTTTCAAATGTTTAGCCATGGTTTGTTGACTTTGGGCCATCTAGAGTCTGTTTAGTTTCTCTGGTGTTACCTCAACAGGAGCTGAGGTGTAGTTTTGAGAAGGGAATTGGTCACCAGCCACCTCTGTGTATGCTAGTGACTGGCTCCAGTGGACTCTCTGAGATGGCAGTCTCCACCTCCAGGCTGGCAATGATGGCATCCTATTTATGGAGTTACTGTGGGGCCATCAACCAACTCTGTGATGTGGGTCAGTAACGGCTGGAAGAGGTGCCACTGGGCTGCTCTGCAGTTATTTCTCCAGGCAGTCTTATTTTAAAAAGGTAGGAGCTACCTGAAAAATATAAATAAATCAGGCTGTCAGGTTTGGCATGCCCCGCCTACTGGCTGACAATGGAAGCACATCTTTGGCCATCCCCAAATGCTATAGCATAGTTCAGAGTAGGGAGGGGATATGGCCCTGCTGCCATCCTCAACTGGGCCCTACCTGTAAGGTAACAGTGTGCTAAACAGTCTTTCTGCTGGAAAAGTGCCTTCTAGACTGGCACTGCTTCCCAGTCTGGGAATTAGCCCCTTCTAAGGCCTCTGGTTGGGTCACTTGCCTTCCAGCTGATCAAGATGTCATCCTGGTAGATTTTCCCTTCCTGCCTTGGAGCAGCAGAATCTGTGGCAGAGCTCACAAAGGACAGGTAGAGGGCTAGTAGTGCCCTCAGTCAGTAGCCAAGTTCTCAAAATGTGGCTATCCCATGTACTGTCTCTCTGCTGCACTATACACTGTTTATCACTGCAGTTCAGTGTATTTGACAGCTCATGCCCATCCCCCACCTCCCAGATAACAATAAAAAAGCATCAATATCAGCAATATGCCTAAGTAGCCAGTTAGAAAGAATGGGGCTCAACGTGTGCTGGCTTGTGCCAGAGAGCGGAATTTTCCCATTTAGTGGCACATAGTCCAATCTGACAACCCTATGCTGTATTCTAGGACTCCCTGAGTATCCAGAGTGCTCTGTTCAATTATCAATCCAGGCCTTAGTTTTCAGAGGGAATTGAGGAGACACGTGTCTAGTCTACCATCTTGGCTTCACCCCCTTTCACCATGCACTTTTTATTTTTTGTTTTTTTTTTTTTTTGGTTAGAAATCCTGGATTGAACCTTCACCAGGATATCTTGTTTTCAATTTTCTCTTTTCTTTAAACATTTAAAATCTTTTTACTGTTATGCTATTTTCTGTAGCCTACAAAACTAATATCTGAATATTAGGCTGTCAGCTATTTTTGTTGACCCTTGTTCATGGAGCGTTGTTTTTCCTTGTATTTAATAGTTTTGTGACTTTTGCTTATGCTCTAATATTTGAGTAAGTTCAGTTTGTGGAAATCATCAGTACCTTGGTTTCAATGTCTGTTCTTTTAAATAAGCATCTTCTACCAGTCATCCTGCAGTGCTATCAACTTAAGAATGTTTCAATTATTTCTTAACTACAGATTTATTGGGCCACATATGTAGTATACCTCTGAATCACAAATCTGTATGATAATGGCCTCTGATTTGTCACTGTGGATAAACAGATTTTTATTTTAAACTTATCTTTCTGTTACTAAACAGACTAGTAGAAAGTATAGTCAAATAGCCTTATTATAGGCTTAAGCAGAGGTCAACAAATTGTGGCCTTTAAATCTTACCTGCAGAGAAGATAGTTTGTATTTTAAAAAGTTGTTTTAAAAGAGAAAATTGTACAGAATCATGTGGCTTCCAATGTTTAAAATAGTTACTATTTTGCCTTTGACAGGAAAAGTTTCCCAGTGTTGCATTTTAAGCAACATAAACACTTGAACATCATTAATGGAAAAGCTAAATGATGTGACCTAGCCAAAATTTAAAATTTGCTTCAAATGACAGTAGATGCCAAGTTTAAAAATTGACAAAATGTGTCAGTAGCATAAAATTTAATAACAGATGTAGAGACCTTATCCAGAGAACATGAACAGTTTCTACAAATCAATGAAATAATAGTCATTTTGGATGTCAGTTTGGCAGTATGCATGAAATTTAAAATGAACATATGCTTTGACACAGCAATTCAACTTCTAGAAATACTTGACAAGTGCCAAAGTTATATACACAAAGATGTTCACTGTAGAATTGTTTGTAATAGTGAAAAGCTGCAAGTAATCTCAATTGCCAGGGATAATTAACTACATTATTGTACCTCTCTACCATGACACAATATCTGTCATTTACTGTTTTCTGTAAGCCTAGGGCACAAAATGGTTTACATGTACTGATTCATTCAGTGCTCATGACCACCTATGGAAAAGGGTTTATTATATCCCCCAAAACATCAGAAGGAAGCTCAGTAATGTTAAATATCTTGCCATACAAATGCTTCCCATCCACGTAACTGTATGTTGATATTAAAAGAATTACACAAACTTTCCAAGGCTAAGGCCTTAAAAATACATTTTAATGAGAGGAAAGTAATCGAAGACCACTTTAGCGTTTAATTATGTTAGAAAACTGTGGTAAGAACACATACACGCCTACAGACACAGAAAGGGGACTTGAAAAGTACTTATGAAAGTATTGATGATAGTAATCACTATTTCTTGATTTTGACCAATAAGAATATGAATATGAAGCTATTGGGTAATAAAAAGAAATAACTTATGTGAATTTTATAATAAAATCTTATTTACCTTTATACTAACATTTTAATTAAGAGTCTTTGAACTTAATAGAGTGATGAGTGCTTAAATTCAAAATGATACCTCAGTGACTTTTTTAATCAATTCAGTATGGAAAATGGAAGTTATGGATGATGGGCCCTTGGCTGAGAATTAATAGCTTTCTTAAATCTTCAGTGAAATGCTTAAATCTAATGAAAATTTTCCATCCCTGTTTTATTGCAGTAGTATCACACCATTAGTTTGCTAAATATCTTCTCAGGCTTACCTATGCTTTGTCGTTTGGAAGAAGGAAAAAGAGTCTTCGGGGCAGGCAAAGGCTATAGATGCTACCATGCTACTGATTTAAATGCAGAGCCACAGTTCTGGGACTTTTTTTTTTTTATCATTTGGTATCACATTTTCAGAGCAGAAAGTCCAGTGGAGCATTGTGGAAATTGTTTGCAATTAGACAAAATTTTGGAAGTCACCTGTGTCATGGTTGGAATTGTGTCCCCCCAAAAATGTGTACAGCCACGTGGCTGGGATATGGTTCCCAGTATCTTGGGACTGTCCTTCATTGTGTGGTTTTGCTAACCTGTATGTTAAAGGATTAGGGTGGGGCTGTAAATTCCTGCTGTAGGGGGAGTTTCCCTGGAGTATGGCTTGCCCCACCCTTACTGCTTTTAGCTTGCAAGGAATAAAAGGAAAAAGAAACAAAGGACAATTTGAGAACCTTGCTACCATCAAGCAAGCAGCACCAGGAGCAGAGCGCGTCCTTCAGACCAGAGGTTCTTGCATGAGGACGCTCCCTGGACAAAGACTGATGCAATACCGGACTTTCCTCCAGAGCCGACGAGGGGAAAGTCTTTCCCTGGAGCGGACACCCTGAATATGGACTTGCAACCTACCGGACTGTGTAAGAATAAATCTTTGTTAAAGCCATCCACTCTGGTATTTTTGTTAGAGCAGCCTAGCAGACTGAAACAACCTGTTAAGCTGTTATTTTAAAAAGACATTTTATTACGGTTCAAGTGACAGTTTACAGTCTAACTCAGTTAGACATATAAAAAAGCCCACACTCACACTATCAAGCAACTCTAGCTGTTCTCCCCACTCTATGACAGCACTGTACTATCTGTACTTTCCACATTGTACTTTCTGTATTTCCACATTGTACTTCCCATATCTGTTCAACCAACTGCTGCTGAAATCCACCCTTTTAGCTTACCTCTGGACAAGGGCAGCTCAGACAGTCTTATGTATATATTTAAGCCAAGAAACGCCAGCATTGTCGCATCACTGCATGTCTTATAGTCCACTCTAATCTTTTTCTGAAAAGTTGAGTTCCATACTATTTTAAGCTCTTGGCTAACAGAGAGTCAGGGGACCATGTCCTCAGTGGACCTTCTAGTCTGATGAACTATCAAGTGTGGTCTTTTAATAGATTTTTTTCTCCCTCTACGTCAGAGACTTTGTGTTGCCTGTCAGGGTACTCATTAGTGATGGCTGGGCACCATCTAGTTCTGGTCTCATGCTGTCATAGTCTCTGGTCATGCGGTACCCTCTGTTTGCTGGACTCATATTTTCCTCACATCTTTGATGTCCTTCCTTATCCTGTGCTCCAGGGGGATTAGGACCAGTTGATGTTACTTAGATGGCCACTTGCTAGCTTTTAAGACCCCAGATGCCACTCACCTAATTGGTATGCAGAACATTTTTTTAAATAAGTTTTTTTTATTTTTTTTTATTTAATATGACTGAGTGAAAATGTACATTCCCGTATAAATTTACATGCCCACCTATATTAAAATAAAACAGTTATGCCAATGAGCCTAGATGTCCCATGAAACTATGGGCCTCATACTCCTATCCCTGATACTCTGTCTTTCAAAATGTTGGATGTGGTTAGGAAATCTTTTAGCTTTTGGCATAGTCTAGCTGTACTAACCTCCCTTCCACTATGTGCTGTGACTCCCTCCACCTTAACCAATTTCTATCTACTTTCTAATCTATGAATGTTCCTCTCTTTCCCTCCCCACCCTTGTAACCATCAAAGATTATTTTCTTCTGTGCTTAAACTTTTTCGTAAGTCCTTATAATAGTGGTTTCTTATATTTGTCCTTTTGCCACTGACTAATTGCACTCAACCTAATGTCTTCACGATGACTCCACGTATGAAATATTTCATAACATCATCTCTGTTCCTTATCATTTCATTGTATTCCATTATGTGAATATACTATAGTTTGTTTATCCATTATCTGTTTGTAGGTATGTAGGTTGATTCTATCTTTTTGCTGTTGTGGACAGTGCTGTAGTAGACAATGGTGTGCATGTATCTGTTTATGTGGTAGCCCTTATTTCTCTAGGATATATTCCAAGCAGTGTGATTAGTGGATAATGTTATTTCTAACTTTTAAAAAAAGTACCAAGTTGCTTTTCAAAGAAGTTGTGCCATTTTACATTCACACAGTGTAGAAGAGTTCCAGTCTCTCCACAGCCTCTCCAACATTTGTTGTTTTTTATTTTTTGGCTTAGTGCCAACATTGTTGGAGTGAGGTGGTACATCATTGTACTTTTGGTTTGAATTTATCCAATGCTAATGATTGTGACCATTTCCTCACATATCTACTAGCTGCCTGGATGTCTTTTTTGTTGAAATGCCTGTTAATATCCTTTGCCCACTGTTTAATTGGGTTGTCTTTTTCTTGTTGATATTTTGTAGTACCTTGCAGATTATGGAGATTAGATGCTGATCAAATTCATGGCAGCTAAAAATTCTTTGCCAGTCTTTAAGTAGTCTTTTTACTCTTCTGGTGAAGTCTTTGGGTGAACTTAACTGTTTAATTTTTAGGAGTTCTTCATTATCTTTTTTTTTTGGTGTTTCCAGGTTGTTAGTAATATTTTGTAGCCCATTTATGCCATGTATTATGGCTCCCAACATTGTCCCTATTTTTTTCTTCCATAATCTTTATTGTTTTAGATTTTATCTTTAGATCTTTGACCCACTTAGAGTTAGTTTTTGTGCAGGATGTGAGATATGGGTCTTGTTTCATTTTTTGCAGATGGATATCCAGTTGTGCCAACACCATTTGTTAAAGAAACTGTCTTTCCCTCAGTTTACAAACTTTGGTCCATTGTAAAATATCTGCTGCTCATATGTTTTATCTGGATTCTCAGTTATACTCCATTGATTTATGTATCTGTTTTTGTACCAGTAGCAAGCTGTTTCGACTACTGTGGTACTACAATAGAATCTCAAGTCAGGTTATGTGATGCCTCCAACTTTTCTCTTCTTCAGTAATGCTTAACTTATTTGAGGATTTTTCCCTTTCTGTATGAAGTTGGTGATTCGTTTTTCCATCACATTAAAAAATGGCTTAAGCTGTTTTTGATGACAGTTCAGTTATATATTGTAGAGTTACTAAAAATAATTTGGGCCAACAGTTGAAAATAACATCTGTAGATGCAAGTATAAAGCAATGCACAAACCACAGATAACAACCCAGTGAACCAGGATTTCAGAGTTTTCAAACAATTACGAAAAAAAAGAAAGAAAATGTAAAACTTATTTAAAATAAAGCAATCTGCTAGGATTAAAAGAGATGTAACGTATTTTTAAAAGATTAAGTATGTCAATTTATTCATTGTTTGAAATTAGATCGAACATTTTCCACAATAAACAGTTACTACGACAGTTGATTTAGTTTTATGTACAAAGTTAATATTCTGGGCACTGAGTAATCTGGAAGATAATATCTCTTCCCTAAAATGACCTATTAATCTAAACAATGTAGAAAACAGATAGATAAATAATCATACTATAGAGCTATAGAAGACTTTGAGTAAATTTTTAGAGGAAACAAGTAAGTAAACCTGGGATTTTTAGGAATGATTTGATAAGACAGTCAAATTTGTGCTGGACGTTAAATGAGTTTTGGGAAATCTGACCAACAAGAAATAATAGCATGAACAAATTCACAGAGATCTAATAAAATATGGTTTAAAGAAGAGTTAATGCTATTGTGTACGTGCCTTGTAGTACGTACATGTGTGTGTCTGTGTATAGTTTGAATATGTACGTGGTGTATATTTTTAGGTAGGGGATAGCGTGTTACTGGAATAAAATACAGATTTTAGTAAAATTGTGATTTTTTTTAAAGCCATGGTTGTTGTTAGATGCCATCAAGATGACTTTCAACTCACAGCAACCCCAGGTGACAGAATAGAACCACCTCATAGATTTTCCTAGGCCGTAATCTTTATGGGAACAGAAAACGAATTATTCTCCTTCAGAGCCACTAGGTGGGTTCAAACAGCCAACATTATGGTTAGCAGAAGAGTAAAACAAACAAAAAACATTATGCTGAAACAATTAGGGAAATGTTTGAACCATGGATTTTACAGCAACCCCACAGGACAGAGTAAAACTGCCCCATAAAGTTTCCAAAGAGGGCCTGGTAGATTTGAACTTAATAACACTTAACTACTATGTCTCCAGGGTTTCCCCCATCCAATTGTTTTCATAAGCACTACTGTTACAATTTTGTTTTGTTTTTTTACATATTGTTGTTAAAAACAACATAGCAGGCCTACAAAAATACTTCATGTGGAAGGAGTGGTTAGCAAACAAGTGTAGAGGGCACACATTACTTGCATAAAAATATGGCATTTGTTAAACTTGCAAAGTAAGGAACTGACAAGTGTTTAGAAAGTGATAAAGATATCTAACCAATATTTAGAATAATAATTAAATTAAAAATAAATTTAAAAATTAGACGGTTGACATTTGAGGAGGGAATTTGATGTTATTACATGGAGAGAAAGCGAGACCACTCATTTCCTATTGTGTTTCTCTTCCTAGACAAAATATTAAGTTTCAGATTAGAAAGTATAGAATCAACACTGGCAATAGAAAATCAAAGCCAAAGATACATAATATGACTATAGAGATCATAGGAGAGCTCCTGGTTATTCTAGATGTAGTCAAATCTCCTGACCCAATAAGTTATTAATTACACAAGAGGATGCTGAGAGAGCTTAATAATTACATCATTAAATGTGTCAGTAAGGTTTTAGTAATTGTGAAGGTTATGCAAGGGGTCAGAAGAAGAACATAGTCCTGATTTTCAGGAAAAGGAAGGAACAGATTTGTGACATATTTCTTGTTTGTAGTTAAGTTATAATTTAACAAAATGAATTACTAAATAAGGTTTTGATTATTTTGAAATGAGGTCAATGAGCGCTAATCAATAACTTTGATCTTTGACTGGGCTGCTAAAAATACATCAGGGAAATGTAGTAATAGACAATGTATTTGTGTTCAGTTGGAGAATCTAATTATACCTTTTTGGAGAAAATGGAAAGAGCTGAGCTAGATGATAGTACTGTTAGACTGTTCTCTAACTCATGAGCAACTGCAAACAGAATGTTGATTTCTGGTTGAATCAGCCTAGAGTGTACTCAACAATATCACAATGCATATTTCTCTCCTATTAATAATATGATTAGCTCCTAAGGAGATTATTCATGGCATTCAGTTTTCATCTATGTATTACTTTAGGATAGGATGAAGAGTTAATATGTTATAACCAAAGTACATTATTATAGACTAGAATATTAGTTGACTGCAACAATGAAATCTGTTAAAGGTATATGTAATTCCTACAGTTGTATCAGTATGATTTATACACAGTATGACTAAAGAAACTGATATTTTACTTGAAAAATAGGACTTGGTTGTTGGTTGCTCACTTATCTGACTTCAGATTTTTGGAGAATTCTACGAGTAGCAACATAGGAGAATTGATACCAATTAAAAGCCAAAGGTACAGATACTGCCCAATAAGAAGGAAATATCTACCAATTAGAAATGTCCAGGAACAGAATGGGCTACTTTGGATGACTTTGTGTTTAATAACACTGGAGGTAATAAAGCAGAAGCTAGAAAACCATTTGTTATTACTATTGTAAAGGAAATTCAGCCATTTAATGGAGGGATTGTATTAGATAATTGTTAAGGTCAATTCTTACCTCAACTGATTTGACAGCATTTTTTTTTAATGTATGCATTATTTTATTTGAATATCTACCCAAAGTCAAAGTGCCTTGAAATGGATATTCATAATACGTCAGACTGTCCTCATTTTATTCTCATCACTGGCTCCTTACTGTATCTCCACAGTTGTACATTAGCCACACACTGATATAGTCAGGCAAAATCAGTTTCCTGATGTTCTCTAATAGAGGAAAAAATGCTCTATTATGTCTGGAATCTTCTATTTTCATTGTTTATCAGGATATTGTTGTGTGGTACAATGGTTAATTGCTCAGCTATTTTATTTTGCATTATTAGCTTGCACACTGCTGTTTAATAAGACAAAGGCTTACATTTTAACAATTACAGTCCTATTCAAGGAGTTAGAGACACATTTGCATGCTGACAATAAATGAGGGACAAACACTATTTTGTTGAAAACTGAACTGGGAACAGAAACAGTAAGTGTAAATTAAATAATTAGAATCATTACTTCCAGGCTGCTGAGAATTTATTTTCATTGGCAGTAGCTGTTGGCCCTAGTTGATGATCCCTGGAAAAATAATTTTCTATTTTCTAAGACAGATGTTGTCATAATTTACCTTGGCAATCTCTTAATCCTCTGGAAACCACAAGAACAATGCCGTCAGTGAATAATCATGCCTATGTTGATCTCAACTCAACAGTATATTTAACTGATGACTGATGTCCCATCAATGACTATTAGCACATTATAAAGTTAGCAAATGTGTATCTACTTCTCTTCTTTCCAAAATTTGTAAAATATCTTTTGTTGTTCTGATAATCATATGTGATGACTGGAATTGAAACAAGATTTAAAATTGTCAATATTAAATTTTATTGTAATTCATAGATTGTGAGTACTTAGTGTCTTGCTAAAGATTATGACTAGACATTACATGTCTGTTAATACTCCCATTAAACTAAATTCTACATACTGTGGAAGTCAATTCACAAGGGCTATCAGCAGTCACATGTCAGTTTGCAATCTAGCTAAGTATCTCCACCTGATGTACCTAGAATGACCATAATCTGAGTCCAGTTCCTTCACTTGATACAAAGTGTATTGGAAAGTAAAGCACAGTAAAGTTCTCATATAGATCAAATTTCTATTCTCACTGATTTAATATTCTTGTTCAGATTACTTGCCTGGATTCCAACTTCTTGTACTCTGTCTAATTGCTAGGATCTTGATATATTTCACCTTGGCATAAGATCCAACTGCACCAGTTTCAGGTATTGCTTTTCACCCATTTTATTAGTTTTCTATTACTACTACAACAAATTCTCACAAACTTGGTGATTTAAAACAACACAATTTAGTATCTTACAGTTATGTACATCAAATGTTTGAAATGGATTTATTTGAGCTAAAATAAAGCTGTTGTTGGGGCAGCATTCCTATCTGAAGGCTCTAGAGGAGAATCCATTTTTTTCCATGTTCCAGCTTCTAGATGTTTGTCCTTCTTGTTTTATGGCCACCTCCCATATACAAGGCCAGTAATAAGCAGAGTCCTTCCATATAAAGTCACTCTGACCTTCCCTTCATGAGTCGGATCTGACTCAACGGCACTTGGCTTTGGCTTTTCAACCTTCCCTTCTGCTTTCCTCCTTTACTTTTAAAGATCCTTGTGATTACACTGGAACCACCCAGAATGATCAAGGATAATCTATTTTAAATTAAGCTAATTAGGACACTTGGTTCTATCTGAAATCTTAATTACAGTTTCCTATGTAACGTAACATATTCTCAGGTTTAGGGTCTAGGGCATGGACATTTTAGGGGTTGTATTATTCTCTCTACTACAGTTAAAAAATAAATATCTGATTTACACTAATGATCAAGATGGACTTATAAGAACAGAACTTACCTTCCTGACTGAAAGAATTAAACACTGAGAAAAAAGAAAAGACATAATGCTTTTTCAACATTAATCATTAGGTAGTATAGGACAATGATAGTTAAAGGAGAGGTAGCTAATAAGATAAACCTACAATTGTCCAAACTTAATGCCTACAAAGAGTTTGTTGGTTACAATGCAGGGAGTGGCAAACCAAACAAAGCCTGGAGATCTCCATGAGTTGAGTAGTTAGAGCTAAGAGTCTGCAGAGGCTAAAGTGGCTAAAATTCATAAGACAGTCTAACAGAGAGAGTTACACAGAGAAATAGATTTCAAGATAATACGATGGTCTCCTTTGAGTTTTAGCTGAATATGAGGAATCATTTTGGTTCCCCCAAGCCTTAATGGAAAGCTTTACAATATATAGAGAATCTGTAAGAATCCTTAGAAGGATATTTCCTCAGTAGGGAGACAACATTCAATATTACAGACTGCTCTGTCTTGCGAAAGACAAATGAAAAAAAGAAGAAAAAAAAACAACTTAGTCAAAAGGATTAACTCCAGTAATATAATTGAATACAATGAAAAAACTAAAAAATATTTATTTGGAATAAAATAATATCCAGAACTCAAGAGGCAAAGAAAATCACAATGTCTAGACTCCAATAAAAAATCACCAGATACAAAAGAAGCAGGAAAATATAGCCAACTGAAAGAGTAATAAAAAGTAATGTAAAAAATATGAGGACTTTTCTGTGCTTTATTTCCCAATATACTTTGTATCAAGTGAAGGAACTGGACTCAGATTATGGCCATTCCAGTTATACCAGGTGGAGATACTTAGCTAGATTGAAAACTGACATGTGACTGCTAACAGCCCTTGTGAAATGACTTCCATTTTTTTATAGACTTTCTATAAAGTCTCAGAAAGAAAGGCGATAGATAAAAGCATAGGTTAAGTGCTATGGCTGCTGATCAAAAGGTTGACAGTTGGAACCCACCAGGTGCTCCTTGGAAACTCTATGGGGCAGTTCTTCTCTGCCTTATAGAGTTGCTATAAGTTAAAACATCTGATAGGATTACATTCCATATGTGCAAGAAGGTGGAAGAAAGGTTGAATATGTTAAGCAGAGACATGAAATGTACAAAAATAAAACTTCAAGACATGAAAAATCCAATGCCAGAGATTTAAGGAAAGAAAAAACTGAAGGGCAATGCAGTTTAGACACTATAAATGAAAAAAAAAAAAAAAGTAGTAAACTTGAAGCCGGAAGCCAGAACAGCCAGCCAAGCCAAGTGCCATCGAGTCGGATCCGACAGAATAATTGAAACTATAAAAAAATGTAAATTAATTAAAAAACACCTGAACTTTAGGACAATTGAAAGCAGCCTAACCTACATGTTGGAAACACTGGGGATGTAGTGGTTAAGTCCTATGGCTGCTAATCACAAGGTCAGCTGCTTGAATCCACCAGGCACTGCTTGTAAACTTTATGGGTCAGTGCTACTCAGTCCCATAAGGTTTCTGTGAGTTGGAATTGACTCAGTAACAACAGGTTTAGTTTTTGGGTAATGTACATTTCATTAGAGTCCACAAAGAGAGGAAAGTATTTAAAGAAATAATGGCTGGAAATTTTCCAAATTTTGTAAAACTATAAAACTGAAGATCCAAGAACAGTGAATCTCAACCACAGAACACTTAAAGAAAATTACGTTAAAGCTTATCCTCAAATTCTTTAAAAATACAGAATTTTTTTTAAGCTGGAGGGAAAGAATCAATAAATGGCACTAGAAAAATTGGATTTCTCCATGCAGAAAAATGGAATGGTATCCATGCCTTACATCATCCACAAAAACAAATTCACAATGGATTCAGTACACATAACTGCTCAAAACTATAATCTTATGGATCTTTATGCCTATCTAAAGGTATCCTGACTATAGCCTCTAGAGAACATAGGAGGTCTGTAAGTCAAGAGAGCCTAGGCCATGCTGCGGTAAAAAATAACTATCCAAATCTCTGTAGTTTAATTCAATAAAGGTTAATGTCTTGTTCACATAAGAGTCCAATTACAAGTCAACTGGCCCTTCTTCCCTTAGTGACACCATCTGGAATAAACAGCCTCCAAGGTTACTTCAGCAGAAAAAAAGAGAAAAAAGAGAACCACAAGATAACATAGGATCATCTGGAGAACCAGGTCTGGAAATGGCTCTCGTCTCCTCTGCCCACATCCCTTTGGTGAGAAAAATTCAGTTACATATGTTCAACATAAATGCAACAGAGAAATGTGAATGTTTTCTGAGCACTAACAGCCTCTGCCACAGGGAGATACCCCATAAGGTAGGTGGTTGTATGTTTTCATTAACTGGAAACCTGGATTTGCAGCACTGTGAGGTAGTAAATCTTGATCTCCCACAGTCCTTTGCACCACTTAATATAGAGTTGCAGAGAGTGTCTTATTTGCTCCTTAATGCCATGTGGAATTGTAATAGCCAAGTATAGCCAGTACAATCTTGAAGAACAAAGCTAGAAAATTTGCACTATCAGAAATATATTTTTGTTAGATGCCATAAAGTCAGTTCCAACACAGCGATCCTATATAAATAGAAGGAACCACTTGCCTAGTCTTTCTCCATACTCACAGTATTACTATACTTGAGCCCAGTGCTGCAGCCACTGTGTCAGTCTATCTCATTGAGGGTCTTCCTCCCTTTTGCTGACCCTCTACATTACCGAGCATAATGTCCTCTTGAGGGGCTGATGGCTCCTGATAACATGTCCAAAGTATATGACATAAAGTATCACTATCCTTGCCTCTAGGGAGCATTTCTGTTGTATGTCTTCAAAGACAGATTTCATCTTTCTAGTAGCCCATGTTTATATTCAATATTCTTCTCAACTACTGTAATTCAAAGGCATCAGTTCTTCTGAGGGCTTCCTTATTCTTTGTCCAGCTTTCCATGCACATCAGATGACATGGCTTGGGTCAGGCGTATCTTAGTCCTGAAGGTGACATAGAGTCTGCTGTTAATCAAAAGGTTGGCAGTTCAAATCCACCAGCTGCTTCTTGGAAACCCTATGAAACAGTTATATTCAGTCCTATATGGTTGCTGTGAGTAAAAACTGACTCAATGGCAACAAGTTATGGTTTTTGTTTTTTGCAGCAGATTTGTCCAGTGCAATACGTTGTTTGATTCTTGATTCCTACTTCCATGTGTGCTGACTGTAGATCAAAGTAAAATGAAATTTTTGACAACTGCAATATTTTCTGTTTATCATGGTGTTGCTTGTATTGGTCCAGTTCTGAGGACTTTTGTTTTCTTGATACTGAGGGGCAGTCCATACTGAAGACTGTGGTCTTTGATCTTCATCAGTTAAGTGCCTCTGCTTTGCTTTCAGCAAGCAGGATTACATCATCAGCATATCTCAAATTGTTAATAAATCCTCCACCAATCCTGATCCCACATTCTACTTCTTATAGTCCAGCTTCGTACATTATTTGCTCAACATACAGATTGAGTAAATATGCTGAACGGATGCAACCCGGAAATACACCTTCCCTGATTTTAAGCCATACAATATCCCCTTTTGTACAGGTTCTTCATGAGCACCATTAACTTCATCCATAATTGTTACGATTTACACAGTCATATCTCTTTGCATAGTCAATAAAACAAAGGTAAACTTCTTTGTGGTATTCTCTGCTTTCAGCCAAGATCTCAATGACATCAATGACGGTACCCCACTTTCCACATCTTCTTCTGAATCCAGCTTGAATTTCTAACAGTTCTCTGTCGCTGTACTCTTGCAACCATTTTTAATTATCTTCAGCATTTTACTTGCATGCGAAATCAATGATGTTGTTGTTGTTAGGTGTCGTTGAGTCGGTTCTGACTCATAGTGACCCTATGAACAACAGAACGAAACATTGGCTAGTTTTGTGCCATGTCCACAATCGTTTTTATGCGTAAACTCATTGTTGCGGCCACTATGTCAATCTATCTCTGTCGGAGATCTGAGAGTTCCCCGACAAACATGGGTGGAGGAGGCTTGATGCCGAGCACTTTAGGAAAGAATAGACATGAGATGGTTTGGGAGTCAGGGAGCTAACTGCTATCTGAGCCGAGAGCCCAGAGCAAAGTTTTATTACAGCATTTATACTCTTTTGGTAACTGGGCATACAAGGAACTATAACATACAGTAACTAAGTCAGTTGGGCACAGTTTCGGTCATACATTGTTCTACATGTTTGGGCCAAGGGCTTGGAAGTATTCCCAGACTGCTTCTAGGTTACAGTACACAAACAGTACAAGAGGTTGTACAGAGTTGAAGTAACAGTTCAGCATCCAAGATGGCTGAACTTATGTCAAGAGAGTTTAACATGATTTCCCATACATCTCAATGAGGGTCTTCCTCTTTTTCGCTGACCCTCCACTCTACCAAGCATCATGTCCTCCAGGGACTGATCTTTCCTGACAACATGTCCAAAGTATGTCAGATGCAGTCTTGCCATCTTTGCTTCCAAAGGACCACTCTGGTTGTACTTCTTCCAGAATATATCTGTTTGTTCTTTTGGCGGTCCATGGTACATTCAACATTCTTCTGCAACACCACAATTCAAAGGCATTAATTTTTCTTCTGTCTTCTTTGTTCATCATCCAGCTTTTGCATGCATGCGATGTGACTGAAAATAGCATGGCTTGGGTTAGGCCCATTTTAGTCTTCAAGGTGACATCCTTACTTTTGCATACTTTGAAGAGGTCTTTTGCAGCAGATTTTCCTAATGCAATGCATCTTTTGATTTCATGACTGCTGCTTCTAAGGGCATTAATTGTGGACCCAAGTAAAACAAAATCCTTGATAACTTCAATCTTTTCTCCATTTATGACGATGTTGCTTACTGGTCCCATTGTGAGGATTTCTGTTTTCCTGATGTTGAGGTGCAGTCCATACTGAAAGCTGTGGTCCTTGATCTTCATCGGCAGGTGTCTCAAATCTTCTTCATTTCCAGCAAGTAAGGTGGTGGTGTCTGCATAATGCAGGTTGTTAATGAGTCATCCTCCAATCCTGATGCCTCGTTCTTTTCTGTATAATCCAGTTTCTTGGATTATTTGCTCAGCATACAGATTAAAAAGGTTTGGTGAAAGTATACAACCCTTACGCACACCCTTCCTGACTTTAAATCATGCAGTGTCCCCTTGTTCTGTTCGCACTACCATCTGTTGATCCATATACAGATTCCTTAAGAGCACGCATCAATGATAGTGTTTGATAATTTCTCCATTCTGTCGGATCACCTATCTTTCAAATGGGTACATAATGAATGTCTTCCAGTTACTTGGCTGGTAGTTCTCTTCCAAATTTCTTGCCATAGGTGAGTGAGTGCTTCTGCTGTTGCTTCCATTTGTTGAAACATTTCAATTTGTATTCTGTCAATACCTGCAGCCTTGTTCTTTGCCAGTGCCTAAGTATAGGTTGGACTTCTTCCTTCAGGAGCATCAGTTCTTGATCATATACTACTTCCTGAAATGACTGAACATCAACCACTTCTTTTTGGTACAGTGACTGTATTTCTTCTAATA
This sequence comes from Heterohyrax brucei, assembly GCA_028571685.1. Lineage (NCBI taxonomy): Eukaryota > Metazoa > Chordata > Mammalia > Hyracoidea > Procaviidae > Heterohyrax > Heterohyrax brucei. Next base: position 172,150,542 of record CM053166.1, on the reverse strand, counting down.
ATTCTGGGGTCATTCATTATTTTGCCCATAAAACAAACAAACAAAATTGCTTTCAAGTCAATTTTGACTCATAGTAACCCTATAGGACAGAAGAGAACTGCCCCACAGAGTTTCCAAGAAGTGTCTGGTGGATTTGAACTGCCAATCTTTTGGTTAGCAGCTGTACCAATTAACCACTATGATACTAAAGTTTCCATTTTGCCCATAGAATCTCCAATGTTGTGACTGAAGCCTTGAAAGATTTCATTTTTTTTTTCAGCTTGAGAAATGCTGAATGTGTTTTTTCCTTTAAATTTTCTAACTCCAGGTCTTTGCACATTTCATTATACTCCTTTACTTTGTCTTCTCAAGCCACTCTTTGAAATCATCTGTTTGGTTGTTTTACATGGTTACTTGTTCCAATCATTTTAGCCATTCTACATTCAGGAGCAAGTTTCATAACCTCCTCTGACATTCTTTTCTGTCTTTTTAATGACTTTTTGCATTCTGCATACATGATGTCCTTGATGTCATCCTACAGCTCATCTGGTCTTCCATCACTAGTGTTCAATATGTCAAATCTATTCTTGAGATGGTCTGTACATTCAGATGGGATACACTCAAGGTTGCACTTTGGCTGTCGTGTACTTGTTTTAATTTTCTTCTGTTTCAACTCGAACTTGTGTATGAGCAACTGGTGGTATATACTCTATGGTAACTCCTGGCCTTGTTCTGAGTTATGATACTGAGCTTCTCCATTGTCTCTTTCCACAGATGTAGTTGATTTAAATCCTGTGTATCCCCTCTGGTAAGGCTCATGTATATATTTGCTGTTTATCTTGTCAGAAAAATGTATTTACAGTAAACAAGTTGTTAGTCTTGCAAAAAGTCTACCATGAAATCCCCAGTGTCATTTCAAATCACCAAAGTCTAATTCTTAAACTATTCTTCTTTCTTCCTTGTGTGTAACTGTCACATTCCAGTCACCAATAATTATTGATGCATTTTGATTGCATTTTTAAATCAATTTCAGACCGTAGAAGTTGGTATAAATCTTCAATTTTTTTAACATGTTTGGAATTAAGTGGTTGGTGCATAAATTTGAATAATAGACATATTATCTTGTCTTCTCTGTAGCTATGTAGATATTATCCTATTACTGATAGCATTGCATTTCAGGATAGATCTTGAAACACTCTTTTTCACATGAATGTGACACTGTTCCTCTTCAATTTGCCATTCCCTGCATAGTAGACCATTTGAACACCTGATTTAGAATAGAGAACACGAGTCCATTTCAGTTCACTAATGCCTAGGATTTTGTTTTTTATGAATTGCATTTCATTTTTGATAACTTCTGATTTTCCTAGAGTCATACTTCACACATTCCAAATTCTGATTATTAATGGGTGTCTGCAGCTGTTTCTTCTCAATTTTGAGTTATGCCACATCAGCAAATGGGGTCCCAAAAGCTTTAGTTCCAAGCGGCAGCTTTTACCCAGTTGTAGTATTTGAGCATCTTCCAACTCAAAAGGCTTATCCTCCAGCACTCTGTCACACAATGTTCCATTGCTATTCATAAAATTTGAACTGGCCTATTTTTGTTTTAGCAGTGAATCATCAGATTCTTCTTCCTAGTCTGTCTTATTCTTGAAGCTCTGCCTAAGTCTGTCCAACATGGTTGACCTTGTTAGTGTTTGAAATACTGGTGGCATAGCTTCCGGGATTTCAGCAACATGAAAACCTCTGTAGTACCATAAACTGACAGATGAGTGGTAGATTTTAATTGGTACTCTGTACTTGGCATAGCATAGTGGGTTAAGTGCTACATCTGCTAACCAAAATTTTGGCGGTTCAAATCTGCCAGGTGCTCCTTGGAAACTCTACGGGGCAGTTCTACCCTGACCTCTAGGTCCTCTATAAGTTGGACCCCACTTGACAGCAGTGGGTTTTGTTTTGGGTTTTGTACTTGACATAAATTATGAGTAGGTTTTGAAAAAATTCACTATTACACTACTAGCTAGTTTGATTACTGATCTCTCCATTTCTTTGGGAGACTCTGCCAAAAGCAGACAAGTTCCTTTCTATCCTAATTGATATTGTAACATATGTTCATAGAGTAACACAGACTCAACTGTTATCTGTCAGGGAAGTCAGGTGCACATTTCCATCGGCCATGCCTTATTGTTTGCTGAATGCTTCATACTTGAAGATGACTTAGTGCATTTTTGGCTGAGGGAAACAACCTGAAAAAATAAATAGAACTATGGCAACTACAGCTGCTGGATTTGTGTAATTTGCATCAGTATCATTATTCCTCCTTTCTTATATGATAGACTTACGAAGGTGACAGGGTTTGGGGACTCAGAGATCTTTGCTGTTGTTGTTGTTACCTTAATTCCAAGTAAATTGCTAATTGTACATGGTGATATTTGCTAGAAATTTCACTACTATACTTGTGATGAGAGTTTTATCCTTAGGTTCAGAAATTTTCATACGAGTTTCAGAAGTTCTCAACAGCCAATAAAAACAATATGATCAATTTGAAAACAGTAACTCCATGTGTCTATCTCTTCCTCAATGTACAGTTTAGTTTAATACAAAATTTCACAGTCCTGGAAAGACTGACCAGAAGAAGCATGTGTTGTATAATTCTGGTGTTTTCTTTCCTCCCTTCCTCCCTCCCTCCCTCCCTCCCTCCCTGCCTTTTCCCCTTCCTCCTTCCCTCCCTGCCTTCCTACATTCCCTTCTTCCTTCATCCCTCCCTTCCTTCTTTCCTCCCTCCCCTCCTTCCCTTTCTTCTTGTATAGCTTTTTTTTTGTTTGTTACTTTTGCCATTTTATCCTGGACAGTTTTAAAAATATATACAAGCTCCATTTAAAAAAAAAAAAAGCAGATATATCCCTCTGGAAACCAAGACCAGAATTGACAATCAAACAGAGCCTTCTGATCACCTAATCAGCCTCAGGACACGGCACAGAGCTGTTAATTGGGACTTCATACCACTCAGCGAAAAACCTGCTCTCTTTCGATGACTCCCGCTCCTGGCTAGCCCCGGCTCTCACGGACAGAAGGTAAATGCACCATTTTGAATTTTCCCTCTGTCTTGCCTGGTAGCTGGACTCAGATGCACTGCTGGGGGGATAGGCAGGCGAAATTCCCATATTCTGAGAGCGAGGCTCGGGACTCTGTTAATCTAGACACTTTGAGCCTTTCGTTTTGTAGCTGCCTCAACAGGGTTTGTGCAGAGCTCCGCGGTCAGGGCGCCGGACGCCATGTTGGTACCGAGATTTTAGCGGGACCTCGTTTTTAGCCTGGGAGCCAGCGCCTGCAAACGGGACAGCGCTTCTCCGACAGAAAAGTAGTGACTTTACACAGTGCTGCCTACGTTGGGGGCCCTGCAACAGAAACAGAGGAATCACTACCTCTTGGCACCTTTAGCCCCTCTGTCCGATACCTGCATGGAGGATGCCATCTTGGATACGGTGGCCGCAGCTGGCCCTAATTCTTAGCTTGGGAGCCAGAGCCTGCCCACAGGACAGTGCTTTTCTATCACAAAACCAGTACTCGACGCAGGGTTGGCTAAGGCTAGGCCCTGTCAGCAGAGGCCACCAGGGCAGTAGCATTGCTGTATTCTGAACTAGTTTGTTATCATCTGGGGTTGGATATAGCGGTGCTTACTTTGTCAGATGAGAAGAGGGACCTCTACACCTGAAAACCTAACTGACTTGTGAACTGGTGAGATACCTTTTGCTTTACATTTGAAGACAGCCTAGAGAAACATTTGCAATCCATCCGCACAGTACCTCTTCCAGCCTCTATATACTCACATGGGACACAAAAAGCAACGGACAATTGAGGCATACAAGCAATCACTCATGGCTTCAGAAGGCTTCCAAACAAAGCAACCAAGGAGTTTTCCAGATGAAGAAACTTTTATGAAAGCATCAGGAAGTGAATACAAATTGATTATATACAGAGCCCTTCTAGACCTTGTACAAAATGCAGCAGAACAAAATGAAAAATTAAGCAAGTTGTTCGATCTGACGGAACACCAGTACTCTGAAATCCAACAGATCAAGAAGAAAATCATAGACATAGAAACTTCCATGCAAAGCCAAGAAAACAGAATGGAACAAATGGAAAAAAGAATTTCTGACTTGGAAGACAGAGCTACAGAGGCCAGCATCTATGAGCACAAATCAGAAAAAAGGAACAAGAAAAATGAAGAAACATTAAGAAGCATGTGGGACTCTATTAAGAGGAACAACCTTCGATTAATTGGAGTCTCTGAACAGGGTGAGACATCTGAGAACACAGAGAGTATTGTTGCTGAGCTGCTGAAAGAAAACTTCCCAGAAATCATGAAGGAAGAGAATATAGACATCTCAGAAGCATATCGTATGCCACCCAATATAGATCTCAAAAGAAAGACTCCAAGACATATTATAATCAAGCTTAACAAAATGAAACATAAGCAGCAACTCTTAAAGGCAGCGAGACCCAAGGCAAAGCAAAGCTAACATTCAGAGGGAAACCCTGTAGGATCTCATCAGATTTCTCAGCAGAAACCATGCTGGCACGGAGACAGTGGCACAACACATCCAAAGTCTTGAAGGAAAAGAACTTCCAACCAAGAATTCTATATCCTGCAAAACTATCTTTCAAATACAAAAATGAAATTAAGACATTCCTAGATAAACAGAAACTCAGAGACTTTGTAAAACCCAAACCCAAACTACAAGAAATACTGAAAGAAGTTCCTGGCTTTGGGTTAGAAGAATGAAACCACTAACTTTACATTTTAGAACGACACACTACTCAATACTCTATTCATTTAGGGAAGGCTCCAAAGTAAATCACAGCTTTGATATGGAAAGAAGCAATCCAGTGATCATCATGAAAACTATGGTGTCATCATAATAAAAAAGGGATGTACTACAGTCGTTACAGTCCTTCCAGATGGAGAGGAAGATGACCAGACTGGTAGTAATTAAGATTGGGTTTATAAATAGTTTATTAAGGGGAATCATAGGGGCAGCATTAAGGCACCACAAAGATGTATCATACCATTTCAAGAAATCTAACACACAAGTCTCAACAACCACAAAACCTGCTCTGAAGAAGGTGAAAAATCAACTCACAAAAAAGAGTGTCCCACAAGAGACTAATAAGAACAACAGAGAAAACATCGACATAAAAATAAACACATCACAATGGCAGCACTGAACACATACCTATCAATAATTACATTGAATATGAATGGACTGAATGCTCCAGTGAAGAGACACCGAGTGTCATCTTGGATCAAAAGACATGACCCATCCATATGTTGTCTACAAGAAACTTACTTGAGACCTAAAGACAGGAACAAACTGAAAATTAAAGGATGGAAGAATATATATCAAGCTAAGAATGAACAAAGAAGAGCAGGGCTGGCAATTCTAATCTCGGACAAAATCAATTTTAATGTCAAATCCACCATCATGGACAAAGATGGACACTATTTATTGCTGAAAGGTTCAGTACACAAGCAAGACTTAACTATATTAAATATTTATGCACCTAATGTCAGAGCACCTAAATACGTCGAAGAAACACTGACTATACTCAAAAGAGAGTTAGATGACTCCACAATAATAGTGGGAGAATTTAACACTCCACTCTCATTACTAGACAGATCATCTAGAAAAAAGCTCAGTAAAGATACAGAAGACCTCATTGACACAATTAACCAACTAAACCTCATTGATATATACAGAACTTTCCACCCATCAGCAGACAACTACACCTTCTTCTCCAGTGCACATGGAACATTCTCCAGAATTGACGACATGATAGGCCATAATGCAATGCTCAACAAAACCCATACCACGGAATTACTGCAAAGCATCTTCTCAGATCATAAAGCCATAAAAGTTGAAATCAATAGCAGAAAAAAACATAGATAGAAAGTGGAACTCTTGGAAACTGAACAACATCTTGCTCAAAAAAACATGGGTTATAGAGGAAATCAAGGATGAATTAAAGAAATTCATGGATTCCAATGAGAACGAAAAAATTTCCTACCAGAACATATGGGTACAGCTAAAGCAGTGCTCAGAGGTCTGTTTATCACCATAAATGCACACATCTGGAAGAAAGAAAGAAACCAAATCAAGGAACTAACTCTACAGCTTGAACAACTAGAAAGAGAACAACAGAGGAATCCCTCAGGCACCAGAAGAAATGAGGTCATAAAGATTAGGGCAGAGCTAAGTGAATTAGAGAATAGAAAAACAATTGAAAAAATTGAAAAGACCAAAAGCTGCTTTTTGAAAAGATCAACAAAATTGATAAACCACTGGCTAAACTTACTAAAGAAAAGCAGGAAAGGAAACAAATAACCCAAATTAGAAATGAGAGGGGAGTTGTCACCACAGATGCAACAGAAATCAAAAATATCATAACAGAATCATATGAAAGACTGTACTCTAACAAATTTGAAAACCTACGGGAAATGGACCAATTCCTTGACTCATACCACCTACCCAAATAATCACAACGTGAAGCAGAACAACTTAATGAACCCATCACAAAGGAAGAGATTGAAAAGGTCATCAAAACACTGCCAACGAAAAAAAAGTCTGGGACCAGATGGCTTCACGGCAGAATTCTACCAAGCATTTAGAGAAGAGTTATCCCCAATACTACTGAGACTATTTCACAGTATAGAAAGGGATGGAGTACTCCCAAACTCATTCTATGAAGCCAGCATAACCCTGATACCTAAGCCAGGGAAAGATCCAACAAAGACAGAGAACTACAGACCAATATCACTCATGAACCCAGATGCAAAAATCTTCAACAAAATTCTTGCCAACAGAATACAACATATCAAGAAAATAATCCATCATCACCAAGTGGGATTCATAACAGAGATGCAAGGCTGGTTCAACATCAGGAAAGCAATTAATGTGATTAACCACATAAATAACACAAAAGACAAGGATCACCTGATTTTGTCCATTGATGCAGAAAAGGCATTTGATAAAGTCCAACACCCATTCATGCAAAACTCTTAGCAAATTGGGCACAGACAGCAAATTTCTCAACACAATAAGGGCCATTTATACAAAGCCAATTGCCCACATCATCCTGAATGGAGAGAGACTGAACGACTTTCCCTTGAGATCAGGAACTAGACAAGGATGCCCACTGTCACCTCTCCTATTCAAAATTATCCTGGAAGTTCTAGTCAGAGCAATTAGACAAGACGAAGAAATAAAGGGCATCTGCATCGGCAAAGAGGAAGTTAAAATCTCCCTGTTCGCAGATGATATGATTGTATATGCAGAGAACCCCAAGGAATCTATAAGTAAGCTACTCAAACTGATAGAAGAGTTCAGCAAAGTCTCAGGATACAAGACAAATATAAGTAAATCAATAGGATTCCTTTATACCAACAACGAGACTGTTAAGGAGGAAATTATCAAATCAATACCATTTACGATAGCCCCTAAGAATATAAAGTACCTAGGAATTAATCTAACCAGAGAAACAACAGATTTTTACAAAGGGAACTACAAGAAACTAAGAGAGACTCAGATAAATGACAAAACCTACCCTGCTCATGGATAGGAAGAATTAACATTGTTAAAATGTCTATTTTACCCAAAGCAATCTATTTATATAATGCAATCCCAATACAAGTTCCAGCATCATTTTTTAATGAGATGGAGAAACAAATCACCAATTTTATTTGGAAAGGGAAGAAGCCCCAGATTAGTAAGGTACTACTAAATAAGAAGAACACACTGGGAGGCCTCTCATTACCCGACCACTGCCACAGTGGTCAAAACAGCCTGGTATTGGTACAAGAACAGACAGATGGATCAATGGAACAGAATTGAGACCCCAGAGATGGCACCATCTGCCTATGAACAGTTGATATTCGACAAAGGCCCTAAGACATTAAACTGGGGTAAAAACAGTATCTTCAACAAATGGTGCTCGCAAAATTGGTCATCCATCTGCAATAAACTGAATCAAGATCCATATCTTACACCTTACACAAAAACCAACTCCAACTGGATAAAAGACCTAAATATCAAACCTAAAACGATACAGCCCATACAAGAAAAGGTAGGAACAACAATGGAAGTTTTAATACACAATGAGGACAGACTCCAAATTCTGTCAAAGAAACCTCAATCAACAGAAGAGAAAATAAATAAATGGAAACTATTAAGAATCAAACACTTTTGCTCATCCAAAGACTTTATTAATAGAATTAAAAGAACACCCACAGAATGGGAAAAAATAGTTGGAAAATCTATGTCAGACCGACGCCTGATCTCCGTAATCTATAAGATACTACAAAATGTCAATAAGAAGATAAACCATCCAATTAAGTGATGGGCAAAGGAGATGGACAGATACTTCACTAAAGAGGAGATCCAGGCAGCCAAAAAACACATGCGGACATGTTCACGATCTTTACTTATTAAAGAAATTCTAATCAAGGCAACAATGAGATACCATCTCACCCCAGCAAGATTGGCCATGATCCAGAAAACACAAGACAACAAATGCTGGAGAGGCTGTGGAGAAAGTGGAACCCTCCTACATTGTTGGTGGGGTTGCAAAATGGTCTAGCCTCTTTGGAAGGTAATCGGGCGCTTCCTTAAAAAAATGGATATTGATATACCATTTAACCCAGTAATTCCACTACTTGGAATATATCCTACAGATTCAAGGCCTTTCACACCAACGGACACATGCACCAAAATGTTTATCGCAGCACAGTCGACGATAGCAAAAAGATGGAATCAATCCAGATGCCCAAGAATAGAAGAATGGATAGGTAAACTATGGTACATAGTGCTCAATGGAGCACTACGCAATGATAAAGAATAACGATGATTCCAGGAAACATTTCCTAACCTGGTTCCAACTGGAAGACATCATGTTGAGTGAAAGTAGTCAGCGACAAAGGGACAAATACTGTATTGAGACCTCTACAATAAGATCTCAAAAACAGACTTGTGTATAGAAGAAAAGACTCTTTGACAGCTGCAAGGGAGGGGCGGGAAGGAGGGTGAGGGGCGAGGGCTTAGTTTAAATAGTTACTAGAAATCTAGTTGGGAGAAAGTGGTGATAGCACACATTAGAAACAAGAACAACATTAAGTGGACTTCAGCATAACCTGAGTACTCCTTCCATCTTAACTCAATACTGCAAGCATAGAGTAGCTGAGGCGGGGGGCGGGTGACCATGCTCTTAGGCAAATTCCAGGCCAGTTGGCACAACTAGCATTTTGCTAAGAGAGCTCTCTGCACCCCACATTGGTGAGTGGCGTCTGGGGTCTTAAAAGCTGCCAAGCTGCCATCTGAGGATACAGCAAATGGTCCCAACTCAGCAGGAACAGATTCTCACTGAGGACCAAAATGACATGCAGTAAAGACAACCGAAAAGACAGAGAGACGCACAAGAGTGGGTGCCTACATCGACTTCGGACCAGAAGAACCGGATGATGCCCAGCCACCACCAGTGATAGCCACGATGGAGCTCACAGAGAGGAGTCTCACTGGCAACACAAGAAAAAAAGGGGTGCATCCTGAGATCTCCACTAAAAGACCTCAATTGATGGTCCAGCAGTTTTGGGGTTCCACTGAGAGCATGGCCCCTGGCCCTGATGCTTCCCTTTTCCGTAAGTTATAACAAAGGTCCACTCTTTGGACCAGAATGGATTGGACTTGGCAATGCAGAGTGACCATATATTGGAAGCGCTTTATAGTTCTATACATCTATAGGATATCATCTTGCTGACCTCTGGCTGGAGGAAGGGGAGTGGATGGAGAAGAGGGGAAAGGAGGCTGTTGGGAGGATGAGACAGGTATGGAGCAGAGAGGAATAGTGTGCAGTCACCGGACAGGGAGAGCAGTGGAAGCTGCATATAGGTGTGCATGTAAATTTATACGTGAATGTACATTTTCACTCAGTTATGTTAAATAATAAATAAATAAATAAATAAATTTTCCTTGTAAAAACCAAAAAAATAAAGCACCCCATTGCCATCAAGCTGATCCTAACTTGCAGGGATCATAGGTTTTCAAAGAGCAGCTGGCGGATTCAAACTGACAACCTTTTGTTTACAGAAAAGCTCTTAACCATTGAGCCCCCGGACTCTTATGTGTTCAATAACTACTTTAAATAGACAAATGATGACTAAATTTCCTCATTTTTACAAATTCTGATCTCAAAGGTCTTTTGCAGTTCCAAAGTACTAGATATGACAACTGTCATTTGAAGGATATGTTTTCCATTTATTATTGAATGTTCTGCATTATTATTGCTATAAGTCACCCAAACTTTCAGTTACTTCTGTCTACAGGAAAAAAAATGCATGGGTGAGAGGCAGAGTTGACTGGATTTTTCAATTTTCACTTTTCAACAGGCTGTGTTTACATCGTACTGATATTCTAGGAAGGAAAGATTAGTAAAAATAATTGTCTCAGATGATTCTGGCCCCAGAACTGAAATTATTTATATGATATATACTTAGTACACAAGTAGTATGTAATATGTGTTGATGGATGACAAATTTGAAAATACAGATAAACAAAAAATTAAATGAAGTAGGAAAATTATATTTTAATCCTACCATCCTGGGATAGGAAACCCTGGTAGTGTAGTGGTTAAGTGCTATGTCTACTAACCAAAAGGTCAGCAGTTCATATCTGCCAGGTGTTCCTCGGAAACCCTATGGGGCAGTTCTACTCTGTCCTATAGGGTCTTCATAGGTTGGAATCGACTCAACAGCAGAAGTTTTTTTTAATCCAGGAATAAGCACTGTTGTTTCATATTTTTTCTAATCTTTGTCTCTCTTTCACCACCCTCTTCTACATGCATACCGTGTATCCAGTTTTGATTCCTGATTATTTATTTCAACATTATATTGTGGCATTTTTCATGTTAATTAAATATCATTTTTATGTGTCTTCCATAAATATTAGATTGATGTCACAATTTGCTTAAGTAATCATCTCCTATTTTTAATGTTTTAGTTTCTCCCTGATGTTTTTTCAAGTGACAAAGCTGTAATGGATATTTTGAGAAAGCTAGTGAAATTATTCTGATATTCACTCCCTTGCTGTAAACCACTGTCATGTAGAATCTATGTATAAAATATGAAGTATATATACACATATATATGTAGTGTGTGTGTGTGTGTGTGTGTGTGTGTGTGTATGTGATGGATTTAATTGTGTTCCTTAAAAATGTATGTAGCAGTTTGGCTGGGCCATGATGCCTGATATTAGGTGATGTTCCTCTGTGTCATAAATTCTGCCTCTACGATGTTAATGAGGGAGAACGGGTGGCAGTTTTGTTGGTTGGGCAGGACTTTATCTGTATCACTGTACTGTGCTTTGAGGCAGTCTTCTGGGACATAAAGGAAATGGAAACAACCAGAGAGTTGGGGACCTCATACCACTGAGACGGAAACTGTGCGAGGAGTGGAGCACATCCTTTAGAAAAATCCTGGGGTCCCTGCACCTCAGAAGCTCCCAGTCCAGTGGAAGGTTAACGATGAGAACCTTCCTCCAGAGCCAACAGAGAAAGCCTTCCCCTGGAGCTGATACCCTGAATTTGGACTTATAGCCTCCTAGATTGCGACAGAATACAATTTCTCTTTTTAAGGCCATCTACTTGCGGTATCTCTGTTATAGCAGCACTATGTGCCTAAGACTATGTATGTATGTGTGTGTGTGTGTGTGTATATGTATGTATATATATATATATATATATATATGCATATATATCTATGGAAACCCTAGTGGTGTAGTGGTTCAGTGCTAACCCAAAATTTGGCAGTTCATATTTGCCAGGCATTCCTTGGAAACTCTATGGGACAGTTCTATTCTATTCTGTAGAGTCACAACGAGTTGGAATCATTCTATTCTGTTCCACAGGGTCACTACAAGTTGCAATCACTCGACAAATGGCAGTGGGTTATATCATGTATATGGTTACATATATATATTTCATTGTTTCATTGCTATATTATTATTTATACTAACATATTGGAGTGAACAGTGATTCTTTTTCATTTCAATTTAGTATGCTCTATTTATGATATACTACTCAACTTTGTCCTTTTTTGTAATTACTGTTTTGTTCAGGTACTCTTTATGCTTATATTTATGCTGGTATGACAATTTTTATTATAGTTTTATACCAATTGTATTTATATTGTATAGGCAATTATAATTGTTGATGTATACATTGCAGCAGGAAAAATACTTGATGAGTAATAGTTGATGAATATAATATGTTATAGTCAAGATGGACAATGTCTTGACAGACACACTGATAGTCTGAAAATACTTTAATTCATTTGATATGACATTTTTACTGATGGTCACTGTACTGGTGTGCAACCTGTTCCAGAGCTCTCAATTAAGAATTGCAAGCAAGAAGAGTTCCTCTAGATGCAGAAATGCAATCCTCCAGAGATAACTCTGGCAGTGAATTAAAATCCAGTGAGTCAAGAACGTAATATTTATTTCCTACTTAAGCTAAGAGAAACTGTGATGGCAAAGTGGTTAATAGCTACAGCTGTTATCCAAAAGGTCAGCAGTTTGAATCTGCCAGATGTTCCTCAGAAACCTTACAGGGCAGTTATATTCTGTCCTACTGCGTTGCTATGGGTCAGAATCAACTTGATGGCAATGGGTTGTTTTTACTTTTTAGTCCAGCTAAGGGTAATTTGAGAAGTTAGAACTCTTGAAATACTTTGATATGTGTTTCTTTTTCTTGTCTTTGGAATGTAACAAATGTTATTAATATTCTTTAATTTAATTCAAAAGTATGATATGAAAGACACTCAAAAGGATCAGATGAAATGCATTCTTTTCAACACTGCCATTCTATCATTAACAATGGAACATCAGGATAGGGATAATACAAATCAGAAAAAGAATATCATTACATTACTCCACTAAGCAAAACTACATAGAAACTAAGTAATTGGATTTTTTTCTGTTTTCTGAATGTGACAAAAGAACCCACTATCTAATGAGATATGAGCTTATTTTCTTTATCCAAAAGAACAAATCTGAACTATGTTGTGACCCCAACTTTTTAAAACTAACAAGTATGCCCTAAGCCTAATTACAACATATAAATTTATTTTAAATGTATTTTTGTCTTTTGGAACCAAATGAGTGTTCAATGGAGAGAGAGAGAGGAGGAGAAGGAGAAGGAGAAAGAGGAGCAGGAGGAGGAGGAGGAGGAAAAAGAAGGAAAAAAATCAGAGAAGGTTTTCTTTCCTCTAGACAAATTGGAGAAATGTAAGTAATGAGCTATCTTTTCTAGATGGTAGTACATAAGCTTTTTACATTGATTTATTTAAAGTGTGAAATTTGCTGTGCTGTAAACCTTGCACAGTTTGAGATCTTTAATGCTTTGCTCCAATCTCAAGGATTGCTCAGTTCTTATAGTTCATTAGGGGTTTAATACTAATAAAACAAATTCATGCATACAAAAATAAACTGATCAGAGACACCCAAGTAGACAGATTATACAAGCACATCATTTTGACAAATCATATAAATTATATACATGTTTAAAGACATATTGAGAAATAAAATTATAATTAAAAGAATTTAAGATAACTACGTATGGTGAACACACAAGGTGGCTGAGTAGTTTAAGGCGATGAGTGCTAATCCATTGTGCTCTGTCATTCCATCCTTTCACCACTGTGTCATGGAAGTGAAAGTTTTTGGAAACCCTGGATGCTAAACTAAAGGTCAGCAGTTGGAATCTGCCAAGTGCTCCTTAGAGCAGTTCTACTCTGTCCTATAGGGTCACTATTAGTTGGAATTGATTTGATGGCAGTGAGTCAACTACATACGATCTCATGAAGTATTCCAGTAATTTTTTTGAAAATAGACAACAGCATTAAAAAAAATATTTTTTAAATGTTTGGCTTTAGATCCTGGTCTAATGAAATTCAGCTGCTCATTATGTCATGTTTCTTTTAAGATAAATGCCTATAAGAGAAAGCCACCTCTACTGAATAGACTTTAAAATTAAAGAAAAAGGACATTGGTGTTTATAGGACAGCTACTATTTCTCCTCCATTCCACAGTTCTCATTGCTACTGGAGTTCCTCCTAAAACTAACTTTGATCATGTGTTCCAATACTAACTACTTTGTTAACTCCTAATTGCCTAGAGAGTAAAGTTCAAATTCATTCCGATAGTATCCCATTTAGACTCCTATGTCGTCAAATGTTTCAGTCCATTTATTTGCATGCATAGATGTCCTTACTGTTTGTCCAAAATTCTCTTCCTCCTCATTAGCCTCAATCAAATTCCAAGTACCTCCTAATATTTCCCTTCATCTGTTAAAGTTTATCAGCTCCCTGATGCAGAACTAAAATCTTGCCTGGGCTACCACAGCATTTTGTCTAAATCTCTATGTTGAATTCATCATAATCTAACATTGCTATAATCTGACAAATTCATGCCTGACACTTGCTAATAGATTGTGAACACATTGGGAAATGGACCATAGTTTATTCATCTTTATGAGGCTACAAATGTAGATTGTTGTACATAAAAGGAAATTATCAAGTTAAACTGTAAAATTTATAATACTGTCAATTCTCGTTATAATATGACTTATTATAGTATGGGATAAAATGAAACAATCCTGTACCTAATGCAGAGAACTTTAGTTTTAAATACTTTTTTTTTTAAAAGTTGTTGAATCGATGTCAATTCATAGTGACCTTACAGAACAGAGTAGAACTGCCTTTTAGGGTTTCTAGGGCTGTAAGCTTTACAGAATCTGACTGCCATAAGTGAATAATGCAAGAGTTTATATTTTTCCATTTTATTTGAGGAAAAATGAACTTTAAAAAGCCATCAAAGCAGAAGTTCTTGCTGAATTAAATAATTTACTTAAGAAAAATGTAATTCATTATACCTCCCAAAAGTAGTCATCTTCTTAGACTTTAAAATAATGAAACTGTATCAATATGTGTTATGGAATATGCAAACCACCCTAGGTATTTACAGCAAAAAGGGGTTTAACACAGGGAATCGGATGCTTGAAACTATTGAAAAGAGTGGAAGTTCACTGTGGAGCACCAGAAGCTTTCAGATTCGTGATTACAGCGATGGTCAGGAAGCTGTAGGAAACCACCGACAATGTCACCCTTGCCCTGCAGCTCAGTGGTATGTGACACTAAAGAAAGGAATAAGTCTGACTGACTGTAGCAATTAGTCATGTCTGACAAACTCAGTATCTATAGTTGTTGCTGCTTCTTGTAATAAAGAACAATGACTTTTATTATCCTTTTGACACCTGAATGTCTCTAAAGTGCATCTCATAGGCAGCAGCTAAACTGTATCTAAAACCATAATGACAAAAGATGTGATAATGTTTCCTGAGCACCCACAGGCAGTTTTGGCAAAATAGTAACAACTGTATGTAGCAGCAAGGAGGAGAGCAAGAAGAATGACAACATTTTTTTCATATATTTTGAATAAAAAATGAATAGAGGTATCACATCTTTCACTCATTATTTTCTACCTCTTGCATCCACATACCATGTCTTTTTCTATGAAAATAATATGCACCTTCTACATTCGTTTGCCAACCGCACTCTCCCCTGATGAGATATTTTCACAAGCCTGCTATGCTAATTATTTTTTTCCAACAGCATGTAAAAAAAATTGGCAATAGTGGCTCTTACAGAAATACCTCCTGGGTGGAGGGATGGGGTTGGCAAACAAACATAGAAGGCACATGTGATTTGTGTAAAAATGTGGTATAATTTTACATTTTTCCCAGTAACAATTTCTTTGTTAGATGAATATTGACACTGTTTTTGAATCATATTACTACTGCATAGAATTCTAAGTTTCCAATTGATTCATTTTCTTCCAATATGTTAAAGATATTAGTCCACTGCATTCTACTTTTCATTGTTTGTGATAATAAATTGGTTATCATTCTTATACTTTTAATCCTTTACATGTAACATGTCTTTATTCTTTACTTTTAAGATAGTCACCTTATCACTGTCCTTAGGTAACTTGATTTTGGTATGTCTTTGTGTAGTTTTCTTTATGTTTATTATACCTGGGGAAAATAGAGCATCTCACTTATATAAATTCATTTTTTTCATCAAATTTAGAAAAAATGTTGGCTGTTGTTACTCCGAGGAGCAAAAAATGTGGATTAACATTAAGGAAAATAAACGGTATCTTTATATAGAGTTAAAAGGCCTAGCATACATGTATTTAATCATTCTATAGATATATCAAATGGGAGTGGAGCAGAAAATATATTTACTAAAATAATAACCATGTACTTAAAAATTAAATAAACCAAGCCACTCATCTAAAATAATAATAACAAAACAGAATGAATACAAAGAAATTCACAACTAATCATATAATAGTCAAACTACTTCAACAAAAATTTGGACAAAATATAATAAAAAATATAGAAAAAATACATGACTGCAAAAATAGGAGACCAAAGCTTATAAATGACATTATAGAAGAAATGTTGTTGTTGTTGTTACATGCTGTCAAGTGAATTCCAACTCATAGTGACCCTATAGGTCAGAGTAGAACTACCCCATAGAGTTTCCAAGGAGTGCCTGGTAGATTTGAACAGCTGACCATTTAACCACTGCACCACCAGGGTTTCCAAAAGAAGTAGAAGTCAAAAAAGACAATTGAATATATCTGAAATGCTGAAAGATAGTAACAAATGACCTAACATTCTGTATATAACAAGCAAAACTTATTAAAATGGAAGGCAAACAAAAACATATCTAAAGAGATTAAAAATAATGCAATTAATTTCATGCTGATATGTATTTAAAAAATATTGAAGGAAATTTTAAGGCAGATATAAAATTATCCTAGATAAAATCATTCTAGTGCAGAAAGAAAGAGAAACAGAGAATACAAGTATGTGAGGAAGTAGAAATGAATATGTATAAAACAATGACACAATTTTGATTTGTCTTGGCTTTGGCTTTATATGTAGGATTAAAATGCTCAGAAAAACTAACAAAATGTAGTAGTAGATCTACTACTACAGATCTAAACTACTTTAAGTTTTCATCATTTTCTGGGAAGTGGTAAGTGAATTGGTTTTTATTAGCCTGTAAAAGATCAAGGATTCATGTTGTTGTAACTTTAGGTTACATGAGAATATGAAGTAACAAGTCGAAAATGCTTAACTTAAAAAGGAATCAAGTAGTTACCACAAGGACAAGAATGAGAGAAAAAGAAACATATTAAAAATGGGAAACAATTAATAAAATGATAAATATAATCCAAACTATATTAGTAATTGCATTAAATATAAAAGGAATGAACACTCCAATTTAAAGACAGAGATGGTTTGGGAATAAAATGCACAATTTATATATTGCTTGCAGAAAATACTCATTCAATAAAAGGAAGTTGGAAATTTGAAAGTAAAGTAACATGAAATTTATATATCACACAAACATTAACCATAAAGCTGGTATTCCCATATTAAAATCTGATAAAACTGATTTTGAGTTAAGAATATTATAGGAAGGATATTTCACAATGATGAATGTGTCAATCCACTATAAATATATCACTAGCCAGCCAATCACTATTTAAACTTTTTATGAGCATAACTTTAAAAAACATCAAATGAGAGATACAAATAATTTAAGAAACAGAGGGAGAAAATGAAAAGCCCACCATCACAGTGACATATTCTCATCAGAGACAGAGCAAGAGCCATGATTTGAACTTGATTTATAAAATTGACATAATTAACATCAAGAATCTTTTTCTTCAACAATGAACAAATGCAAATAGCTTTCAAAGCACTTAAAATGTAAAATATATATATATATATATTTGAGGTGGATAAATAATTTTCAAAACATCTATAGGATTGAAAGCGTATGGAATATTTGCTCTGATCTTGATGAGATTCAGTAAAACATAAACTTCAACAGGATAAACCACAGGTTGGGTCACAAAACCATTTTCAAAAAATTTAAAAAAGAGACTTTGGGTCAACATGGCACTATAGACAGAAGCACCATTCTGTCCCTCCACAGCAAAGACTTGAAAAACAAATAAAATGAGACAAACATAAATCCTGGAACCAGAAATGTCGAAAGAGACAAAGACCTCAGCCAAAAGCCAAGGTGATAAGAAGCTGACTGTCTGAATGTAGGTGTTCAAGGCCAGGAATGTAGGTTTGGGATTTGGGCGGACCCAGTAATGATGAACGCTCAGTTAGTGTGGTTATGGCAAGTTTATTGGAGAGAAGGCACAGCAAGGCAGCACAGCATCTAAGGCAGGAGTGAGTAGCCCAAGGCAGCAGGCAAGAGAGTCACCTCATGGTACAGTGACCTTATATACCAGTTTTACACAAAGGTAGCTGGCTGCCAGATTTGAGCCCTCAAGGCCAAGCTGGGCATAAACAGGGTATGTCATACTCCTGCATCCGTTTTATGTGGAAGGCCTGTACCTGGCCAAAAGGCCTGATCAAAGACAACTCTCCATGTTGTCCCCACACTGACAGAGAACAAAGACTGCAAAAGAGATAGGAGTAGAAACCATCTATCAGCCAAGGCATCAGTGACCCACTGTCTTGTAGGCCTGTTTGAGATAGGCAGACAGGGAGCTTGGGAAAGAAATTCACAAAAATCCCAGTGGGAGACAAAATTCCTAGTAAACCAGTGATACAGGCTTTTCCACACCCATCTGCCATCTTCTCCTCTCTACTCTACCTCTGAAGACTCCTGGTTAGATTCAGCAGCTTGACTGACTGGGAAGTGCAGAATCAGTGCTGCCTGGATTCGCCCCCCCTACGCTGGAGATCAGCAGACAAGTAGTATGTGAAAACAGCTTCAGGGAGCTCCCAGAAGGACACAGATCACCCGGTAATGAGAGATACAAGCTCTCCTACACCTCACCTTCCCTACCCCACCTTGGCCTTCTCTGCTGTCTGCTGGCCAAAGTCCTTCAGCCATGGTCTACTTGGATTCACCCTGCCCACACTGGCAGGCTCTCTGAGTGCCATTTGTCTGTGGATGATGTTACTTTTTTCAATTTCTTTTGCTTTTTCCTTGTCTCCTACTACTTCCTCCTCATTTCTCTCTAATACCTGGCTCTATGTGCCATCTTCACTTCTTCTTGAAAGGCTATGAAGCATGGCTCAACTGGAGAACCACTCCACTAGCTTGTGACACCATACTGGTGGGATCCTTGGTGTTCTTTTGTTCCCACTTTACTTTGATTTGCTGTGTTTTGTCTGTTTTCTTTTTTCTTTTCAGGGCTTAGGAGCCCCTTCTAGCTAGGCTGTACCGCACAGCTTAGGACACACTTCCCCAGTCTGATCCCTGAGGTATTTCTTATTTTCTCCTTTTATGTCTGTCTTCATCTCTGAGTTTGTGTCTCTCTGTACTTAACTTCTTTTCCTGTCTCTTAAATACCTGGCACTGTGTGACATCTATAACCCTTCTAGTCAGGTGGGTAGTCAGTTACCTAGACTTGGTGGGACCCCTTGGGGGGACTTTCTGTTGTTTCCCAAATTTTTATCTAATCATTTTCTTTTTAATATTGATTTTCCTCTTGTTTACTTTTGTTTCTGTTTTTCTCCATTTGTCATGGTTTGAATTGTGTCCCCCCAAAAATGTGTGCAGCCATGTGGCTGGGATATGGTTCCCAGTATCTTGGAAATGTCCTCCATTGTGCGGTTTTGCTAACCTGTATGTTAAAAGGATTAGGGTGGGGCTGTGAATTCCTGCTATGGGGGAAGTTTCCCTGGAGTATGGCTTGCCCCACCCTTAATGCTTTTAGCTTGCAAGGAATAAAAGGAAAAAGAACCAAGGACAATTTGAGAACCTCGCTACCATCAAGCAAGCAGCACCGGGAGCAGAACGCGTCGTTCAGACCAGAGGTTCTTGCGTTAGGACGCTCCCTGGACATTGACTGATGCAATACCGGACTTTCCTCCAGAGCCGTCAAGGGGTAAGTTTCCCTGGAGCGGACGCCCTGAATATGGACTTGCAACCTACCGGACTGTGTAAGAATAAATCTTTCTTTGTTAAAGCCATCCACTCTGTGGTATTTCTGTTAGAGCAGCCCTAGCTGACTAAAACACCATTTCTTGGCTTCTCATCTTTTCACTCCAATGGCAACCTTCTTTAGCACTCTTTTTTTATTTTTATTTTTTTATTTGATTTTGGTTCCTGTTTCTCTCTCCTGTGTCTCTTCTCTCCCATGCCCATCTTAGCTCTATATATCACAATCTCATCCCTCCTCTCTGCCTTCCTGCGCTGTGCACAAAATATCATACCCACAAGCAATACAGGCAAGGCCTACCAGAACCTGCCTAGCACTGAGTCATAGGCCTTTCTGTAAGTCCTAGTACATGCCACAAACAAACCATCCCAGTCCCTTCCACTCAGCTGGACCTTCCTTGCTGCAGCATAGCTGAGTAATGGTTCTGCCCATTTGATAAGGAGGTGAAAAGCATTGTGACCATAGATGAGTAAACAACAATGAATGCACACCGACTTGCTCTGACATAACCAACTGAAACAAAAAGCTGTATGAAACAGACAATTAACAAATACAATAACTACTGAATGACCCAAAGGCAGAAGAAAATATCAAAACATGTTCTTTTGTTTGTTTGTTTGTTTTTTAAAAAAGGACAGGATAGTTCCAGTAGCCAATCAAAATAAAACACCAGATGATTTTCCAGCAGGAGAAAAGTTACTTGAACTACCTTACAGGAAATTTAACTCTCTTATATTCAGAGTTGTCTTAGAGTTGAAGCAAAAATCAGACAAAAAAGAGAAAAAAAATAGACAAATTTATGGAAGAATTCAGGAAAATGTTACAGAAACAAAATGCCTAAATAAATTCACAACTAGAAGTCAAATAAAAACAATTAGAAGTCTAAAAGAAAACAAGATTTCAGAAAAGGACAGTCATAGAAGTGCTGAAGAACAGGTTTGAATGATGGAAGACAGGATCAGAGAAATCAAAGACAAATAAATGGCTACAACTCTGAAGACAAATCAGAAAAAAAAAACAAGAAAAATGAAGAAATCCTGGGAATTATGTAGGATGCAATCAAAAACAAAAATTTGGAAGTCAAGATGGTGGACTAAGCACACATCTCCTTATATCCCTCTGGAGACCAAGACCTGAATTGATAATCAAATGGAGCCTTCTGGTCACCTAGTGAGCCCCAGGACACGACATAGGGTTGTTAATTTGGACTTCATACCACTTAACAAAAAAAACACCTCTTTTGCTGACTCCTGCTCCCAGCTAGCCCAGGCTCTCACGGACTAGAGGTAACACACCATTA
The DNA here is from genome assembly GCA_028571685.1 of Heterohyrax brucei. Taxonomy (NCBI): domain Eukaryota; kingdom Metazoa; phylum Chordata; class Mammalia; order Hyracoidea; family Procaviidae; genus Heterohyrax; species Heterohyrax brucei. The sequence continues at coordinate 172,129,164 of CM053166.1, read as the reverse complement.
CGACTTTTTTTTTCTCTGTCTTGGCCGGTGGGCAGAGCTGGGTCTTGCCTAGCAGCTGGTCTGAGATGCACTGCTGGTGGGATAGGTAGGTGAAATTGCCATATTTTGAGAGCCAGGCTTAGGACTCTGTACCCTAGCCAATTTGGGCCTCTTTTTTTTATCTCTGCCACAGCGTGGTTTGCACGGAACTGCGGGGCCTATGTGCAGGATGCCGTGTTGGATACAAAGATTTTAGCGGGAACTAATTCTTAGCCTGGGAGCTAGCACCTGCAAACAGGACAGTCCTTCTCCAACAGAAAAGCAGTAGTTTACACAGTGTCGCCTATAGTGGGGGCCTGGCAACATAGGCTGAGGACTCACTATGTCTTGACACCCTTAGCCCCTCTATCTGCTGACTGTGTGGAGGGCGCCATCGTAGATATGGTGGCCGCAGCTGGACCTAATTCTTAGCTTGGGAGTCAGAGCCTGCCCACAGGAGAGTGCTTTTCTACCAGAAAAGCAGTATTTTATACAGTGTCGCCTAACACTGGGCACTGTCAGCAGAGGCCAACAGAGTAGTAGCATTGCTGTATTTTGAACTAGTTCATATCACCTGGGGTTGGATATAGAAGGGCTTACTTTGCCAGTTGGGAAGAGGGACCTCTACACCTGAAAACCTGACTGACTTGGGAAGTGGTCAGATACATTTTGTTTTGCATTTTAAGACAGCCTAGAGAAACATCTGCAGTCCATACACACAATATCTTTCCAAGCCTCTACTTACTCACATGGGACCCCAAAAGCAACAGACACTTATGGCAAACAAGAAATCACCCATGGCTTCAGAAGGCTCCCAAACAAAATGACCAAGGAGTTCTCCAGATGAAGAAACTTTTCTGAAATCATCAGAAGATGAATGCAAAAGGATTATATACAGAACCCTTCTAGACCTTATACAAAATGCAGCAGAACAAAATGAAAAATTAAGCAAGCTGTTCGGTCTGATGGAACACCAGTACTCCGAAATCCAACAGATCAAAAACAAAATCAAAGACATAGAAACTTCCATTCAAAACCAAGAAAACAGAATGGAACAAACGGACAAAGAATTTCCGACTTGGAAGACAGAGCTACTGATGCCAGCATCTATGAGAAGAAATCAGAAAAAAGAAACAAGAAAAATGAAGACGCATTAAGAAGCATGTGAGACTCCATAGTAAAGAGGAACAACCGTTGATTAATTGGAGTCCCTGAACAGGATGAGACACTTGAGAACACAGAGAGTATCATTGCTGAGCTGCTGACAGAAATCATGAAGGAAGAGAATATATCCCAGATGCATATTGTACGCCACCCAACATAGATCTCAAAAGAAAGACTCCAAGACATATTATAATCAAGCTGAACAAAATGAAACATAAGCAGCAACTCTTAACGGCAGCAAGACTCAAAGCAAAGCTAACATTCAGAGAGAAACCCTGTAGGCTCTCGTCAGATTTCTCAGCAGAAACCATGCTGGCACGGAGACAGTGGCACGACACATTCAAAGCCTTGTAGGAGAAGAACTTCCAACCAAGAATTATATATCCTGCAAAACTATGTTTCAAATATGAAAATGAAATTAAGGCATTCCTAGATAAACAGAAACTCAGAGACTTTGTAAAAACCAAACGAAAACCACAAGAAATAATGAAAGAAGTTCTTGACTTTGGCTTAGAAGAACAATACCACTAACTTTATATTTTAGAATGACACATCATCCAGAATTCTACTCAGTTAAGGAAGGTGTCAAACTCAATTGCAGCTTTAATACTGAAAGAAACAATGCACTGATTATCATGAAAACTGTGGTGCCGTCATATTAAACAGAGGGATGTACTACACACGTTATAGTCCTTCTAGATGGAGAGGAAGTTGACAAGACTTGTAGTAATTAAAACTGGGTTCATATATAGTTTATTAAAGGGGATCACAGGGGCAGCCATAAAGCACAACAAAGAGGCAACATACCATATCAACAAATGTAACATAGGAGTCTCAACAACTACAAAACCAGCTCTGAAAAAGGTCAAAAATCAACTCATTAAAAGGAATGTCCCAGCCTCTCCAGCATTTGTTGTTTTGTGTTTTTTGGATCATGACCAACCTTGTTGGGGTTAAATGGTGCCCAGCCTCCACCAGTAATAGCTGCGATGGGGTGCACTAAGTTGAGTCTCAATGGCGACACAAGAATAAAAAGAGGTGCACCCTGAGATCTCCAGTGAAAGACCGCAATTGATGATCCAATGTCTATGCGGTTCCTCTGAGAACATGGCCCCTGGCCCTGATGCTGCCCTTGCCCATAAATTATAATGAAGGTCTACTCTTCGGACTTGAATGGATTGGACTTGGCAATGCAGAGTGACCATACTGGATGCACTTTATGGTTCTACGAATCTATAGGATATCATCCTGCTGACCTCTGGCTGGAGGAAGGAGAGTGGGTGGAGAGGAGGGTAAAGAAGACTGTTGGGAGGATGAGACACATATGGAGTAGAGAGGAGTAGTGTGCTCTCACTGGGCAGGGAGAGCAGTGGAAACTGTATAAAGGTGGGCATGTAAATTTATATGGGAATGTACATTTTCACTCAGTAATAAAAAAAAAAGAATGTCCCAGAACAGACTTATAAGAACAACAGAGAAAATATCAACACAAAAATAAACATATCAAAATGGCAGCACTGAACACATACCTATCAATAATTACATGGAATGTGAATGGACTGAATGCTCCAGTAAAGAGACATTGAGTGACATCTTGGATAAAAAGATATGACCCATCCATATGTTGTCTACAAGAAGCTCACTTGAGACTTAAAGATAGGAATAAACTGAAAATTAAAGGATGGCAGAATATATATCAAGCTAACAATGAACAAAGAAGAGCAGGGCTGGCAATTCTAATCTCAGACAAAATCAATTTTAACGCAAAATCTACCATCATAGACAAAGATGGACATTATTTATTGCTGAAAGGTTCAGTACACAAGCAAGACTTAACTATATTAAATATTTATGCTTGGCTTGGCAATAATCAGAGCGCCTAAATACGTCGAAGAAACACTGACTACACTCAAAAAAGAGTTAGAGCACTCCACAGTAACAGTGGGAGACTTGAGCACTCCACAGTAACAGTGGGAGACTTCAACACTCCACTCTCAATACTGGACAGATCATCTAGAAAAAAGCTCAATAAACATACAGAAGACCTCATTGCCACAATAAACCAACTAAACCTCATTGATATATACAGAACTTTCTACCCATCAGCAGACAACTACACCTTCTTTTCCAGTGCACATGGAACATTCTACAGAATTGACCATGTGTTAGGACATAATGCAATTTTCAACAAAATCCATATGATTGAATTAATGCAAAGTATCTTCTCAGATCAAAAAGCCATAAAAAGTTGAAATCAATAGCAGAAAAAACATAGAAAGTGGAACTCTTGGAAACTGAACAACATCTTGCTCAAAAAAACATGGATGAAATCAAGAAATTCACGGATTCCAATGAGAATGAAATTACTTCCTACCAGAACCTATAGGATACAACAAAAGCAGTCCTCAGAGGTCTGTTTATCTCCATAAATGCACACATCTGGAAGGAAGAAAGAAACCAAATCAAGGAACTAACGCTACAACTTGAAGAAATAGCGAGAGAACAACAGAGGAACCCCTCAGGCACCAGAAGAAACCAGATCATAAAGATTAGAGCAGAGCTAAATGAATTAGAGAATAGAAAAACAATTGAAAAATTGAAAAAAACAAAAGCTGGTTTTTTGAAGAGATCAGCACTTGGCACTTGGCTGGCAACAAAATTGACAAATCACTGGCTAAACTTACTAAAGAAAAACAGGAAAGGAAACAAATAACCCAAATTAGAAATGAGAGTGATGTAGTCACAACATTTCCAACAGAAATCAAAATATCACAACAGAATACTATGAAAGACTGTACTCTAACAAATTTGAAAACCTAGAGGAAATGGACAAATTCCTTGATTCATATCACCTACCAAAATTATCACAATGTGAAGCAGAACAAGTTAATAAACCCATCACAAAGGAAGAGATTGAAAAAGTCATCAAAGAACTGCCAACCACAAAAAAAGCCCAGGCCCTGATGGCTTCCCCGCAGAATTCTATCAAGCTTTTAGAGAAGAGTTAATCCAGTACCACTCAGACTATTTCACAGTATAGAAAGGGATGGAGTACTCCCAAACTCATTCTATGAAGCCAGCATAACTCTGATAACAAAAGCAGGGAAAGACTCAACCAAAAAGAATTACAGACTGATATCACTATGAATCAAGCTGCAAAAATCTTCAACAAAATTCTTGCCAATAGAATACAACAACATATTTAAAAAATAATTAATCCTGACCAAGTTGGATTCATACAAGGGATGCAAGGCTGGTTTCAAATCAGAAAAACAATTAATGTGATTAACTACATAAATACCACAAAAGACAAGGATCACCTGATTCTGTCCATTGATGCAGAAAATGCATTTGATAAAGTCGAATATGCATTCATGCTAAAAACTCAGCAAAATAGGCATAGACAGAAAATTCCTCAACGCAATAAGGGCCACTTATACAAAACCAACTGCCTATGTCATCCTGAATGGAGAGAGACTGAAAAGGAGTTTCCCTTGAGAACAGGAACAGGACAAGGATGCCCACTCTCACCTCTCCTCTTCAACATAGTACTGGAAGTTGTAGCCAGAGTAATTAGACAAGACCAAGAAATAAAGGTCATCTGCATCAGCAAAGAAGAAATCAAAATTTCCCTGTTTGCTGATGATATGATTGTATATGCAGAGAATCTCAAAGAATCTATAAGTGAACTACTCATACTGATAGAAGAGCTCAGCAAAGTCTCAGGATACAAGATAAACAGAAGTAAATCAGTAGGATTGCGTTATATCAACGATGAGACTGTTAATGAAGAAATCATCAAATCAATACCATTTATGATAGCCCTTAAGAATGTAAAGTACCTAGGAATTAATTTAACCAGAGAAATAACAGACCTTTACAAAGAGAACTACAAGCCCTTACTACAAGAAACTAAGAGAGACTTAGATAAATGGAAAAACCTACCCTGCTCATGGATAGGAAGACTTAACATTGTGAAAATATCTATTTTACCCCAAACAATCTACTTACATAATGCAATCCCAATACAGGTTCCAGCGTCTTTTTTTAATGAAATGGAGAAAAAACCACCAGTTCTGTTTGGAAAGGGAAGAAGCCCCAGATAAGTAAGGTACTACTAAAGAAGAATAACACACTGGGAGGCCTCTCATTACCCAACCTTAGAACATGCTACACTGCCACAGTGGTCAAAACAGCCTGGTACTGGCACAAGAACAGACAGATGGATCAATGGAACAGAATTGAGACCCCAGAGATGACACCATCTGCCTATGAACAGTTGATATTCAACAAAGGCCCTAGGACATTAAACTGGGGTCAAAACAGTATCTTCAACAAATGGTACTGGTGAAACTGGTTATCCATCTGCAATAAACTGAAACAAGATCCATATCTTACACCTTATACAAAAACGAACTCAAATTGGATGAAAGACCTAAATATCAAACCTAAAATGATAAAGCTCATCCAAGAAAAGTTAGGAACAACAATGGAAGTTTTAATACACAATGTGGACAGACTCCAAAATCTGTCAAACAAACCACAATCAACAGAAGAGAAAATCAATAAATGGGAACTACTAAGAATCAAACACTTTTGCTCATCCAAAGACTTTATTAATAGAATTAAAAAGACACCTACAGAATGGGAAAAAATATTTGGCAACTCTATGTCAGACCGACGCCTGATCTCCATAACCTATAAGGTACTACAAAGTATCAAAAAGAAGAAGGTAAATCATCCAATTAAGCGATGGGCAAAGGAGATCAACAGACATTTCTCTAAAAAGGAGATTCAGGCAGCGATAAAACACATGAGGACATGTTCACGATCTTTAGTTATCAAAGAAATTCAAATCAAGACTACAATGAGATACCATTTCACCCCAACAAAGTTGGCCATGATCCAGAAAACACAGAACAACAAATGCTGGAGAGGCTGTGGAGAAAGTGGAACCCTCCTACACTGTTGGTGGGGTTCCAAAATGGTCTAGCCTCTTTGGAACACAATCTGGCGCTTCCTTAAAAAAAGTGTATATAGATATACCATTTGTCCCAGTAATTCCACTACTTGGAATATATCCTACACAAGCAAGGCCTTTCACATCAATGGACACACACAGAAGAATGTTTATTGCGGCACAGTTGACAATAGCAAAAAGATGGAATCAACCCAGATGCTCAACAACAAAAGAATGGATAGGTAAACTGTGGTATATATACCCAATGGAGCACTACTCAATGATAAAGAATAATGATGATTCCAGGAAACATCTCATAACCTGGTTTCAAGTGGAAGACATTATGTTGAGTGAAAGTAGTCAGCTACAAAAGGACAAATATTGTATGAGACCTCTACGCTAAGATCTCAAAAACAGACTTGTGTATAGAAGAAAAGACTCTTTGACAGCTGCGAGGGTGGGGAGGAAAGGAGGGTGAGGGGGGTGAGGGTTTAGATTAGATAGTTGATAGAAATTTGGTTGGGTGAAATCAGTGATAGCACATATTAGAAACAAGAACAATATTAAGTAGTCTTTAGCATAACTTGAATAGTCCTTCCATCTTAACTCAACATTGCAAGGACAGAGTAGCTGGGGTACGGAGCAGGGGACCATGCTCTTAGGTGAAATTGAGGCCACTGGCACAACTAGCAATTTGCTAAGAGGGCTCCCTGCACCCCACATTGGTGAGTGGCGTTTGTGGTCTTAAAAGCCGCCAAGCTTCCATCCGAGGGCACAGCAAATGGTCCCAACTCAGCAGGAACGGATGCTCACCGAGGACCAAAATGACACGTGGTAAAGACAACGCAGAAGATAGAGAGACCCACTTGAGTGGGTGCCTAGATCAAATTGGGACCAGAAGAACCCAATAGTGCCTGGCCACCACCAGTGGTAGCCATGATGGAACTCATTAAGTTCAGTCTCACCGGCAACACAAGAATAAAAAGGGGTTCATCCTGAGATCTCCACTAAAAGACCTCAAATGATGGTCCAGCAGTTTCAGGGTTCCCCTGGGAACATGGCCCCTGGCCCTGATGGTGCCCCTGCCCATATATCATAACGAAGATCCACTCTTCGGACATGAATGGATTGGACTTGGTGAATCAGAGTGACCATGTATTGGATGCACTTTATGGTTCAATGCATCTATAGGATATCATCCTGCTGACCTCTGGCTGGAGGAAGGAGAGTGGGTGGAGAGGAGGGGAAAGGAGACGGTTGGAAGGATGAGACATGTATGGAGCAGAGAGGAATAGTATGTTGTCACCGGACAGGGAGAGCAGTGGAAACTGCATATAGGTGGGCATGTAAATTTATATGGGAATGTACATTTTCACTCAGTCATATTAAAAAAAAAAAAAAAAAGATTTGATGAAATAAAGTCACCTGTTTATTATCTTAAAAACAAAGTTTAAAACACTGAGCAACAATAAAGACTAATGATGAATCTGTGAACCACCTCATAACATGGAGGAAGCTGAGTGAAATAAGTCAATCACGAAAGGACCAATATTGTTTGATATTACTATTATAAAAAACTCATGGAAACGTTTATACACAAAAAGAAACAATCTTTGATGATTACAAGGGAGGGGATGGAAAAATGCTATACAGACAAATAAGTAAGTGGTAACTTTGATGAAAGGTAAAACAGTAGACAATACTGGGGAAGACAGACCAACTTGCATAACATGAGGTCATGGAAATTCAGACACAACCAAACTACATGAGGGACTGAGGGACTGAACTCCTGGGCTGAGGGCTGTGGGGATCACAGTCTCTGGGAACATCAAACTCAATTGGCATTACATAGTTTATAAAAAAAGTGTTTTGCATTCTACTTTAGTAAGTGGCTTCTGCGGTTTTACAAGCTTATGAACAGCCATCTAGGACACTCCACTGGTCTCACCCCTTTGGGAGCAAGGAATAATGAAGTAAACTAAAGATACAAGGGAAAGATTAGTGCAAAGAATTAATGGGTCACATTTACAATGGCTTCCACCAGACTGAATGCAGTACAACTGGAAGGTGCCTGGCTACCACCATTGATTACCCTGACAGGGATCACATCAGAGGGTTCCAGGAAGAGGTCAAGAAGATTGTAGAACAAAATTCTAACTCACAAGGAAGGACCAGATTTGCTGGCCTGACAGAGACTGGAGAAACTCAAAGAATGTGGCCTCAGATACTCTTTCAGCTCATAATGAAGGCCTTCCTGAGGTTCACCCTTCAGCCAAAGATTAGACAGTCCCAACAAATGAGACTAAAGGGACATGGCAGCCCAGGGACAATAACTAGAAGACAGGAGGGGACAGGAAAGTTGAGAACAGGGTCCCCTAAGGTTGAGAAGGGAGAGTGTTGACCTGTTGTGGGGTTGTTAACCAACGCCATAAAACAATATGTGTACTGACTGGTGAGAAACTGGTTTGTTCTGCAGACCTTCATCTAGGGTACAATAGTAAATAAATAAATGATAAGTAAAAAAGAAAAGTAAAAGTGAGAATAAGAAAAAAAGAAATGAGAACTCTCCTCCGAAAAAACAAAATAAAAAAGATTGAAATCATGACAAGTGTATTCTAAGACTGCAATTAAAGGAAATTGGAAATAAATAATGGAAGAACATTTGAGATAGTCACAAATGTGTAAGAATTGGACAACACGTTCCTAAGTAGACAATGAACCTAATAATAAATCACAAATGAAAATATTAAGTATTATTCTGAAATGCGAATTATAAAGTATTATAAGATCTGCACAGTATTATAAGGAAATGTGCAGAGAAAAATCTTCGTGCAAAGAACATGCTCAGCATTTCTCAAGGTGGAAGAACAGAAGAGAAAATTCATGCCCGGAGTTGCAGTTATGAAGGATTCTATGAGCCGCCTTGCTACTCATTATTATGAAAACTTGCCATCAACTGGAAGTCGTACATAGATGTTCATATCATGTAAAAAGACAAAGACAGTTTTAGATCTTATCCAATTTATGCCTTTCGTTTCTTTTTCTTGACTTATTGCACTGGCTAAGATTTGAATGTGATGTTAAGTAGAAGTCATAACTGAAGACATTTTCTTGTTTTTAAGGTTAGGCTGAAGTTATTCAGTCTTCAACACTTCATGTGATGTTAATTGTATATTTTTCATAGATGCTCTTTATCAAGTTAAGGAAGTTCCCTTCTATTCCTGTATCCTAATTTGGACATCTTGCTTCCTAAGGTAGAGGGTCAGTGAAAAAGAGGGAGACCTTCAATAAGATGGACTGACACAGTGGCTGCAACAATGGGTTTAAGCATAACAATGATTGTGGGCATGGTGCAGGACCAGGCAATGTTTTCTTTCCACTGTGTGTAGGGTCACAATGAGTCAGACCTGACTCCAGGACACCTAACAACAACAGTAACAATTGACTCCTTGGGGAAATGCCCTTTGACTATAGTAGTATTGTAATCAATGGATTCCTCAGTAATGTAGTTCTTCTTCCTCTCCCCCCTTTTCCCCCCTGTGGCCTCAAATGTGTTTGATCTGCTACTATATCTTCTGACCTCACAAACAATTATTAAATATTTTTTATAAATTGATTTTTAAAAGGTGATTTCAGTTATCCTCAAATTTGGCTGTAGATTAAAGTTACTTTGAGATCTTTTCAGATTTAGTCAGCCCATCCCAGAACTAGTAAATCAGAATGTCTAGAAGTGAAATGTGGGCACCACCACTTCACAAAGTTTCTCCAGATGATTCTGATGTGCATACACCTTTAAGAACCATTGGATTGTACATCCCCAAGAAAACCTTGTGATTGTGCAGTATAGTATATTCTTATAAGATCACAATTTTCTCCCTCAGATTGTGGCCATCAAGAGACATAAACAATCTTCTTTATGAAAACACTTAAATTGGAGTATATATGCCAATAATTAGATGAAAGAAGACAATGATTTTGCAGGTTTTTATTAACATATTGCAAAGTCCTTGGCATACAGACATTCAGATATCACTTAATGTCATGTAGGCTTTATAAATTATTTCTCCTATTTTTCTATAAGAGTTATCTAATTATTTGCCATTAAAAAAGACAAAGAACTATAGTTTATAAAGAAGTTTCATTGGACTTCATGTGGTTGCCAAGCCAAAAGCCAAGTGCCGTCTAGTCGGATCCGTTCATGTGGTTAGATACTTTTATTTAATGTTTTCTATTTTCTGTGTTTGGATAGTATCTTTTTCTCTTTTACATCTCCCTTAGGTCTTCCATATAACCCCTAATGTTAATGTCTGAGCAAGCAACCTTTAAACTCTAAGCCAACTAATCAGAGTATTTTCTATCCAAATGAGAGGCAGCTGTGTCCATTTCTAGTTTGTTCACTTGTTTGTTTTAATTTTTGGGTGTCTCTGTTTAACTCATATTGGAAATTATTAAAGCAAAAGCTTTTGTAATTAAAGGCACTTGGCTTTTTCTTATCCCACATATATGTTTCATATAACCATTTAGTGAATAGGACAAAAATAAAAATAACAAGTGTATTATGTCAGCACTTACATGGTTTTGAAACCACTGAACTGGGAAATAAAATAGTATTGTCTACAGGGTCACTATGAGTCAGCGTCGACTTGACAGCACTGGGTTTGGTTTTTGTCTTTATAATGGTCTATTAATTTTTATGTTTTCCTTTGTCAGAAAAATGAAAATACAGTAAATCTACACATTTTCTTATTTTTTCTTCTCTCTTTGGTGTCCTGTATTACAAGGTTCCAGATCTCTGCTGGTGCAGTGGTTAAGCAATCTCCTGCTAACTGAAAAGTTGGCAGTTCAAACCTAACAGCTACTCCCCTAGAGAAAAGACCTGGAGTTCTGCTCTGTAAAGATTATAGCCTAGGAAATGCTATTAGGGCAGTTTTACTTGGCTCTGTAGGGCCCCTCTGAGTTTGAATTAACTCCACCGCAAATGTTATGTTTTTATCATTGTTGCTTCAATTACATAGTGTGATAGAGCAACTTCAAGTCTTTTGAAAATTAGGTGGGATATAAATCCTAATTAAATAAAAAGCTTAAATACATTTTCATTACTCCTGAAAATATAACTGTGACTTGATTCTGGAAGCTTGTGAAATGCAAATATATGGATACTTGCTTTTTTGCTATAATGGATAAATTTCCTGTCTTAACTGAATTAGCAAGCTTGTTATAAAAATTGCAGAAACCTCTTCAATTCTGTTTTAAGCTTCTATATCTGTTGATACTGATGGATATTTCTGCACATCTGTTGTAGGAATACCAGGGTTTTTATCAGCAGCCCCCTAATCCTGTCGTTACCCAACTTTACAGAAATTTTAAATTCAATTATGGTTCTGAGGTAAAGCTCAAGGAGAACGTTCCACAGTGAGCACCAGACATTTTCAAAGCTAACAAAATGTCTTTTGGCTCAGTTTCCTATAAAGACTTTTTGGCAGCCAAGTGTTACTTTTATTTTACTCAAAATGTATGTCTGTCTTAGTATTGATGAATAACAGGTTGTACGAATGTCTGTAACAGACTGTTTCTTTTATTTTCTTATTTTTGTTAGCCTTTTTACTAACTACTGATGACAGTTTTGCATAAAACAGCATTTTTAAAGCTTTTTCTAATTGAAATGCTTTTTTTATTATTCACATAAAATAGCTTTTATAAATCCCCCAGGAATAAGCCAGATTTAAAGACTTCCCAGTGCTAAAAATGCCAAAAGGAGAGACATATCTTTAAAGTGGTTAGTGCTTATAGTGTCATTAAGAAGGACTTTCACCTTCTTATAGGTCAGCTTGTGGAAATATTGATCCTGCTGGTCTAGGTGTCTTATGTAATTATTATCAAACAGATCTATAAATAAGTGGCAGCCATTTTCAAGAATTAAATATAATGTAAAATTCGAAATGTAAATCTTTTAGATGCACACTTAGCACGTCATCAGAGTTGATGACATGACCCACTGTAAAATAGTGAACACATGGAAAATCTACCAACAGTCCTAGAGAGTGAACATGTAATGTCATTATTATCTGTATGCTTTATATAGTGGATTGTATGGGTCTGAGGGAAGATGGGTGATGGGAACTGAAAGCTTTCAGTTAATGAAATAAAATTGTGTAGCTGATGATGGATAAAGTCCCAGTTACCAGGTGTTTGCAAATGGCATAGAAAGTGCCAAAACTGAAAAGAAATTCTGGTGTAATTATATGTTTTTCTGAGTAGTTTTGTTAATTAATTTAACTGGTCTCTGCGAAAGATCATCACTCACAACTGAGGTGTCACAAGTTGTTTTAGGTTCACAGTCCGGAGTAGAATAAAGCTTTAAGATAAATGATATTAGAGAAATCCATTAAAACAACTAAACATAGTTGTAATTTAAGCATTCTTCAAATAATTCCATACATCATATCTATATATAGTCTAAGGAAATGCATTACTTTTGTTTTTGTGATAGTCTTGTTCCTGTATTTTGTTTTCAATTTGATATACTAATCAAACCGTAATCCTTGCTAAAATGTCAGAAATCCAGAATTTGCTGCCATCTAAGCCAAATTTATTTTAAATATTACTATTACTCTTACTTCTTTTAATATATGCCAGCTGTTTCAAAACTTAACTATTATTTTTTGTTTTATTATTTTTTTAAGTTCTGCATGTATGTTGGAACAAATGTGAAAGCTTTCACTGTTTGGGGTTTGGTACATACTAAACTTGCACTGACATTTGTCAAAGAAAGGCAACGAAAGATATTTTCCTCTTTGCTCTTTTACATATTGTCTGTATAAAACTTTAGGAAATACGAACGGTTCCTTGATTAGAGCTTGGTTACTGAAAAACTGAAAGATTGATTTCCCAAAAATCATCAGACACAAATAACAAGAGAAAGTCAGTGATCGTTTCATGCAAAAATTATTGTTACATACAAGAGACATTTAAAAGTAGATAGCACTTGCATTTCTCTAGCATCAACATCTGTGTTGAACAGAAAAGGACAGACACTTCCATTGGATGTAAACACTTTGTTGGTAGCCTTTCCCCATAAATGCTGTTGTTACTAGAAATAGTTGTTTCTTGTGTCTGTAAGGTACTCCAGTTTACTCCAGAGCAAGCTGTTCTGGAATAGAAAAGGTGGATACTAGATACTGGCTCTGCTAACCCTTGCCTAACACAATCTGCTTTGGTATGCACATCACCTCGTGCCAGCTGTACCACAGGGATCAAGCAGTTACGACACAAACTTGCATCCTCAGAGCCAGGATAAACACTCCCTGTAAATTGTCCTTACAGGAGGCAGAGAAAATAAATAGAGAGAATGGAAGGTGAACATATGAGGTAACCTTTATTTTAAGAAGGCAACAAGCAACAGAATCTTTTTCTTAGTTTTTTTCCCCAGTTCCTACTTTAAAAAACAAAAACAAAAACGTGTTGTCTCAGCAATTAAGCAGAAGAGCCAACTATTTGGCTACCAAAGGTAGTAGCAACTTGTATCAGATAGGAAGTCTTTTCTGCCTCCCTTTTAATGTCTCTGACTCACTATTTTCTATGTTACAATCTTAATGCTGATCACCAGAGATTCTGTAGGGTTGTTGTGAATTGAAATCAACTTGATGACAACAGATTTGGTGTTTTTGTTTGTTTGGTATCCAGCAGCTGCTTTTCATTGAATGAGAAAGCCCATGATGAAACTTCCAGAGGAGTCAGTGCAAGAAGAGGAGGCAATCTCAACTTGCATCTTCTTGAGCAGAGGTGTGTGTGGAAAAAACTAGGATGCAGCTGGCAGAACTGCAGCTGTTGCCTGTCTATGAATCCATGTCCCCAAATCAGTAAAAATTAGCTGTTTTGCAGTTATAGCAACAGCTGCTTTGCTTATTTAGAAACACTATCAAAATAGCTCTTGTAAAAAGTGTTGCCATGTATTTTGTCCTGTACATAGGTGAAAGTGACTGAGGCTACTCAAAATATGCTGTACATATATTATTTTGGTTTCCCAGGCACTAATGAAGGTTTCATTCAGTTTTTTCAGCACTGTGTTTCTTACATAGCATTAATATCTTTGCCATTTTCCACTATATAGATTTACCAACATACAATCCCACCCCTTTTAAATTAACTTAATAGGATTTGAATTTGGAAGGTGTTGAATTTAGTCACTTTACCTGATTTCATTCTTTACATTCTTAGAGAACAAGAAACTTACTGAAAAGTTGTGAATTTGATATTTGGTTTTTCTTAGCTCTTCCTTTTTCTTATTTCTCATATTTAATTTGATTTATATACTAAGTTTCGTTCAAGCTTCAATTTTAGATTTAATTTAGAGACATGAATTTTTACTCCAGATTTACTTAAATGGAGTTGTTTAATATTTAATTTCATTTACTGGGGTTTTAAAAACATACACGTGAATCCCTATCAGGTGTTTGCCATTTCTTTTTTGTTTTTTTCTTCTTAAAGTTGTGTTTTGAGTCATTTCCCTAGACATGTTAAGTTTCCAGGGAAAGAAATATTAGAATACTTTTAAGTGATTGTACCTAAATAAGAGTTAAGCCAAGCCAGCCAAGTGCCGTCAAGTAACATCATTTAAAAATGTAATAGTGTTCATTTTTCTAATATGCATTAATACTGATATTTTAGTACTCTGGTCAACATTCTTTTTAGCTAGGTAAACACTAGTAAATACTTTCAAAATAACAATAATTTTCAGGGACCATATTACTACTATGCATGATAGGTAAAAAAAGCATTCATTTCAGAGAGGCTTTATGTTTATGGAGCTGAATAGCCACTCTATTATAAATGTTATGGCCGAAATTGAAGACAGACCATTAGTACCCATACAAATGAAGGGCAATTAGCAAATTTATGAATCGTGTTTAAAAGGCAAAGTGAAATCACTAGTTTTACTTAAGCTGACTTCTATGCTTTAGCAACAGTTGTAACTTTGGTGGGATATTGATTGATCCTGAGAATCTGTTGAGAAATTGAGGAGTGTAAAATTCAAAATATGTTGTATGATTTGCCATTAATTTTTCTAAATAAGACAAACAATTATTCAACCTCATGATCAGGGTTGTTTACTCAAATATTAATAGGCCTCCACCTAATTCTGATGGCATAGTTATTAATTGCCACTGCTGCTGTCCGGAAGTCAGCAATTGTAATTTACCAGGCACTCCTTGGAAATTCTTATGGGTGTTTCTACTCTGTCCTATATGGTCACTGTTGGTCAGAAATCGACTTCACAGAAATGGATTTGGTTTTGGTTTTGTTTTCCACCAAACAGACTTCCTAAATGTTTACTTTGTCCAGATAGACATCTGTTTGAATTTTAACATTACGCTTCTCACATATATTTACTTGTGTTCTTTATTTGGCAAGTCTGTAACACTGAGGCAGTCTGCTAAGGAAATAAAAATACTCATTGAACCAGTACCGCTTGTCACCCGCCCTTCTTCCCTTTTTTCCTTCCTTCCTTTCTCTCTCTTTCTTTCTTTTCGCATCTTGTAAACATAGCCTCAGACACAAATCTAAAGTGAATCAGAAAACCAGATGGCAGAATCAGATCTAAGAGTGGGCATCATTAGAGCAATTTCCTTGAGTGGACAGAATGTCTTAACCATGCAGATCTTACTTATCTCTTTAGCATTAGTGAGCAAAGAATGTGCTTTAGGTGAAAGTTTACAGCTTATGTTAGTTTCTCATACAAAAAGGTACACAAATATTTTTTTGTGACCCTAGTTGGAGTAACACCTGTTACTCTATCCCTTGAAGTGTTTGGTTGTGTTCAGTGCTGCAGTGAACACGGTGTGCATGTATCTATTCATGTGACAACTCTTATTTCTCCAGGATATATTCCAAGGGGTGGAGCTGCTGGATAGTATGATATTTATATTTCTGGGTTTTTAAGAAAACCCCAAACAACACATTCCCCCTTCCCATGCTGGATTTCTCATGTCCATTCAGCCAGCTCCTGTCCCTTTCTCCCTCCTCATCTCACCTCTGGATAGGATCTGCCCATTTAGTCTCATGCATCTGCTTGAACTAAGCACAATTTTTACTAGTATCATTTTATGTTTTATAGTCCAGTCTAATCTTTGTCTGAAGAGTTGGCTTTGAGAACAGTTTTAGTTCCAGTTTAAGAGTCCAAGGGCTATATCTTCTGGGGTTCCTCTAGTCTCGGAACATGAAGTCTAGTCCTGTGACATGAATATGAGTTCTTCACCCCACGTTTTTGTTCTGCTCCATCAGGAATCCTTCAGTTGTGTTTCCTGTCAGAGAGCTCATTGGTAGTAGCCAGACACTAGCTAGTAATCGGCGGGTCTCAGGCTGATGAAGTCTCTGTTTTATGTGCACCGTCTGTGTGCTGGGCTAGTATTTTTCTTGTGTCTTTGATGTTCTTCATTCTCCTTTGCTGTAGGTGGATTAGGACCACTTGATGCACTTTAGATGGCGGCTCGTTAGCTTTTAAGATGCCTGAAGCCACTCACCGAAAGTGGATCCAGAACATAACTTATGTTATGCCAAGTGACATAGACGCACCTTGAAGCCATGGTCACCAGACACCAACACCTGTTACTCTATCCCTTGAAGTGTTTGGTTGTGTTCAGGAAATTTCTTAGCTGTTGGTTAAGTCAAGTTGTGCTGACTTCCCCTGTATTGTATGTTCTTTCTCTTTACCTAAGGTAATCTTCGCCTCCTAGTTGGTATAATTGGGAACACTGGTGGCGAAGTGGTTAAGTGCTACAGCTGCTAACAAAATGGTTAACAGATTGAATCCACAGGTGCTTCTTAGAAACTCTATGGGGCAGTTCCACTCTGTTCTATAGGATCTCTATTAGTTGAAATCGACTCAGTAGAAGTGGGTTTGGGTTTTGGGGGGCCATCTAGTTAGTGAATTCTCCTCTCCCTCCCTTCTGCCCTTGTAACCATCAAAGAATTTTTTTGTGTGTGTTCATACCTTTTTTTGAACTCTCGTAATAGTGATGTCAAAAATATTTGTCCTTTGATGACTAATTTCACTGTGCATAATGCCCTCAAGATTCATCCATGTTACCATTGTTATTCTTTATGGTTGCATAGTATTCCATTGTGTGAGTATACCATAATTTGTTTACCCATTCACTCAGTGATGGGCGCCTAGATTGTTTCTAACATTTTGCTATTGCAAACAGTGCTGCAGTGAACACGGTGTGCATGTATCTATTCATGTGACAACTCTTATTTCTCCAGGATATATTCCAAGGGGTGGAGCTGCTGGATAGTACGATATTTATATTTCTGGGTTTTTAAGAAAACCCCAAATCAACTTCCAACGTGACTGTACCATTTTTACATCCCCATCAGCAGTGTGTAATTGTTGCAATCTCTCCACGACCTCTTCAACATTTATGATTTTGTGTTTGTTGTATAAATGCTAGCTTTGTTGGGATGAGATGGTATCTCATTGTAATTTTGATTTGCATTTCTCTAATGGCTAATGATTGTGAGCATTTCCTCATGTATCTTTTAGCCACCTGGATAACTTCTTTGATGAAATACCTGTTCGTAAACTGGGGCAAGTTTTAATTGAGTTATTTGTCTGTTGCTCAGGTTTTGCAGTATCTTGTAGATTTTAAAGATTAGATACTGATCAGATCTGACATATCCAAAAAGTTCCATTTTTTAATTCCCAGCCTGTATTTTATTATTTTTACTCTTTTGTTGCAGTTTTTGGATGAGCACAAGTGTTTGATTTTTAGGAGTTCCCAGTTATCCATTTTCTCCTCTGATACTGGTACACCATTAGCAATATTTTGTATTCTGTTTATGACGTGTATTATGGCTCCTAGCATTGTCCTTATATTTTCTTCCATGATATTTATCACTTCAGAGTTTATATTTAGTTCTTTGTTCCATTTTGCGTTAGTTTTTGTGCATGATGTGGTGTATGAGTCTTGTTTAATTTTTTTACAAATGGATATTCAGTTATGCCAGTACCATTTGTTAAACAGATGGTCTTTTCCCCCATTTAATGGACTTTGGACCTTTGTCAAATATCAGCTGCTCCAACGTGGATGAATTTATACCTGGATTCTTAATGCTGTTCTGTTGGTCTGTGTTTCTGTTCTACCAGTACCGGGCTATTTGGGTTACCATTTCTATGTAATAGGTTCTAAAATTTGTTAGTGTGAGGCTTCCTATCTCCTTCTTTTTCATGAATGCTTTCTTAACCAGCCCTCTTCTCTTTCCATATGAACTTGATTTGTTTTTCCATCTCATTAAAAAATGTCATTGGAATTTTGAATTGGGATGGTATTGTATCCGTATATTGCTTTGCATAGAATTTACATTTTCACAATGTTAAATCTTTCCATCTATGAGCAACTTATGTTTTTTCCACTTACATAATCCGACTCGACGGTACTTGGCTTTGGCTAAGTCTTTGTTTTTTGTAGCAGTGTCTTGTAATTTTCTTTGTGTAGGTATGTTATGTCTCTGGTTAGCTTTATTCCTAAATATTTCATTTCCTTGGGGGCTATTGTAAGAGGTGTTGACTTGGTGATTTTTCTCTTCAATGTTCTCTTTGTTGGTATAGAGTAATCCCATTGATTTTTATATGATTATCTTGTGTCTTGATACTTTTCTAAAATCTTCTATTAGTTCTAGCAGTTTTCTTGTGGATTTTTGGGGATTTTCTGTGTATAAGATCATTTTATCTGCGAACAGGATGCCTTTACTTCTTTTTCTTCTTCCTTGCCCATTTAGATATTATTTATTTCTTTTTCTTGCCTAATTGCCTGGATAAGGCCTCCAGCACAATGTTGAATAACAGTGGTAATAAAGGGCATCCTTGTCTGGTTCCCATTCTAAAGGAAAATGCTTTCAGACTTTCTCGATGTAGAATGATATTTGCTGTTGGCTTTGTAAAATGCTCTTAATTATGTTGAAGAATTTCCTTCTATTCCTCTTTTGTGGAGAGTTTTTAACATGAATGGTTATTGGACTTTGTCAATACCTTTCTGTATCCATCGATAAGATCATATGGTTCTTATCTTTCGTTTTATTTATACAGTAGTTTACACAGATTGTTTATCTAATGCTGAACCATCCCTGCATAACTGGTATGAATCCTGCTTAGTCATAGTGAATTATTTTGTTATTGATATGTTGTTGAATTCTTTTGGCTAATTTTGTTGTGGAATTTTGCATCTATGTTCATGAGGGATATATGTCTGTAAGTTTTTTTAATGGTATTTTACCTGGTTTTAATATGAGGATTATGTTGCCTTCATAGAATGAGTTTGAAAATATTTCATCTTTCTCTATGTCCTGAAGTACCTTTTCCACAGTCAACACCCATGGAAGCAGCAGTGAAGAAATCAAAAGACACAGTCCATTGGGAAAATCTGCTGCCAAAGATCTCTTCAAAGTACTGAAAGGTAAAGATGCCACCTTGAAGACTAAGTGCTTGACCCAAGCCATGGTATTTTCAGTCGTACTGTACACATACAAAAGCTGGACAAAAAACAAAGAAGACAGAAGAAAAATTGATGTCTTTGAGTTGTGGGGTTGGAGAAGAATGTTGACTGTACCATAATACCACCAAAAGAACAAAAAGATCTGTTCTGGACGAAGTACAAGCAATGTTCTTAAGCATAAAAACAATTATGGACATGACACAAGACTGGACAGTGTTTTGTTCTGTTGCACATAGAGTTGCTATGAGTCAGAAACAACTTTATGGCACATAACAACAACACAAAGTACCTTTAGTCATAGTGTTACCTCTTCTCTGAAAGCTTGGTAAGAATCACAAATATTTTATGAAAATATTAACGGAAACATGTTAGGATCAATTAAAGCAGTTCTTTGGAATTTGAATATTCAAGATTTCTCCAAATTCTTGTTACAACATACAAACAGAATCACCCTGATTTTTTAATGCAATCAAAGGAAAAGACACTCCTGTGTTTTGCAAATAATGTTCAGTATACAACTGTTACGTTCAGTACTTATGATGTTGTAGTTGTCAGGTACCATCAAGTTGGTTCCAACTCATAGCATCTCTGTGTACAACAGATGGAAACACTGCCCAGTCTTGTGCCATGCCTACAATAGTTGCTTTGCTACTTCCCACTGTGACAGCCATTGTGTCCATCCTTGACAACCTCAATCCATTCTCCATTTATCATGGCATTGCTTACTGGCCAGTTGTGAGGATTTTTCTTTTCTTGATATTGAGTTACAATCCATACTGAAGGCTGTGGTCTTTGATCTTCATCGGTAAGTGTATCAAATCCTCTTTGCTTCCAGAAATCAGGGTTGTGTCGTCATCTGCATTATGCAGATCATTAACAAGCCTTCTTCCAATCCTGATGCCTTGTCCTTCTTCGTATAGTCCAGCTTCTTGCATTATTTGCTTGACATACAAATTGAGAAAGTATGGTGAAAGTATACAACCCTTTCCTGGTTTAAACCATGAAATATTTACTTGTTCTATTTGTAGAACTGCCTATAAATCGATTTACAGATTCCCATGGGCACTATTAAGTGTTCTGGAATTTGTGTTCTCTGCAACATTATTGCTAATTTGCTATGATCCACACATATGCTTCCTGTGTCCTCTAATATTTTCCCCATATAATTCTTTACTACTGAAACTTTAGTCCTGAGTTTTCTCTTCAGTTCTTTTAGCTTGAGCAACACTGTGTTCTTACCTTTTAATTTTCTCTCTCCAGCTCTTTGTACATGTCATTATGATACTTTGTCTTCTCAAGCTACCCTTTGAAAACTTCAGCTCATTTACTTTATCACTGTCACCGAGATAGCAGTTTGGATGACAGATGATATTTAAGGCCTAAACTACTACTGCTGGTTCTAAGTTTGAGTCTGTGTTCTGTTATATTGGGGATTCTGTTATTTCTCACATTCTGAATTACTATTTTATGTTAATTTGTGTGACAATTGAACTTGAGATCCCTGCTTTCAAAAGTTGGATTGCAAACATAATCGCCATTACTTTGCTTAAGTTAAAAGAAAAAATAATTCCAGTAATATGAATACTTCATCCCAAACAGTCTAACTTTGTGTTTATAGACATGACCAACTATTTCAATCCATATGTCTATAAAGAAAGTTTTATGTCCCATATGTGTTGTTGTAGGTTGGACAATTAAGTCCATGAACTTAATTGTTCTAAGAGCTACATACCTCACTGCAGACTATCACTACTGTCACCTTTGAAGCACTCACCTTGGGAAGCTATGTACCGACACCAGCACCTAGTCTACCCTTCAAAACAATTTTGGAACTCCTTATGGAATGAATGGCCATTGCACACAATGGCATGGTGGCAAATTTGCAAACGTAACTGTGTATCTGTCTGTGAGGGAGTTTTTAGCTAGTAAGCAAATAACTGTACTAGAACACCCTCCCTACTCACCTGATCTGGCCCTCAGTGACTTTTTTCTTGACCCAACGATAAAGGAAATATTGAAAGGAAGACTTTTGGGTGACATTCAGGACATCAAGGGTAATATGATGACAGCTCTGATGGCCATTCCAGAAAAAGAGTTCCAAAATGGCTTTAAAGGATAGACTAGGTGCTGGTGTCAGTGCACACCTTCTTCCCAAAGTGAGTTCTTCAAAGGTGACTGTAGTGACATTCAGCAATGAGGAAGGTGTGTAGCAACTTTTCTAGGATGAGTTTGCAAACTTAACTGTCAGTCTTCCTATGCCACTGAGTTGGTTCCAACTTCTAATGACCATATAGAATGAACAATCCATGTAATGTGTGAATAAAGATAAAAATAGAATACTGTGTGTATTTCTTAATGGAACTATAAAGGAAGATATTTGTTTCCATATTCGTTTTCTCAGTTTTAGGCATAAAAGCCAGTTTGGGAGCATAGAAGTTTTAAAATATATTTAGACTATTATACCAAGAAACTCATCATTACAAATAATTAGATGCTGGTTGTTAGTTCACTGTGGGTTGTTAATGCTTTTACAAACTGATTTTTAAATAAAACAGTAGTACTCAAGTTATGCTGAAGTCTACTTAACATTGTTCTTGTTTCTAATGTGTGCTATCCTGATTTCACTCAACTAGATTTCTAGCAACTATCTAATATGGGAATGTACATTTTCACTCAGTCATGTTAAAAAAAATTAATGTAAAAATTACTTTTTCAATAAATATAATTCCCTATTAATATTCTGTGTATTTAAGGGCAAAGACATCTAGCATACATATAATTAAAAAATTATACAATGCAACAGCTCACATAAATCTATTTTATTGCTTTTGTGCTGATTCATTTAATCAATTTTGATGATAAAAAGTTGCAATGTCTCGGATAAAAGAGATTGATGGGTGTCACACCGTCAAATTATACATGGCTCTAGAAGAGAATTTTTTTTTCTACTTAGATATGGATTCTGAGAATCCTCACATATGCAGTAAGAAAAATGAACTCATAGAGGGGGGAGTAAAAAGCTTCTGCATCTTTTGGTTTTTGCTCAGTCAGTGTCTCCTCTTTGCCTTTCCACTATGTAGGGACCTGATTGCAAGTCTAGACTAATAATCGTCTCAAATTTTGGAGAGGCTATCATTTACATGATGCTCTATTCTCCATTACACCTCTGACATACAGTCATTAAATCCCAGTTGTACCAGTTCAGCCAAGAGGAGTCATGGCTTCCCTTTGTATTCTTTTGGACTCCTCTAACTACCAGAAAATTTTTCTGTGTTGATCTGATATCAGATTGCTAGTATTGTTCTTAAGTGCTTTTATCATTCCCCAAACAGAAAAACCTAAATTTTAATATTAACTTCTACTACAAGATAGACATGATGCTCACTATAGAGTCAGCACTTCGTATGCAAAAGGGGGATAATAATAGCATTACCTTATAGTGCTGTGACTATTAAGCTAATATACTCACAGTGCTTAACTCAGCAACTTGAAAATAATAACTAATCAGTAAATGTTAGCTATTTTTATTAATGGAAAAGCTGGTGGCCTAGTGATTAAGTGCCACATCTGCTAACCCAAAGGCCAGCAGTTCAAATCCACCACGTGCTCCTGGGAAGCTCTGTGAGGCAGTTCTACTCTGTCCTATAGGAGCACTATGAGTCAGAATCAACTCGATGGCAGAAGGTTTGTTCATTTTTATCTCTATTGACTGTCACCTACTTACTAGTCCTAGTTCTGTCCCTCAAACTGCAGTGAAGTTAACAAAGATCAGAATTAAGTAACCGAAAGTCCCAAACCCACTGCTATTGAGTCGAATCCAATTCATATAGAGTGTATAAAAATGTGAATAAAATTTTCTAACTACAGCTGGCCTACAACACATGGAGAGCTGTGGTAAGAGCTATGTCTGTTAACCAAAAGGTCAGCAGTTTGACTCTACCATCCACTCTTTGGAAACCCAAAGAGAGGCTGTTCTACTCTGTCCTATAGGGTCATTGTGAATTGGAATCTACTTGATGGCAACAGATTTGATTTTGGTTTGCTAGAGAATGGCTCAGGATCGAGTAGCATTTTGTTCTGTTATGCACAGTCTGAACCTACCTGACTCACCTAGCAACAAAACACCATCACAGAATATTCACAACAGAAATTATCTATATTTTCTTCATGCCTTCAAAAGTTATCTGTTAAATATATTTTTTCTGTCTGTACTATTTATATACATATGACCATATGTACATACACATACATACACAAAAATATACAAAATCCAGAGCCAGAGAGTATGATAAGTGAAAAAGTAAAGAAAAATGCCATGCCATATCTGAGTTTAGTATCCTTTGCCTTTAGTATCTGTCATGGATTCAACTGTGTTCCACAAAAAATATCTCTGTAGCAGTTTGGCTAGGCTGTGGTTCCTGGTATTGTGTGATGTTCCTCCATGTTGGAATTCCTGCCACTATAGGGTCGCTATGAGTTGGAATTGACTTGATGGCACTGGGTTTGTTATCTGTCTGTGTATGTATGTATGTATGTATCTATCTGTCTGCCTGTCTGTCACCTGTCTGTCTGTCTGCCTGCCTGTCTGTCGCCGGCCGGCTGGTCGGCTGGTCAGTCAGTCGGTCCCTCTGTCTATCTAATGATGTTAGTGAGGGTAGATGGCCTGCAGTTGAGTTGGTGGGGCAGGATCTAATGTGTGGAATTGTATTGTGGCTTGGGGAAGTCTCTTGGGATATATAAGGGAAAAGGAGGCAGGCTATTCGGGGGACCTCATATTATCAAGAAAGAAAATAGTTCTGGAAGCTGAGTGCATCCTTTGGAAAGGACTGTGGTCCCTGCGCCTCAGAAGCTTCCAATCCAGGGGAAGATTGATGACATGGACCTTACTCTAGTACGAGTGGAAAAAGCATTCTCCTGGAAGTGACACCATGAATTTCGACTTTTAGCTTACTGGACTGTGACAAATAACATTTCTCTTTTTAAAGCTGTCTACTTGTGGTTATTTTTGTTAGCACAGCACTAGCTGACCAAGACCGTATCCATTAAGTTATGAAAATGTTTCATATCTTCAAAGTCCCTTACACTCTTACCTGCGTCTGTGTTCCCTAGGTTAGGATTCTGTTTTTGATTTTTAATGTCATAAACCCACACAGGTTGAAGTATCAATGAAAAATAAAGCCTCTGTAACGTTTACACTTTTAATATGGATTTTAATCACTTGGTCCTAATGTATGATTAACTATGGCAATTATAGGCCTTGAGGTAGTTCAGACAACAGACAAGTACACTTATATATGTGGTTGAATATTTCTCTGCTATCTGTAATTTTTCCATCTTAGTTTAGTAGATTTGTTGTTGCATTTCATCAACTATGTAAAGCCATTTGTGTGGATCATAGCAAATTATGGCTAACATTGCACAGAAAGGAAATTTCAGAACACTGAATTATGCTCTTAGGCAATCTGTATATGGATTAAGAGGCAATTGTGGAACAGACAAGGGGACTCTGTACAGTTCAAAGTCAGGAAAGGTGTGCATCAGGGTTATATCTTTTCGCCATACCTTTTCAATCTGTATGCCAAGCGAATAATCCAGGAAGCTGGATTATACAAAGGAGGACGAAGTATCACAATTGGAGGATGCCTCATTAACAACCTGTGTTGTGCAGATGACACCACCGTCATTGCTAGAAATGAAGAAGATTTGAAACACTGATGAAGATCAAGGACCACAACCTTCAGTATGGATTGCACCTCAACATCAAGAAAACAAAAATCCTCTAAACTGGACCAGTAAACAACATCATTGTAAATGGAGAAAGGATTGAGGTTGTCAAGGATTTCATTTTACTTGGGTCCATGATCAGCGGCCACGGAAGCAGTAGTCAAGGAATCAAAAGATGCATTGCATTGGGAAAATCTGCCGCCAAGGATCTCTGTCAAGTATAGAAAAGTACAGATTTCACCTTGAAGACTAGAGTGTGCCTGACCCAAGCCATAGCATTCTCAATTGCATCATATGCATGGGAAAGCTGGACAATGAACAAAGACAGAAGAATTGATGCCTTTGAATTGTGGTGTTGGAGAAGAATGCTGAATGTACCATGGATCGCCAAAAGAAGAAAGAAATCTCTTCTGGAAGAAGTACAAGCAGAGTGCTCGTTGGAAGGAAAGATGGCAAGACTGCCTCTTACATACTTTGGACATGTTGTCAGGAAGGATCAGTCCCTGGAGAAGGACATCATGCTTGGTAAAGTGGAAGATCAGTGAAAAAGAGGAAGATGCTTAATGAGGTGGATTGACACAGTGGCTGCAACTATGTGCGTAAGCATAAAAATGGTTGAGGACATCGCACAACGCCAGGTAGTGATTCATTCTGATGTGCACAGGGTCACTGTTCGCTGGAACTGACTCGGTGGCAATTAACAAGAACAACAACAACAACATGATAAAGGGAATGTTAGTATATTATGTTTCTTACTTAACAAGTGAAAATATTAACAGGAAGATCACCAAGGTTGATTTTTAAACTTTGGAGCGGAGGGGAACTTTTAACAATTTTACAGATTATAGAGATTCAGAAATGCTGAGGACTGGAGGAGATTTAATAGCTTAATATTTTTGATAGGTATGTCTGGTATATGTCATTCTGTTGTCTGCATTAATAATATCAAAATAAGAATTGGAATTATGTCTTTGTAAGGAAACTTTTTCTTTCTTAAAACTTATCATATGAAAATAATGTGTTCAGTAGCTGGAAGAGTGAGCAGGTGAATTCTGGTAAAAAATGTGTGGTGAAGTACTCACCAAGCTAAATTCACTGTATCACAATATGTTTCATTGGTAAGTGGGAAGGGAATAAGTGCAGTTAAGTTTGTCTTCAAGGAGCCCAAAATGAATTACATGAAACAAATGCCCACCTTGGAAAATGTAAATAAACAAATAAACAAACAAATAAAGGAAATATGAAAGAAATGACAGAGAAGCAATTGAATCTTTTTTATGATTGAATGAAAATGTACATTCCCATATAAATTTACATGCCCACCTATATGCAGCTCCCACTGCTCTCCCTGCCAGGTGACAGCACACTCTTCGTCTCTGCTCCATACGTGTCCTATCTTCTCAGCAGTCTCCTCTGCCCTCCTCTCCACCCACTCCCCTTCCTCCAGTAAGAGGTCAGCAGGATGATATCCTATAGATGCATAGAACCATAAAGTGCTCCGAAAATTACGGTCAATCTGTGTCACCACATCCAATCCATTGCTGTCTGAAGAGTTGACCTTCACTATGATTTATGGAAAGGGGTAGCATCAGGGCCAGGG
The DNA here is from genome assembly GCA_028571685.1 of Heterohyrax brucei. Classification (NCBI taxonomy): domain Eukaryota; kingdom Metazoa; phylum Chordata; class Mammalia; order Hyracoidea; family Procaviidae; genus Heterohyrax; species Heterohyrax brucei. Next base: position 172,102,208 of record CM053166.1, on the reverse strand, counting down.
GGCATGCTCCCAGGGGAACCTCGAAGCCCCTGGACCATCAATTGCAGTCTTTTATTGGAGATATCAGGGTGCACTCTTATTTATTCTTGTGTTGTCAGTGAGACTCAACTTTGTGAGCTCCATCATGGCTACCCCTGGTGGTGGCCGTGCACCATCTGGTTCTTCTGGTCATGAGTTGATGTAGTAATCTACTCCTATGGGTCTCTCTGTCTTCTGGGTTCTCTTTCCCCCTTGTCATTATGGATCTCGGTGATCATCCATTCCTGCTGAGTTGGGACTATTTGCTATACCCTCAGATGGCAGCTTGGCAGCTTTTAAGACCCCAGATGCCACTCACCAATGTGGGGTGCAGAGAGACCTCATTAGCAAAATGCTAGTTGTACCAATTGGCCTCGATTTCCCCTGAGAGCATGGTCGCTGGCCCCCCGCACTAGCTACTCTGTGCTTGTAATATTCAGTTAACATGGGAGGAGTTACACAAGTTGTGTTGAAGTCACGTTAGTATTGATCTTCTTACTAATATGTGCTGTCACCAATTTCACGCAACCGAATTTCTAACAACTATCTAATCTAAACCCTCCCTACTCACTCTCCTGCCCTCCCCACCCTTGCAGCCCTCAAAGAGTCTTTTCTCCTATGCATGAGGCTGATTTTAAGTTCTTATCTTAGGGGTCTCATGCAATATTTGTCCTTTTGTCACTGACTGCTTTCCCTCAGTGTAATATCTTCCAGTTGAAACCAGGTTATGAAATGTTTCCTGAAATCATCGTTGTTCTTTATCATTGCATAGTGTTCCATTGAGTAGATATACCATAGTTTACCTATCCATTCCTCTGTTGTTGGGCATCTGGGTTGATCCCATCTTTTTGCTGTTGTGGACTGTGCTGCAATGAACATTCGTGTGCATGTATCAGTTGGTGTGAATGGCCTTGATTCTGTAGGATATATTCCAATCAGTGGAATTACTGGGTCAAATTGTATAGTTATATCCATTTTTTTAAGGGAACACCAGATTGCTTTCCAAAGAGGCTGCACCGTTTTGCAGTCCCACCAACAGTGTAGGAGAGTTCCAATCTCTCCGCAGCCTCTCCAGCATTTGTTGTTTTGTGCTTTTTGGATCATGGCCAACCTTGTTGGGGTGAGATGGTATCTCACTGGTGTTTTGATTTGAATTTCTTTAATAGTTAATGATCGTGAGCATGTCTGTATGTGTTTTTTGGATGCCTGGATCTCCTCTTTAGAGAAGTGTCTGTCCATCTCCTTTGCCCATCGCTTAATTGGATAATTTATCTTTCTCTTATTGATATTTTGTAGTACCTTATATATATTATGGAGATCAGTCATCGGTCTGAGATATAGTTACCAATTATTTTTTCCCATTCTGTAGGTGTCCTTTTAATTCCATTAATAAAGTCTTTGGCTAAGCAAAAATGTTTGATTCTTAATAGTTCCCATTTATCTATTTTCTCTTCTGTTGATTGTGGTTTGTTTGACAGATTTTGGAGTCTGTCTCCATTATGTATTAAAACTTCCATTGTTGTTCCTAATTTTTCTTGTATGAGCTTTATTGTTTTAGATTTAATATTTAGGTCTTTTATCCAGTTTGAGTTGGTTTTTGTATAAGGTGTAAGATATGGGTCTTGTTTTAGGTTTTTTTGCAGATGGATGACCAATTTTGCCAGCACCATTTGTTGAAAATACTGTTTTTACTCCAGTTTAATCTCTTAGGGCCTTTTTTGAATACCGATAGGCAGAAGGTGTCAACTCTGCGGTCTTGGTTCTTCCATTGATCTATCTGTCTATTGTTGTACTAGTACCAGGCTGTTTTGACTACTGTGGCAGTGTAATAGGTTGTACAGTCAGGTAAGAGAGGTCTCCAAGTGTGTTCCTCTTCTTTAGTAGTACTTTACTTATGCAGGGCTTCTTCTATTTCCAGACAAAGTTGGTAATTTGTTTCTCCATCTCATTAAAAAATGACACTGGAACTTGTATTCGGATTGCATTACATAAGTAGATTGCTTTGGGTAAAACAGGCATTTTCACAACTTTAAGTCTTCCTATCCATGAGCAGTGTAGGTTTCTCCATTTATCTAAGTCTCTCTTAGTTTCTTGTAGTAATGGCTTGTAGTTCTCTTTGTAAAGGTCTGTTCTTTCTCTGGTTAAATTTATTCCTGGGTACTTTATCTTTTCAGGGGCTATAGTAAATAGTATTGACTTGGTAATTTCTTCCTTAATCGTCTTGTTGTTGGTATAGGTATAAAGGAATCCTACTGGTTTACTTATGTTTATCATTTTTTAAATTTATTTTTTTATTTAATATGACTGAGTGAAAATGTACATTCCCACATAAATTTACATGCTCACCTATATGCAGCTTCCACTGCTCTCCCTGCCCGGTGAAAGCACAGTATTCCTCTCTGCTCCATACATGTCTCATCTTCCCAACAGTCTCCTTTCCCCTCCTCTCCAACCACTCTCCTTCCTCCAACCAGAGGTCAGCAGGCTGATATCCTATAGATGCATAGAACCGTAAAGTGCATACAGTATTTCGTCACTCTGCATTGCCAAGTCCAATCCATTCGTGTCCAAAGAGTGGATCTTCGTTGTGATTTATGGGCAAGGACAGCATTGCCCATTTATGGGCAAGGACAGGAGCTTATGTTTATCTTGTATCCTGAGACTGCTGAAAGCTTCTACCAGTTTGAATAGTTTGCTTATGGATTCTTTGAGATTCTCTGCATATACAATCATACCACCTGCAAATAGGGAGATTTTCACTTCTTCTTTACCGGTGTAGATGCCCTTTATTCCTTGGTCTTGTCTAATTGCTCTGGCTATAACTTCTAGTACAATGTTGAATAGGAGAGGTGAGAGTGGGCATCTTTGTCTAGTTCCTGTTCTCAATGGAAACTGTTTCAGTCTCTCTCCATTCAGGATGACGTAGGCAGTTGGCATTGTATAAATGGCCCATGTTGCATTGAGGAATTTGTTGTCTATTCCTATTTTTGCTGAGAGTTTTTAGCATGAATCGGTGTTGGACTTTATCAAATGCCTTTTCTGCATCAATAGACAAGATCAGCTAATTCTTTTTTTTTTCCTTTTTTTATTTAACATGACTGAGTGAAAATGTACATTCCCATATAAATTTACATGCCCACCTATATGCAGCTTCCACTGCTCTCCCTGTCTGGTGACAGCACAATATTCCTCTCTGCTCCATACATGTCTCATCGGCCCAGCAGCCTCCTTTCCCCTCCTCTCCACCCACTCTCCTTCCTTCATCCAGAGGGCAGCAGGATGATATCCTATAGATGCATAGAACCATAAAATACAACCAATATATGGTCACTCTGCATTGCCAAGTCCAATCCATTCCTGTCCAAAGAGTGGAACTTCGTTATAATTTATGGGTAAGGGCAGCATCAGGGCCAGAGGCCATGCTCTCAGAGGAACCCCGAAACCTCTGAACCATCATTTGAGGTCTTTTAATGGAGATCTCAGGATGCACCCCTTTTTATTCTTGTGTTGCCAGTGAGACTCAACCTAGTGAGCTCCATCGTGGCTAACACTGGTGGTGGCCGGGCACCATCCGGTTGTTCCGGTCCCAAGTCGATGAAGGCACCCACTCTTGTGGGTCTCTCTGTCTTCTCGGTTGTCTTTACCACATGTCATTTTGGTCCTCGGTGAGCATCCATTCCTGCTGAGTTGGGACCATTTGCTGTGTCCTCAGATGGCAGCTTGGCAGCTTTTAAGACCCCAGATTCCACTCACCAATGTGGGGTGCAGAGAGCTCTCTTAGCAAAATGCTAGTTGTGCCAATTCGCCTCGATTTCACCTAAAAGCATGGTCCCCTGCCCCCTGCCCGATCTACTCTATCCTTGCAATATTGGGTTAAGATGGAAGGAGTACTCAAGTTATGCTGAAGTCCACTTAATGTTGTTCTTGTTTCTAATGTGTGATATCACCGCTTTCTCCAAACCAGATTTCTAGCAACTATCTAAACTAAACTCTCCCCTCCCACCCTCCCTCCTTCCCCTCCCTTGCAGCTGTCAAAGAGTCTTTTCTTCTAAACACAAGCCTGTTTTTGAGATCTTATGGTAGAGGTCTCATACAGTATTTGTCCCTTTGTCGCTGACTACTTTCACTCAACATAATGTCTTCCAGTTGAAACCAGGTTAGGAGATGTTTCCTGGAATCATTCTTCTGTTGTTGGGCATCTGGGTTGATTCCATCTTTTTGCTATTGTGGACTATGCTGTGATAAACATTCTCGTGGATGTGTCCATTGGTGTGAAAGGCCTTGATTCTGTAGGATATATTCCACATAGTGGAATTACTGGGTCAAATGGTGTATCGATATCCATTTTTTTAAGGAAGCGCCAGATTGCCTTCCTAAGAGGCTGGGCCATTTTGCAACCCCACCAACAGTGTAGGAGGGTTCCACTTTCTCCTCAGCCTCTCCAGCATTTGTTGTTTTGTGTTTTCTGGATCATGGCCAATCTTGTTGGGGTGAGATTGTATTTCATTGTCGTCTTGATTTGAATTTCTTTAATAACTAAAGATCGTGAACATGTCCAGGTGTGTTTTTTGGCTGCCTGGATCTCCTCTTTAGTGCAATGTCTGTCAAGATCAGGTAATTCTTGTCTTTTGTGGTATTTATATGGTTAATCCCATTAATCGTTTTTCTGATGTTGAACCAGCCTTGCATCCCTGGTAGGAATCCAACTAGTTCATGATGGATTATTTTTTTAATATGTTATTGTATTCTATTGGCAAGAATTTTGTTGAAGATTTTTGCATCTAGATTCATGAGTGATATCAGTCTATAGTTCTCCTTTTTGGTTGGGTCTTTCCCTGTCTTTAGTATCAGGGTTATGCTAGCTTCATAGAATGAATTTGGGAGTACTCTATCCCTGTCTATACTGTGAAATAGTCTCAGTAGTATTGGTAGAATTATGCAGTGAAGCCATCGGGTCTTGGGCTTTTTTTTGGTTGGTAATTTTTTGATGACTTTTTCAATCTCTTCCTTTGTGATGGGTCTAATAAATTGTTCTGCTTCACCTTGTGATAATTTTGGTAGGTGATATGAATCAAGGACTTTGTCCATTTCCTCTAGGTTTTCAAATTTGTTAGAGTACAGTCTTTCATAGTATTCTGTTATGATATTTTTGATTTCTGTTGGATCTGTTGTGGCAACTCCCTTCTCATTTCTTATTTGTGTTATTTGTTTCTTTTCTGTTTTTCTTTAGTAAGTTTAGCCAGTGACTTGTCAATTTGATTTCTCTTTTCAAAAAACTAGCTTTTGGTCTTTTTCATTTTTTCAGTTGTTCTTCTATACTCTAACTTGTTTAGTTCTGCTATAATCTTTATGATCTGGTTTCTTCTAGTGCCTCAGGGGTTCCTCTGTTGTTCTCTCTCTACTTGTTCAAGCTGTAGTGTCAGTTTCTTGATTTGGTTTCTTTCTTCCTTCCAGATGTATGCATTTATGGAGATAAACTAACCTCTGAGCACTGCTTTGGCTGTATCCTACAGGTTCTGGTAGGAAGTGTTTTCATTCTCATTGGAATCCATAAATTTCTTTATTTCATCCTTGATTTCGTATGATCTTTTGAACAAGATATTGTTCAGTTTCCATGAGTTCCACTTTCTGTTTTTTCTGCTATTGATGTCAACTTTTATGGCTTTATGATCTGAGAAGATGCTTTGTATTAATTTGATGGTATGGATCTTGTTGAGAATTGCTTTATGTCTTAAGATCGGATCCGACTCGACGGCACTTGGCTGGCTTGGCTTAAGATGTGGTCTATTCTGGAGAATGTTCCATGTGCACTGGATAAGAAGGTGTAGTAGTCTGCCTATGGATAGAAAGTTTGTATATGTCGATGAGGTCTAGTTGGTTAATTGTGGCAATAAGTTCTTCTGTGTCTTTCTTGATCTTTTTTCTAGATGATCTGTGCAGTACTGAGAGTGGAGTGTTGAAGACTCCTACTATTATTGTCAAGTGATCTATCTCCTTTTTGAGTGTAGTCAGTGTTTCTCTGACATATTTAGGTGCTCTAATATTAGGTGCATAAGTATTTAATATTGTTAAATTCTGCTTGTGTATTGAACCTTTCCGCAGTAGTGTCCATCTTTGTCCACAGTGGTGGATTTTACATTAAAATCGATTTTATATGAGATTAAAATTGCCACACCTGCTCTTCTTTGTGTATTGTTCGCTTGATACATATTCTTCCATTCTTTAATCTTCAGTTTGTTCATGTCTTTAAGTCTAAGGTGAGTTTCTTGAAGGCAACATATAGATGGGTCATGTCTTTTGATCCAAGATGTCACTCGATGTCTCCTTACTGGAGCATTTAGTCCATTTACATTCAATGTAATTATTGATATGTATTTGTTCAATGCTGCCATTGTGATGTTTTCTTCTGTTTATGTTTTCTCTGCTGTTAGTCATCTGTTCTGAGACATTCTTCTTTGTGAGTTGAATTTTCACCTTCTTCAGCGTTGGTTTTGTGGTTGTTGAGACTCCTGTATTACATTTTGTGATATGGTACATTGCTTCTTTACTATGCTTTATGGCTTCCCTTATGATCCCTCTTAATAAACTATGTATAAATCCAATTTTAGTTACTACCAGTCTTGTCAACTTCCTCTCCATCTGGAAGGACTATAACGACTGTAGTACATCCATCTTTTCAATATGATGCCATCATAGTTTTTATGCTACTATCACTGGATTATTTCCTTCACTATTATAGCTTTGATTGAGTTTATAACTTTCCCTGAGTAGGCTATTGGATGGTGTGTCCTACTAAAATATAAAGTTACTGGTTTTGTTCTTCTAAGCCAAACCAAGAGATTCTGAAAGAATCTCTTGTAGCTTTGGTTTGGTTTTTACAAAGTCTCTGAGTTTCTGTTTTTTGGGAATGTCTTAATTTCTTTTTCATATTTGAAAGATAGTTTTGCAGGATATATAATTCTTGGTTGGAAGTTCTTCTCCCTCAAGTCTTTGAATATGTTATGCCACTGTCTCCATGCCAGCATGGTTTCTGCTGAGAAATCTGATGAAAGCCTACAGGGTTTCCCTCTGAATGTCAACTTTGCTTTGAGTCTCGCTGCCTTTATGAGTGTCTGCTTATGTGTCGTTTTGTGGAGCTTGAGTATAATATGTCTTGGAGTCTTTCTTTTAAGATCTATATTCAGTGACGTTCAATGTGCATCTTGCATATCTATATTCTCTTCCTTCATGATTTCTGGAAAGTTTTCTGTCATCACCTCAGCCACAATATTCCCTGTGTTCTCAGGTGTCTTGCCCTGTTCAGGGACTCCAGTTAATCGTAGGTTGTTCCTCTTAATTGAGTCCTACATGCGTCTTAATGCTGCTTCATTTTTCTTTTTCTTGTTTCTTTTTTCTGATTTCTCCTCATAGATGCTGGAGTCAGTGGCTCTGTCTTCCAAATCAGAAGATCTCTTTTCCATTTGTTCCATTCTGTTTTCTTGGCTTTGAATTGAAGTTTCTATGTCTTTGAGTTTGTTCTTAATCTGCTGGATTTCAGAGTACTGATGTTCCATCAGATTGAACAGCTTGCTTAATTTTTGATTTTGCTGTGCTGCATTTTGTATAAGGTCTAGGAGGGCTCTGTATATAATCCTTTTATATTCGCCTTATGATAATTTCAGAAAAGTTTCTTTGTCCAGAAATCTCTTAGGTTGTTTCATTTGGCAGCCTTCTGAATCCACGGGTAATTTTTTGATTACCATTTTCTCCAGGGGCTGTTGCTTTTTGGGCTTCATGTGAGTCAGTAAAGGCTGGGAGAGATGCTGTGAGGATGGGCCACAATTGTTTTTCTAAACTGTCTTAAAATGAAAGGTAAAAGGTATCTCACCACTTCCTAGGTTAGTAGGTTAGTCAGGTTTTCAGGTGTACAGGGCCCTATTCCCAACTGGCAAAGTAGGTACCTCTATATCCAACTCCAGATGTTATGAACTAGTTCAAAATGCAGCAAGGCTACCACCTTGTTGGCCTCTGCTGACAGTCCCTAGCACTCTCATGCGGGCAAGCACTGCCTCCGAGCCTAGGAATTAGGTTTCGCTGAAGCCTCTGTATTCAAGATTCCATCCCACACAAGCTCAGTGCCCGGCACCGCCATATGACTACACTATGATAGAGGCAGAAAGAGAGGCCAAACATACCAAGATGCATAGAGTCCACAGTCTCTGTTGCCATGTCCCAACCATAGGTGATACTGTGTAACTACAGCTTTTCTGCTGGAATAGCACTCTCTGGTGGACAGGTACTGCCTCCCAGGCTAAGAATTAGATCCAGCTGAGGCCTATATAGCACCTCCATACGAACTGTACTATGGCAGAGGTGGAAAGAGAGGCCAAAAGTGGTGACATGTACAGAGTCCTAAACCAGGCTCTCAAAATACAGACATTTCACCTGCCAGTCCCACCAGTGGTGTATCTCAGACTAGCTGCTAATCAAGACCCAGCTCCACTGTCTGGCCAAGAGAGAGGGGAAAAAAAGTCAAAATGGTGAGTTACCTTTGATCTGTGAAAGCCAGGACTGGCCAGGAGCAGGAGTCAGCTAAAGAGAGGTTTCCATTGAATGGTTTGAAGTTCAAATTATCAGCCCTATGCTGCATCCTAGGGCTCACTAGGTGTCCAGGTGGCTCTATTTAATTATCAATTCAGGTCTTGGTTTCCAGAGGGATTTAGGAAGATGTGTGCTTAGCTTGCCGTCTTGACTGTGGCCCCCACAATTGAATTTTGAAGAGCTTTTTTAAAATTAGACTTCAGATTATTGACTTTATTATTAAAAGTTTTTTAATTTAATTTAATTTTACAGTAAATGAATAGAATTTCTAACATCTATCAGTTATCTCATCTATGATAAACCCTCAGTGCTCCACCTAACCATGTAACCAACACAGTCATTTTCTTCTATGGATAATTCTCTAGTTAAGTCCTTATATCAGGGGTCTCATACAAGATTTGTCCTTTTGACACTCATTAATTTCACTCAGCATGATGTCTTCCAAATGAGACCATGTTATGAGATGTTTTCTAAATTGTCATTGTCTTATCATAGCATAGTGTTCCATTGAGTATATGTACCATAGTTAGCTTATCCATTCATCTGTTGATGGGCATCAGGGTTGATTCCAACTTTTTGCTATTGTGGACTGTGCTGCAACAAACATTCATGTACATGTGTCTGTTCATGTGACAACCTTTGTTTCTGAAGGATAAATTCTAAGCAGTAGAATTACAAGATCAAATGATATATCTATTTCCAACTTTTTAAGGAAGCACTAGAGGTGGTACCATTTTTCAATCCCACCAGCAGTGTAGGAGAGTTCCAATTTCTCCACAGCCTCTCTAGCATTTGTTGTTTTGTGTTTTTTGGATCATGGCTACCCTTGTTGGGGTAAGATGGCATCTCATGTAGTTTTGATTTGAATTTCTTTAATAGCTAATGATCATGAGAAATTCTGCATGTGTCTTTTGGGTGCCTAGATCCTCTTTAGAGAAATGTCTGTCCATCTCCTTCTCCCATCACATAATTGGATTATTTATCCTTTTCTTGTTGATATTTAGTAATACTTTGTAGATTATGAAGAACAGACATCGGTCCGACATACAGTTGCCAAGTATTTTTGGAAGATCCTTGATTCCCTTCAGAAATAATTTAAACAACTGAGATAATAGTGCCTAACTCTTGCAGATGACCAACTAGAATGTCTTCTTAATATTCTTCTGGTGCATTAATGACAAAAATCTGTTTGTTGGATGGAACACGTTCTCTCAAATATACACTTATAAAGAACCTGACAGCTTCAAGACTTCAGGTAGATTTTCTTCTATGACCTAAGTGACCATGGCTATGCAGGAAGTGAAAATTTTGGTTAATTTTTCTTAGCACTGGATGCTTTTCATAATGAAGTCACTCAGTTTATGTACCAAACTCAGTTTAACTTCCCAATCAGTGTGCAATTTAAACTTTTTCCACCAATCCTGTAGGCATTTTAAAAATAAATAACTTGAAAAGATTTTCTAAAACTGAACTGCCCAGAACTGTTCAAGAAATGTTGCAGGCATGCTGAAATGTCTTCATGTAAAAAAAATCAGATTATGCATTGGCAGCTCAGCTATGGAGATTGCCCTTCAAAGTTCCTTATGCTTTAGGAAATGTATTCCCATATATACATATATATATATATATACATGTATATATATACATACATATATATATGTGACAGTCTCTCTGGTGCTAACATGAACTACTTGAACAGTAAAAGGGTAGAACATAGCCTCTCAGAATCAAGTGTTGCAGTTGATGACAAATTTATCAAGATAAATATTATTACTTATCAATGACACTCTCTTCATCATTTAAGTTTAAGCACAATGTGGTTTTAGCTCCATATAGGGTGAAATATTGCCTTTAGCTAATTGTTAAATGTTAGGCTGGGTATAAAATGTGGTGCATTATTTAGAATCATGAGCTAAAAAACTTCCAACCTGCCTATTTCTTCAAACTGAAGTTAACAGTGTGTTTCACTACTGTAATGATAACGTTTGCATTAATATAAGCAACTACTTTCTGTTCCCTGCAGGCACATTTCTAAGACAAATAAGATTGAGAAAGAATGTCTTTAACTTTTATATTGCTTGTATCAAATTGGTATGAAAGAGGCGTTTCAATTAGTAGAACTTGAGTGAAACCTAGGGAAGAACCTAATCAGGTTGTCTCAAAATCCTTTCAAAAATACATGGAAATAAAGATGAAGGCCAACCCCATATTGTCACTCAGAGAATCCCATGTTGTGGGAGAAATGGGGAGTGGGAGTGACTGCTTAATGGATATGGTATTTCTTTTATGTGATAAAAATACTCTGGAATTACTGGTGATGGCTATGTGATGTTGTGGCGGTACTAAAAGCCACTGATTTGTACACTTCTAAGTAGTTAAAATGGTGAATTTTGTGTTATTAGAATTTTATGTCAATAAACAAAGATAACATTTTCCATGTATGAGAATCTGAATTCAGTCTTTCTTCTATAAGACAGAAGAAAACATAGATGTTGAAAGTCAAGCTTTTATTGCTGCAATCTAAGGTGAAAATCATCTTTTACTAGTAAACATTGAATACCCTATCCCTGTGTCATTTTTATTATCACTTTTCTGATTTTAAGAGCAATTTTTAAAGAAGTATGAATTATTTTTGTTTCTTTCTCATTTCTATTGATTAAGCTAGTATTATTTATGTTCTATGAGATGACCTCTCTTTTCTACATAATATTCATACTAAAAAATTATTTTACTCTTCATATGAGTCATGTGAAAATAGAGTAGTATAATGTGGTTTTATTACATCTGATTCTTGGGCCCTGAGTTACTCTTGCCTTAACAGCCCTTTATTCATAAACCTGAGTCTTGACAGTGGTGCAAACAATATTGACTGTCACTAAGTTTCTTGAGTTAATCCGTTCCTAGGTACATGTAATTTTTGACTGAATTTAGTTATCCCTGAAGGGAGATACATGTTTATTAAATTTATCATAGAAACATCATTATCCTGCTATTCATCTTAAGCTTGAACTCTTCCAATGAAAGGGGAGTCTTTACCTCTTGAAAAAACAATCCATAATACTTTGATGGTTTAGATTATTGGAAAGTTCTGGTTTTTATTGAACCAGTGTCAGTTTCTCTTTAAACTCTACCCATTTTTCCTAGTTTTGTTACATAGCGTGACACAGAATAAATGTAATCTTTCACACATTATGATTTAAAGTATTTGGTAACATCAACCATATCTCCTTATAGATTCATTTCTTTGAAGGAAAATCTGCAAAATTCTGTAAGTCACATAATCCAGATAAGACATATCTCCTTCGATTTCTGCAGTTATTGGACTCAAACATGTGACTTTACATTCATTCCTATTAAATTGTTATCTTGTTGGATTTAGCCTTTCTTAGATCTCTGTTGATTCTCATCCTGCTGCATGCAATACATGCAATACATCAGTTCTTGCTTCCTATTTCATGTTTTCCACAAATTTGATCAGCAAGTCACTAATGTCCTTATCCATAACATTAATAAAAATAATAAGACAAAGATGATAGCAAAATTACTTGACAGTCTGTTGAGTTTAATAATAATCTTTTAAAATCAGAACACCTTGATTATGGACATTCAACTATTTATAACTCTAAAATCTATCTTTTTCCTCGTCATTCACTCTATAATTTTATCATGAAATGCTTGATTATAATCATTGTTTAGATTCAAATGTATAACATGTGTGTAACAGATTATGAAAATAGGTAACAGGTTATTTAGGGATGAATTCTTAGTAAATGTTAACACCAGATTTTTCTTTACCGAACGCATGCTGCACTTCACCCCATCCCTGAAAAAAAAAGTGTAGTGTAATATATAAGAAGTCCTTCTAGGAAGGCATAGTCTGGAATTAATCTTCTGTCCTGAAACCAAGAATGTGTTCCAGAAACCAATATGTACACTGTCTCTCCCCTTTCAAGTTACTGGTGAATATTGTGTGCTTGGTTCTATTTCTCCACTGAGTCCTCCTTGCCTGCTTTTACTGTGTCTTTGAAAATCTTCTTAAGCCCTGCCAGAGTCTTTTCAGTCAGAAGCTAAATATTTGAACAGTGTTCCTATATTCTGTCATCATCTGGGATCTTTTTCAACCAAGATACATATTGCCACTGTCAAGTTCCCTTGGATATTGATGTCAAATCATTTTAGAACTGAGTTTTCTTTGCCCCTTTTAGAATATGAGTCACCTTTCTTGGAGATCAAAACCTAGAGTTGAATCTGGCCATCTTCCTCTCTCCCTGCTGATTTGCCAATGGCCTCTGTTGGATGCTGTCTTTATGACATAGTGGATTCCAATGCAAAGTCCTTATTCTACTAAATATTTACACACCAGTATTTCATCCATCTATTTTAACTTTTTTTTTTTGTAATTAATATCAACCTCACTGACCCGTTGCAGAACACACCCTTCTTTCAACATTTTGAAAAATAGCGACAGTGACAGAAACATTAACTGCCAGTAAGTTTGTCAGAAAAGTTCTTTGTCCATTCTTCCAATTACCATGATCCCTAAATGATTGTAAACAATGCTTTAGCAGCCATGTCTAGGAACTAATTTTGGTAAACTGGAATCTTGGATTTACCTAAAGCAATTAAGTAATTTCGTACAATCAAAGCCAAATACCTTAGGCTTCAGTTACTTTTGTCAGTGTTTGTTGAACAATTTTTTTAAGCCTTAAATAGTATTCTAGACGGAAAAGCTCTCTACTAAATTCAGATAAAATGGTTTTGTATTATTTCTGTCAATCATTTGCATGACACCATCCACTCCAAACAGAAAATCTCTGTCTTATTTATTATCTTGCTTGTCCTGGACATAAATGTAGTACAGGACATTTTTAGGTTGTTTTTGACAGTCCCATTTTATTTTTGGACTTTCTTTGGACTAGGGCCCTGGTGACACAGTGGTTAAATGTTTGGCTGCAAACCAAAAGGTGGGCAGTTTGAATCTACCAGCACTTCTTAGAAACCCTGAGGCAGTTTTACTCTGTCCTGTAGGGTCCCATTCTTGTTAGCTTGTCTCTGATTCACTGAATAGATACCATTCTTTCCACTTTGTTGTTACATATTCTTGTAAGGTGTGAACTCTTTATGGTGCTCTCTGGAATGCTATCATAATTTAGATACCAACTTCTTATTTTTACCTTGTATGGTTTATAACTATATACTTAGCATCATACTTAAGAAATTTTCAATCTTCTACCTGTTTTGACCTTTGAGTCTCAATACATGTTGAATCCAGCCACACCAACACAACTGCACTCCTTCTTTCTCGTTAACGTCATAGAGGCAAATTCGACAACATGGAAGAGTATCACATGATACCAGGAAGCATCACCCAGCCAAACTGCCATACACATTTTTTGGGGAACACAATTCAATCCATGACAGTCTTTTTTTAACTGTGTTTACTTTATCTCACCTGTCCTTATGTTAATTGTCTCCCTCACATTCTCTTCATTTTAATTTAACTAACTGACTTCAATTTGATGGTTACAGTTAGGTCCATATTTAGTATTTCTCTTAGTTACTTTTTCTGTGACGTTGTCAGAAAAGGAAGATTTTATCACACATGCTGTTTTTAGCCTAGTGTGACATCTATTTGATTTCCAAACTGTTGAAATTACTCATCATTCTATATATTGCTCTTGTGATGCCTCTCTGTGTCAGAAATTCATTAACTATTTCACTAGGTAGGTAGGAATAGTGTCTTGTAACTTTAGACACCATACTGTTTTGTACATTAGTCTTCATTCAGCTTTTATTCAGGCAAGAATTTTTCACCCTTTTGATTTTAGGTATCTATGCAATTAAACGGGAAACCTGGTGGTATACTGGGGGGGTTAAGAGCCAGGCCTGCTAACCAAAAGGTTGGCAGTTCAAATCCGCCAGGTACTCCTTGGAAACTCTATGTGGCAGTTCTACTCTGAACTATACGGTCTCTACGAGTCAGACCCAACTTGATGGCAGTGAGTTGAGTTTTATGTAAGTAAACGTACACAGTGCTACATTATTTTTCTCTTGTATTTCATGAAAACTTTTCTCTTCTGTCACAGATTGAATTATGTCCCCCCAAAACATGTGCATAAACTTGCTTACACCATGATTCCCTGTATTGTGTAATTTTCCACTGTTTCGTCATCTCAGGTGATTTTCTTGTGTGTTATAAATCTTATCACTATACAGTTAATGAGATGACAGTTACGTTGATGAAATTTAAGACTAAATTGTGCCTTAGCTAGTCTCTTTATGGGTATAAAAGAGTGAAACCAGCAGAGACATGTGAGCACCTCATACTAGCAAGAAAGAAGTACCTTTTGACCCAGAGTCACTGAGTTAAGAAGCTGTTTGGCCAGGAGAAAATTGATGGCAAGGAGCTCCAGAGCCAACAGAGAGAAAGCTTTTCCCTGGAGGTGACACCCTGAATTTGTATTTGTATTTAGCCTACTAGACTGTGAGAGAATAAATTACTCTTTAAGGCCCATCCCATCCACATGTGGTAGTTTTGTTATAGCAGCACTGTATAAATGAAATATGTTCCCTAGCTAAATTTTAGTCCTATACTCTGTTTTGCTAAATCTTAGTAATCCCTGTGTGTATCTCCTCCTGGTACAATCTGAAGGTAATTTTTCTTAATACTTTTTGTTTATGTTTTTTATCATAGTGGATTTCTCATCTGAGGTCCTGTGACCATGCTTCAATATTATTTACTATCTTGAAGTCACACCTGATATCTTCTTTCTGATTTTATTTACAAGTTTAACTGAGTTTTGTGTTCCTTCAACTTTCTTTCTCATTTAATTATCTTTGATCAGATGAGTAAAGCACTCAACAATACATCCTTGCCTGGTGTTAAATGATTCTTAGTCAAGAGTCTGTTACTAAAGTGTCATAAAAACTATGATACCTATTACAAAAAAAGATGGGAACAATATTTTTTATTTCTCAGGGATTTGTATTTAATCTTGTTTTAGTATTAAATGAGTTGTATTAAGTATTATTTAAAAAGTAGTATGTGTGTTTTAGTATTGACACCGTGAACTGTGCTTTGTTTGTTAGACCTTACCATTCATAAACAGTAATTGAAGACATACTGCTACTTTATCTTTTTAGCTACTCATTTCTTCATTGGCATGTAACTATCTATTTGGAGTAAATTTTTATATATGAAAATATATCTAGAAATTTAAAAATGTTTTTTGAACTTGAGTAGCATTTGAATTTATAACAGAAAGCTCAATTGTACTTTTTGGTATGGTCCTTAAAGTTACTTCCTGGCATTCTTCTGGTGATTTTTATCCCACCCGAATCTACAAGAGCCAAGAAGTAAGTCTGAAGATTTGACAAATTTGTCAGACACTTCATTGCAACCAAAAAATCCATTGTAGAAAAGCAGCATACTTTCCGGTTAGTCATGTCAGCCCTTCAAATATTCCTCCATATCCTCGGCAGGGAGACCTCTGTGTAGATTTTTCCACACACACTAAGGTATATGTTGCCTTCTTGCTGTTCTGTGCAAAATGGGATGCATACTTTAATTCTCTCTCCATGTAAGAGTCTGAGAAATCTTTCTTATTCTGTATTCAAATTTGTTTGAACACTTTGACAGGGAGTTGTAATACTGAATTATTCAAAAATTAAATATGTGATGTTTCGCAAGGAAGTAAAAAATTAATTATAAGAGAAGAGTTGAGGCTTGTAAAATTGTTTTTAGCCATTAAGTACCAAGTATTTTCTGGTATTATCCCATCTGAATTATTTAGTAAATCTATTGGGAGAAAGTTTAAGTAGTCTGCAAAGACTAGATATGATCTAATGTTGCATCAAGACTATAGACTAGACGGTGTATAAATAGTAGAAATGATGTGTTTATGGTTTATTGTGACAGAAAATTTCCTAATAGAACTCAACAAATTCTCATAGTTATTCTGGGAATCATTCCAATTTACAGAGCCTTTTTTTCAATGTGTTATGAATTCTAAGAATGATGTTTCTGGTTGCTTGTTAGTTGTTGATTAATATGCAACATATGTGTACACACACTTGGATTTATATCACGTTGAATCATGGTGCTAGAAAGAACTTTAATACCTCACCTTGTTTTTTTCTTGCCTCTAGATATCCAATAGAAAGAAAGGTGGTAATTTGGGAAAAAATTAGTGAAAATATTAACATGCATGAGTTTTGATTTTAATAGACTCACACATTATTAGTAATTATTAGTAATTATTTCTTATTCCAAGACATTAATCCAACACATAGAAATTCTTTCTCCCCTTTACAGATAGTCCAGAGTAAATATATATTAATATTATATAAATGTGGTCATAGAAAGCAGGTACTACTTTCCATTGTAGGTTTAATTGAATATCTGAAAGAATGTCTGTTTTTATGACTGTTTGATACAGAATATAATAATATGCCATATATTTTTCTACCTATTCATAGTTGTTAACTTGGTAATTCCTTTTTTTAGTTGTCTCTCCTGGCTATCTTTAGAGTCAGTTTAATGTACTGATCAGTCTCATTCCCCCAAAAGCTTACCATTTCAGTTTATCTCCGTTGGCTGGGGCCTTATACAAGCTCATGGGCTGTCATTAACAATTGTGATTGCATTGTTTCCATTATGCCCTGAACTTTGTTTATAGCTCTCAGTAGTTTCTCCACCTATTCAAAATTGGTCTCCATATTAACCTACCTTTTCACTACTTCTTTTTGCCAGTAACCTACCAGAATTCTTTTTTCATCTATTTCATTATTTCACCGATTAGCGTAAATGTAATTGGTAGCACATTGTGTCCATAAGCTGCCTATGATTTCTGTCATAATCACCCACTGTGATAAAAGTTATACATGTTGCTATCACTCAGTTTACTCTTTTTACATGGAAGTTACATGGTTTCTAATTTTCTTATGTTCTGTCATTAAAAAAAAGTAAAACCTTATATGAAAAATTACTTAAACTTCTTTTCTAAGTATGAATATTGGCCATCTCAATTTGAAGGAAGGCGTTATAATATTCATTTGTTTCTTTCACCATTCCGTTAAGATTTGCATAATGATTTCTGTATTCCAGGTACTGTGCTATGCAATAAAGATGAAATGGTGAGCAAGACAAATGTAATTCCTGTCTTCAAGCAGCTTGTAGTTTATGCAGAAGACAAACAGATAACCAGACAATCTGTATATCATATGATAAATGTTAAGATTCAAATAACGTGATGGTAGATTGGGAGTATGTAGAAGAGATATCTGACAGTTGTGGGTTATAGAAAGAATTTATACTCAGAAGTGTGTAATTTGTATATAGTAGGCTGACACTGGTCACACAAATATGTATGAATATATGTGTAGGTCAAAATGTGTAGTTTTTGTCTAGTCACATTTGCATATTTCTACTACAATGTATAAACTAAACACTCATCAAATACAGTTAAGGTACCTTTTTTTTTATCCTGGCCAAGATTCTAAATGATTATTCACTGCATATAAGACTGTACAATGCAGATAGGTTTGGGTTGATGTAACTATGCTTTATTCCATTGTATTTGCTGCATTTTTTTCTCTGTAAAAACTTTAACTGATTCAAATGTTAATAATGTCTTACAATCACATAGTGCTTTCGGTAATTTCAGAATATTTTAACATCTGTTTTCTCATTTTACGCTTGCATATGGCAGATTGTATTACCTCCATTTGACAAATGAGAAAATGAAGTTATAGAAACTCAAAGGGTTGTAAAGAACAAATAAATTGATGATAGAACTGGGGTCTTGGATCCTCATTTACTCTCAAACAACCTACAATAGCTTAAGATGTCTGTTTTGCATAAGGTGGAAAGTATATGACTCCTCCCCTTGGAGAGGATAGTTTTTGATTTAACAAGAATGATTTATTTTATGAATTTGTTTTTTTAAATAGAAATGTTCTGGCTCTTTTATAACAGAGGAATGATCATGATTCTCTTTCCTATTACAAATAGAATGCATGGATGAGTATAGTACATTTGCTGCTCCTGATATCCTGATTAACTGTACATACATGCGTGATTGATCTCTGTGTCTGCATCTCTGTTCTGTTAAAATGTCTAGGTTAAGGTTTTCAGTCAAATAATATTACCAAAATGTGTGTATACTGTTGATTGATAGAAAGCCAAAATATCTTTTCATCTAAATCAAAACTACTAGTAGACGACAAGTCCCTTTTAGAAGTAGCAGTACGAAAACAGAGATGAGGTGGGGCCAAGATGGCTAACTAGACAAATGTCTCCTCAATTCCCTCTGAGAACTAAGGCCTGAATTAATAACTGAGCAGAGCACTCTGGACACCCAGGAAGCCCTAGGATATGGCATAGGGTCGTCAGATTGGACTACCTTCCACTAAATGGGAAACTACCTCTCTCTGACAAGATAGCATGTACTGACCCCCACTCCTGCTGACTCACTGCTTGGGTGGACTGCAGGTATTGATGTCATCTCTGTTATCCAGGAGGCAGAGGATGGCCATGAGCCAGCAAATACGCTGAACTACAGGGCTAAAGTAAACAGCATGTAGTGCAGCAAAGAGCCAGTATGTGGGATTGCCATATTTTGAGAGCCCAGCTGCTGACTGAGGGCACCACTGCACCTCTACCCTCTCTTTTCTGAATTGCACCATAGATTCTACAGTTTCACAGTGAGAAGGGCAGCTTGGCCTGGACACCATCTCAGTCAGCTGGGAGGTAGAGTCACCCAACTGGAGGCTTCAGCAGGGATTAATTCCCAAGCTGAGCAGCAGTGCCAGTCCAGAAAGTGCTTTTCCAGCAGAAAGGCTATGTTTAGCACAGCGTAACCTTACAGGAGTGGCCAGCTGTAGACAGCAGGAAGGCTGTAACCCCTCCCTAATTGAACTATATCGTGGCATCTGGAGACAGCTGAAGAAGTACTTCTGTTGTTAGCTAGAAGATGAGGCCTGCCACACCTAATGGCCTCAAGGATTTCAGCAGCTGTTGGTGAGCTCCCAGCTTCTTAAAATAAGATTGCCTGGAGAAACAGCTGACAACTGGCCTGGCAGCATGTCTTCCAGCCTTACTGACCCACATTATAGGGTCAGCTGATGGTTCCCCAGTGAAATCATAAGCAGGGAGCCATCTTTGCCAGCCAGGAGGAGTAGCCTGCCACCCCAAGGAGTACAGTGGAGTCAGGCACTGGAATACACAGAGGCAGCTGGTGACCAGCTCCCTTCTCAGAACTTTGCCTCAGCTCCTATTGAGGTAACACCAGAGAAACTAAACAGCTCTAGATGGCTCAAAGGCAACAAGCCTTTCCTAATCATTTAAAGAAACAGTCCACCATGGATCCAGAAAACTCCCAAAATAAAGAACCAAAAACTTCCCAGATGAAGAAAACTTTCTGAAACTATTGGAGATTGAGTACAAGAGAATTGTATATGAGCACTTCTAGAGATTAAACAAAATGCAACAGAGCAAGATGAAAAATTAAGTGAGCTATTCAAACTTATGGAAAAACAATGATCTGAAATCCAGCAGATCAATAACAATATTCAGTCTAAAGCAAAAAGAGCAGAATTGAGGAGATTGAAGTCAGAATTAGTGAGCTTGAGGATAGAGCAACTGACAGCAGCATCTATGAGGAGAAATCAGAGAAAAGAAATAAGATAAATGATGAAGGACTAAGTAACATGTGGGACTCTATTAAGAGGAATGATCTGTGATTAACTGAAGTTCCTGAACAGGGAGGGATACTTGAAAACACAGAGAATATTGTTGAGCTGCTGACAGAAAACTTCCCAGAAATTATGAAAGAAGAGAACATAGATATCCAATACATGTATCCAATGCCACAGAAACTAGACTCCAAAAGAAAGACATGAAGACATATTATAATCAAGCTTAATAAAGTGAAACATAAACAGATTCTTTTAAAGACAGAGAGGCTCAAAGCAAAGCTAACATTTAGAGGGAAGCCCCGTAGGCTTTCATCTGACTTCTCAGCAGAAACGATGTTGGCAAGGAGGCAGTGGAGGACACATTCAAAGCCTTGAAGGAGAAAAACTTCCAACCAAGAATTATATATGCTGCAAAAATGTATCTCAAATATTAAGATGAAATTAAGAAATTCACAGATAAACAGAAGCTTAGAGACTTTGTAAAAACCAAACCAAAACTATAAGAAATACTGAAAGAAGCTTTTTGCTTAGAAAAACAAAACATTAAGTCTATATTTAAGGAGGCAATGCAGAACACAGCATGCAGAATCCTACTCAGGGAAGTCACAAAACTCAATCAAAGCTACAATATTAAAAGAAGGGAACCAGTGATCATATCATGAAACATATGACACCATCACACTAAAAAGAGAGATATACTATAGTAGTTACAGTCCTTTCAAATGTAGAGTAAGTTAAAAAGACATGTAGAAGTTAAAGTTGGGTTTAAACTTAGGATATTAATAGGGATCATAGGAGTAGCTGCAAAGCACAATAACAATACAGCATATCAAAACAAGAAACGTAGTACAGTAGTTTCAACAGGCATAAAATCTACATTGAAAAAGATAAAAAGCCATCCCATAAAGAAGATTGACCCAGAACAGAATGTTAAGACCAATGTAGAAAACACAACACAAAAATAAATACATGAAAATGACAGCACTAAACACATACCTATCAATAATACTCGACGGCACTTGGCTGGCTTGGCATCAATAATTACGCTGAATGTAAATTGACTGACTGCTGCAGTAAAGAGACAATCAGTGACATCCTGGATCAAAAGATATGACCCATGTATATGTTGCTTACAAGAAACATACATTAGACTCAAAGATATGAAGAAACTGAAAATTAAAGGATGGATTAAAATATACCAAGCTAACAACATACAAAGAGAGCAGGTGTAGCAACACTAATCTCAGATAAAATAGATTTTAATGTAAAATGCACCATTGCGGACAAGAATGGTCACTACTTGTTGCTGAAAGGTTCAATACAGAAGCAGGACATAATATTAAATAGCTATGTACCCAATACTAGAGCATCTAAATACATTAAACAAACACTGATTACACTGAAAAATGAGATAGATCACTCCACGATAATAGTTGGAGACTTCAACACTCCACTTTCAGTAATGTCCAAATCATCCAGAAAAAGCTCAATAAAGACACCAAAGATCTTATTGTGAGAATTAATCAATTAGGCCTCATTGACATATACAGAAATTTTTATCCATCAACAGATAAGTACACCTTCTTCTCTAATGCACATGAAACATTTTCCAGAATAGACCATATGTTAGGACATAAAGCAAATACCAACAAAATCCAAACCATTGAATTACCGCAAAGCCTCTTCTTGGACCATAAAGCCATAAAAGTTGAAATCGATAGCAGAGAAAACATAGATAGAAATTGGAACCCATGGAAACTGAAAAACTCCTTGCTCAAAAAGCCATGGGTTATAGAAGAAATCAAGGATGAAATAAATTTATGGAAGCAAATTGGAATAAAAACACATCCTACCAGAGCCTATGGGATACAGTCAAAGAAGTGCTCAGAGTTCAATTTATCTCTATAAATGCACAAGTCCAGAGGGAAGAAAGGACCCAGACTAAAGAATTAACCTTATAGCTTGAAAAAGTAGAAAGAGAGCAACAGAGGAATCCCCCAGTTACTAGAAGAAAACAGATAATAAACATTAGAGCAGAATGAAATGAATAAGAGAAGAGAAGAACAATTGAAAAAATTAACAAAACTAAAAGCTATTTTTTTGAAAACATCAACAAAGTTGATAAACCATTTACTAAACTTACTAAAGAAAAACAGGAGAGGAAATAACCCAAATAAGAAATGAGATGAGACATGTCACAACAGACCCAGCTGAAAGAAAAGGTATCATAACAGAATACTATGAGAGACTGTACTCTAAGAGATTTGAAAAACTTAGAGGAAATAGACAAATCTCTAGATTCATATTACCTACCAAAATTATCACAAGAAGTTGAACAACCTAATAAACCCATAACAAAGGAATAGATTGAAAAAGTCATCAAAAAACTATCAACCGAAAAATGTCTTGGCTCAAATGGCTTCACTGGAGAATTCTACCAAACTTTTAGAGAAGAGTTAACTCCAATACTACTGAGACTATTTCAAAGCATAGAAAGAGATGGAATACTTCCAAATTCATTCTATGAAGCCAGCATAACCCTGATATCAAAGCCAGGGAAAGATTCTACTAAAAAATAAAATTACAGACCAATATCACACATGAATCTAGATGCAAAAATCTCCAGCAAAACCCTTGCCAATAAAATTCAACAACATATCAAAAAAATAATTCGTCATGACCAAGTTGGATTCATACCAGGGATGCCAGGCTAGTTGAGCATCAGAAAATCAATTAATGTGAACAATCACGTAAATAACACAAAAGATAAGAATCCCCTGATTTTGTCAATTGATGCAGAAAAGGCATTTGACAAAGGCCAACATATATTCTTGCTAAAAACTCTCAGCAAAATAGGCATAAAAGGGGAATTATTCAATGCAATAAGGGGCATCTATGCAAAGCCAATCACCTCATCATCCGGAATCAAGAAAGACTGAAAGAATCACCCTTGAGAATGGGAACTAGACAAGGATGCCTACTCTCACTACTTCTATTCAATATTGTAGTAGAAGTTCTGGCCAGAGCAATTAGACAAGACCAAAAAATAAAGGGCATCCACATTGGCAAAGAAGAAGTAAAAATCTCCCTATATGCAGATGATATGATTGTATTCACACAGAATCCTAAAGAATCCATAAGTAAACTACTCAAACTAAGAAGAATTCAGCAAAGCATCAGGATATAAGATAAACATAAGTAAATCAGTAGGATTCCTTTATACCAACAAAGAGATTATCAAAGAAGTCACCAAATCAACACCATTTACTATAGCCCCCAAGAAGATAAAATACCTAGGAATAAATCTAACTATTAGAGAAAGAAAATATCGAAGAGCAGCTTGAGAAGACAAAAGAAAGTATTTTAATGACATGTGCAAATAGCTGGACATGGAAAACCAGAAGGGAAGAACATGTTCTGCATTTCTCAAGCTGAAAGAACTGAAGAAAAAATTCAAGCCTTGGGTTGCAATACTGAAAGATTCTGCAGGGAAAGTATTAAATGACTCAGGGAGCATCAAAAGAAGATGGAAGGTACACACAGAGTCATTATACCAGAAAGAACTGATCAGTGTTCATCTGTTTGAAGAGGCAGCATATGATCAGGAACCAATGATACTAAAGGAAGAAGTCAAAGCTGCATTGAAGACACTGGCAAAAAACAAAGTTCCAGGAACTGATGCAATATCAACTGAGGTATTTCAACAAGCAGATGCAGCACTGAAAGTGCTCACTTGTCTATGCCATGAAATTTGGAGGACGGCTACCTGGCCAACTGACTGGAAGAGATCCTTATTTATGCCCATTCTAAAAAAAGGCGATCCAACCAAATGTGGAAATTACCAAACAATGTCATTGATATCATGTGCAAGTAAAATTTTGCTCAAGATCATTCAAAAGCAACTGCAACAGTATATTGACAAGACCAATATACTGTATATTGACAAGGCCAATATATGCCAAAAATTCAAGCTGAATTCAGAGGCAGATTTGGAACTAGGGATATCATTGAGGATGTCAGATGGATCTTGGCTGAAAGCACAGAATACCAGAAAGATGTTTACTTGGGTTTCATTGACTACGCAAAAGCAATTAGCTGTGTGAATCATACTATATTATGGCTAACACTGCATAGAATGGGTATTCCAGAACACCTAATTTTGCTCTGAAGGAATCTGTATATGGATCAAGAGGCAGTTGTGCGAACAGAAAAAGGGGACGCTGCATGGTTTAAAGTCAGGAAAGGTGTGCATCTGGGTTATATCTTTTCACCATACCTTTTCAACCTGTACGCCGAGCAAATAATCCACGAAGCTGGATTATACGAAGAAGAACAAGGCATCAGGATTGGAGGATGACTCATTAACAACCTGAGTTATGCAGAAAACACCACCTTACTTGCTAGAAATCAAGAAGATTTGACACACTTCCAACAAGAAAAAAGTAAGTAATCCAGTTAAGTGATGGGCAAAGGCGATGGACAGACACTTCACTGAAGAGGGCATCCAAGCAGCCAAAAGACACATGAGGAAATGCTCACAATCTTTAGCTATTACAGAAATCCAAATTAAAACTACAATGAGATACCATCTTACTCCAACAAGGTTGGCCATGATCCCCAAATCACAAAACAACAAATGCTGGAGAGGCTGTGGAGAGATTGGAACTTTCCTACATTGTTGGAGGGATTGCAAAATGGTATGATCTCTACAGAAAGCAATTTGGTGCATCCTTAGAAAGCTTGAAATAGATACACCATTTGATCCAGTAATTCCACTGCTTGGAATATATCCTACAGAAGCAAGGACAGTTACATGAACAGATACATGCACATGAATGTTTATTGCAGCACAGTCTACAATAGCAAAAAGATGAAATCAACCCAGATGCCCAATAACAGATGAATGGATAAACAAACTATGATACATTATACTCACTATGCAATGATAAAGAACAATGATGACCTTAGGAAGCAACCCATAACCTGGTTTCAATTGGAGGACTTTATGCTGAGTGAAATCAGTCAGTGGCAAAAAGACAAATGCTGTTCAAGACCCCTACTATGAGGACTTAAAAATAGACTTATGTACAGAAGAAAAGACTCTATGATGGCTGCAAGCGTGGGAGGGAGGGAGGTGGCTGTTTATAGATTAGACAGTTGATAGATATTTGGTTGGGTGAAAGCAGAAGAAGATTAACTTTACTGGAATTCACATAAACTGAAAAGTCTTCTAATCTTAACCCAATATTACAAGAACAGAGTAGTAGGAGCGGAGGTTATCAGGCTCTCAGGGGACATTGAGGCTAATTGACATGACTAGCCTATTGATGAGAGAGTCTTCTGCACCTCATATTGGTGAGTGGTGTCTGGGGTCTTAAAAGCTAGCAAGCTGCCCTCTGAGGTACACCAAATGTTCCCAACTTGTCTGGAATAGGTGATCACTAAGAACAACAAAGACACAAGGGAAAAAGAACCCAGGAGACAAAAGGACACGTGAATGGTTGACTATCAACATGTGACCAGAAGAATCAGATGGTGCCCAGCAACCACCAAAGAAAGCTATGATGGGGCACACAACGTTGAGTCCCAGTGGCAATACGAGAAAAAGAGGGGTGCACCTCAAGAACTCTACCAAAGGACCGCTTTGATGGTCTGGAGGCCTGGGACATTCCCCTGGGAGCATGGCCCCTAGACCTGCTGCTGCCTCTGACCAGAAACCATTACTGAGTTCAGTTCTTCAGACAGGTATGGACTGGACATGTGGACACAATGTGATCATAAGTTGCAAGTACTTTATGGTTCTGTGCATCTATATGATGCTGTCCTGCTGGCCTCCTACTAGAAGGGAGAGGAGAGGTTGGAGAGGAGGGAACAGGAGATTGTTAAGAGGATATGAAATATATAGAATGAAAAGGAGGAGTGTGCAGTCACCAGACAAGGAGAAGAGAAGGAGCTGCAGATAGGTGGGTATCCAAATTTAATTTGGGTTGTATACGTTCACTGAGTCACAAAAAATATTAAAAAGAAAAGAAAACAGCCATCAGAGATCAATATCAATAGATGGGATGAATGATTTTACATTCAAGAAGACACACTTTCTACACTCATGTAATTCACAATAGTAAGCATATGTTTAAACAGAAATACTGTATGCAGTGTTAAGACATCTTGAATTGACTTAACGCACCTGTGAAAAAAATCAAGTTCTAATGAATCAAATATCTTCATACCATTTTTAAGCCTGTGTTTTTCCTATATAGAGAAGCAATATCTCAGAATCAGTTTTTTTAATTTAAAGAATGACATTTTACTGTGACTTGTATGTGAAGATACTAACATCATGAAATAAATGAAATCTAATGATCATTCTTAGAGAAATACCAGAAACTTGAGACTTTCAGTAAAAGTATATCTCTTCTTGAGAGGTTTCTACAGGTTAATGTATGCTCTTTCAGAAACTGTCTTGATTTTCATTTACTTTTCAATAACCTAGGAGGAGACACAAATGCCATAGCATTCTTCTTTCAATGTTGAAGTTAAAAACATTGGCTCCACCCTTAGGCAAACTCCTTCCCTTTCCTTGGAGTTGGTAGGAGTCACCATCTCTGGATTCTTACCAAGCCCTGAAGTTTGAATAGTTCTTTCACAAACTTCAGATAGCTTCTGAGGGCATGGCCATTAGTATTCCTTGTTTCCAAGATTCTTCAATGATAATTTTGTTTTCAGTATCACAAATATTGGGGCTTCTTAGCTTGTCAATTCTTTTATTACGTGACCTATGAAGTGTGCATATCTCTGAGGTTAAAACTTTTTGTTTTAACCAGCAATACCCATTGCCAATGAATCAATTCTAACTCACACTGAACCCATAGAACAGACTAGAACTGTCCCCATAGGGTTTCCAAAGCTGTAAATCATTACAGAAGCAGACTGCCATATCTTTCTCCTGCAAAGTGGCTGGTGGATTTAGACCACAGACTTTTCAATTGGCAGCCAACGCTTAAGCACAGTGCCACTAGGGAGCTTACCTAATCAGAATTAGCACAGTTCAAATCCATGGTGAAAAAAAATTAACATATAAGCAAAGATTTACTTGGCAGTAAATATGACTCCTTTTGGAGGTACCTTGTTTCTGGGTGTTTCTTCTACTCCCAGATTGCCAGATATAATCATAAAAGTGTCACATAAACTTCTCCATCC
This sequence comes from Heterohyrax brucei, assembly GCA_028571685.1. Lineage (NCBI taxonomy): Eukaryota > Metazoa > Chordata > Mammalia > Hyracoidea > Procaviidae > Heterohyrax > Heterohyrax brucei. Next base: position 172,074,713 of record CM053166.1, on the reverse strand, counting down.
TTTCCCTCCAGGAATGCTATTAGCCTTAATTTAATGTTTTTCATTCAAACTCTCTGAACATTAGAAAGTAGAGTAGTGGCAAGTGAAATTTTTTTGCAATTATCACCATGATCATACCAAAAAATTAAGTATGTATCTTTAGTATTAAAGAAGAATTAGCAAATCAATAAAATTATCTTTTATTTTACATATATACCAAAAATCTGTGCTGTGAGGTCAATTCCAATATAGCAACCCTATATGGAGGAATGTGGAAACCCTGGTAGCATAGTGGTTAAGCGCTATGGCTGTGAACCAAAAGGTTAGCAGTTCAAATCTGCCAAGTGCTCCTTGGAAACTCTGTAGGACCATTCTACTCTATAGGGTTGCTATGAGTTGAAATTGACTCAGTGGCAGTGGGTTTGGTTTGGGCTTATATGGACTCATGGAATTTAGATTAAACTTTTAAGTCTAAGGGCTAAGGGCTATTGGAGTTAGAATATTTCTTAAAAATAATCAAGTCCTGTTTTTTCCTTTTAGAGATGACAAAACTGAGGTCCTAATGAAGAAGTGATTTGCCTAATTGCCAAGCCAGAGAGTCTACAGTTTACAATACCTGTTGCCATAGAGTCTATTCGAGCCCATAGTGACCCTGCCAGTGGATTCTGAGAATCCAATTGATGGCAATGAGTTTTGTTAAATGTAAACACAATATCATCCCCATCCCCCAAAATTTGTTGGTGTCTAGTCGATTCTGACTCATAGCAACCCTAGAGGATACAGTAGAATTGTCCCTTAGGGTTTCCAAGGAGTGGTTTATGTTTTGAACTGCAGAACTTTGGGTTAGCAGTCATAGCTCTTAATCACAGTGCTGCAAAGACTCCCGTGCAAGCACAAGTACATAATAATTTCACAAGTCCTAAATTAATGCCCCCTCACATGTCTATCAGTTTGTCTATTGTAGAGGCTTGTGTGTTGCTGTGATGATGCTGGAAGCTTTGCCACTGGTATTCAGGTAACAACAGGATCATCCATGGTGGACAGGTTTCAGCTGAGCTTTCAGACAAAGACAGACTAGGAAGAAGAACACAGCAGTCTGCTTCTGAAAAAAATTAACCAGTGAAAACTTTGTAAATAGCAGCAGAACACTGTCTGCTGAATTGCCAGAAGAGAAGGTCCCAGGCTGACAGGCACTCAAAAGACGACTGGGGAAGAGCTAGCTCCTCAAAATGGTGTTGACCTTCAGATATGGATGGAGTCAACCTCTCAGGCTCATAATGAGACTACATAGCTTCAAATGTCCATCAATAATTAGAATGTGAAAGGTACAAAGTATGAATCTAGATAAAGTGGAAATCATCAAAAATGAAATGCATGAACATAAATATCCTAGGCATTAGTGAGATGAAATGAACTGATATTGGCTATTTTGAATTGGACAATAACATGATTTACCATGCTGAGAATGATAATTTGAAGAAGAATGGCATAGCATTTCATTGTCAAAGTGAACATTTCCTGTCCTGAAATAGAATGCTGTCAGTGATAGGATACTATCTATACACCTATAAGAAAGACCACTTAATACGACTATTATTTGAATTTACATATAACCGCGAAGGCCAAAAATGAAGAAATTGACTATTTTTACCAGCTTCTGCAGTGTGAAATCGAGTGAATGTGCAATAAGGATGTTTTGATAATTATTGATAATTGAAATGCAAAAGTTGGAAACAAAGAAGGATCAGTAATTGGAAAATATGGTCTTGATGATAGAAATGATTGCATAATAGAAGTTTGTAAGACCAATGCCTTCATTAAAATATATTGTTTTCAGCAACCTAAATGGTTACTATACACATGGACCTTGACAGATGGAATACACTTGAATTAAATAGATGACATCTGTGGAAAGAGACAATGGAAAAGCTCAGCATCTTCAGTCAGAACTAAGCCAGGGCTAACTGCAGAACAGACTGTCAATGGCTCGTATGCAGTTTCAATTGAACTGGAAAAAATTAGCACAAGTCCATGAAAGCCAAAGTATGACCTTGAGTGTATCCCACCTGAGTTTAGAGACCATTTCAAGAATAGATTTTATGCATTAAATGCTAATGACCAAAGACCAGACAAGTTGTGGAATGACATCAAAGAATAATACATGATGAAAGTAAGAGGTCATTAAAAGGACAAGGAAGAAAAGATCAAATTAGATGACAGAAGAGACTCTGAAACTTGCTCTTGGGTGTCAGGTAGCTAAAGTAAAAGGAAGAAATTATAAGTAAAAAATTTAAAAAGGTTGTTGAGTAGACAAAGTAAAGTATTATAATGATGTTCCCAAAGAGGTGGAGATAGTAAACCAAAAGGGAAGAATTACCCTCTGCATTTCTCAAGTAGGGAATTGAAAAAACTCAAGCATCCAATTGCAATAAGTGAAGGATTCTATAGAGGAAATATAAAATGACTCAGGTAGCATCAAAAAAAGATGGAAAGAATACAGTCATTATACCCAGCTTAGCCGATTCATATTGTCACTGCTGTTAGCCAACCAAACAAAACCAAAACCAAAAATCCCCAACAACAGCAAAACAACAACAACAACAACAAAATTGCCATCTAGTGGACTTCAACTCATAGCATATGACTGAGTAACACTGCCCCACAGAATTTCCAAAGGGTTCCTGGTGGATCTGAACCACTGACATTTCGGTTAGCCGCCATAGCTCTTAACCACTGTGCCCCCAGGATTTCCATAGCTGAGTACTTAAATTAACAGCTTTTTAAGTGGAAATGTGAGAATGGTCTGAGAACACTATTATAAATTAGCTGACATTTAAATATTTTATAGCTAAACAATTTTCCATGTCCCATGTAAATTTAAAAATGAAAAGATCGAATAAAGTTCAGGATGAGCACTGCCGAAATTAAATATATGCAGAATGGGCAGTGACTTCAAAATTGTTGTGGAGAGTGGAGAAATGATTATAGCATTTGGATTTATTGTTTATTCTTTAGACATTTAGATTTCCATAAGAAAATGTTTCTTTTTAATAAGTTTAAACTTTGGCCTATCAGGAAATGATAATTGAAATCAAGTTCAAAAATGACAAAATTATAATGTATTTTAAATGCTCAGTTAGTAACCATGGCTATGATGAACTTAAAAATATTCAGAAAACATGTTTATATTTAGGCTGTGATGTTGTAGTCTTGATTAATGATAGATGGACAAATATAAAAGAGAGTCTTATGTTTATATGTTAGGAAGGTAGTTCACCAAAGAAGTCTTTCATTTGCTGAAGGAAAAACCTTGTTTATTTCTTTTTCTTTACAACCCAGATTAATGGAGTTTATACACGTGAGCTCATAGTAAGTTTCATTATGGAGCAGCAGTAACGTAATGTGATCATTTTCTTAGTACTTTTGGCATGTTGAAATACTGTTCTAAATTATAAGCAATGCTCAACTGACTACAAAAAAGGAACATTCTAAGGAGCAGGGCATATTAATTATAAATTTAAAAATGGCATTAAAATAGGCATAAAGTAAGTCTTCATGATTTTTTTATATTTTTTTATTCGATATGACTGAGTGAAAATGTACATTCCCGTATAAATATACATGCCCACCTATATGCAGCTTCCACTGCTCTCCCTGTTCGGTGACAGCACACTATTCCTCTCTGCTCCATACGTGTCTTGATTTTTTAGAAAAGATTAAAGTCATACAAAGGCAGTATCCAAAAAATAATATTAATGTAATATCTTTATGAGTAGCTACCCTTGACTACAATCAATCATTCTCTTTCTTCTTTTTCCTTTTCCCACTTTATGCCTCCTTTCTGCTTTCTCTAGCTTTGAAAACTCACGGGACAAAAAATGGGATTTTTGAAGGAGTTTTGATATATTTTCTTTTAAATCTTGAAATCATTAGGGAAACCTGGTGTTTTCCTACAATATATTTAAACCTTAAAGAAAATCCCCAATTCTGCAAATTTATAAAGAAATAAATAAGAGACAAATACGTGCAATATATGAACAATGCTGGAAGAAAATTTGGACTTAGGCATGATAGAGATATGATAACTAAGACAAGGAAGAGGATTATGTTGGCTAGGATTACTTCTGAGCATGAAATGATGGATTAGAAATATTTTTGATACATTTTTCAGACATGGTAATATATATCAAGTAAAGCAATAAAGTTTGATTTCCATGTAGGATGTAGAAAGCTGAAGGAATGCTGCTACCACTGTAAAAATGAGAACATGAGAGATAATCTGAAAACCATTTGTTTTTTTGAATCATTAAAGAGTAGAGGTCACAGGCCAAATAAGCATTCCGAATTCCAATGTATAACAAGCCCTTCCAAACAGATCTGGGACACAGAAACTGTATCTCCTGAGGTAGAGCAGTTCTTGCCAGCATGTGGGGTAGAGAGAAAGGCTGGCTACAAAGGAGCAGGGGGAACATTTTGGGGTGATGAAAATGTGTTGTTTCTAGACTATGGTGGAAGGTGTATTGCTATGTTTGTTTGCCAAGATTAGTAAATCTGTGACATACAGAATAATGGATTTTATTACAGGTAAAGTATATTTTAATAATCTGAATTTTTTTAAGTTAATAAAATAACTCATAGTATTAATGATGAAGAGTTGGTCACAAAGTCACAAAACCTTGAAGGGGTAGAGGCACATGTTCAGTAGATATTTGTATAATGGATTAGTTATCAAAATCATTGTTTTTTATGTATGTAAAGAGATTGGAATATACAGTTTTTACTGAAGATTTAGTTGAACAGGTGCTTGTAAGACAAGTTACATTTACACAGCTGTTTCTCATTTATTAACTGCTTTTAGTTCCCACTGAATTTTAAATACAGAGCTTCAATGTGTTAGAGCAGGGAACAGATATTATTGTTTCTGCCTTATAGATAAATTGAGGTTTAGAAAAGGTAAAGTTTTTTTTTCAAAGTACACAGAAAGGAAAGAGTAAAGCTAGTTTTAAAGTCCAAGTCTTTGACATCTGTTCAAATTATTTTTCAAGCTACATCTCTTTAGACAGACAGACAGGCATACACACACATACACTGAGCTGTGCCATCTACCTATAATTAAAAAAAAAAAAATGACAAAATTTATTCCAGAAAAACATACACCACAGGTACTGCTTAAGAATCTGTAATGGTACATTGAATAAAATAGTCTTTTTTAGCTCCTGAGATAACTAAAATAGCAATAATCTTAGTCTTATTAACACAGTGTTTTTCCTGCGTGTTCAGAAAATCTGAGACCAAGACAGTTACCCATTTTGTAGCATCCATCTACTTCTGAAGCAGGTAGATGGCTGCTTCTCCCCTTGTCACAGATTGAATTGTGTCCTCCCCCCCTGCCCCTGCCAAAGTCTGTCTATTAATTTGGCTAGACCATGATTCCTGGTATTGTATGATGTTCATATGTTATAAATCTTGCCTCTATGGTGTTAATGAGGAAAGATGGGTGGCAGTTGGTGGGTCACGACTCAGTGTGTCAGATTTTATTGTGTCTTGAGGCAATCTCTTGGGATATAAAGTAAAGAAGCAAGCACAAAGTTTGGGACCTCACAGCACTAAGAAGCACTGCTATCAAAACAGTGTGTCTTTTGGAAAGGATCTGGGGTTCCTGCAGCTCAGAAGCTCCCAATCCAGGGGAAGAATGGTAATAACGGCCTTCCTTCAGAGCCAACAGAGAGAATTCCTCTGGAGCTGATGCCCTGAATTTGGACTTGTAGCCTACTGGACTGTGAGAGAATAAACTTCTGTTCATTAAAGACATCCACTTGTAGTATTTCAGTTATAGCATAACTAGGTAACTATGACACCTACCCCCTGAAAATGCCTTTTACAGTATTTATAGCAATGAAAATAACTAGCCTTTATACAGTGTTTACTTAGTATTTTAGGCATATTGCCTTCCTTAATCCTCACAGCAACTCTATGAATGATTTACTACTACTACACCCTTTTTACAGATGTGAAACCAGAAGGATAAAACTATTATTTAAATAGATGCATAGTTGAGCTCTGAACCCAAGAAATCTGCATCTGTAACTATTACACTGCACGCCATTCCTAATAATGGAGTTTCCGATAAACCTCTGACAGTATTAACTAGGGATCATTGAGAGTCTATGCCATGAAACTTGAAAAGTGGTATCCCTAAGGCAACTTAAATCTAGAGTTGATTTCAGGGAAGATTAAAACATTAAGCCCTGTACTTTCTCAATTACATGATAAATTGAGGAGTAAAAAAATAGTTCACATGGCATGAAAAGTAATATGGATGGTTAAAAACAAAAATGAAGGCTTTGAGTAACACATATTCCTAGTTTTATCAGGTATGTGGTTTTACAAGCTAATCTAACTTTCTAAGCTTTAGTTTGCTCACTCTTAAAAGGATCTATCCATTTTAAAGGGTTAAGAATTAAATAATATATATTAAAGTAGCATGCACTGTGCCAGAAACATGGCAATTAACATCAGTTTCTTGCATTACTTCTTTAAAAGATATGTATTCAATACTCATCTTTGTAATGTCACCTTTGTCCTTTCCACACTAAGCTCTACATGGTGTTTTTCATGGAATAATAAAATTGTGTTAGTGGCTTTTCTTAGAACAGACTTTCAAGGAGATATTCAGTGTTGGTTTAACAAAAAATGGTTACTGAAGAATGTGGAGAAAAAGAAATAGGAAGTCTTAGGTCTCGGTAAAGTGAAAATACTGTTCTGATTTGCTTCTTCCTCCATACTATGAAGAAAACCAGAAGTCTGATCTTTTCCTTATTTTTTTCTCTTCTCCATTTGGTTAAAACATGTAACTTTCAGGGAGGCAGAGTCAAGATGGCAGACTAAGCCCACGTCTCCTCACATCCCTCTGGAAACCAAGACCTGAATTGATAATCAAACGGAGCCTTCTGGTCACCTAATCAGCCCCAGGACACGGCACAAGGCTATTACTTTGGACTTCATTCTACTGAGTGCAAAACCTCCTCTATTACGCTGACTCTTGCGCCTGGCTAGCCCTTGCTCTCACAGACTGAAGGTAAACGCACCATTTTGACTTTTTTTTTTTCTCTGTCTCGGCCGGCAGGTGGAGCTGGGTCCTGCCTAGCAGCTAGACTCAGACATGCTGCTTGGGGGGTCAGGCAGGCGAAATTCCCATATTTTGAGAGCCAGGCTTGGGACTCTGTTAATCTAGCCACTTTGAGCCTGTCGTTTTATATCTGTCTCAGCAGCATTTGTACGGAGTTTCCCAGTCAGTGTGCGAGGTGCCATGTTGGATACGGAGATTCTAGCGGGACCTCATTCTTAGCCTGGGAGCCAGCGCCTGCAAACAGGACAGTGCTTCTTTGACAGAAAAGCAGTAATTAACCTAGTGCCACCTGCTTTCGGAGTCCTGCAACAGAATCAGAGGAATCACTCCTTCTCGGCACCTTTAGCCCTTCTGTCAGCTGCCTGTGTGGAGGGTGCCATCTTGGATATGGTGGCTGCAGCTGGACCTATTTCTTAGCTTGGGAACCAGAGCCTGCCCACAGGAGAGTGCTTTTCTATCAGAAAAGCAGTACTCTACGCAGTATCCTCTAAGGCTAGGCCCTGTAAGCAGAGGAAAACAGGGCAGTAGCATTGCTGTATTCTGAACTAGTTTGTATCATCTGGGGTTGGATATAGTGGTGCTTACTTTGCCAGTTGAGAAGAGGGACCTCTACAGCTGAAAACCTAACTGACTTGTGAAGTGGTAAGATATCTTTTGCTTTACATTTGAAGACAGCCTAGAGAAACATCTGCAGTCCATCCTCACAGTACCTCTTCCAGCCTCTACATACTCACATGGGTCCCGAAAAGCAAGACACTTGTGGCATACAAGAAATCAGCCATGGCTTCAGAAGGATCCCAAACAAAGCAACCAAGGAGTTTTCCAGATGAAGAAACTTTTATGAAAGCATCAGAAAGTGAATACAAAATGATTATATACAGAGCCCTCCTAGACCTTATACAAAATGCATGAGAACAAAATGAAAAATTAAGTAAGATGTTCAATCTGATGGAACACCAGTACTCTGTAATCCAACAGATCAAGAAGAAAATCAAAGACATAGAAACTTCCATGAAAAGCCAAGAAAACAGAACGGAACAAATAGAAAAAAGAATTTCTCACTTGAAAGACAGAGCTACTGAGGCCAGCATCTATGAGCAGAAATCAGAAAAAAAACAAGAAAATTGAAGAAACATTAAGAGGCATGTGGAACTCTATTAAGAGGAACAACCTTCGATTAATTGGAGTCTCTGAACAGGGTGAGACATCTGGGAACAAAGAGAGTATTGTTGCTGAGCTGCTGAAAGAAAACTTCACAGAAATCATGAAGGAAGAGAATATAGACATCTCAGATGCATATAGTACGCCACCCAATATAGATCTCAAAACAAAGACTCCAAGACAGATTATAATCAAGCTGAACAAAATGAAACATAAGCAGCAACTCTTAAAGGCAGCAAGACTCAAGGCAAAGCTAACATTCAGAGGGAAACCCTGTAGGCTCTCGTCAGATTTCTCAGCAGAAACCATGCTGGCATGGAGATAGTGGCATGACACATTCAAAGCCTTGAAGGAGAAGAACTTCCAACCAAGAATTCTATATCCTGCAAACTATCTTTCAAATACGAAAATGAAATTAAGATATTCCCAGATAAACAGAAACTCAGAGACTTTGTAAAAACCAAACCAAAACTACAAGAAATATTGAAAGAAGTTCTTGGCTCTGGCTTAGAAGAACAAAACCACTAACTTTATGTTTCAGAACGACTTTACAACTCAAAACTCTACTCAGTTAGGGAAGGCTCCAAAGCCAGTTACAGCTTTTATAAGGAAAGAAGCAATCCAGTGATCATCATGAAAACTATGGTGTCATCATATTAAAAAGAGGGATGTATTACAGTTCTTATAGTCCTTCCAGATGGAGAGGAAGACGACAAGACTGGTAGTCATTAAAATTGGGTTTATATATAGTTTATTAAGGGGGATCATAGGGGCAGCTGTAAAGCACAACAAAGATGTATCATATCATTTCAAGAAATGTAACACAGGAGTCTCAACAACCACAAAACCGGCTCTGAAAAAGGTGAAAAATCAACTCACAAAAAAGAGTGTCCCAGAACAGACTAATAAGAACAACAGAGAAAACATCAACAGAAAAATAAATAAATCACAATGGCAGCACTGAACACATACCTATCAATAATTACATTGAATGTGAATGGACTGAATGCTCCAGTAAAGAGACATCGAGTGACATCTTAGATCAAAAGACATGACCCATCCATATGTTGTCTACAAGAAACTCACTTGAGACCTAAAGACAGGAACAAACTGAAAATTAAAGGATGGAAGAATATATATCAAGCTAACAATGAACAAAGAAGAGCAGGGTGGCAATTCTAATCTCAGACAAAATCAATTTTAATGTCAAATCCACCATTGTGGACAAAGATGGACACTATTGCTGAAAGGTTCAGTACACAAGCAAGACTTAACTATATTAAATATTTATGCACCTAATATTAGAGCACCTAAATACGTCAAAGAAACACTGACTACACTCAACAGAGAGTTAGATGACTCCACCATAAGAGTGGGAGACTTCAACACTCCACTCTCAATACTAGACAGATCATCTAGAAAAAAGCTCAGTAAAGATACAGAAGAACTCATTGCCACAATTAACCAACTAAACTTCATTGATATATACAGAACTTTCCAACCATCAGCAGACAACTACACCTTCTTCTCCAGTGCACATGGAACATTCTCCAGAATTGACCACGTGATAGGCTATAATGCAATGCTCAACAAAATCCATACCATTGAATTACTGCAAAGCATCTTCTCAGATCATAAAGCCATAAATGTTGAAATCAATAGCAGAAAAAACATAGATGGAAAGTGGAACTCTTGGAAACTGAACAACATCTTGCTCAAAAAACATGGGTTATAGAGGAAATCAAGGATGAATCAAAGAAATTCATGGATTCCAGTGAGAACGAAAACACTTCCTACCAGAACCTATGGGATACAGCCAAAGCAGTGCTCAGAGGTCTTTTTATCTCCATAAATGCAGACATCAGGAAGGAGGAAAGAAACCAAATTAAGGAACTAACCCTACAGCTTGAACAAGTAGAAAGAGAACAACAGAGGAACCCCTTGGGCACCAGAAGAAAGGAGATCATAATGATTAGAGCAGAGCTAAATGAATTAGAGAATAGAAAAACAATGGAAAAAATTGAAAAGACCAAAAGCTGGCTTTTTGAAAAGAGCAACAAAATTGACAAACCACTTTCTAAACTTACTAAAGAAAAGCAGGAAAGAAAACAAATAACCCAAATTAGAAATGAGAGGGGGGTTGTCACCACAGATGCAACAGAAATAAAAAATACCATAACAGAATACTATGAAAGACTGTACTCTAACAAATTTGAAAACCTAGGGGAAATGGACCAATTCCTTGACTCATACCACCTACCCAAATTAGCACAACGTGAAGCACAACAACTTAATAAATCCATTACAAAGGACGAGATTGAAAATGTCATCAAAACACTGCCAACCAAAAACAGTCCGGGCCCAGATGACTTCACGGCAGAATTCTACCAAGCATTTAGAGTAGAGTTATCTCCAATACTACCGAAACTGTTTCACAGTATAGAAAGGGATGGAGTACTCCCAAACTCATTCTATGAAGCCAGCATAACCCTGATACCTAAGCCAGGAAAAGACCCAACAAAGAAAAAGAACTACAGACCGATATCACTCATGAATCTAGATGCAAAAATCTTCAACAAAATTCTTGCCAACAGAATACAACAACATATCGAGAAAATAATCCATCATGACCAAGTGGGATTGATACCAGGGATGCAAGGCTGGTTCAACATCAGAAAAACAATGTGATTAACCACATAAATAACACAAAAGACAAGGATCACCTGATTTTGTCCATTGATGAAGAAAAGGCATTTGATAGAGTCCAACACCCATTCATGCTAAAAACTCTTAGCAAAATGGGCATAGATGGCAAATTCCTCAACACAATAAGGGCCATTTATAGAAAGCCAATTGCCCACATCACCCTGAATGGAGAGAGACTGAAAGACTTTCCCTTGAGATCAGGAACTAGACAAGGATGCCCACTCTCATTTCTATTCAACACTGTGCTAGAAGTTCTAGCCAGAGCAATTAGATTAGACCAAGAAATAAAAGGCATCTGCATCAGCAAAGAGGAAGTTAAAATCTCCCTGTTTGCAGATGATATGATTATATATGCAGAGAATTCCAAGGAATCTATAAGTAAACTACTCAAACCAACAGAAGAGTTCAGCAAAGTCTCAGGATACAAGAGAAACATAAGTAAATCAGTAGGATTCCTTTATACCAACAACGAGACTGTTAAGGAAGAAATTATCAAATCAGTACCATTTACGATAACCCCTAAGAAGATAAAGTACCTAGGAATTAATCTAACCAGAGAAATAACAGACCTTTACAAAGAGAACTACAAGCCCTTACTACAAGAAACTAAGAGAGACTTAGATAAATGGAAAAACCTACCCTGCTCATGGATAGGAAGACTTAACATTGTGAAAATGTCTATTTTACCCAAAGCAATCTATTTATATAATGCAATCCCAATACAAGTTCCAGTGACATTTTTTAATGAGAAGGAGAAACAAATCACCAATTTTGTTTGGAAAGGGAAGAAGCCCTGGTTAAGCAAGGTACTACTAAAGAAGAATAACACACTGGGAGGCCTCTGATTACCTGACTTTAGAACATATTACACTGCCACAGTGGTCAAAACAGACTGGTACTGGTATAGTAACAGACAGATCAATCAGTGGAACAGAACTGAGACCCCAGAGATGACAGCATCTACCTATGAACAACTAATATTTGACAAAGGTCCTAAGACATTAAACTGGGGTAATAACAGTATCTTCAACAAGTGGTGCTGGCAAAATTGGACATCCATCTACAAAAAACTGACACAAGATCCATATCTTACATCTTATACAGAAACCGACTTGAACTCGATAAAAGACCTAAATATCAAACCTAAAACGGTAAAGCTTACCCAAGAAAAGGTAGGAACAACAGTGGAAGTTTTAATACACAATGTGGACAGACACCAAAATCTGTCAAACAAACCGCGATCATCAGAGAGAAAATAGATAAATGGGAACTATTAAGAATTAAACACTTTTGCTCATCTCAAGACTTTATTAATAGAATTAAAAGAACACCTACAGAATGGGAAAAAATATTTGGAAACTCTATGTCAGACCGACGCCTTATTTCCATAATCTATAAGATACTACAAAATATCAACAAGAAGATGATAAACCATCCAATTAAGCGATGGGCAAAGGAGATGGACAGACATTTCACTAAAGAAGAGATCCAGGCAGCCAAAAAACACATGTGGATATGTTCACGATCTTTAGTTATTAAAGAAATTCAAATCAAGACGACAATGAGATACCATCTTACCCCAAAAACGTTGGCCATGATCCAAAAAACACAAAACAACAAATGCTGGAGAGGCTGTGGAGAAAGTGGAACCCTCCTACACTGTTGTTGGGGTTGCAAAATGGTCCAGCCTCTTTGGAAAGCAATCTGGCGCTTCCTTAAAAAAATGGATATTGTTATAACATTTGACCCAGTAATTCCACTACTTGGAATATATCCTACAGAATCAAGGCCTTTCACACCAACGGACACATGCACGAGAATGTTTATCGCAGCACAGTCCACAATAGCAAAAAGATGAAATCAACCCAGATGCCCAACAATAGAAGAATGGATAGGTAAACCATGGTATATATACTCAATGGAGTACTACGCAATGATAAAGAAGAACGATGACTTCAGGAAACATCTCATGACCTGGTTTCAACTGGAAGACATTATGTTGAGTGAAAGTAGTCAGTGACAAAAGGACAAATATTGTATGAGACCTCTACGATAAGATCTCAAAAACAGACTTGTGTATAGAAGAAAAGACTCTTTGACAGCTGCAAGAGAGGGGAGGGAGGGAGGGAGGGAGGGGTGAGGGCTTAGATTAGATAGCTGCTAGGTATCTGGTTGGGTGAAATCAGTGATAGCACACATTAGAAACAAGAACAATATTAAGTGGACGTAAACATAACATGAGTACTCCTTCCATCTTAACCCAATATGCAAGGATAAAATAGCTGGGGCAGGGGGTGGGGGACCATGCTCTTAGGCGAAAGCGAGGCTAATTGGCACAACTAGCGTTTTGCTAAGAGGGCTCTCTGCACCCCACTTTGGTGAGTGATGTCTGGGGTCTTAAAAGCTGCCAAGCTGCCATCCGAGGGCACAGCAAATGGTCCCAACTTAGCAGGAACGGATGCTCACCGAGGACCAAAATGACATGGGGGAAAAGCAACCCAGAAGACAAAGAGACCCACAAGAGTGGATGCCTACATCGACTTGGGACCGGAAGAAGTGGATGGTGCCTGGTCACCACCAGTGATAGCCACGATGGAGCTCACTAAGTTGAGTCTCACTGGCAACACAAGAATAAAAAGGGGTGCATCCTGAGATCCCCACTAAAAGATCTCAAATGATGGTCCAGTGGTTTCAGGTTTCCCATGGGAGCATGGCCCCTTGCCCTGATTCTGCCCTTGAGCATAAATCATGACAAAGGTCCACGCTTCGGACAGGAATGGATTGGACATAGCAATGTAGTGACCATATATTGGATTCACTTTATGGTTCTGTACATCTATAGGATGTCATCCTGCTGACCTCTGGCTGGAGGAAGGAGAGTGGGTGGAGAGGAGGGAAAAAAGAGACTGTTGGGAGAACCAGACATGTATGGAGCAGAGAGGAATAGTGTGCTGTCACCGGACAGGGATAGCAGTGGAAGCTGCATATAGGTGAGTATGTAAATTTATACGGTAATGTACATTTTCACTCAGTTATATTAAACAAAAAAATTTTTTAAAAAAACAAAAACATGTAACTTTCAACACTATACTTCAGTTGATGACAGAAGTTTTAGAAGACTGAATGTCTGAGTTAATTTAAATGCACAAGTCATATTATACACTGATTTTACTTTTTTATATTGATTTATTTCCAAATAATTTTATTAAACTGTACAATCACTCTGAGTATCAGGATGACTGCAGTGGAACACTTCTTGGTGTTGTGTGATTTTGTCTAGCCAGGTCTTAGGGTCTGGTAATTTCCTCAAAAGTATTTTGATATGAATTTAAAGTATGTATGTAAACAGAATGTATACATGTATTATTATTTTTTTTCCCAGGCTAGTAGAGTATCTATATGCCCGTCTTTATTTACTTTGGAGAGTATACATGCAGACATCAACCGGCCTGAGAAATATGCCTATTAATGACTTCCATTGTCATACAGGTTTAATTTACTTTAGTTACCCACCTTTTTAATTAGAGGCTTTAAGAATGCCAGCTTGGGTTGTTTTTGTCTGTTTTTCTAAGCTAATTCATGTGTGTTTATCACTAATATACATATTGACAACTGTTCATGGGGATAGTAGCCATTAGCCAAAATAATAAATTTATACAGTGGGAAATAGGATGTTAATAGAAGCACAACTGAAAATTTTATGTGTTTTTATAGATGTCTTAGAATAAATTGAAATATAAAGCAATCCAAAAAAACCAAAACACATTGCTGTCGAGTTGATTCCAACTCTGAACAATCCTATAGACAGAGTAGAACTGTCCCATGGAGTTTCTAAGGAGCACCTGGTGGATTTGAATTGACAAACTTTTGGTTAGCAGATGTAGCTCTGAATCACTATGTCACCAGGGTTTCCATAAACCTATCAGTGCATTTAATTTTGACAATCTATTTTTCTCCAGAAAACATGTCATTTTCCTCGAGTCCATTTTCAACATTTGAAAAAATACTTTATATGCAGTATACATACCTTTGGATTGTGTGATGTGGAAAATAGCTAACTAATATTTTTAAAATAGATTTAATTACTTATAGATGATATTCCTTCATCTTTCACTGTCTTATGAAAGACATCACAGTACAGCAGAAAACTGTTCAAAGACCTTTGATAGAAGTCATCACAGGTGCAAAGACTGGGGTAGTTGGCCTGTGGCCAGTGTCACAACCAGTTTTACTGCTGCTTTAAGAATGTTTTTGGAAGCCAGTGGTGGTGGATGCAGATGCAGTGGTTGGATACAATCCATGACACAATTTGATCAGTGAGTTAAAATGGTTGCCAATTTCAAAGTGCTTCCTTTTTCAAAATGATGCTGGTTGGTATTAAAGAACAAGGCTAGCGCTCATCCAAAAGAAGGACCAAAGGGATCCACATTAAAAAGCTGCTGACAAAGGAAGATTCCAAACGACCTTTAGAATAGCATAATTGTGCCAGAGGGCTGATTCATCTTATTTGATCTTTTACAAGCCTTACAAATTCACTGAGGGAAGTCAGATTTTCTGAATTCAACTATAGTGTTGGTGGTTGTAAATGGAGGAAAGTGGCCAAATTTTCCAGCCATATACCCCAAAGTAAGTAAGTATATAAAAGTGGAGCAGAGGAGAATGAAATGGTTCCTGAGTAATGGAGGTCAATGTTTATTTTAACTCAGTACATACAGATTGTGAACCTTGTTATTAATGTATAATCTAGATTGAGAGAAACTTCATTAACTAAAAGACTATCAAACTCTTTTCATTTGAAAACTTAAAAAGAAATAAAATAAATACATTAATAGATGTAATATGGAGCCCTCATGGTGCAGTAGTTAAGAACTTGGCTACTAAACAAAAGATCAACAGTTCAAATCCACAGATGCTCCTTGGAAACTCTATATGACAGTTCTTCTCTGTTCTATATGGTCTCTGTGAGTTGGAATCAACTTGATGGCAATGAGTATATCTGAGATACTAGGATGAAGAAAAATAAATCAGGTAAAGGAAAACAGGATGCCTGTGAAAACTGAGCAACTGGGAGTGCTATGTTAGAAATGTGGACTGGGAAATGTTTTCTGAGGAGGTGAAATTTCAGACAAGATGTGAATGATGTAAGAAAGCAGATGTATGAGGGAATGCATTCTAGGCGAAGAGTACAGAATGTGCAAAGGCCCTGAAAAGCTTTATTGACATATTAAAGGGAATTCAAGGAAACAGGTGGCTGGGGCAAAATAAATAGTGGGGAGAGACATTAGATCATTTAGCTAATTGGGGGCATTATAGGCCAAGATATAAAATTTATAACTTGTTCTGAGTCAAATGGGAACACATTAAGATATTCTGTATACTATGATGTTAGTTGCTGTCAAATTGATTCTGGTTTGACTTAACATTTCATAGATATCATGTTGGCAACTGTGTAGAATGAAATGTTGGGTGGGTTGCAAGAAAAGAAGAAGCTGAGAGGCTATTACAAGATCCAGACAAAACATTCCAATGTAAATTAGGGGTAAAAATGAAGGTAATGATAATACTTGAATCTGGGATAATTATTTCAGTGTAGAATCTAGGATAATTGGTTGGATCAACACAGATGTCTTTTAATAAGTTAGTAGTTAAAAAGTTGTGGTATATCCATACGATGAACACAACTCAGCCATAAAAAGAAATATTGAATATACCGTGAACACCCAGAAGAACAAACAGATCTTTCTTGGAGGAGGTACATCCAGAATGCTCATTTTTATAAGCAAGACTGGCAATACTTCATCTTAAGTACTTTGGACATATTATCAGGAGGGATCAGTTACCGAAAAAGGATATCATTCTTGGTAGACTAGAGGGTCAGTATAAAAGAGGAAGGCCCTCAACAAGATGGATTGTCCCAATGGCTACAATAATAAGCTGAAGCATAACGATTATGAGGATGGCAGAGGACCAGCCAATGTTTCATTCTGTTGCACTCAACAATGGCAACACAAAGAGGAACAGACTGTTGATATCTGCAGCACCCTGGATGAATTACCAGAGAATTTTTCTGTGTGAAAAAAGCCAATCCCACAATGTTACATATTGTGTGGTTCCATTCATTGAAATTGTAAAATTACAAAAATGGAATACATATTAGTGGTTGCCAGGGTTTAAGGAGGGCTCAGGTAAGAATAGGGTATGGATATAAAAACTCAACATGGTCTGTATCTTAATTGTATCAATTGACAGAATTTGGATTGTGGTATTTTATTGTAGTTTTGCAAGATCTTACCATTGGGGGAATCTTGGTAAAAGACACATGGGAATGCTGTATTATTATCTTTTTACCACTGCATGTGAATCTACAATTATATAAAACAAAAACAGAAACAAAGTATTGTCAAGAAGAGCAAAGCCTCATGGTTGATGTGGGATATAAAATTTATCCATACTTATGTAGATTGCTGCAGCTTAGCTTTGAGTTGACATCTTTCCCTTACTTTCTGTCAGTTTTTGATCAAGTCCCTTGTGCAGGGAATAATTTATAAATGCACAAAAATATTATCTAATAAGGGAGAGAAAAAGGCACAATGTAGGGTGAGGAAAGGATTAAAGCGCACTCTGACTTGAAGAATGTTATCTGGTGGCCAGCCAAGCCAGGCAGGACAAAAACCAACAGAATAGGGATCTTGAATTCATGATGTAAAAGAATAGGAGACATGAGAAAAGAAATTTTGGTGGTTTGGGGTGAAAAAAGGACATAGGTGTCAGTCTGAAAGAGTTCTCAATGATCAAATCTGTAACAATTTTAATGACAAAATTAATTATAATATTGGTTTATAACCAAATTATAAAATAATTATTCATAAACATATACCAAGATAAATAAATTTAATTAATAAATGTGGCAAGAGGGACAATTCTCCCTTACAGAAGAATTCAAAGTAATAAGTGTAGAAATAATGAAGGCAATAGAAAAGCACCATTAGAACATTGTCGTGCTAATTACTGCAGATGACAGCAATTGAAGAATGCTGAAATTAGTGGGTGGTACCTTGGAAACCCTATAGAGTGGTTCTACTCTGTTCTTTAGGGTTGCTATGAATTAGAATTGACGCAACAGCAGAGGGCGTGTTTTTTCAGTTTGACTTGAAGGAAAAACAGAATACTGGTATAGACTTAGCTGATCCTAAAATATTTTTAAAGTTCTGTGGTGCTTTTAACACATGTGCACAGATACTTTGATACTTTTGAATAAAGGGTAGACTTAGTGACTTGGTTCTAAGCAAATAAAGGTATGGAAATAGAAAAAATAGTAATTTTATAGAGGAGAAATATGATAATTACTTTAGTCAAGGTTACCAATGTTAACAGTAATAAGACACTGATATCATGTAACCACTTACAGAATTCACTGTGAAAGTCCCTTTACATCTATGTAGAAATGCTGATAAAATCCAAATCAAGTCTTTAGTTAATAGGCTAGTAATAGTGTTCATTTCCTAGTTGTAATAATTGTCCTGTGATTACATATAATGATAACATTGGGTGGTGCTAGACTACGGTTATGCAGAATCACTCTGTATGATCTTCGTGACTCTTTATGTTAAATAAGTGTGATTCCAGCAATGGAAGTCAGGGTTAGTTGGCCAAATGTTTCCACTGAAGACATCTATAAATGATGAATGAAATATTTAGGAATCTTCTTTTAGCACTGTGATCTAACAAAATATTGAAGACAAGAACTTAGAGAATTTAGTAACGTACTTGACAATGATTTTTTTTTACCTAGAGTATTAGAAAGTTATGAGGAAACAGAGTTGAGAAACTGAACAGATACTTTATTAATCTCACATGGCAAGTGTGGAAAGAGTCAAAAAGCCTAGGGCCCACTTTAAAGGGAGATACTATTCAGCTACACATGTAGAAAAGAGCCAAGCACTTGGCCAAAGCAAAGGTAAGGCCTTTCAAGAGAAAGAAGCTAACATGCTAGCACTTGGGAAACTGCCACAAATGGCAACAAGTAGGAAAGATGACACTAGGAAATAAATCCTACAGCAACAAATCCTATAGGGCAGAGTATAACTTCCCCATGGGGTTTCCAAGGAGCAGCTGGTCGTGAACTGCTGACCTTATGGTTAGGAGCAGACTTTTTAACCACTGCACCAGCAGAACACAAAAGTATGTATAAAACCAAAATAGAAAAAAAAAATCCAAACCTGTTGCAATTGAGTCACTTCTGACTCATAGCAACCCTATAGGATGGAGTAGGGCTGCCCTTATAGGGTTTACAAGGAGTGGCTGGTAGATTCAAACTGTCAACTTTTGGTTAGCATTTGTAGTTCTTAACCACTATGCATCCCGGGTTCCAAAGTATACATAGTGGAGATTAGTAGAAAATGTTTTAACTTTTAAATCACAGTTGGTGGATTGAAGATTCTTCATTAAATGAAGATTAGATCCATGTTTGTAAACTTTACAAATGTTTATTTACTGTAAACATGTGTTATATAATAACAAATTTTATTGTGCTGAGTTACAGAAGACATACTAAAAGGAAATCACATAAGTATCTATTTGCAGCAGGTACATTATTGGAAACATGAACAAAGCAAAGATTGTTAAAAATGAATAAATGAGATTTGAAAATACAATGACTTCCAATGAAGTTCACGAACTCATCCTAGAGAAAATGCTACATACCTCATTGCTGAATATCACACTAGTCACCTTGGAAGTACTCCCCTGTGGAAGCTGTGCACCAATGCCACTCCACCCTTCAAAGCAGTTTTGGAACTCTTTTTCTGGAATGGGCATCAGAGCTGTTGTCTTATTACCTTTATGTCCTGACTGTCATCCTTTCAATATTTCCTTTATCTTCAGGAATGAAAAAAGGCATTGGAGGCCAGACCAGGTGAGTAGGGAAGGTGTTCCAATACAGTTATTTGTTTACTGGCTAAAAACTCCCTCACAGACAACTATATGATTAAGTTTGCAAACTTGCTGTGTTGCCACCATGTGCAATGGCTGTTCCAGAGAAAGTTCCAAAATTGCTTTCAAGAGTGTACTAGCAACTAGCCTCAGTGGATAGCTTCCTATGGTGAGTACTTCAAAGCTGACCATAGTGATATTCAGCAATGAGGTATGTAGCACTTAGAATAGTTAAGTTTGGGGACTTAATTGTCAAGCCTCATATGTTGTATGAGTTCCTCTGCTTACAACTTATTTTAGTTAATTAAAGTCAACCTGATAGTTTTGGCTTACTATCCATCCAACATTACTTACGATTATTAGAAATTTTCAAAAATAACTGCTTTAGTGTGTGGGGCCAAGATAGCAGAGTAGCTGATCCCTGTAACAACAAAGGGACAGAAAAACAACTGACTGGGCAAAATAGAGCATTCCACTTGAATGCCAGGTAAAAAGCTGAAAGATCAAACTGGGTGACAGAAAGGGGTATTCCACTATCAACCATCTGGGCCAATAAACAAAGCAACAATGAAGTGAACATGCCAAACATAGGAGTGCTTGGCTGGGCAGAAGAAAACTGATCTGGGCTAAGCAATCCTGTGTGGTCCTGAAGAACACTGTGAGCACTGGATGATAGTGGGATTGGGGGAATGAGCACTGGGCCACATGGAAGAGAACTGCACCAGCAGAGCAAAATGTTACATGGAGTGGAGATGAAGCATGTGGGGCATAGGGTCACTGGACTGTGTAGCAAAATGCCAGGCTGGGCACAAAAGAGCCACGATGCAGAGGAACATAGCACTGGCCAGAGTTTCATGGAACTGGGCAGGTGAACACTGGGCCAGACAGAGGAGAGTTGCACTGAGTCACCAGACCACTTGGAGACATGCTGGGCCAGGCATAAAAGAGTCATGCCAGGGTGAGAAACACCATACAGGCTGGAGTAGCACAGGACCAGGCAAATGAGTGCTGGGCCAGACAGAGGATAGGTGCAGTCGGGTGCAGCAACACCATGCTGGGTGGAAGGCCACTGTACCAGACAGAAAAATACCAGGACAGGTTGAAGAGAGCCACACCCAGGCAGAGCAACGTGTATGGGAGGAGGGGAGCACTGGACTGGGAGGAGGAGGGTTGGGCTAGGTGGATGAATGCCAAGATGAGTGAAAGACCGCAGTGCTGGGAAGACTGCTCCTCCCTCCCTTCTCTGCTCTACACCAGGCTCTAAACTTTGACATACCACCTAAGACATAAGTATGACATTTTTCTCCATGTGCCCAGAGCTACTGTCCAGGACTTGGACAGGGAAACAATAAGACAGGTAGAAGAGGAAAAAAACAAAACAAAACAAAACCCCTGCTCGTACCTCTAAGCTGGCAACTTCATTTAACTTTCTCAGCCCACTTACAGCTCCAACCATCTGGAAACAGGGCATCAGAATTATTAAAGCTCCAAAAATCAAACCAGCTATGGAAAGCCATAGGCTAAAATAAAATATATTTATAGACAAATCAAAGCACAATGACTAAACAAATATATTGCAAAAACTTTCTGGTGGCTCAGAGATAACAATCAATTTGTAAACATTTAAAGAAGTAGAACACCATGGCTTCAGAAAACTCACAAAACAAAGAATAGATACATTTTCCAAATCAAAAAGACTTCATATAATTATCAGAGGTAGAATACAAAAGAATGAGGTGCAGAGCTATCCAAGACCTCAGGAAAGAGATCAGACAAAGTACAGCAGAACATACGGAAAAATTAAACAAGATGCAACAAGTTCTTGAGCAGCAACAACCCAAAATTGAATAGATAAACAACAAAACTGCAGACCTAGACAACTCAATAGAAAGTCAAAGGAGCAAATTCAAGGAAATGTAATACAGAATTAGTGAGACTGTAGACAAAATAACTGACACTAACATATATGAGGAAAAATCAGATAAAAGAATTAAAAAAAAAAAGAACAATCACTAACAGTTATGTGGGATTCTACCAAGAGGAATAATATATAAATGATTGGAGCACCAGAACAAGCAGGAGTGGTCTGGCTAACAGAAAACAGAGAGAAAATTGTTGAAGAGTTGCTGACAGAAATCTTCACTGATACCGTGAAATGAGATAGTATCTATTCAAGGTGCTAATTGAGCCCCACACAAGATAGATCCCAAAAGAAAGACATCAAGATATAATCAAACTTAACAAAACTAAAGATAAAGAGATACTTTTAAAGGCAACTAGGCTGAAGCAAAAAATAACCTACAAAGGAGAACCACTAAGACTGAGCTCAAATTACTCAGTGGAAACCACATTAGCAAGAATACAATAGGATGACATATACAAAGCCTTCAAGGGGGGAAAAAAACTTCTAACCAAAAATTATATACTCTGCAAAATTGTGTCTCAAATATGGTGGTGAAAAGAAGACATTCACAGATAAACATGTTTTAGTCAGCTAGTGTTGCTCTAACAGAAATACCACCAGTTGGTGGCTTCAACAAAGGAAAGTTTATTCTTACACAGTCCGACAGATTACAAGTCCAAATTTGTGAAGTCTGCTCCAGGGGAAGGCTTTCCCCCGTGTTGGCTCTGGAGGAAAGTCTAGTATTGCATCAGATTTTTTCCACGGAACATCTTGGCACAGGAACCTCAGGTCTGAAGAACGTGCTCTTCTCTAGGTGCTACTTTCATCACGGTGTGAAGTTCCCAATTCTCTGCTTGCTTCCCTTTCCTTTTATCTCTTGTAGGATGAAAGGATTAAGGGTGGTGCCAGCCATACTCCAGAGAAACTCCCTTTACAGTGGAGCAGGGAGGTGATCCTGTGAAAGGATTTACAGTCCTACCCTAATCATTTAACTTACAGCATAGGAAATCACAAAATGGAGGACAATTATAGAATACAGGAAATCATGACCCAGGCACATGGTTACACATATTTTGGGGGGACACAGTGCAATCCATGGCAAAACATAAGTTTAGATATTTTGAAAAACCCAAATCAAAATTACATGAAACACTGAAGAGTTTCTCTGATTAGAAAATCAGTAACATCATATATATGCTCAAAGATCCAACGCAGGACAGAACTCCCAGATACCCACAAGAATAGGAAATCCACAAAAGTAAATCAAAGCTAAATCATTATAGATAAAGATCTCAGTATTTAAATGATGACAGCATTATACCAAAAAGAGGAGAGGGACAAATTAATGTAATCTTAGATCTTTCAGATAGAGTAGAAATCAAAGTGAAACATAGACACTAAAGACTGGTTTAAATTTAGATTAATAGATGGGAATATTGCATAAGCACAAAGAAGTTAACCATTCTTCACATCAAAACAGCAAATAAAAAAATAAAAAACCATGAAGTCTCAACAAATACAAAGGAAAAGAAACACTGGAAAACATAAAGAAAAAGGACTCAGCACAGCCAATTAAAGAACAAAAAAATTTTCCACAACACACACACAAAAGAAAACATTGAAATGACAGCACTAAGCTGACACCTATCAATAATCACACTGAACGTAAATGGACTAAATGCACCAATAAAGATATGGAGAGTGGCACACTGCATTAAACAAAATGACCCATCTACATGATGCCTACAGAAGACTCCTGTTACACTAAAATATATGAACAAACCACAACTCAAAGGACAGAAAATAAATAAATCAGGCTAACAATATTCAAAAAAGATCAGAAGTGGCTATATTGATCTCTGATAAAATAGACTTTAAAACTTAATTCCACCACATTGGTTAACGAAAGACACTATACAATGGTTAAAGGCTCACCACATTAGGAGGACATAACCATATTGAATATCTATGCACCGAAGAACAGTGTTCCAAAATACATAAAATATACACTATCTGCATTGAAAAAAGAAATAGACTGTTCCACAGTGATAGTACAAGACTTCACCACACCATTCTCAGTGAAGGACAGGACATTTTTAAAAAAGCTCAGTAAAGATCTGAAAGATCTGAATAGCTCAATCAACCAACTTGACCTCATAGACATACACAGAACACTTCACCCAACAGCAGCCAAATATACTTTTTTTCCCAGTACACATGGAACATTCTTCACAGTTGACTGCATATTAGGCCACAAAGCAATCCTTAACAAAATTCAAAGTTCTGGAATAATACAGAGCTTCTTTTCAGACCATAAAGCCTTAAAGGTAGAAATCAATAATAGAAAAAGACTGGGAGAGGGGTACAGAAACTGAACAACATTTTTCTAAAAAATGATTAGGTTGTATAAGAAATGAAGGATAGGATAAAGAAATTCATAAAATCAAATAAGAATGAAAACACATCCTGCCAAAACCTATGGGACACAACAACACAATGCTCAGAGGTCAATTTATCTCAATAAATGGACACTTTCAAAAATAAGAAAGGACTCAAATCAGAGAATTAACTCTACAACTTGAACAAGTGGAAAGAGACAAGCAAAGAACGCATGAGGCACTAGAAAAAGCAAAAAATAAAAATTGGAGCATAAATAAATGAAACAGAAAATAGGAAAATGATTCAGAGTTACTAAGACCAAAAGCTGTTTGTTTTTTCTTTTTGAAAAGATCAACAAAATTGATAAACCACTAGCCAAAACGGGAAAGGAAACAACTAACTGAAATAAGAAATGAGATGAGTGATATCACAACAGACCCAAGTGAAATTAAAAGAACCATAAGAGAATATTATGAAAAATTGAAAAACCTAGAGGAAATGGACAATTTTCTAGAAAAACATCACCTACTGAAACTAGCACAAACAAAAGTACAACTAAATAAACTGTCACTAAAGAAGAAATTGAAAAATTAATTTTAATATTCCCAACTGAAAAAAAAGCCTTGGCCCTGATGGCTTCACTGGAGAATTCTACCAAATGTTCAGAGATGAGTTAACTCCGCTATTACTAAAGGTATTCTAGATCAAAGAAAAGGAGGGAAGACTCCCCAATTGATTCAATGAATCCAATATAACCCTGATACCCAAACCATATAAAGACAGCACAAAAAATGAAAATTACAGACCAGTATTTCCTGTGAACTTAGATGCAAAAATCCTCAACAAAATTTTAGCCAACAGAATTCAACAACATATTCCATAAAAATAATTCACCGTGACCAAGTAGGATTCATACTAGTGAGGCAGGGATGGTTCAACATTAGAAAAACAATTAATGTAATCAACCACATAAATAAAACAAAAAACCAAGGACCACCTGATTTTATCAACTGATGCAGAAGAGGTATTTGATAAAGCACAACATCCATTCATTTTAAAAACTCTAAGCAAAATAGGAAGAGAAGAGAATCTTCAACATAATAAGGAGTATCTGTGTAAAGCTGACAGCCAACATCATCCTAAATGGAGACAATATAAAAACATTCCCCTTGAGAACAAGTACCAGACGAGGATGTCCATTGTCAACACTGGTTCAGCATTGTCCTGGAGGTTCTAGCAAGAGCAATCAGGCAAGATAAAGAAATAAGGGACATCCAAATTGGTAAAGAAGAAGTAAAAGCATCTCTATTTGTGGATGACATGATCTTATAGACAGAAAACCCTAAAGAATTCAGAAAAAAAAAAAAAAAGAAATAACAGAAGAGTTCCGGAAAGTATCAAGATACAAGATAAACATACATGAATCAGTTGGATTCCTTTACACCAAAAAAGAGACAAGTGAAGGGGAAGTCACAATATCATTACCATTTACTATAGCCCCCAAGATGACAAAATACCTAGGAGTAAATCTAACCAGAGAAGTAAAAAGACATATAAAGTTACAAAGAAAAATACAAGACTCTACTGCAAGGAAACCAAAAGAAACTTACATTAAGTGGAGAAATAAATGCTGGAGAACCTGTGGAGAGATGGGAACCCTTCTGCATTGTTGATGGGAATTTAAGATGCTACAACCACTATGGAACTCAATTTGGCACGTTCTTAAAAAGCTAGGAATGGAAATACTATATGGTCCAGCAATCTAAATCCTTAGAATATATCCCAGGGAAATAAGGGCTATCACACAAACAGATGGATGCATACCAATATTTATTGCAGCACTGTCCACAGCAGCAAAAAGTTGGAATCAACCTAGGTGCCCATCAACAGATGAATGGTTAAACAAACTATGGCATATTCACACAATGGCATAATATACAATGATAAAGAACAATGATGATTTTAGGAAATACTTCATAACATGGAACTATCTGGAAGATATTATGCTGAGTGAAATTAGAAGCAAAAGAATAATGTATGACACCATTGTTACTCAGGGGCAGCAAAGGTTTAATCACAGAAGAAAAGAAACTTTGATGGTTACAAAGGTGGGCAGGAAGGGAGAGTGGCAGCCATAAATTAGATAATAGTTAGGAAAAGGGTTAGGCAAGAGGCATGACAGCACAATGGGACTACGTCAAAACTAAATCATTTTCTAGATACAACCCAACTTTTTGAAGGTCAGAGTAGCAGACACAGGGGTCTGGGGACCATGACTTCAGGGGACATTTATGCTAATTGGCATGACTAAGTATTCTTTATTTAAAGAAAATGCTCAGCATACCACTTGGATGAGTGGCGCCTGGGGTCTTAAAAGGTATCAAGCTGCCATCTAAGTAGCATTAATTGGTCCCAATCAACCTGGAGCAGAAGACAATGGATAATATCAAGGACAGGAGGAAAATCTGAGCCCAGCCGACAGAAGATGCCATATGATCCAGAGACTACTTTAACAGGAGACCAGAAAAACTAGATGGTGACTGGCTACCACCATTGACTGCCCTGACAGGGAACACAGTGTAAAGCACCAGAAGTAGCAGGAGGAAAATAAGTATACAGAACTAGAACTCTACTAAGTGACCACACTTGATGGTCTGTCAGACTGAAAGGTCCCCTGAGGTCATACCCCCCAGACTCTCTATTAGTAAAACCAAAACCAGTACTGAAGCTAGCTAGCTCTACAAAGATGAACTGGACTATATGAACTGGAGTGATGTTGGCATAGAATACACTTCTTGGCTTAAATATATACACAGGGCTGCCTGATCAGCTCTTCTGTGGAAATGAGTTGATAGGGTAGAGTGGGACAGGAGGTGGTCAAATGGACATGGAAAGTACAGGATGGAAAAGAGGAGTGTGCCCTCAAGGGGGGGGGGTGGGGAGAGCAGTTAGAGTAGCACTGTGGTGTGAGTTCCTGGTGTTATATAGCAAATTGACTTAGATTGTAAACGTTTACTTAAAACACAATGAAATGTGTTTTTTTTTTAAAAAGTTAACAAATTATTCAAAAAATAAATTTCAGAGAGAAGGTTTGAACTGCCAACCTTTTGTTCAGCAGTCACACTCTTAACCACTGCACTGCCAGGTCCTCAGTCCCCTGATCAGTGCCTACAAAGGACCTTCTTTACTTAAATAAAGCTTGTCTCAATGTTTTGCAGATATTTTTCCTCTTTGAAGATCTCAAAATAGCTCATTCAGGAATGACCTTGTATGACCTTGTAAAAACCAACAGACTAAAGAACTATGATACTAATTTTTTTTTGTTGTTTGTTTATAATAGCTATTACTTCTAGGCACACCTGAGCAGTATGTTTAAGGCTGAGTATATTTTTAAGGGATTTTCCATTATGCAAGGAACAGATTACACGTAGGTGGGCAGGCATTTTATACTGGGTTCTTGCAAAATGGCCAGTGAATATTTACTTCTGTGAAGAGGATTCTAAAAAGCCATTATGCTTGCCAGTCCTGATGCTGTTTATCAGGCAAGCATTTGCATAAAAAGAAGCTGGGTTCTAAGAACTGCATACTTTAAGAACCAGAAGTCTCCATAATCACTTGGCACTTAAAATGAGTTCAGGTTCTTGAAACCATTCTGGAAGCCAGTTTTTCAGACAAAGATTCTACTGGACTATAAGACATTAAGTGATACTGGAGAAGAGTGTACTTCTTAAGTAGATACTTGAGGCTAACCAGGCAGCTCCTGTCCAGCAGTGAGATGACAGGACAAAAAGGGACAGGAGCTGGTTGAATGGATACAGGAAATACAGAGTGGAAAGGAGGACTGTGCTGTCCAAGGGTGGAGAGAGCAGCTAGAGTTACATAGCAGTGTGTGTGCATGTTTTTGTATCAGAAATTGACTTGGATTATAAACTTTCACTTAAAATACAATAAAATAATTTAAAAACAAAGAATTGCTTTAGCATTTTCATACATTCAGTACAGAATCTCTGCTACTTAGAAATGTCTTGTTTTATTTCAAATGTATACGATTACCATTTATATATAAAAAATAGTGCTTCCTGAAATATTTTCAAATGTTATACACAAATATTAAGACAGCTATCTTTACAACATGGAGCTCCGGTATTGCGGTGGTTAAGCACTGGGTTGCTAACTGAGAGGTCAGCAGTTCAAATCCACTAGCCACTCTGACAGAGAAAGATGTGATAGTCAACTTCTGTAATATTTAGTCTTAGAAACCACATGGGCCAGTTCTACTCTGTCCTATAGGGTCAGAGGCCATTCAGTGGCAGTTTTCTCTTGAATGTATGCATATTGCCATTCACTTAGAAAAGTGCAGGAAAATATAAAGAAAATTAAAATTGGCCATTTCCTATCACATAAAAATGAAGGCTGTTAATACTTTTAGCATAAGTTCTTCCATTCTTACTGTGTTGCAGGAAAAACAGCAGTTTACACATTACTGTTAAACAAAGCTCCAGGGAGTAAGGATCACTCCAAATTGTTAGAGGGAGGGCCTTTGGCAATTTCACCTGGGAGAAGGCAGTGGACTGAGTTTGAAAATGGCTGTGTTCCCCCGTTCCGCTAAATTCCAGAGTTTATATATGCTTCTCAGAAAGTTCAAACACAGAAATTTTCGTACAAAATTCCTACTGGTATTGTAGGATAATTTACAAATTATCATTCTACCTTCTAACTGGTGTTAACATGGTTACAAGCATAAAGATAAGCAAACTCTTAAGTGGTGAGGAGGGGACTCTCCTTTTTCTGGGGGTTGGACTGCTCACAGGAAACGCTTGTGTGGGGGTTTTCTTGGGCCAGGCTTCCCAACTCCTGGTGCTTTTAATAAGGCTATAACTCCAGATTTGAAGCCCTCAGGCTTCTGGTATTTTAGGAAAGGCTATAATTCTTCAGGCTTTCCTCTCTCAACTGTAGATTTGAAATTATGTACAATTTGTACCCTGTTTTGTCCACTTAGTGTACTGTAAACATTGCTCTTGGAAAACACTGGAATTTTTAAAGGCTGCATGATAAAATATTCTATAAATTCCTCATTATTTCATTAACCACCTCTTATCTGGCAATTTGTCATACTGTAGTAGCTTGAATGTTGTGATGCTGAAAGTTATGTCACTGGTATTTCAAATACCATCAGGGTCACCTATGGTAGACAAGTTTCAGTGGTGTTTCCAGGTTAGACAGACTAGGAAGAAGAACCTGTCAGTCTACTTATAAAAAATTGGCCATTAAAAACCTTATAAATAGCGGCAGAACATTATCTGATATGGTGCTGAAAGATGAATCTATCAGGTTGGAAGGTACTCAAATACAATTATGGAAGAGTTTCCTCCTCAAAGTAGAGTCAACCTTAATGAACATTCACTTACTGATGTAGTATGAATAAAAATGAGAAGAAAGAGCTGCAAATGTATATTAATAATTGGAATTTGGAATGTACTAAATATGAATCTAGGAAAACTGGAAGTCTTTAAAAAGGAAATGGAAGTCATAAACATCAATATCCTAGACCTTAGTAAGCCGAAATGGACTGGCATTGGTTATTTTGATTCCAGCAATCATATGGTTTACTATGCCACCTGTTTTGGTCAGCTAGTGTTGCTCTAACAGAAATACCACAAAGTGGATGGCTTTAAAAAGAGAAATGTTTATTCTTACACAGTCCAGTAGGTTACAAGTCCAAATTCAGGGTGTCTGCTCCAGGGGAAGGCTTTCCTTCTGTTTTGGCTCTGGAGGAAGGTCCTTGTGTTGCATCAGTCTTTGTTCAGGGAGCATTTTGGCACAGGAACCTTAAGTCTGAAGGTCATGCTGTACTCCTGTTGCTGCTTTCTTGATTGTGTGAGGCTTCCAACTATCTGTTTGCTTCCCTCTCTTGGTATCTCACATAAGATGAAAGGATAAAAGGTGGTACAAGTCACACTCTAGGGAAACACCCTTAGCAAGTGTGTGGCACTCCCCCCTGCTCCTCTTTTAGCATAGCCATCCTATCTATTAGCCTCAGGCAGAGATTAGGATTTACAGCAACAAAAATCACAAAATGGAAGGCAATCATGGAATACAGGGGATATGGCCCACACAAATTACTACATATATTTTTGGGGATATGCAATTCAATCCACGATACCACCTTCTGGTCAAAAACAGCTTCTTTCTGAAGTGCAATCCTGTCAGTGATAGGATAGTATCCATATGCCTATAGGGAAGATGAGTTCCTAAGACTCAAATTTTTGTATTGACCACTAATGCCAAAGAGGAAGAAATTAGAGACTTTTCCTATTTGAACAGTCTGAAATTGACCAAACTTGCCATCAAGATACACTGATAACTGCTGGTGACTGGAATTAGAAACCTGGAAACCAAGAAGAATCAATGGTTGGAAAACATAGCCTTGGTGACAGAAGTAGATCTGAAGATCTAGTGATAGAATTTTGTCAAAAACAGCTTATTCATTGAAAATACATCTTTTCAGCATCATAAATGGCTGCTATACATGTGGACCCTACAGGATAGAATACATAGGAATTAAATCTGCAGCAACTGTGGGAAGAGACAATGTAGAAGTTCAATATCAAAAGTTAGAAAAATGTCAGGAGCCAAGTAAGGAAGAAACCATTAGTTGCTCATATGCAAGTTCAAGTTGAATCTGAAGCTAATTAAAACAAATCTCTGAGAGCCAAAGTACAACTTTGAGTATATCTCACCTGAATGTCTTCAAAATGTGGTATTTGTGACACATACTGAATAATACCATGGACTGTCAGAAGCAGCAGCAAATCTGTCTTGGAAGAATTACCGCTAGAATGCTCCTTAGTAGTGAGGATGTGAAGACTTCCTTTCATGTACATTGGGTATATTATCAGGAGGGACTTCACCCTGGGGGGGACATCAATTTTGGTGCAGTAAAGAGAAGGTCAGGGAAGTACAGGAAGACCCTCAATGAGCTGGACTGACAGAGTGGCAGCAACAGTGGGCTCACATATAGCAATGATTATAAAGATGACATAGGACCAGGCAGTGTTCTTTGGTATACAGTGTCAATATGAGTAGAAACTGTTTCAGTGGCACCTCGTGACAGCAGTTTATTGTTTCGCATATAGATTGGCTCTGGATCATCACATTCGTAAACAACTCTATGATGAACATCTTGAAGGGACATCTTTGTATCTTTACGCATCTCTGAGACTTTTAGCATACATTCTAGGAAAATTGCCGTCAATTTCTTGTAGACATTAAGTTTTTAAAAAATGCATGCATTGATAAAATACACTCAAGATAATTCATGTCAATTTGTAAACCTCCAAGTAACGTAAGAAAGTAACTGTTACTAATATTTCAACAGCATGAATATTATCTTTATTATAAAGTTTGGTAAATTCTGCTATTTTAATTTGCATATATTTAGTATTTTTCAAATGTTGACTATCCATCGGTATTTTTAATTACCCTATCATATATTCTTTTCATATTTAGTAGTGTACCCTTGTATCCTTTTATCTTTAAATAAAAGAATGTTAACATTTGTGATCTTTCTCCTCCTTACTCTTTATTAACTTCATCATTGTTCAGTGTGATTTTCAAATTGTGTTTATTTTTAATGTAGGAATAAGTACAGTCATGCATTGCATATGTCATTTTCAGCAATGTCCATTTACATAGAAATCCATAGTTTCATGATCAAAGGACAGTATATAGTGGATTTAGGCATGTTGCACTCAACAGTCATGACAATTCTCAAAAATAAAAATAACTTTCCAACCTGTTGAATCATCAGCTCCACTGAAAGCTACAAAGCTATGGAAAACGAGAGAGGACCCTATATCAGATATGGAGACATTGATGATGATGTGGACTGAGGACCAAACACAAAAACGATTCTTCTCGGCATGTTGACAGTCACTGCTAAGGTGTGAATCTTGTTTGAGATGTTTGAAGAAAAAGCAAGACTAGACTTACATCAAGTTTGATGCTAGTTTTTGATGGTTCATGCACTTCAAACATTTTTCACTGAATAATATGAAAGCTAGTGATGTGTGAGTGCTATGTGAAGGCAGCAGAAGAATTTGTTGGAACCTTTGATAAACTAATTGTGGAGGTAGATTATTTGCCCCAACAAATTTTTTAAATGGAGGAAACATCCTTATTGTGAAAACAAATGCCTGAAAGAAGCTTCATCTACAGTATGTTTTCACACAACATCCAAGTTATGTAATATCATCTTTCACAGAATGTCCCGTGGAAGTTAAGTGAAGCACTACTATACTTCCATTATGATATCTCCCAGTTTCTTGTTAACTCTGTCCTCAAACCTAGATTATATATTCTTCTATATATTATCTCAGTATTTAAAAATTGTATGTTTATAGCACAAGAAAAAGAGGTGTACAGATCAAGAACTCTATTAAAAGACCAGAATTGATGGCTAAACAACCTGGAGGGTTCCCTGAGAACATGGCCCCAGACTGGCTGCTAGCCCAGAGGTGAAACCAGTACTGAAGCCAGCACTTTAAACAAAGAATGAACTGGACTCAGGGACACAGAGTGATGCGTGTGGTGTGTGTACTTTATGGTTCATTATATATGAGGCTGTCCTACTAGTTTCTTTTTATAGGGAAGAGGAGAGGGTGGAGAGGAAGGGAGAAGTGTTGGTTGGGTTGATACGAAAAGTAAAGAGTGGAAAGGAAGAGTGATCTGCTACAGGGTGTGGAGAGCAGATAGAGTTGCGGAGAGGTGGGTACTCAGGGTTTTATATGGAAAATTGACTTGGATTGTGAACTTTCACTTAAGCACAGTTGAAAAATTAATACATATATACATTTACATGTATAACCAATCTATCTGTAATATATTTTGTTGAATAATGTATAGGGACAGACCTAACATCATTTATTCCCCATTTTTTACCAGTTATATACCAGTGGGTCTCTGGGTGGTGCAAACAGTTTGCAATCAGTTAGTAACTTAAAGGTTGGCAGTTTAAATTCACCCAGGAACATCTCAGAAGAATGTGTTGGCAAATTGTTCCTATGAAGATCACAGCCATGAAAATATTATCACTCAGTTCTACTGTGTAACACATGGGGTAGCCATGAGTCAGAATCCACTTGACAGCAATGGGTTTTATGCTAATACCAGCTGTAAAAAAACTTCTCAAAAACAAAACTTGTGTTTATGACATATCACGCTACGGCACTTGGCTTGGCTATACAAGGGTTTATATACTATAGTTGCGGACTGTAGATCAAATCCTACCTGCCATGTATTTTTGAAAATAAAGTAAAAAAACAAGTCATACTTCTCCTGTACATGATACTTGCAACTGTTATATTCTTTTCTGATGGAAACTGTTCTATGCCCCTTACACTCACTCCAACCCTACCAGAGTGATCTGGACTGAAAGGACACTATTGAACAAAGAGATGACAAATCGCTATTGTAATCTGGGTTGATAAGAGGGACTGAAGAAATCAGGTAGTCTATTCTGGAAATTTGCACTAAGGAACAAGGAAAAAAGGTGCCAGTTAGTGATGAAAACTGTGAGGGAACATGAATGAGCAGAGTGATGCAGGATCAGTGGAATTCAAAGATGTGGGGAAGAACAGATGATAAGTTATCAGAGGAGGCCAGTTGGTACTGTGAAATAAAAAGACAGATGTGCAGTGTGTAGTTGAAAAATGTTACTAATGGACAGTCACAGTGAAGCTCCATAAATCTTGCTTGCTAAACTTTCTAAAGCTTCAATTATTTGGAACCACACACTAACTCAAATCTAGAAAGCACTCTGCAGCTCAGTGCCGTAAATGCTCATTATTATGGATTTCTGAAAGATTTGCCTTTATCTGTTCACAGTCATTCTGATAATGACTTCGTGTATACTAGCTTGAGTAGATCTATTTTCCTTGCAATCAAAAGAGTTAAAGACAAAAGACTTATTTCCATTAGGGCTACAGATGGGTTGGAAAAGCATAAAAGCAACACATACAGAGAGACAGAGAATAAAGATTATAGTAAATTTCTAATTTGTTCATTCTAGATATTTATGGGAAATTAGGAGGCCACAAAATGTAGAAGCGGCTGCAGAATGCCTCCCTATAGATTGATGCAGGCCTCAGAGTACTTAAACAACGGAACAGAAACACTGCCTGGTATTCCGCCACGTCCAGGATCGTTTTTATGCTTAAGCCCATTGTTGTGGCCACTTTGTTAATCCATCTTGTTGAGGATCTTCCTCTTTTTCCCTTACTCTCCACTCTACCAAGCATGATGTCCTTCTCCAGGAACTGATTTTCCTCACAACACGTCCAAAGTATGTAAGACACAGTCTTCTCATCTTTGTTTCCAAGGGGCATTCTAGTTGTATTTCTTCCAGAACAGATCTGTTCTT
This sequence comes from Heterohyrax brucei, assembly GCA_028571685.1. Lineage (NCBI taxonomy): Eukaryota > Metazoa > Chordata > Mammalia > Hyracoidea > Procaviidae > Heterohyrax > Heterohyrax brucei. The sequence goes on along the minus strand of CM053166.1, from coordinate 172,040,105 downwards.
TTGGTGGTCCATGGTCCATTCAACATTCTTCTTCTTTTTCTTTGTTCATTGTCCAGCTTTCACATGCATATGATGCAATTGAAAATACCATGGCCTGGGTCAGGCGCACCTTAATCTTCGAGATGACATCTGTCCTTTTCAGTACTTGAAAGAGATTCTTGGCAGCAGACTTTCCCAATGCAATGAGTCTTTCGATATTTTGACTGCTGCTTCCATGGGTGTTGATTGTGGACCCAAGTAAAATGAAATCGTTGACAACCTCAATCCTTTCTCCATTTATGACAATGTTGCTTACTGGTCCAGTTGAGAGGGTTTCTGTTTTCTTGATGTTGAGCTGCAATCCGTACTGAAAGCTGTAGTCCTTGATCTTCATCAGTAAGTGTTTCAAACTTCTTCACTTCCAGGAAGTAAGGTGCTGTCGTCTGTATAACGCAGGTTGTTAACGAGGAGTCCTCCAATCTTGATGCCTGGTTCTTCCTTGTAGAATCCAGCTTCTTGGATTATTTGCTCAGCATACAGATTAAAAAGGTATAGTGAGAGGATATAACCCTGATACACACCTTTCCTGACTATAATCTTTAAATATTCTATGACCTGATAAGAAACATAGAGTATTACATTCCAGGTTATGAGAACTGGTTGGCCAAAAGACTAGAACTAAATTTTTCCCATTAGAAAGTACTATCAAATGTTATATCTCAGAACTTTGATGTGAATTTATCATTTATACACTTTTCAATACCCTTAAAATTCTGTTCTGTTGTGTCTATATATGTATACCTACATATATGGCCACTATTATGAGTTGTAAAACTCCACTCAAGCTATTTTTACATATAATTAGTGAATTTTCATAATTTTCCACTTACAGTTAATAACTGGTTACATTTTGTTATGACATTAAAGTAAAAGGAAAGTAAAAGTGATATAAGTATTTAATTTGAGCTGTTAAGCTAGAAACATCATATTATTATGTGACTAAAACAGTGTTTCTTATTTATAGCAGAGGAAGATACAATATTTTAACATACCAATTTGAACTTAAAAAGTAAGTTTTCAGAAAAATTAGTATATATATGGAAAATTCAGAAGCATCTGGTCATCAAAGAACTCTGGCATTTATAATTTCATCTTTCCTGTTTGAATAAAGCCTATCTTGAAGGGATAAACAAAGCAATGCATTTTTTGATACCAGATTCATAACAAACAATAATTGCAGGAGAGAGATATAGCAGATCGAAGAAGAACAATGGCTTGTTCAGAATATATGAAATTAAATGGAATGGAATAAAGTTTTCACAAGTTCCCCATTTGCTCACAAGCCTTAGTCTTGGTTCTATAATAGACAAATCATATTTTCATTTAATATGTTGACTTATTAAACTGCCTTGCTGAAAATTTACATTTATGTAAAACAGAAATTAGCTTTCTGTGACCATAGATACAGTTTAGAGAAATAACTAACTTTGTAATTTATTAACTTTCTGGATAGTTCTATTCTTAACTTTGGAAAATTAAGTCATATCCTAATTTTTTAATCATAAATAGAATCAAATCCAAATGACTCAACTGAAATTATTATAGAGTTCAAAGCTCAGTGTGAACTATTTTAATTTTCACTGAAATACAAATTTCTCTTCCCACAAGTGTGCTTTTGAGTTTTCTAAGAACTCTCTTAGTATTTTCCATGATCACTTCCCACAGCATTAAATAGTTCTGCCTTTGGAGGGAATTTATGACTGGCAACATAATAGTTGATCAATAACCCATCAACTCCCACTTGCCCACTGGCCATGTGAGCTTTCCAGTTGTGCGATCAAGAGGTTGAGTCTTTATCTCTTCTGCTTTTAAATCTGGGCTGACCTATGACTTGCTGTGTTCAGCAATAGATAAATAGATAGATAAAATAATGCCATGAGTGACATTGCCAAGTAGGTAGTGTGTTGTTCGTCTTTCCCAAATGATAAGATGTCCTGTTTTCTAAACCTCAGAATGTGTAAATATGTTAGGTTACATGACAAAGGGAAATTATAGCTGCAGACAGAATGGGAAACCCTGGTGGCATAGTGGTTAAGAGTTTGGTGTTAACCAAAAAGTCAGTAGCTCAAATCTACCACATGCTCCTTGGAAACTCTGTGGGGCAGTTCTGCTCTGTCATATAGGATCATTATGAGTCTGAATAGGCTTTGTGGTAATGGATTTTAAGCAATTTATTCTAAAATAGGGAGATTATTCTGGATAATTTGGTTTGGCCCAAAGTATCACTTGAGTCCTCAAAAATGAAAGAGAGAGAAAGAGGAGTCAAAGGGAGACATGACTATGGAAGAATGGTCCAAAAGATGCAACGTTGCTGGTTTGAAGATGAAGGAAGGGTGCCACAAGTCAAAGAATGGAAATAAACTCTAACTATCCCCCCCAAAAAAACCCAGAAAACAAACCCCCTACCATCAAGTCAATTCCAACTCATAGTGGCCCTATAGGACAGAGAAGAGCTGCCCCACAGGGTTTCCAAGGAACACCTAGCGTATTTGAACTGCAGATCTTTTGTTAGCAGCCGTAGCCCTTAACCACTACACCACAAGGGTTTCCAAAACAGACTCTAAGAGGCTCAAAAATGCAAAGGAACAGATTTTTCTTTAGAGCCTCCAGAAAGGAATGTAACCCTGACAACATCTTGATTTTAGTCCTGTGAGACTTATATTTGAATTTTTACCTACGGAACTGAAATATATTAAATTTATGTTGTTGTAAGCCACTAAATTTGTGGCAATCTACTACAAAATTATTGGAAAATTAATACAGCGATTCCAGAGTCAAGGTCTAATGTGACCATGCAGCGTCTGCGTTTACTCTCTTTTAGCTCTGAGCCACGATGAAAACAAATACAGCTTCCTTGCTGGAGAGATGATGTGAGGATAATGGCTGTGGATGACAGCCAGCACCAAATGGTAGTTATATGATTGAAGCCATACTGGATCATCTAGCACAGTCAAGATCCCAACCCAACTCAGCTACCCACATGAGGTCAGCCAAGACTCTTTCACACAGAAAAATGATGTAACTGAGTCCAGCCAAACCATAGAATCATGAGATACAATAAACTATTGATGCTTTAGGCTATAACACTTTAAGGTGTTTTTGATGATGGGTAGATATAATAAGCAACTCCAGAAGGAATAGGAAATGGCATGAGTGAAAGATCTTAGCCTAGTATGATGAAATATGTTAGAAAAATTCAAGGAACAGCCAGTATAACTGGAGTTTATAGAGTCAAGGAGAGGCTATAGAGTCAAGATGATGTATGTGAACTGGGCAGAGTTCAGATGATGCAGAACCACAAAGATTGTCTTTGCAGTTTACCAGTAACTATGGCACTGATTATGACTATAGTCCTGATGCACATATCATAAAAATTTGTGAAATAAATTACAAAATACACATGTCAGAGTTCAGTCTCTGAGAATATATTTTGCAATATAACAGGAGAAAACTTCCAGGTAATAAGACCTAAAAAATTCTGGATGATATGTAAAAATATGTTTATAAATGCATGAATGAATTAGTAGGCATGACAGAGAAACACTCAGAAGCTAGTACTAATGAGAAAGCATTCACACAGGGAGTTCAATGAGGACTGAAGCTAGAATTTGCTCTGGGATTTCCTCCATCCCTTGTCGACTACAACTTGAATTTTAATAGCATGTGCACATGTGAAGATCAGAAGATAAATCCTAGGGCCTGAACTTCATCAAAGAGCTCTGGATAAAGCTGGGGAACTACAAAGGCTACCATTTCAGAGGGTGCATAAGAGAGAGAGAATGCAAGACAGAGAAAGAGAAATTTAATAGAGGAAGGTGGTGAAGGTACCTGACCCTGAGGAGAGAGAGAGAAAGTGGTGAAGGTACTTGAGCCTGAGTAGAGAGAGACTTTTGTTGTTAGGTGCCCTTGAGTAGCTTATGACTCATAGTGACCCTATGTCTAGCAGAATGAAACACTGACTGGTCCTGCGCCGTGCTCACATTCTTTCTTGTGCTTGAACCCATTACTGCAGCCGCTGTGTAAGTCCATCTTGTTGAGGGTCTTCCTCTTTTTCACTGACCCTCTGCTTACCAAGCATGATGTTCATCTCTAGGGACTGGTCCCTTCTGATAATTTGTCTAAAGTACCGGGCAGGGAGAGCAGTGGAAGCTGCATATAGGTGGGCATGTAGATTTATACAGGAATGTACATTTTCACTCAGTCATAATAAAAAAATAAGAATAAGAATAAGAAAGTATGCAAGAGGAAGTCTCACTATCCTCACTTTTAAGGAGCATTCTTGCTGTATTTCTTTCTTATGGCAGTCCATGGTGAATTCAATATTCTTCACCAACTTCATAATTCAACAGCGTCAATTCTTCTTTGGTCTTCGTTATTCATTGTCCAGCTTTCATATGCATATATGAGGCAGTTGAAAATATTATGGATTAAGACAGGTGCACCTTAGTCTTCAAAGTGAATTCTTAGTTTTTAAAGAGGTCTTTTGCAGTGGATTTTCCCAGCGTGGTATGTCGTTCGATTTCCTGATGGCTGCTTCCGTGAGTGCTGATTGTGGATCCAAGTAAAGGAAATTCTTGACAACTTCAGGCTTTTCTCTGTTTATCATGATGTTGCCTATTGGTCCAGTGGTAAGGACTTTTGCTTTTCTTTATACTGAAGAATTATCCAAACCGAAGGCTGTGGTCTTTTATCTTCATCAATACGCACTTCAAGTCCTCTTCTCTTTCAGCAAGCAAAGTTGTGTCATCTACATAACGCAGGTTGTAAACGAGAGTTCCTCTAATCCTGATGCCCCATTTTCGTCACATAGTCCAGCTTCTGAGAATATTTACTGAGCACACAGACTGAATAGGTACGGTGAAAAAATGCATCTCTGATGCTCGCCTTTCTTGATTTTAAACTACAGAATATCCCCTTGCTCTGTGTGAAGAACTCCCTCTTGGTCTATGTACAAGTTCCCCAGAAGCACATTTAAGTGTTCTAGAATTGCCATTCTTTGCAGTGTTACTCATAATTTGTCATAATTCAACAGTGGAATGCCATCCCGTAGTCAATAAAACACAGGTAAACCTCCTTCCGATATTCTCTGCTTTCAACAAAGATCTATCTGACTCCACATCCTTTTCTGAATCCAGCTTGAATTTCTTGCAGTTCCCTGTCAATATACTGCTGCAATCACTTTTAAATTATCTTCAGCAAAATTTTACTTGCATGTGATATTAATAATATTGTTTGGTAATTTCCATATTTGGTTGGGTCACCTTTCTTTGGAATGGCCACAAATATAGATCTTTTTTATTTGTTTGGCCGGGTAGCTGTCTTCCAAATTTCTCGATATAGACAAGTGAGCGCCTGCAGTGCTGCATCTGTTTTGTTGAAACACTTCACTTGGTATCCCTTCACTTCCCGGAACATTGTTTTTTTGCCAGTGCCTTTAGTGCAGGTTGGAATTCCTCTTTTGATACCATCAGTTCTTGATCATATGCTGCCTCCTCAAATGACTGAATGTTGACCAATTCTTTTTCATACAGTGACTCTGTACTTCTGATCCTTCCCATGCCATTCAGCATTTCACCTTTGGAATCATTGAAAATTGCAACTCAAGTCGATTTTTCTTTCCATTTCTTTCAGTTTGAGAAGTATCAAGTGTATTCTTCCATTTTTCTTTTAAATTCCAGGTCTTCATGCACTTCATTATAATATTTTACTCTGTCTTTCTGGGCTGCCTTTGAAGTATTCTGTTTTAGCTGTTTTTCTTAATTTCTTCTGTTTGCTTTATGCAGAGAGATAGGGAAGAGAAATGAAATCTCATGCAACGACAATCCTCATTTGAATGTGAGGTTTCAATTCACACAACTAGTGTAGCCATAAAAAGATCATGAATTAAATGTTTAGACTAAAACATTCTCAAATATCAAGGTACCTGGGAGCATGCAGACCATATCTTCAGAATTGTAGCAAGAAGTTGCCTCAGACTTTCAAATGAAAAAATGCAACATCAAAACTGAAAAACTGTATGAGGAAACCATATACCGTAAATGAAAATTAACACAATGAATAGAATGGAATATCAGGTTTATAGGTACTGTAGATTATAAGATTGTCAAGAACAGAATACAAAATAAGGTTATTTGATAAACATTTAAGTGTATGAAAAGGTTACTGAAATCATGAAAGTTAAGTAAAACACTGTCATAAATTTTGAGGTAGATTTGAAAGGAGAGCCAAATGAACTCTTAGAATAACAGAAATCGAATAATTTACTTAGGTAAAGCAGAGGGTTTACACAGCATTGATAAGAGGGATACAGTCTGAGGACATAAAAATTTCAACACAGTGAGACAAAAAGAAAAAAAATGAAAAGCAGTTCAGGAAACTTTGAGAAGAGTAAACATTTACGACATATTTCAAGTATCCCTGGTGCATTGATTAAGAGCCATAGCTGCTACCCAAAAGGCCGGGAATTCAGATCCACCAGCCACTCGTTGGAAACTCTATGGGGCAGTTCTGGTCTGTCCTCTGGAATTGCTATGAGTCAGAATTGACTTGGAAACAACAGATATGTGTAATTAAGAGTAGCAGAAAAGGAGAGTGATGGTGAAGAACTATCTGAAAAAAATGACTGACAATATCTCAGAATGGATCAATAACATCAATATAAACAGCCAGAAAACCAACAAGTCACATGAAGAATAGAAGAAATCCACATCAGAGCAAAACTGCAAAATACAAAAACAAAGATAACATCTTAAAAGTAGCCAGAGCTAGAATACAGATAATCTAAGAAACTTGGCAAGCACACTGACTTCTCAATAGCAGTAACAGAAGGCGGAAAACCATGAAATGACATCTTTATCAAAATCAAAAAGAAAACAACTGTGCTAAGTTAAAAATGTATAGCCATGGAAACTATCTTTCAAAAATAAGTGTGAATTAAAGATACATTCAGGTAATAATAACTGGCAATGTTTACTTCTAAGGAATATTTTTCAAGAGGAATAAGAATCCAAGAAAGAATTTTAAGTAAAGAAGAATAATAAAGAAAAACATAAAATAAGTAGATAAATCTTATAAAAACAAATAACATGGTAATAATGTCTGGTTTATAAGATTAAAAATATATAATCAGAAATTGAGCAGTAACATATGAGCAGGGATGAAGATGATTGGAATTAAATTTTTCTAGTTTTTCTTCAGGAGAAGCATAAGGATATTAATTAATTTTATCCATTATCAAGCACATTAAAATATCTTTGACTAGAACTTAGAATAGGGATGGTATATATTTAAGCAGCATATAGTTTAGGAATACACTCAGCTGTGGTGTAACTATAAAGAAAAGTCAATAAGTGAATTACACAAAATTATGGTTAGTAATTTTTCTGGTGAGAGAGAAAGAGTGAGAGAGAGAGATCACATCAGAGTTAGGTAAACAGGGTCTTAAAAACAGTGATAACAGTGTTTCCTAGCTGTGTATTAACATGTGTATTTCCTTTATTATTGCTTTTAAAATAATTAAAAGGTCATGTGACATATATACCATGTAAAAATTAATATCCTATGTAACAAAAAAAAACCCTGAAAGACTCTCATGCACATTAATTGTTCTATATTCATTTTCAATGGTGTGTATCTAAAATGGAGTCCATATCTAGTCATGTCATACAGTTCTCAAAATTAATTACCTACATTAAATTCAAATTTAGTAAAATATAGAACTGGTTGCCACAACTGCAATCAAAATATAGAAGAGTTTCATTTCTCTTAAAACAGTTTGCTTTTGTATATTTACTATTGACTTCTATAAGGTCTTTATAAATCAGAATTGACTCAACAGCAGAGTTTTTTGTTTCTTTTTCGTTTTTTAGTTTCCTTGATGTAGCGTAGACTTTGAGATCATCTAGCTTTAACATGTATTAATATTTTCATTTTTTATTGCTGAGTTGTTGTTATTAGGTGCCCTTAAGTGGATTCTGATTCATAGCGACCCTACGCACAACAGAATAAAACACTGCCCGGTCCTGTACCATCATCACAATCGTTACTATACTTGAGTCCATCTCATTGAGGTCTTCCTCTTTTCTGCTAACCCTCTTCTTTACCAAGGATTGTGTCCTTCTTCAGGGACTGATCTCTCTTGATAATGTTTCCAAAGTATACGAGACATGGTCTGCCCATCCTTGTTTCTAAGGAGCATATTCTGGCTGTAGTTCTTCCAGGCAGATGCATTCATTCTTTTGGCAGTGCACGTATATTCGACATTCTTTGCCAACACCATAACTCAAAGGTGTAGTATTCACAAAATATATCACAAATGGGTAACAGTTTGCATTTGTCACTTGATAGATCTTCAGATGATTTCTGTTATGGAGCTGTTATAAATATTGCTGTGATAAGCAATTGTCTATCTTTGTGTGGTCGTGTGTTTTAATTATTCTGAGGAAGTACTAAAGAATAGAATTTCTAAGTCATACAGTTCATATGTTTAATATGTGTTATATAGATAATGTTGATGTGTAGAGTATATGCTTATTGGTTTACTTCTTTCAAGTCCCAATTGTTCTCTGTTTTGAATTTTTGTTGATACCATGTGTTTTCAGGAATGGAAACATGCTGAGTGAAGAGTTGTTGAAGTATTGGTAAGTAGTATGGATTTTTTTTTTCCCTCCTCCAACAATCCTACCCTCTGATTCCTGAGAGACATACCTAGTTTCACTAATTCTATCCTGGACATCACTGGAATCCAGAGGGACTAACTGTGTCCTGGAGAAAAATTTTCAAAATTTCTTTCTTCCTACCAAAAATATGCACACCTCATAGAACACCATGTAGAAACAGTAATTTGTGGCTCATGCCTGTTGCTTCAGTTTCAGTCATAAAGGCTCATGTCTTGCAGGGGCATGCACTATTAGTGGAAAAGTAGCTTCCCAATAAACCTGAGAGGCAGAAAAAGCAAGCGAACAATTATGTATTCCAACAGTCATTTGAAGTACTACAACATTGCTTCTGAAGTGGTTATATCATTTTGGGTAACCACCAGCAATGCATAGAGAGTTCCAGTTACTCTATATCTTCAGCAACACTTGGTATTTTCAGTCTTTTAAATTTTAGCCATTCTAGTGGGTTTAGTAGTAGATCATTGTGCTTTTAGTATACGTTTCCCTAATAGCTAGTGTTTTAGTCACCTGATACTACTCCAAAAGAAAATTCCATGACTGGAAGGCTTCATAAAGAGAAACTTTTATTGTCACAGTCCGATAAGCCACAAATCCATTTACAAGTTACAAGTCCATTCAGTATAAGAAATCATAATAGTCAGCAAGACAAAAGTCCAAATTAAATGAGAACATCACAGCACAGGAACCTCAGGTCCAAAGGACGTGCTCTGCTCTTGGTGCTGCTCTCTTGGTGGTGTAAGGTTCCCAACTTACCCTGCTCACTTCTCTTCCTTCTGTCCCACAGCTGGTAAGTTGAGTCTTGCCTCACCAACACAACTGCCATCCATCCTGCCTCATCAACATTACAGAGGCAGGATTCACAACACATGGGAAGAATGGCACCATATTGGGGCTCATAGCTGAGTGAAATCAACACATATATTGTTGGGGAGACAATACAATCCATGACAACTAGTAATGTTAAGTGGTTGCTAGACATTCAAATATCTTTTTAAATGAAGCATCTGTATAAATATTTTTCTTGAATCTTATTTTTTAGTAGAAACACTGTTTATATATTGCCATTTACTTTTTTCATTTTGGAGCTATTGGTTATTTATGAGTGTGGTGTTTAATTTCTACATATCTGTGAGTTTGGCAAGTTTCTATTATTGATTTCTAATTTTATTCTGTTACGGTTGGAGAATCTATGTAGTATTTTTTCATTCATTTTAAATTTATTGAGGTTTGTTTTCTAGCCTAGCATATGGACTGTCTTGGAGAAGGTTCCTCAAAAAGTAAAAAGTGTTTATTCAGCTGTTGTTGAGTGACATGTTCTATAGATGTCTGTTAAGTCTAGTTGGTTTATAGTGTTGCTTAATGCTTCTATTTTCTTAATTATCTTCTCAGTAGTTATAAACATACTGAAAGTAGGGATATTGAAATTTCTAACTATAGTTTTTAGATTTTCTGTTTCTCCATTGATTTCTGTAAGTTTTTCCTTCATGTATTTTAATGTTTTCTTGTTGGGTTATCAGTTGTTTTGTATTCCTGATGAATTGTCTTTTATCATTATGAAATATCTTTCCTTATCTCTTGTAGGAGACCTCAGTGGCATAGTGGGTTAAGTGCTACATCTGCTATCTAAAAGATTAGCAGTTCATATCTGCCAGGCACTCCTTGGAAACTCTATGTGATGATTCTACTCTGACCTCTAGGGTTGCTATGAGTTGGACCTGACTTGATGGCAGTGGGTTTATCTCTTGTAGCATTTTTCTCAAAAGTATATTTTATCTGATATTAACATAGCCAGTACAGCTTACTTGTAGTTATGGTTTGTATGATACAGATTTTCATTCTTTTAATTTCTGCCTTTTTGTATTTTTGAATTTAAAGTTTGTTTCTAGCAATGAATAATCAAATGGAAATTAAGAAAATAATTCATTTCATAATAACATCAGTCTTGATCAGCTGTGCTGTTATAACAAAATTGTCACAAGTGAATGGCTTCAACAAAAAGAATTTTTTTTTTTCAGTCCAGTAGACCACAAGTTTGAATTCAGGGTTCCAGCTCCAGGGGAAGGCCCTCTCTCAGTTGCCCCTGGATGAAGGTCTGTGTCACCAATCTTCTCTTGGTCTGGTAACATCTCAGAAAAGGAACTTCAGGTCCTAAGGGCACACTCTGATCCCGGCACTGCTTTCTAGGTGGTACAAGGTCCCAGTGTCTCTTCGCACACTTCTCTCTTTCATATGTGAAAAGAGATTGGCTTAAAGCACTGCCGAGTCTTGTAGATGTCATCAATATAACTGCAGCTAATCCATCCTGTTAAATAATACTGATAGGCTGTATACCACCTAGGAAAATACTGTCAAATGGTAGATAATGACACAATGCTGGAACTCATGGTGCACCAAATTGCTACACACAGTTTTGGGGGGACATAATTCAATCAATGACACCATGTAAAAGAATAAAGTACCTGAGAATAAATTTAATCAAGGAAATGAAGGCTTGCATGCTAAAAAAATTAAACAAGACTTAATGAGTAGAATGACATCCTGTGTTAATGGATTGGAGGACTTAATTTGTTAAGATGTCAATACTGCTCAATGTGATCTACAACCACAGTGCACTCTCTATCAAATTTAAGTCTTTTTTGCAGAAACTGAAAAGCCAGGATTCTAATTCATATGCAGTTTCAAGGATACCTTCACACTTTCCAGTTTCAAAATGCATCACAAAGCAACAGTAATCAAAACAGTGTGGTATTAGTATAGGATAGATGTATAGACCAATGGAAAAGAATTGCAAGGTCAGAAATAAACAGATGTATCCATGTTTTTTGGCAAGAGAGCTGAAATCATTCAATAGGGAAAGAATAGTCTCTTCAATAAATTGTAGAGGACTGCTGAGTCTCCATATGTAAAATTATGAACTTGGTCCTCTAATTCATACCATATACAAAAATTAACTTAAGATAGGTCATCATCCAAAATATAAGAACTAAAACCTAGAAGAAAACATAAGAGGAAAAGCTTTGAGACCTGAGGTTATTATATGTGATACCAACAGAAAGCCACCCAAGTGCCACTGAGTTGGATCCAACAGCAAGAGCAAAAACAATAAAAAAAATAGATAAATTAGACTTAATTTAAAAAAAAGTTCATAAAAGAACATTATCAAGAATATGTAAAGACAATTTAAAAAATTGGAAAAATATTTACACATTATGTATCTGATAATGGTTTAATAGCAAGAATATATTTATAATTTCAACAAATTCAGCAACAAAGATGTAAGCAACTCAATTAAAAAAATGGGCAATTTCCTAAAATATGCATTTCTCTAAATAGTACATGCATGTGACCAATAAGCCCATACAAAGATATTCAGCATCATTAGTCATCAGGGAATGAAAATCAAAGCTATGATTTGATAGCATTTCATACTCACTAGTATGCCTACTACAAGAAAGAAAAAAGTGTTGATCAAGAGTGGAGCAATTGTAACCCCTGTCCATTGTTGATGAGAAAGTAAACTTCTTTTGTGGAAAGCAATTTGGCACTGCCTTAAAATTTAAGCATAGAACCACCATATAATGCAGAAATTACACTCCTAGGCATATATCTGAAGGAATTGAAAGTAAGAATGCAAATAAATAAATATTTATACCACAGTGTTTATAGCACCATTATTCACAATAGCCGACAGGTAGGAAGAACCCAAGTATCCATTACTAAATTAATGGACAAACAAAAGTGGTATATCCATACAATGAATATTATTTAGTCATGAAAGAAATGAAATTATGATGCATGTTACTACATGGATGGACCTTGAAAACGTTATGAAAAGCAAAAGAAACCAGAGACAAATGGAGAAATATTGCATGGTTTCACTTTAGTGACATATCTGCAATGGGCAAACTCACAGAGACAAAAAGTAAATTAGAGGTTACCAGGGGATAAAAAAACCCAAACCAACCCATTACTGTTGAGTCAGGTCAAACTCATAGCAACCTTAGGGGCTAGGAGGAGGGGATATGCAGTGGCATCACTGTGGTTGATGTCACTCAGTGCATAACTCATGTTGTCTCCTGCACATATTTATTATCATAGTATTGTAGCTAAAGCACCAGAAAGTTTGACAAAAATCAGTGTCTACAAAAATATTGACAGTGATGAAAACAGTGTATGCTTGTTGCATGGGCAGAAGAAACCACGTTATTCCAAGCATCATTGTAATTGGGTAGTAATTATCGTTGTGACTGAAGCTCATTAGAAAGTTCAAGAAGGAAATTAGGAAGCAGAGCCAAGATGGTGGACTAGACACACATTTCCTTAATTCTCTCTGAAAACTAAGGCCTGGATTGATAATTGAACAGAGCACCCTGCACACCCAGTGAGCCAAGGCATAGGGCTGTCAGATTAGACTACACGTCACTAAATGGGAAACTTCTTCTCTCTTGCTGAGCCCCACTCCTTCTGACTCACTGCTTGGGTGGATCGCAGGTACTGGCGCTTTTTACCTTCTCTTTTTGTTGGCCAGTAGGTGGGCTATGGACATGAGCTGGCTGATATGCTGAGCTGTAGTGCTGAAGTGAATAGCGAGTGGTACAGTGGAGAGACAGTGCATGGGATAGCTACGCTTTGAGAGCGTGGTGGAGGACTCAGGGCACCATAGTCCCTCCTCCCTCTCTTTTCTGAGCTCTGCCATAGATTCGGCTGTTTTAGAGCAGGAGAGGTGGCTTGACTGGGATGCCATCTTGGTCAGCTGGGAGGTGGAGTCACCTAACTGGAGGACTCAGTAGGGGCCAACTCTGACACTGGGAGGCAATGCCAGTCCAGGGAGTGCTTTTCCAGCAGAAAGGCTGTGTTTAGCACAGTGTTGCCTTACGGGTAGAGTCCAGCAGAGGATGTCAGGAGGGCTATAGCTCCTCCCTACTTTGAACTACATCATAACATCTGGGTTCGCTGAAGAGGTGCTTCCATTGTCAGCTGGAAGGCTGGGTCTACTACATCTGATGGGCCGACTGATTTTAGAAGCTGTCAGATAGCTTTTAGCTTTTTAAAATAAGACTGTCTGCAGAAAAAAATGCTGTGCAATCTGACAGCATCTCTTCCAGCCTTTATTAACCCATACATAGGATAAGTTAATGGCTCTGCAGTGACTCCATAAGCTGGGTGGTGTCTTTGCCAGCCAGGAGGTGGAGCCTGCTACTCCAGAGGGTCTACTGGGGCCAGTCACTAGAGTACAGAGAGGCAGCTGCTGACCAATTCCCTTCTTATAACTAAGTTTAAGCTCCTGTTGAGGTAACACCAGAGAAACTAAACAGCCTCTAAATGACCCCAAGGCAACAGACCATTGCTAAGCATTTAAAGATACAGCTCACAATTGCTCCAGAAAACTTCCAAAATAAAGAATCAAAAACCTTCCCAGATGAGGAAACCTTTCTCAAACTGTCAGAGGTCGAGTACAAAAGAGGTATATATAAAGTCCTCCCAGAGATTAAACAAAATTCAGCACAGCAAAACAAAAAGTTAAGCAAGCTATTTGAACTGATGGAACTTCAACATTCCGAAATCCAACAGAACAATAACAAAATTACAGATTTAGACAGTTCAATTCAAAGCCAAAAGAGCAGAACTGAGGAACTGGAAGTCAGACTTAGTGACCTTGAGGATACAGCAACTGACACCAGCATTTATGAGGAGAAATCAGAGAAAAGAAATAAGAATAATGAAGAAGCATTAAGAAACATGTAGGACTCTATCAAGAGGAAAAATCTACAATTAATTGGAGTTCCTGAGCAGGGAGGGATAGCTGAAAACACACAGAGTATTGTTGTTGAACTGCTGACAGAAAACTTCCCTGAAATTATGAAAGAAGAGAACATAGATATCCAAGATGTGTATCAAAAGCCATAAAAACAAGACCCCAAAAGAAAGACACCAAGACATATTATAATCAATCTTAATACAATGAAACATAAGCACAAACTCTTCAAGGCAGCAAGGCTCAAAGCAAAGCTAACATTCAGAGGGAAGCCCTGTAGTCTTCCATCTGACTTCTTGGCAGAAACGATGTTGGCATGGAGGCAGTGGGATGACACATTCAAAGCCTTGAAGGAGAAAAACTTCCAACCAAGAATTATACATCCTGCAAAACTGTCTTTCAAATATTAAGATGAAATTAAGATATTTGGAGATAAAAAGAAGCTTAGAGACTTTGTAAAAACCAAACTAAAACTACAAGAACCACTGAAAGAAGCGCTTTGCATAAAAAAACAAAACAAAACAAAACAAAAAAACATTAAGTGTATATTTAAGAGGCAATGGAGGACACAACATCCAGAAACCTACTCAGTTACAGAAGGCACAAAACTCAATCAAAGCTATAATATTAAAAGAAGGGAACCACTGATCATATCATGAAAACTATGACACTATCACATTAAAAAGATATACTGTAGTAATTACAGTCCATTCTTAGATATGTAGAAGTTAAAATTGAGTTTAAATTTAGAATATTAAGGAGGATCATACGGGTAGCTGCAAAGTGCAATAACAATGCAACATATCAAAACAAGAAATGTAATACAGGAGTCTCATCAAGTACAGAACCAACACTGGAAAAGATGAAAAGTCAACCCATAAAGAAAAGTGACCCAAAGCAGAATATTAAGAGAAACATAGAAAGCACTAACACAAAAATAAATACATCAAAATGACAGCACTAAACAAATACTTATCAATAATTATACTGAATGTACATGTACTGACTGCTCCAGTAAAGAGACAATCAGTGACATCCTGGATCAAAAGACATGACCGGTGTATACGTTGCTTACAAGAAACACACATTAGACTCAAAGATATGAACAAATTGAAAATCAATGGATGGATTAAAATATACCAAGATAACAACATACAAAGAAGAGCAGGTGTGGCAATACTAATCTCAGATAAAATAGATTTTAATGTAAAATCCACCATCATGCACAAGAATGGTCACTATTTATTGCTACAAGGTTCAATACACAAGCAGGACTTAACAATATTAAACAGTTAAGTGCCCAATACTAGAGCATCTAAATGCAACAAACACTTGACTACATTGAAAAATGAGATGAGTCACTCCACAGTAATAGTTGGAGACTTCAACACTCCACTTTCAGTAATGGCCAGATCATCTACAAAAAGCTCAGGAAAGAAACAAAAGATCTTACTGTAACAATTAATCGACTAGACCTCATTGACATATACAGAACTTTTTATCCATCAACAGGTAAGTACACCTTTTTCTACAATGGACATGGAACATTTCCAGAATTTACCATGTGTTAGGACACAAAGCAATTCTCAACAAAATCCAAATGACTGAACTATTGCAAAGCGTCTTCTCGGACCATAAAGCCATAAAAGTCAAAATCAATAGAAAAAAAAAAAACACAGATAGAAACTGGAACTCATGGAAACTGAACAACACCTTGCTCAAAAAGCCATGGGTTATAGAAAAAAATCAAGGATGAAATAAATAAATTTATGGATTCAAATGAGACAGAAAACACATCCTACCAGAACCAATGAGATACAGACAAAGCAGTGCTCAGAGGTCAGTTTATAAATGCACACATCTGGAAGGAAGAAAGGACCCAAACCAAAGAATTAACTGTACAGCTTGAAAAAGTAATAAGAGAACAACAGAGGAGCCCCTCAGGCACCAGAAGGAAAAAATATTTTAAAGACTAGAGCAGAACTAAATGAGTTAGAGAATAGAAGAAAAATTGAAAAAATTCACAAAACCACAAACTGTTTTTTTGAAAAGATCAACAAAATTGACAAACTATTGGCTGAACTTACAAGACAAAAACAGGAGAGGAAACAAATAACCCAAATAAGAAATGAGAGGGGAGATGTCATGAAAGATGCAACTGAAATCAAAAGTATCCTAACAGAATACTATGAAAGACTGTACTCTAACAAATTTTGAAACCTAGAGGAAATTGACAAATTTCTTAATTCATATCATCTATCAAAATTATCACAAGGAGAAGTAGAACAACTTAATAAACCTATCACAAAGGAAGAGATTGAAAAATTCATCAAAAACTACCAACCAAGAAGAGCCCTAGCCCAGATGGCTTCACTGCAGAATTCTACCAAGCTTTTAGAGAGTAGTTTATTCCAATACTACTGAGTCTATTTCACAGCATAGAAAAGCATGGTATAATCCCAAATTCATTCTATGAAGCCAGCATAAACTGATGCCAAAGCCAGGGAAAGATTCCACAAAAAAGGAAAATTACAGACCAGTATCACTCATGAACCTAGATGCAAAAATCAACAAAATCCTTGCCAATGGACTCGCACAACACCAGAAAAATAATTCATCATGATCAAGTTGCATTCATACCATGGATACAAAGCTGGTTCAACATCAGAAAATCAATTAACGTGATTAACACATAAATAACACAAAAGATCAGAATCACTCCTTTTGTTGACTGATGAAGGAAATGCATTTAACAAAGTCCAGCACCCACTCATACTAAAAATTCTCAGAAAAATAGGAATAGAAGGCAAATTCCTCAATTCAATAAGGTGCATCTATGTAACGCCAACCACCTACATCATTCTGAATGGAGAGAGACTGAAAGAAATCCCCTTGAGAACAGAAACTAGACAACTAGACAAGGAAGCCTGCTCTCACCACTTCAATTCAACAGTGTACTAGAAATTCTGGCCAGAGCAATTAGACAAAACAAAGAAATAAAGGGCATTCACATTGGCAAAGAAGAAGTAAAAATCTCCCTATTTGCAGATGATATCATTGTATAGGCAGAGAATCCTAAAGTATCCATAAGTAAACTCCTGGAACTAATAGAAGAGTTCAGCCATTTAGGATATAAGATAAACATATCACTAGGATTCCTTTATACCAACAAAGAGATCATTAAAGAAGAAATCACCAAATCAATACCATTTACTGTAGCCCCCAAGAAGATAAAATATCTAGGAATAAATCTAACTAGAGAAATAAGAGACCTATGCAAAAAGAACTACAAGACGTTACTGGGAGAAACTAAGAGAAACTTATATAAATGGAGAAACCTACCCTGTTCATGGATAGGAAGACTTAATATCGTGAGAAGTCTATTTTACCCAAAGTGATCTACATATACAATGCAATCCCAATACAAATTCCAGTGACATTTTTTAACAAGATGGAGAAATAAATCACAGACTTTGTTTGGAAAAGGAAGAAACCCTGGATAAGCAAAGCACTACTGAAGAAGACAAAGAACATAGTGGGAGCCTCTCACTACCCGACCTTAGAACCTATTACACTGCCACTGTAGTCAAAACAACCTGGTACTTGTACAAAGAGAGGCATATAGACCAACAGAATAGAGTTGAGACCCCAGAGATGCCACCATCCTCTTATGAACAGTTGACATTTGACAAAGGCCTTAAGATTGTACACCGGGGTAAAAACAGTCTCTTTAACAAATATTGCTGGCAAAATTGGATACCCATCTGCAAAAAATTGAAACAAGACCCATATCTCACACCTTACACAAAAACTAAGTCAAATTGGATCTAAACCCAAATATCAAACTTAAAATGATAAAGATCATGCAAGAAAAAATAGGGTCAACAGTGGAAGGTTTAATACATAGCTTAGACAGACTTTAAAGTCTGACAAACAAAACACAATCAACAGAAAATAGGTAAATGGGAACTACTAAAAATCAAACACTTTTGCTCATCCAAAGACTTTGTAAAAAGAATTAAAAGACCATCTACAGAATGGGAAAATATATTTGGCAACTACATGTTGGAACAGCATCTGATCTCCATAATCTCCATAATCTATAAGGTACATAATCTATAAGGTAATTAACTCAATTAAGCAATGGGCAAAGGAGACGGACGGACACTTTACTGAAGAGGACATCCAGGCAGCCAAAAGACACATGAGGAAATGCTCATGATCATTAGCTATTAAAGGAATCCAAATCCAAACTACAATGAGATACGATCTCACCCCAACAAGGTTGACCACGATCCAAAAAACACAAAATAACAAAGGCTGTGGAGAAATCAGAACTCTCCTAGACTGCTAGTGGGATTGCAAAATGGTACAGCCTCTTTGGTAAGCAATCTGATGCTTCCTTAAAAAGCTGGAAATAGATATATCATTTGACCTAGTAATGTTACTGCTCAGCATATAATCCTGCAGAATGAAGGGCAGTCATGCGAACAGATACACGCACACGAATGTTTATTACAGCACGGTCCACAATAGCTAAAAGATGGAATCACCCCAAATGCCCAACAATTGATGAATGGATAAACAAACTATGGTGTATATACTTAGTGGAGCATTATGCAATGATGAAGAACAGTGATGATTTTAGGAAGCATCTCTTAACCTAGTTTCAATTTGAAGACATTGTGTTAAGTGAAATCAGTCAGTGGCACAAGGACAAATATTGTATGAAATCCCTACTATAAGGACTCAAAAACAGACTCATGTACAGAAGAAAGGACTCTTTGATGGCTGCAAGGGAGTAGATGTAGAGAGGGAGAGGGCTGGTTATAGATTAGATAGTTGATAGAAATTTGATTGGGTGAAAGCAGTGCACTTCAACATAGACTGAAAACTCTTCTGATCTTAACCCGATATTGTAACTATAGAGTAGAAGGGATAGGACTCTGGGGACCATGCTCTCACAGGACACTGGGGCCAACTTGGTATAACTAGCCTATTGCTAAGAGAGTCTTCTGCACCTCATATTGGTGAATGGGGTCTTAAAAGCTAGCAAGCTGCCATCTGAGGTACACCAAATTGTCCCAACTTAGCCAGAACAGATGATCATCAAGACCAACAAAGACATAATCGAAAAAGATTCCAGAAGGCCATAGGACCCATATGAATGAGTGACTGTATCAACATGTCATCAGAAGAACCAGATGGTGCCCAGCCACCACTGAAGACTGACATGATGGGGCATAAAATGTCAAGTCCCAGTGACAACACAAGAAAAAGAGGGGTGCACCTCAAGAACTCCACTAAAAGACCACAACTGATGGTCCAGAATCCTGGGGGTTCCCCTGGGAGCATGACCCCTAGACCTGATGCTGCCCTTAACCAGAAAACATTACTGAGGTCAACTCTTCAGACAGGAATCGATTGAACTCAGACACACAATGTGACCATATGGTGAGAGCACTTTATGTCCTATGCATCTATAAGATGCTGTCCTACTGGCCTCTTACTAGAAGGGAGAGGAGAGGTTGGAAAGGAGCGGATAGGAGATTGTTAAGAGGATATGACATGTGTAAAATGGAAAAGAGGAGTGTGCTGTCATCAGGCAAGGAGAGTAAAAGGAGCTGCAGATAGGCAGGCATGCAAATTTAATTTGGATTGTATACTTTCACTCAATCACAATAAAAGAAGGAACTAGCATAGAATTTTAGCCTTGTAGCTACATTGATATGCATAAACTAGGCTTAAATGTAAAGTGTTTTTGTTGTTATAACTATCTGCAGGGTTATTTTTATAAATTCACGTTGAAACACTGCACATAAATTTTATAGATAGCCAGCCCTTCTGACAGTATCCCTGGTGTGGTCCATACTCCTGTACTTCTTAGTTATGCCCCTGGGTATGAGGAGTTATTGTTTAACAGGTACAGAATTCCTTTTTGGAGTAATGCAGAAGTTGTGGAAAAATATAGTGATGATGCTTGCACAATATTGTGAATGCAGTTAATGCCACTAAATTGTAAACTTAGAAATGGTTAAAATGGCAAATTTTATGTTACATGTAGTATTACCACAATTAAATTAAAAAGAAAAAATATGGGTGCGTTTTCATAAACACCTGAATTTGCCGAAAGGCATCTATTTCCTGTATTAGTGGGAATAATAGTCCTTGCATTGTTCCAAAGCATAAGCTTGAAAGATGATTGAGAATTAGAAATTATTTAAGTGTTAAGGAAAATTATGGCTTTCACTATGCAGGGAAAATGCAGACTGTTGTGTGAGCTATGCATCCAACAAGTGTTTGCAATGTTTTCCACAATTTCAACAGCATGATACTCTCAGTATACACTCACTTTCTCAAAGTGAGATGTTTTTAGAAAAGGACAAAGTGAAACTACACGAGTTTAAAAGAGATAACATTCGTGTACTACATAACTTTTTTAATGACCTGAATTCCATTTATAATTAGAAATGAGTAAAAAATACAGACATTATAAAGAAACAAACTATGCATTTAAGTTGTATATATTTATGTTACAACTTGTTGCTTAACAAATATCCATAATGTAAAATATATCCACCACAATTAATAATTGTATTAAATAACATAACCCAATTTCACTTATTTTGTTTGGTTAAAATAGTGTCCTTAATAGACATGTGTATGTTTCTGAAGAACACAAACAAAAAAGCCATCTTTCTCCACATTCTAGTTTTGTGCATTCCGAAGGCCCATTTCCTTACTCTTTTTCAGCTACAGCTGGGGCGAAAGTAGGTAATGTAAGCAAGTAACTAGGTAGCACTGATCCTCACTCCATTCTTTGCAGAGTTTCCAAATTCCTTCTAGATTCTCTTTAAAGAACAGAATGATTGGGAAAATGCTCCCTAGACACAAAGCTCCATAGAATAATGTACTAACATAGTTTATGCTTCCAACTAGAGGTATCCCCTGAAGTGATAAAACTGCACATTAGGTTTTTAAAATAGCTTTCTTATGAACAATGGGAAAATCTGGGTAAAGCGTAACCATGTATTTGTCCTCGACAGAGGGCTAATTAATGAAGGCAGAAATATGTATGCCTAGAGAACTACAGCAGCTGAGTCCCACTAATTTCATGATTCCGATCACTGCAGAAAGTGAAAATATATTTGTGAAACTGTAGTCTGCATGGATATTCATGTGTGTTGTAGATTAAAACTGAACATTTACTGATTCCAACAGAAATTAAAATTAATTAATAAACATATTAGTTCCAGTTTATAGTAAAGATGGTGTTGTATTGAGGGTGATATGTTCTTGTAACAGAAACATTCTTTCTGGAGAATGAGATTAATATCAGTGAATTGTACACTTAAGACTGGTTGAAATAGGAAATGTTGATGATAAGTATTTTCAAACAATAAAAAAGAATGCTTCCATGATGAGAGAATATGTGTAATTTTCCACAGTTCTTGAATTAAATCTTAGACATAGTCTCATCTGACACTTTCAAGTAGAGCTATCTTCTATGAAGGCAAAAATAAGCCAAATTGTAAATATTGTTCACAGTAACATCGAAAGAAGACTTTCATTTGCTGTGAGTTCTTACCGTAAACTGTGGGTAGTGATTCGATGGTTTCCATTATATGCCCTCTCTCTCTCTCTCTCTCTCTCACTCTAATCTTATATTTTTCCTACTATCACTCCCTCAGTGATCTCATAAACCCTCATGACTTCAGTTATCACCTTTAAGTGCAAGACTGTAGTGACAGTATTCCCTGAGGCCCAGATCTTTATGTTTCAGTGTTCTTGTGAAAATGTCCATGTTGCTAAGCTACTAGCACTTCAGACCCAGCTTGCTTAAACCTGAATTAATCATTTTATATCCCCAAACCAACTTTTTCTGAGCTTCCTGTCTTGAAATATTCACTTGCTCTGAGCTCAGTTTTCAGACTCAATTAGATCTTCTCTATTGTTTTTCTTAATCTCCCAATGCTACATGAATTCAAGTCCTTGTTACTTCAAAGTCTTGCAACCTGCCTTCCTGGATCTAATGTTCCAATCTCGATATGCACTATTCACTACTTATATGATTAGCTTACTTAAAAACTCTGATTATCTCATTCCACAATCTAACCACATTGCCCATACTAATGTTATATCCAAAGAACATTTTATATGGACCCTAGGCTGATTATATTTTCTCAAATAAAAACCACTGTAGGCTGAATAATGCCCCCACGACAACATCTTCATCCTAATCTGTGGAACCTTTAATATGTGACTCTACGTGGGAAAATGAACTTTTTAGATGTGTTTAAATTCAGGAGCTTCAGAATTGGAGATTTTCCTGGATTATCTATGGGCCAAATGTGATCACAAAGATCCTTATAAGATGGATACAGAAGGCCAGAGAAGGGAGATGTTATGCTACTGACTTCAAAGACAGAGGAAAAGGTCTCAGGCCAAGGAATGCAGATGGCCTCTAGAAGCTGGAGAAGGAAAGGAAACAGATTCTCCATGAAGCGTCTTGAAGGAATCAGCCCTGCCAGCACATTGATTTTAGCCTCTTAAGGATCATTTCAGGCATCTGACCTCCAGAACTGTAAAAACGGTAAAAGTTGCACTATTTCAAGCCACTAAAATCATGGTAATTTGTTGTAGCAGCAATAAGCAAATAATACAATCAGGAATAGTTTTTTGGATCCTTGTATTATATGAAAAGTTTTATAAAGAAAAAGACACACATATAGATAAAATTTGAACAAATATTTATTGATTAAAAACCACAAAACTGAGCTTACGCATAATTATTCATGACATTCACTCCGCTTGAACTATCTTGGCTTTTCTGTTACTACTTAGTTCCTCAGAATGTCACTGTTGAGGGTTCAGTGTGGTGTCTGCTCAGCATTAAGTATTGAAGTTATTCAAGGCTGCATCCAGAGTTCTTCTTGTTCAGTATTTTCTCTCTTTAGCCAGGATAATCCCATCTGCATGCATAGCTCCATCACCATTTGTACACGGATGAATCTCAGATCTGTATCTCTAGACATGATGTCTCTTCTAATCCTAGACCCAAGTACCAAACTGTTTATTTTACACCTCTATTTAAATATCTCAACAGGTGCGAAACAGAACTCAGGAGTTTTCCTCCGTTTTTCCCCCTTCCTGTAAAACCTGTCTCAGTGAATGGTACCATTATCCATTCAATTATGCAAACTCAAAAAATTAAAAACAAAAAATTGAGTTGTTTGTTCACTCTGCAAATATTTATTCAGCAACTGTCTTATGCCAAGTCCTAGGCATCAGGACTGCTACAAGGTATCCTATAGACAAGTACCTGCACTGTGACATGAGGAAGGAAAATAGTAAGTTACATAAAGAATAGGAATGTGCAGTAAGCTCATATTATAGCTCTAGAGGAGTTTAGTTGTCTCTTTCCACTAATGTATGAAGGTGCAGTTAAGTAGAGAGAGGGATTTACAGAAACTAGTATTTCTTTCATAGCTGTGTTCTCTCTGCTGCTATCTGTCTAAATGCATCTTCTATTTCTCTTCCTTTGGCTTACTATATTCCATCCACACTAGCCTATTTGTTGTTTCTGTAATTTCAGGCACAGTTCCATTATGGGGCAACCCTTTTATCTGGAATTCTCTTCTACTGGTGTCCACAGGACTTATGACCTCATCTTCTTTCAGATCTTTGTCAAATGTCATTTTCATTGGGTGGGCTTCCATGACCACTTCTTTTAAATTTGTGTTCCGTAACACTCTTTTTACCTCCCATTTCCAATTGTATTCCTCCATGACACATATTTCCAGCTGATGTGCTGTCTATTTTATTGTACTTATTTGTGTGTTTAATGTCTTTACCATCCACTAGATTATGCATTTCAATGAGAGCAGAGATTTTGGTTTTTTTTTTGTTGTTGTTTACTAGTGTGGAAATCCTGCTGGTGTAGCAGTTAAGAGTTACAGTTGCTAACCAAAAGGATGGCAGGTCCAATCCACCAGGTGCTCTTCGGAAACACTGTGAGGCAGTTTGGCTCTGTCCTATAGGGTCACTACGAGTCAGAATCAACTTGACAGCAGTGGCCTTTTTTTTTTAAACTAGTGTATTCTCAGTGCCCCGAAGAGTACAGGCTACATAGCAATTTCCCAATAAACGTTTACAACAGAAGGAAGGAAAGAAGGGAGAAGGGAGAAGAGAGAATGAGGAGGCAGGGAGCTATTACTCTCTTCTCTCTAAGTGCAAGTTTGTAGCAACTGAAGTGTATGATGCCAGCATTTTTAAAAGATTATGTTGGCTCCTGGGGAGAGAAGGTCCTGCCTACCTTTCTTAACTTCTCTTTTGTGATTTCCGTTCTCATTTATTATTTTATAGCTCCACTGGATTTCTTTTTGACCTGAAACATGCCAAGCTTAATCCTGTCTCAGGGCCTTTGCACTAGCTTTTGTCTTGGCTGAGTGATTTAGTGCTTAAGAGCTCGGCTGCTAAACAAAATGTTGGCAATTTGAATCCTCCAGCTGCTCCTTAGGAACACTATGGACAGTTCTATTCTGTCCTATAGGGTCCCTACAAGTCAAAATCAACTCAGCACCAATGGGTTTCCACCTCTCCAACCCCAGCCTGGAGTACTCTTCTCTAGTTATTTTCATTGTTTGTTACTTTCCATTATTTATTTCTCAGGTTTAATAATTGCCAGCACAACAAGGAGAATGTTTGTGATGACTATAGCTAATATAGTTCCCACTGGGTACCCACCCAGTGATTCTTTTTAACTTACGTAGCTCTGTTTTCATCATAGTACTTAGCACAAATTTTATTGCTTATTTGTGTGCTTATGTGTTGATTTTTCTGTCCTTCCACCCAGTAAGATGTAAGTTTCATAGTGTTAGGAGCTTTGGTTTATCTAGTTAACTGCTTTATTCCTAGTTCCTAGAACAGCACCTGCAGTGAGTAAATCAAAGGATAAAAAGATGGACATTGTGAACAAAGGCTTAGATTTAGGCAAAGACTGAGTTGTTTGGGGAGAAATAAATTTAGCAGTTCAACTAGGAAAATATATAGAAGAAAAGATTAAAAAGATAAGCATACTGGAATTGGGCCATTACTCTTTTGAACAACCAGTTTATCATACAGACAACTACCTGCCCTAGGGAGTGAAGAGGTTTATTTATACATTATCATATCCTTTATTTTTTCTCTGATTTAAAATGGACCTCCAGTGAAGACTGATTGCCCAGATAATTGTTTTCTAATTGCTCTAATTTCTGTATCTGTGCCTTACCTGGGAGCCCTCTTGGTGCAGTGGTTAAGAGCTGGGCTGTTAACCAAGAGGTGGCCAGTTTGAATCAACTATCTTCTCCTCGGAAACCTTGTGGGGCAATTCTACACTGTCCTATACGGTCACTGTGAGTCAGAGTCGACTACATGGCAATGGAGTTGGGTTGATTTTTTTGGTATGCCTTATCTATGTAATTTTAGGGTATATTCAAAAAGAGAAAAATGTGGAAATATTTACAAATGCAGACCAGGGATATACTCTAGAAGTTCTGATTCAGTTGACCTAGGTTGACTTGTAAGAATTTGAATTTTGGTAAGCTTTTCAGATAATTTGATGCATGTCACAAGTGGATTTTACCTTGAAAATACAATTTCAGAATTTTTATTTATTTATTTAAAAATGTAGTAGCAAGAGGGATTTATATTTATTGGGTCTCAGCTATTTACAGTGGAAACAAGGGATTAAGGCCAAGATATTATACAAACTAAAGTAATTTAATTATATTTTTTGCCTCATCTTGTACAAGATTTGTGTATTTGGTATTAAATTAAACACGACTGTAAAAGTTTGGCATACATGACAATCCCTAAATGTGCCTCAATTTCTTACCTGTAAAATGGAGATGGTAATGCTATCCCCTAAGGTTAAACACACAATTCTTTGGAAGAGAAACTAAATGAGTAAAAATGACATCAGAAGGAAAGTGCTAGCTAATTAGTAATGGTTTTGAGGAATTCATTATTCTCACCCACATCAAAGAGGTGGGAGCAAATCTGAATCCAGTTACAAGTTACTTTGAATAATTGTTCAAGTTGTTTTCCAACAGTATTTTTCATTTCTTTTTTTTTATTATTATTATGACTGAGTGAAAATGTACATTCCCGTATAAATTTGCACGCCCACCTATATGCAACTTCCACTGCTCTCCCTGCCCCGTGACAGCACACTATTTCTCCCTGCTCCATACATGTCTCATCCTCCCAGCAGTCTCCTTTCCCCTCCTCTCCACCCACCCTCCTTCCTCCAGCCAGAGGTCAGCAGGATGATATCCTATAGATGCATAAAGCCATCATGAGATCTCCACTCAAAGACCGCAATTGATGGTCCAGCGGTTTCGGCGTTCCCCTGGGAGCATCACCCCCGGCCCTGATGCTGCCCTTGCCCATAAATCATAACGAAGATCCACTCTTTGGACACGAATGGATTGGACTTCGCAATGCAGAATGACCATATATTGGATGCACTTTATGGTTTTATTTTTCATTTATATGTGCTGTTTATTTTGCAACAAAATGAGGAAAGATATATACCATTATAACACTTGCAACTAATTTTAATGAAGGAATGCTACTCTCAAATACAAATTTTGACTATGAAAAGCCAGTCAAGTGCCATAGGACATGTATAATTATTCACATATTAGCAACTTTGCAAATGAGTTTCTTAAAGAGTTAACATTGTCCACATAGGTCTGTGTTTTGAGGACAATCTTGTTGGTGAAACACAGGCAAATGAAAAATACACAATTGCCCACAATAAAATATCTGGTTGAACTAGTGTTAGAGAAGCCAAAACTAAAATAAGCATATATGCTATACATACTGTGTAGAAAATGGACTTTAAAAAAAAAACTGACAAAATCATTTTGATTCTCCTGGATCCAGATTTCTGGGTTCATGGAATTGGGGTGATACAGCCAGGTCATCTGCCCTCAGCTGTCTTTTTAAACTCGAGTTACCATAAAGTCAAAAGACAGTCAAATAAGCCACTTGGGGTTGCTGTAAGTCAGAATCAACTCGATGACACACAACAACAGTAAGAAGCTTAGGGGAGACTGTCTTTAGGCACTGAGCTCATTTAGAGAATTACCTAGGTGCAGCCAGTTTCTAACAGTAGAAATCCCAAGGTCTGACTGGAAAATGTATGGCATGTCCTTAGTGTTTGTCCAACCACCAGAAACCCCACACATATTTCAATGCATCCCCTGAGAAATTACTGTAACAATGAGCTATATAACCTAATTTCAATGTTCCCCCTTTGGGGTACCTTCCCTGTAGGTTCACATTGATGCTGCCTGATATGAATTATACTCATAATAAATATGTTCTGTTACATTATTTTTTTAGTGTTTTTTGTGTATAATTGGAGGCCCTGGTTGCCTAGTGGTTAAGTGCTATGGCTGCACTTCAAAAGTCAGCAGTTCAGATCTGCCAGGTGCTTCTTGGATACTCTGTGGAACAGTTCTACCCTACCCTATAGTGTTACTATGAGTCAGAATCAACTCAATGGCAATAAGTTTGGTTTGGTTTTCTATACTTTTAGGTTTTTGACAGAATGGTCTTAGGTGTGGCAATGAATGTTTCTCTCATATAGGAAGTCCTCTGACATTATTTCTATAGATCTACTTTCACAGGATAAAAATTTGGTTAAAGTTAATTTGAGAAACTTCTGTCTGAAGTTTTATATTGTATAGATAGTTTTTAAAAAGATTTTTTTTTAAGTTCTGTCCTATAGCTATAGACAGTAACAGCTCACATGTTCAAAGTTTACTTATAGCTACTTAATCTTGAGGAAAACCAGCAAATCAAACCCATTGCACTTGAGTTGATTCTGACTCCTAGTGACCCTATAGGACAGAGTAGAATTGCCCAATAGGGCTTTCCAGGAAGGAATGGTAGATTCAAACTAATGACCTTTTTGATTAGCAGCCTGAGCCCTTAACCACTGTGTCAACCAGGATTCTTACTCTTGTAGAGAGGGCAATAATTTAGAATTATTATGTACAGGAGGCCCTTGTGATACAATGATTAAGAGCTTGAATTTGTTTAGAATTTGGCCACTAATCAAATTGCTGGCAGTTCAAATCCACCAGCTGGTGCTCAGAAACCCTGTGGGGCAGTTCTAGTCTGTCCTATAGCATCTCTATGAGTTAGAATTGGTACAATAACAATTTCTGTTTTGTCTTTAATACTTATGTATGTCAGCAGCCTAATTAAGTGCCTCATTGTCCCCGTGACCTGCTAGAATTCAACAATGATAGAGATGTACACCCCTGACCCAAGCAGTTCAAAGAATCCATTATATTTTTCAATTTCTAAATCATTTGGTCTGGTAGAAAAATTATCTTTATTCACCATTGTGATGCTTGTTTAATGAGAAAATAAACAAAAATTTAGTTTTACATGGAAGGGAAAAGAAAAGCTTTAATGGAAACAAAAGTCTTGCTCAAATACAACTAGGCTGTGCTATAATTCCTGGTATTCTGTGATATTCCTCCATGCTGGAATTTCTGCCTCTATGATTTTAATAGAGTGGTTGGGCAGCAGTTGCCATGAGTCGGATCCGACTCGACGGCACTTGGCTTGGCGGGCAGCAGTTGTATTGGTAGAGCAGGATTCAGTGTATAAATTTGTTTTGTGTGTTGAGGCTGTCTATTGAGTTGTAAAGGGAAAAATCTGGCAGAGGGATTTGGGAACTTCACACCATCAAGAAAGCAACACTGGAAAAAGACTGCATCCTTCAGATCTAAGGTTCCTGGGCCAAAATGCTCCCTGAACAAAGACTGATGCAGCACAAGGACTTTCCTTCAGAGGTGAAAAGGTGGAAGGCCTTCCTATACAGTAGATACCCTGAATTTGGACTTGTAGCCTACCGGACTGTAAGTTTTCTTTGTTAAAGCCAACTACTCGTGATATTTCTATTAGAGCAGCATTAGCTGACTAAAACACTAATCCTCACACCAGTCCATTCAGTAGGTACTGTTTTGATTGACTTTTTATGGATTTGGTAACTGAGACCTAGAGAATAAAGGAGTTTGTCCAAAATTAAGCAAATAGTGTTTCAGAGTTTTTACTCTTAACTGCTATCCTATACTATACTTCTCCAACGCTTTACCAACCCCTATTGTTATTTTTCTTTAAAATAGCTCTGAAAGCTGTCCAAGTCTCATTAGTCATTGAGTGTTGAATGTGTTAATCCCCAAGAAATGTTTACATTAAATATTTACTTTAATTCCAATAATTATGCATGCTTACTGAAAAGGGGCAACAAAACATAAGTGAGATTAACACTTTATTCTTATAAGGTCTCACCGATTCTACTAATTTAAATTCTTTGTATTTTTCCCCCTTCTAAATCCTGGGATAATTCCTGCTGATTTCTATCACCACTTTCCCATTATTCAAATCCAATTAATACTAGTGAGTATTGAGTATGTGTTCAAAGCCTTTGTAAACGTTCTCTCATTTAGTCATTTCACACATCCTACTTGCATACACATTCACAAAATGTGGAGTGAAATGTATATTATTAAACAATTTTCAGATGAGGAAATTGAGGCTCAGAGATTATAAATCACAGAAACTGGCAAGATGTGATTCAAACGGAATCCCATTAATGCCTGAAAACACATACTTTTTTTAAAACACATTATGCCAAAAAACAAACAAACAAATCCACTGCTGTCAAATTGATTCCAACTTGTTCATTCCTTATAGGCAGAGCAGAACTGTCCATTAGGGTTTCCAAGGAGCAGCTGGTGGATTCGAACTCCTGGCCTTTTGTTTAGCACCACATATCTTAACCACTGAACCAGCTGGGTACCTTAACACATTATACTGAGTACAAACTGAGGTTATTGATTGAGAAACTCTCTAGACCCAACAAAGAAGCTTATTATTATCATAGTGATGGCAATGATGCGTATAGTGTCCCATATCTCGGATCCCACTCGACAGCACTTGGCTTGGCTTGGCATCTCCATCTTGGGTATAGAAAATAATACCTTTTAGGAGTGTATTAACTAGGGTAGGCTGTACCACGGCAACAGCAATGCTGGACACATAGTGGTCAAGGGTTTGACTATTAACCAAAAGGTTGGCAGTTTGAATCCAAATTGGAAACCCTATGGGGCAGTTCTACTGGGTCCTATAAGGTCACTCGAAGTTAGAATTGAGTCAATGACAAGGGTTTTCCTGTTTATTTGTACCATGGTAAACAAACCCTGGTGATGGTTAAATATTTGACTACTAACTAAAAGGAATGAACCCACCACCTGTACTGTGGGAGAAAAGACCTGGCTGATCTATCTCATAAAGATTAACCCATTGCCTTCCAGTTGAATATGACTCATAGTGACCCTACAGGACAGAGTAGATGCTTCTTAGAGTTTCCAAGGAGTAGCTGGTAGATTCCAACTGCCAACTTTTTGGTTAGCAGGCTGGGAAACCCTATAGGACAGTTATACTCTGTCTTATAGAGTAACTAGGAGTCATAATTGACTTAATGTCACACAATAACAGAACACTGTAAAAAACTAAAAACTAAATTAGGAGGCAGGGCCAAGATGGCAGACTAGACACACATCTCCTTGATTCCCTCTGAGAACTAAAGCCTGAAATGACAATTGAATGGAGCAGCATGTACATCCTGGGGGCCCTATGATCTGACATAGTTGTCAGATTGAACTAGGCACAAGTACAGGGTAAACTATCTCTCTCAAAGACAAGGCACTGGCATACTGAGTCCTGCTTCTGCTGACACATCATTTGGGAGGACTGCAGGTACTGATGCCTTCTTTGTCCTCTGGGAGGCAGAGACTGGGCATGAGTCATTTAATTTGCTAAACTGCAGTGGTTAAGTAAACAGTGAATACTACAGCAGAGAGATCGTCCTTGGGATAGCTATATTTTGAGAGCCTGGCTGCTGACTGAGGTCATCTACCCTTCAACCTTCTCTTTTCTGAGCTGTGCTATAGATTCTGTATCTCATGGCAGGAAGGAGAACTTGGGGAGGATGCCATCTTGCCCAGATGGAAGGTGGAGTCAGGCAACTGGAGGTCTCAGCTGGGGCTAATTCTTACACTGAGAAGCAGTCCCTGTTTGGATAGGGCTTCTCCAGCAGAAAAGCTGCATTTAAGATGATTTGTGTCTAGCATTACAGATGGTGCCTGGAGAAGTAGAACAAATTAATAAACCCCTCACAAAAGAAGAGATTGAAAAATTCATTAAAAAACTACCAACCAAAAAAAGTCCTGGCCCAGATGGCTTCACCAGAGAATTCTACCAAGCTTTTAGAGAGGAGTTAACTCCAGTACTACGGAGGCTATTTGACAGCCTGGTAAGGGATGGGTTATTCGCAAATTCATTCTGTGAAGCCAGCATAACACTGATACCAAAACCAGGGAAATATCCCCCACACAAAAAAAATTACAGAGCAGTATTACTCATGAACCTAGATGCAAAAATCTTCAACAAAATTCTAGGCAATAGAATTCAACAACATATCAACAAAACAAAATAAAACCTCATGACCAAGTTGGATTCATACCAGGGATGGAAGGCTGGTTCAACATCAGAAAAGCAATTAATGTCATCAACCACGTAAATAACGCAAAAGATAAAAATCACCTGACTTTGTCAACTGATTCAGAAAAGTGATTCAACAAAGTCCAACACCGATTCATGCTAAAAACTCACAGAAAAATAGAAATAGAGGGCAAATTCCTCAACACAGTAAGGGGCATCTATGCAACACCAACCGCTTACATTATCCTGAATGCAGAGAGACTGGAATAATTTCCCTTGAGAATGGGAACTAGACAAGGATGCACACTCTCACCACTTCTCAACATTGTACTAGAGGTTCTAGCCAGAGCAATTAGACAAGTCAAAGAAATAAAGTGCAACCATATCAGCAAAGAAGAAGTTAAACTCCCTATTTGCAGGTGACATCATTGTACACACAGAATCCTAAAGAATACATAAGTAAACTACTGGAACAAATAGAAGATTTCAGCAAAGTATCAGGGTATAAGATAAATGTAAGTAAATCAGTAGGTTCCTTTATACCAGTGAAGAGATCATCAAAGAAGAAATCACCCAATCAATACCATTGACTATAAACCCCAGGAAGATAAAATACCTAGGAACAAATCTAACTAGAGAAATAAGATACCTATACAAAGAGAACTACAAGACCTTAGTGCTAGAAACTAACAGGGACTTACATAAGTGGAGAAACCTACCCTGCTAATGGATTGGAAGACATAACATTGTGAAAACGTCTATTTTACCCAAAGTGATCTCCATATACAATGCAATACCAATACAAATTCCAGTGTCATGTTTTAATGAGATGGAGATACAAATCACCAACTTTATTTGGAAAGGGAAGAAACCCCAGATAAGCAAAGCACTGCTGAAGAAGAGGAACACAGTGGGCAGCCTCACACTACCTGACCTTAGAACCTATTACACTGCCACAGCAGTCAGAACAGCCTGGTACTGGTACAAAGAGACATGTAGACCAATGGAACAGAGTTGAGACCCCAGAGATGCCACCAACCTCCTATGAACAGTTGATATTTGACAAAGACCCTAAGATTGTAAACTGGGGTAAAAACAGTCTGTTTAACAAATGGTGCTAGCAAAATTGGATATCCACCTGCAAAAAAATTGAAACAAGACCCATATCTCACACATTACACAAAAATTAACTCAAAATGGATAAAAGACCTAAATATCAATCCTAGAATGATAAAGATCATGCAAGAAAAAGTAGGGTCAACAATGAAAGCTTTAATACATGGCTTAGACAGACTACAAACTATGACAAAGCACAATCAACAGAAGAGAAAACAGATAAATGGGAACTACTAAGAATCAATCACTTTTGCTCATCTAAAGACTTTATCAAAAGAGTTAAAAGACAACTTACAGGGAGACAAAGTCAAGATGATGGACTAAATGAACATCTCCTTGAATCCCTCTGGAAACCAAGACCTGAAATGATACCTAAAGCCTTCTGGACACCTACTGAGCCCTAGGATGCGGCATAGGGCTGTTAATTTGGACTTAATACTACTGAACACAAAACCTCCTCTTTTTCACTGACCCCACGCTCGGTGAGCACAGGCTTACACAGACCAAAGGTAACTCACCTTTTTGATTTTTTTTTCCCTCTGTCTTGGACAGCCGGCAGAACTGGGACTTGACTAGCCCCTGGTCTCAGACACACTGCTGTTGGCACTGGTTCTGAGAGCCTGGCTTTGGACTCTATAAACTTTCACTCCTCTGGCCTATTGGGAAAAGGAGAAGCCCAGGCAGAGGCCCCAGTCATACTTGGTTCTTAGGCTGGGAGGTGGCACCTGCTGGGGGGAGAGCGCTTTTCTAGCAGGGAAGCGGTGGTTTGCACAGTGTGGCCTGGGGCTGGGGCCCAGCAGTGGAGGCTGTGAACTCTGGGCATTTTGGCACTCTTGGCCTCTCTTTCCACCAGGATCCTGGACCTGGCCGGCTGGTGATCTTACACGGGGTGCCATTTTGTTTTTCTGGGAGGTGCATCATCCATACAGAAGCCTCAGCTGGACCTAATTCCTGGGCTGAGAGGCAGTTACTACCCAGAAAAGACTGCTTTTCCAACAGAAAATCAGAATTCTACACAGTATTGCCTACACCTGAGGCCCAACAGCAGAGGCCAGCAGACTAGTATTTCTGTATTTTGAGCTAGTTTATATCATCTGGTGTTCAATATAGAGGTGCTTATTTGGCCAGCTGGGAAGAGGGACAAATACACCTGAAAACCTGACTGACTTTGGAAGTTGCCAAATACTTTTTACTTCTAATCTTAAGACAGCCTAGAGAAACAACTGTGGTACATCTTCACAGCATCTCTCTCAGCCTCTATTGACCCACATGAAGCCTAAAATGCAGCAAATGTTGGAGAGGACAGTAACCCGGAAGTCACCCATGGCATCAGAAGGCCCCCAAAAGAAACCACCTGAGAACTTCCCAGACGAAGAAGTTTTTCTGAAACTATCAGAAGGTGAATACAAAAGGACTATATAGAGAGCCTTCCTAGACCTTATACAAAATGCAGCAGAGGAAAACAAAAAATTAAGCAAGCTGTTCGATCTGATGGAACATCAGTACTCTGAAATCCAACAGATCAAGAATGAAATCAAAGACACAGAAACTTCAATTCAAAACCAAGAAAACAGAATAGAATGAATGGAAAAGAGAATTTCTGATATGGAAGACAGAGCCACTGAATCCAGCATCTATGAGGAGAAATCAGAAAAAAAGAAACAAGAAAAATGAAGGAGCATTAAGAAGAATGTGAGACTATTAAGAAGAACAATCTATGATTAATTGGAGTTCCTGAACAGTGCAAGACACCTGAGAACACAGAGAGTATTGTGGCTGACCTGCTGAGAGAAAACCTCTCAGAAATTATGAAAGAAGAGAACATAGATATCCAAGATACGTACTGAAAACCATTCAATATAGATCTCAATAGAAAGACTCCAAGGCATATTATAATCAAGCTGAACAAAATGAAACATAAGCAGCAACTCTTAAAGGCAGCAAGACTCAAAGCAAAGCTAACATTCAGAAGGAAACCCTGTAGGCTTTTGTCAGATTACTCTGCAGAAATGATGGTGGCACAGAGACAGTGGTATGACACATTCAAATCCTCGAAGGAGAAGAACTTCCAACCAAGCATTATATATCCTACGAAACTATCTTTCAAATATGAAAATGAAATTAAGACATTCCCAGATAAACAGAAACTCAGAGACTTTGTAAAAACCAAACCCAAGCTACAAGCAATACTGAAAGAATCTCTTGGCTTTGATTTAGAAGAACAAAACCACTAACTTTGTATTTTAAAAGGACATATTATCCAGAATCCTATCAGTTAGGGAAGGCTCCAAACACAATCAAAGCTATAATAGTGAAAGAAATGATCTAGTGCTCATATCATGTAAACTATGGTATCATCATATTAAAAAGAGGGGTGTACTACAGTCGTTATAGTCATTCCAGATAGAAAGGAAGTTGACAAGACTGATATCAATCAAAATGGGAGTTATATATAGTTTAATAAGCGGGATCATAGGGGCAGCTGTAAAACACAATAAAGAAGCAATATACCACATCAAGAACTGTAATACAGAAGTCTCAATAACCACAAAACAAACCCTGAAAAATGTGAAAAATCAACACACAAAGAAGGTCAGAGCACAGATTAATAGAACAACAGAGAAAACATCAACTCAAAAATAAACATATCACAGTGGCAGCACTGAACACATACCTGTCAATAATTACCTTGAATGTGAATGGGCTGAGTGCTCCAGTAAAGACACATCGAGTGACATCTTGGATCCAAAGACATGACCCATCTATATGTTGCCTACAAGAAACTCACCTTAGACTTAAAGATATGAACAAATTGGAAATCAAAGGATGGAAGAATATATATCAAGCTAACAATGAATAAAAAAGAGCAGGAATAGCAATTATAATCTCAGATAAAATCTATTTTAATGTAAAATCCACCTTCGTGGACAAGGATGGTCACTATTTATTACCGAAAGTTTCAGTACACAAGCAGGACTTAACAATATTAAATATTTATGCACCTAATGTCAGAGCACCTAAATACATTAAAGAAACACTGACTACACTCATAAAGGAGATAGATCACTCCACAATAATAGTAGGAGATTTCAACTCTCCACTCTCAATATTGGACAGATCATCTAGAAAAAAGCTCAATAAAGACACAGAAGACACTATTGCCACAGTTAACCATCTAGACCCCATCGACATATACAGAACTTTCTATCCATTAGCAGACAACTACACCTTCTGCTCCAGTGAACATGGAACATTCTCCAGAATAGACCATGTGTTAGGACATAAAGCAATTCTCTGCAAAATCCATACCATTGAATTAATGCAAAGTGTCTTTTCAGATCATAAAGCACTAAAAGTCAAAATCAATAGCAGAAAAAACATAGATAGAAAGCAGAACTCATTGAAATGGAACAACACCTTGCTGAATAAAAAGAAATCAAGGATGAAATAAAGAAATTTATGGATTCCAATGGGAATGAAAACACTTCCTACCAGACCCTACGGGGTACAGCCAAAGCAGTGCTCAGAGGTCAGTTAATCTCCATAAATGCACACACCTGGAAGGAAGAAAGAAACCAAATCAAAGGACTGACCCTACAGCTTGAACAAGTAGAGAGACAACAACAGAGGAACTCCTCAGACACTAGAAGAAAACAGATCATAAAGATCAGAGCAGAACTAAATGAATTACAGAACAGAAGAACAATTGAAAAAATTGAAAAGACCAAAAGCTGGTTTTTCTGAAAAGATCAACGAAATTGACAAACCATTGGCTAAACTTACCAAAGAAAAACAGGCAAGGAAAAAAATAACCCAAATAAGAAATGAGAGAGGGAAGTTGTCACAACAGATCCAGCAGAAATTAAAAATATCATAGCTGAATACTATGAAAGATTGTATTCTAACAAATTTGAAAACCTAGAGGAAATGGACAAATTCCTTGACTCATACCACCTACCCAAATTATCACAAGGTGAAGCAGAACAACTTAATAAACCCATCACAAAGGAAGAGATTGAAAAAGTCATCAAAAAACTGCCAACCGAAAAAAGCCCGGGCCCAAATGCCTTCACTGCAGAATTCTACCAAGCTTTTAGAGAAGAGTTATCTCCAAGATTACTGAGACTATTTCACAGTATAGAAAGGGATGAAATACTCCCAAACTCATTCTATGAAGCCAGCATAACCCTGATACCAAAGCCAGGGAAAGACACAATAAAAAAGGAGAACTATGGACCAATATCACTCATAAATCTAGCTGTAAAAATCTTCAACAAAATCCTTGCCAATAGAATATAACAACATATCCAAAAAATAATCTATCATGACCAAGTCGGATTCATACCAGGGATGCAAGGCTGGTTCGACATCAGAATAACAATTCATGTGATCAACCACATAAATAACACAAAAGACAAGAGTCACCTGATCTTGTCTATTGATGCAGAAAATGCATGATAA
This sequence comes from Heterohyrax brucei, assembly GCA_028571685.1. Classification (NCBI taxonomy): domain Eukaryota; kingdom Metazoa; phylum Chordata; class Mammalia; order Hyracoidea; family Procaviidae; genus Heterohyrax; species Heterohyrax brucei. Next base: position 172,002,482 of record CM053166.1, on the reverse strand, counting down.
AGTCTAACACCCATACATGCTAAAAAACTCACAGCAAAATAGGAATAGATGGCCAATTCCTCAATGCAATAAGTGCCATTTATACAAAGCCAACTGTGTACATCATCCTGAATGGAGAGAGACTAAAACAGTTTCCCTTGAGAACAGGAACTAGACAAGGATGCCCACTCTCACCTCCTATTCAACATAGTACTGGAAGTTCTAGCCAGAGCAGTTAGACAAGACCAAGGAAGAAAGGGCATCTGCATTGGCAAAGAAGTCAAAATCTCCCTATTTGCAGATGATATGATTGTATATGCAGATAATCCCAAAGAATCCACAAGGAAACTATTCAAACTGATAGAGGAGTTCGGCAAAGTCTCAGGATACAAGATAAACATAAGAAAATCAGTAGGATTCCTTTATACCAACAATAAGATTATTAAGGAAGAAATCACTAAGTCAATACCATTTACTATAGCCCTAAGAAGATAAAGTACTTAGGAATAAATCTAACCAGAGAAATAATAGACCTTTACAAAGAGAACTACGAACCCTTACTAGAAGAAACTGAGAGAGAGTTACATGAATGGAGGAACCTACCCTGCTCATGGATAGGAAGACTTAACATTGTCAAAATGTCTATTTTACCCAAAGCAATCTACTTGCATAATGCAATCCCAATGCAAGTTCCCGTGAAATGTTTTAATGAGATCGAGGAACAAATTACCAACTTTGTCTGGAGAGGGAAGAAGCCCCGGATAAGTAAAGCATTACTAAAGAAGAAGAACACACTGGGAGACCTCTGATTAACTGACTTTAGAACCTATTACACTGCCATAGTAGTCAAAACAGCGTGGTACTGATACAAAAACAGACACATAGATCAGTGGAACAGAATCAAGACCCCAGGGATGACATCATCTGCCTATGAACAGCTGATGTTCGACAAAGGCCCTAAGACATTAAGCTGGGGTAAAAACCATCTCTTCAACAAACGGTGCTGGCAAAATTGGATATCCATCTGCACTAAATTAAAATAAGACCTATATCTTACACCTTATGCAAAAACCAATGCAAACTGGATAAAAGACCTAAATCGCAAACCTAAAACGATAAAACTCATCCAAGAAAAGGTAGGAACAACAATGGAAGGTTTAATACACAATGTAGACAGACTTCAAAATCTGTCAAACAAACCATAAACAACAGAAGAGAAAACAAATAAATGAAAACTACTAAGAATCAGTCACTTTTGCTCATCCAAAGACTTTATTAATAGAATTAAAAGGCCACCTATACAATGGGAAAAAATATTTGGCAACTCTATGTCAGACCGACGCCTGATCTCCATAATCTATAAGGTACTTCAAAATATCAATCAGTAAAAGATAAGTCATCCAATTAAGTGATGAGCAAAGGAGTTGGACAGACATGTCTCTAAAGAGATGTGGACATGCTCGCAATCATTAGCTATTAAAGAAATTCAGATCCACACTACAATGAGATACCATCTCACCCCAACAAGGTAGGCCATGATCCAAAAAACACAAAACACTAAATGCTGGGGAAGCTGTGGAGAGATTGGAACTCTCCTACACTTTTGGTGGGATTGCAAAATGGTACAACCTCTCTCGAAATCAATCTGGCACTACCTTAAAATAATGGATATAGATATACCATTTGACCAAGTAATTCTACTGCTTGGAATATATCTTACAGAATCAAGGCCATTGACACCAACTGATACATGCATGCAAATGTTCATCGCAGCACAGTCCACGATAGCAAAAAGATGGAATCAACCCAGAAGCCCAACAACAGAGGAATGGATAGGTAAACTATGGTATATATACTCAATGGAACACCATGCAATGTTAAAGAACAATGATGATAGCAGGAAACATCTCAACCTGGTTTCAACTGGAGAACATTACGATGAGTGAAAATAGTCAGCGACAGGACAAAATTCTACGAAACTCCTACGATAAGAACTTAAAAGCAAATTCATGCATAAGAGAAAGACTCTTTGATGGCTGCAAGGGTGGGAAGGGTGGGAGGGGGAGGGGGGAGGGTTTAGATTAGATAGTTGTTAGAAATTTGGTTGGGTGAAATTGGTGCTAGCACAGACTAGTAAGAAGATCAATATTAATGTGACTTCACCACAACTTGTGTACTCCTCCCATCTTAACCCAGTATTGCAAGGACAGAGTAGCTAGGGTGGGGGGGCAGGGATCATGCTCTCAGGGGAAATCAAGGCCAATTGGCATAACTAGCGTTTTGCTAATGAGGTCTCTCCACATCCCACATTGGTGAGTAGTGTCTGGAGTCTTAAAAGCTGCCAAGCTGCCATCTGAGGGCACAGCAAATGGTCCCAGCTTAGCAGAAATGGATGATCACCAAGGTCCATAATGACATGAGGGAAAGAGAATCAGTAGACAGAGAGACCCACGTGAGTGGATGTCTGCATCGACTTGTGACTGGAAGAATGAGATGGGGCCTGGCTACTACGAGTGATAGCCACGATGGAGCTCACAAAGTTGAGTCTCACTGGCAACACAAGTATGAAAAAGGGTGCACTGTGAGATCTCCACTAAAAGACCGCAACTGATGGTCCAGGGGCCTCGGAGTTCTCCTGGGAGCAGGGCCCCTGGCCCTGATGCTGCCCCTGTCTGTAAATCATAATGAAGGTCAACTTTTCAGACACCAATGGATTCGACTTGGTGATGCAGAGTGACCATATTGTGTGGGCACTTTATGGTTCTAGGCATCTGTAGGAGGTCATCTTGTTGACTTCATACTGGAGGAAGGGGAATGGGTGGAGAGGAGAAGATAGGAGACTGTTGGGAAGATAAGACATGTATGGAGCAGAGAGGAAGAATGTGCTGTCACCGTGCAGGGAGAACAGTGGGAGCTGCATACAGGTCAGCATGCAAATTTATATGGGAATGTACATTTTCATTCAATCATTAAAAAAAAGACTACCTACAGAATGGGAAGAACTATTTGGCAACTACATATCAAACTGAGGTCTGATCTCCATAATCTACAAGATAGTGCAAAATAGCAACAATAAAAAGGTAAATAACCCAATTAAATAATGGGCAAAGGTGATGGACAGACACTTCACCAAAGAGGACATCCAGGCAGCGAAAAGGCAGTGAGGAAATGTTCACAATCATCAGCTATCAGAGAAATCCAAATCAAAACTACAATGAGATACCATCTTACCCCAACAAAGTTGGCCATAATCCAAAAAGCAAAACAACAAATGCTGGAGAGGCTGTGGAAAGAGTGGAAGCTTTCTACCCTGTGGGTGGGATTGCAAAATGGTACAACTGCTTTAGAATGCAATTTGGAGCTTCCTTAGAAAGCTGAAAATAGAAATAGATAATACCAGTTTGATCCAGCAATCCTACTGCTTGGAATATATCCTACAGAAACAAAGGCAGTCACACAAACAGAAACATGCACGTGAATGTTTATTGCTGCACAGTCCACAATAGCAAAACATTGGAATCAACTCAGACACCCAGCAATAGACAAATGGATAAACCAACTGTGCTACTATACTCAATGGAACACTATGCAGTGATAATGAATAATAACTATTTTAGGAAGCAACTCATAACCTGGTTTCAATTGGGCAATGTCATATTATGCTGGATGAAATCAGTCAGTGGCAAAAGGACAAATATTGTTTCAGACCCTTACTGTAATGACTTCAAAATAGACTTATAAACAGAAGAAAAGACTCTTTAATGGCTGCAAGAGTGGGGAGGGAGGGAGAGGGTTGGTCCTAGTTTAGATATTTGATAGAAATTTGGTTAGGTGAAAGCAGTGACTGCACACAGCAGAAAGATCAGCTTAACTGGAGTTCACCAGAAAATGAAAGCTCTTCTAATCTGAACCCAATATTGGAAGGATAGAGTAGCAGGTACATGGTCTGAGGACTATGCTCTCAGGGGACATCAAGGTCAATTGGCATAACTAGCGTATTGCTAAGGGAGTCTTCTGCACCCCATTTTGGTGAGTGGCGTCTGGGGTCTTAAACGCTAGCAAGCTGCCATCTGAGGTACATCGAATGATCCCAATTTATCTGGAACAGATGATCACCAAGAACAACAAAGGTACGAGGAAAAAAAAGAGCTCAGTATACAGAGGGACCCATGTGAATGGGAGAATGTATCAACAAGTGACCAGAAGAACGAGATAGTGCCTGGCCACCAATAACAACAGCCTTGATGGGGCACACAATGTTGAGTCCCTGAGACAGCACTATAAAAAGAGTGATGCAACTCAAGAACTCTACGCCTGGGGGATCCCCTGGGAGCCTGACCGCTAGACCCTCTGCTGCTGCTGCCCCTGCCCAGAAAACGCTATTGAGGTCAACTCTTCGGACAAAAATGGACTTGACTCAGGGACACTGTGTGGTCATATGGTTTGTGTGGTTTATGGTTTTACACATTTATAGGATGCTGTCCTACTGATCTGTTTCTAGATGGGAGAGAAGAGGGTAGAGAAGAGACAACAGAAGATTGTTGGGAGGATGTGATAAGTATAGACTTGAAAGAAGAAATGTACTGTCACCAGGCAAGGAGAGCAAAAGGAGCTTCAAATACTTGGGCAAATACTTGGGCATGCAAAACTGACTTGGATTGCACACATTCACTTAATCACACACACAAAAAATTCAATTACAATGTCAGTTGACTCAATAAAATTATAGATTTTTTTATTGCTCATCTGAATCCAGAGAAGTTCTTTATTGTTATATGAGGCCCAGTGAGTCAACAGAAAGTGAAGTCAGCATGCCTGGATTTTGTACACATTGAAATATATATATATAGGTATTAGTTTAAGTGAGAAGATGCTCCTAAGGCAATTCCAGAGAAAAATAAACAAAAGTATATGAAATACAGTTTTGCAACCTGCTTAAGGCTCTTTAATAACTACTCTCCTCTAATCATTTTCAAATAAAAAATGAATAGAATTGTAAATATTGTTAGAATAAATTACTGCTCATTGCGAATGAGAAACGAGTAGAATAATTTACTGTTCATACATTTTCTAATCAAATCAAAATCAAATGAGAACAGTCAAGCCTTTAGCCTCTGGGCCATGGGAAACGAAAGGAACCTTCAGCAACTAAGGACAAATTTGCGTTTGATGGCCTGTTATCTTTGTAAACCACTGGTTTCTTTATTAGAAAGACCTTAACCAAAGAAGTTAGCATAGAAATCCATTTTAAACTTCTCTATCCTGATTCTAACCCCTGAGAAAATACTGAAGTGAAGCAAAAATGTCAGATTTTGTTTGGCAGGCTGTATAAAATAAATTAATGATTGTTTGCATGCTTCCAGAAAGGTAATTTTAGGAAGACGTATGGTGCTCTTTTTGACTAAAATAAATTTGATTATTGAATCATTTATATAGACTTAAATTATATTTAGAATGATGTAGAATAGTGACCTCTCACCCTATGTTACACTAACTGTGCTACCCAGATATTAGTATTTTTGCCTCTTTCTCAAGGTAAATGAATTGATAAACATGTCACTTATGTAAGTGCTATACAAGTAAGTGCTGTGCTGGTTTATCAATGAGCCACTTGCAATGGCTTGCTAAGTATACCATCTGTTTTTGGTTCCTATATTTGAGGCTTAGATGTGAAACTCACAAGAAAAATAAATGAAGCAGTACAGCTTCCTTTTTTTTCTCTATACACTTTTCACTCACTCAAACACTCCTAGGTCAGAGGGAGTTGAAATTACTGCTTTCATTGTTTATATTGTTAAGTATTAGGATTGTTGATTTTTCTTTGCAAAAACATATGGGTACTATGACTTGTTTGACATGTTAAAGTAAGTAAGTTACAGTTCAAATGTGACCATGATTATTGATGTTTTAACCTTGAAATGGCTAAAAAGCTATCTTAACAGGTTTTGTCATAGGTGGGAGTTGATTCTGACACCTTCCTTCTTGCCTGCATTTGAACAGAATAAAGTGATACTGTGTGGTTTAAAACAGGAAAATGTATACACCAAAGTTATATCTTTTTACCACATTTATGCAATCTCTACGCAAGTGATTCAGGAAACTGGAACTTACGAAGAAGAATGGGACTTCAAGATTGGAGGACAACTCATTAACAATATGTGATATAGCTACTGAAAGTGAAGAGGACTTGAAGTACTTATTGATGAAGATCAAAGACCACAGCCTTTCCATCTTCAATATGGATTACATCTCAACATAAAGAAAATGAAAATCCTCATAAGTGGACCAAAAAGCAACATCATGATAAATGGGGAAAAATCTGAAGTTTTCAAAGATTTAATTTTACTTGGATCCACAATCAACATCCATGGGAGCCACAGTCAAGAAATCGAATGATGCATTACATTGGCAAATCTGCTCTGTAAGACCTCTTTAAAGAGCTGAAAAAGAAATATGTCACTTTGAGGATGAAGGTATGCCTCATCACAGCCATAGTATTCTTGGTTGCTTCACATAATTGTGAAAGCTGGACAATGAATAAAAAAAATTGAAGAACATTGAAGAAGAATTGACGAATTTGACTTATGGTATTGGTGAATGGTATTGAATATACTCTGAACTGCCAGAAAAGTAAATAAATCTACCTTGGAAGAAGTAAAGCCAGAATGCTCCATAGAAATTAAGATGGTGAGACTTGGTCTCACATGACTTGGCATGTTATCAGGAAGGACTGCTCCCTGGAGAATGACATCATGCTTGGTAAAACAGAGGTCAAGGATAAAGAGGAAGACCATCAAAGAGATGGCTTGAAATAGTGACTGCAACAATGGGCTCAAATGTAACAAGGATTGTGAAGATAGTGCAGGACTGGGCAGTGTTTTGTTCTGTTGTACATAAGGTCACAAGGAATCAGAACTGACTCTGTGACACCTAACAATAACATCATTGGTTCATAAAGTTTGCGATTATTTTTGTAATATTAAAATATTCTTTTTTTATTATGATTTAATGAAAATGTACGTTCTCATATAAATTTGCATGTCCACCTATATACAGCTCCCACTGCTCTCCTTGCCCGGTGACAGTACACTCTTCCTCTCTGCTCTATATATGTCTTGTCCTCCCAACTATCTCCTACCCCCTCCTCTCCACCCACTCTCCTTCCTGCAGTAAGAGGTCAGCAGGGCGACATCCTATAGATGCATACAACCATAAAGTGCACAAATGATATGGTCACTCTGTGTTGCCAAGTCCAATCCATTCCTGTCCGAAGAGTTGACCTCCATTATGATTTAGGAACAGGGGCAGCCTCAGGGCCAGGGGCCATGCTCCTGGGGGAACTCTGAGCCTTCTGGGCCATCAACTGTGGTCTTTTAGTGGAGGTCTCAGATCTCTTCTTGTGGTGGCTGGGCATCATCTGGTTCTTCCAGTCACAAGTCGATGTAGTCACCCACTCACGTGGGTCTCTCTGTCTTCTGGGTTCTCTTTCCCCCATGTTGTTTTGGTCTTCGGTGATCATCCGTTCCTGCTGAGTTGGGACCATTTGCAGTACCCTCAGATGGCAGCTTGGCAGCTTTTAAGGCCCCAGATGCCACTCACCAATGTGGGGTTCAGAGGGCTCTCTTAGCAAAATGCTAGTTGTGCCAATTTGCCTCGATTTCCCCTGACAGCATGGTCCCTGGAACCTCGCTCCAGCTACTCTGTCCTTGCAATAGTGGGTTAAGATGGGAGAAGTAATCATGTTACATTGAAGTCCAGTTAATGTTGATGTTCTTTATAATGTGTACTGTCACCAATTTCACCCAACCAAATTTCTACCAACTATCTAATCTAAACCCTCCCCCCTCCCCCTTTATCAAATCCCTTTTCTACATCAATAGACAAAATCAGGTGATTACTGTCTTTTGTGTTATTTATGTGGTTGATCACATTAATTGTTTTTCTGATGTTGAACCAGCCTTGCATCACTGGTATGAATCCCACTTGGTCATGATGGATTATTTTTTGGATATGCTGTTGTTTTGGCAAGAATTTTGTTGAAGATGTTTGCATCTAGATTCATGAGTGATATCAGTTTGTAATTTTCCTTTTTGGTTGGGTCTTTCCCTGGCTTTGGTATCAGGGTTATGCCAGCTTCATAGAATGAATTTGGGAGTATTCCATCTCTTTTTATACTGTGAAATAGTCTCAGTAGTATTGGAGATAACTCTTTAAAAGTTTGGTAGAATTCTGTGATGAAGCCATCTGGGCCTGGGCTTTTTTTCATTGGCAGTTTTTGATGACTTTTTCAATCTCTTCCTTTGTGATGGTTTTATTAAGTTGTTCTGCTCCACCTTGTGATACTTTTGGTAGGTAATATGAATCAAGGAATTTGTCCATTTCCTCTAGGTTTTCAATTTTGTTAGAGTACAGTCTTTCATAGTATTCTGTTATGATATTTTTGATTTCTGTTGGATCCATTGTGACAACTCCCCTCTCATTTCTTGTATTATTTGTTTCCTTTCCTGGTTTTCTTTAGTAAGTTTAGCCAATGGTTTGTCAATTTGGTTGATCTTTTCAGAAAACTAGACTTTGGTTGTTTGATTTGGTTACTTTCTTCCTTCCAGCTATGTGTATTTATGGAGATAAACTGACCTCTGGGCCGTGCTTTGGCTGTACCCCATAGGTTCTCTTAGGAAGTATTTTCATTGTCATTAGAATCCATAAATTTGTCGATTTCATTCTTGATTTCTTCTATAACTCACTGGTTGTTGAGCAAGATGTTGTTCAGTTTCCATGAGTTCCACTTTCTGTGTATGTTTTTTCTGCTATTGATTTTCACTTTTACGGCTTTATGATTTGAGAAGATGCTTTGCATTAATTCCATGTTTTGGATTTTGCTTAGAATTGCTTTATGTCCTAACACATGGTCTATTCTGGAGAATGTTCCATGTTCACTGGAGAAGAAGGTGTAGTTGTCCACTGAATGATAGAAAGCTCTGTACATGTCAATGAGGTCTAGTGGGGTAATTATGGCAATAAGGTCTTCTGTGTCTTTACTGAGCTTTTTTCTAGGCAATCTGTCCAGTATTGAGAGTGGAATGTTGAAGTCTCCCACTATTGTTGTGGAGTGATCTATCTCCTTTTTGAGTGTAGTCAGTGTTTCTTCAACATATTTAGGTACTCTGATATTGCCAGCCAAGTGTGTAAATATTTAATATTGTTAAGTCCTGTTCTGTATTGAACCTTTCAGCAATAGTGTCCATCCTTGTCCACGAAGGTGGATTTTAACATTAAAATCTGTTTTGTCTGAGATTAGAATTGCTACATCTGCTCTTCTTTTTTCATTGTTAGCTTGATATATATTCTTCCATCCTTTAATTTTCAGTTTGTTCCTATCTTTAAGTCTAAGGCAAGTTTCTCTCAGGCAACATATGGATGAGTTGTGTCTTTTGATCCAAGATATCACTTGATGTCTCTTTACTGCAGCATTCAGTCCATTCACATTCAATGTAATTATTGATGGGTATGTGTTCAGTGCTGCCATTGTGATATGTTTATTGTTGAGCTGATGTTTTCTCTGTTGTTCTTATCAATCTATTCTGTGACCTTCTTCTTTGTGAGTTGATTTTTCACCTTTTCAGGGTTGCTTTTGTGGTTGATGAGACTCCTGTATTACGTTTCTTGATATGGTATGTTTCATCTTTATTGTGCTTTACAGCTGCCCCTATGATCCCCCTTAATTAAATATGTATAAACCCAATTTTAATTACTACCAGTCTTGTCAACTTCCTCTCCATCTGGAAGGACTATAACAACTGTAGTACATCCCTCTTTTCGAAATGATGACATCATAGTTTTTGTGATATGATCACTGGATTATTTCTTTCACCATTATAGCTTTGATTTAGTTTGGAGCCTTCCCTGAATAGGATTCTTGGTGATGTTTCCTGTCTTTACTTCTAAATATAATGTTAGTGATTTTGTTCTTCTAGGCCAAGAGAATCTTTCTGTATTTCTTGCAGCTTTGGTTTGATTTTTACAAAGTCTCTGATTTTCTGTTTATCTGTGAGTGTCTTGGGGGTGGAGTAAACATGGCAGACTGAGCACACATCTCCCTGAATCCCTCTGGAACCCAAGACCTGAACTGATAATCTAACAAAGGCTTCTGGTCATCTACAGAGCCCTGGGATGTGACACAGGGCTGTTAATTTGAACTTCATACCACTGAACCAAAAATCTCCCCTCTTTCACTGACTCCCTCTCCTGGCTATTCCTGGCTCTTACGAACTGAAGGTAACTCACCATTTTGAGTTTCTTTTCTCTTTCTCGGCTGGTGGACAGAGCTGGGTCTTGCCTAGTAGCTAGCCTCAGATGCACTGCTGGTGGGATAGGCAGATGAACTTGCCGTATTTTGAGAGTCAGGCTTAGGTCCTTGTGCATATTGCCACTTTTGGCCTGGCTTTGTGCCTCTGCCACAGTGTAGTTCATATGGAATTGGTGGCACCCTTGTGTGGGATGCTGTCTTTGATATGAAGATATTAGCTGGACCTAATTCTTAGCCTGGGAGTCAGCACCTGCCCACAGGAGAGTACTTTCCCACCAAAGTAATAATGATGGGGAGGTTGCGGAGTGACGGGGACACTTCTACATTCCTGGTGGGAATTTAAATTGGTACAATTACTTTGGAAATTTATTTGGTGCTTTCTTAAAAAGCTAGAAATAAACAGACCATATGATTCAGCAATCCCACTTCTTGGAATACATCCAAGAGAAATAAGGGCTGTCATGTGAGTAGATACATGCATACCAATGTTTATTGCAGTTTTGACCACAGTAGCAAAAAGATGGATTCAATCTAAGTGCCCATCAACAGATTAATGGCTAAACAAACAATGATGTATTCACACAATGGAATGCTATGCAATGATGTAGAACAAAAATGTTGTTAGGAAACATCTCATACCGTGGAGCCACCAGTAATAGCTTATGCTGAGTGAAATTAATCAGTTGCAAAAAGATAAACATGTATGAGACCTCTATTATAAGTACTCAAGAAAAATTTTACACACAGAATAAAATAGTCTTTGTGGCCACAAGGGTGAGGAATGAGGGAGAGGGCTATTGACAGATTAGATAGTAAGTAGGAACTGGGTGAAGTGAAGGGAGTGATAGCATGCAGTAGAAGGGAAGTCAACACAGCTGGAGTATGCCAAAAGCTAAGAGGTTCGTGAAACATAACTCAATACTTTAAAGGATAGAGTAGCAGGGGCAGGGGTGTGGGGACTATGGTTTCAGGGGATCTCTAGGTCAACTGGTATAACTAAGTTTTTTTTTAAGAAAATGTTTGGCATTGCACTTTGGTGAGTAGTGTCTGGCATCTTGAAGAACAGCAAGCAACCTTCTAGGTAGCAGCAATTGGTTCCAACCTACCTGGAGCACAAGAGAATGAAGGACATGAAAGATATGAAGAAAATATGAGCCCAGGAAACAGAATGTATCATATGATCCAGAAACTGTATGAGTGTGAGGCTAGAACTAGATGGTACCTGGCCACCACCAATAACTGTCCCGACAGGGAACACAGTGTAGAGTTCTTGATGCAGCTGGAGAAAAATGCAGGTGCAGAATTAGAACTCTATTAAAAGACTGAACTTGATGATCATATAGACTAGAGGGTCCCCTGAGGATGTGGCCTCTGGACTCTGTGTTAGCCCAGAGCTAAAACCAATACTGAAGTCAGCTCTTAGACAAAGACTGGACTTGATTATAAGACATAGAGTGATGCTGGTGTAGTCTGGCCTTCTTGGCTTAAGTAAATACATGAGGTTTTCTTACCATCTCTTGTCCAGAGGAGAGATGAGAGGGTGGAGTGGGCCAAAGTTGGTTGAATGGATGTGGGAAGTAGTGCAGAAAGGAGGAGTGTGCTGTCAAAGGGCTGTGAGAGCAGTTGCATAACGGTGTGTGTGTCAGGTTTGATATGGCAAATTGGCTAACATTGTAAACTTGTACTTAAATCACAGTGAAATAAATATATATTTTTTTATTTAACATGACTGAGTGAAAATGTACATTCCCGTATAAATTTACATGCCCACCTATATTCAGCTTCCACTGCTCTCCCTGTCTGGTGACAGCACACTATTCCTCTCTGCTCCATACATCTCTCATCCTCCCAACAGCCTCCTTCCCCTCCTCTCCACCCACTCTCCTTCCTCCAGCCAGAGGTCAGCAGGATGATATCCTATAGATGTATAGAACCATAAAGTGCATCCAATATGTGGTCACTCTGCATTGCCAAGTCCAATCCATTCCTTTCCAAAGAGGGAAACTTCCTTATAATTTATGGGTAAGGGCAGCATCAGGGCCGGGGGCCATGCTCTCAGGGGAAACCTGAAACCACTGGACCATCAATTGAGGTCTTTTAGTGGCGATCTCAGGAAGTACACCTTTTTATTCTTGTGTTGCCAGTGAGACTCAACTTAGTGAGCTCCATCGGGGCTATCACTGGTGGTGGCTGGGCACCATCCGGTTCTTCCGGTCCCAAGTCGATGTAGGCACCCACTTTTGTGGGTCTCTCTGTCTTCTAGGTTGTCTTTACCGCATGTCATTTTGGTCCTCAGTGAGCATCCGTTCCTGCTGAGTTGGGACAATTGCTATATCCTTGGATGGCAGCTTGGCAGCCTTTAAGACCCCAGACGCCACTCACCAATGTGGGGTGCAGAGAGCTCTCTTAGAAAAACGCTAGTTGTGCCAATTGGCCTCGATTTCGCCTAAGAGCATGGCCCTCTGCCCCCTGCCCGAGCTACTCTATCCTTGCAATATTGGGTTAAAATGGAAGGAGTACTCAAGTTATGCTGAAGTCCACATAATGTCGTTCTTGTTTCTAATGTGTGCTATCACCGCTTTCTCCCAACCAGATTTCTAGCAACTATCTAAACTAAACCCTCCCCCCTTCCCTCGCAGCTGTCAAAGAGTCTTTTCTTCTATACACAAATCTTTTTTTGAGATCTTATCGTAGAGGTCTCATACAGTATTTGTTCTTTTGTCGCTGACTACTTTCACTCAACATAATGTCTTCCAGTTGAAACCACGTTAGGAGATATTTCCTGGAATCATCGTTATTCTTTATCATTGTGCGTAGTGCTCCACTGAGTATATGTACCATCATTTACATATCCATTCTTCTGTTGTTGGGCATCTGGGTTGATTCCATCTTTTGGCTATCGTGGACTGTGCTGCGATAAACATTCTGGTGCATGTGTCCATTGGTGTGAAAGGCCTTGATTCTGTAGGATATATTCCAAGTAGTGGAATTACTGGGTCAAATGGTATATCAATATCCATTTTTTTAAGGAAGCACCAGATTGCTTTCCAAAGAGGCTGGACCATTTTGCAACCCCACCAACAGTGTAGGAGGGTTCCACTTTCTCCACAGCCTCTTTAACATTTGTTGTTTTGTGTTTTCTGGATAATGGCCAATCTTGTTGGGGTGAGATGGTATCTCATTGTCATCTTGATTTGAATTTCTTTAATAACTAAAGATCGTGAACATGTCCGCATGTGTTTTTTGGCTGCCTGGATCTCCTCTTCAGTGAAATGTCTGTCCAACTCCTTTGCTCATCGCTTAATTGGATGGTTTATCTTTCTCTTGATATTTTATAGTATCTTATAGATTATGGAGATCAGGTATCGGTCTGACATAGAGTTTCCAAATATTTTTTTCCATTCTGTGGGTGTTCTTCTAATTCTATTAATAAAGTCTTTGGATGAGCAAAAGTGTTTGATTCTTAATAGTTCCCATTTATCTACTTTCTCTTCTGTTGATTGTGGTTTCTTTGACAGATATTAGAGTCTGTCCTCATTGTGTATTAAAACTTCCATTGTTGTTCTTACCTTTTCTTGGATGAGCTTTATCATTTTAGGTTTGATATTTAGGTCTTTTACCCAGTTGGAGTTGGTTTTTGTGTAAGGTGTAAGATATGGATCTTGATTCAGTTTATTGCAGATAGATAATCAATTTTGCCAGCACCATTTGTTGAAGATACTGTTTTTACCCCAGTTTAATGTCTTAGGGCCTTTGTCGAATATCATCTGTTCATAAGCAGATGGTCTCTATTCTGTTCCATTGGTCGATCTGTCTGTTCTTGTACCACTACCAGGCTGTTTTGACCACTGTGGCAGTGTAGTATGCTCTAAGGTCGGATAATGAGAGGCCTCACAGTGTGTTCTTCTTCTTTAGTAGTATCTTACTTATCCGGGGCTTCTTCCCTCTCCAAACAAAATTGGTGATTTGTTTCTCTATCTCATTAAAAAATGACGCTGGGACTTGTATTGGTATTGCATTATATAAATAAATTGCTTTGGGTAAAATAGACATTTTCACAATGTTAAGTCTTCCTATCCATGAGCAGGGTAAGTTTTGCCATTTATCTAAGTCTCTCTTAGTTTCTTGTAGTAAGGGCTTGTAGTTCTTTGTAAAGATCTGTTGTTTCTCTGGTTAGATTAATTCCTAGGTACTTTATCTTCTTAGGGGCTATCGTAAATGGTATTGATTTGATAATTTCTTCCTTAACTGTCTCGTTTTTGGTATAAAGGAATCTTACTGATTTACTTAAGTTTATCTTGTATCTTGAGACTTTGCTGAACTCTTCTATCATCTGCAAACAGAGAGATTTCTTCCTCTTTGCCGATGCAGATGCCCTTTATTTCTTGGTCTTGTCTAATTGCTCTGGCTAGAACTTCTAGCACAATGTTGAATAGGAGAGGTGACAATGGGCATCCTTGTCTAGTTCCTGATGTCAAGGGAAAGTCTTTCAGTCTCTCTCCATTCAGGATGATGTGGGCAATTGGCTTTGTATAAATGGCCCTTATTGTGTTGAGGTATTTGCCATCTATGCCCATTTTGCTAAGAGTTTTTAGCATGAATGGGTGTAGGACTTTATCAAATGCCTTTTTGGCATCAATGGACAAAATCAGGTGATCCTTGTCTCTTGTGTTATTATGTGGTTAATCACATTGATTGTTTTTCTGATGTCGAACCAGCCTTGCATCCCTGGTATGAATCCCACCTGGTCATGATGGATTATTTTCTTGATATTTTATTGTATTCTGTTGGCAAGAATTTTGTTGAAGATTTTTGCATCTAGATTCATGAGTGATATCGGTCTGTAGTTCTCTTTCTTTGTTGGGTCTTTCCCTGGCTTAGGTATCAGGGTTATGCTGGCTTCATAGAATGAATTTGGGAGTCCTCCATCCCTTTCTATGCTGTGAAATAGTTTCAGTAGTATTGGAGATAACTCTTCTCTAAATGCTTGGTAGAATTCTGCAGTGAAGCCATTTGGGCTCGGACTTTTTTTGGTTGGCAGTGTTTTGATGACCTTTTCAATCTCTTCCTTTGTGATGGGTTTATTAAGTTGTTCTGCTTC
Organism: Heterohyrax brucei; assembly: GCA_028571685.1. Taxonomy (NCBI): domain Eukaryota; kingdom Metazoa; phylum Chordata; class Mammalia; order Hyracoidea; family Procaviidae; genus Heterohyrax; species Heterohyrax brucei. The sequence goes on along the minus strand of CM053166.1, from coordinate 171,987,096 downwards.
ACGTTGTGATAATTTGAGTAGGTGGTATGAGTCAAGGAATGTGTCCATTTCCCCTAGGTTTTCAAATTTGTTACAGTACAGTCTTTCATAGTATTCTGTTATGATATTTTTGATTTCTGTTGCATCTGTGGTGACAACTCCCCTCTCATTTCTAATTTGGGTTATTTGTTTCCTTTCCTGTTTTTCTTTAGTAAGTTTAGCCAGTGGTTTGTCAATTTGGTTGATCTTTTGAAAAAACCAGCTTTTGGTCTTTTCAATTTTTTCAATTGTTTTTCTATTATCTAATTTATTTAGCTCTGCTCTAATTTTTATGATCTTGTTTCTTCTGGTGCCTGAGGGGTTCCTCTGTTGTTCTCTTTCTATTTGTTCAAGCTGTAGGGTTAGTTCCTTGATTTGGTTTCTATCTTCCTTACAGATGTGTGCATTTATGGAGATAAACAGACCTCTGAGCACTGCTTTGCCTGTATCCCATAGGTTCTGGTAGGAAGTGTTTTCGTTCTCATTGGAAGCCATGAATTTCTTTATTTCATCCTTGATTTCCTCTATAACTCATGTTTTTTTGATCAAGATGTTGTTCAGTTTCCAAGAGTTCCACTTTCTATCTATGTTTTTTCTGCTGTTGATTTCAACTTTTATGGATTTATGATCTGAGAAGATGCTTTGCAGTAATTCAGTGGCATGGATTTTGTTGAGCATTGCATTATGGCCTATCACGTGGCAATTCTGGAGAATGTTCCATGTGCACTGGAGAACAATGAAATATTTTTTAAAATGGAAAACTATAATAAAACAAACTTTTTTCAATCATTGTGTTTGTGTTTGTGAACCCAAAGCAAACCAATTAAGAGACGTGAGTCTGTTTTGAAAGATCGACAAGTAAGCTACGATTGTTGTTGTTAAGTGCTGTCAAGCCAGTTCTAACTCATAGTACCCCTATGCACAACGGAACGAAACACTGCCCATTTTTGCACCATGCCTGCAATTTCTTTTATGCTTAAACTCATTGTTAACAGCCACTGTGTCAATCCATCTTCTAGAAGGTCTTCTCTTATGCTAACCCTCCTTTCTATCAAGCATGATGTCCTTCTCCAGGATGTATCCCTCCTGACAACATGTCCAAAGTATGTAAGACATAGTCTCGCCGTCATTGCTTCTCAGGAGCCCTCTGGCTTTACTTCTTCTAGGGCAGATCTGTTTGCCCTTTTGGCAATCCATGGAATATTCAATACCACAATTTCAAGGCCTCAATTCTATGTTCCATATCTGTCATCCAGCTTTTACATGCCTATGATAAGATTGAAAACACCATGACTTGGGTCAGGTGCCACTTAGTTTTCAAGTTAACATCTTTGTTTTGTTTTTGTTTCTTTACATGTTAGAGAGGTCTTTTGCAGCTGATTTTCCCAAAACAGTGCTTCTTTTGATTTCTTGATTGCTGCTTCTGTGGGCATTGGTTGTGGAACCAAGTAAAATTAAATCTTTGACCATCCAACTGGATCCTCTATTTTTCTCATCCACAAATTCACTCCTCTTTCTTGTCGTCCATTCTCACAACCTGTTTTTCTATCCCTTTATCATACCAGCTTTGCGTAAACTCAGGGAATATTTTATTCACTCTTTTCTTTCTAATGCTTCTTTTTAGTTCTTCATAGTTTTCCCACATCTCAAGTTGCTTTGTTTTAATATAACTTACAACTATCAAATCTCAACTAAATCTTTGGTTTATGCGTTTTACATAGGTGTTTCTGAGTACAACACAAAGAATGTTCTGTGAAAGCATAAACTTGTATTTCTTCCTGATTATTTTGTCTCCACCACTTAGAATTATGAATGGTACCCAGTAGACTTTCAGTAATTATTTCTTAAGTGTCTAAATGAACCAACAAATGACCAAGGTTTAGCTAAGATACAGGAGAGATTTGTAATTTGGTGTTTTGTTCAGATTTTTCCACTTATCTGTCTTAGAGATATGGCAGGTTCCTTAAATGCAAATAAAGCTCTAAATATGCTTTTGAAGTAGCAGTTTTGCAATATGTAGGCCAGCATCAATAATAAGAGTTGCAAATCTCTCCATCTACGCGCTGTGCATTTAAGCAGAATTATCTGTAACAGTTGGTGTTGCACGCAATCTCTGTTGGATTTGTTTCTTAAAAAATAAATAAATGGAAGGCCAACAATGACAAGTAGTATGAAACAGATTTTTTAAATGAATACCAAAATAAAGGTTATTATTGCATGGTGCTGGTGGATTTCAGGTAGCCCTATAGGCCTTTCACTGCTTGCTGAGAGATCATTTATCTCTAAGTTCTGAAGTCCTGAATGCTACACACTGATAGAGATTAGTATTGTGATTCTGGACACAGTCAGCTGCCAAGCTTCCAGTGAGCTACTGTTAGGAATCTTTCCCAACACTGACCTTTTCATTACTTTAGTAGTGTGTTTATTTGTTTGTTTCCCTTATGGTGTGGCTCTTAATGCTATTTTTGTTTCCAATAGCGTCTGGACATTCCAGGTAGCATGCATTCTACCTCAGATAAAGAAAAGGAGGAATATTGTCTGATCTTATTATTATTTTTAACAATAATACCCTTTTCTTTAGAAAAGCCAAGTGTGCCATTGTAATGATAAATACTTTATGTACTGCATTTGATAGATAGCTTTGATAAATTGTATCTAAAATTCTAGTGATGGTTACTATCTCTCTCAGACTGTAAGCCTCACATCCTTCTTTTAGAAATGAAATTAACTTTGTGTCTGACTTCTTAAGAGAAGCATGCTTTATGCATTGGTGGCATGTGTCCTTTAACTCACAGTTAAGGATACAGGCTTTGCTAGTGAGTTTTGTTTTTTGTCTTCTTTCTATCAACTTTTATTTATAATCAATTTTATTGATTGCAAGTAAAGTCCAAAGTGCTGTCATTACTATATGAGATTAATCCACTCTTGTTAATTCTGTAGTAGTTCTCTGTGTGGTCCGACCAAACTGTTTACGAGCACACCAATTATGGATTTCCTTCCATTTTGTTGATCGATAATGTAGCAATTGATTATACCAAACAGTGAGCCAAATTGACAGAACTGACTCCACAAGCTTTGGTCCAGCTGTGGCTATTAAAAAATAAAAATTTTCAAAATAATGTTAGAGGATTATGTTGATAAGATTTCACAAAGTTGTGCAGGATAACAGACAGCCATACATTACAATAACTTAAAACAACAAGTATTTGTCTCTTGTTTATGTTACTTTAGGGTAAAGGTTGCCAGCAGCTCTACTGAGAGCTCTTGAATTTTGTTGGAATCTGTTGGGCACCGTGTTAGCCATCTAGTGCTACTATAACAGAAATACCGTAAGTGGATGGTTTTAATAAATAAAAGTTCATTCTCACACAGTCCCTTAGGCCAGAAGTCTGATTTCAGCATGAGGCCTCCAGGGAAATACACTCTATTCCTGTTGGCTCCAGAAAGAGGTCCTTGTGTTACACCAGTCTATCTTTGGGGAGCATCTCTGCACAGAAACCTCAGGTCTACAGGGTATCCTCTGCTCTCAATGCTACTTTCTCAATGGTATGAGGCCCCCAACTCTCTGATTGCCTCCTTTTCCTTTTCTTCCTAGTAGGATAAAAGTGGTGCAAGCCACACCCCAGGGAAACTCCCTAGTAAGGATATTATAGTCCCACCCTAATCCTCTTCAACATCACCCAGTGTTGCGCTATTAACCATAGCCAGAGATTAGGATTTATAACATAGGAAAATCACCTAATGGAGGACAACCATACAGTGCTGGGAATCATGACCCAGCCAAATTGCTACACATATTTTTAGGGGGACACGATTCAATTCATGACAGACACTACTCTTCTGGGGCCATCTGTGCTGAGTTAAGATGGGTTTGGCTCAGGTTGGCTTTACATGTCTTTCCATTCAGGAGTGCTAGGAAATAAATAGTTCAATCTACCACGCATGAATTATTCACCAGTAGAAACCTTTCACCTCCAAGTTTTACCCCTTAATAAGGATAATAAATAACTCGTTTTACAACAGCATGATTGCCACTTATGACATTATCTTCAAAGATCAAAAATAAATACCGGATATATTTGTTTCCCAAACATTGGAAATATTATTGGTTAATTTACCAAGCCCTTCTTGAAGCTTAGTTTTTAATTTCAACCTCTTCATTAAAGTGTTACAAATATCTGATTTAGATTGAATTTCCTTAATTTTCACGTTTTAGCTTTATTGTACAATAAAAAAATGGTTACATGTTATGTAAAATATTATACAAAAATCTTTTATTTAAATATTTCACCCATTTGTGTTTCTAATATGTAGTCAAGACTTTAAGACCTTTCTCAATTGTTCCTTGGATGTGTTGTGACAGAAAATGTGTGTGGTCCCCTAGTGGATGCAATTTAGACAGAAATATATGTATGACTTCATAGTTATTCTCTAACTTTGCTTAAAAAATGTATCTATTATTTTTACTTTTTCCATTTTTACTATTTCTCTGTTACCTTTAAAACACAGCTATTAAACATCTAACCACATGTAGCACAATACTGGCAGAGAGAGAGAATTCCTATCCCATGGGATTATATAATGCAAATAGCCCACTGTCCATTATTTTTGGTTGTGCCCTCCTCTTGAAGTTAGTCTTCGTGTAAATTTTCTAGTGACTTTGCTTTGGTTCAACATAAAGCACACCAGGAATAATGTGATTAAAGAACTATCTATGCTTGAGTACATACAGAGGAAACTAAGACAGCGTAAAAGTGACTGATGCTAATAATCTAGAGCTATTCAACTTTGTCAACCAAAGGAAAAATAATTCTTGCTCGTGCTTGTCTGAAAAAGCACAAGAGCCCATCTGCGTAGAGTTCACACAGTCTGCCTCCTTTCTGAGGAGACCCAGAAATAATGTTCAGTAGAAAGCCCACTAGCCCCATTTACTCTGCGTGAAAGTATACTGAATGCCACCAGACCTGCCGTGAGTGACTTTTTGCTCCTCATTTAATCACAGCAAGAATCATTTTCACACAGCAAGGAATAGGAGACTTTCGAACTAATAAAAGCATAGTTTCCAAAGAAATTTGCAAGAACAGTTGTAACGAGTAGTGGAAATCATCCAGTAAAATAATAATAAAGTTATAAGCAGAAACAACAGGACAAATCATTGTTTGCCAACAGGATATGTAAGACTCTTCACTTGAGACATAAAAACAAATTCTAACACTAAAGGACAAATCTAAGTTGGGCATGGCCAATAATAAGTCAAAGAACCGAAATTATGTTATCAAACAAGTAATTATACTGCTTGCTCTTTGTGTTGACTAAATTAGGACACTATGTGCTCCATAAAATTGTGGTTACAGCTACGTTTTTTCTTTCTGTTTATCATGTTTTTTCTCCTACTTATTTTTATATTAAAAATTTTGTGTGAAGTAAATGGATATGTGCACACCAAGAAATGAGTTCAATATAGATGTATTTTCAATTTCTCACTTATGGAATTTCCAAAACTATCAATTGAATACATTATGTTGCTGTATTACAGGGAACAGATCTAAACAACGTGGTTCTTTAAATATCCCAGAACAAAGGGAACAATTTCCTTCGATTATTATCCTGTTCTTGTTCTGTCTTAACCTATTACCTAATCACCTCTATTAGTTTTTTTTCTGTAACTCAAAATTGTATTGAGATAATTGCAGATTCACATGCAGTTGTAAGAAATAAAACAAAGAGATATCATGTAACCTTTACTCACTTTCCCCTAATGATAACATCTTGCAAAACTGTGGTACAATACCACAACCAGGTTATTGACGTATAAATTTATTTTATAATGTTTTCTGATTTCTGTTTCGAATCCTTCTTTGGAACATTTTTCAAGAGTGTGTTGCTTGACTTCCACATGTTTGTGAATATCTCAAATTTCCCTGTGTTACTGATTTCTAATTCTATTCCATTGTTGTCAGAGAGCCTACTTTGTGTTGTTTCTGTCATTTAGTTTTTCTGTGTTTGTTTTGTGGCCTCGCATATGGTCTACTCTGGAGGATGTTTCCCACGCTACAGAGAAAAATGTATATTCTGTTCAAATTTTTGCCTAATTGTTCCATGTATTTTTCAAAGTGGGGTATTGAGTTATATGACAATTGTTGTTGAATTGCCTTTCTCCCTTCATTCCTGTCAGTCTTTGCTTCAAGTATTTGATGGTATGATATTAGATGTGTGTATGTTTCTGTTATAATTTCCTAATGTATTCACATTTCTTCATTATAAAATGACCTCCTTTAACTCTAGTAACATTTTTCCCCACTATTTTGTCTCGTAATAGTATAGATAATCCAGTTCAGTTGTGGTTATGGTTTCTAAAATTTATCTTTTTCAATCTGGTGTGTATTTTATTTGTATTTTCAATGTTTGTGTTTTTTCATGTGAAGTATGTCTTCTATAAACAACAGATAGGTGGATCTTTTTTATTTTTTCTATCCACTCTGACAATCTCAGCTCTTGACTGAATTTTTTAATGTTTAATTTCTTTTATTTATTTTTTTGTCAGTATAGTTGGATTTAAGTCTTCTATTTTACTTTTTTGGCTTGCTACATATCTCATGTCAGATTTGTTCCTTGATTCTTACTTTACTGCTTTCTTTTGCACTGACAGAATATTTTCTAATGCAGCATTTGAATTTCATTCATGATTTTTTTCACTATATTATTGGCTTATTCTCTCAATGGTTAATGTAGCACTTACCATATATATTTTAGTTTATCAGAATAAGCTTCAGATTTATACAAGTTTAATTCCAATAGCACATAGAAATATTTTTCCTTTATAGCTCTGTTCCTCTTTCCACTATTTTATGTTGTTATTATTATAGACACTGTATCTATAAATGTTACAAAGCTAGGAATGTATTGCTGCAATTATTACTTTACCATGTCATCATTTCTTTAGCCCATTTACTACCATCTACCTTGTTTGTTCTGTTACTGAAAACATATCCCACATATAATTAATTTCTGTGTATTTTAAGCCCAACAGTATATTCTATGCATATTATTTTATACATTTTTTAAAATCAGTTAAAGAAGAAATAAAAATGTGCTTTTATAGCTTTTTATAATTTCATAATTACCTTTAATGCTGTTCTGTTGTTATCTGTCAGTTCATATACATTCTAATTACAGTCTCGGATCACACGCTTTCAGCCTGAAGAACTTCTGTCTTAGTCATTTAGTGCTGCTGTAACAGAAGTAATGCAAGTCAATGGCGTTAACAAAGAGTTTATTCTCTAACAGTTTGGTAGACTAGAATTCTGAGTTCAGGCGGGGTACCAGATCCAAGCAAGGTAAGACTTTCTTGCTCTGTTGGCTCTAGAGGAAAGTCCTTGTCATCAATTTTCCTTTGTTTGAGGAGCTGCTCAGTGCAAGGACCCTGGGTCCAAAGGACGTGTGCTCTTTTTCTTCATTCTGGTGTGGGTCCCCAACTTTCTGCTTGCTTCCCTTATATTTATATTGTAAGACAAAAAATGTGGTGCATGCCACACCCCAGGGAAACTCCCTTTTCATTGGATCAGGGGTGTGACATTATTAACGGTGTTACAGTCCCACCTTAATCCTCTAACATAACTCGGTCTTTCCCTGTTAATCACAGGCAGACACTAAGATTTATAACATACAAGAAAATTACAATCACAAAATAGAGGTCAATCACACGATACTGCAAATCATAGTACAGCCAAATCGGTACCCACATATTTCTTGGAAGACAGATTGGCTACCAACAAATTCTCTCAATTTGTTTATCTGAAAAAGACCTCATTTTGCCTTCATTTGTAGATGATAGCTTTGCTAGATGTAGAATTCTTGAGTGACATATTTCTTTTGTTTATTTATGTTTAGCACTTTGAGTATATTAATCTTACAGTGTTCTTGCATGTATTGTTTCTGCTGAGAATTCAGCTGTTAATTTTATTGAGGATCTCTTGTAAGACATGAGGTTTTTTTTTTGCTGCTTTCAAGATTTTCTCCTTCTCTTGGCCTTTTGGCATTTTTCCCATGATTTGTCTGTTTGTGTATGTCTTTGCATTTGTTTCGGCGTTTCTGGATAGTAGGTTACGGTTTTCAATAAATTTGTGAAGAGTTCAGCCATTCCACATTTCTCTAAGATTCTGTTCATTTTTGTATATTCTTTTTTCTCTGTTCTTTATCTTGTATAATCTTTATCTATATTCAAATTTCTTAATTTCCTTTTCTGCCAGTTCAAATCTACTGTCAATTCACTTTAGTGAACTTTTTGTTTCTCTTATTATACTTTTCAACTCTTTAATTTCTGCTAGATACTTTTTACAACTTCTATTCCCTTATTGATATTCTCAATTTGATGCTGGTCGGTCGGTTGGACCGGTCGGACCGGTCGGTCGGTCGGTCGGTCGGTCGGTCGGTCGGTCGGTCGCCACCCCTGCATTGTATAAACTCTCTCTCCCCTTCTCCTTGTTTGCAATTGGTAATGTCTCCAGAGGATTTAAGTTTTTTTAATGTATTGTTTTCTACTAATTTCACTAGGGATCAGATCAGTGAAGCTCATTGCACTGTCATGCTGGAAGTTATCTCTAAAGTTTCATTATTTTGTGTATTTACCCATAGCTGTTGTTGCCGGGTGCTGTAGAGTTGGCTTTGACTCATAGCAACCTTGCGTACAGCAGAAGGAAATGCTGACCAATCCTGTGTCATCATTACTATCATTGTTGTGTTTGAACACATGTGGTAACCACTGTATCACTCCATGGTTTTGACAGTCAGGTATGCTTCAGTCTGTAAGGTGACATCTTTGCTTTTCGACACTTCAAAGAAATCTTTTGCAGCAGATTTGCCTAGTGCAATGCATCTTTTGATTTCTCAGCTGTTACTTCCATGGACATTGATTGTGGATCCAAGTAAAATGAAATCGTTGACAATTTCAGTCTTTTCTCCATTTATCATGAGGTTGCTTATTGGTCCAGTTGTAAGGATTTTTGTTTTCTCTATATTGAGGTGTAATCCATACTGAAGGCTGTAGTCTTTGATCTGCATCAGTGAGTGCTTAAACACCTCTTTGCTTTCAGCAAGCAAGATTGTGTCATTTCCATATAACATGCTGCTAATGAGTGTTCCTTCAATCCTGATGCCCCATTCATTGTCACATAATCCAGCTTCAGGGATTATTTATTCAGCATACAGATTGAAGAGGTATGGTGAAAGGATACAATGCTGACATGCAGCTTTCTTGACTTTAAACCATGGAGTGTCCCCTTGTTCTCTTCTCATAAATGCATCTTGATCCATGTACAGATTTCTTATGAGCACAGTTAAGTGTTCTGGAATTCCCATTCTTTGCAATGTTTTTCATAATTTGTTGTGTTTAGAATATGAATATCTGGTTGCTTCTGTTCTGTTTCTTTGAAAGGCTATTTTTTTCTTCATTAAATTGTTTTTGCACCTTTCCTATAAACCTATGGGCATGTTTTTATGTTTGTATTTCCAGGTTCTGTGTTCTTTTTCTTTTTCCATCCATCCACCGATAGCACCCTGTCTTTATTTTTGTATATATGTGTAACTCTTTAATGTATTTAATTTTTAGAGGTTCCAATCTAGTTTCTCTTCTGCTGTTTGTGCACTGTTAGTTATGGTTTGTATATTATTTATGCCATGTATCAGGACCCCTAGCATTGTCTCTATGTTTTCTTCTATTATTTTTATTGATTTAAAATTTACACATACGTCTTTGATCCAGTTTGAGTTAGTTTTTGTAGTATGAAGTATGGGCTCTGTTTTATGTTTTTTTAGAAATGGATATCCAGTTTTGCCAATAATCATTTGTTAAAGAGAATGTCTTCTCTGCTTTTAATGGACTTTGGGCTTTGTCAAATCTCAATTACTCACAGACAGATGGATTTACATCTAGGTTCTTAATTCTATTCCGTTGGTCTATGTGCCTGTTGTTGTACTAGCACCAGGATGGTTTGACTACTGTAGCTGTATAATAGGATCTAAAATTGGGTAGTGTGAGGACTTAAAATTTGTTCTTCAGTAATGCTTTACTTATCTGAGACCTCTCTTTCCATATAATGTGGGTAATTTTTCTCCATAGTTTTAAAAAGTACTGTTGGAATTCGAACTGTGATTGCACTTTATCTATAAATCTTTTGGGGTATAATTGACATTTTTGCAATGTTGAGTCTTCCTATTTATGAGCCTGGTATGTTTTTCAACTTATTCATGTTTCTTTGGTTTCTTGTAGGGTTTTGGAATTTTCTTTGTATGTAGCTCATATCTTTGGTTAGATTTATTCCTAAGTACTATAACTTCTTGGGCACTATTGTAAATAGTATTTGTTTGGTGATTTCGCTTGTGAAGTTTTCTTTGCTGGTGTAGAGGAATCCTAATGATTGTTTAATATTAATTTTGTATCCTGACACTTTGCTGAAGTCTGTTAGTTCTAGTAGATTTCTTGTGGATTCTTTGGGATTTTCTATATACAGGATCTGTGAATGTGGATATTACCTCTTTCTTACTATATGAAGATTATATCAACTGTGAATATGAATAATTTTACCTCTTCCTTACCAATATGAATGCCTTTTATATCTTTTTCTTTCCTCGTTGCTCTAGTTATGATCTCCAGCACAATGTTGAACAAGAGTGGTGATAATAGGCATCCTTGTCTGGTTCCCATTTTCAAGGGCAATACTTCCAATCTTTCACTGATCAAAATGATGTTGAATGTTAGCTTCATATAAATATTCTCTGTTATGTTGATGCATTTCACTTCTATTCTTATTTTTCTGAGAGTTTTTATCAGGAATGGGAGCTGGTCTTCATCAAATGCCATTTCTGCAATCAGTTGATAAGATCATGTGATTCTTTTGTTTTATTTATGTGGTGGATTATGTTAATTGATTTTTTAATGTTGAACCATTCCTGCATACCTGATATGAATCACGTTTGGTCAAGACATTTTTTTTTGACATGTTGTTGAATTCTATTGCCTAGAATCTCATTGAGGATTTTTATATGTGTTCATGTGGGATATTGGTCTGTTGTTTACTTTTTCTGTGGTGCCTTTGCTATACTTCAGCATCAGAGTACATTGGATTCATAGAATGTGTTCAGGAATATTCCCTCCATTTCTATGCTCTGTAATTGCTTGAGTAGTACTGGTGTTAGCTCTTCTCTGAAAGTTTGGTAGAATTCTCCAGTGAAATTGTGTAGCTCAGAGCTTTCCGTTTTGTTGGAAATTTTTAAATTACTCTTTAATCTCTTCTTTTGTTATACTTTTGTTTAATTTTTTTACCTCAGTTTTTGTTAGTGTAGGTAGGCAATGTGTTTCTATAAATTTGTCTATTTCCTCTAAGTTTTCAAATTTGTTGGCGTACAAATTTTCATACTATTTTGTTGTGATCCTTTTTTTTTCAGTTAGATCTGTTGTGATATTACCTGTTTCATTTCCTATTCAGGTTTTGTGCATCCACTCCTGCTTTTCTTCTGTCATTTTGGCCAATGGTTTATTGGTCCCCCTAACCAAGAACAAATTTTTGTATTGTAAAGTCTTTTAATTGTTCTACTTTTTATTTCATTTATTTCTGCTTTATTTTTTTTTAATTGGCATACTTTTAATTTTATTCTTAGTACAAGTCTTTTTGATTTATTTACTGTGATTGAGTGAAAGTGTACAATCCAGTTTAAATTTGCATGCCAGCCTATCTGCAGCTCTTTCTGCTCTCCTTACCTTGTGAGAGCACATTCCTCCTTTCTGTTCTATACATGTCATTTTCTCTTAACAATCTCTTGTTCCCACTTCTCCACCCTCTTCACTCCCCTCTTGTAAGAGGCCAGTAGGACAACATCCTATGGATGCTCAGAACCATAAAGTGTGCACACGATATGGTGACTGTGTTGCTGAGTCCAATACGTTCCTGTCCAAGGAGTTGACCTCAGTAACGATTTATGATCAGGGGCAGCATCAAATGTAGGGGCCATGCTCCCAGGAGAACTCCATGGCCTTCAGACCATCAATTATGGTCTTTTAGTGGAGTTCTCAGGGTATACTCTTTTATTTTCAAGTTGTCACTGGGACTCAACATTGTGAGCCCCACCATGGCTGTTGCTGGTGGTGGCCAGGCACCATCTGGCTCTTCTGGTCACATGTTTATGTAGTTACCCATTTGCCTGGTCTTTCTGTCTTCTGGGTTCTCTTTCCCCCATGTCGTTAATATCCTTGGTGATCATCTTTTCCTGCTGAGTTGGGACCATGTGGTATACTTCAGATGGTAGCTTGCTAGCTTTTAAGACCATGCCACTCACCAATATGAGATGGAGGACTCTCTTAGCAATACGCTAGTTATGTCAACTGGCCTTGATGTCCCCTTAAGGCATAGTCCCTGCATCCCCGTCCCTACTACTCTGTCCTTGCAATATTGGGTTAAGATTGGAAGTTTTCAGGTTATGTTGAAGTCCAGTTAAATTAATCTTTTTGCTAATGAGTGCTATCACTGATTTCACCCGACCAAATTTCAATCAACTATCTAATCTATAGCCAGCCCTCTCCCTCACACCTCTCCTCCTTTGCAGCAGCGGCAAAGAATCTTTTCTTCTGTACATGAGTCTGTTTTTGAGTACTTATGGTAGGAGTCTAATGCAATATTGGTCATTATGTTGCTGGCTACTTTCACTCAACATAATTGTCTTCCAATTGAAGCCAGGTTATGAGATGATTCCTAAAATCATCATTGCATAGTGTTCCATTGAGTTTATTTATCCATTCGTCTGTTATTAGGCATATGGGTTGGTTGGTTCTATCTTTTTGCTATTGTGGACTGTACTGCAATAAACATTTGTGTGTATGTCTCTGTTAGCATGACTGTCCTTGCTTCTGTAGGGTTTATTCCAAGCAGTGGAATTACTGGGTCAAATGGTTTACCTATTTCCAGTTTTTTGAGGAAGCGCCAGATTGCTTTTCAAAGAGGTTGTACCATTTTGCAATCCCACCAGCGGTCTAGGAGAGGAGAGTTCCAATCTCCCCAGCATTTGTCGTTTTGTGTTTTTTGGATCACGGCCAATATGGTTGGGGTGAAATGATATCTCATCATAGTTTTGATTTGAATTTCTTTAATAGCTAATGATCGTGAGCATTTCCACATGTGTCTTTTGGCTGCCTGAATATCCTCTTTAGAGAAATGTCTGTCCATCTCTTTTGCCTGTTGCTTAATTGGATTATTTATTCTTTTTTTGCTGATATTTTGCAGCACCTTGTAGATTATGGAGATCATATGTCAGTCTGGCATACAGTTATCAAATATTTTTTTCCCATTCTGTAGGTGGTCTTTTAATTCTTTTGATAAAGTGTGTGGATGAGTAAAAGTGTTTGAGTCTTAGTAGTTCCCATTTATCTATTTTTTGTTCTGTTGATTGTGCTTTGTTTGTCAGATTTTGAAGTCTGTCTAAGCTATGTATTAAAACTTCCATGGTTGACCCTATTTTTTCTTGGATGAGCTTTATCATTTGGGGTTTGATATTTAGGTCTTTTATCCAGTTGGAGTTGGGTTTTGTATAAGGTGTGAGATATGGTCTTGTTTCAATTTTTTGCAGATGGATATCCAATTTTGCCAGCAACATTTGTTAAAGACACTGTTTTTACCCCAGTTTACAATCTTAGGGCCTCTGCCAAATATCAATAATCCAATTATTCATAGGAAAATAATCCAATTATTTATAGGAAAGTAATCCAATTATTCATAGGATGATGGTAGCATATCTAGGGTCCCTACTCTGTTCCATGGGTCTATATGTCTCTTTTTGTAACAGTACCAGGCTGGTTTGACAACTGTGGCAGTGTAATAGGTTCTAAATTCAGATAGTGAAAGGCCTCCCAGTGTGTTCTTCTTCAGCAGTGCTTTATTTATCCATGGTTTCTTCCCTTTCCAAACAAAGTTGGCAATTTGTTTCTCCATTTAATTAAAAAATGTCGCTGAAATTTGTATAGGGATTGCATTATATATGTAGATCTCTTTGGGTAAAATAGATGTTTTCACAATGTTAAGTCTTCCTATCCATTAGCAGGCTAGGTTTCTCCATTTATGTAAGTCTCTCTTGGTTTGTTGCAGTAAGGTCTTGTAGTTCTCTTTGTATAGGTCTCTTATTTCTCTAGTTAGATTTGTTCCTAGGTATTTTATCTTCTTGGGGGTTATAGTAAATGATATTGATTTGGTGATTTCTTCTTTGCTGATCTCGTTAGTATAAAGAAATCCTATTGATTTACTTAGGTGTATCTTTGTTGAACTATTAGTTCCAGAAGTTTACTTATGGATTCTTTAGGATTCTTTGAGTATACAATCATATCATCTGTAAATAGGGAGATTTTTACTTCTTTTTTGCCAATGTGGACACCCTTTTTTTCTTTGTCTTGTGTAATTGCTCTGGCCAGAACTTCTGGTACAGAGTTGAACAGGAGAGGTAAGAGCGGGCATCCTTGTCTAGTTCCCATTCTCAAGGGGAATTCTTTCAGTCTCTCTCCAATTGTCTGATATAATTTTTATCATTTCCTCTCTTCTGATGCTCAAGGGCTTCTAATGCTGCTCTCTTTCTATTCGTTTGAATTGTAATGTTAATGTTTGATGTTGACCCTTTTTTTGAATGTGTGTGGTTTTTGCTTTAAATTGACCTTTTAGTACTCTTTTTACTATATCACAAGGTTTTGGTAAGATGTATTTTCATTCTTATTTAACTCTATGAATTTCTTTATTTCATATTTCGTTTCTTCTATAACTTTGTAGTTTTTTACAAGATGTTGTTTAGGTTTCATTTGATTAGTTTTCCTTCCTGTTTCTATTGATTCCTACTTTTATAGTATTTTGATCAGAGAAGGTGCTTTGTATTATTTCAATTTTGTGAATTCTCTTAAGGCTTGCTTTGTGACTTAAAACACAGTCTATTCCAGAGAATGTTCCATGTGCATTGAAAAGGGATGTGTCCTTTATTGTTGTCTAATGGAGTGTTTCCTGTATGTCTATAATATCAAGCTGTTTTGATTATGGCATTTAGATCTTCCATATCCCTTATGGGTTTTGTTCCTCCCTGATGTGTGTCGAATTAGCTAGTCCACAATTCCAAGTATGTGTGATTGTCCACCTCTTTTTAAAAAATTTGATGTGATTTTACTGTGTTATAAATCCTGCCTCTTTAACGTTAATGAGGTAAGATTAGTGGCAGTTATGTTAATGAGGCAGGATTCACTCTATAAGATTAAGTTGTATCTTAAGTCAGTCTCTTTTGATTTCTAAAAAAAACAGTGAACAGAGAGACATGGGGAATTATACCATCAAGAAACAAAAGCCATGAAAACAGCATAACCTTTGGACCCAGTGTCTGTGAGCTGAAAACGTCCTTGACCTGCAGAAGGCTGATGACAATGGCTTTCCCCTGGAGCTGACAGAGAGAGAAAGCCTTCACCTGGAGCTGGCACCCTGAATTTAGACTTATAACTTTCTAGTGTGTGAAGGAATAATTTTCTCTTTGTTAAAGCCATCTACTTGTGGTGTTTCTGCTATAGCAACACTAGGTGACTAAGACACTACTCAAAGGTATGAGTAAGCAGAGAAGATGGCACCACAGATTATCAATACTTAGGGTTCTCATATGCTTTAATCTAGCCCTGTTTGTCATCCACAATTCCTGCTGTCACCCTTGCTTTCAGTCCCTATAAAATATATTTTTGGATAGTTTTCCATTGCCCTATTCATCTCTGTTATGATTTGACAATATTAAATTACCTGAGTCCTGTGCACCCAGAAATAAGTGATGATTGAGAAATCTCCTTACCTTTTAGTAGTATGCTGTTGTCCCAAGAAAATGTCAAACTGCAAAGACCACTGTATCTTAGCATATTCTGAGATAACTTTGACATTCATCCTTCAGCATTACTTCCCTGTTTACTTACTGCTGTAAAACACGTTTTATCCTACTTCAAGTTATTCTCCTTAATGAATTTACTTTCTATTGCAATAATCTGAAAGAAATTATTTCCGTTACCCACTACCTTTTTTATTTCACAAGTTCATAAACTTTCTGTCACTAAAAATGTATACTATGTTAGTTGTCATCGATTGACAGTATAATTCTAAGGATTATGACTAGCCATTTGAAAAACTATTTTTTATTTTATTTTATTTTATTTGAAGAGGATGAAACAAGGATGGAAGAAGGTCCTTTTTCAGGGGTCCTAATAATCCTTCTTGTAACAGATTAGCTGCTTTGTTTATACATAGACATATTTTTAAATCATTATATACTTACTAAACCCTCTCAGTTTCTCCTTTAATGATGTAGGCTTAAAAGACAGTTTCTCTAAATAAAAGAAAAGACAGCCATATTTCTATACGATCAAGAGTTTATATTTAACCATAGATTGATCGATTCAGTATTTACTAAATGCCTACCGAGCGTAATATTTTAAACACTGCAGTAGAAAAGATGTAAAGTTGTGTACAGGAAGCACTCTGTTGTATTTTAGCATGTATAAGAGAGATTAAAAAATCTTTGAGTATTTGGAAATAGCAAGAGAGGATTTTTTGAGTAAGAGAGACTAGCTATATTTGGGCAATCTTAAACTGGTTGCAGTGTAGGGTGGTTTGAAGAGTAAAAAGCTGAGAGGCAGAGAGTCAAGGTAAGAAACTACAAGACAATGGTTTATATTAGAGTAGCTGAAGGCTTAAGGTAGGTGGCAGAAGTGAAGATGGAAACCAGAATTACAGAAAAAATAAGGCATTACAAAGGTAGAAGAAGCAGGCTTTGATAATTATTGGATATCAAGGGGTAATAGAGAAAAATGAAAGGAAATGCAGTGTGTTTTGTAGAACAGACCCATATTTAGCAAGAAGGGGAAAGGCAAGAGAAGAGGCAGATGTGGAAGACTTGATGAGTTCAATGAATGCTGAAACCCAGGTGGGTAAGAACTGTTAAAGACAGACTCTTGTCAAAAAGTCTTGCCCCAAACACTGTAGCTCTGTTAACATTAGACTGATAAGACTGTCACCTAATTTTACACCCCAGATAAGTTAAGCTGCACAAAAATTCTGTGTTCATAGCTCCAGGATAAATTTGTTGTTAAAGTGAATAGTGAGACAAGAAACCTATGATGGAGAAAAGATGATTAGAATTTTAAATAGCTTTCAAGTGCAGAGGTGCAAAAATATCCTCTCCTCATCTCTCTTAGGCTACCTGAGACTGCATCTCACATACTTTGGACATGTTATCAGGGTAGATCAGTCCCCATGGAAGAACATCTGCTTGATAAAGTAGAAGGTCAGCAAAAATGAGGAAGACCCTCATCAAGATGGATTGACATGGTGTCCGCAACAATCGACTCAAACATAGAAGTGATTGTGTGGGTGGCACAGGACTGGACAATGTTTCATCCTTTTGTATACAGGGTCACTATGAATCAGACTCAACTCAATGGTGACTAATAACAGCTATCTTGTTTCTCTTAGACAATCTGAGATTGTCTGCTTCTAATTCAAGAAATTTGGATTGAGCGCATCTATAGACATTTACCAGTTTTTTGTATGTGAGAGGAGTGCAGCATCCTTCTTTACTTTCATTATATAAATAAGTCAGTCTGAAGACCAGGGGGAGGGGATAATAGAAAAGGGGGAAACCCTTAAAGATAATTCCTGTTGCTTTTTAGTTCCCTCTTCTGTCCAGGTCCATGTGTACCAAATCTGTCCTTTTTGTAAGTGAAAAAAATAAGATTTATTTATGTCCACCTACTGTCGCCTTAGCACTTTCTGTCTGTCTGTGAGGATATAAGTTGCCACAATGCAAACTAGCCACTGAAAATTAATTTTAAAAATGATAAAGAGAGCAGTGGAAGCTGCATATAGGGGGGCATGTAAATTTATATGGGAATGTACATTTTCACTCAGTCATATTAAATAAAAAAAGAAAAAAAAGCAAATGTTAATTGAAAATACCCTTTAATACTTCTATGATAATAATAGCAAGAAACACCGACACACTGGTAAGAAAAGATATCCGAAGGAACGTGAGGAAGAAAACTTATTTGGGTACATTGAGGAAAATCTTTGTTTAAAGAAAAAGACTGGTAAAACCAGCTTATCATTATCCTTGAAATTCAAGATATATTGCTTCTACAGGTACTAGATAAATAATACCATTTATAATTCATATGAAGAAAGTAGGTCTAAATTTGGATTATTTTGCTATATGACTGTCACATATAACTGACCTTTAGATTAAATTTTCTGGTGTCAGTTTCCCATTAATATTAAATGGCCAAAACCACTCTTAAGTAGGCTTTCTCAGCTTCTGATATTAGATGTCTTGAGCTCTTAATTATATGCCAGTTTCTATTTAACCTTCAAATGAAGCACACATTCAAACAAATATTATTACTAAATTCCAATTTAAAATTGTTTTGACTTAAATTAACTTTGGTTTGACAGTGCTCTGAAAACAAGTTTAAAAAAAAAGCCTCAATCATTTCTTGGTATTAACTTTCATAATTTCTATATCCTAGTTATTAAATCCATGTGACCTTTCTATCCCTAAAATTTTTTCTTACAGAGCAATAAATAAGACAATTTATCTTGAATTTAATTTCTGTAAAATTGTTTATTTTAAATTTGTCAGATGAATTTGAATTTATGTGTTTCAGTACACCATTTGTATTTAAAATGCTGTACAAAGTCACTGTTTTTAAATGCATTTCTGTCACAACTGAAGCTGATGTTCTAATGAATGGAAGTGTAATGGAGAATTAGAAAATTCTTGGAAACAACAAAGCACAGAGAAAGCACCTTTGGTTAGCAGTTTGAAAGTGAGCATATGATATCCAATTCTACCAGTTTCTAGAAGACTTCAGGATTTGGGAGACCTGTTTTGACATTAGTGCAAGTTTTATGTGAGTTAATGATACGATATACCTGTCAAAAATGCTAGTGTTCTCTGGACCCTCTTCAAAAGCCCATGATATCCAGAACAAGAGCAATGATAATCTTTGCATTCTTTATGTCTGTTTTCTCTCTTGCTGTCTCAGTCTCTTATCTTTCAACAGTATGTTTATCATACATGTACAGACCATGCGTCTATTGTTACATAAGTATAATATACACAGATGTGTAATAATAGACATTAATGTTCTTTGTCTACATATACATATATAATTTAATATAGTGTATATTTATGTATACTATATTACATATAAAGTTTACATATGTCTATATATACATATATAAATATATATCTCTATATAAATATCTATCTATGTATATACATACATATATAAAGCAATATAGTGTGGGCTAAATTCATGTACCCTAAGTACATATAATCTTGGTTCTAATCCTTTCCCGCTATGTGACCTTGTGCAAATGAATGGCAAATGAATTCACTTCCTTTTTAAGCCTCCATTTTAGCATTGGTGAAATGGAGAAGACAATACTTCCTAACTCATGAAATTGTGAGGGATAAATTACATGACCCTTGAGCACTCTTAGCACACTAAAGAGTGCGTAAGTACTTATGGTTATCTTCACATATTACACATATGTCTAAATGTATGTATATATATATATACATACTAGCATGGACATAGATAGATTAGATAGATAGATGATAGACAGCCAGCCAGCCAGATAGACAGACAGACAGATGACAGAGAGAGAGAGACAGAGAGACAGAGAGACAGATGATAGACAGAGAGACAGAGAGACAGACAGACAGATAGATAGATAGCTATGAAGCCCTGGTAGTGAAGTGGTTTAGACTTTGGTTGCTAATCAAAAAGTCAGCAGTTCAAATCCACCAGGTGTCTATATCTATGTTCCTGTCATTGTTCAGTACTGTTCAGTCCGTCCTATAGAGTAGAACTGCCCATTGTGTTTCCAAGGAGCAACTGGTGGATTTGAACTGCTGTTTACCACTACACCTCCAGGGATCCATGAATATTTATATCCTGTTCCTATCCCTATATCTAATTTATATCTGTATCAGAGCTCACTGCTAACTGAAAGTTTGGCGCTTTGAGTTCACCAAACACTTCTTGGAAACCTTATGAGGCAACTCTTCTCTGTCCTATAGGGTCATTATTAGTTGATACTGACTTGATGGCAACGGGTTTAGTTTTGTGTGTATGTTGTGTGTGTACGTACACAAGAAATAAGTACACACATATTACACGTATATATATGTCCTTTCCCTATCTATAGCTTTATATGTATTTGAGCTTGGTGGTTAACCAAATGGTTGGCAGTTTGAATCCAGCAGCCACTCCTTGGAAACCCTATAGGATAGTTCTACTCTGTCCTGGAGGGTCACCATGAGTCAGAATTGACTTGATGTTAATGGGTTTGGTTTTATGTGTGTACACACACACACACACACACACACACACACACACACACACACACACAGGAGGTCAATAAAGTCTGCAAACTTAATTGTGCTAAGTGCTGCATACCATGTCATTGAACATCACTACGGTCACCTCTGAAGTACACCCTTTGGAAAGCTATGCACTGATGCCAGCACCTAGTCCACCCTTCAAAGTAATTTTGGAACTCTTTCTCTGAAATGGCTGTTGTGCATGGGGCAGAGCAGAAAGTCAGCGAACATGATTGTGCAGCTGTCTATGACAGAGTTTTTAGCCAGTAAACAAATAACTCTTTTGGAACACCCTGCTTACTCACCTGATCTGGGCCCCAATGAATTTTTTCTTTATCCAAAGATAAAGGAAATACTGAAAGGAAGACATTTTGATGACATTTAGGACATCAACAGTAATATGACTACAGCTCTGATGGCCGTTACAGAAAAAACTTTCCAAAATTGCTCTGAAGGGTAGACTAGACACTGGCATCAATGCAGAGCTTCCCAAGGGTAGTACTTCGAAGGTGACTGTAGTGATATTCAGCAATGAGTTACATGGCACTTTTTCTAGGATGAGTTCTCAAACCAAATGGGCAGCCCTCATGTGTGTGTGTTTGTGTGTATACAGGTGCGCACACACAAAACATAAATACTTATATATTATCATATACATGTCCTTTCCCTCTGAAATTAAATATGTATATATATGTATATGGCTACAGTAAGAAGCTAGAACTACTTTCTAAAAACTATCATCAATTTTTTGTTGTAGTAAATAAATGACTCCAATGACATAAGCATGATATTTCTCTCAAATTGCACTTTAAAATCAAACATAAATTAGGATGAATTTTGAAATACATGATGTAATCCTGGACTATTCCCCAGCTTTTAAAAATTAAATTCTTTCATAATCCTTCCCAAGTGGCATTACTGCTTTTAGAGAAACAAAAAGAGAAATCACAACTATTTATAATCTTTGTTACAGCTGTGATGAAATCTTAATCAACATGTTTAAAACATTTAAGATATGTTTCCTATGTTTCCTATAGACTGTCCCATGTATCGCCTGGCACTTTGTCCTTCAAACAACAGCTTTATGTACTCTGGCACTTAAAATGAGAGATTTGCCTTAGGTCAGAACATCTTCCTGCAAGATCAGAAACAGCAATGCTGGAAGAAGAGAGGAAAACAGCGTAATTGCCAGGTTTGTGGAAGCTGTCTAACGTTGTGATGATTAGCCAGTGTACTTGGGGCTATCTGAGGCATGCCAGATTTCCTAGAAATACTTAAATTTGAATAATGATATTTAATATTTGATTTGAAAAGAAACAATATCTGTTCCTCAATATTTATGTACATTTTAATCTATCTAGGCAGGCATTTATTGTTTTGTTGGGGCCCTCTTATTGTCTTTTACAATTATAATTCTCATGTATTAGCATTTCCATTTACCATTCTAATTATTGGAGTGTAACTTCCTCTCTCTCATTAGTTGTCCAGGTTCATTTTTTCTCTACAGTTAAGAATAAGGAGCACCAAGAAAATTGTCTTTTACTTGCTAGCAATATCTTAGGCTTAATTGTCTCCTAAAAAATCTGTACCATGCCTCAATTTTGAACATCTGTGCACATGTATACATATGAATGTACATTTAAGGATAGATGTGTACCTGTTGTTGTTGTTGTTAGGTGCCATCAGGTTGGCTCTGACTGATAGCAACCCCAGGCACAACAGAACCTATCGCTGCCTGGTCTTGCCCCGTGTCCACAATTGTTTTTATGCCTAAGACCACTGTTGTGGCTACTGTGTCAGTGCATCACATTGACGGTCTTCCTCTTTTTTGCTAACCCTCCACTCTACCAACCATGATGTGTTTCTCCAGGGACTGATCCTTCCTGAGAACATGTCCAAAGTATGTAAGACAAAGTCTTGCCATCTTCGCTTCTAAGGAACACTCTGCTTGTATTTCTTCCAAAACGGATCTGTTTGTTCTTTTGGCAGCCCATGGTACAGTCAACATTCTTCTCCAACACCACAATTCAAAGGCATCAATTCTTCTTCTGTCTTCTTTGTTCATTATCCAGCTTTGATATGCAAATGATGCATTTAAAAATACCATGGCTTTGGTCAGGCATATTTTAGTCTTCAAGGTGACATCTTTGCTTTTTGATACTTTAAAGAGATCCTTTGTAGCAGATATTCCCAACGCAATACATCTTTTGATTTCTTAACTGCCCTTCCGTGAGCGTTGATTGTGGTCACAGGTAAAATGCAATCCTTGACAATCTCAATCGTTTCTCTGTTTATGATGATGTTGCTTACTGGTTCAGTTGAGAGGATTTTTGTTTTCTTGATGTTGAGGTGCAATCCATGCTGACAGCTGTGGTCCTTGATCTTCATCACTAAGTGTTTCAAATCTCCTTCACTTCCAGCATGTAAGGTGGTGTCATCTGCATAATGCAGGTTGTTAATGAGTCATCCTCCAATCCTGATGCCTCGTTCTTCTTCGTATAATCCAGTTTCTCGGCTTATCTGCTCAGCATACAGATTGAAAAGGTGTAGTGAAAGGATACAGCCCTGACACGTACCTTTCCTGACTTTAAACTACACAAGTAGAACCCTTGTTCTACTTGCACAACTGCCTCTTGATCCATATACAAATTTCTCATGAGCACAGTTAAGTGTTCTGGAATTCCCATCTTATGCAATGTTAGCCATAATATATTACAATCCACACAGTCAAATGCCTTTGCATAGTCAATGAAACACAGGTAGGCACCTTTCTAGTATTCTCTACTTTAAGCCAAGATCCATCTGACATCAGCAATGATACTCCTGATTCCACATTGTCTTCCAAATCCAGCTTGAATTTCTGGCAGTTTCTTATCAATATACTGTTGTATTCACCTTTGAGTGGTCTTGAGCAAAATTTCACTTGTGTCTGGTAATTTCCACATTTGGTCGGATCACCTTTCTTTGGAACGGGCACAAATATGGATCTCTTGCAGTCAGTTGGCCAGGTAGCTGTCCTCCAAATTTCTTGGCATAAACAAATGATCACTTCCAGCACTGCATCTGTTTGTTGAAACATCTCAATTGATATTCCATCAATTCCTGGATCCTTGTTTTTTCCAGTACCTTCAATGCAGCTTCGACTTCTTCCTTCAGTATCATTGGTTCCTGATCGTATGCTGCCTCTTCAAATTGCTGAACATCAACCAGTTCTCTCTGACATAATTACTTTGTGTATTCCTTCCATCTTCTTTTGGTGCTCCCTGAGTCTTTTAATATCTTCACTGTAGAATCCTCCACTATTGCAACTCAAGACTTGAATTTTTTCCTCAGTTCTTTCAGCTTGAGAAATACAGAACTGTTTCCCTTCTGGTTTTCCATTTCTGGCTCTTTGCAAATGTTATTATAATAATTTGTTTTGTCTTCTTGAGCTGCCCTGTGAAATCTTCTGTTTAGGTCTTTTACTTTTCCATTCCTTCTTTTTGCTTTAGCTGGTCAATGTCAGAGAGCAAATTTCAGAGTCTCTTCTTGTATTGTGGTGACTAGAAAATTTGAAATTCTGTATGGAGTTCATATCATATTTGTACTGGACAGCCCCGATTTAGTCTCTTGCCATTTCAAATGCGATCTGTGAACCAGCAAGCATCACTAGGGTGTTTGTTAGACATGAAGAATTTCAGGTCCTACTCTGAATTACCAAATCTGTTCCTGCAATTGTTTCACAAGATCTCCAGGTGGTTACTAGGCACATTACAGTTTGAGAAGCTCTGGTTTCACTGGCTTAAAGATACACATTAATTATAATGATGCTTTAGGTTCTAGTATTGGAGAGAGGTCCTTCCATGGTGCAAACAGTTACGTGCTCAGCTACTGATGAAAACGTTGCTGGTTCAAACCCACTCAGAGGCTCTTCAGATGAAAGACCTGGTGATGTGCTTCTGAAAGGTCACAGCCTTGGAAAATCTATGGAACAGTTGTATTCTGGGGTGCTTCCACATTTTGATTTAAAAGGTAAATTTCTATCAGCTGTTTAGGACTTATGTGTTCCACTCTTATCACCTATGTCACAAACGCCATACTTTCAAAAGGAGCATGCAGGTATGGAGTTCTGCATGTTTGGGTGGAACCAGTTCTTCTTATGGAGTTTCCATAAGTCATATTTAATGACAACTGGTAGTACTAGAAACTTACCTATGGTTTGATGATTAATGTGCACCATTTTTTTTAAAAAAAGTCGTTGCCATTGAGTCAATTCCAACTCATAGTTGGCAACCCTATAGGACAGGATAGTTGTGCTCTATAGCATTTCTGAGGAGTGGCTGGTGGATTTGAATTGCTGCACTTTTGGTTGGCATCCAAATTGTTAACCACTGTGCCACCAGGGCTCTGAATACCTGGTGATCTGCTCCCATAAAGTGCTGTTGTTAGGTGCCACCCAATTGGTTCTAATTCATAGAGACTCTGTAGCACCTTCTGTATGATGACCTAATTGGAAACAGGTGACCTGCCTTAATTTTGTATCTTTCATCTTTTCTCTTTAGCTCTACATTGTGATTTCTCTACACTTAAAGGCAAAAGCTGGGTAGGTATTCAATAGCAATATAGCCCTGTTTGTCTTAAGAGGGCTTTCCTAATGAGCAAGGGAGATGGGGATCTTTCAGGAAAGTTGGTCTTCTGTTGCTAAATGAAGAGCACAACTTACTATATGCATTGTTAAGAGAGAAAATGGCTGAGACCATTTCTAAGTTCCCCTACGGCAGCCAATTACATTTGAAAAATCCAATATCTTTTTTTCCCATGTAAAATAAGGGTGAAACATTTGATTACAGATTCCTCCACTGTAGGTATACTAACAGCCCAGGTTGATTTCAAATAATAATAATATGCTTATTAAGAATTTTACTTCAGAATTGAAAATGCGAGTTTAATCAGAAAATGAGAAAATTTCAATGAGATGTATGCAAAACAGAAAATAGAAAGCTAACATCAAAGTTATAGGGAGAAATGTATGTGAGGATTTTTATTAAAGTGAAAGTTAAATTAGGAAATGTGAAGTCTGAAAGGAAGTTGGAAGAACAGTGTTTGGTGAGTTATATATTTGACAGTCTTAGTAATGCTCTACCCAATTGAAAATGCATGGGAAGAGAGCAAGCTTGGCTGGAGATACCAGGTGTTTCAGTAGGTACTAGAGGCAATTAATAGCATCAAATTTAGTGAAGACACAAGGTATTGATAAAAAAAGAAGAGAGAGAAAGAGAGAGAGAGATTACTGTAATAGCATCCAAACTCTATGATATAATTAAAGGCTGCAATTTCCATTTGGTCCAGCATAATATCTTGGCTCTCAAAACTAAACTTTATTATAGAATTAATTTTTGATAAAAACAGCCATTAAGATCATAAATACTGTATGATTAATGTACCATATGATTGCATGAACTGTATCATTGCCAGAGTAAATGTATCATGTAATTGCATGAATAAATATAAAATTATGTGATTAAATATGAGTTTCTGTTCAGTGTAACTAAATTTTATGTGTAAAAAATGAGTAAGCACGTGCCACATCTTCTCAGTTTTGGTCGTACCATGTTACAAAACTAGTGAGTGCTGTCGTATTTCTAATCAATTCATTTCTTTATTTAGTATATCCCATGGCTAGGATTGCTAGGATTTGGCAAATAAAAATACATGATTCAGAGTTAAATTGGAATTCCAGATAAAGACAATGTGTACTTTTTCTTTTTGTCTTCTGCTTCTAATTTATTTATTTATTGTGATTGAGTGAAAATGTACAATCCAGTTTAAATTTGCATGTTCGCCTATCTGCAGCTCTTACTGCTCTCCTTGCCAGGTGACAGCACACTCCTCCTACACATCATATTGTCTTAACAATCTCCTGTCCCCTCTTCTGTACCCGCTCCCTCCACTCTAGTAAGAGTCCAGTAAGACGACATCCTATAGAGGCATAGAACCATAAAGTGCACATACGACATGGTCACTCTGTGTTGCCAAGTCCGATCCATTCCTATTCAAACAGTTGACCTCAGTAATGATTTATAGACAGGGGCAACATCAGGACTAAGGGGCCATGCTCCCAGGGGAACCCCAAGGCCCCTGGACCATCAATTGTGATATTTTAGTGGAGTTCTCAGGATGCATCCCTTTTTTATTCTCATGTTGCCACTGAGACTCAACTATGTGAACCCCATCATGGCTATCCCTGCTGGTGGCTGGGCACCATCTGGTTCCTCTGGTCACTTGTCGATGTAGTCACCCACTCACATGGTTCTCTGTATCTTCTGGGTTCCCCTTCCCCCGTGTTGTTTTGGTCCTTGGTGATCATCTGTTCCTGCTGAGTTGGGACCATTTGATGAATGTCAGATGGCAGCTTGCTAGCTTTGAAGGCCCCAGACACCACTCCCCAATATGGGGTGCAGAAGACTCTCTTAGCAATATGCTGGTGATGCCAATTGGCCTTGATGTCCCCTGAGAGCATGGTCCCTGAACCCCCAACCTTTCTACTCTGTCCTTGCAATATTTGGTTAAGATTGGAAGACTATTCATGTTATATTGAAGTCCAGTTAAATTGATTTTCTTTCTAATGTGTGCTGTCACTGATTTCACCCAATCAAAATTGTATCAACTATAATCTATAATCCGCCCTCTTCCTCCCACCCTCCCCTTCCTTGCAGCTATACTTTTTCTTAGTATTATCACACTATGTGCAATAACATTTGTTGTTTATCTGAAATGCACATTCAGTTGGGTATCCTGTATTTTACGCAGCAACCCTACCTTATCCCTTCTCTTTTGTGTTCAGGTTTTTTTTTTTTTTTAATTTGTGCTAGCTTTCTCAAAATCACCGTTTCCTATATTTTCCTCATCATAACCCAAAGACAAAACACTGAATTTACCTGTCAGTTAGCAATCAAAAACATTTTTCTGAAATAGGTACATGAAGTAAAATTGTTATTGGAGCTTTAGCCTCATCAATATGGAAATCCATGTCTGCATGTTGTTTTTTCAAAATATGTCATTTGAGGTATAGATGATGAGACTGGAACATATAAATCCTCATGAAACTATAGAGATCTCTACCTTGTAACCCAAAGCCCAGAAGACTTTTAATAAATAGATCTTGGCCTCTCCTTTTCTTCCTTTCTTCAATCTTTGTTTTTGAAGTCCTCTAAGACTTACATAGCAGTTCACTAAAAATTCAATCAAAAGGTCTTGAGCATTGTTTATTCACCTCGATTCTGTTGGAACTCACCTGATTTAATTTTTTAATCTTCCCCCTTGTTCTGCCCCACCAATGCATTTTCACTGGATCTCTGTCTCTGTCTCTCTTTGTCACTCACTCAGTAACTACTTTTGGTTTTCTGCTCTCTAAAGGACCCTATTGTCAGGGGACAGTTGTTTCACAGTTTCCCTTTGACTAAACCAGGCAGGACTATTTTTTGTTGCGAAAGAAAGAATAGATTTTAGAATGCTTTCTTTGCCGTGGAATGACATTTAGAATTTTCTGTTATCTATCTAGGGGCTTGTTAAAAATAAGGGGTGGAGGAGATGTTATCATTTTGTTTCTTACATTGAACCTGTTCTATCAAAGGCTCCTGTGGTTTTTAAGAATCTTTGTCGCTTCCTGTTTCTCACACTGCTGTGCTTTTTTTTGCCAGGGCCCTTTAATGTCCTTGGTGATAACCAATTTGACACTAGCAATGAAACTGACTTAAAAAAAAAAAAAATCAATAGCATTTTTTTAAAAGATTAAGTTGAGCTCTTACTATCTGCCACTAAAATGGGTCCCTTTTGCTCCCTGCTCTGGCTTTAGAAATTTCTTTGCTGAAGGACCATAATGATTGAAGTGATAAGCAAATGTGTGCAGAGTGGAAAATTCCTGTGAAAAACATGTACCGAAATAAAAAAAAAAAAAATCCAAGCAAGATGTCTAAGGAAATATGTTTCATTACCAAATCTACACTTCTACAAATGTGTTAAATATTTGAATAATATTCTCTTACCATTCTTGAAGTGCTATATGCTGCCTAATCATTATCCTGGTCATGCCCCAAGCTCTCACTCAGTGAAGTTGTTGCTAAATATCTCAGTCTTCTGCTCCATTCCAAGTTTCAAGCTCATCCTGGATGACTTCAATATCTGTATGCTTGACCCTGGCTTTTGAGTTTCTTAATTCCCTCGTTCATTTTCTTTCTTCCTAATCGCAGTTTTACCCTGTGAATGCAACATGATGTAAATAAAAGATGCCTCTCATAGCTATTTTCATCTGTCAATGTCCAAACTGTAAGTCCTCTCTATTGGTCATCCATCTTTTCTTGCCTCATTATTCCTATTAATCTTTGAACTTCTTTGCCCTTCACCAAAATCCTCTTTGTAAATTCTTCCAGTGTGCCCTTGGACATTTTTGATACATAATGAGCCGCTGCCCATATAGCCCGAACCACTTTTCTGAGCACGTTCTCATTTTTTTAAACTGCAGGCAGACTTTCCTCTGCGAACATCATAGTGCCCTATAGCCTCTCAGGCAGACATTGTTCCAGTTTTTCTCCTCCTTTCTATGTATCTCAGAATTTATCAGTGGATTTCATCTCCTCATCACTCCCCAGTGCTGCTTTCCAGAATGTTAACTCCCTAAACTGTTAGGGGGAAAAAAATCCAACTTGCTCCTTTAAAGTCCATACTATTTCATTATGCTTTCCTTCCTTTAGATGCTAGTATCCCGATCATTACCACCATTGTGTGCAAACACTGTCAGAATACTCAGCCTTTTTCTCAAGTTAAAGCCATATCAATAATATTGGTGACTTTAGAATCTCTATAAATACCCATCTTAAAACACTGGTCTCTCAGCTGCTTGACTAGTTTGTCTCTAGTGACTTGCCGTAGTCCCTTATGACCCCAATGTCATCACTATACATTGGATCTCTCCAGTATCATTAAACATGCCTCTTTTGATGTAAAACATTCTTTTCTGTCCAAAATTTCCTGTACTTTCAGCTGTTTTTTGTGCTTCTTCATGCAAAAATACTTTTTGGGATGTCCAGCATTTTGATCTTAATAATGTCTTCCAAATCATACATCCTAATCTTTCTTTATTTACTTTACCATCTAGTTGAAATTCTATGATTTGTCATTTCAATACCATGCTGGCCAGCAAACTACTCACCCTTGTCTCTTTACCTTTCAGTAGCTCTTTCCTGGCAAAATGTCACCGCTGAGTAGATCCAAATGTGCCCTTCCTCTGTACCTGTACCCTGCTATACTCTGGACTTCACTGAAGAACTTCATGGGACAGATCATGTTTTTACACCTACATTTATAAACGACAGCTTTAAGTTGCACATTTAAATCATCTAGTAATCTAGGGAAGGGTCAGTGAAAAACAGAAATACCCTCAATGAGGTGTATTGACACAGTAGCTGCAACAATGGACTGAAGCATAACAACGATTATGTGGATGGCGTAGGACTAGGCAATGTTTCATTCTGTTGTATGGGTTGCTGTGAGTCTAAAGTTACCTGATAGCACCTAACCAGAACAGTAGTCCTATTATTTGCCCCTAAACAAAATACTCTCTCACATACTGCAGTATTTATTTCAAACTTCCACAACTCTACTCAAACTTGTAGCCTTCAACTCTTTTCTGCTCAGTGTATGACTATGTCCAGGAATTCAAAGGGAATATAAAAGACATCAGACAGGAAATCCCTACCAAATATACCAACCTATCTACATCTGGCATCCATCCCCTGTTCCTTTTCTTGTTATGATAGAGGAAGTGTCCATCCCATATTTAAAAGTATCCCTTCCCCCGTGTTTTGAATCCCATCCCCTGCCCTAACCTTTTCAGGAACTTTATACTAGCTGGTATCCTCTTTCCTTCTCTTGAATAACTCACTTCTCCCTTCTCATTGATCTCAAAGTTTTAACCACTTCTGTTAAAATAAAAACCAAAGTAATGATTCTCCATTGGTCCCACTATACTCCCTAGCTGTATTGTACCTTCCTGTATTCATGGATATTTCTTATCAGTTTATACTCATTGTCTTCCTTTTCCACCTTCTTATTCAAGCCACGAACCACTATAACCTAGCTTCCAGTTAAAAATTATTTCTAATGTCACCAGTGTCTTAAATGTCATGATGACCAGTGTAAAATCTTTAGTATTCATCTTACTTAGCCTCTTAAGGATTAGTAGTGCTGATTACCCCCTCTTTTTAAAACATAGTCTATTTTTGTGGTAATGATTTGTCAGAAGCAACATAGATTTGACAATCTAAAGAGAGATTAATTGCCAGTTTGAGTTGATGCTGGTATACTTGCCCCCATTCTTGATCCCTTCTGTTTTTAAAGCTTTTTTTGCCAAGAAGATTACCTTAATTGCCACAAAAATATTAATCACTGGCATTTGTTAAGCATATACAGTAATAAAACCCTCTGCTATCAAGTCTCATAGCAACCCTATAGGTCAGAGTAGAACTGCCCTATAGAATTTCCAAGGAGCACCTAGTGGATTTGAACTGCTGACCTTTTGGCTAGCAGATGTAGCAATTAACCCACTATGCTACCAGGGTTTCCATATACATACATATATAAATATAGCCAAGTGCCATCGAGTCATATATACATATAGTCCCATGAGATCCTCCCAATAATGCTAGGAGTTGGTTATTGTCATTATTCCACGTGATGGATTTATAGTGGTTCATAGCAATTACATGAGTCAATCAAGATTAAAAAGCAAAACAAAACCCTTGTTGCTGAGTGGATTCTGACTCACAGCAACCTCTTAGACAGAGTAGAACTGCCTCATAAGTTTTCTAAGGATTCAAACTGCCAACCTTTCAGTTAACAGTTGAACGAATATGTAAACCATTGTAGCACCAGGGCTTCAAATCAAGTTAGACAACTGAAAATGTAGTATTCTGGATTCAAAATTAAGTCCGACAAACTTCAAAGGCCATGAGTATCCATTAAACTTTGCCTCTCCTCACCACTGTATCCCACACTTGAACCTATGTTGTTTTTGTCTGTGGTAAGTGTTTAAACTCCCGAAATAAATAGAACCAGACTGGGAGAAGAGTAAGATTGACTATTTCTTAGTAGTATCAAATAAGCAGATGAAATTTGAACGGGCAATAAGTGGTAGGCTTGTTTCATAGGAGAGCGCGTACATTCATCCATATGCAACACCCAGTTATTTGCTTTGCTCTTGAAAATATTCAAGCTAGTTTTACTCACCTGCATCAGTTCCAAATAAGACCGAAATACAGAGATTGTGACAAGATCATTATTTTGTGTTAATTTGAGTTAATTCCTTATTTATGCACAGTACACTTAATTGTATTTTAATTAAGCTACATTTGTGGAAGAGTAGACATTTTGTTACTGGCTGATTTTGTCAACATTTCCTAAAATAGCCATTTGTATACCCACAGAGTCAAAACCTCCTAAGAGCTAACACCTGAAAGAAAAAAAAGGCTAATTAAGAAAATAGTTCATCCAAGCATTTTCTAAAATTGTTTGATAATTCTTTGCAGATACTCCACAATCTTGGGAAATAATCACTTACAATAGAATAAATTTCCCAGTACGTACTTCTCCAGTTAAGTGTATGTGTCAAATATAAAGGATATTCAGATCATTTTGACTGGACAGCTCAAATGAAAATCAACTGAAAAAAGTAAAATTGATAGACCATGTTACTCAGTTTTATGGAAACAATCACATTTTCTTGCCTGTTTGCCCTTCAAGCAGTTGTTGGGATATGAGCAGGGTGCAGCTCCCTTATGATGTTTCACAGCTGTTGGGGTTGTAGCACACTATGCAATTTATTTGATTTCATGGCCTCTCATTCCAAAAGGATACTCTGGTGATGTTTTAGTCAGCTAGGGCTGCCCTAACAGAAATACCACAGAGTGGATGGCTTTAATAAAGGAAGGTTTATTCTTACATAGTCTGGTAGGCTACAAGTCTATATTCAGGGTGTCCGCTCCAGGGGAAGGCTTTCACCTTGTCGGCTCTGGAGGACAGCCCGGTATTGCATCAGTCTTTGTCCAGGGAGCATCTTGTTGCAGGAACCTCAGGTCTGAAGGACACGCTCTTCTCCCGGTGCTGCTTTCTTGACGGTGTGAGGTTCCCAATTCTCTGCTTGCTTTTCTTTCCTTTTATCTCTTGCAGGCTGAAAGGATTAAGTGTGGGGCAAGCCATACTCCAGGGAAACTCCCTTTGCAGTGGAGCAGGAAGGTAATCTTATGAAGGGATTTACGGTCCCACCTTAATCCTTTAACATACAGCAGATGAAAACCACAAAATGGTGGACAGTCACAAGATACTGGGAATCATGGCCCAGCCACATGGCTACACGTATTTTTTGTGGGGGGCACAACTCAATCCATGATACAGGGCGATAAAAAAAAAGGAAGTATAATAATTACAAAAAATATACAAAGAATCCTGAAACTGGACTCTCCCAAGATGTGTATGCTTTCTGACTTTAAAGCCTATTGAAGGCCTTGAGATATATAATTTCATGTGTATGAGCTGCATGTCTCAGTAAACTTGATTTTGACTTGGACTAAGGTTATCAGGGAATTAAAGGAATGTCTATGGGAGCAAGTGGGAAGTAGGAAAGCTTTTATGTTTAACCTCATAACCGTTCTTATCCCTTTCTAAGAAGTATTCAGAACAAAAAAGTAACAACTGATCGATATCTATAAAGTATAAATGCAATATTAGTATACATGTACAAATTAAAATTCCAATATACATATTATGACTAAGATAGTAAACGCAGAGCCATGGCATTACTGGCAGGAAGTGATTAAGAAATTTTTTCATACAAGCATAAACAAGGAAGTCCATTTTTTGAATTACATAAAGCTAGCCTGGTGGTGTAGTTGTTAAGTGCTATGTCTGCTAACCAAAAGGTTGGCAGTTCAAATCCACTGGGTGCTCCTTGAAGACTCTATGGGGCAATTCTACTCTGACCTATAGGGTCACTATGAGTTGGAATCAACTGAACAGCAGTGGGTTTGGTTTGGTTTATATACTATACAACAACATTTTTGCTGTTAATAGAAATCAGACTATGGTTTAACGTGTCAACTTTAGTGGCTTTTCTAGTGTCTCTAAGTACATAAATCAGTGTAAGTATCTATGTAATCTTACCATTACCATGTATAATCCATGGTTTCTTGATTGAGTGTTTGCAAGTTCACTAACTACAGTAACATTTTATTTTATTTTTTATTTTTTTCCTTCTCTCTTTCATTAGCTAAAGTGTGGTATCACTGTCAGGCAGGCTGGGCTGTACTTGGACATCACAACCAGGATGCAGTTCCTGTTAATCATCAGGGCAGGGCAAGCCCCTCTCTTTCTGGAAGGTCCCCACCTCAGTTCTGGAAATCATCAGAAGGTCACCAACCCCTCCCTTCCTGGAAAGTCCCCAGTTGTTTTACTCACG
Source organism: Heterohyrax brucei (assembly GCA_028571685.1). Taxonomy (NCBI): domain Eukaryota; kingdom Metazoa; phylum Chordata; class Mammalia; order Hyracoidea; family Procaviidae; genus Heterohyrax; species Heterohyrax brucei. The sequence continues at coordinate 171,953,165 of CM053166.1, read as the reverse complement.
TGCTAATCAGGTGGCTCACTGTACCTAGATCCTATTGGCTCCGCCTTTTTCCCACATCCCCACTATGGTCCACGCTAGGTGGAACCATCCACCTCTATGTAAACCCCCTTCCCCAACCTGAAAGCATGACTTCTCCGACTCCCACCTTGGAGCTCGCACAGTTTGCCCGGGAGCCTACCAGTAAATTCTGTCCTACTGCTGACTCTCACTCTTTTTCTCTCTGACTGCCGCCGATACGTTTAGCATACCTCGCCTTACAGTTGGTGCCGATACATCTACCCTACCTCACCTTACAATCACCAGTTAACTAGTTTCTGGATTTCAACATCTAGTTTGAAAAAGTACCGTGAGTTAGCATTTAGCAGTTTCTATCACATCTGCCATAACCACTAGTCTATTTAAAATCACAATGCTCTATGCAACTTTTTAGAAATATAGAATGGTAATAAATATACTTCTTAATACGGAAAAAATCCCATTGCTGGAAAATGGAACTAGGATCTTATTTTCTTACCATATAAAATGCTAAAAATATCCTAACTTTCTCGATATTACATTTTGTTACAACTGGACACTTCTTTATATTAATTTTATTTTCTTCCAGTGTAGATTAATATTTTATAAAATACATTCTGTTTGCGGTATTCTAAGATAACTAGTAAAGTCTTCAAAGGACTCACTTGAACTCTTCTCTAAAGATTTGTTGGAGAAAATGAATGGCCTGTGATACTTATCCTGAGATATACTCTCATTATAAGATGTTTCTTTTTAGTATAGCTTTTTAGAGCTCAGCGTTTAGTAGAGGGCCTAGCATGTAGTAACTAACTCATGACACACAACTTTCATTATCCTTCAACCTCTTCCACTCACATCTGATGTTCAAGCCTTCTGTTTGGAGAGCTTTTCTAAATCTCTGGTCTTCATAATCTCTTAATCATTCTTCTAGGATCAGCTCAGTCAGAAGATTTCTTTTGTACCTTACTCCCTCTCCCCACCCCAATACCTCATTAACAGGTTTTTTATCTCCAGCTTATTTATTTTCACATTGTAGTATAGTGATAGATATTTTTTCTCCAAAAATGACAATTTTGCTTTCTGATTGTGAAGACAATACATGGTACTGTAGAAAAAGTCAAACAATTAACAAAAAGACAATTTCAGTTGCCGTTCTTCCAGATGTTCATCAATGATTACTATACATGTGTACATACTCATCTTCATCCCCACAGTGTTTTGTATGAATCGAACCATGCTATCAATTTTTTTAGCCTGATTTTTTCCTTATTGTATTTCATGAATATATTTGCATATCAAACACAAAAATTTTAATAGTTGCATGAAATTCTACCATAAATGATACTCAATAGATACTCAAATGTCTATAGGTTAAAAATTTTAGCCCTGCTGTCAACCCCACTGTCTCCACCTGTTCTAGTTAGTTCTTCACTAGCTCTACTTAGACCCCTGTATTAGTCTCCCAGCTTTCTAACATTGCATTAATTGCCTAACATCTTGATTACTAAGTCTCTGCCCATTCCTGTTTGTTCTATACAATTATCAAAAGCGATGCTGATTATTTTTATTATTTTCTTGTTCAGCAACTCTCAATGGTCTATTCTTACCTAATGAATCAACAGTATACATCCAATCATTATGGACAAAAGTCAGTGTCATGGATTGAATTGTGTCCCCCCAAAAATATGTGTAGCCACGTGGCTGGGCCATTATTCCCAGTATCTTGTGACTGTTCTCCATTTTGTGGTATTCCCCGTGATGTACGTTAAACGATTAGGGTGGGACTGTAAATCCTTTTATGAGATCACCTAGCTGTTCCACTGTAAAGGGAGTTTCCCTGGAGTATGGCTTGCCCCACCCTTAATCCTTTCATCCTGAAAGAGATAAAAGGAAAGAGAAGCAGGCAGAGAATGGGGAACCTTGTATCATCAAGAAAACAGCACCCGGAGAAGGTCCTTCAGACCTGAGGTTCCTGCGCCAAGATGCTCCCTGGACAAAGAGTGATGCAAAACCAGACTTTCCTCCAGTGCCGACAAGTGGAAAGCCTTCCCCTGAAGCGGACACCCTGAATATGGACTTGTAGCCTACTGGACTGTGTAAGAATAAACCTTCGTTTGATAAAGCCATCCACTCTATGGTATTTCTGTTAGAGCAGCCCTAGCTGACTAAAACAGTCTACATGGATTAAAATAACTTATATAACTACACATTTAGTTGTTCCAGGATTGAAGAGCTATGGGTCAAATATACCTGGCAGATTTTTGTTTGTTTGACTGGTACAGTATTTCAGAGTTTTTGAATTGGAATGTTTTAAGTATGGCATGCTCTCTCCTTTGTGTCAAGGTAAATGCTACCAATCCGTATTTTCTTCCCTTCCATCAACATTTTCTCACGTCATTACTTTTCCACCTCCTGAAACATACTCTATAATTCTGCTAAGTAGGATTATTGTTTATTCTTTGAACACTTGGCCGTTCACTTCTCACCTTATTGCCACTGTGCCACTGTATTTTGCTTTCACCAGAAACTTACTCTTCTGTAATTCACAATAATTAAAATCTATGTAACCTTATTTCACACCACAGTTAAATGAAATGTCTTTTGTGAAGGGGATCCGAGTCGATGGCACTTGGCTTGGCTTTGTGAAGGCCTTCCTATGCAGCCAAGCAGCAGAGAATGTTCGTCTACTGTTAATTTCCATGACACTTTGTATGGTGTATTGTGTATTGTTTAACTTTTAATTTTCTATTTGATATTATAAACATTTTTCTACTAATCCCCTTACTAGATTCTAGAAGGTACAGAAATTATTCACAATCTGTATCTACTTTTTGCAAGAAAGTGGGCTAAAAGATGCAGCAACTGCATTTAAATTATTAAAGATGCTGGAGACCACAATGGTTATAGGGCTTAACCACATTTTGTGGGAATTCAAGTGATTTTCCCAAGGGTATCTAGAAACCTAAGGGATGTATTTTCTTTCAATTACCTCTTTCAAAACAAAAGCAAAAACTTTTTTTTTTTTTTTTTAATTTCCAGTATCCATAGCTGTTCCTATTTATGGAACAGTTCTATGCTGTTCTATAGGCTTGCTATGAGTTGGAATTGACATAATAGCAGTGTTTTTTGGGGGGGGGATATTTTGTGCTATCTTGCACACCACACAGAAGTTCTTTCCATTGATTTCCCTCAAATCTCTAAAACAAGGAAGAGGCCAAATTAACTGAAGGTTTGGAATGACACATCTGTACTTAAAAGTCTTAGATCGTCTCTTGCTGTTAGATGTCTTCAAGTCAATTTTGACTCATCATAATCCTAGATGACAAAATAGAACTGCCCCATAGATTTTCTTGCCTGTGATCATTATGGAAGAAGATCCACAGATTTTTCTTCCATTGAGCCTGTCATGGATTAATTTGCGTCCCGCCAGAAATGTGTGTGTTAGTTTAGCTGAGCCATGATTCCCAGTATTGTGTGGTTGTCCTCCATTTTGTGAAATGTAGTTTTATATTAAAGAGGAGTACGGTGAGGTTTTAACAACCTTACTAAAGTCACATTCTTGATCAATGTAAAGGAAGTTTCCTTGGGGTGTAGCCTGCACCACCTTTTATAAGAGATAAAAGGGAAAGGAAGCAAGCAGACATCTGGGGACCTTCGAACCTGGTGTGCCTGCTCAGAGAAGCTTCTAGTCTGGTGAAACAGAGGTAAGAGGGATGTTAGAGGGCTGACACTCTAAAATTGGACTTCCAGCCTGTGAAGAAATACATTTTACTTTGTTAAAGCAATCCACTTGTGGTGTTTCTGTTACAACAGCAGCAGATTATTAAGACAGGGCCACTGGGTGTATTTGAACTGCAGCCTTTTGTTTAGCAGCCAAATGTTTAAATTTTGTGCTACCTAGCAACCAGTTATGTCATTGATTGGTCACTTCTCTCTGTAGAGTCTGTTCATCTACATGATTACTAGGTTTTTCTCTCCCTCTATTTTCCCCTTCACAATAAATTGTATACACTCATGAATGCCCCAGCCATTCATTCAATTCTTATATGGTATAGCATACATATCTCTTCATACATCATGTACTTGGGAACTCATCTTATCTATACAAAGCTTATTAATGTATCTTCATTGGATCCGACTCAACGGCACTTGGCTGGCTTTGGCTCCTAAAGATAAAAACAGTGATACCTAATAAGAACTCTTGTGAAAACACTGAAATAAACTATTTTTAAAATCTTACTGTATATCCTTGACTCTGCATTGGGGAAAGATAAAGTAGGTAAAATGGATGAACGAAGTAAAAGTAATATTCTGGTTATGGGTAAAAATCCTCAGGATAGATTTGGAAGTATAATGAATCAGGAATAAATTTATAAACTGAGAGACAGATGAGAAACATGACAGCAGGAATAATGAAGCATTTAATATCTTATTAAAGTCATGTCTAAGACATATGCCAGTTATCAACATGATTATGCAACGTTTTCCCCAAAACTGTATCCCAGTGGATCTCATATTTGGATGGTTTTGCATGTCACCTATTAATTGAAAACAAGATTTCTACATAGACTAGGAGAAAAAGACAAATACAAATAAGAGAGAAAATTATAATTCATCTTAATACTAGGAAAAAGACTAAAACATCATTATTTACATGTTTGTCTATAAAGCCTAAAATAATCAACTGAAAATGATTAGAAATAAGAAGAGATCAGTAAAGTGACCAGAGAGAAAAATCAATGGTCATAAATTACTCTCTTGTGCCAGCAATATCTAGTGAGAAAATACAACAGGAAATGATGCCATCCAAAATATAAACTTTCCAGGAATAAACTTAAAAAGAAATGTGAAAGACATATAAAAAAGCAACAGCAACAACATTACGTTATTGGGAACATAAAACACTTCTGTAAATGAAGAGTCATATCATGTTCCTGGATAGAAAGTTTCAGCTTTATGAATGTGTCAGTTCTACTAGAATGACTGCTCAGGTTTAATGATTTTGGACTTACCAATATGATCCTAAATTTCATTTGACAGAATATGGCTTGCAAATATTGAAGTGATATTTAAAAACCAGAGGAAAGATATAGATATTTTTCTGTATCACTATGCTTTATAAAATATGCTAATCAAAATAAAGTGGGATTTTTCCCAAGAATGCACAGATATATCTTTGCTATAAAATAAGAACCTCAGAGATGTAAACTAGTTTATATGGAAATTAGTGTATGATGAGATTAGCATTTAAAATCAGAATGAAAAGGATCAATTTTGCCAATATGCTTCTGTATCATTTAGAATATAGAAGGACAAAATAAAATTAAGTATCTTCCCTAAAGAAAAATATCCCATTGCTATCGAGTTGATTTCATTTCATAGCAACCCTATAGTACAGAGTGGAACTGCCCTATAGAGTTTCCAGTGAGTGCCTGGTGGATTTGAACTGCTGGTTTTGGTTAGCAGGTGTAGCACTGAACGACTGTGCCACCAGGCTTTCCCATCTGCTCCATACTACAGATTAAAATACATTCCCTGGAAAATACAGAATTAGTTATAGAAAATTGAAATCATAAAAACACCAGAGCAAACTACCAATTAATATATTTAATCTTGTAGTGGAGAGGTACTTTCTAAGTATCAGAGCAATGACACGTACCATGAAAGAAAAAACTGATGGACTTGTCCACATAAAAATTTTTAATGTTTACATAAAGTTCTTAAAAATTGCCAGTTACTAAGGATTGAGGGAAAGGGGAGTGAAGTGCTAATGCTTAATTAGTACAGAGTTCCCGCTTGAGGTGATGAAAAAGTTTTAGGAAAAAATAGTGATAATGATTATAAATAAAACATTGTTAATGCCACTGAAATGCACATTTTAAAATGGTTAAAATGGCAAAATTTATGTTTCATGTACATGTGCTGAAAGGTGTGCATGTGTGTATACACACACACACATACACATATATACATGTGTGTGTTTGAATATGTATGTGGAAATCCTGGTGGTATAATAGTTACGAGCTATAGCTGCTAACCAAAAAGCCGGCAGTTCAGATCCACCAGACGCTTCTTGGAAATTCTATGGGACAGTTCTAATCTATCCCACAGGATTGCTGTGAGTTGGGATTGACTCAACAGCAAAGGGTTTAGGTTTCTTTTTATGGATATGTATGTACTTGCTTATGTAGTATATATATATATACACACACAAATATATACACACGTAGACACACACCCATATATATGTTACCATCACCAGATGCTATTACTGTTTTCTTATCTTGCAAATTTTGTTCATTTGCTACGTGTGCTTGTAAATATATATATATACATATATATATATATATATATATTCACATGTCTGCCAATCTGTTGTCCTGCAGTGACATGTGTGTCGTTGGAAGATATGACACTGGTATTTCAAATACCAGCAGGGTACTGATGGTGGACAAGTTTCAGCTAAGCTTCCAAACTAAGACTACGAAGAAGGACTTAGCAGTCTTCTTCTGAAAAAATTAGCCAGGGAAAACTTTATGAATAGCAGTAGAACATTGTCTGATATAGTGCCAGAAGGTGAGCCCCTCTAGTTAGAAAATGTTAAAAAACAACTAGGAAAGAGTTGCTTCGTTAAATTAGAGTCCAGCTCACAGACATAGATGGAGTCAAGCTTTCAGTATCTCCATTTGCTGATGTGGCATAACTGAAAATGAGAATAAACAGCTGTAAACATCCAATAAAAAACAAAAACCATGGAATATATGAACTATAAATATAGGAAGATTGTATGTCACCAAAAAATGAAATGGAATGTATAAAGACTGATATACTAAGAATTAGTGAGCTGAAATTGGCCATTTTGAATAGGACAATGATATTTTCTGCTATGCTGAGAATAACAAATTGAAGAGGAATGGCGGTACATTCATCTTCAAAAAGAACATTTCAAGATCTATCCTGAAATACAACTTTGTTAGTGACAGGATAATGTCCATATGCCTACAAGAAGGCCTTTCATTAAGACTATTATTAAAATTTAGGCACCAACCACTAAATCCAAAGATGATGAAATTAAAGATTTTTACCAACATTTATAATCTGAAATTGATGAAACATGTAATCAAGATGCATTGATAATTACTGATGAATGAAATATGAAAGTTGGAAAAAAAGTATTAGTAGATAGAAAATATGCCCTTGATGATGGAAATGACACCAGAGACCATGTTACAGAATTTTATAAGACCAAAGACTTCTTCATTACAAACAGCTTTTTTCACCAACATAAATGGCAGCTATACTCACAGACCTTGCCAGATAGAATACACTGGAATCAAATTGACTACATCTGCAGAAAGAGATGATAGGAAACTTAATATCTTCAGTCAGAAGGAGGCCAGGAGCGGACTGTGGAACAGACCATTAGTTGCTCATATGCAAGTTCAAGTTGAAGCTGATTAAAATTAGAACAGTTCCACAAGAGCCAAAGTATGATCTTAAATATATTCCACCTGAATTTAACGATGATCTCAAGAACAGATGTGACTCATTAAACACTGACTGAAGACCAGATGAATTGCAAAAGGACATCAAGAAAGCAAGCAGTCACTAAAAACTCAGAAAAGACCAAATTAGATGCCAGAAGACACTATGATACTTGGTCTTGGATACGAATAGCTAAAGCAAATAGAAGAAATCACAAAGCAAAAAAGCTGGCCAGAAGATTTCAAAGAGAGGCTCGAGAAGACAAAGTATTACCTTGAAATGTTCGTAGAGTTAGAAAACCAAAAGAACACACTCCAGATTTCTGAAGCTGAAAGAACTGAAGAAAAAATTCATCTCACTGCAATACTGAAAGATTCTACAGGGAAAATATTAAAAGACACAGGCAGTATCAAAAGAAGATAAAAGTAACACACAAAGTCACTATATCAAAAAGAAATGATTGATGTTCAACCATGTCAGGAGGTGGCCTATTAACAGAAACTGATGGTACTGAAGGAATAAGTCCAACCTGCACTGAATGCATTGGCCAGAAACAAAGCTCCAGGAATTGATGTTTCAACAGAAGAAAGTAGCACTGGAAGTGCTCACTTGCCTATGCCAAGCAATCTGGAAAAAAGCTACTTGTCTATCGACTAGAAGAGATCCATATTTATGTCCATTCCAAAGAATGGTGATTCAAGAGAATGCAGAAATTATCAATGTCATTAACGTCACACGCATGGTTGTGGCAGTACATTGATGAGGAACTAAAAACTGAAGCCAGATTCAGAACAGGATGTGGAACAAGGGATATCATTGCTGATGTCAGATGAATCTTGACTGAAAGAAGAGAATAACATAAAAAATATTTAGCTGTGTTTCGTGGACATACAAAGGCATTCACCTGTGTGGATCATAACAAATTATGAATAACATTGTGAAGGATGGGAATTCCTGAACATTCCATCATGCTCATGTGAAAACCCTATATAGACCAAGAAACAATCATTCAAACAGAACAAGAGGATACTGTGGGTTTTAAAGACAGGAAAGGTGCACATTAGGGCTGTATCCATTCACTGTAATTATCCAATCTGTGTGATCAGCAAATTATACAAGAAGCTAGACTATATGAAGAACATGACATCAGAACCGAAGAATCATTAATGACTGAGATATGCAGATAATACAACCTTTCTTGCTGAAAATGAAGAGGACTTTAAGCACTTACTGATGAAGATCAAAGAATACAGTGTTCAGTATGGATTAGACCTCTTCATAAAGAAAACAAAAATACTCACAACTAGACCAACAAGCAACATCAGGATAAATGGAGAAAAGATTGAAGTTGTCAAGGATTTCATTTTAATTGGATCCACAATCAACATCCATGGAAGAAGCAATCAAGAAATCAAGTGACACATTGCACTGGGCAAATCTGATACAAATGACCTCCCTAAAGTGTTAAAGATCAAAGATGCCACTTTAGGGACTAAGATGTGCCTGACCCACACCATGGTGTTTTCAATTGCCTGCTATGCACGTAAAAGCTAGGTAATGAATAAGGAAGATAGAAAAAGAATTAATACCTTTGAATTATGGTATTGGAAAAGATTATTGAATATGCCATAAACTGTCAGATGAACAAGTCTGTGTGGAGGAAGTATAGCCACAATGCTCCATAGAAGCAAGGACAGCAAGGCTTCATCTTACATACTTTGCACATAGTATCAGGAGGGACCAGTTCCTGGAGAAGGACATCATGTTTAGTAAAGTAGAGCGTCATTGAAAAAGAGGAAACCCTTCAACAAGATAGACTGACACAGTGGCTGCAGCAGCAACAGGCCCCAACACAACAGTGACCATGAGGATGGCACAGGACTGGCAGTGCTTTGTTCTGTTGTGCATGTGGTGGCTATAAGTCAGAAGTAACTCAAAGGCAGCTAAAAGCAACCACTCACACATGTATATATATATATCAATACATGACAATATAATGGCATGTATGTTCAGAGTAAGTGAAGTTGAATTGTTCTATGGCCAATGCTCAGGAAAATATTAAAAGTATTACCATTAACCTTTACAATATCGAATATTAAGTTTTAATCTCAGGAGAAAACACAAAGAATTATAAAAGAGCTTACGACTTCTGAGCAAGTGGACAAGGTGCAATACAAATTAACAAGAAGAGATAATTTAATCGAAGGAGTCCAAAAGGAAAAGGTCTACTAATAAAGGCAAAAATGTGCTAAGAAATTAGTAAGATTTAAAGTGTATTTAAACTAATTGGATTAAATGTAAAGGACTAAGATGCCCAAATTAAAGGACAAAGACTCAGTTAAAGTCAAAGCAACTCAAAACAATCCAATGAACAAGCAACACGGATTACTGTTTACAAACATACTTAAAACAGGAATATAGAACTTGAAAGTAAAAGAATGGTAAATAGTAATACCAAGGAAACATTAACCCCCCAAAAGCTGTTGTAGCTGTACTACGATTTGAAAAAATAGGCTTTAAAGCAAAACTATCACTAAGAACAATGAAGAGTTTCTAATGATAAAGGGTTTAATTTACAAGGAAGAGGAAACAATTCTAATTTGTATGCACCTGATAGCAGCTTCAAAATATATAAAGTACAAACTCACAGAGCTATAAGGAGAAACAAATCCATGAATATAGTAGGCAATTTCTCTCTATACCTATTGCTTAGAACAATTTCACACCTAAAGCCTAGTTAAAAGTGCAACGAACATACATAGATTTTAGATACACCAATTTTTAACATTTTTTAAATTATCTCTTTCTTTCTCCATCATCACCCTCACCCTGTCTTATCTCTGTATCTCCTTCACTCACTCTGAATCGGGGTATGGAGTATCGCTGGGTGTACAATTATAAACGTTTTTCGAACCATCTTAAGTTACAAATATTACCTCTAAACACGAAAATTATTAAATAAAAAAACATTTTCTAACATACAGCACACAGCTTTCCTCATTTGCCCTAAAATGTTATATATCTATGTTTATATCTCTATATATCTTATATATACATACATATATATATTCAATTTTAAGTTCAATCGAATTTCATACATTGCAATTGGTTATGTCACCAGAATTTGTAAGTCTAGAACAGTCTTCATCTTTTACTGTCATTGCTGTTTGTTTGTTTTTAATGAAAGTCACATTTTAGAACTGTTATCTTCTAGACTATTCCACCATTTGGTATATGCCTGTTTCTTGATGATTAGAATAAATAAACAATTGTGGAAAATATATTTATATAGGTAATGCAGTATAGCTCTGTTGTATCACATCACGGACACACAATATCAGATTGTCCTGGCAATGGGTGATAACAAGTTGAATTGTTTGTTTAAGCTACTAATGCCAAGCCAAGTGCCTTACCCAATCTATATGCTAAAAAAGTGTATGTTTTCCTTAATAATTAATAATCTCTGTGAGGATACCTTGATATTGTTTAACTATCCTATTCTCCATCATCATTTTACTCAGTGGTTTAGCATATATAGATTTCTTCCTAAATGATTATGTTTATGTTTACAAAATTTCCTTTCCATCTTTCATTCTGTATTTATTAATTTTTATATTTATCACTCTTCTTTCTTTCCTTTCTCTTTTTAAAAGTTTTTTAAAGAGAGGGATATTCACATGAATTCGTAAATTCTTAATTCTTCTCTTATAGTCAATTACTGCCATATTGCTAATATTGTTCTGGATGAACAAAGAACCCAAGTTTAATCTCCAGGAGGTTTTCAAATTGTCATAACTTTCTGACATATTGTAATATACTTTTGCATGCTTCCTTGTTTTTTGGCACAAGGTGTTTTAGATTCACCTTATGTTTTTTCTGCCCACAACCTAGTACAAGTAAATTCTCCAGGGTGCTCCAGTTTCATTTAATGGGAAATTTTATTTAGAAATAAAGATCTAGGTGCTAAGTGTGTTCATTGCTACTGGGGTATCAGTGCTTCTAGTCCCTTCGTTTTAAGTCCAACACCACAGGGTTCTTCCCTCAACTTTTCCTAGTCCATGTTTTCATCTGCCCTTAATAGGAGAGTTAAATACCTGTCCCATTAAGTCCTAAGTAAATCCAGTGGGAAAAAAAGAGAAAGATCTTAAAACAATCATAGTATATTTGTCCCAATGTCTCAGATTCACATTTTAATCTGGATAAATTTACTTAACCCCAAAATAGACCCCACTGCTGACGAGTCACTTCTTACCTCAGTACAACTGAGTACACCTGCCCCATAGGGTTCCTGAGGAGTGGCTGTTAGGTTTGAACCATTGACCTTTTAATTAGCAGCCAAACTTAACCGCTAAGCTACCAGGAATCCTTACTCATGAGAACCACTAAAAAATATCATAAAATATGTAAAACTACCACCACACCCCCAATGTTACATTTTTCTTAATCTTGAGTCTAACAATATTATGAAAAAGTCCAACTCAGACCTATAAAGATCTAATGATGTTTGGAGAATTTTTTTTTTAAGAAAATCTTTGGAAATTATAATCTCAGTTTGGTTTCTTCAGTGGCATTGGTATCTGTTTTCCAGCAGAGTTAAAAGAGAGATGGGGAAAAAGAGACAAAATGGCATTTAAACGTGGAAAGAAATGAGATCATAATAGCCTCAGAGAAACAACTCAGCAAAAACAGCAGCAGAATCCTGAATGGCAAATGGATTAGAAGCACACTCTCTGCTACTTTAACAATAGCAAGTTATTACTTCTATTATTAATCAGCGCAATAATACGCTTACCTCCAAAGTAATGCTCTTTACCGGATGACTAAATAAATACATCTATGGATATAGAAGTGAAAGGTACCAGTTGTTACAATGACAGAACTTGAAGAAAGACAAAGGGACTACAGAAGGTAGGAGGAAAGGAAATGTATCTACAAGATGAAAAAGCTACTCCCCATGAATTACTACTATTCTTGAAAAAGTATTCACAAAGTTTTTTAAGACTCCATTCAAAATCTTTGGTGCCATTTTTCTCCTGCATACTATTATGCTAGAGAAGACATATAAAAACCCCAGTCTCTGGGTGTTTGTTTTAATAATCGTCAGTAAAGTTTAATGTTTTGACTAGGTTGAAAAATTAGCCCATCAACTCTGATCCATGGGAAAAAGATGCCACATCACATTAAACACATGCAGTGACAGTGCTTCTATTGTGGTTTCTCTTTTCTTTTTCTCACAGAGAGGAAGACAGTTAAGTCACTTAGGTGGTCTGAGGAAACCCTTTGAGTACTGGTTAAGTGCTGCATGTCTTCTAACCAAAAAGTTAGCAGTTCAGATCTGCTAGACACTCCGTGGAAATTCTATGTGGGCAGTTTTACCCTGTCTATAGGGTTGCTATGAGTTGAAATTGACTCAATGGCAGTGGGTTTGAGGTGATCTGAAGTGATGAGAACACAAAGCTCCACTCCCCAAATTCTCAATTATATTGTCATGCACAAAGTCCCCAAATTCCCACATATCAGATATGCTGGATCTGGCAAGTACGTCTTTCTGTTGTACACAGGGTCATTATGCATGAGAACTGACTCAATGGCAGGCAACAACAACAACAATCCTGCCCATACACAAAATAAAAGGAAGCGACTCACAGATTCGTAAAGGAATACTTCAGCAGGTAATATGTGTATTTTATTACACCAGTTGAGAATATAGTTTCTTAGCAATGTGTTAGATACAGAACAGAAATGTATTCAGAATACTAAAACACAAATATATCTTATAGAACATATGCTATGTGCCAAGACACCACTCTAGTAGCCAGGGCTACTTGCTTATTTAATAAGCTGCATTCCGGAACCTTGAGGACCTTACTGTCAAATGGAAGATACAGATATACAAACAAATCATTACAATTGAAGAGACTTAAGTACAAATGATGAATCATATGTGCCTGTTTAAAGAACTTCTACCCGCAATTTCAACATGGGGAATAGCTTGGAGGGTAGTGACACAAGCAGGGAGACCAATGAGTTTGCTATGTGATTGTTCAGGTAAACAGTAATGTGTGTGTGAACAAAGGCAGTAGCAACAGGGATAAGGGGAAAGGGTGAAGATCTGAGATATAAAATCAGCAGGTGACCTATTAGTGAAAGGAAAGACTTGGGGGTTGGGACAGCATGATGACTATATTTAAGTATTTGAAGGCTTATCATGTGGAAAATGACTTAGATTTATTTATTTATTCCTGGCAGGGCGTCTGAAGATCTAGAAGGTAAATTCAAGGAGGGCAGATAAGTGGGCAGCAGATTTAGAGAAATGAACTAATAATGAGTGAGTTTTCTCTTGGGACACTCCATGTAAGTGGAGGAATTGAAAATAGAGTATATAATGAAATTTAGCCATAACTACTGTTAAGTAATACGCATACATCTGGTGTGATATAATCCTATATTACTTCCTCTCCTTTATCTTATGTTCCAATCAAATATTATTAATATTTGTTAAATGTTTTTCCTCAAACTAGTGTGGAAATTCTAGTGGTATACTGGTTAAATGCTATGGCTGCCAATCAGGGCAATAGTTTGAATCCACCAGGCGCTTGCTGGGAACTCTATAGGGCAGATCTACTCTGTCCTATAACATATGTACAGTTGCTCTGAGTTGGGATTGACTTGATGTCAGTGGTTTTAAATTAGTGCATAATCCTAGCAAATATATAGAGAGAGTTTTAACGGTCTGACATCGGATTCATACTCTGATGTTATTAATTGGTAATAATCACTCTGTAAACTTATTGCCAAGCAAAATTTTAAAAATAATTCTCTTTAAAAGAAAATCTCCGATAGATTATTATGTAATTGTGAAGAAGAAAAATTCTAAGTATGCTATTTGAAAGAATGTTATTTAAATTTCTTATTGGGCATTGATGGCACAATGTTTAGCAGCTTGACTACTAACAAAAAGACTGGCAGTTCCAATTCACTAAGTGCTCTTTGGAAAACTTATAGGGTAGTTCTGCTCCGTCCTATAAGGTTTCTATGAGTTGGAATTGACTCTACGGTAATGGGTTTTGGTATTGGACATTTGAGATTTTCCTTTTTCTAATTTTGTTTTATCATCATTTTCTCTGGTCCTCTTGTCTCTCTGTCTTCAAAACTCTTTATATAACCAGAAAAGAATGAATGGATTTCCTATATCATGACAAAATAATTGTTTACACAATTTTCCTTTCATCTACTATGTGGCTATATCTTTTTGTGTTGTTTAAAAAACATCTTAGACATTCACAAAATTAAACAGAATGAAAATGAAATCAAAGAAGGCAGAGGGCAGTGATGACTAGCAATTGTAGATTTTGGTGGTGCTGCATTAAGAAAGAATATATTGCTCTTTTGGGGAACACAGTAATAGAAATTAATATTAGAAGACAGCATATCATCTGTTAGAAAGGCAGCAGAAAACTTGGGGAAGCTCTGTGACAGCTAGTGTAGAAACGCAACTACTGTATGTATAGCAGTTTGCTTAGTGGCTTTGTATCTTCCTTTTTAGAGAGAAAAGATATATTCTCTATTTTCGTTCTGAAGGATAATTTTAATCTCCTTAAAAATACCACCACTACCGTTATAACCCATAACACATTTTACTCTGGTGTAATAGATATGGATTTTTATATCTTACGGACAATTCAATCTTGAGAGTTGTAGAATATAACTATCACCTTCAGAAATGCCAGCTGTCAGAAGCTTCTACTATTTCCAAAGACCAGTCAGATTAAATGTGTACAGGATTCAGGACTCCATATTAACTAAATAATTGATTAGCTGCCTCCTGCTCCTTTCACCGACAAATCAAGTAATTATCTTGATTATCTCACCCATACTCATGGGATTCTACAGGATAGATACAAAGCAAGTAACTTTTCTACTACTGGTATAGAGTTCCAATGAAAGGAATTCTGTGTTCTCAAAAATCTATTGTGGAGAACCGGTATCACTATCACATTTTTTTTTTTTTTTTTCTCAGACCAAATACCAATTTTGTTCCAACTGCTGGTTAAGTTTATGGTAACTCTTAAAAGTATTCTGAATGTATATTCTTTTTCAAGTTTACCTAATAAATTGCCACAAACTTAGCATTAGGAACAATATCCACTTATGATCGCACAGTTTTGCAAGTCAGAAGTCCAAATGGGCTTTCATGGGTTCTCTGCTCAGAATTTCACAGGGTCAAAGCAAAAATAGTGGCTGGGTTGGGTTCTTTTCTGGAGGTTCTGCAGAAAAATCTACTCCCAGGTTCCTTCAGGTTGTTGGCAGAATTCATGCCTTTGTGATTTTAGGACTTAAGCCCCCATTTTCTTGCTAGTTGTCAGCTGGTCACAGTGACCAATTTCAAATTTTTGCCCTGTGACTCTCCATCTCAGAAATGTATAACTTCCCTCGTACCAAATCTCTCTTGTGCTTCCAATCTCTCTGACTTTTTCTTTGCTACTATTAAGAAAAAAAACTCTCTGTTTTGAAAGGGCTCATTAGATAGGTTAGGACAATTTAAATAATCTTCCTATCTTAAACTCAACTGATTAGTAACCTTAATTACATCCCCCAAATTCCTTTGGTCATGTACATAATAGAATCATAAGAGTAATACCAAGGGGACAAAGATCACAAAGGCTGTATTAGAATCCTATCTACCATATAGGGTAATGAAGCAAACCAAAGGCAGTCAGAAAAGGAGAAAAACATAGTGGACACTTTAGATTTTTGAAGTCAGATAATGTTTGGAAGCAAGAAAGAATGTAGATTTTTATAAACATATTTATGAGCCAGGCCCAATTTTAAAAAAGTTTTGAAACTGGCAAACATAGTGAATCATGTTTTATTCTTGACCTACCACCAACTATACAAATTATTAAGCCAAATTATTAAATAGGCAGTAATTATCTAGGCATGCATCAATTGGTTAACAAGATAATGGTTGTATCACATTACAAAACTCCTGCTGGCTTACTGTACTGTATGGGCTAAAGGTCTAGGCCTATATACAGAGACCAAGTTGTTAATTTCAGATCCCATCAGAAATGTAGAAATTAAAATAGAAAAAGGTAAATAGTCATACAAAATAATAACACTCGATGCATTATTTAGGTCCCTGGGTGGCACAAATAGATCTGTACTCGGCTGTCATAGGGTAGTTCTACTGGGTCCAACAGGGTTTCTATGAGTTAGAATTGACTCAACAGCAATAGATTTGTGTTTTGGCTTTTTTTTTTTCCAGTAGCCTGAAGATCTGTGGTTTGAAACTACCCAGTAGTGTCATGGAAGAAATGCCTAATGATCTGCTTTTATGAAAATTATGACCAAGGAAATTCTATGGAACTTGGTTCTAATCTGTAACACATGGGGTTGCTGAGAGTCAGAAGCAGTTCAACAACAATGGATTTGTATGAGGAAAAAAAAATGTATTATTTGGGAGTCCCTGAGTAGTGCAGTGGTTAAATGCTACAGCTTCTAAACAAAAGATTGGCAGTTCTGATCCTCCAGGCACTCCTTGCAAACTCTGTGGGGCAGTTCTACTCTGTCCTGTAGGGTTGCTATGACTCAGAATCGACCCGATGGCAATGAGTTTGGTTTTCGTTTTGGGTGGTGCAAAGGTTTATATGCTCTACAGCTAACCAAAAGACTAGAGTGATTCAAATCCAGTTAGAGGCTCCTTGAAAGAAAGACTAGCAGTCTACTTCCAAAAATCAGCCACTGAAAATCCTATAGAGCGTAGTTCTACTCTTTCACACATGGAGTTGTCATAAGTTGAACTCGACTCAGTGGCAGCTGGTTATGGTTATGTATTATTTGAAGACAGAAAAATGATGAAAAACACTAAGACTAAAATTAATCAATCTTTAGCTGTGCCAGAAACCCTGGTGGTGTAGTGGTTAAGTGCTGCAGCTGCTCACCAAAAGATTGGCAGTTCAAGTCCACCAGACATTGTTTGTAAACTCTACGGGGCAGTTCTGCTCTGTCCTATAAATCAGAATTGACTCAAAGGCAATGAGGAGGGGCATGGTTAGCTGTGCCAATCCATTTTTATTTTCCTCTACTACTAAGCTTACAAAATGTTCATACATACATTCAACATTTAGTAAATCCTTATATACAAATTTTTAGTGTGTGATAAGACACTATCATCTCATATAAATACTGCCAGATACCCCTGAAATGCCAGTTGGAATTAAAAAACGTTTAAAAATATCAATCTCTTTTCAGCAACATGTAGAAAGGTATATATATGCTTCACGATGTGATCCATCAGAATTCCACTTCAAACTGAAAAAGCTTCAACTTCCACTAAAGGAAGACTTTTGGTCATAATTTGATTCAGTTTTAAATTGATAATTGTCATTGATCAAACATATTAATGTTAAAACCATATTTGATAGTAGTCCTTGACACTAAAAAAAAAAAAAAAAAGGAAGACATAACGTTAATATGGCTTTCCCTACCCAATAAAATACAGATTTCTGCAAATCAGGCAACAAGTCTTCTCCAAATTGTGGAGAACAGATTTTATAATACAAGGCAATAAAAAAAATGAAATCTAGAAATCAATATACCCTTATCCATATTCAACAGACAAATATCTATTTCACATTAAATGCTTCTTGAAAAGACAATTTTATAAGATGCTCAGGGAAATCCGAGTTCTCTTATGTTTTTTGCTTATCTCTCACGTGACTCTTTTTCCATTGAAATTTACCTAATGATGCACTGTATCATGTTTACTTCCAAGCCATTTCCAAATCCTCAAATTAACCTTCCGTCACTGATCCAAACATTTCAATACTCCTACCAATTAAATGGAAACCCTGGTGGTGTAGATGTTGAATTTAGCCACTAACTAAAAGACCGGCAGTTTGAATCCACCAGCCGCTTCTTAGAAACCCTATGGGGCAGTTCTGCTCTGTTCTATAGGGTTGCTATGAATCACAATAAACTTGATGGCAATGGGTTTAGTTTGGTTTATCCGTTAAACATTTATTGAAAATTTGTGCTTTTCCTTAGTGCTTTGTTACGCAAGGTTGGTTGCTTGTATACAGCAACCAACCAGAGGTGACAGACTAATCCAAGAAGAACAATTTAATAAAGTCAAAGTATATATAATGTACTTTTTGGGAAAAAGTGTAATTCATTTTAGAGCAGAGTGGATTTTGAAAACATTCATCATATGTTGTGTTTTTTCAATTGAATATATTGCTTAAAGAGTTTGTTGAGATGGAAACATTTCTATGCTATCAAAATATACGTGCAATCACATGAATCAGCAACTAAATAAGAATTCTTATGAAGATAGAGGACTTTAAGCCTGCAGATAAAAAAAAAAATCCAATTTTTAAGTCCAGAAAAGTGAATAAAGTGGTAAATAACTATTGAATTACTTATATTTTATTTGTGTAATTTTTTTGACCAATTTGCAATTTGCAGATTGAGATAGTGTTACTTCTTCCTTTGATTAGGTGATTTTTCTTTTTCTTAGCTAATTGCTATGGCTAGAACTGTCAGCATTGAAAAGCAGTGGTGGTAGGTAGCAGACATTCTTGTCTTTTCCTTACGTTAGGGGAAAATCTTTCAGTCTTGGTTCTTTGAGTAGGATAGTATCTGTGTGTTTTTCATAAATGGTTTTTATTATGTTGAGGGATCCTCCGTCTATTCCTGGTTTCCTGATTGTGTCTCTCATAAAAGGGTGTTGGGTTTTGTCAAATGCCTCATCTGCATCAACTGAGCTGATCATGGTTTTTTTTCTTGGTTCAATCAATGTGGTGTATTACAATGATTTTCTTATGTTGATCTATTCTTGTATTCCTGAGATAAATCTGCCTTAGCCATGCTGTATAAACCTTTCATTATGCTGTTGAATTCAGTTTGCTATTATTTTGTTGAGGATTTTTGCATCTGTATTTATGAGGGATACTGATCTATCATTTTCTTGTGTTTTTTTCTGGCCTTGGTATCAGGGTAGTACTGGCCTCATAACTGAGTTAGGTAATCTTCCCTCCTTTTTTTAATTTTTTGGAATATTTAAAGATGGAGTGGTGTCATTTTTTCTGTAAATGTTTGGAACAATTGCCCAATGAAGTCATCCTCCAAGATTCTTCTTTGGTGGGAGGTATTTTGTTACTGACTTAATTATTTTTGATTCTTTAGAATCTGCTGAGAGTTTCCATTTTTTCTTGAGTCAAGTTATGTAGTTTATGGGTTTCTAGGAATTTGACAATTTTGTCTAGTTTATCTAAGTTGCTGGTGGATAGTTACTCATATTTTTATTATTGTAGATTTGATAGTAATGTCCCCACTTCCATTTCCTCTTGGCTCAATTTTATAGATTCTTTAAAAGAAAAAATCTCTGGCTTTGTTGATTCTCTCCATGGGGAGGGAAGCCAAAAGTCCAGCAGAGAAGAATGCTTTTTCTCTTGTTTTATTACCAGTGGATCTCAATCAATTTTTTTTTTGTTTGTTTGTTTTGTGGTGCTGTGCTCACTTAGTGTGTTTAGTGGGACTACTGCTTAATCTAGAGGAGAAATGAGCCCACTTTACCTACCTCCTGTTGCTAATTTTGTGATTGGGAAATGCAAAGACTGAATCAACTTTTTACGTTGGGTGGAGGGCTTTAAGATGCCACGGCATCCTGTTATTCTTCCAGTTTTGGGTCTGAAACCTGTATGCCTTCTTTGTCTTTTCAGAGCTTTTCTTTTATTGTGGTTTGCATTACTTCTAGGGCTTATAGTTGTGCTTTGTGGGGAGAAACAGGGATAAATGACTCTATGTCACTATATCCAGACTGGAAGTAATAATTTAATTTTGGTTATTAATTTTTCTTTTTGTTCTTTAAAGATGAATTATAAGTTAGGTTATGAACAGCTCAAGAAAATGCTGTACTATGAGTTAAATTTAGGAGGTATCTAAATCATGCTATTTGCAAATATTTCCTTTATATTAAAGTTCATTTATTAGTTACTAGATTGTTATTTAGAAAGAAAAATATTATACTGGACTGTTACCAAAGGATCAAAGGTTAAAACTTTTAGATACAAAAAACATGTTCCATATTTTCTAAGTAGTTACACTTTGTTGTTTAATATTTATTTTTAAACTTCAATTTATGGCATAATTATATTTTCATTTCTTTGGAGAGTGTGGCCATTATTCATTCATATGAACATCATAATAATTTTGTCAGCTAGAGGAGTAGTGTTTTAAAAATCCATTCATTCCAGGTGGCAAATAGTCTAGTTATGCTTTGTATGCTACACATATCACTGTGCCTTTGTTAGTCTGCACATTTTTATCTTCATTCTTTCAGCAATACATTCAGGAAATAGTGAATAACTTCATTGTGACAGATGCTATGAGGAATAAAAAATTTAATAAGTTCTGTACACTAGTGTTCATAGCAGAACTCTTCACAATAGCCAAAGGTAGAAACAACCAATATGTCTATCAACCGTTGAACGAATAAACAAAATGTGGTATATACATATAATGGAATATCATGCAGCCATAAAGAGAGATGAAGTTGTGATGCATGTCACAATGTGGATGGATCATAAAAACATTATGCTTAGTGAAATAAGCCAATTGCAAAAGGACCAGTACTCTATGATTTTGCTTATATGAAATAAACAAAAATATAGAAACCAAAGATAATTAAAGGTTACCAGAGTGGGAGGGAGAGGGATAAGGGAAGTTTTTGATTGAAAGGGCACTGAGTTTATGTCATATGGTGCTGAAAGATTTTGGAAAAAGTTACTTGTAAAGGTAACTCAACATGAAAAACACAATCAATGTCAAACCAGCAACACTAAACTCATTGGTGTAGAGTCAGTTCTGATTCGTAGTGACCCTATGTAGGACAAACTTGAACTGCTCCATGGGATTTGCAACAAGTGGCTGGTGGATTTGAGCTGCTGACCTTTTGGTTAGCAGCCAGCTGCTTAACCGTTAAGGCTCCTAATCAACATCACTGAGTTGTAAACATGGAAGCTATTGTATCAGTGAATATTTTGATGTGTATTTCTTCACCGTATTAAAAAAAAAGAAAAATTTGATAAGGTGATTCTTGTCTTTGTGGAGCTTAAAATCTAATGCTGGAAACAAAATTGTAAATAGGTTATTTCTACACAGTATAAGGAGTGCTTTGCAAGAAATACACACAGAGCCAGAGAGAAATGTCATCAATTTTGATTAAAAATAGGGGTAGTCATAGGATGCTCCCCAGAAGATGTGATATATTGGCTGAGACTTTAATGATATGCAGATAAAATTTGTATGTAAAATGACATAAAAGATATTTCAGGCAGACCCAGTCACCAACAGTGACTGCCCTGACAAGAATGCAACATAAAGCCTCCGATGTGGCAGGAGGAAAAGGGGTGTGTAGAACTAGAACTCTATTAAAAGATCACAATTGGCAGTCCATCAGACTGGAGGGTCCCCTGAGGACATGGCCTCTGGACTCCGTGTTAGCCCAGAGTTGAAACCAGTACTGAAGCCAACTCTTTAGACAAAGATTGTACCGGACTGTGAGACAGGGATGCTGGCAAAGAACATGCTTTTTGGCTTAAACATACACATGAGGCTGCTTGAGCAGCTCCTCTCTAGCGGCGAAATGAGAGGGTAGAAGAGGACACTGTGCTTGAATGAATGCAGGAAATACGGAGTGAAAAGGAGGAATGTGCTGTCACGGGTGAGGGGCCGCTAGAGTTACACAGCGGTACTTGTGGTTTTATATGACAAATTGATTTAGATTGCAAACTTTTGTTTATAACACAATAAAATATTTTTTTTAAAGAGATATTTCAGCAGAGGGAATATCATGTACAAAAATAAGAGTCACAAAACAACTTGGAATTTCCAGGAAATTTTAAGTAATTATTACAACTGAAACAGTAAACTTAACAATAAACGAAGTTGTAGAAATAAGTAGTGTTCAAGTAATTCAGGGATATTTATATTTTAAGAGGTTTTCCTTCAGCCTGAAGGGAGTGAGGAGCTACCGGAAGGTGTTTAAGACAGTTTAAGAAGTGTTCCATAGCGTTATCAAGGCTGGGACCTTTTGAAAGCAGATTACCAGGCCTGTCTTCTGAGTTTTCTCTGGATGGGTTTGAACTGCCAGCCTTTCAGCTGGTAGTGAAATTCTTGAACCATTTATGCCAACCAGTGGGTTCAGTAGATATTTCTGATGTGTGATCCATAGTGCTTAGTGATGAACTAAATGTGGTGGATGACAGAAAAGGAGGATTCTAAAGTGATTCTTAGATTTTCTAACTGAATGCCTGGGAATAGTAGTGCCACTCACTAAGACAGAAAGGTAATTTGTGCTTTCTCTTTTTAGGTTACCATTGTTACTGATTAGTCTATCTATTACACAAATTTTTATTTTATTTTATTGTTTTCTTTTTTAAAATTTAATATGACTGAGTGAAAATGTACATTCAAGTATAAATTTACATGCCCACCTATATGCAGCTTCCACTGCTCTCCCTGTCTGGTGACAGCACACTATTCCTCTCTGCTCCATGCATGTCTCATCCTCCCAACAGTCTCCTTTCCCCTCCCCTCCACCCACTCTCCTTCCTCCTCTTGCCTTCTCAACTGCCCCTTCATCCTTCATTCTTTACAGTGTCTTTGCTTTTCCTCTGATTTTACATTTTTGTTATTTTGTATTTTTCTATTAATACTATTATTATAGTATTACACATCAACCCCCCTTCTAAAATCTTACTATGACTCTGCTATGCCAATGATCATACTTATTTTATATATTAATTGTGATTTGTTTCTATTTCCTGAAATAGTCTTTAAAATTCCTTAGAGCAGGCACTGTGTACTCAACAGAGCAGTCGTTAGGTATTTAATGCATATTTATTGAATAATGAATGGATGAGAAAATGAATGAGATTAATTGCAATTACATATGCAACAAGTAGTAGTGATAACATTGAGTTTTTTTCCTCAGCTGAGGATATTCTAGATATTTGTCACATAGAAATACACAATAAACTGTTCTGTGTGTGACATACACATTGCAGATACACACACATATATACATACACATTGCAGACATACACATGCACATACACACACTCCCTCCCCCCACAAAATAAATAACAACACTATCCCTGTCTTACCCCTGATCACAAGAAAAATCACTCCCTTTGTAAGTAATTCCCTTTCCTAGCCTTTTACACTGGTAGTATAGTGGTTAACTATAAGCTGCTAGCCAAAAGGTCAGCAGTTTGAATCTACTAGGTGCTCCCTGGAAACTCTATGGGGTAGTTCTACTCTGTGTTACAGAGTTGCCTTTGGTCTGAATCATCTCAACAGCAGTGGGTTTGGTTTTTTTGATGTAGTCTTTTGCAGTTCTGAGTTTGTGTGAGATGTTCCAAGATATACTTACAAAGGAACATTATTTTCTATTCAGTCTCTAAAGCTGACATGGTCTTAAGAATAGCAAGTGACTGGAGATTTAAGAAAATCAAGGACCATTCAATGACAGGAATGGTTGAAACTTCCTTTTTCTTTTTCAACTCTACCTGAATTAAATTCTGTAGACAGCACATACTCACTGAGATTCAAGGTAATTCAGATGTTGACTTATAGGAGTGTCCTTAGTGAGCCAAGCCAAGTGCCTTCGAGTCGGATCCGACTCATGACAATGTGAAGTTAATAATATAATCCAGAAACAAAGTACACTGAGGAGACTATGGATTGCTTGCATCCATTATTATGAATACCATTATGACTCCCAAACTTGTCGATCTTCAGGCATCTCAGATCAGCATTAGTTTTTATTTATTTACTATATTTATTTATTTTTACTGTGAATTAAGAATAATTTTACAGTCTATATCATGCTGTCACATGACATCTAGAACTTTCATCTCTATTCTACTCTACCTGCACCCCACCCTCCACGTGACAGCACGCTTCCCCTTTTGTTTGGAACCTCTTGTGATCTTTTGTCCAAGGTCTGGCCCTCCTCACCCAATCAACTCAGCTCCAGCAAAATGTCCCTCAGACAACCGCATGTATATTTTTAAAGGTTTGTTCGCCTGTGGTATCACTGTATGTCTTGTATGGTCCAGGTTAGTCTTTGTCTGGGGAGCTGGCCCCAATGCAGGATACAGTTTGGGGTTAGAGAGTCTGGGAGCCACATTCCTAGGGAGCCCCCCATTCAACAGACCATCAGGTGTGGTCTTTTCATAGAGTTCTAGCTCTCCCCCTACTCCATCACCTGCTGTGCCTAGAGCTCCATTCCGTGTACTTCATCCAGGCTGTCACTGGTGTTGGCTGGGCCCATCTAGTTCTTCTGGTCCCATGCAGAAGCAGGCTATGGCTGATGTGGCCTCTTCCATCTGGTGGTCTCATATTTTTCTCTTGTGCTTGATAACCACCATTTGCCTCAGGTCCAGGTGGACTGGAACCATTTGGTGCTATTTAGAGGGCAGCTTGCTAGCTTTTAAGACCCTGGTAGCCACTCACTCAGGTGGTACGTGTAGCGATGTCTTGAGAGAGAGACAGAAAAAAAACCTTGGGTATGCCAGGTAGTCTTGATGCCCCCTGAAAGCATGGTCCCCTGATCCCAGGCCCTGTTTCTCTGGTATTCCAAAGAGGTGGTCCACATTAAGGGAACAATTTGGTTTTGAAGTTGAGTAGTTGTGGGTACCTGACTTCTAGTGCATCCTGACACATCCTGTACCCATCCCTAATCCTAACCACTATCTAATTTGTAAAAAGTCCCTCTCCCTCCATACCCCCATCCTTGTAATTGTCAAATATTGATTTCCACTGTACTTAAATGATTAATTGCGTCCTTATAATAATGGTCTCAGACAAAATTTGACTTTTGTGTCTGGCTAATTCTACTCAGCATAATTTCCTCTACATGGCCCCACACTGACACGTGTTTCTCTGAGACATTGCTGTTTCTTATCATTGTGTAGACTTACATTGTATGAATATTCAACAGTATGTTTAACCATTTGTCTGTTGATGAGCATCTAGATTGTTCCCAACTTTTTGCTATTGTGGAGAGAGCTGCAATAGACATTGGCATGCAAGTATCTGTTGGAGTGGTGTTCATTACTTCTTTAGGATATATTCCAAGGAGGGGATTGCTAGAGAATGCATATTGCTATTTCTAGTTTTTTAAGAAAACATCAAATTGATTTCCATAGTGGTTGAACAATTTTACAGTTGGACCAACAGTGTTCAGATCAGCTTAATGATGAAAAGTATTTATCCTTGTATTCTCAAATATGGGGCTACATTTGCACTCTCTGTCTTGACTTTCCATATTAAAGATGACCACTATTCTGTCAGAAGTCAAAACTTCAACATGTAACAACAGAACCAACACAAGTTATCTACCTTGCACCTACTTCATAGACTGATATATCCTGATTTCAATTAGCACAGTGGCCTCAACTACTAAGGAATTGAGATGCATACAACAATATCTACTTTACTGAGCGTCTAATAGGTTTTCAATTCACCAAAATTATTTGGCACTAGGGCAATTGTGTGTTGCCAGCTGAAACAAGTTGTACAGAGAAGAAAAGGAAGTGGAATGCTTATACAGAGGGTGAATAGGTGAAAGTGTGGTGAGCAAATGTTATCTATGAGACTTATAAATACTTTCTGTTTGTTGCATTCTCTTAACTTTCTATTAGGTGCACTTTATTTTCCATTTGAAAATCCTGTCACCCTGTGGGATTCTCTCTCTGTCTCTCTTCCCTCTGTTATACAGTTCTTCTCACTGACTCAAGAAATTAACATTAGTCTAATGAATTGCTCCCCTATTTTTTGGCATCACTCAACTTTCCTTTTCAGAGTCATCATTTAGAATTGTCCTAATTGATCATTCCCTCTATCCATACCAGGTTATTTGACATTTTTTTCATATGACACTTGCATTCATGCTTTCTAATCTTTGTTCACGCTATTCCTTCTACTAGAAATGCTCTTCTCTTTCCTTTTTATGTTTTTCCAACCTCTATGGTGACATACTGGTTAAGTGCTGTGGCTGCTAACCATAAAAGACCAGCAGTTTGAATCCAACAGGCCCTCCTTGGAAACCCTATGGGGTAGTTCTACTCTGTCCTATAGGACAGCTATGATTCAGAATTAATTTGACATGAGTGGCTTTTCTGGTATTTCTCTCTTATGGCTTCCTCTGCTAAGTCTTCCCTAGTGATTCAGGCAGAAACATTTCTACCTACTTTTGGTTTTCATTACACTTGATGTATACTTGTATTAAGATTGTTTATTATGATGATCACATTTATAGGATATACATATAAATCTCTGCTTCTCTCATGGTAAATGATCAATACATTGTATCTCTTACTATTTTTAAGACTTTCTACAATTCTATGAGAAATATACTGTACCATATGTTCTTGTTTTATTAAATTCCTAAGTGCTCAAAGCTAAATTAATTTTTATTGACATTATCAGCTCATTTCATGTACTAGTGCTGAGTTCACTGAAATATTTGTTATCTAAGCCAAAAAATGTGTCTTGTTAAAGATGTGTTAAGACATCATAAACAGTTCCAACTTGTTGGAGGTATGAAAATACAAATTATTATAAACAAAACTGAAACATCTAATGTATTATACTTGCTATTTCAGAAAAAAAGATTTGCTCAGTTTCAACCTTTAGTTTCATGCTCATGATTTTCAGAACTCAGACATTTTGACACCAAAGGCAAGTAGATCATTACAGGAGGTGTGAATTGATCTGAACTTTTTGTTTTAATGCAGCAGCATCAAATCTTTCTCGTGGTTATAAAAGCAACCTCTACAGCATACTTGATTATACTTCCCTATTCAATTTTAGCCATATCACTTTTAACATTATAATGTATACATATAATAAATATACACATTACTATGTCTATTTCCATATCTCAGGATCATATTTAAATTTTACAATAGCCATGATCATTTTGTTGCTGTCATTGTTGTTTGCTGATTCATTTCAAGAACAGTAATTGTCACACAATAGGAGCTCAATAAAAATTGGTCAAATGAGAGAATTAACTCTAACTCTGTGTACCACCCTTAGATATAATCCAATCTCTACCCATCTCTTCTCATTGTTGCCTTTGCTTTCTTAGCTTCTATTTGTTGCTTAAACCATGACAT
The DNA here is from genome assembly GCA_028571685.1 of Heterohyrax brucei. NCBI lineage: Eukaryota > Metazoa > Chordata > Mammalia > Hyracoidea > Procaviidae > Heterohyrax > Heterohyrax brucei. The sequence continues at coordinate 171,925,470 of CM053166.1, read as the reverse complement.
TTTGGATTCTGACCTAAGTGTACTATTGGACAAATTTTAATGTTTTAATGACTTTTCTAAATGTTAGAAACAATAGAGGCAATTCAAGCATCTTACAAGTTTGTATGGTACTTTTAACACTGTTGATTACTACCTACTTCTTGAGCCTCACTATTTGTTTTTGCTTCTTTTACAAGATATTCCACCTGTTCTTTTGGTATCTCTCTGGTTGTTCTTCCTCTGATTCCTTACTGGAATTTCAGTGTCACTTATAAGGAAATGATTAATCTTAACTAGATAAAGCCCCATAGGGAAGACAGGCTAAAAGAAATACCAAGTATTTGTTAGTAAGTGTCTCATGACACTTGCTACAGCCAATTTTGTATCACAGCAATGTGTGTTTTTCAACCACTCCTACAAGATTCTAAATTCTTGTAGTAAAGAGAAAGCATGTGTTTTTCATCCTGTTATCTTCATCAGATCTTTTCAGAAGGCATTGTAGGTGCTCACTAAACCTATATCAAATTGAATTAAAGTTATTTACACAAATAGAAAGTAAGAAGGCTGTGTTGTATCTTATTTTTCAATTTTCTAATCATTTAGAAAAATGAAAGCCAAAGCCAAGCCAAGTGCCATCGAGTCGGATTGTAGAATAAAAAACAAAGTGTATGTCTAACAACTTATCAGTTCATTTGTATTGCCCTATGGGTTAGATTAATAAAGATCTTCTTCCACTGTACTCCCTTCCCACAAACACCTGGAAATTATTCTGCCACTTGTATAAAACTGTGTACCTATTGGTATTGAGTCAATTCTGACCCATAGTGATCCTATAGTATTGAACAAAACTACTCCAGAGAGTATTCAAGGAGGGCTTGGTGGATTCAAACTTTTGGTTAGCAACCATAGCACTTAACCATTACTCCACCAGTGTTTCCAAAGAAGCCGTAAAACAAAAAACCAAACCCACTGCTGCTTAGTCGTGTCCGACTCATAGTGACCCTAGAGGTCAGAGTAGAACAGTCCAATAGAGTTTCCAAGGAGCACCTGGCAGATTTGAACTTCTGACATTTTAGTTAGTAGACATAGCACTTAATACACTACGCCACCAGGGTTTCCAAAGAAGCGGTAGTACAGAGAAAAAGAAGGAAATAAGGAAGGGTAGGCCGGCTGACAGGCTGGTGGGCAGGACAGGAGGGCAGGAGGGAGGAAAAGAAGAAGGGAAAGAGGGAAGGAGGGAGGGGGAAGGGAATGAAGGCAGGAAGGAAGGAGGGAAGAAAGGGGGAAGGAGGAAGGGAGACTGGGAGGGAGGGAAGAAGGATGAAATTCCATTAATTTGAAACTACATTTAGGAATTGTCATCTATTTCATTTATTTATACTTCATCTCAACTAAAGATGCTTGAAGTGTTGTGGACATTTAGCACCTAAAGAAAAACTCAGTCTCACAGCTTCACAGGGAAGCAATACAGTCTTTGAAAGCCTGGAAAAATACGGCCAGTTCTCCTTCTGCAGTTGCCCTTATGTAATCAATATTCTCAAGAGGTAGACAAACATAAAGTTAGGTCACTATGATTTGCCCGCATGATAAGGGGCCATACCTCCCATATTTTCTAGGATACGAGACATATATTGTGTTTATCAGTATACCATGTTGGATCTAAAATGGAGGTGCCCGTGTTATAGACTAAACTGGTCCTGAGAAACTAAAAGTGTGCTAGAAGAAAGACACTCAGAAAATATTTGTATATACATTTCAAAATGAATCATCTAGGCAAACAGTAGTAAACAATTTATATTAGGTTGTTTCACTTGCCTCATGGAATTCTCATAATTATCTCAGATATTATTTGATCCATTCCTTTAGTCTTCAAAGTTATGTAGACAGAAAACCCTTTTTAAAAATGCAAATGTAAAGAATACTGCAATAAATTGTTATAATATTGGCTCCTTGAGCAAAGATTATCTCATAGAATTAGCTAGCTGATGATGAAGCTCCTTAAATGGGGCTTCCTAAACACAAGAGACACCTACTGTTGGTTTTCATATATTCTCTCTTTAACTAAAAAACCGACATCTTCAAATGAATATCCATGGTGCACTGAAGATGGCTGTAAGAAAATTTTGTCATATGTATACATTTAAATTTGTGAGCACAGCACATTTTTATCATCTTCTCTGAAATTTTATTCAGGGAACGTCTACAGTAAAGGAAGTTTGAATTCTAGATGTTGCCCAAGCATACATTTTTGCCTCCTCTCCCTCTACACACTGACAAAGATGGTGTCACTGATTGAATTGTGTCCCCTAAAAAATGTATGCACCAATTTGGCTGGGCCATGATTCCCAGTATTGTGTGATAGTCTACCATTTTGTCACCTAATGTGATTTTCTTATATATTGCATATATATATTGTCTCTATGATGTTAATGAGGCAAGATTAACGGAAATTATGTTAATGAGGCAGGACTCAAACTACAAGATTAGGTTGCGTCTCTAGCCAATTTATTTTGAGATATAAAAGAGAGAAGTGAACACAGAGTCACGGGGACCTCACAACATCAAGGAAGTTGTACCAGGAGCAGAGCACATCCTTTGTACCCAAGATCTCTGTGCTTGAGGAGCTCCTAGATCAGCGATAGACCGATAAAAGGTGCTTTTGTCCAAAGTTGACAGAGGGAGGAAACCTTATCCTGGAGCTGAAACCTAGACTGTAGAGAATAAATTTGCTTGTTAAAGGCATTCACCTGTGATGTTTCTGTTACAGCAGCACTAGATAACTAAGAGAGGTGGTGTAAGGGAGAGATTCCGTAACAGTGAAAAGAATGGGAAGGAAGCAATTATGGAATTTTTAGGTGATTAAAGGAAGTTGCGCAAGCCATTTGATAGTGGGGAGGAATAAAAAAAGCAAGGAAGTGGCAATCTAAATACACCAGAAGGAACTGCAAAGAAAAAGAAATTCTAGCCTTAGAGGAAGAGGAACCCTAGGTTCAGAGTTGTCAGGTATGACAAGACCAAGTACGAGAAAGAGTGCCCCTCAGTTTGGAGGACTTAATTAAAAGTCTGTCTACAGTAAATTGCCAATTTCCCCATATACTCAGAACCCAGGCTGACCTGCATCTCAGCCATAGACAATTCCCCCCATTCTGGAATTTTGGAGCAGCCTAGCCTAAAGGTTGATACCCTAACCTTACCTTAAAATGAAACCTGACAGTGAATAAGTGTGGCCATAAGAATAGAGCTGGAAATCATACTTCTGAAATACAAAGAAACCTAAAGAGGGAAATGATCTACATAGAAACAGAGCTACATAGAAAAGTCAGACTAACTGCCTATTCTCAAATATAAACAAAAACTCAGAGATGTGAAGAAAATCAACAGCATGAAAGTAAAAGAATATAAAGAATACATGCCCAAGTATTGACACCAGGAAAAATGAAAAAATAAAACAGACATAATACAGGAAATAAAAAATCAAGCAAGTAAAAACAAATCAAGGGTCTTCTAATTTATGTTTTCAGAGGGACATGTGAAGCAATCTCATTTATTAAAGAACGCAATTAAAGAAGAAAAGTCGTGGTTAAAAAAAGTCAAACATTATAAATAAGAGAATTTACTGGCAAGGAACAGGAGAAAACTGCCAGCCATGGTGGACACATTCTATACCTCAATTGTGCTGGTGGTTACACAATTGTGTAAATTTGTCAAAACTCATCAAATTGTACACCTAATTTAATATAATATAATAAATGTTACAAATCATACTGGCTGTGAGAACTTTGAGGGGAATTTGCTAATTTTGCCCTGTAGACTTGGTGAAGGTTTCAATAAAGAGGCGTGTTTAAGCTGGGGGTGTTGATGAGTTAAGGCTGATATTAAAAACTAAAGGAATTCCATTCAGAGAGCAGCATGTGCAAAGGCTGGGTAGTGTGAAACAGCATGTTGACTGTCAGGAAAAATGAGTAATTTTATGCAGCAAGAGCACATGTGGCGAAGCAGAATGGCAATCAAGGGCTGAAAAGATAGGGTAGGAGCAATTATGACCAGAAAACAAGAAAAGCCACTGGTTCCACCAGCGAGGCAAAGGAGGGCTTTACGCAGGGAGATGCTATTCTGGCAGCACTGTGAAAGAAGGAGCGGAGAGAAGCTCAGCATCTAGGCAGAGAAATCAGTCAGTAGGTGATTGTAATTTCTGAAGCTGCAAATGTGCACAAGTACAAAACGAGTGACAGGACAATGAGTACTTTGGATGTTTTTAAAGGGAAAATTTTACCTGACAAAATGATAAACTTTCACAATTAGGACGACCTTGTATTTATGAGACAAAGTTCATTTTTCCTTCATAGATATGATGCTAAATTAGTTTGCTTTTCTTTTAAAAGTCTGCATAGCTAACATGATGTGATGATGTTTAAGTGTGTTTGTGTAAAGAGACATATTTGGGTATTACATAAGTATAAAAAATGATTATTCAAGTCTGAACAGTGTTCGAAGTCAGATTTGTAATAGTTCGGGAAATTCAAAGTTCTGCTTTCATTGACGTACCTGCTCAGATACCTTAAAATTATAGTAAAACTGACAGCTACTATGATATGGCACTTAACCCTTGAAACAGTTTTGTAATTGCATATATTCTAAGAACCACAATTAGCACCTTTGAATTATGGTGGTGGTGAAGAATGTCCCTTTGAAGTACATACTTTGGAAAGGTTATCAGAAGGGATCCCTGGAAAAGCACATCATGCTTGGAAAAGTACAGGGTCAGTGAAGAAGAGGAAGACCTATAAGGAGATGGATTGACAGTCACTGCAACAGTGGGCTCGATCTGCGAGGGTAACACAGGACTGGGCAATGTTTTATTCTGTTGTACATGGGGTCGCTGTGAGTCAGAACCAACTTGACAGCACCTAACCACAGCAAAGACATCAGCTTCCATCTATTACTACTTTACAAGAAAGCTAGAGAATAGTGGCAGTTATTTCCCAGCCACACTTTGGCAGCAGAATAATTTCCTTAAACAAGTGATCGAAAAAGGAATGGTTTTAGCATGGGGAATATCATTTAGTCAAAATAAAGACTATAAAAGTACCTAGCTTCCATTGCTTCACATCTTAAAATTTAATAACTTCAAATCTCACACCCTCAGTGCACAATGTTTTTATAAGAACCATGTCTATTCATTTCCAAAGCCCAACACTTTTCCACTCCATGGATTCTAAATAAATTTATCTTGGGTTGTCATGAGTCGGATCGACTCGACGGCACTTGGCTGGCCAGGTGCTCTAAGCAATGAGAAAATGGTGAGTGGATAGACCTATGGATTGAATTTTGTCCCCCCAAATGTGTCAACTTGGCTGGGCTATGATTCTTATTATTGTGTGGTTACCTTCCAGTTTGTGATTTGATGTCATTTTCCTATGTGTTGTAAATCCTGATCTTTGCCTGTGGTTAAAGAGACAAGACTAGGTTGTGTTAAAGAGGATTAGGGTGGGATGCAATTCCTTATTCAGGTCACAGTGCTGATTAAGTGTAAGGGAATTTTCTCAGGGGTGTGGCTTTCATCACTTTTTATCTTAGAAGAAATAAAAGAAGACAGAAGTAGGTAGAGAGAAAGGGCCCTCCTACTACCAAGAATGAAGAACCAAAAGGGGAGTGTGTTCTTTGGATGTGGGTCCCTGTGCTGAGAAGCTCCAAGACTGAGGGAAGACTGATGATGACCAGGACCTCCCTCCAGAGCAGACAATGAGAGAAAGGTGGCACCCTCCATTCAGAATTCCAGCTCCCTAGACTGTGACGGAATACATTTCTCTTTGTTAAAGCCATATACTTTTGGTATTTCTATTACAGTAACACTAGTTAACTAAGACAGATAGCAGTAATAGTATTTTTTATTGGAACTTTATGCATTTGAGCTCCCATAAATCCTTTCCAAAGGATTGACACAAATAATCATATGGGGAAGGTGTTTGATACAAATCTTTTACTCTTGGTTTCTTCACAAGCCCAGGTAATTCAGAATGGATCTCAAAAAAGCGAAGTGTGTATTGCTGAGACTTGCTTATGTGGAAACATGAAAGAAATACCTATCTTACTATATTACTCTACCATAAATACTGCTGAACAATTGGCACTTATTTATTTTATCATTGTTTAAGCAGATACTTCCTAATACATTCTTAAATTATAGCAGGTAAGATTTACTGAAGATTAGGGTTACAGAGATGAAGAGGGCACAGCCAGTGTCTTTGATGATCAGAGATGTCACAGTACTAAGCCAAGTGCCGTCAAGTCGGATCTGACTCTTGGCGACCCTAGGGGTGTTATAATAGTTTTGAATACAATGCATTCACGGAGAGAATCAGCAAAGATTTACAGAGGTGT